>CM056054.1:112592353-113843012 GCA_029574335.1 Rana kukunoris
GCACACAGCACGCTCTGTGATCAGCGAGTCAATGAGACTCGGCTGATCACAGATCCAAGTAAGGGGTCGATCCCGACCCCTTACCACGTGATCAGCTGTCAGCCAATGACAGCTGATCATGTGATGTAAACAGAGCCGGTAATCAGCAATTTTTTTCTCCTCACACTGATAGCGTGAGGAGAAAAAAAATAGCTGATCACCGGTGGCTGTCAGAGGGACATCCGTCCCGATGAAGGCGAGCCACCTGCCAGTGAATAACAGTGCTGCTTACCAGTGACCACCAGCGCCACCTATCAGCACCCACAGTGCCACCCAGCAGTGCCCACAGTTCCAACCACAGTGCCACCCATCAGTGCCCACAGTGCCACCCATCAGAGCCCACAGTGCCACCCATCAGAGCCCACAGTGCCACCCATCAGTGTCACCTACCAGTGCTCATCAGTGTCACCTAACAGTGCCCATCAGAGCCACCTATCAGTGCCCCATCAGTGCCCCCCAGCAGTGCCACCCATCAGTGGCCATCAGTGCTGCCTTATGTGTGTCCATCAGTGCCGCCTTATCTGTGCCCATCAGTGCCCCCTTATCTGTCCCCATCAGTGCCATCTTATCTGTGCCACCTTATCTGTGCCTATCATTGCCCACCAGTGCAGCCTATCAGTGCCCACCAGTGCTGCCTCGTCAGTGCATATCAATGAAGAAGAAAAATTATCTGTTTGCAAAGTATTATAACTAACTATGAAACATGATTTTTTTTTTTGTTTGTTTGTTTGTTTAGCAAAAATAAAAACCCCAGCGGTGATTAAATACCACCAAAAGAAAGCTCTATTTTGTGTGAAAAAAAATGAAAAAATTTCCTTTGGGCGTAGTATGACCACGCAATTGTCATTCAAACTGCGTCATTGCTGAAAGCTAAAAATTACTCTGGGCAGGAGGGGAGTTTATGTGCCCAGTATGGAAGTGGTTAAATTAGGTGACTGCATACATTTTTTTTAGGCTTTTACAGCCTGTCTTTGGGCAACAACGGTTGCTTACCATAGTGTACAAATGGAGATGCAGTGTTGTCACCCTAGGATAGGAAGGTTGTTAGGCTTAGGAAAACCTCTTCCCCTTATTAACTTCATAACAAAGGGAAAAGGTGTTTGACCATTCTTCCAGAAGCACATTTGTGAGGTCAGGCATTGATGTTGGCTTGCAGTCTCCACTCTAATTCATCCCAACGGTGTTCTACTGGATTGAGGTCAGGACTCTGTGCAAGCCAGTCAAGTTCCTCCACCCTAAACTCGCTCATCCATGTCTTTATGAACCTTGCTCTGTGCATTGGTAAGCTGTCATGTTAGAACAGGAAGGGGCCATCACCAAACTGTTCCTACAAAGTTGGGAGCATGAAATTGTCCAAAATGTCTTAATATGCTGACGCCTTAAGTGTTTCCTTCACTGGAACCCAGGCCCAGTCCCTGAAAAACAACCCCACACCATAATCCCCCTCCACCAAATTATTTGGACCAGTACACAAAGCAAGGTCCATAAAGACATGGATGGGCAAGTTTGTGGTGGAGGAACTTGACTGGCCTGCACAGAGTCCTGACCTCCCCCTGATAGAACACTGTTGGAATGAATTAGATTGGAGACTGTAAACCAGGCTTTCTTGTCCAACATCAGTGCCTGACTTCATAAATGAGCTTCTGGAAGAATGGTCAGACATTCCAATTAGCACACTCTTTAACCTTGTGGATAGCATTCCCAGAAGAGTTGAATTTGTTATAGCTGTAAAGAGTAGGCCAACTCAATATTGAACCCTACGGACTAAGACTCGGATGCCATTAAAGTTAATGTGCGTGTAAAGGCAGGTGTCCCAATACTTGTGACAATATAGTGTATATAAAGACAGAGTTTGCCCATTTTAAAAACACATTCTCATTTTCACTGGCAAAATATCTGTACATCTGTTCTTCCAGTTAAACAGCATAAACTGATTTGCATTAAGTTCATGCCCTGGCTTAGTGGCTTTCCTGTGCTTAGGCTAATATTTTCTCATAATAACATAAGGGAGACAAATGAAACACATTTGCAGTTACATTTTCCTGTCATGCTCCATTATATTCCGTGTGCAATGTTGATGTTTTATTTTAGCAAACCATTATATCAGAGCCGAGCATAAGCAGGCTTTTAAATTGCTACCATACTTACTTTGTCAGGCCTGAGGCATCGAATGATGAGCATCCTTTGGAACGCACCCACTTTTTCTTGCCATTCCAAAGGAAAAGCCTCATGGTGTGGTTCCTACAAGTGCAAACACAGTACGTTGGTTTTACTTTATCATATAATAACAAGTTGAATTCAACATTTCAGGAAACTTAGGTGTACTGATACAGAAGCATACAGACTATCATCACACCTTTATCTACATGCAGGATTCCTTAAATACTACACTGTGAAAAACATTCAAAATTTTACTGTTTTTTTACGAGGATCTATAAGACATGCTTTATAGTGAGTTTCAAAGTGATTAGCATATCTGCAGAAACAATGTTGTGTAAAAAAAACTCCAGTACCAGGATAATGCTAGGCCAAAATTATAGGATTGCAGGAAAAAAAACTGCATGGCCACCAAACCAAAGACATGATATAAAATGGGGCTATACTGACATCAGACTGCATAAACCTTGACATCGAACAAATACTTTACGATGAGGGAACTTAAAAATTAGACAGTTCTAAGAAAAGCACCACCACTTAAAACTGAGTACTCAAGTCATTGTGTGTATGGGCAAAAAGGGGGAGGGGGGAGTTAAAAGCAACATAAAGTGTAGGTTGCTGCCCTTATAGAAAAGGGTCTAATTGATCCCTTAACATCTCAACAATGGCATTCAAAAGGTGAAAAGGGCACGGTTTTATAAATCAATACTTTAGGAATCACACATTCGTCTAAGGCTCACCAGTTTCTAAATATCTTGCAGGATAATTTTTTTTTTTAAAGTGTATTTTTGTGTGTGAACTCGAGAGAGAGGAGCCGGTCTGCAGGATTTGGGAATAGGCAGACCCTCCCCCCAGAGGCAATCTGCCATCCTTCTCCATGCCCCCGGGTGGCAATGGCGGGTGTGAGGGGGGCCTCCCACTCACCCCGCCCTACCTGCTCCACTTGGGAGCCCAACTGGGGCCCAACGGGGCAGAGGGACTCCCCCTATGAGGGAGTGAGGAGGTCTAGCCCACCCAACCAGCCCCGTAGGTCCTTCGCCTCTCTTTTTTTAGGAGACCACATGGCCAAAGTGCGTGCGTGTTAAACCAATTTTGTGTGGTGGTGGTTTTTGTGGGAGGGGGGTGGGCGTACTAAGCACAGGCGTACCTTGCATAGCACACCCACCGGGAGCCGGGCTGAGACCACCAAACTCAATTCACATGTAGCCGAGGCCGGGACCTGAACCCTTGGCTGTAGAGGTGAATGGCTTGTCAGCGCAGTGCCAATCGCGTTGAGCCACCACAGCTCCGAGCAGGATAATTTCATGGGTCAGATGATAGATGCACCAACTAGAAACATAGCTGATTGGAGAAAAGCCAATGTAGCACCAATAGAGAGTTGGGTCCTTGTTTTTCATTTATAATGGCGACCTGACTGTATTCATTTCTTGCCTTGTCTGGCGCTTAAAAGGGAGGGGGAGACTTAAAAAATAAAAAAGCCAAAAATGGATAAAAACGACTGAAAAAAAAAAGTGGAAAAAAAAAGTATGTAACTACGTGTTAAAAATAAAGAAAATCTCCCCTCCCCAATTTCCCTATTTTATTACAGAAAATGTAAAATGTAACCCAAGATTGTTAGTTTGAGTATTATAAATCAGAAATATAAAGATAAATGCATGTACTAGGTGCCTGCAATACCTATGGAAACCCTAGGTTATGGTCAATGGATTTCTGAGGTACCTAGGATCACAACTAAAATAGTAAAAAACTGAATTTCTTTTATTTATATATTTAAAACAGTTACACACATTAAAAACTGCTCCAATATATCATTTATTCTGCTCAATTTGAGGATAATAAGCCCCCATTAGTGTCAATCCTGTATTGAAACTAATGCCCCATACACAGAATTTCGGATTGGAAAAAGCCAGATGGACTTTTTCCTTCGGATTTTTCGTTGTGTGTAGCCCCATCTGAGTTTTTTCATCGGAAATTCCGATGAATTCCATCAGAGTTTAGATATAGAACATGTTCTATATTTTTCCGATGTGATTTGGCCTTGCAAAAGCCAGATTGTGTGTACGCGACATTAGGGGATCAACAATATTCAATATTCCTTTACATGTTTTGTGGGACATACGAGTTAGTTGCTGGGAAAGTCCAGCTATAGCCCACTCCCTCCCATCTCCCATGCCTCTCTACTGGTCCATGTTCATAGCAGAACTCAACACAGGGTGAAACTTGAATGAACTCAGAGAAAACACAGATCTATATTAGATCCAGCGTTGGACTCTACTTATGGAGTAACAACTTGACAGCAGGTGCTGAGCAAGCATAAAAGATTAAAACAGTTGCATGCATAGGATAATTGGCTCTATAATATTAGGTTATATATATGGATTAGCTCACACTTCATTATATCCTTTTGCTATGCTCTAGTTTTTTTTTTACTGCAATTGTAATCACTGCCTGCAGCCACATTGTACACTGATACTGCTCTTCTCTCGAAAAAGCAGTGCTTCAACTTAAAGTGTTTATCATGGTAATTCACTTTTTTTCCCTTATGCTTATCGTCAAGAATAGCAATCAAGCCAGGCATATCAACCCCAATGTTTATCAGATGCTGATATAGCCAAACAGCTTCTTGAAATGATATGTATTTGCCTTCTGTCAGTGACAGTGCTACTGTTGTCTATTTTCTGCTCATCTAACAATATCATCTCAAAGTTAAAAGTGGATCCGGTAGCTGACTTGCAATCTTGTCAAGGCTCTGTAAGCATCTTTATATTAAGCAATGTTTGTGAGAAATGATGACGCTGATATTTCTTTTTCAATTTCTTGCTGATAATTTCAGACATTTTTGGACACGTAGTTCAGTCACGCTAAAGAAAAGCAGCAACTTTTCTACACAAAACTCAGATGACTGCTGGTTTAAGACTTTTATTGAGGCAATACATCCAGAGTCAGAGCTAGATAGCACCCATATTCCATTTTTAAAGAGATATATAGAGGCCTAATATAAAGAATATACTAACATGTAGGAATAAGATATACTGTATGCATATTTAAACTTGAATAAATATTATTAACATAAAAACTATATTTACATTAAGAATAACTAGACTAGTTTCACATTTCCATCATTTGAAAAGTATTGTATATTGCACAACCAGTGGGGTAATATGGCACACTTAAGATATGGCTATATATTACTAACAGATGGGTATGGGGGGTAGGGTACTGAACTGGGCAGTAAAACAAGTCCATATAAATCAAAAAGTCTGTGTAGGGAAAACAATATGCTGGAAGGCTGCCAGCTCAAAAGTTAGAAGAGACTCTGGAACATAGAAAGGGACAAAAAGCAGCGCCTTCTAAGTGTAGCAAGTTTACCATTTAATTAATTTATGCCCGCAAATGTGTTCAAACCAAACGTGTGTTTCCGCGATTGTTAGAGCGAGAGCAATATAATTCTGGCACACTGCTCCTCTGTAACGCTAAACTGGTAACCCATAGAAATTTTTTAAGCGTCGCCTATGGAGATTTTTAAGTACCATTTGTCGCCATTCCACAAGTGTGCGCAGTATTAAAGCAGGACATGCTAGGTATTTTTTTTACTCAGCATAACATCATCTTTCACATTATACAAAAGATATATATATTATATATATATATATATTCATATATAAAATGTTTGGAGTTTGTAAGTAATTTTCTAGCTAAAAATACTGGGCCAGATTCAGAGAGCCGTAACTCCTGTCTAACTGGTGTTAGACTGGAGTAATTTCAAATTACGCGCGTTTTTTAGCTAGTCTGAAACCTCAAACCATGAATAGACGGCTGCGGGCTTCAATTCGACTGGATTACGTGTTCATACGCCTTCGGATCTACGCTGCAATAAAATTGCGGCCACTGGGTGGACTTCCCGTCGTTTTCCGCGTCAGGGTATGCTAATGAGCTTTTGCCGGCGATCCCAGAAATTACGATCTTCAATCGCAATCTCTTACGGCATCTTTAGTCATCTTTTTTTTGCGTAACACTATACCAGCTTTTTGCTGGTCTAATATTAGACAGCCCATGTTAAGTATGGCCGTCGTTCCCGCGTCGAATTTCTACGTTTTCCGACGTCTTTTATTATTTTTAACGTAAGTCGTCCGGGAATAGGAATGTTCGTAAACGACGCTACTCAAAAACAAAATGACGTAACGACGTGATTTCGCGCAATGCACGGCGGGAAATTTCTGAACGGAGCATGCGCAGTTCGATCGCCGTGGGGACGCGCCTAATTTAAATGCTTCACGCCCCCTAACCGCGTATTTCGATTACGCGGCGAGAAATAGACTACGCCGCCGTAGCGTACGGGCAAAAATCTACCAGAATTCGATGTAGAGCCTGGTAAAATACGGCAGCGTAGAGTATTTTGATTACACAGCACAAAATTAAGTGTATCTGAATCTGGCCCACTGATTTTAACTTTTAAAGCAATAAGTGTCAAAAAATGGCTTAGGCATGAAGGGGTTAATTGACCTATGCTGAGTTTTTTACCCCCAAGTTAAAGTGCAACTAGTGGAGATATTTATAGTAAGCTGTTTTGCAGGTGAAATGATGTGGCTAATGCTTTTCCCCAAAGGTTGTTGGATCAATTCTCCGTATCTAAATTGACTCTGTTAGCCTCTAGGTATGTTACCTTCATGTTTAGGGTCCTTTCACACGTGCGGACCGTTCGTCCATTTTTAGACGTCCGTTTTTTGACCGCAATGCTTTCCTATGGGTCCTTTCACACGCATACGCTAACGTCCGTCTCTGTTAAGCTCCGTTTTTTTGAACGGAAGAAAACCCTATTTTTCTTCCGTCAAAAAAACGGAACGGACGAAAAACGGATGTTAGTGGACGATCCGTTTAACATCCGATCCGCTAACGTCCGTTTTTCATCAAAATATGTATTAAAAAAAAAGTTCTAACCAAAAATAAAACGGATGAAAAAACGGATGAAAAAACGGATGAAAAACGGATAAAAACGGATGAAAAACTGATGAAAAACTGATGAAAAACTGATGTAAAACGGATCAACTGATGATAAAAAAACGGATCTTAAAAACGGTCCGCACGTGTGAAAGGACCCTTAGGTGTGGCACATTCCACTGTTTCAGTTATTGTTTTCTGAGTGATTTACACACAATTAAATCATACACTAATGGTAACTTATGTGAGATTAGGCAGCTGGTAAACTGCCAAACAAAATATGAAATAAATGTAATTTCATGACAGATAAAAGAATCTCACAAAAGTGAGTACACCCCTCACATTTTTGTAAATATTTTATTATATCTCTTCATGTGACAACACTGAAGAAATTACACTTTGCTACAATGTAAAGTAGTGAGTGTAAAGCTTGTATAACAGTGTCAATTTGCTGTCACCTCAAAATAAATCAACACACAGCCACTAATGTCTAAACTGCTTACAACAAAAGTAAGTACACCCCTAAGTGAAAATGGGGACAAAAGTGTCAATATTTTGTGTAGCGACCATTATTTTTTAGCAATGCCTTAACCCTCTTAGGCATGGGGTTCACCAGAGCTTCACAGGTTGCCACTGGAGTCCTTTTCCACTCCTCCATGATGACATCACAGAGCTGGTAGATGTTAGAGACCTTGCACTCCTCCACCTTGCGTTTGAGGATGTCCCACAGATGAATAGGGTTTAGGTCTGGAGATATGCTTGGTCAGTCCATCACCTTTACTCTCAGCTTCAAGTCAGTGGTCACCTGGGAGGTGTGTTTTGGGTCATTATCATGTTGGAATACTGCCCCCCTGCAGCCCAGTCTCTGAAGAGAGGGGATCATGCTCTGCTTCAATATGTCACAGCACACGTTGGCATTCATGGTTCCCTCAATGAACTGTAGCTCCCCAGTAACGGCAGCACTCATGCAGCCCCAAACCATGACACTCCCACCACCGTGCTCGACGATAGGCAAGACACATGCTTCTTTGTATTTTACAAAGAAATAAAAAGCTGGTGTGAGGTGGGTGGAGGTGATACTCAGTCCCCAAAAGTATGAGCACAACAAAAAACTAAATTGACTTTTAACCACTAGGGTACCGCACGCCATCAAATGATGGCAGGCGGAATACCCTATTGTTCTGACAGGACGTCATATGACGTCCTGTCATTTAAAGCCACTAGGGAGCGCGTGCGTTACTGGGAACACAATGCACGTGCCGGCGGCCGCGATGGCCGCCAGGCTCCCGCGATTGCCCAGTAACTGAGCAGGGACATAGAGCTCCACGTCCTGTCAGGGAGAGGAGACCGATGCTGTGTCCCTTGTACATAGGGACACAGATCAGTCACCTTCCCCAGTCACCCCCTTCCCCCTACAGTTAGAACACTCACTAGGCTACACATTTAACCCCTTCCCTGCCCCCTAGTGGTTAACCCCTTCCCTGCCAGTCACATATTTATAGCACTGTTCACTGTATAAATGTGAATGGTCCAAAAAATGTGTCAAAAGTGTCCGATGTGTCCGCTATAATGTCGCAGTTCCAAAAAAAAATAGCAGATTGCCGCCACTCCTAGTAAAAAAAAAAAAAAAAATGATGTCCCATATTTAGTAGGCAATATAACTTTTGCGCAATATGAACACAATATCATTAATATTTTAATGTTTATCATATTTTTTCTTCTGTATTATGTTTTTTTTAAATGTTTGTTAATAAATTGTTAACACATTTACTCTTGATCGTTGATCGTTGATCTCCACTGAGCCGGCGGATGACAGGTCCGTCTCTGCTCACTGAGCAGGGAGGGGCCTGTCGAGCGCCGCTGATTCCTATGGAGAGATCAGACGCAAGTGGACAGCATGTCTGTTTTCACCAGATCTCATCCAATCCACCAGGATGGATGGCAAACGCCATGGAGCGTCCGTTCCGGTCCGCCACCCCCCCTCTAACCTCTGCAGCAATGCTGGCAGCACTAATACGTCTATTTCCCAAAGTCCTCTGGATATGACGCTGAGCATGTGCACTCAAACTCTTTGGTCGATCATGGCAAGGCCTGTTCTGAGTGGAACCTGTCCTGTTAAACTGCTGTATGGTCTTGGCCACTGTGCTGCAGCTCAGTTTTAGGGTCTTGCCAATCTTCTTCTAGCCTAGGCCATCTTTATGTAGAGCAATAATTATTTTTTTCAGATCCTCAGAGAGTTGATTGCCATGAGGTGCCATGTTGAACTTCCAGTGGCCAGTATGAGAGAGTGAGAGTGATAACACCAAACTTAAAGGAGTAGTCTGAAGCCACATTCCACAACATGCCAGATTGTAGCCAATAAAAATACCTTTTAAAAGAAGTCACTCTCATGAAAATCGTCCCAGCAGTTCTTCTTTTATTCCCTCTGTTAGTTTTCTTTACTTCCTGGTTCTCATCCACGGCCACCATGATAATACTGGCTCTCCCAGCATGCCTGCTCCTCTCTTCCTGTAATCTCCTGCCCTCCCCCTGTAACTCCCCCGCTCGGACCCCTCCCTAAATTATAATATTTCACGCCCCTTCTCTCTCACCTATTTCCCTATCCCTGCCTCCTAAAAAGCGTCCTCTTCTATTGGATAGCCGAGCTCCAATGATCTTTTGCCCCCCCCCCAGCGTGCATCTAGCAATGTAAGCACGTAAAGCTTACTTTACTAGATGCTGTATTCCCGGATCAGCAGCGGTCAGAAGAATCTGAAGTTGTGCACCAATCACCATCGCATCATGGTAAAATAAACTAGAATATACACAACCCTTTCATATGTTACTTCCCTTAGCCAAAACTACAAGTCACAGCATTCACATACATAAAAATATTGTATTGGCATGCTGTGACTTGTAGTTCTCCCCTTGATGTAAGCAGCATTTCATTATATGTATTTATATTGAAATGCTTATTACCTCAGGAGTAAAACTACAAGTCACAGCATTCCCTTACAGTATTTCTATGTATGAGCATGCTATACAGATAGCTCGGTGCGGGGCAGATAGCTCGGTGTGGGGCAGATAGCTGAGTGTGGGGCAGATAGCTGAGTGTGGGGCAGATAGCAGGGTGTGGGGCAGATAGCTGAGTGTGGGGCAGATAGCTAAGTGTGGGGCAGATAGCTGGGTGTGGGGCAGATAGCTCGGTGCGGGGCAGATAGCTCGGTGCGGGGCAGATAGCTCGGTGCGGGGCAGATAGCTGGGTGTGGGGCAGATAGCAGGGTGTGGGGCAGATAGCTGAGTGTGGGGCAGATAGCTGGGTGTGGGGCAGATAGCTCGGTGCGGGGCAGATAGCTCGGTGCGGGGCAGATAGCTCGGTGCGGGGCAGATAGCTCGGTGCGGGGCAGATAGCTCGGTGCGGGGCAGATAGCTGAGTGTGGGGCAGATAGCTGGGTGTGGGGCAGATAGCTCGGTGTGGGGCAGATAGCAGGGTGCGGGGCAGATAGCTCGGTGCGGGGCAGATAGCTTGGTGCGGGGCAGATAGCTCGGTGCGGGGCAGATAGCTCGGTGCGGGGCAGATAGCTCGGTGCGGGGCAGATAGCTCGGTGCGGGGCAGATAGCTGGGTGTGGGGCAGATAGCAGGGTGTGGGGCAGAAAGCTGGGTGTGGGGCAGATAGCTGGGTGTGGGGCAGATAGCTCGGTGTGGGGCAGATAGCAGGGTGCGGGGCAGATAGCTCGGTGCGGGGCAGATAGCTCGGTGCGGGGCAGATAGCTCGGTGTGGGGCAGATAGCTGAGTGTGGGGCAGATAGCTGGGTGTGGGGCAGATAGCTTGGTGCGGGGCAGATAGCAGGGTGCGGGGCAGATAGCTCGGTGCGGGGCAGATAGCTCGGTGCGGGGCAGATAGCTCGGTGCGGGGCAGATAGCTCGGTGCGGGGCAGATAGCTGGGTGTGGGGCAGATAGCAGGGTGTGGGGCAGATAGCTGAGTGTGGGGCAGATAGCTGGGTGTGGGGCAGATAGCTCGGTGTGGGGCAGATAGCAGGGTGCGGGGCAGATAGCTCGGTGCGGGGCAGATAGCTCGGTGCGGGGCAGATAGCTCGGTGTGGGGCAGATAGCTGAGTGTGGGGCAGATAGCTGAGTGTGGGGCAGATAGCTGGGTGTGGGGCAGATAGCTGGGTGTGGGGCAGATAGCTTGGTGCGGGGCAGATAGCAGGGTGTGGGGCAGATAGCTCGGTGCGGGCCAGATAGCTCGGTGCGGGGCAGATAGCTCGGTGCGGGGCAGATAGCTCGGTGCGGGGCAGATAGCTCGGTGCGGGGCAGATAGCTGGGTGTGGGGCAGATAGCAGGGTGTGGGGCAGATAGCTGAGTGTGGGGCAGATAGCTGGGTGTGGGGCAGATAGCTCGGTGTGGGGCAGATAGCAGGGTGCGGGGCAGATAGCTCGGTGCGGGGCAGATAGCTCGGTGCGGGGCAGATAGCTCGGTGTGGGGCAGATAGCTGAGTGTGGGGCAGATAGCTGAGTGTGGGGCAGATAGCTTGGTGCGGGGCAGATAGCAGGGTGCGGGGCAGATAGCTCGGTGCGGGGCAGATAGCTCGGTGCGGGGCAGATAGCTCGGTGCGGGGCAGATAGCTGGGTGTGGGGCAGATAGCAGGGTGTGGGGCAGATAGCTGAGTGTGGGGCAGATAGCTGAGTGTGGGGCAGATAGCTGGGTGTGGGGCAGATAGCTTGGTGCGGGGCAGATAGCTCGGTGTGGGGCAGATAGCTCGGTGCGGGGCAGATAGCTTGGTGCGGGGCAGATAGCTCGGTGCGGGGCAGATAGCTCGGTGCGGGGCAGATAGCTGGGTGTGGGGCAGATAGCTGGGTGTGGGGCAGATAGCAGGGTGTGGGGCAGATAGCTGGGTGTGGGGCAGATAGCTGGGTGTGGGGCAGATAGCTGGGTGTGGGGCAGATAGCAGGGTGTGGGGCAGATAGCAGGGTGTGAGGCAGATAGCAGGGTGTGGGGCAGATAGCTGGGTGTGGGGCAGATAGCTGGGTGTGGGGCAGATAGCTGGGTGTGGGGCAGATAGCTGGGTGTGGGGCAGATAGCTGGGTGTGGGGCAGATAGCTGGGTGTGGGGCAGATAGCAGGGTGTGGGGCAGATAGCAGGGTGTGGGGCAGATAGCTGGGTGTGGGGCAGATAGCTGGGTGTGGGGCAGATAGCTGGGTGTGGGGCAGATAGCAGGGTGTGGGGCAGATAGCAGGGTGTGGGGCAGATAGCTGGGTGTGGGGCAGATAGCAGGGTGTGGGGCAGATAGCAGGGTGTGGGGCAGATAGCTGGGTGCGGGGCAGATAGCTGGGTGCGGGGCAGATAGCAGGGTGCGGGGCAGATAGCTGGGTGTGGGGCAGATAGCAGGGTGTGGGGCAGATAGCAGGGTGTGGGGCAGATAGCTGGGTGTGGGGCAGATAGCTGGGTGTGGGGCAGATAGCAGGGTGTGGGGCAGATAGCAGGGTGTGGGGCAGATAGCTGGGTGTGGGGCAGATAGCTGGGTGTGGGGCAGATAGCTGGGTGTGGGGCAGATAGCTGGGTGTGGGGCAGATAGCAGGGTGTGGGGCAGATAGCAGGGTGTGGGGCAGATAGCTGGGTGTGGGGCAGATAGCTGGGTGTGGGGCAGATAGCAGGGTGTGGGGCAGATAGCTGGGTGCGGGGCAGATAGCTGGGTGCGGGGCAGATAGCAGGGTGTGGGGCAGATAGCTGGGTGTGGGGCAGATAGCAGGGTGTGGGGCAGATAGCAGGGTGTGGGGCAGATAGCTGGGTGTGGGGCAGATAGCTGGGTGTGGGGCAGATAGCAGGGTGTGGGGCAGATAGCAGGGTGTGGGGCAGATAGCTGGGTGTGGGGCAGATAGCTGGGTGTGGGGCAGATAGCTGGGTGTGGGGCAGATAGCAGGGTGTGGGGCAGATAGCAGGGTGTGGGGCAGATAGCTGGGTGTGGGGCAGATAGCAGGGTGTGGGGCAGATAGCAGGGTGTGGGGCAGATAGCTGGGTGTGGGGCAGATAGCTGGGTGTGGGGCAGATAGCAGGGTGTGGGGCAGATAGCAGGGTGTGGGGCAGATAGCTGGGTGTGGGGCAGATAGCTGGGTGTGGGGCAGATAGCTGGGTGTGGGGCAGATAGCTGGGTGTGGGGCAGATAGCAGGGTGTGGGGCAGATAGCAGGGTGTGGGGCAGATAGCTGGGTGTGGGGCAGATAGCTGGGTGTGGGGCAGATAGCAGGGTGTGGGGCAGATAGCTGGGTGCGGGGCAGATAGCTGGGTGCGGGGCAGATAGCAGGGTGTGGGGCAGATAGCTGGGTGTGGGGCAGATAGCAGGGTGTGGGGCAGATAGCAGGGTGTGGGGCAGATAGCTGGGTGTGGGGCAGATAGCAGGGTGTGGGGCAGATAGCAGGGTGTGGGGCAGATAGCAGGGTGTGGGGCAGATAGCAGGGTGTGGGGCAGATAGCAGGGTGTGGGGCAGATAGCAGGGTGTGGGGCAGATAGCTGGGTGTGGGGCAGATAGCAGGGTGTGGGGCAGATAGCTGGGTGTGGGGCAGATAGCTGGGTGTGGGGCAGATAGCAGGGTGTGGGGCAGATAGCTGGGTGTGGGGCAGATAGCTGGGTGCGGGGCAGATAGCAGGGTGTGGGGCAGATAGCTGGGTGTGGGGCAGATAGCAGGGTGTGGGGCAGATAGCAGGGTGTGGGGCAGATAGCAGGGTGTGGGGCAGATAGCAGGGTGTGGGGCAGATAGCTGGGTGTGGGGCAGATAGCTGGGTGTGGGGCAGATAGCTGGGTGTGGGGCAGATAGCTGGGTGTGGGGCAGATAGCTGGGTGTGGGGCAGATAGCTGGGTGCGGGGCAGATAGCAGGGTGTGGGGCAGATAGCTGGGTGTGGGGCAGATAGCAGGGTGTGGGGCAGATAGCAGGGTGTGGGGCAGATAGCAGGGTGTGGGGCAGATAGCAGGGTGTGGGGCAGATAGCTGGGTGTGGGGCAGATAGCTGGGTGTGGGGCAGATAGCTGAGTGTGGGGCAGATAGCAGGGTGTGGGGCAGAGAGAGAGCGGATGGCATGGTTGCAGAGAGAGCAGGGTATGGGGGCTTAGTAGGAATACTGTATAGGGACAAAGGACAGCTTCCCTTCCTAGATGCAGAGTAGCGCATGCGCGGTACGTAACCGCTGATTGGAGGACAGTGCACCAATAGGCGGTTGCTGTGCTGAGCCAATGGCAGCTCAGCTCAGCGCATACATGAATAAATTAAGTAAGGGGGAGTATTCGACTTCGGGCGGGGAGGCCGGCGCAGCCCGCGGTGACTCATGGGATTGATGAGTCACCGGGCTAAGATGGCGACGGACGAAGAAGAAAAGTAAGTCGAGCGTCATCAAAAGACAACTTCCGGCCGGAGAGAAAAAGGAGAAGAAGACCGGGAAGAAGACCACAAGGAAAACGTGAGTACATTTAAATGTATTATAAATTTGTATGATGCTCTTTTTCCCCTAGGAAAACTTTGCTTCGGAATACTCCTTTAACACACCTGCTCCCCATTCACACCTGAGACCTTGTAACACTAAGGCCGCGTACACACGATCGGTCCAAGCCGATGAGAATGGTCCGACGGACCGTTTTCATCGGGTCACCGCTGAAGTGGCCTGATGGTCTGATGTGCATACAGACAACCATCAGTTCAAAAACCGATCCTGTCAGAACGCGGTGATGTAAAACACAACGACGTGCTGAAAAAACTAAGTTTAATGCTTCCAAGCATGCGTCAAATTGATTCTGAGCATGCGTGGGTTTTAAAACTTTGGTCCGAAGGACGACAGACCGATGGGCCGTACACACGGTCGGTTTGGACCGATGAAACTGGACTTCAGTCCATTTTCATCGGTTTAGACCGATCGTGTGTACGCGGCCTAACGTGTCACATGACACCGGGGAGGGAAAATTACAAAAATATGAGGGGTGTACTCACTTTTGTGAGATTCTTTTATCTCTCATGAAATTACATTTAATTCATATTTTGTTTGTGGAGGGGTGTACTTACTTGTGAGATACTGTATGTAAAAAAACAATATTTTGGTAAGTTGACAAGATATTGTGCGGCTGGGTGTGATAGATCACCTCTCTAACACTAGGACCCACATAAATAAAAAATTTAGCAAGACATTTTGTTGAACAACATGTATCCAAATTATAGAAATAGTTGATTGTCTAGTTGAAAGAAGTGATTGTTTCTCTCATTTAAGTGGTATTCTGGATATTTAAGTTAAAGCGGATCTCCACCCTAAAGTGAAGATCCGCTGATCGGAACCCTCCCCCCCTCCGGCGTCACATTTGACACCTTGCAGGGGGGAGGGGGGTGCAGATACCTGTCTAAAGACGGGTATCCGCACCCACTTCCGGCCCGCAGTCTCGGGCAAAAGACGGGCTTTTCCCGTTGCGTGCTGGGAACTCTCAGCTCCCAGCACACAGCGGGAGCCAATCGCGGGCGCAGCGCGACTCGCGCATGCGCCGTAGGGAACCGGGCAGTGAAGCCGGAGCGCTTCACTTCCTGGTTCCCTCGCCGTGGATGGAGGGGGGAGCAGCAGGGTGACAAGCGATCGCTCATCCTCTGCTGCGGACGCCGCTGGACTCCAGGACAGGTAAGTGTCCTAATATTAAAAGTCAGCAGCTGCAGTATTTGTTGCTGCTGGCTTTTAATATTTGCTTTTTGGTGAACCATCCGCTTTAAATATCTGTATTTCTAAGGGAATTAGTCTTGAGTGGGATGTAACTCACTGCTATAGTATATCCTTTCCCTTTTCCCATTTTTCTTTTTTACCTTAACATCTTCCCCTCCCCCCTTTCTACCTTTCCCCTTCCCACCTTCCCCCCCCCCCCTCATATTTTTTTCTGTTCTTGCCCCTTATAGTCTACAGGTCTATATTTAGGGACAATTTAATTCATCATATTCATTTTTGTCTGAAAAGGGTTTGGAGCCCACTAGTAAATGATATTAAATAGAACAGTACAAGTTTGGTCTGTATTTTTCCAATATAGAGGAGTTTCTTTTTTTTTATTGAGAAATTGCCTATTTTTATTGGTTAATATTGTAAGAAGAAGAAACATTATGAACTTTTATTTCATATTCTAAAAATGATGCTTAATAAAGTGTTTGTACGTGATTTTATAGTATCTACAGTATATGAAGGGATAAAACATCTGCTGATATGAACTGGAAATTATCATAACGGTTCAAAAATATTGAGCCTTCTATATTGCGATTTTTTTGTATGTCTCTTTAAAAAGCTGATGTATTTAACTGGTTATTAATTTAAAAAAACTCCCCTGACCATCCGTTAACTCTGTGACAAAAGTAAACACTATGGGCCAGATTCAGCAAGACTTGCGCTGGAGTAATTCGATATGCGCCGCGTAACTGTGAAGATGCGCCGTCGTTTCTATGTGGCCGTACCCACCAAACTATGTAGATGCGACAGAAAACGGGCCATTTCCGATCGGCCTAACTTTCCGACGCCAGAGTCTCGTCAGCGCATAATTTCGCTTGGCGCATCAGTCGCGCCTATTGATTTCCCCTGCAAATATGCAAATGAGGGAGATTTCCCGATTCGTGAACGGATTAGCACCATACGCCGGCTACATGCGCCGCGCGTATCTCGTCCGTCCGGCGCAATTTTTTTTCTACAAATAGCTGCTTTATCTTTACTCCAGACGGCCACAGGTCAGCAGGAGAGCAGCTACAGCAGCAGCGTTACCGACGAAACTAGCAAGCTGAACAAACACACTTGCAAGGACAACACCTCTGGGTCCCCCGGAACGGAGTAGGCGGGCACGTGAAAGGATATACCGCACGCGCATGAGCCTCTTTGGCATGGGGGATGAGGAGGTGTATCGCCTCTTCAGATTCAGCCCAGATGCAATACTTGAACTAACCACAACCCTGCAGGGTGACATCACCAGCCCAACACACCGCTCACAAGCAGTGCAGCCACTGGTGAAGGTACTGGCAACACTTCATTTCCTTGCCAGTGGATCATTCCAGTGTACAAGTGGAGGGGTGGCTGGGATGTCACAATCCTCCATAAGCAGATGTGTGCACCAGGTTGTCCCTGCAATCCTCAGACGCATGTCCAACCAGTTCATCAGACCAACCACTGAGGAGCTGCGGCTGAAGGCAATGACAGATTTCTACAGCATTGCCAGATTCCCACGCACTGTGGGGGCCATTGATTGCACACATGTGGCCCTACAGCCCCCCAGTGCCACAGAGCACATATACCGCAATCGGAAGCATTGGCACTCCATCAACGTACAGGTGATAGCCGATGCCCAATGCCTCATATGGCACGTCCGTGCAAAACACCCAGGGTCCAGCCATGACAGATTCATATACCGTCAGAGCCCCATCCCAGCAGAATTCGAGCAGAACATGTATGGGGACAGATGGCTGGTTGGTGAGTGACATGGGTGGCAGGCATGACTATCCCCTCCCATGATGCACATCACAAGGGGCACATGCATGACTTACATCCTCCTGTCTTTTCCCTTACAGGTGACTCTGCATATGCACTGGGACCCAATCTCATGACTCCTTTCCGGAACCCCCAAACCAGAGGAGAGAGAAAATACAATGAAGCACACATCAAAACCCGTGCAGTGGTGGAGCAAACATTTGGGCTCCTGAAGTCCCGTTTCCACTGCCTGGATAAGTCCGGGGGGACCCTATTGTATTCCCCTACCTTCGTGTGTCAGATCATCGGTGCATGTTGCATTCTGCACAACTTTGCTATGAGAAAAGGCCTGCAGATTGACATGCGTGATGACCTGACCCCCCAACCAGACAATCCCCCCCTGCCAGAGGAGAACCAGTCTGCTGATGGAAGAGCAGTCAGGAGGGTCCTCGTCGTAGGCATCTTTGGACACTAAACCCAAACATTAATCACACAGACAATGCACGCGTGTACACCACTGATGTCCCTAGATCACACACACCACATGCACATCACATTGGATTAGCCCAAGTCCAGCATGTAGGACTTGGGAGCAGCAACGCCAGCGTCAAGGCCCCAATGATGTCGCTGTCCATTCATACACCTTTCACACGTCATTCATACAGCCGTGGGGTTAACTTCACCACCACGGCCGAGGGTGACACCCCTTACTGGCAGGAGTGCCACCCCCTCACATTCACACACCATTCACACTGCAACGTGTGCAGTATCAAAAAATAAAAATCTCATAACCTGAGCATAATCACAAATAAAATAACTCATAACTTGAGTATTAATAATAAAATAAAAATCTCATAACCTGAGCATAATCACAAATAAAATAACTCATAACTTGAGTATTAATAATAAAATAAAAATCTCATAACCTGAGCATTCCCAAAAAAAAATTAAAAAAACTCATGTCCTGAGCATCAATCAAAAAAATAAAAATAAAAATTATCTGGGATGCCGGGGGCTTCTTCTGGCGGCCCCTCTCTGGCTCCTCAGCTGCCTGGATGGAGTGGGTGGGGGTGGGGGGGCATCTGGAGGTGGCTGATCCCGGGTGGGCCACTCCTGGCAGGTGTGGCCTGCCTGCCCTCCAAGGCCACGGCAATTCGGCGAGGTGCGTACTGGTCTGGGCCTGCACCCTGAGCTGCTGGGCCTGCATCCTGAGCTGCCGGGTGACCTGATAATGCTGGGCCCGCCGACTCAGCCTCCCCTGGTCCCGGATGGCAGCACTGTTTCCCTGGATGGCAGTAGTGTTTGCCTGGACGGCTGCAGTGAGGTCCCTTATCTCACCCTGCACCTCCCCCAGGCTGGTCACCACTGCAGCGCAGTTACAGCTCACATCCTGCACTGCTGAAGACATCTGGGCCACGGAGCACAGGCTGTCAGCCACTCTGTCCAGGTGCCCAGCAATCTCCCCCATTTGCTGGGTCTGCCTGGCGTGATCCCTCGCCACCTGGTCCTGGACCAGATCAGACACCCCCTGGTCTTATGGGTGGCCTTCCTGGGGCCAGTAGATGTTTGTCCCCGGGGGGATGGAGTCGCCCTTGAGGGGCTTCCTATAATGGGGGAGGGGATCTGAGAGGGTCCTGCAGAAGAGGAGGATTCCTCTAACAATAAAACAAAGTCCTGCTCTGCCCCAACAGGCTCCTCCTCAACGACCTCTGCATGTGTGGTGTGGGCACTCTCCTCCTCCACCTCGGTGTCTTCACCACCCAGGGGCACAGGCACTGGGTGCCGATGGGGGGATGGGGTGGACTGGCCGCCGACAGATGATGGCCCAGCTCCGTCATCTGTGGATGACACAAAGCAGACACATGTTGGTGGTCCCACACACTTGGCACATGTACCCCCCCCCCCACATGCAAAACACCAAATAGGGGATAAAAAACACTTACCTGTCCTGGAGCCTTCCTCCACAGAATCATAGCCTGGTACCCCCTCCAATTGCTCCCTCTCCAGGCAGCGGGCGACCACCTCCTCCTCTGTGGTCAGGCTGACCGGACATGGGGGTCCACCACCTGTGCCCCTCTCATGCCTCCTGATGGTGGCCACCTTGCCACGGACCTTGCGCCGCAGGTCATTGATTTTTTTTTGGATATCCCCAGCAGTCCGGGTGGAGTACCCCAAGACATTAACCCAGCCAGCAATGGTGTCCAGGATGGCCTGCTTCCTCTCCCTGCTGGTCTTCCTACTTTTTTTCCCATGCAGGAAATCATTATAACTCTCCATAGCGGAGATGACCACAGAGACCTCCTGGGCATTAAAATTGAGGTTCCTCCTCTCTTTGGGGGTAGCGGGAGCAGCCATAATCGAGCAAAAGTAAATTCCCTGGGGTGGGGGGAAACGGAAATACTTTTGCGCCGGAATGCCGCTTCCGCTGGCGCTTTTATACGCACAACGGAACACATTGCGCTGGCGTTTCCCGTGAAGTGGTGCCGACGGAAGTTGTGAGCATGCGCACAGGGGGCCGAGTGAAGCCTCACTTACTGCGCATGCTCCGTGGATGATGCGCTGAACGTAAGCCTCTGCGCTGGGCTCCACCCATCATTTACATATGATCACACCCACTTCCACTTGCGTCGGATTACGCCAGCGCATTATCGTTACTCTGGCGCAAGTTTACGCGCAACTGCTATGTGAATAACAGTACTTGCGCCGAAAGTGTCGGCGGAGTAACGTAAATGAGAAACATTACTCCAAAGTAAAGAAGTGCCCATCTACCTGAATCTGGCCCTATCAGTTTTTTTTGTTCAATCCAGTGGGCTGAACGAAAAAAAAAAAATGAAGAGCTCAAAAGGAGATCCTTTACTTGAAATTAGATGTTAGTACACAGTGGCCGAGTGTCGGCCGGTTTCCACCAAATATTCAGCCTGTGTGTATGGGCTTAAGCTTGGAAGGGTAAAACACATTAGAAGTGTAGTCTCAAGGTGGGGACTTGCTAAATATATTATTTGGCTGAACAAAGTTTGTTGGGGAAAATGATGGAATGCAGCCCCTTGCCCCTTGCAGCCCCATTAGACTTTAGGTATTAAAACATATATGTTATTAGTTGCAAGTAAATCATTCAATCATTTGTGTAATAATATTGTTTTTGCCTTTACTACCTCACGTGATAAAGCATTTAGCTCTAAAAAAGGTTTCTTAACTAAACAATGGAAAGCCAATGTCCCTAATAGTTAAGCAAACTTTGTGATTCAAAGCTTGTTGGCTTAAACTTTTTAACTGGCCTTGGATAAATCTAGACATGTTAACTAAACTGACTCTAGGGCCCTTTTTATCTGGAAACTGCCAAAAACGTTTTCATTTTCATTCCAAGCATGATTTTTCATCCTTTTTTGATCCCTCGCCATAAGAAATATCTGAATGCTTTTCTGATGAGAAAATTCTAGTTTATCTTCATTTGGAGACCTTTTTAGAAAATGGGACTTCAAACAGTAACACAGTACCTGAACAGGGCCGGATTAACCGTGGGGCTGATGGAGCTGCAGCTCCAGGCCCCCATCATAATATAGGCCCAAACTTAATTCTCTCACCAGGGCCCTGCGGCCGGCCGACGACCGCTATATAATAAATGAACATGTCCAGGCAGCTGCAGCCTGCATCTGCATTATGGCCCAATTGATGCAGTGAAAGACATTTAATCACGGGCCATGGGCCGCGAGTAGCGGCTGTGAGCCGCTGCTTTGATTCACAGCAGAGCCGCAGCAGTGCCAGTGCGCCGAGGCTGAGTGTGCTCCTCCTCTTCAGTACTGGACTGAATACAGACACTGACTGTTAGCGGAGCTTGACGTCCCGGCGGCGTGACGTCATCCAGAGGCCGTCCCCGGTGTCCTAGGAGACTCCATTGCCTTATGAAAGGTCGCACCGTACGATCAGGAAAAGTACACAGTAAAAAAGTAAGTAAGCCATGAGCGCTGGGGAAGTCACTGTTGTCTGTCATAAAGATGAGATAATGTGTAATTGTGCAGAGAAGTGTGAAGTGAAGGTACAGTACTGGCTGCTGCAACAAACCTGAAGTGGTTAACTTTTTTTGGGGGGGCTATATCAGTGCAGGGAGGCAGCTTATTAGTGCAAGCATCTCATCAGTGCCACATTTATGAGTGCCATCCACTTATGGGCACTGGCACCGATGAGCTGCACTGATAGGTGGCACCGGCAGTGATTACTCACAGCAGCTCATCGGTGCCAGTGCCCATAAGTGCAGCTAGCCAGTGCCAACTATCAGTGCAGATTAGTGCCCATTAGTGCATCAGTGCAGGGAGGCAGCTTATTAGTGCATCTCATCAGTGCCACATTTATGAGTGCCATCCAATCAATGCCAGTGCCACCTATCAGTGCCATCTAATTACTGCCAGTGCCACCTATCAGTGCAGCTTATCGGTGCCAGTGCCCATAAGTGCAGCTAGCCAGTGTCACCTATCAGAAGCTCAGTGCCACCTATCAGTGCCCATTATTGCATCTCATCAGTGCCACATATCAGTGCAGCTCATCGGTGCCAGTGCCCATAAGTGCAGATAGCCAGTGCCACCTATCAGGAGCTCAGTGCCACCTATCAGTGCCCATTATTGCATCTCATCAGTGCCACATATCAGTGCAGCTCATCGGTGCCAGTGCCCCCTATCAGTGCAGCTCATCGGTGCCAGTGCCCATAAGTGCAGCTAGCCAGTGCCACCTATCAGTAGCTCAGTGCCACCCAGTGCCCATTAGTGCATCTCATCAGTGCCACATATCAGTGCCATCCAATCACTGCCAGTGCCACCTATCAGTGCAGCTCATAAGTGCCAGTGCCCTTAAGTGCAGCTAGAAAGTGCCACCTATCAGTGCAGCTCAGTGCATCTCATCAGGGCCACCTTTCAGTGCCAGTGCCCTCTATCAATGCCCATTAGTACATCTCATCAGTGCCACCTTTCAGTGCCAGTGCCCTTTATCAGTGACCATTAGTGCATCTCAGTGTCACCTTTCAGTGTCAGTGCCCTCTATCAGTGCAGATCAGTGCATCTCATCAGGGCCACCTTTCAGTGCCAGTGCGGGGCAGAGTCCTGGAGGGAGTGTCAGGCTGTGGGTGGCAAATGGCACACTGTATCTGGGGGAAGGCTGTGCGTGGCAAGTGGCACACTGTATCTGGTAGCAGGCTGCTGGTGGCAAGTGAAACATTGCATCTGGTGGCAAGTGGCACACTGTATCTGGTGGCCAGGGGCCTCATTGTATTTGGTGGCTGGCTGCTAGTGGCAAGTGACACACTATATAGTGGCAAGTGGCACACTGTATCTGGTGGCAGGCTGCTGGTGGCAATGTGCAAACTGTATCTGGTGGCAGGCTGTGGGTGGCAAGTGGCACACTGTATCTGGTGGCAGGTTGCTGGTGGCAATGTGCATGCTATATCTGGTGGCAGGCTGCTAGTTGCAAGTGGCACACTGTATCAGGTGGCAGGCTGCTGGTGGCAAGTGACACACTGTATCTGAAGGCAGGCTGCTGGTGGCACGTGGCACACTATATGCTGGCAAGTGGCACACTGTATCTGGTAGCAGGCTGCTGGTGGCAAGTGGCACACTGTATCTGGTGGCAGGCTGCTGTTGGCAAGTGGCACACTGTATCTGGTGGCAGGCTGCTGGTGGCAAGTGGAACACTATCTGGTGGCAGGCTGCTAGTGGCAAGTGGCACACTGTATTTGGTGGCAGGCTGCTCGTAGCAAGTGGCACACTATCTGGTGGCAGGCTGCTGGTGGCAAGTGTCACACTGTATCTGGTGGCAGGCTGCTGGTGGCAAGTGGAACACTATCTGGTGGCAGGCTGCTAGTGGTAAGTGACACACTGTATTTGGTGGCAGGCTGCTCGTAGCAAGTGGCACACTATCTGGTGGCAGGCTGCTGGTGGCAACTGGCACACTGTATCTGGTGGCAGGCTGCTCGTAGCAAGTGACATGCTGCATCTGGCGGCAGGCAGCTGTGAAAAGTGATACACCACATCTGGTGGCAGGCTATGGGTGGCAAGGTAACAAGCTGCATCTGGTGGCAAGTGACAAGCTGATTCTGCATTATGGTGAGTTCAACTATTTCACTATATATTACGATGTAGTAATAGAAATAATAGAATTTAATCATCCTGACACCATATCAAGCATGGTGTCAGGATGATTTTAAGCACTAACACCAGCCATTTGCCTGACAAATCACTCCCATTGCTGATTTCCCCATCAACCCCAAGACTACATCCCTACCCCCACCCTCATCTTTTTTTGGGAAGGGGGGGTGTCCCTGAATGGCAGTTTGGAAATGTGGTCTCCCTATGTTGCTGCTGGTGAGAGACTACATAGCAGGTGGTATTGGTGGTGTTGCTGTTGCTCAAAGGTTGCACGACTGGTACTACTGGTGAGAGTATATTTCATTTTATATATTTCGTTTTAGCGAAAAATTGTTTGCATTTTGTTTCCATAAAAAGGCCCACCAAAATCCTCAGCTCCAAGCCCATGATGCTCTTAATCTGGCCCTGTACCTGAATCCTTTTTTTCTACATTAGGTTAGGCATACATCAACTGGTCTTTGCAAGACCGATTTCAACATGGCTTGTGTTAATTGAACAAAGAATAGGGTATATAATGCTAATATTTGAGAAATAATGAGCACTTCTGATCCTTATAAGCACATAAACAATATCCATATTAGTAATGGACAGGGTGCAGTAGACCTTGTCACCGTCTAAAGGATGAATAACAGATATATTTGAAAAAAGCACCGTAGGAAGAAAACTTACCTTTGCACATATGTTTTCAAAATGACTGCTTCTTGGAATTTCTACAATGTACACTACAAATGTATTCTAATGTAACGGTGTTCACTTACCAAACTATCATATACAGATTTCCAACCATCTTTAAGCCTCATAAAATCCTTGCGAATGCCTTTAAATTTCGGTAGGGAATCCAAACGGCATATTTCATCCCAGGACTTTTGGGGTAGCCAGGTACATGGATTTGAGTGTGGATTGTCCAGCCCTATCCCTCCAGTCAGCAAAAACATCCATTCTTCCTCATTAACCTAGAACAATGACATTGATTTCTTAGGAGGCCTTTCAGACTGTACAATAGATAGTGAAATCATGGGCCAGACCATTTAACCTAAGACTATACACTTATGCATGGTGCATGGCAGTATCAGCCAACCAGAACATTGTGCAGGAAAGGCACGATCTGTGCCTGTGAAAATCCTGCCCTTGCAATTAATTGTTAATGGCACCCCAAACGTATCTTACAATACAAGGTGGCTATCAAATGGCATGATACCGTCGTACCATACAATTTGGTGCAGCACAATTTGAAAAACAAGTAGAAGTCCTACTTTTCACGTTCTAGTATCTTTGGCATCCCATTGAAATAAATAGGCTGTAAAAATCAGAACATGCAGGACCATGTGTGTTCCCATGCGAATACGTCAAAACTGAAAAACAAAGTTGGTGACAGGTATAAGGTGCGGGCACCAAGCAATTTTCAGTGCCCTACTCTGCATAAATGCTTAGTTGTACTGATTAGGCTAAAACCTTCTGATAGTGCTAAAGTTTGCCATCCCATCTCATTTTGTTTTACAGATCATCTGTTATTTTTTTGGGGCGCCATCAAAATTTTGCTCTGGAAATATAAAGATTTATAAAAGGTAAATGCTTTTATGAAAGTTTCAAACAGTTCTTACCAGTTTTTCATGCTTAAGAAGATTTACTGTTAAACAGAATGAAAAAAGAAGCTTGTCCTTTTCAAAAAGTGAACGGCACACATTTGCATATAGTGAGTACGTGAAGTGATCCTTGAGAATATGAAGCCTTAAAAACAAACAAAATAATGACAAATGTATATAGGTCTTAAAAACATAGCAGGTCTGAAAGCACCTGAATGACTAATACAATTACCACGTTATCAATAAATGTGTTTTTCACTAATTAAACAACAGTAAACATTTAAAAGCAAAACAAAAACAAGATAAATATGTAATACAAATGTGTAATAATACAATAGCTATACATTTAAAGCAGAGCCAACCCAAAAGAGCCAGCTCTGCTTATCTGCCTCCTCCCCCCCCCCTCCGCTGCCACATTTGGCACCTTTTGGAGGGAAGAGAGTACCTGGTTTTGACAGGTACCCACTCCCACTTTTGTCTCAGTTCATCATTTAACTTTGCTCAATTATTGATTGGGATGCAATGTGGATGTGTAATACACCATAACTTGAGTTAATCCATTAAAACCAGAATAAAGGAAATAAACACAAAATTGCCAGCAGCAAGCAATCAGGTTTCACATTTAATTTTCCTGGAAAAGTAAGATGACTTTTCATTGGTAATAATCGGCAACAACTTATTAACTTCAGTCCTGTGATGGGGGTTGGTCTGTGCTGAGGGGGTGGACCTATGCTGGGGGTGTCAGTCTGTGCAGAGGGGTCTGTACTGGGGGGGAGTCAGTTTGTGCTTGGTGGGAGGCTTGTGTTGAGGGGTCCGTGCTTGGGGGGGGGGGGGGGGTTTAAATCTGAGAGGTCTGTACTACAGGGGTCCATTTTTTCTAGGTAGACCGATCTGGTCTGTGTTAAGGTGATTGATCTGTGCTGAGAGATCTTTTCCGGGGGGGTTAGTCTGCACTGAGGGGTCTGTAATGGGGAGGTGGAAGGGTCTGTAATGAGCAGTGTGTGCTGGGAGGGTCAGTCTGCACTGAGGGGTTTGTGATGGGGAGGTGGAAGGGTCTGTAATGAGCAGTGTGTGCTGGGAGGGTCAGTCTGCACTGAGGTTTCTGTGATGGAGAGGTGGAAGGGTCTGTACTGAGCAGTGTGTCCTGGGAGGGTCAGTCTGCACTGAGGGGTCTGTGATGGGGATCTGGAATGGTCTGTACTGAGCAGTGTGTCTTGGGAGGGTCAGTCTGCACTGAGGGGTCTGTGATGGGGAGGTGGAAAGGGTCTGTACTGAGCAGTGTGTCCTGGGAGGGTCAGTCTGCACTAAGGGGTCTGTGATGGGGAGGTGGAAGGGTCTGTAATGAGCAGTGTGTAGTGGGAGGGTCAGTATGCACTGAGGGGTCTGTGATGGGGAGGTGGAAGGGTCTGTACTGAGCAGTGTGTGCTGGGAGGGTAAGTCTGCACTGAGGGATCTGTGATGGGGAGATGGAGTGGTCTGTACTGAGCAGTGTGTCATGGGAGGGTCAGTCTGCACTGAGGGGTCTGTGATGGGGGAGGTGGAAGGGTCTATACTGAGCAGTGTGTGCTGGGAGGGTCAGTCTGCACTGAGGGGTCTGTGATGGGGAGGTGGAAAGGTCTGTACTGAGCAGTGTGTCCTGGGAGGGTCAGTCTGCACTGAGGGGTCTGTGATGGGGAGGTGGAAGGGTCTGTACTGAGCAGTGTGTCCTGGGAGGGTCAGTCTGCACTGAGGGGTCTGTGATGGGGAGGTGGAAGGGTCTGTATTGAGCAGTGTGTCCTGGGAGGGTCGGTCTGCACTGAGGGGTCTGTGATGGGGAGGTGGAAGGGTCTGTAATGAGCAGTGTGTGCTGGGAGGGTCAGTATGCACTGAGGGGTCTGTGATGGGGAAGTGGACGGGTCTGTACTGAGCAGTGTGTCCTGGGAGGGTCAGTCTGCACTGAGGGGTCTGTGATGGGGAGGTGGAAGGGTCTGTACTGAGCAGTGTGTCCTGAGAGGGTCAGTCTGCACTGAGGGGTCTGTGATAGGGAGGTGGAAGGGTCTGTAATGAGCAGTGTGTGCTGGGAGGGTCAGTATGCACTGAGGGGTCTGTGATGGGGAGGTGGACGGGTCTGTACTGAGCAGTGTGTCCTGGGAGGGTCAGTCTGCACTGAGGGGTCTGTGACGGGGGAGGTGGAAGGGTCTGTACTGAGCAGTGTGTCCTGGGAGGGTCAGTCTGCACTGAGGGGTCTGTGATGGGGAGGTGGAAGGGTCTGTACTGAGCAGTGTGTGCTGGGAGGGTCAGTCTGCACTGAGGGGTCTGTGATGGGGAGGTGGAAGGGTCTGTATTGAGCAGTGTGTCCTGGGAGGGTCGGTCTGCACTGAGGGGTCTGTGATGGGGAGGTGGAAGGGTCTGTAATGAGCAGTGTGTGCTGGGAGGGTCAGTATGCACTGAGGGGTCTGTGATGGGGAAGTGGACGGGTCTGTACTGAGCAGTGTGTCCTGGGAGGGTCAGTCTGCACTGAGGGGTCTGTGATGGGGAGGTGGAAGGGTCTGTACTGAGCAGTGTGTCCTGAGAGGGTCAGTCTGCACTGAGGGGTCTGTGATAGGGAGGTGGAAGGGTCTGTAATGAGCAGTGTGTGCTGGGAGGGTCAGTATGCACTGAGGGGTCTGTGATGGGGAGGTGGACGGGTCTGTACTGAGCAGTGTGTCCTGGGAGGGTCAGTCTGCACTGAGGGGTCTGTGACAGGGAGGTGGAAGGGTCTGTACTGAGCAATGTGTGCTGGGAGGGTCAGTCTGCACTGAGGGGTCTGTGATGGGGAGGTGGAAGGGTCTGACTGAGCAGTGTGTCCTGGGAGGGTCAGTCTGCACTAAGGGGTCTGTGACGGGGGAGGTGGAAGGGTCTGTACTGAGCAGTGTGTGCTGGGAGGGTCAGTCTGCACTGAGGGGTCTGTAATGGGGAGGTGGAAGGGTCTGTACTGAGCAGTGTGTGCTGGGAAGGTCAGTCTGCACTGAGGGGTCTGTGATGGGGAGGTGGAAGGGTCTGTACTGAGCAGTGTGTCCTGGGAGGGTCAGTCTGCACTGAGGGGTCTGTGATGGGGAGGTGGAAGGGTCTGTACTGAGCAGTATGTGCGGGGGGAGGTTGACAATAGTTATACTGACTGGTACTCTTTTGAAATGCTCAATTTTCGATTTGAACACACTCAAATGTGTTTGAATGGCAAATGCAGTGTCTGAGAAAAAAAGGCTGTGTATGACCTTGCTTCGACATTTGACCACACACATATATATATCTTCCATTAGCAATATCGAAGGACATAAAGAGCCTGGTTTCCTGCCTTAACCCTCAATTAACTTAATTAATATAGACTCAGTGTTCAAATACCAAAAATACATGTTTGTAAAATAGCCTACCTTGTCTGCAAATGTTCTGATCTCTCTGAGTTATCTATAGACATTACAAAAAGGTTAATAAACCAAGTAAGAGAATACTGGTACATGGGCTCAATGTTGGCTAGGTCAGCAATGGAAAAAAAGAGAATGGAGGAATGGATGGAAATTGGGCGATAGCCCATTCTTGTTGCATCAATCTTCTTTTCTGTTGCCTCTGCCACAGCTTGCTTCTCAGAAATTTCATTTGCCAAGGCCTTGGAGGAAGACAATATTTTAATGGCAGTTTCATCTTCTAATATGTTTCCTTCTGAAGATGAAAGCACTTCTAGAATCTTATCTTCAATTTCTTTTAACTGCCTGGGAGTATAAGAAAAAGAGTGCATAACAAACAAGATTTTAGTGTTGAAAATAGCAGGTTTTAAATGTTAACTGTGTGCCATCAACTAAATGATGAATTAAATGACTGATATTTTAATGATTAAATGGTTTCAAGATAATTTTTTTTATTTAGAACGTATAATATATGGTTCCAGCATTAAACACTTTATTATAATTCATGCACATAATAATTTATGGCAATAATGTAAGTGTTCAGAAATGTTTTAATTGATAATTTTCTCATTAAACACATTTCATTCATCTACTTAAATATCACAGGGATGTGAAATTGTTATTCATTCACATGAAATAGTTATTAGCTACTGCAAAGTTTTATTTCTCATTAATCAGTTTATTTTTATTTTTAAAATGAATCCATTTTTTTTACACCTCAAAGGCTCCATAATCTGCTCTCTTAATAGGCATTTACTGTATATAAGGAAACAGCGTTAGTCAGAAGCAATTCATACACTGTACTTTGAATATTGTGTGATAATGTCTGTGTCTTGACTTTACTTGCATTGCAAAAAACAATACTATCCCAAAACTATCACATGATGCCATAAATTAACTTGGCCATGCAATTAAACCTTTTGTAAATTATAAATATTAGTTGTGACTAATACATTGAAAATAATATATTGTGATAACATTATCAAATGCATCATAAATCAGTAAACTTACCACAAAACCTGATAAGCCCAAAAAAAAGGACAAAAGTGAAAGTCTTTGTCACCCCAACATTTCATATTCCTGATAAGTGTTTGCTGTACCACGTACATGTGTTAAAAAGTTCTCCTTGCATTGCTTCCTTTGTGTGAAACACCCGGTGATCCTTCCATCCCTGTGCTTCCTTATTGCAAACTGACCACACTAGGCATGAGAGTACATCCACCCCAGTGTGGTCAGTTTTCTGGCTGTGCTGGGAGAACAGCATGCCTGTCCTCTAATGGTCAAGACTTGTGCTGACAAGCTCTTAAATGGGGAGATCAGTGTATTGCTCTTTCTTCCTCTTGCTGACACCCCATCCACCCCGCAGTTTCCACCCCCAGCTCTTTAAGTGACTTATGCAGATGAGAACAGAGATCATGTGATCACTTATTTTAAAAAAAGGATAAAAAATGTATTGTATGTTTTATATGTTTTTTTAAATACACAAATGTTTTTGGATTGCATTTCTTTTTTAAATTTAATTTAATAATTTTTTTATTTAAATGGCTTATTTTAACAGCTCTCGCTTCACATATACTTTAATTAGAGGCGGCTTTACATATTCTAAAAACTGTTTCTCAATATAGAATATAAATATTTTCTTCCTTTAACCTTAAATTTGACCTGAACTTGAAAAGTGAAGATTTGCCATGTTATAGGGACCATTTAGAAACCTTAACTGTGTCTAATGCCGCGTACAGACGATCACTTTTCGGCATGGAGAAAAACTACGTTTTCAGCATGTAGAAAAAACTAAGTTTTTCCAACTTCATCATTAAAAACGATGTTGCCCACACACCATCGTTTTTAAGAAATGATGAGCAAAGCGCGGTGACGTACAACACGTATGATGGCACTCTAAAGGGGAAGTTCCATTCAAGCTCCCGTCTCATAACTTGCTTCTGAGCATGCGCGGGCTTAAAACTGCATTTTTAACGTCTGTTTAGCCCACACACGATCATTTTTTACAACCCAAAACATTTTTTTTTTAAAACAACGTGAAAAAATGCAGCATGCTTAATTTTTTTTTGTGTCGTATTTCAGAAGATGAAAAACGATGTGAAGCCCACACACGATCATTTTAAATGACGTTTTTAAAAACGTTTTTTTTTTTCATTCCGAAGAATGATCGTGTGTACGCGGCATAAGTAGTATCCTGAAAAAAATTGCATTTCATGGTCTTTGAGGATGCCTTGGCACTTCTGGGCCTATAGACTTATAGCTAGAGGGGGTACAGAAAATAATTTTATAAGTTGCACTGCATAAATACAGCTGGATAAAACAAAAACGGTGTGTTTGCAGCCTGTGTGTTCAGGCTGCAAAGCAACAAAATGTGATTATTTTAACCGCTTGCCGACCAGCTGCTGTCATTATATGGCGGCAGGTCGGCATGTTCCCGTGAGCCATTGTAGCTGTACGTCGGCCCTTTAGGCGGGGATATAAGGCACGCTCTCCCGCTGCACTGCACGTGGCTGGCGGTCACGATAACTACCGGCCACGCACAATTGGGACGTGTGTGTGTAAACTCACATTTCCCTGTTCTGTGAGGAGAAACAGATTGTGTGTTCCTACTACCTAGTCACTCCCATCCCACTACAGTTAGAACACACACAAGGGAACACAGTTAACCCAAAAATGTGTCACAAGTGTTTGATCTGTCCGCCATAATGTCGCAGTCCCGATAAAAATCACAGCTCACTGCCATTATTAGTAAAAATAATCATAAAAATGCCATAAATCTTTCCCATAGTTTGTAGACGGTATAACTTTTGCGCAAACCAATCAATATATGCTTATTGTAATTTTTATTACCAGAAATATGTAGAAAAATACATATCGATCTAAACTGAGAAAAAAAATGTGTTTTGTTTTTTGTTTTAAATGGGCATATTTATTATATGTACAAAATATTGTGTTTTTTTCAAAATTGTCACTTTTTTATTTATAGCTCAAAAAATAAAAACCGCAGAAGTGATCAAATACCACCAAAATAAAGCTCTATTTGTGGGGAAAAAAAAATTGTTTGGGTACAGCGTTGCACTGTGCAATTGTCAGGTAAAGTGAAATACAAAAAATGGCATGGTCAATAAGCAGGCAAATCTTCCGGGGCTGAAGTGGTTAAAGGGGGTTGATTCATTTCTATACGCACTGTATATGACTGCATTGTGATAGCTAAAGCCCTGATGCCTCTGACTGCTAGTGTTAGAGGATTTAAAATAAGATTTTATGATGTCACAACTTTACTGCTCACTGTTCTTGCTGGAGAATCTGGCCCGAGGAAGCAAAACCCTGCCTCTACCAAGATAGCTGCTTCATAAAAAGACACAGTGCAAGGCAAGGCATAGTATGTCAGGAATCAAGAAAATATAAGCTGCAGAGAACCTAGAGGCAATACTGGTGACTTTACTGTTTGCCCTCTGCCTGCCTTTTCGGGCATGGATTCTACAGTTCTTTTTAAATACAGTGCCTTGAAAAAGTATTCATACCTCTTGAAATTTTCCATGTTTTGTCATGTTACAACCAAAAACTTAATGTATTTTATGTGATAGACCAACACATAGTGGCACATAATTGTGAAGAGGAAGAAAATGAATAGTTTTAATATTTTTTTTACAAACAAAAAACTGTGGCGTGCATTTTTATTCAGTCCCCTTTACTCTGATAACTCTAACTAAAATCTAGCGGAACCAGTACTTTAAGTGGGCCAAAAGAGGTGCCGGTACTCTATTAGACGCCGGTACCCTCCCCCCCCCCCCCCCCCCCCCCCCCCCCCCCCCGGGGCAGAAAGTTTTTTTTCGCCCCCCCCCCGGCGCTAGCGCATGACCACATACGCCCAATCACAGGGCGCCATGCCATCAAATGCAGCCACTGTGTCATCAATTGTCACCACTGTGCCATGCCATCAAACGCAGCCACTGTGTCATGCCATCAAATGCAGCCACTGTACCATCAATTGTCACCACTGTGCCATGCCAACAAACGCAACCACTGTGCCATGCCATCAAATGCAGTCCCTGTACCATGTCATTAATTGTCACCACTGTGCCATCAATCGTCACCACTGTGCCACCAATTGTCACTGTCCAGACATCTATCCACCTCGGAGCTTTATATTATAACCTGCTGGGACTTGTAGTTCTCCATCGTCTCCTGGGGCTCAGGTGCATGCGATCCACCATCTTTGTTCAGTTTTTCTTACTGCTGGGACTTGTAGTCCCATAGATGGTGGATCGCATGCACCTGAGCCCCAGGAGATGGAGAACTACAAGTCCCAGCAGGTTATAATATAAGGCTCCGAGATGGATGGGTGTCCGGACATCCATCCACCTTGGAGCCTTATATTATAACCTGCTGGGACTTGTAGTTCTCCATCTTCTCCTGGGGCTCAGGTGCATGCAATCCACACCCATCCACCTCAGAGCCTTATTGTATGTATAACCTGCTGGGACTTGTAGTTCTCCAATCTCCATGAGCCCCAGGAGAAGATGGAGAACTACAAGTCCCAGCAGTCTTACTAAAATGACAGGCTCTGAGGTGGATAGGTGGGGATCAGGCAGTGCACCCCTTTAGATTTACACCGACCCCCCCTTCTCTCTCTCCCCTGTGGTACAGGAGAGTGTTTTGCTTACCTTGCTGGAGATGGAGAAACTTGCCGCCGCGCTGTAAACACATGTTCCAACTTCCAGGCCAATCAGCGCAGCACAGAGGTACAGCGCCTCCCACTCCACCGCCCGCCAATCTCCTGCGCCGTTATCTGTTTTTTTTTAGCCCTTCTGACTAGTTGACTGGTGTTTCCCGCCACTCCCACATCAAGGGAGACAGACAGTTCCACCAGCCAACCAGGCGGAAGGGCTGAAAAAAAAACTCATCGCGCGCCGCCACCGGGTGTACCAAGATGGCCGATAGCTCCAGAGCTAGGCCAAAGCCACGGCCTTTCCTAAGGCGGTGGCGGTGGCGGCGGCGCATTCCGCGGACGCCAGGATTTTTCGCCCGGTGCAGGAGCCCCCCCCCCCCCCCCCCCCCCCCCCCCCCCGCTACCCCAGTGCGTTCCGGTACGGGAAACCCACGTACTGGGCGCACGGAGAGGTGCTGGTACTCTCCAGGGCCATTTTTGGAAGTGACGGTACTGAGTACCGCCGCGTTCCGGCCCACTTAAAGCACTGAGTGGAACCAATTGCCTTTAGAAGTCACCTAATTAGTAAATAGAGTTTACCTGTGTGTCATTTAATGTCAGTATGAATACAGCTGTTCTGTGAAGCCCTCAGAGGCTTGTAGTGCAAAAGTTAAAGCAGTCGAGAATACTGGAAGCACTAGGGTGTTACGATCGGGTGGAAGTACACCATTTGTTTATATGTTGTTACACCAGAGCTGCCTGCGCTGAAAAAAAAAAGCTAGACAACTTATTTCTATAATTTGATATGGCCTATTATGCACTTTTTAGCACACGTGCACTTTACTAATGCGTCTAGTCTAATGCGCTGAGTGTCAATTTAATTAATTTGATATATTTACATCACGGATCATTTGAGGTTACCGTATTTATCGGCATATAACACGCACAGACATATAACATTTTAAGAGGGAAGTTTCAGGAGAAAAACGTACATTTTAAATAAAGAACTTTGAAGCAAAATAAGGGTCAGTGCCCATCAATGCAGCTTGAGCAATGTCCATCTGCAACCTGATCAGTGCCCATCTGTAGCCTCACAATTGCCATGAATGCAGCCTGATCAATGCCCATCTCATGGAGCGGGGTGGAATGAGCGCCATCAGATTACATACAGCGAGAATCTCCTGTTTACTCGGCAGGCTCTTTAATACAAAGTCCCGCCTCCTGGACCGGCTTCTATTATAGACAGAACACTGGTCCAATGCCGGTCCAGGAGACATGACTTCTTATTACAGAGGCTGTTGAGTAAACAGGAGCTTCTCGCTGTATGTATTCTGATGGTGCTCGTCCCATCCCCCTCCCCATTCTCTTCGAGGCCCAAATTGCAGTATCGGCATATAACATGCACACATTATTTGCAACTGATTTGCAGGGTGAATAGGTTTGTACTCGGAGTCTCAGGTAATCGTGCTAGGGAAAGATCAGAGGGGAAACAGGGAAATAGACCTAGAGGTGGGAAAGTGACCTGAGGCGTGCCGGGGTCACGTGGTCAGTATGCCTAAAAGGGGGCATACCCAAGTAGAAGTAAAAGAAGAAATAGCAATAAAAAAGGGGATGGGTGGGTGGGACACAAGAAAACCGACGCCCAGAAGGAGGAAGGAGGGCGGGTTTAAATACCCCGACTCCTCCTACAAACACAGGCTGACCTGCAGTCAGCCTTTCACTTGTACTCGGAGTCTCAGGTAATCGTGCTAGGGAAAGATCAAAGGGGAAACAGGGAAATAGACCTAGAGGTGGGAAAGTGACCTGAGGCGTGCCGGGGTCACGTGGTCAGTATGCCTAAAAGGGGGCAAAAATAAAACAGTAGGATGAGCTGACCAAGAGATTGAAATGAAAGAACTCTATGTAACCCAAAGCCTCCAACGCAAGAATACCTGTGACAGACATGCGGAATTGGGATATGACCGGAAGGAATGCTGACTACTGCCAGTCTAACTCCTCAACCACAAGAATACAGACCCCCCTGACGAATGGCACAAGAAACTGAACCTGTGCCGAAAGCCGGCCCAGCGTGGATGTTAAAGTGCTACCCTAGTTAGTCGGCAGGGAATGGCTACGTGTCGAGCCCTATGCTAGCAGAGAAGGGAGTACTAGGGAAAGAAAAGTGGCCTCCCCCTGAGTACATCCACCAAAGTCTGGTGCCCGGACTGTACTGTGCACCAGCTTGAAAACCCGTTTGAGCTGAAAGTGGCAAAAGAAAACAAAAACGCAAGTAGGTACTGAATGTCTGAGAAAAGGACCCAGGATACCGAGATAGAAACGCCTGGAAGATATCCCAGGCCCGAGTCAGGGACTTCCTAGGCTAAATGAAAAGGACTTGAAGATCAGGCTCCATCTGTAACAAAGGAGAAGGCTAAATTGGGAGGTTCAAAGAGGGCATTCAACCATGTATAGAACCGTAACTGGAGAAGGACGGATGGCGGCAAAATCTGCAATATCTGCCGCCTATGACATGAACTCTGCAAAGAAGAAAAACATTGTTAAAACAAAACATGACCAACAAGCCCCAACTTACCTCAGGAAAATGAAAATCCCTACCTACCCCCGCCACTACCTGTGCAGGTGTCCGTGATTAACACACGCAGTGACGTAGAGCAGAAATGAATACATAGCACAAGACTGTAAAACGTGTCAGTCCGAGGAAACTAGCGAGGCTGAGCAAGCCTGAGGCAAATCAAAAACGTAACACTCAAGCCTATGAACCTGAAGACGTGTCAGGCAAGTGAAGCAAGTAGTGAGATCACGTGACGTATGAATGTAATGAAAGCCGTGAGAAGCGGATGAGGGGACTTGCCACCGCACAAGCCAATTAGAAACGAACATCTCAATCCGACAGTACTCCGTAAACGTGACGGGTAACCGAGCAGTGGAGGGTGGTCATGAACTAACGTGAGGATATGAATGTGACATGTATGCACAGACTATGAAAATAAAATGTAGATGAGTGTAGGACCACTGCCACTGGACTGAGAACGTGACCACCCCAAAATTGCAAAGGCCGAGCAACCTGAGGCGTAGCAGGCAAATTAAAAACGTACACTCAGGCCTGATGAACCTGAAGACGTGTCAGGTCATTGTATGAGAAAATGAAATGTCAAGATGCATGAAATGTATGAGAAACGGATGAGGAGACTTGCCACCGTACAAGCCAATTATAAAATGCTCATCTCAATCCGTAAGCACCCATAAACGTGATGGGTGACCCCCCCCCCAGCGGTGAACGCTATGAACCTAAATAAACATGCCAATGCTATCAACTAGAAAACGTCCCAACTGCAACCCTGCATGAGAACGTAAGTTGTATGAGACGTACATACCCGAGAACATGAATAGCATGGGAAACAAAAACATGAGAAACGTAAAACCTAAGAACATAAAAAAACCATGAGAAACTTAAACGTACGAAAAGCTTAATCACCTGAGAACGTGAGAAATGTAAAAGCATCGTGACTGAAACCTGCATGAGAACCGTAACCCTGAGAATCTGAATGCGTGAGAAACGTAACGTAAACGGAAAGTAGAAACATAGAAATGCATGAGACACTGAAAAAACATAGAGAACCTAAATAGCATGAGCAACGTGAGAACATGAAATAGCAAGAGAAACGTGTACACTTCACAAACATGCTCGTATGAGAACATGAACAGTAACCACACAAGAACATGACTAGCCTGAGCCATGCAATTGCACCAGAACATAAAACCATGAGAAACGTAACGCAAGAGAAATACCATGAGAAGCGTAACAGTGTAACGCATGAGAACGTAATCGCATGAGAGACACCATGGAATGTAATCGCACCAGAACTAGTATGAAAAACGTAATCGCACGAGAACCAGCATGAAAACCGTAAACATACGGGAACAAGCATGAAAAAACGTAATCGACATGAGAACCTATCACGAGAAACAAATCGCATGAGAAACTATCACGAGAAACAAATCGCATGAGAAACTATCACGAGAAACAAATCGCATGAGAAACTATCACGAGAAACAAATCGCATGAGAAACTATCATGAGAAACAAATCGCATTAGCAACGTAATCACATGAGCAACGTAATCGCATGAGCAACGTAATCGCATGAGAAACGTAATCGCATGAGAACCTATCACGAGAAACTATCACGAGAAACGAATCGCATGAGCAACGTAATCGCATGAGCAACGTAATCACATGAGAACCACCATGATAACGAATCGCATGAGAAACAAATCGCATGAGAAACTATCACGAGAAACGTATCGCATGAGAAACGTATCGCATGAGAAACGTAATCGCATGAGCAACGTAATCGCATGAGAAACGTAATCGCATGAGCAACGTAATCGCATGAGAAATGTAATCGCATGAGAAACGTAATCGCATGAGCAACGTAATCACATGAGAACCACCATGATAACGAATCGCATGAGAAACTATCACGAGAAACGTATCGCATGAGAAACGTATCGCATGAGAAACGTAATCGCATGAGCAACATAATCGCATGAGCAACGTAATCGCATGAGAAACGTAATCGCATGAGAAACGTAATCGCATGAGAACCACCATGATAACCGAATCGCATGAGAAACTATCACGAGAAACGAATCGCATGAGAAACCATCACGAGAAACGAATCACATGAGCAACGTAATCAACTGAGCAACGTAATCGCATGAGAAACGTAATCGCATGAGAAACGTAATCGCATGAGAAACGTAATCGCATGAGCAACGTAATCGCATGAGCAACGTAATCGCATGAGAAACGTAATCGCATGAGCAAAATAATCGCATGAGAAACGTAATCGCATGAGAAACGTAATCGCATGAGAACCACCATGATAACCGAATCGCATGAGAAACTATCACGAGAAACGAATCGCATGAGAAACCATCACGAGAAACGAATCGCATGCGCAACGTAATCACATGAGCAACGTAATCGCATGAGAAACGTAATCGCATGAGAAACGTAATCGCATGAGAAACTATCGCGAGAAACGAATCGCATGAGAAACTATCACGAGAAACGAATCGCATGAGCAACGTAATCACATGAGAAACTATCACGAGAAACGAATCGCATGAGAAACTATCACGAGAAACGAATCGCATGAGCAATGTAATCGCATGAGAAACATAATCGCATGAGAAACGTAATCGCATTGAAAACTTTTCATTGAGAACATAACTAGCCTGAGAAATGTAATCGCATAAGAACATGAATGGCATGAGAAACGTAAACACATGAGAACATAACTTACCTGAGAAATGTGACAGCCTGAGAAACGTGACATGAAAAGCATACCGAACCTTACTGAAACATGCACTCACTAAACTCACTAACTAAAAAACACTGTTCGCACACACCCACTCCAACCAGAACCTGAAAGAGGGAAAATGCCCGTAGAAGCTGATTGACCCGGGTGTGTCCGATCACTGCCAGCACCTACAATAGAGGAAAGCAAGGACATACAACCCATCTATACCTAGTACTGTAACGCAAGATGGGGGGAAGAGGGGGGGAGGGCTGGTAAGTAACATCCAATAGCTACTTAACTGGCTCCCACACACACTAAAGAAAAGTAACCAACAGATCACTATTCAGCGGTGCGGCAGTCTAAACCTAAGTCCACCTTACCTTGAGAGGTTCCTGCAACCACCTGGGAAAGTTGGGTAGCCTAGCAGCATATAATGTGAAACATGGCTGTAATAGACCATGCTGATGCTGCTAACCGTGGATAACCACCCACGACACCATGTGGTGACAAAAGAATGGGCTGAGGGGCAACATGTCACTGGCCTGGCACAGACACTGAAGTGTTGCAGAGAAACTAAGGGGGGGGGGTCGAGCGCCAATCATCTCCCCATGTAAGGTTCCAGCCTAGTATGGCGCCGTGGGCGGGTGACGGCATCGGAGCGCGACACTCGGCTATTCATGAAGCTGGCACTGCCATGCTAATGGCAAACATGTCCGGTGAGTGCCGCTGGCTCGGCATTGAATTGCAGACCCCCCCCCCCCGACTGACACCTGACATGGCCAGAGCTGACAGCCACAGATCCTTCCCCTCCCCCCTGACACCATGTGGAGTGAACCTTGCTCTGCCCACCCGCCCCCTAAGTTGCTCTGGGGAACGAGCGGACCTCGTAGTGCCCCTCCCCCGACTGGGGAACCCCCACAACCACTCAGCCAAGCCCCCCCAGCTACCAAGAGCGAAAACACACTCCCCTGCAAACACTCCACCGCAGAAAGAGGAGCGAGCCCTCGAACAGTAAGGAGGGAGGAAGCAACTCACGCTCTGCTGCAGCCATCAGCCGCCGCAGCGTGCTACTCCTGGAGCACCTGTCGGCACACTGATGTCACCCAAGGTAATAACGTGGGGAGCTCTCCTGCCCGTAGATGCCCCATACAGCCCAGATGGAGGTGGCCGCCGCTCGCTTGTGGGGCCCCCCCGACTCAATACTAAACCTGTAAATAAAAAGGTAGACATGGGGGCCCCTCGTGGAGCCTCATGTCCTGCTGACACTGACAGAGACGAAAACCGGAAGTGACGTCAGACGGGTCGCACCGGAAATGACAGGCATAACACACAAGAAAACCGACGCCCAGAAGGAGGAAGGAGGGCGGGTTTAAATACCCCCCGACTCCTCCTACAAACACAGGCTGACCTGCAGTCAGCCTTTCACGAGTGTAATATACCAATAAATACAGTATTTGTTTTATAGTATTAGTTTATTTTTTCTGGCAACACTTCTTCATATTTATTATACTAGAGATCCTGCTTCCAAAAATCCCCAGGCTTGGTTCAGAACAAGCATGCAGATAATGACTTTCCTTATCACTACACTTATTAGGGCCTTTGACTTGGAAAACCATTTAAGCCAGTGGTCCAGCATTATAGCCAGGAAACTAGCTGTTTTAATTGGTGTCCAGTCATTGGAGCCTCTATTCTTCTCCAATGGCAGGTTGCAAACCAAACCACGGCTCCGTTTGCATGGTGTGTGCCTACGTGTCCCAGCGTTTGTGGTTATTTCCTGACTGTACACTGACTTTAGTCCAAAATATTGATTATTGTCTGGTAAATTAAAAAAGCTTATTCTGAAAGTGCTAGTTCACCTATAACCTCATTACATTTTCTATCTATATTATATTCACTGTTTTTTCCATTTACAATATATCTAATTGCCTTTTTCCCCTTTTCTGCCAGGCTGAAAGTGATGTCACACATGAAGCTCCGCTTTTACAGACAACTTGGCTGCACTCAAACCTAAAGCAGTCCATAGAAGAGTCTTTTTTTTTATTTATCCCCTAAATATTACCGGTTTTTCTGAGCACTCCACAATCCTCGCCGATAAACTATTGTATCCACAGTGGAAAGGCTTCCCTGTCTTCAGAATACACGATCAGCTCCAACGGTGGTGCTAATTGAGCAGTCCTTGTGGCCATTTGCCCTATGTATGAAAACTCTCTGACTCTTTGACTCAATAACAGTTTAGGTTTCTATCTTAGCAACCAGAAACTCCCCTACATGTTATAACCCACCCTAAGAACAGAAACTAATGAAGTTGATTGCCTGTAGGAAGGAAATACAAAACCTTCTGTAGTCACTTCCTTTATATAAGACTGACAGTCATTAATGACATGGCTCTTGTGGTGTGTCAATTAAAGCATACTATGTGGAAACAACAGTTCTATTACATGCGTTTTGCTACACTATGTAGATATGGAGGCTTGGCCACTCTTTAAATCACTTTAAAAACACACTTTGACCATTAACTTTGACCATTAACACCCTCTTACTTTGAATGGTTACTCTGGGTCTCCCCAGGTTTGTGGCACCCTGGCACTACCCCTAGCCTAAAAGCCAAGGAAGGGTTTATTGGAATTGTTTTTAATGTAAATTATTGTGGAATGTTTCATCAGTAAAAACTGTAAATGCAATAAAACCCTAATGTTTCAAACACCTACTGCCTACTATGTAATCATAATTGCTACATATTTAAACAAATTCACTGCTGAATTCCTGCAAGGCCCAAGGAGTTTTGCAAGCTCCCAGAATGCTTTGACATGTCAAGTTGTAGTCTATATCATTGGGTGACAATGCTGCCACTACCATACATGGCAAAAAATGGCAGTGTGGTCTCCCAGACGTGCTAGGGGTCAGAACATAAAGTTCAGTCTACACACAAAAATAAGTTGCAAAACATTAATACTGAGATATTATTTTAACCACTTGCAAAAATACTGCAGCAGGGTGGCCGCTCTGCTTAGGATTGGGGGGGGGGGGGTGTGCGTGCACCCACCACTCTATTTGTGTTGTGATTCGATATAGCACAAGTCAGTCATCAGATCCTGACCAATGATTTATGGCTGGGACCTGCTGATTGGCATAGCTAATCACAGTACAGAGCTCTGTCCACGTTAATTAGTAAAAGAAGCACACATTACACACTGTTAGGCACACAGTTAACCCCTGAATTACACCTAGATGTTAACCCCTTCCCAGCCAGTGTCATTAGGACAGTGTACAGTATAAGGCCGCGTACACACGATCGGTCCAACCCGATGAGAATGGTCCAACGGACCGTTTTCATCGGTTCACAGACTGATGGTCTGATGTGCGTACACACCGTCAGTTTAAAAAACGTTCGTGTCAGAACGCGGTGACGTAAAACACAACGACATGCTGAAAAAAAATGAAGTTCAATGCTTCCAAGCACGCGTCGACTTGATTCTGAGCATGCGCGGGTTTTGAACCGATGCTTTTGCGTACTAACCATCGGTTTGAACTGATGGTCAGGCGTCCATCAGTCCGATTTTAAAGCAAGTTTTCAAACTTTGGTCCAAAGGAAGACGGACGACGGACTTCAGTCCATTTTCATCGGTTTGGACCGATCATGTGTACGCGGCCTTAGAACTGATCATTGTATTAGTGTTACTGATCATTGTATTCGTGTCATTGTATTATCGCCATGGCTTTCTTCTCGCCACTCTTCCATAAAGACCAAATTTGTGAAGTGCACGACTATAAGTTGTCCTGTGGACAGATTCTCCCATGAGAGCTGTGGATCTCTGCAGCTCCTCCAGAGTTACCATGGGCCTCTTGGCTGCTTCCATGATAAATGCTCTCCTTGCCCGGCCTGTCAGTTTAGGTGGACGGACATATCTTGGTAGGTTTGCAGTTGTGTCATACTCTTTACATTTTTGGATGATGGATTGAACAGTGCTCTGTGAGATGTTCAAAGCTTAGGATATTTTTTTCTAACCTAACCCTGCTTTAAACTTCTCCACAACTTTATCCCTGACTTGTCTGGTGTGTTCCTTGGCCTTCATGAAGCTGTTTGTTTAATAAGGTTCTCTAACAAACCTCTTAGGCCGCGTACACACGTTCGAATTTATCTGCTGGAAACAGTCCGACGGACCTTTTCAGCAGACAAATTCGATCGTGTGTACGGGCGAGCAGACGGGTTTTTCCAGCAGACAAATTTTAAAGCATGCTTTAAAATCTGTCTGCTGGGAACCCGTCCGTCCGACATGTCCGCTGGTTAGTACACTAACCAGCGGACATATCTGTCCGCACATGTGTCGATTGGATTCGACGCATGCGTGGAAGTATTTTACTTCCTGGTTCGGTGACGTGGCGGCGTCAACGTCACATCCACGTCACCGCGCTGTCTGCCGGCGGGGATTTTGGTTTGATCGTGTGTACACGATCAAACCAAAATAGCCCAGCAGACAAATCCGTTCAAAACGGTCTGTCAGACCGATTTGATTGGATTTATTTAGTCGTGTGTACGCGGCCTGAGGGATTCACGGAACAGCTGTATTTATACTGGGATTAAATTACACACAGGTGGACTCTATTTACTAACTTGGTTCCACTAAATTTTAGTTAGGGGTATCAAAGTAAAGGGGGCTGAATACACATGCACGCCACACTTTTTAGATGTTTATTTGTAAAAAAAAAATTGAAAACCATTCATCATTTTCCTTCCACTTCACAATTATGTACCACTTTGTGTTGGTCTATCACATAAAATCCCCATAAAAATACATTTACGTTTTTTTGGTTGTAACATGACAAAATTTAGAAAATTTCAAGGGTTATAAATACTTTTTCAAAGCACTGTATTTGTATATAAAAAAAAAAAGATATACATTTTATTTGGGTACAGTGTTGCATGACCATGCAATTGCCAGTTAAAGTAGCACCTTTTCAAATGGTGGCTAAGATACAATTTTTTATGGGAGGGTTAAGATACACTTAAGTAGTTTGGTCTTTTACATTTAAATTACACTTTAAATTGTTTGGGTTTTTAGGAGCAATATTTTATCAAATAAATACAACTTTTAAAGAAACTTTCAGCATCTGATTGCCTTCTAAAAGTCATCTTTCAATTATATTGACAAAGAATTAGACTGCTTGCAATGTAAAGACCTTCACTTTTCCTCTAGAATGCTGTTTGTGTAAAATGACAATTAAATGTCCAATGCAAAAGTTACCTTTTATTTTCTGCACCTTGAAGAATAAGTGCTTGCTTCTCTTCCTCAAGATCTGGTCTTTCTCGAGCTACAACAATACCCAACAGTTGGTCCTGCATCCCTTCAGGAGTGATCATAAAATTCAGCAAGGTGACCTGCATGATGCAGAAGATATTGACATGAAGATATTGACACAAATATTCCAAAATAAATGAAGCAATCAAATGAAACTTTCGACTTTGAGAGAAGGAAGCATGCTTGACATTTCAAGTTTGATCAAAAGGAGCACAGCATTTAAATGTGAACTTTAAAGCATGATACCCATCAGGCAAACATACAGGAAAATAGAAAGCTATGTAATAAACCATCAACACAAATCACATCCTAATACAGCTTTGTAGTCTACAAAGAATTGCTCTGGTGTTATTTTCCGCCTTGGAGGTTGACAAACATAGCATCTAATTTATTGAAAATATCATCATAAAAACATTGCAAACAAAAAGTAAACTCAATTATTTAAGTAAATTATTCCACACAAGAGATAATACTAATTACATACTTTTCCACATGGAATCAACAACACTTAATACATTTTAAATGAAAACCTGTCATGAGATGAACAAGTCAGTTGCCTTTGCTGACCTCTCCTATTGAAAATGCTAGTTGCCTTATAGTCATGCTGACCCTTTTGTCAATACTTTGAGTCACTGACTTAGAAATATGTTGATCAAGATCCCTTATCTGCCAATGACTCAAAAAGCATTGAAGCCAGCAAATCAGCATATGAGCCAAGGTACTAACATTTTCAAAAGGAGATCAGCATTGGCCATCCTATGATTGGCATCCCTATGTATATCTCATGGCAGATTGCTTTTTGAGAAAAAAACATTCCCATCTGGGGGATCGATGCACATTGCGAGGATTTTTTTAACAAACTTTGATGCAGATTCCTACTTTTTCTTATTCTGAATAAATAGATGTGTGTTTGTTTGTCTGTGTCCATGTGCAAAGTTAACAATGAATGGGAGTGACTGTATAATTATCAATCAGCTGCTACACTTGCAGGTTTCTAGTGAGGAAAGTGGCAGGGACTGCATCACTTTTAGGTGATTTCCCTTTGAGAATATCTCAGCAACAATGCCATTTTTGTTACAGGGGATGCCCAAAATCTGACGTGTATCTTAGTTCTGAGCCAATCACACAAGCAGGGAATTAGATTTTTGGGGAGTTCTTTCATACACCGCTTCTGTATAGAACACCATATGGTATTGCATTTTACACAAAATTACAGAGCTGAAGTTTTGAAAGGGAAAATACATTTTACTAACATTCAATTACAATATGACTTGTGTATTAAATGTATGTGCAATTTTTGGGTGTTTTTTCAAAAAAACAATTCCTAAGAAAGGGATGTTACCTTTTATTATATTTGAAAAATGAAATACATCTAATATCTACAAATGAGCTATGAACTAACCTTGACAGAAGTTTCGGGCAAATAATGTGGATTCCTCAGTTTAGTTGTAATGTAGAAACGGAAGTCAGGAGCATATTCTATAGTGGAATCACCAAGGCGAATGCACACACTGCCTCCTTGTTTAAATGTTTGTTTCAGTAGAAGTGGCTCAAGAATAGGGTCCAATTCTTCTCCAACATTTTCTAGTAGAACTATAAAAATAATAAGAGTTAAACAACAACACAGACACCAAAGACCTGTACTTCAATATGCTTTGCTTCAGTAGGCTTTAGAGAAGCTTCAAGAAGTGCTAAAGAATATGAAGATGCGTTAAAAACAGGGGTTTTGTCCGCACGCATTTGAATACATCCATCAGAATGCATGTGCCTCCACTGTGGGGACACTCATAGTTTAGTGTTAGGACCACAGACTCCAGAGTGCCGTGACATGGCTCTGTGGCTCACGGATGCGTTTTTGCAAATGCATGCGGACAAAACCCCTGTTTTTAATGCATACTGCTAGACAGGTTATTTGGTTGTCTGCAAACTGGTCGGTAAGTAGGCTTGGGTTTTTCCTTAGCATTCTCCAGGCCTTTGTTGATATCTGTTTCAGCCTTCCAATGCTGCTTATTGCTATGGCCAGCTATAGATGAGGGTGGTGGACAAGTCTGTTTCACCTGTGGTGTTTGTACTGGCCCAGCAGCGCACTAGCACCTTTGCAGCCACTGTGCTACATGCTGGGTGTTTGGTGTGCTCCTGCACCTTTAAGAAGGGATGGGCTGCCCTTCAGTCCACCTGTCCTCATCTATCCATCAGAATGCATGTGCCTCTACTGTGGGGACACTCATTATTACTATTATTATTATTATACAGGATTTATATAGCGCCAACAGTTTGCGCAGCGCTTTACATCAGGGAAGACAGTACATTCACAATACAAATCAATACAGAAGGGATCAGAGGGCCCTGCTCGTAAGAGCTTACAATCTAGAAGGGAGGGTCAAGTGGAACAAAGGGTAGTAGCTGTGGGGGATGATCAGGTATACTCTAATTAAAAATGCAGTTGCTAGGTGTGGGAAGGGTAGGCTTCTCTGAAGAGGAGGGTTTTCAGGGATCCTCTAAAAGCTAATATATAGGGAGATAGACGGATAGATTGGGGTAAGGAGTTCCATAGGCTTAGAGAGGCTCTGGAAAAGTCCTGGAGATGAGCATGGGAGCAGGTGATGAGAGAGCTAGAGAGTAGGAGGTCTTGAGAAGAACGAAGAGAACGATTAGGTTGGTATTTAGAGACTAGATCATTGATGTAGCTGGGGGCAGAGTTGTGGATGGCTTTGTAGGTAATTGTTAGTAGTCTGAATTTAATTTGTTGGGTGAGCGGAAGCCAGTGGAGGGATTGGCAGAGAGGAGCAGAAGAGACAGAGCGGTTGGTAAAGTGGATGAGTCTGGCAGCAGCGTTCATGATGGACTGAAGGGGGGATAGCGTATGCAGCGGTAAGCCGGTGAGAAGGGAGTTGCAGTAATCGAGGCGAGAGATGACCAGGGAGTGAATCAATAGTTTTGTGGTGTCATTGGTTAGAAAGGGGCGTATTTTGGAGATGTTGCGAAGGTTGAGGCGGCAAGATTTGAACAGTGATTGAACGTGAGGTTTAAATGACATTTCAGAGTCCAGGACTACACCTAGGACCTTGACACGTGGGGATGGGCTGATAGTTGTGCCATTAATTTTGACAGAGAGATCAGGGGAAGAGACACGTGGGGGAGGGAAAATTATAAGTTCCGTTTTGGATAGATTGAGTTTGAGGAAGTGGTGCGACATCCGAAGTGATATATATGATAGTAAATTACTGATACGTGAGGAAAATGAAGGAGTGAATTGAGGGGTAGAGAAATAGATTTGAGTGTCGTCAGCGTAGAGATGATATTGGAAGCCATGGGACCCAGGGAGGAGGTGTAGATTGAAAACAGGAGAGGTCCAAGAACAGAACCTTGGGGGACCCCAACGGACAATGGAAGAGGAGAGGAGTAAGTAGAGTTGTAAGTAACGCTGAAGGTAAGGTTGGATAAGTAAGTAGAGAACCAGCGAAGAGTACAGTCACGGAGACCAAAGGTGTAGAGTTTTTTGAGGAGGAGGGGGTGGTCAACTGTATCAAAGGCAGCAGAGAGGTCCAAGAGTAGGAGCACAGAATAGTGTCCCTTAGTTTTGGCCATTAGTATATCATTGGTTAGTTTTAGGAGAGCAGTTTCTGTGGAATGTTGAGGACGAAATCCAGACTGAAGGGGATCAAGAAGATTATTATGAGCAAGGTGGACACCCAGTTGGTTGTAGACTAGACGTTCGAGGAGTTTGAATAAAAAAGGGAGCAAGGAGATGGGGCGTAGGCTGTCAAGATTTGGATGGGCCCAGTGAGGGCTTTTTAAGTATGGGGCTGACAAGTGCATGTTTCAAACAGTTAGGGAAGATTCCAAAAGAGAGGTAGAGATTGAAGATGTGGGTAAGAGAGTGTAGAATAGAGTCAGAGGGTGAACGTAGCATTTGTGAGGGAACAGGATCCAGAGCGCAGGTGGTAAGATGGACTTTAGCAAGCAATTTAGTGACTTTGTCTATGGTGGTGGGGTTGAAAGAGGGAAGTAATGACTGTGCCTGTGGGCATGAGGTGTGAAGTGTAGCGGGTATCTGAACAGTAGAGATCTCTTTGCGAATTGTATCAATCTTCTGTTTGAAGTGATTGCCAATCTCCTGGGCGGTGAGTGAGTTAGTGGTTGGTGGCAATGGAGGACGAAGGAGAAAGTTGAAGGTAGAGAAGAGTTGACGGGGACGGGATGATAAGTTTTTAATGAGGGTGATGAAATAGGTCTGCTTGGCAGTGAGGAAGTTGGAATTGTATTTTTGGAGGGCAGATTTATACTGGACGAAGTCTTCCTGGGACTTAGTCTTGCGCCACTGGCACTCGAGAGCACGGCTCTGTTTTTTCAGACTTCTAGTATTATTTGTTTGCCAGGGTTGAAGGGGGCGTGGCCTTATTCTGCATGTAGTGAGGGGGGCCAATCTGTCCAGTGATGCTAGAAGTGAAGTGTTGTAGACAGAAGTGGCTAGGTGGGTGCAGGACAGGGGTGCGATTGTGTCATAGAGGTGGTCAGTCGCAGAGTATAGAAGAGAAGGGTTGATATGGTGAAGGTTTTTACGAGTAACTGTTACGCATTTGGAGGGAGAGGAGGCGGAGGAGAGGGAGAGAGTGAAGTGTATAAGATAGTGATCAAAGGGGGTAAGGATAGTTGGAGAGGTTGCATGGGGTGCATAGGTGGGAAAAGACAAGGTCAAGAGTATTGCCTTCAGAGTGAGTAGGAGCCTGTATCCATTGCTTCAGGTCAAAGGAGGAGCTTAGACTGAGAAGTTTGGAAGTTGCAGGAGTGTTAGCATTAATAGAGATGTTGAAGTCACCAAGAATGATTGTGGGGATTTCAGAAGAGAGAAAGTAGGGTAGCCAGGCAGAGAAGTCATCAAGAAAGGATGATACTGGACCAGGGGGCCGGTAGATCACAGCTATCCTTAGAGAAACTGGGGAGAGGAGACGAATGCAGTGTGCCTCAAATGAGGAGAGTGACAGAGAGGGAGGTGGGCGAAGTACCTGAAAGGTGCTATGTGGGGCTAATATGATTCCAACACCCCCTCCTTTGTGTCCATTGGCTCAGGGGGAGTGAGTCCAAAGAAGACCACCATGGGATAGAGCAGCAGAAGACGCAGTGTCAGATTTGTGAAGCCAGGTTTCGGTAATGGCAAGTAGATTCAATGAATTAGCGATAAAGAGATCGTGGAGGGAGGTGAGTTTGTTACAGACTGAGAGAGCGTTCCAAAGACTGCAAGAGAAAGGGAGTCTGGTCTTGGGAAGAAGAGAAATGGAAACTAGATTGTGTGCATTGCGGCTACTGCCAGAGGGTATAGGGTAATGGGTGTGTTGAGCACAGTTAGATGAAGGAGGGCCGGGGTTTGGGGATACATCACCAGAGGATAGGAGAAGCAGAAGGGTGAGGGAGGTAATGTGGGAATGTGATTTATATGAAGGGACATTCCCCAGTGATTTGGAGTATTGGGTGTTTGACTTTAGAATTAGCATGAGTTGGTGAGTGCAGTAATAGGAAGAGGACAGAAGTGAGGGCGATATATATAGGGTGTGGGGTGAAACAGAGGGGTAAAGGGAAGACAGTTTAAGGATAGAAGACACAGCTATCAGAAGGAGTGGTAGAAAGTGCATTTTAGAAAGGCAGAAAAAAAAAAGTATTTAGTGTTAGGACCACAGACTCCAGGTTGCCGTGACGTGGCTCTGTGGCTTACACATGCGTTTGCAAATGCGTGCGGACAAAACCCCTGTTTTTAACGCGTACTGTTAGACAGGTTATTTGGTTGTCTGCGAGCTGGTCGGTAAGTAGGCTTGATTTTTCCTGGGCATTCCCCAGGCCTTTATTGATATCTGTTTTAGCCTTCCAGTACTGCTTACTGCGATGGCCAGCTATAGATGAGGGCGGTGGACAAGTCTGTTTCAAATAAAGAATATGAAGCCTGCTAGCAGCTTATTTAAAGGGACAGTAACGAATCTCATTAAATTATTGGAGTGGCTAGGAGGAATGGAAAGGGGGTTTAAGTTTTCCTAAAGATAGACTTCAATATACAGTACAGACCAAAAGTTTGGACACACCTTCTCATTCCAAGAGTTTTCTTTATTTTCATGACTATGAAAATAAATTGTAGAGTCACGCTGAAGGCATCAAAACTATGAATTAACACACGTGGAATTGTATACATAACAAAAAAGTGTGAAACAACTGAAAATATATGTCATATTCTAGGTTCTTTAAAGTAGCCACCTTTTGCAGCAGACACATCTCTAGAACAATTGTTAAGAGGAGACTGTGTGAATCAGGCCTTCATGGTAGAATATCTGCTAGGAAATCACTGCTAAAGAAAGGCAACAAGCAATGGACATTAGACCAGTAAAAATCTGTGCTTTGGTCTGATGAGTCCAAATTTGAGATCTTTGGTTCCAAACACTGTGGCCCAGATTCACGTACATCTGCGCATTATTGGACCGGCGTAGCGCACCGCCTTTACGTTAGACTTGCGCAATTTTGCCGCGTAATCACCCTATTCTCGTAGCTTTTGCGCAGAAAATTGCACATGCGTAACGTTATTTCAGAGGCGTAAGGCGGAGTAATACAAATTGGGAAGGACGTGGGCGTGTTACATTGAAATGAGCCGTGACCCCATGCAAATGAAGGGCCGGCCGGCTGGCGCATGCGCGCTTGAAGGAGACCATGGTCAGCTCCGCTGTGCGCATGCTCACAACTCGGGAGCGGCGCAATCAGTGAAATTGGAAATGGACTAGGGCAACTTTGTGAACTACGCAAACAGCATAAATAGACAGACACAAACGCACTTGCATTGCAAAAGTACATTCCTTTGTCCCTTCCCATTTAACCAAGTGCTTTTGTCCTGTTGTTCATTGCGTTGTGTTTTGTAGTTGTCAGATTAGTGTTCTGTGTGATCAAGTGTTTGTTAGTAGATCTTTGAAAGTGTTTTTTGATAAGTGTTTGAGAGACTGTTTGTTTGATATATTTCTGTTCGTTTGTTTTCTTGCTGTTTTTTTGCTGTTTGTTTTTGTAAGGCCGCGTACACACGACCCAGAACCTCGACGGGCAGAACACATCGTTCCGCCCGTCGAGGTTCTCTCCCGGCCGTCGAATTCGGCGACCCGCCCGTCGGGAATGGCAACCAGCCATTCTTCCAGGCGGGCCGTCGAGAAAAAAGAGAGCGTGCTCTCTTTTTCGGCTCGACGAGCTTCCCGACGGGAAGCTCGCCGAGACCGTACACACGGCCGAGGTCCTCGCTGGAATGTGCATTCCAGCGAGGTTCTCGCTGATTTTCAGCGAGAACCTCGGCCGTGTGTACGGGGCCTCACTGTTTCTTGCTTGTGTGATTTTTTGGGTGTTAGTTTTCTCTTTGTGTGTGTTCTTGCTTGATTGGTTGTGCTTGTTTTTGTGACTGATTTGTGTTGACTGGGAGTGAGTTTTTTTGGAAGTATGACAGAGAGAAAGCGAAAGCTCAATTTTACTGTGGGGGAAAAAAGAATTCTTGCCCGGGCCATTAGCGATTATGGGCGTTTCCTCCACGGCCCAGACAGTGCCAACACCACTCCGGCCAGGAGGAGGGAGATTTTGGACCTCATCACTGAGCAGGTCAATTCAGCGGGGGAGGGGGAGACACGGACCCGGTCTGGGATTGACAAAAAAATTAATGACCTCCGGCGTCTGGTCAAACAAGCTGTCCAAAATGCATGCCCACCATGCCGTATTAGGCTGACAGCGGAGGAGCGTGTGGTGGCCCTGACCTTTCATCGGCATGAAGTTGAGGGCCTGCCCGGCTTTGACTCAAGTCCGGAGCCCGTGGTGCCAGGTAAGTATTTTTTTTAATATCAGGTGTGTAGCATGTGTGGGGGAGGGGGTGAAAGGGAATATGTGGCAAGTGTGTGGATCCTCCAACCTGTGAATGTTTTGTGTCATCCACAGATGTGCAGGAGGGTGCAGGGCCATCTGGCCTGACCGCACCATCCCCAGGACAGCAGCCTAATGAGGCCCCCCCAACAAGGCCGGAGTCCGCGGAGGAGGTTCAAGAGGAGGAGGAGAATCATGAGGAGGAGGAGTCCATGTCAGGCACTGGACTTTTGGTTTTTGAGGACTCTTCCCCTCTGGCTGGCAGCAGGCAGCCCTCCCTAAGGGGGAGCCCCCCCCTCCTCCCCCAACATGGCTCCCCTCCCAAGGGCCTCCCCTTCTCCCCGGCCACAAGCATCAGCTGGAGGCAGGATTTCGTCCCAGAACACCAGGGGGGTGGCCGATCTCCTGCCCGCCTCTCTGAGAAGGGACCAGGCCCTTCAGACCCGCCATCTGGGACAGGTCAGCCAGACATTGGTGCGGATGGAGGAAAGCCTGTCCTCCATCAAGGATACGCTGGGGAACCTGGACTCCCACTCCCGGGCTTTCACAACCTGCCTAAACGACCTGCAGACGACATCAGCAGGCGTTGGGCAGGATGTGAGGGCCCTTACCCAGGCTATCCAGGCCAACACGGCAACACTTGGTGCTGCCCTGGACAGAATAGCCGTGGCCTTGGAGGGCAGGCCGCCAGGTGGGCAGAGATCAGGGGCTGCTCCTCCTTCCCCGGTTTTCCCCCTCCCCATGAGTCTCTCCTGAGGAGCCGGGGCCATGGCCGGGGGCGCCCCAGGCGTGGCTCACGTAAAGGGCAATAATTTTTTTTTTTCCCTTTTTGTTTTTTTGTTTTGCTGGGAAAAAAATTATTTTGCTGGTCATTTTTTTTTTTTTTTGGGTTGTGAATGCTGTTTGAATGTGGGGTGACATTCCTGACGGAAAAGGGGTGTCACCCTCAATTTTGGTGGAGAAGGGTTTCCCAGGACCAGGGAGAAGTGATCCCCAGGTCCGTGTGAATGGTGTATGAATGTACAGTGACATAATTGGAGCCTTGGCGTGGCGTTGCTGCTCACAAGTCCTGCATGGTGGACTGGTGCCAATCCAATTTGATGTGGATGTGGGGTGTGTGTGCTAGGGACCACAGTGGTGTGCATGCATGCATTCTCATTGTGCCATGATTAATGTGTGTGTTTAACGTGCAAAGATGCCCAATGTGAGTTGTCTCCTGGCTGCTCTTCCCTCAGAAGACGGGGTAGCCTCGGTTAGGGGGGGATTGTCTGGTTCAGGGGTCAGGTCATCACGTAGGTCAATCTGCAGGCCCTTTCTTACTGCGAAGTTGTGCAGCATGCAACATGCACCGATGATCTGGCACACAAAGTTTGGGGAATACAAGAGGGTACCCCCAGACTTATCCAGGCATCGGAAACGTGACTTCAGGAGGCCAAAGGTGCGCTCCACCACTGCTCGTGTTTGGGCATGTGCTTGATTGTATCTTTCCTCTCCTGGGGTTTGGAGGTTCCGGATAGGAGTCATGAGATGGGGTCCCAGTGGATATGCAGAGTCACCTGTAAGGGAAAAGACAGGAGGATGTTAGTCATGCATGTGCCCCTTGTGATGTGTGCATCATGGGAGGGGATAGTCATGCCTGCCACCCATGTCACTCACCAACCAGCCAGGTGTCCCCATACACGTTCTGATCGAATTCCATTCAGATGTGGCATTGATTGTATATGTAGCTGTCATGGCTGGACCCTGGGTGTTTGGCACGGACGTGCCATATGAGGCCTTGGGCATCGACTATCACCTGTACGTTGATGGAGTGCCAATGCTTCCGATTGCGGTACATGTGCTCTGTCTCCTGGGGGGGCTGGAGTGCCACATGTGTGCAATCAATGGCCCCCACGGTGCGTGGGAATCTTGCAATTCTGTAGAAATCTGTCATTGCCTTCAGCCGCAGCTCCTCAGTGGTGGGTTTGATGATTTGGTTGGCCATGCATCTGAGGATTGCAGGGACAACCTGGTGCACACATCTGCTCATGGAGGATTGTGACATCCCAGCCACCACTCCACTTGTACGCTGAAAAGAGCCACTGGCAAGGACATGGAGTGTTGCCATGACCTTGACCAGTGGCTGCACTGCATGTGAGCGTTGTGTTCGGCTGGTGATGTCATCCTGCAGGGTTGTGGTTAATTCCAGGATGACATGAGGGGTGAATCTGAAGATGCGATACACCTCAGAATCACTCATGCCAAACAGGTCTATGCGGGTGCGGTATATCCTCTCCCGTGCCATCCTCCGTGCCCTCCTCCTTCTTTGCTCATCTAAAGTCAGTAGTATAGCTATGCGCGACGATGCCCCTGGCATGTTGGCATACAGATTGTTGTGCAACACGTGTGACTGCTGAGCTCCTCACTAACAGTGTTGCTTTATCTAACAAGTAGACTTTTTTTCTCTTTTTAGACCAGCTTTTATCAGCTCTAATTTTAGACAGGACATTTTGCTGTTGCGCACACTGCGTATCCTGCGCTGCCCCAACGTTCTTTTGTGGATCCCCGTAAGTCCCTCATTGGCATATTTGACTAGCAAATCAATGGTCTGTCTAGCGCAGTTTTGCGCGGACGGATGCGCCTGTCTAACGAAATTACGCCGGATAAAAAAAAGTAGATTTCTTGCGTATCTCTGTTTGGGGATGCCGTGCATCGAAACGCACGCGCACATTTAGACTTACGCACGCGCATCTCCTGTTGCGCAGGCGTAATCGCTCTGTGAATCTGGGCCTGTGTCTTTGTGCGACGCAGAAAAGGTGAACGGATGGACTCTACATGCTTGGATCCCACCGTGAAGCATGGAGGAGGAGGTGTGATGGTGTGGGGGTGCTTAGCTGGTGACACTGTTGGGGATTTATTCAAAATTGAAGGCATACTGAACCAGCATGGCTACCACAGCATCTTGCAGTGGCATGCTATTCCATCCGGTTTGCATTTAGTTGGACCATCATTTATTTTTCAACAGGACAATGACCCCAAACACACCTCCAGGCTGTGTAAGGGCTATTTGACCAAGAAGGAGAGTGATGGGGTGCTGTGCCATATGACCTGGCCTCCACAGTCACCGGACCTGAACCCAATCGAGATGGTTTGGGGTGAGCTGGACCGCAGAGTGAAGGCAAAAAGGCCAACAAGTGCTAAGCATCTCTGGGAACTCCTTCAAGACTGTTGGAAGACCATTTCAGGTGACTACCTCTTGAAGCTCATCAAGAGAATGCCAAGAGTGTGCAAAGCAGTAATCAAAGCAAAAGGTGGCTACTTTGAAGAACCTAGAATATGACTTATTTTCAGTTGTTTCACACTTTTTTGTTATGTATATAATTCCACATGTGTTAATTCATAGTTTTGATGCCTTCAGTGTGAATCTACAATTTTCATAGTCATGAAAATAAAAAAAACTCTTAGAATGAGAAGATGTGTCCAAACTTTTGGTCTGTACTGTATTTATAAATGATATGAAGTTTGGGATTAAATGTACTTGCTTTGTTTGAGTAGATGATACAAAGCTTTTATTGTAATCAAATATTGACAGTATCTCCCATTTACAAGTTGTTTCTATGTTTGGTAACTACACTTTACATTGGGTTCAATGTAGAGTTATGAATTTATGAGCTAAAATCACACATGCAACATATAATGAAGGGTGGAGAAAATTGTTAAGCCCTATAATAGAGAAAAAACTGAATTTCCAGGGATCATAGACTTAATATCAACATGCAATGTCACTCTGCAGAATAAAAAGCTAGCAAGATAAGCTCTTTTCAAAAATAAACAATGCCTCATGAAAGTAAGACATATATTTGCCCCTACATAAAGCCTTCTTAAATACACAGACATTTTGGCCACCAGTTCACAAAAACGAAAATTGGAAAGAGCACAGAAATATCCAACTAAATTTTCTGGAGTGCCCCTATGTCAGCACAAATAGGTGTGGCTCCACCCACGTAACCCTAAGGGGAGTCCATTACCTTAGCTCAGTGGTTGTCAACTTATGAGCTAAATGGGGCCTGAAATGTGGCCCCTGACATCACCAAAGGGCTGCATATAATGTTCAATATACAGCGCGTAAAATAAGTATTGAACAGGTCACCCTTTTTCTGTTTCAATCATTTTTATTAGTATTTTGAAAAAGACAAAAAGTTAATGAGTACTTTACAGAGCAGCAAACATTCCTGTAGGAAAACACCCCAAGAAGATCTTGGTAAACGGGTTAGGTTTTCCATAAGGCAATGGGTGAACACATGGACATCAACAGAAGTAAACAAAGAAAACAAGCATTGAGCTATGAGCATAGTTTAAGACAACAAGAACATGGTTAACACTGGGAGGTAGGTGTCCAGAGGACTGCCCTTTAGTCAGAATAAAAACCAATAAGTCATAAAGATTTTGAGGTTGAGACCTCACTAAAGTGTAACCACCGTGAATAGGCCTTCAAAATGTCCAGTGATTATAGCTTCCTAAGTATTTCCCATTACCAGGCAATAGACAATCCCCCATAAGGGGCTCCAATCCCCCGACTATAAACATAAGCTGTTTCAGTAGGAAAATAAGAAAAAAAGAGGGGGGCGGAACAGTTAGAGCATGACACCAAGGCTGTCTAGAATTAGGGGAACATTAGAAGAGGTAAAGAGAGAGGGAGGAAAAAGAAGCAAGTCCAGGGTTCCTCCAGTCATTATCGCCTAGCTGTCCCAGGACCTGCAGATAGGCCAACCAAAAGGACCATATTACAGGGAGAAAGTAACGAGTACATGAAGGTACAAAAAGGAATGGAAAGCCAAGACACAAGCTGAAATCTGTCAGTAATTAGAAGTCAATCCTGCCCCTTGTCAGTGCAAATTAATATCAGCTGATTCAGTTTCAACTGATGACCTATAAAAAGGTGTCTCATTACCAAGGTGTCACATAAGAAACATCTCATCATGGGTCAAAGCAAAGAGCTCTCTCAAGATATTTGCAACCTTATTGTTGCAAAACATATTGATGGCACTGAATGTCCCAGTGAGCACTGTTGGGGTCATAATCCACAAGTGGAAAGAACACCATTTCACAATAAACCTGCCATGACCAGGTGCAAGAATTCTGACACAGGAGTGAAAAGAATTATCAGAAGAGTTGTCCAAGAGCCAAGACCACTAACAGAGAGCTTCAGAAAGACCTGGAATTAGCAGGTACAATTATTTCAAAGAAAACAATAAGTAATGCACTCAACCGCCATGGCCTGTATGCAAGACTCCATTCCAAATTTTGGGCTGGGAACATGTTGCAGAAGACAATATGAACTCAGCAACATGTTACATGAGGTTAGTAGAAATCAATGCTATTACCATAATCAATGTTCTCACTGCAAACTTCTGCCCACCACGGCCTCTGTGCCTGATGACGTTACACGTCAGGTCAAACTCCCTCCAATGAATTATGTCACACAATTGCATCATTGTAGGATTTGACGTGATGTGCATTGTCATCACACATAGCGGCGTTGGCTGGAGGATCAGAACTTGCTTTTATTATGTTTTATGCGACGGTACTGTATATTTTTTATTTTAAAAAGAAGATTCAAATTTTACTACTCTGGGAGGCATCGCTTCTGTTCTGGTCTCCGCTGTTTATGAGTCTGCTTTTCACACATAGGAAGAAGAAGCTAAAGTTTACCTTGATTGCTTGGGATTGATCCAACAAGCACATATGACCTTTCATTATTTGAGGGCCATAGTGACCCTGTAAGCAGTATACAGTATCTCACAAAAGTTAGTACATCCCTCACATTTTTGTAAATATGTCAATATATCTTTTCATGTGAGTGAGTGAGTAACTTGTATAGTGCAACAAATGCGAACTTAATCGCCTCAAGGTCCAGTGTTGTCCTGATCCTTAGAAGAGGTGCGTCTTCAGTTTTTTCCTAAGGCCCGATGGTTTTCTTCCATGCGGATGTTCGAGTGTAGGGCATTCCAAAGCCTGGGTCCTTGGACGGCAAATCTGCGTTCTCCCTTAGATTTATAGCAATATTTAGGGATTTGGAGAAGGTTTTGGTTGGTTGACCGGAGCACGCGCTTGGTGACGTAGGGTTTTATTTTCTCGCTTAAGTATTGCAGAGCGATTCCTTGTGTACATTTGTGTGTGATGCAGAGTGTCTTGAATGTCACCCGGTCCTGTACTGGCAGCCAGTGGAGGGACCTCAAGACCGGGTTGATTGATTCCCACGTTTTTTTTCCTGTTACCAGTCTGGCCGCCATGTTCTGGATGACTTGTAGACGTGACATCTGGTATTTCGGTAGTCCTAAGTAGAGGGAGTTTGCATAGTCGAGTCGTGAGTTGATGATTGTTCCAACCACTACTGCTGTGTCCTTTTCCGGAATAAAGGGAATGAGTCTACGTAGCATGTGGAGAAGGTGATGAGAGCCGCTGACGACTGATCCTATTTGTGCGTTCAACGACATGTCTGAGTCAAAGATGATTTTGAGGCTTTTGACTTTGTTGCTTGGGGCGATGGTCTGTCCGAGGATGGTGGGTGGTGTCCATGTGGTCCTAGACTTGGATTTTCTATTTGCGTGAAGGATGAGGAGTTCAGTTTTGGATCCGTTGAGTTTAAGGGAGCTTTCAGTCATCCAATTTTTGATCAGAGTGAGGCATTTTCCTAGTTCATGATATTGGTCCTGTTTGTTAGTGGTTCGAAGATAAAGCTGCGTGTCATCAGCATAAAAGTGGTAGTGCAGGTCCTGTTTGCTGATGATTTTAACCACTTAAGGACCGCCTACTGCACATTTACATCGGCAGAATGGCACGGCTGGGCACATCAACGTATATATACGTTGATTTTAGTACCCAGCCGTGGGTCATGGGCGCGCGCCCGCGGCGCGCTCCCGTGACTCGGTCTGAAGCTCCAGGACCGGGACCGCGGGACTCGCGGACCCGATCGCCGCTGCAGTGCGGCGATCCGTCCCTGGAGCTGAAGAACGGGGAGAGCCGTGTGTAAACACGGCTTCCCCGTGCTTCACTGTGGCCGCAGCATCGATCGCGTCATCCCTGTTATAGGGGGACGCGATCGATGATGTCACATCTACAGCCACACCCCCCTACAGTTGTAAACACACACACAGGGAACACTCAAAGTCACAGCGCCCCCTGTGGTTAACTCCCAAACTGCAACTGTAATTTCCACAGTAAACAATGCAATTAAAATGCATTTTTTGCTGTGAAAATGACAATTGTCCCAAAAATGTGTCTAAATTGTCAGAAGTGTCCACAATAATGTCGCAGTCACGGAAAAAAACGCTGATCGCTGCTAATAGTAGTAAAAAAATAAAAAAAATAAAAATGCAATAAAACTATCCCTTATTTTGTAAACGCTATAAATTTTGCGAAAACCAACCGATAAACGCTTATTGCGATTTTTTTTTACCAAAAATAGGTAGAAGAATACGTATCGGCCTAAACTGAGGAAAAAAAATGTTTTTTTATATATTTTTGGGGGATATTTATTATAGCAAAAAGTAAAAAATATTGAATTTTTTTAAAAATTGTTGCTCTATTTTTGTTTATAGCGCAAAAAATAAAAACCGCAGAGGTGATCAAATACCACCAAAAGAAAGCTCTATTTGTGGGGAAAAAAGGACGCCAATTTTGTTTGGGAGCCACGTTGCACGACCGCGCAATAGTCAGTTAAAACGACACAGTGCCGAATCGCAAAAAGGGGCAAGGTCCTTTACCTGCATTTTGGTCCGGGTCTTAAGTGGTTAAGGAGCGGGCGGATGTAAATGTTGAAGAGTAGAGGTGAAAGGGCTGATCCTTGAGGGACTCCTCATGTAACGATCCGTGTTGCTGACGTGAAGCCTCCAAGTTTCACGGTCTGAGAGCGATTTTTTAGAAAAGATGCAAACCACGGTAGGGCCGTATCAGAAACTCTGGCTACTTCTTTGAGTCTCGTGAGCAATGTGTTGTGGTCTAAGGCTGCACTGAGGTCCAGTAGCACTAGGAGACAGGATTCTCCGTCTGCTGCTTTAAGGGCGTCGTCCCATATCTTGAGTAGAGCCATTTCTGTTCCGTGGCATGTGACAACACTGAATAAATGACACTTTGCTACAATGTAGTGAGTAGTGAGTGTACAGCTTGTATAACAGTGTAAATTTGCTGTCCCCTCAAAATAGCTCAACACACAGCCATTAATGTCTAAACCACTGGCAACAAAAGTGAGTACACCCCTGAGTGAAAATGTCCAATTTTTATTAGCAGGTAACCAGGGGCGAGGAAGAAGAAAACGGCGGCAGGAGAGAAGGCAGCGGGAGAGACAAATGGAGAAGGCGGCAGGAAGAGACGTCGGCTGGAGAGGACAGCACCGGGAGAAGACAATGCTATTAATAAAGGAATTGGTGTTGAGGGCATGCGGCCTTATATGGTTCAGGTAGGGGAGGGGGGCGCTCGCCCGTCCCCTCCCTTTATTAACCTGCTGGGCTGCATGCTCGGATAAGGGTCTGGTATGGATTTGGGGAGCGGGTCCACTCCAAATCCATTTCAGGTCTGGCATGGACCTGGGGAGGAGACAATTTTTTTTTTTTTAGCCAATTTTTTTTGTTCAGTCAGGGTTCCCTGCTCATCGTTTGTTGAGGACATGGCGGACCGCTTCCCGGCACCCTTCTTAGCAACCAGCATATATATATATATATATATATATATATATATATATATATATAATGTTTGAAGTTCTGTTTAGTCACTTTTTTTGTAAAAAACGGATGTCAGCGGATATGAAAATGGATGTATAAAAATCTTTATCCGTATCAGTTTTTGATCAGTTTTTTTTCACAAAAAAAGTGATTAAACTGAACAAAAAAAAAACAGAACGTCCATGTGAAACCAGCCTAAGGTTCATGAGCATGTGAAACAAAATGTGAAATAGTCTTCCTTAGAAACTGCTTCTAGTAGATAGTTTTGTTCTAAAAGCAAGATTGGACCCTTTGGAATCAACTACAATTTGTAAGGAAAGCTTTTTTTTCCTTTGTCAATTTGGATGGACATATGTCTGTCTATCTATCCATCTATCCATCTTTCTACACACAGGTCATGTTTTTCATTGTGTAAGCTATAGCATTTTAAGCAAACAGCTGAATCCAGGGAAATCATTTAATGAATACATAAATAGGCAGTTCTTCGCAGAACAATTAAAAGGAACTAATTAAGGGAACTTTCCACAAATGAAATTTTGAACATGCAGATTTCACCACCTGCCGTTCTCACAGCAATTACAGTTTTAATGTGATTAATGAGCAGTGCAAAATGAATAGGAAAAAAGTACAGCTCACTTTTAGAGTAACTGTAGTTTTAACAAATTTAACAATTTAATGTCCATGTCAGGGCTTACAAATATACTCACCCGGTGTACCAAACTGAATGCAGTTTTCCAGTGTTCTGACAAAGTCAGGGTCACTAAGCTTAATGATATGTAAACTGTTGGCTTTTTCCATATTCTTCACCCATTTATTTGCTTGACCCTGTGGATCAATCATCAAAGGCCATCGCCTGGCGTTCCTGTAATGCATTCATAGAAATACTTAGCACTAATTATTTATACATTACATAATAGGCATTCATTCTTCAGTGTGGCTTATTGAATGTAATCACTTTCTTATCTCATCAAAGAGAGCATGAATAATTCAAATGAATATAACACTGATAAGCAAACTCTTGCCTTTGTATTAAAGATAAGGTGAATGTTATCAAGTCACTATTTCAAATGAACTTTAAAAAAAGTGAAAATGTAATTGTAATTGCTTTTGTTTGAAAGGAAATTGTTTGTAAACTGCACTATGAAGTAAATGTAACTAATGAAACATAATAACTCTAACCAGGCTCTGTATTAATGATAAAAATGTAAACTAATTAGCCACAAATTTGCAGAGGAACCTATGGTTTGTAAACAAATATTTTGCTTTATTAATAAAAAAAGTATAAAAATCGGCACAATGAGGTTGATTTACTAAAGCTGGAGGGTGCAAATTCTGATGCAGCTGAGCATGGTAGCCAATATGCTTCTTACTTCAGCTTCAAAAGATAAGTTCACCCTTTGGAACATGTTCCACCCGTATTTAGGTAAAATGTAAAATGTTCCAGCAGATGCAGCCATTCCCCCTCTACCCCCCTTCCCCAGTGACAGTGGGTGGGCGGGCATCAGTGGCGGAATTTTCATAGGTGCCGCAGTCGCAGTTGCGACTGGGCCCTGTGGTTTAGCCAAGTCGGGGGGGCCCGCCCGCCGCCTGTCAGTTTGAGGAGAGGAGCCGTTCTGCCGCTGGATCGGGTGCCGACAAGGCACTGGCAGTGGATGCAGGGACGGCATCGCAGCAACCCCCCTAAGACCTGGCATCTCCCCCTCTGGCTGGCCGTTTAGAGTGCAGTGGGGAGATGTGGTAGGAGATGGAAGATCGGCAGCTCTATGGTGCCTGTGTGGGCAGGTCTCCCTGGGGCTTGTAGTACTCGAGTCTCGAGTGCAGACTGTCAGTGTATACAGAGAGGGGAGGGGCCTCTGACCCGAGCAGGTATCAGTTTCACTTTCTCTCTGCTTGCACACTGTTGTTGATGCCCGGGTCAGAGACCCCTCCCCCTCTGCTGTATACCTGAATCGGAGAACTACAAGCCCCAGTGAGATCCCCCTGCCTGTGGACACCATAGAGCTGCAGATCGCCACCTCCACCAGCCAGGTACAGGGGAACTTTTGCAAGGGGGAGTCAGCTGTTTGGGGACCCTGATGTAAGAGGGGGGGCCTCTGGGGACACTAATGTAAGGAAGGGGGCCTCTGGGGACACGAATGTAAGAGAGGGGGGGCTTCTGGGGACACTAATGTAAGGAAGGGGGCCTCTGGGGACACGAATGTAAGAGAGGAGGGCTTCTGGGGACACTAATTGAAAGGGGGGCTTCTGGGGACACTAATTGAAAGGGGGGCTTCTGGGCACACTAATGTAAGGGGGGGGCGCTTCTGGGGACACTAATGTAAGAGAGGGGGGGCTTCTGGGGACACTAATGTAAGAGGGGGGCTTCTGGGGACACTAATGTAAGAGGGGGGCTTCTGGGGACACTAATGTAAGGGGGGGCTTCTGGGCACACTAATGTAAGGGGGGGGGCTTCTGGGCACACTAATGTAAGGGGGGGGCTTCTGGGCACACTAATGTAAGAGGGGGGGGCTTCTGGGGACACTAATGTAAGGAAGGGGGCCTCTGGGGACACTAATGTAAGAGGGGGGCTCTCTGGGGGTCCTGATGTAGGGGGAGACTCTCTGGGGACCCTGATGTAGGGGGAGACTCTCTGGGGACCCTGATGTAGGGGGAGACTCTCTGGGGACCCTGATGTAGGGGGAGACTCTCTGGGGACCCTGATGTAGGGGGAGACTCTCTGGGGACCCTGATGTAGGGGGAGACTCTCTGGGGACCCTGATGTAGGGGGAGACTCTCTGGGGACCCTGATGTAGGGGGAGACTCTCTGGGGACCCTGATGTAGGGGGAGACTCTCTGGGGACCCTGATGTAGGGGGAGACTCTCTGGGGACCCTTGTGTAGGGGGAGACTTTCTGGGGACCCTTGTGTAGGGGGAGACTTTCTGGGGACCCTGATGTAGGGGGAGACTCTCTGGGGACCCTGATGTAGGGGGAGACTCTCTGGGGACCTAATGTATGGGGAGACTCTCTGGGGGCCCTGATGTAGGGGAGACTCTCTGGGGACCCTGTTGTAAGGTGGGGTTCTCTGGGGACACTAATGTAAGAGGGGAGACTCTCTGGGGACCCCGATGTAGGGGGAGACTCTCTGGGGACCCTGGTGTTAGGGGAGACTCTCTGGGGACCCTGATGTAGGGGGAGACTCTCTGGGGACCCTGATGTAGGGGGAGACTCTCTGGGGACCCTGATGTAGGGGGAGACTCTCTGGGGACCCTGATGTAGGGGGAGACTCTCTGGGGACCCTGATGTAGGGGGAGACTCTCTGGGGACCCTGATGTAGGGGGAGACTCTCTGGGGACCCTGATGTAGGGGGAGACTCTCTGGGGCCCTAATGTATGGGGAGACTCTCTGGGGACACTACTGTGAGGGGCAGGCTCTCTGGGGACACTAATGTAAGGGAGGCTCTCTGGGGACCCTGATGTAAGTAGGGACTTTCTTGGGACACTAATGTAGGAGGGGAGACTCTCTGGGGACACTAATGTAAGAGGTGGAGGCTCTCTGGGGACCCTGATGTAAGGGGGGCTCTCTGAGGAGTGCCCTATGTGATGGTGTGTGTGTGGGGGGGGGATGGCATTGAAGGACCTGGCCTTGGGGCAGCAAAGGGAATAAATCTGGGCCTGGGCAGAGGCAGCGCTGAGACTGGGGGCTGACACCAATGAGAGAAGGCGGGGGAGGAACTTTCCTCTCTGCGTGGAGTACCTATGCCGTCTACCTATGAGACAAGAAGGCATCCTGGCGGGAGATTAGAAGGCACAGTGATGGTGGCCATAACTGATCGAACGGAATTCCCAGGGATTCGATTGATTGACAGTAAGTGACATTTTTTCAGAGCTGAGCAATCGATGCCAACCTCCACTACCTGTGCCTCTTACTGATCCCATCCCCCCCACCACTGATCTCATCCCTATCCCCCCATTACTTCTACAACAGAGGTGATAGGGGATAGGGCTGAGATCAGTGGAGGGAGGATGGGATAAGTAATAGGCACAGGTGGTGGTGGGAGAGGATGGCACCAACACTGCCGCTGCAGCCACCCCCCTCAAGTACCACTGCTGGTACTTGAGGGGGGGTGGTAGCGGTGATACTAGAGCGGAGTGGTAGTGGTGATACATGAGGGGGGTGGTGCCGGTGGTACTTGAGGGGGGTGGCAGTGGTGATGCCATCCTCTCCCGCCACCACCTGTGCCTCTTACTGATCCCATCCCCCTACAGCCGCACCACTGATCTCATCCCTATCCCCCTATTACTTCTACAACAGAGGTGGTGGGGGGATAGTGATGAGATCAGTGGTGCGGCTGAGATAGTGAGAGGCACAGGTGGTGGTGGGAGAGGATGGCACTGCCACTGCAGCCACCCCCCTTCATGTGAAATCAGAAACAGAATTGTTTTACTTTGTTGTACAGTGTAAAAAATGTAAGTATCAAAATCAGTCTTTTCGGGGGGGCCTTCATGATTTCTTGCACCGGGGCCCTGAAGTCTCTAGTTACACCTCTGGTAGGCATGTTACCATGTGCCCCGCTGTTAGTCTTGTGGGGCTCTGCCCACCAGCCACGTCATTAATTCACAGTCCTCTGTAATAGGGAAACTACAAGTCTCAACAGCCTTTGCAGCTGTCAGCTTGTAGTTCTCAATGAACTACCATGGCAATGTTGAGCACAAAAAAACTGTGCAATTGTTCTAAAATAAACATAAAAAACACCCACAAACTCTATGGTGATATATAGCACAGTCCCAGCTCAGAAATTCATTAACAAAGTTAAATTAATAATGTATCAGACACCAATAGTAGAGGTAAAGTCCTAATGTGGTAAAAAAAAAAAGGTTCTGTGATAGCATCCGCACCACCCGCCATCTTTAGTTAGTATCTTAAGTGATCCCGTGACAATCACTTCCACCATAGGCAAAATGTTCGCTTATTGCATAGCACAGATCATCTATCATGGATGTCCCAGGAACCTCTTAGGGCATGTAGAATCACCATGCAGGTGCCAATATCATAGATGGTCCCCCAAAATACAAAACGCTTGCCATTGTATAAAAATCCTTAAAATCTTTATTAGAGGTATAAAATATTGCACTTACATCATGTTGAATATGTAATCACATTAGGAACAAAACAAGCTGGCAAATCGCAGCTACCCCTACTTCTGGGTTTTGAGAATCGTGGTGACGTGTAAATGTTGCTCCGCCCTACACATTTTGTCAAAAGATGACGTTGGCCTGGGGCACTGGCAGTGCGCTACGTCACCACAATATAGTAACATTTTTGGGATTATGTGAGGATCATATTACCATGCCCATTTTCCAGCTACACCTGCAGTGTAAACTTTAGCAACTAGAGGTTGCCCTGGTTGGATGTAGTGGTAATTTGGGAACATTTTTTGTGTAATTTAATTTTTAGCCACTAGATGTCGTCCAGGATGGATTCAGTGATAGGCGAAATGCACAATTTCCTGTTGCTCAGTATTGTTTATATGGCTTAGGCAGTTTGTTGATTAAGTTGAGGACGTTATTTTGGTTTTGCTTGTCCAATTTATCCCTTGTGTCAGCTTTCAGGGGACAGTTATCTTTTTATTTGCCATTATTTGTACAGTACTTTTATTTTTTCATTTACTTCCTAGAGTATTTCATTGCAGTAATTCATGCTGCAGTACATTGCCTATTTTTTATACGCGTGATTGGCCACCCAAGGTCTGGTTAAGCTTTACTGTATATAATGCAGTGATTCAGCGTGCAGCCCGTGCCTCAGGCGACATCATCTTATGACAAAACTGGTGGAGCGACTTGCTGATGCCACCGTGCTTCTCGAATGAATAGTTGCGATTAGGCGGCCGGTTTGTTTTGTTCCTAATGCAATTACATGTTCTTTTTTTATTTTTTATAAATTCTTTATTTTTGAAAATCTTTCATACAGTTAACTGAGCAAACTTTAAACAATATTATTTATACAATATCATTATTATCTTATACTGCATCTTCTTACCAAACAGCTCTACCACTTTTATTATTACTAACCTGGGAGCCCCCCTGGTTACCCGACCTCCCAGTAGAAAACTTGCCTCCAACATTTAGGACAAGTAAAACAAGAAAAAAAAAAAAAACCAAACTCATCGCGCCCTTATGGATTCCATTCCCTAAACTCCCTATATGGTGACCATATCTCCCAGTATTTTTCTTCTTGTTCTCTCAGTAACATCGTTAAGTTTTCCATCTGCTGGATCTCCGCTATTCTCCCCATCCGTTGCATTTTTGTTGGGGCTACTGTACTTTTCCAAAGGGATGGTATACACGCTTTTGCTGCGGTAAGTAAATGCCTCAATAAGGAGTTTTTATAGTTTTCATTAGATAGCGGAATATCGTGCAGTAGGAAAACTGACGGTTTTTCCTCAAGAGACACATCTGTAATTTCTTTGATTGTTTCCGACACCATTTTCCAGAATTCTCTCAGTCTGGGACATTCCCAGAATATGTGCAGTATAGTGCCTTCCGCATTAGGATATTGTATAAATATATATATATATAGGGCCAGATTCAGGTAGAGTTATGCCGGCGTAACTCTGACTTTGCGCCGGCGTATCTGTTTTCTGTATTCAGAAAACAATATACGCCGGTTTGCAGGAAAGTGCCGACAGGCGTAATCAGCGAGATACGCCAATTTCCGAACGTACGCCCGCCCGACGCAGTGACTTTACGCTGTTTCCGTAAGGGGTTTCCCGGCGTAAAGATAAAGCACCAAAAAGATGGTGCATCCTATGTTAAGTATGGACGTCGTGACCGCGGGAAAATTAGAAAATGTTTACGTTGTTTGCTTAACTCATCCGTGAATGGGAATTTACGTTGATTACGTTCACGTTGAAAACACCGTCATAATTCGGAGCATGCGCACTGGGATTTTTCAATGGTCAATGCATGCGCAGTACATTCAGCGCGGGGACATGCCTAATTTAAATAGCATACGCCCCCTACCCGCCCAATTTGAATTAGGCCGCCCAATTTGCGCTACGCCGCCGCAACTTTGCACGCATGCTTTGTGAATACAGCACTTGCGGGTAAAGTTGCGGCGGCGTAAAGTAAATAGGAAAAGTTATGCTGCCGCAAAGAACCGCTCACCATCCTGAATCTGGCCTATAATGTTTTAAGTATTTTTCTAACAAAAAAATACAGATTTCAGCTTGCAAGCAACAAATGTCAGAAATAGGCTTAAGCCCTGTACACACGGGCAAGAATCTCGACAGAAAAAAACGTTATTTTCCCTGACGAGATTCTTGGCAAGAATCTCTTGACGCCCGAGTGTACAGACTCTCGTTTCAAAAGAACTGTAATTCTCTTGAAAGGAAAGAACGCGGTGACGTCATCGCATACGACGAGCATGCGCTCGTCACATTCGATGCCGTTGCCGCCATCTTGCTGCACCCTACCTATGCCTAGGAAGCTATAGCGCATGCGTCAAAGTCATTTGGAGCATGCGCGGGTTTCCACGGCGACCACGTAAGTATACACACTCTCAAGTTTCTTGGCAAGAAAACTACCGAGAATCTCACGACGAGAAAATATTTTTCTTGTCTAGATTCTGGGCAGTTTTCTTGTCGAGAATCCTGAAAGCCTCATACACACGCTCGGTTTACTCGAGAAAACCAAGCATGTGTACGAGGCTTCAGGCATAAAGGGGGTAATCCACATTTTCTGAAATGTATAACCTAGTAAGCTATTGAAAAAATATTTTTATTTGGAAGCTTACTGAATAAAGACAAGCTGCCAAACATTACAGGAACCAATCCAGAAGATTATGAGCTTGATATAGAGATGAAGCTCAGCGACAATAACAATGGCACAAGAAATGTTGGTTAGTGCAAATGCTATAAAACTTGTTCAGCTGTAATGTGTTGCTTATTAAAATAGAAAAGAGCTTTGTGTTGCTTTTTGGATCTATCAGCTCTGTCCAAAACCCTTGACATTCAAATAGCACCTTTTCACAAGCAAGCAAAATTTGAAGTGCAATTCTTACTGTACAATCATGCAACCAAACACTGACACATTCCATTATGTAAAAAAATAATAATAACTAAACAAGCTCCTGACAGTTGTAGAATAAAAAAAAATAACTTGCTTATCGTTTAAATGCATGATTTTGTCAACAACACAGACACCCGCAGACTTTTCAGAGATGCTGTGTGAAAAATATATTTAACTGTTTTTACTATCTGCTGTTTACTTCATATTTAGAATGGAATTCTAGCCAACACTTTCTTCTACTTGTGGGTACCCTGTGTAAGGGGTTAAAAAAATGTCTTCCTATTCAGTGGACGTGTGCGATTTGGTTCCCTCACTTTAAATTTTCAGGTGAAAATGTCATTTTTGGAGATTCAGATGTTCGTATTTGGACTTATCACACCAGGGCAGGTTCCCTCACTATGGGCGGAGTCATAGGCATGTTCAGGGGTGTGCTGGATGTGCCAGGGCACACCCTAATCACCCTGTGCTCCATTGCCAATAATAAGGCAGTACAGCCTGTCCTCCTATACCGGGCCCATGTTTTATTATTAGTGACAGTTCATGTTTGGTGAGTGGAGCAGGGTGGGGGGGAACTGGATTACAGACACCACTGCTATTTGCTTATAATGGTGAAAACAACAACAGTAATTTATCATTTAGTTGGCAATGTCTGGGGTTTTCCCTGATGCCCATTAAAATCATTGCCTGAACCTACTGGATCGAGAGATTGGTATTTCCTATCTATTACAGTAAAACCTTAGTTTGCGAGCATAATTCGTTCCAGAAACATGGTTATAATCCAAAGCACTTACGTATATCAAAGCATTTTTTTACAGGGTATAAAAGAGAAGAGAGGCACCTCTAAGTCTAGCAATAAGTTGCTAAATGTTGTACCTTCATTAACTGCTTGCCGACCGCCCACCGCAATTATACGGCGGGACGGTGGCACTGCTGGGCGAGAGCACGTAGCTCTACGTCCTATCTTTAACGGCCGCTAGGGGTCGCGCGCCACCGGGCACGCGCGCTCGTTCGTTACAGAGCGGGGGAACGGGAGGTATGTGTGTAAACACATAGCTCTCGTTCCTGTCAGCGGGGGAAACGCTGATCTTCTGTTCAAACAATGTATGAACAGAAGATCAGTGATTTCCCCTAGTGAGTCCACCCCCCCATACAGTTAGAACACACCCAGGAACACACTTAACCCCTTCCCTGCCCCCTAGTGTTAACCCCTTCACTGCCAATGGCATTTTTATAGTAATCCAATGCATTTTTATAGCATTGATTGCTATAAAAATGCCAATGGTCCCAAAAATGTGTCAAAAGTGTCCGATGTGTCCGCCATAATGTCGCAGTACCGAAAAAAAACACTGATCGCCGCCGTTACTAGTAAAAAAAAAATATTAATAAAAATGCCACAAAACTACCCCCTTTTTTGTAAACGCTTTAAATTTTGCGCAAACCAATTAATAAACGCTAATTGCGATTTTTTTTTACGAAAAATATGTAGAAGAATACGTATCGGCCTAAACTGAGGAAAAAAAATGTTTTTTTAAATCTTTTTTGGGGATATTTATTATAGCAAAATTTAAAAAATATTGCATTTTTTTTTCAAAATAGTCGCTCTATTTTTGTTTATAGCGCAAAAAATAAAAACCGCAGAGATGATCAAATACCACCAAAAGAAAGCTCTATTTGTGGGAAAAAAAGGACGCCAATTTTGTTTGGGAGCCACATCGCACAACCGCGCAATTGTCAGTTAAAGCGACGCAGGGCCGAATCACAAAAAGTACTCTGGTCATTGGGCAGCAATATGGTCCGGGGCTAAAGTGGTTAAATGTAACCATATTGCTACACTTAGAGGCTCCTCTCTTAATTTTTTATACTCAGTTGTGACATGACACTACTCTTATATCAAAACATCGCTTGTATATCAAGGCAAAATTTATTAAAACATTTTTTTTTTTCTTTTTTTTTCTTTAAGTGTATTTTGTGCGTGAACTCGAGAGAGGAGCCGGACTGCAGGAGTTGTGAGTAGGCAGACCCTCCCCCCAGAGGCAATCGCCATCCTTCTCCATGCCCCTGGTGGCAATGGCGGGTGTGAGGGGGGGCCTCACCCCACCCTACCTGCTCCACTTTGGAGCCCAACTGGGGCCCAACAGGACCCCAACGGGGCAGAGGGACTCCCCCTATGAGGGAGTGAGGGGGTCTAGCCCACCCAGCCAGCCCTGTAGGTCCTTCGCCTCTCTTTTTATTTTAGGAGACCGCATGGCCAATGTGCGTGCGTGTTATACCAATTTCGTGTGCGTGCAAGTGTGGTGGTTTTTGTGAGGGGGGGTGGGGCTACTAAGCACAGGCGTACCTTGCATAGCACACCCACCGGGAGCCAGGCTGAGACCACCAAACTCAATTCACATGTAGCCGAGACCGGGATCCGAACCCTTGGCTGCAGAGGTGAATGGCTTGTCAGCGCAGTGCCAATCACGTTGAGCCACCACAGCTCCATTATTATTATTAAAACATTTTGCTTGTCTTGCAAAACGCTCTTAAATCAAGTTACTCTCAAACCAAGGTTTTACTGTAGTGCTGTTTGTGTCTGTACCAATGTAGTTTTGCAGTCAGGGATATTTTAAACAGCAAACAATTAAACAGTCTTGTTAGCTCACACACTGTAAATACTTGTACAATGTACATGTACCTCCAGCAGTAAATCATGCATTTATTTATATCAGTTGAACGGTGCCATTTTTACAAATGCATAACCAAAGATAACAAAAATACACGATTACCATAAACATAGCACCTATACATTAAAAATGGCAGAGAATATTATTCACAGTTATGAAGTCTAAACTTCTGTGCATTTCTACAACACTTTACATGATCATAACCACATTACTTACGAAATAATAATTCCATTATCAACAGAGAAGCTGTCTGAAGGTAAGCCAGCAATATTCCACGCTCTGATTTTTACAGGTTCCCCCAAACTGCTTGTGAGAGAAAAGTCCTCTGAACAGGGTAAATTATTTTGCTTGCAAAGTGATGTCCATTCTTTTACTTGCATCTAGAAAACAAAATGCCAAGTTGAGTAGCTTAAAAAACGAACTTGAAATAAACTTTACATGAATGGGACATACACTACATAGACAATCATAGTTTACACTGCCAGTATGGATTGTTTAAAGACAAATTAGACCTGGTCTACTAAATAAAATTTAAGAACCTTCAGTAAAAAAATGTGTGAATATTCACTTTAATTATTCAATTGTGGGGAAAATGGTATTCCTGTTGATTTTAAATATCCAATGAAGTGCATATGCTTTTGACACAATTTTGAGTGATTCTCCACTCATTTAGTAAACCTGCCTTATTGCCCACAAGAAAAAAAAAAGATTAGACATGCAGTAGTTTATTATAATGAAGCAATATGATTGCACTGAGCCATTGACAAGATCAATTTAATAATAAATAATGTTATGGGAACAGCAAATCTGAACAATCAGATGCAGTGATTTTGCAGAACAGTACCGCAAGCTCCCAACTCTCAACCCAGAAGTAGGAGAGGATGAACTTACAGTAGTATTAAAGCCATAAGTAAACATTTATTATATTGCAGCTTACCAATTCTTAAGCCCCGTACACACGATCGGATATCTGATGGAATCTAATCCAATGAATTTTTTTGTCGGATATCCGATGAAGCTGACTTTTATCAGTCTTGCCTACACAGCATCGGTCAAAAATCCGACCGTGTCCAAGCGCGGTGATGTAAAATACTATGCCACGCTGAGAAAAATGAAGTTCAATGCTTCCGAGCATGTGTCGACTTGATTTTGAGCATGCGTGGATTTTTGACCGATGGACTTCCACACAGACGATCGTTTTTTCTATCGGTTTTTTATCCATAGGAAAATTTTAAAATGTGTTCTATTTATTTTCACCGATGGAAAACAAACCAATGGGGCCCACACACGATCGGATTTTCCGATGAAAATGGTCCATCGGTCTGTTTTCATCAGACAAACCAACCGTGTGTACAGGGCTTTAGATGTAATGGCTGTATTCGTTTATTTTTTTTTAGACTTTATATTTTCATCTGGACAGTAAGTATGTTGTTTTTCAAAAGAACAAGCTATTTTCCAGATGTATAAGTTACAGGAATCAGACAAACCATTACACACTGACAGGGGTACTTACAATGATCCGCTTCTACTTAATTATGCAAAACCTTTATCCCATAAGGAAAAAAACTGTTTGCTGTAGCTGCTTATATAGTGTTAGCCAGAGTTCAAGTTCAATTTCTTAGTGCTTTTAAATCTGCTAGTCCATCCCACAGACTGACAATGCTGCTGTCCTAAGGTGCCCCTGTGCTCCTGCATCCAGAGTGGAGGACCTCTATTACAGGAGGTGTATTACTGCCAGATCACCAGATGAAAACAGAGGGAAAAAAAGCCTAAAAAAAAGAAAATTAATGCAACCACTACACCTAAAGATTAGCAAGCTGCAATATTTTACATTTTTGGTTTAAGATTAAATACTGGTTTAAGGTTTGGGCTGAACACATGTACTGTATATTAGAAGTCAATGGTTTTTAAGGACACTGGTGGATGCAGGCACTGTTGAGTCCTTAACAACTAGTGATGTCACTGGCATTCACATACATGGCCAGGATTTTTATCATGGAATAAAACGTTGTTTTTCAGCATGAAGAAAAACAAAGTTTTTCCAACTTCATCATTAACCACTTTAGCCCCGGACCATAATGCTGTCCAAAGACCAGAGCACTTTTTGTGATTCGGCACTGCGTCGCTTTAACTGACAATTGACGTGGCTCCCAAACAAAATTGGCGTCCTTTTTTTCCCACAAATAGAGCTTTCTTTTGGTGGTATTTGATCATCTCTGCGGTTTTTATTTTTTGCGCTATAAACAAAAATAAAGCGACTATTTTGAAAAAAATGCAATATTTTTTACTTTTTTATGTAATAAATATCCCCCCAAAATATATAAAAAAACGTTTTTTTTCTTCAGTTTAGGCCGATACGTATTCTTCTACATATTTTTCGTAAAAAAAAATCGCAATTAGCATTTATTGATTGGTTTGCGCAAAAGTTATAGCGTTTACAAAATAGGGGGTCGTTTTTTTATTATTTTTTTTTACTAGTAATGGCGGCGATCAGCGTTTTTTTCAGTACTGCGACCTTATGGTGGACACTTAGGACACTTTTGACACATTTTTGGGACCATTGGCATTTTTTTTAGCAATCAATGTTATAAAAATGCATTGTAGTACTATAAAAATACCATTGGCAGTAAAGGGGGGCAGGGAAGGGGTTAAGTGTGTTCCTGGGTGTGTTCTAACTGTATGGGGGGGGTGGACTCACTGGGGGAAATCACTGATCTTCTGTTCATACATTGTATGAACAGAAAATCAGCGTTTCCGCGGGACTCGGGGGCGAGCGGGGGGCGCGCGTGCGGGCATCGAAAGTGCCGACGTAGAATGACGGGCTCTCGCCCAGGAGAGCCGACCTGCCGCCGTAGAACGATGGCGGCTGGTCGGCAAGATGTTAAAAGCGACGTTTGCCCACACACCATCGTTTTTTTAAAAATGATGAGCAAAGCGCGGTGACGTACGACGGCACTCTAAAGGGGAAGTTCCATTCAAGCTCCCGTCTCTAACTTGCTTCTGAGCATGCGCGGTTTTAAACGTCGTTTTAGCCCACACACGATCATCTTTTACAACCAGAAAAATTACATTTTAAAAAACGACGTTTAAAAATGCAGCATGCTCGAATTTTTTTTTTTGTCGTTTTTCAGAAGATGAAAAACGATGTGAAGCCCACACACGATCATTTTAAATGACGTTTTAAAAAACATCGTTTTAAATCATGTCGAAAAACGATCGTGTGTATGCGGCATTAGGGTTTGATATAGATTTAAAGGGAATCCCCATGCAAAAACCAAGAAAAAAGTGTTAGGTCCCTCCCAAAAATCCACACCATAGCCCTCTCCAGCCCACTTGCTTTTTCCTCCCTTTTCTGGCCTGCCAAGCATGCAGATAAGGGTCTGGTATAGAATTTTGAAGGCGCGGGGAGGCTTTTACGATTTTTTCTTTTTGTGTGGGGTCCCCCTTAAAATTCATACCATAAAAAAAAAAATTCATACCAAACCTTAAGGTATGAATTAGGGGGAGCCCGTGACATTTTTTTTATAGGATTCACCAATTAACATCTTTCTGAGACCCTCATGTAGGATAAGAATCTGGTAAAGTAGAAGGAAATCCCTAGCTGTTTTCTTTACAAACAGAATGAATCAGCTGGGAGCTGTCATTTTGCTGTCATTTTAAACAAACTTTTTTCTTTGTCAATGTCGGTATTGCTGATTACTTGGCAATGGCATAGAATGGAATAATAAAAAGTATTTTTACGTTGTTTCATTCTGTTCCACAACACAATGATTTAGCTTTAAGCTTGACAGTTTTACTTTACACGAGAAGCTAATTATAAAAGTTAAGCATTCACAGAATTGTTGGCTGGTTACTTAAATTACCTTTGTAAGTCCTGATTGAAGCATAGATATACACAAACAACAAAATCTGGTTATCATTCTGTTTGAAAACTGCACAATATTATCAGCATGTACTATAAATGCCAAACATGTCAGTTAAATATATACTGATATCAGCATTTGTTGAGCAGTCACATGCATTATGTTTGCAGGTTTACCACCAGCAATAAGGAACAACCAATAATGTAAGTCATAGTAAATTTCCTGAAAATAAGGGAAATTAAAAAAAAAATAATAATAATAAGTTTGGACTTTAGATACATTTTGAGTATTATTCAGGAAATTGCATCTGCTAGAAGGAATATGATTAAAGATGAAAAATTACACAATAAATGATCTGCCGGCAGATAATGCTGCTAATTTTAAAATACCAGCTCTGTAACACACGATGATATAATAACACTAATTCTGTTGCAGGCGGCAAATTCTGAAGAGGAATCAAGAGAATTGTAATTTATATATTCGTGATCCAAATAAGATAACACTGTAATCACCACAACTATAGACATCATGTAATTAAGGCACCGACTGGGATGAATTAATCAAAACTTTAATTATCAACCCCCTGATTATTCTTTTTCTTCTCAACGGTTGCTTAATTACAAATGACTTCCCTTACAGAATTCCTGTGTTGTAAAGCTAATTCTTTCTTTTGTAGACATAGTCTCAAATAACAGTGAAGTGAATGGAATTTTACAGAATCACTTGAAGATGATAAATAATGCAACAATTAACAGTAAAACATACATTCACAATATTTGAGTATTTGGTTCGTAGCAGGTAGTAAATCTTTCCTGTCATCACTTTGCCTCTAGAAGTCACAATATCATAGGGGATACTGAAAAATAAGTGACTATTTAAAAAATTCATTATTTTCCCTTTGTTGTACAAATTATATGACATAAATATATACTGTAACAACTCAAGAAAGAAAATGACCATGTGCTGTTGTCATCTACAAATAACTTGTAAATCCGTGTCTAATGTATCATAACCTTTTTTTCCAACTGCATATTCAAATATTTCCAGTGTATTAAAGTCATGAGTTTGCTCTGACAGTTACAGAAAATAAAAAACAGCTTTTAAATTGATTGTAAAGTCTCAATTTTTTTCTATTAAAATAACAAACATGTTATACTTCCCTGCTCTGTGCAGTTGTTTTGCACAGAGCAGCCCAGATCCTCCTCTTCTTGGGTCCCTGACTGGAGCTCCCTGTCCCTCCCTCCTGTTGAGTGCCCCCACAGAAAGCAGCTTGCTATGGGGGCACCCAAGCCGAGCTGCAGCCCTGTGTGTCCATTTAGACACAGAGCTGCAGTTTGGCCCCGCCCTCTCTCTCCTGATTGGCTAACTGAGTTTGATTGACAGCAGCAGGCACGGATGGCTCTGCTGCTGTGTCTCAGCCAATTAGGAGGGAGAGTCCCAGATGGCCAAGGCAGTCGTGGACATGGCTGAATAGTGAGGGATCTCAGCTAAGTATTGGGGGGCTGAGGGGGCTGCTGCACACTGAATGCATTAAGATAGAAAACCTGACTTTACAACCACTTTAAGCATGTTTTTAAACTGCAGCCTGTGCAGAGTTGATTTAAGGTCCCTTCTGTTATAAACCATGAATTGCTATAGGGAGAAGGCTTCCTACACGCTGTCCTACCTTATATTACACAAATTGATAGTGTACATTTCATATCTTTTCAGTACACCTTTGTTAAATAATAACATTTATTAGGGGCGTGGCTCGCGCGCAAGGAGAATGGCAGCCTAAGACACGAGCTCCTGCCGGCCGGACGAAAAGCGACTACATTCCAGCGATTCCCCGGGTCTATCGTGCTCACCGATTGCCGCTGTAAGCCTGCCACAACCAGGGGAGACTATGTCCCGCAAGCGCAAGGAGGATCGTTACCTCCAGAAGCTGTCAGCATTCTCGTTCCAGCCCGCTCGGCGGGGAATCCAAGATGGCGCCGACGGAGCTGCGAGGCGGACGCCCGCAGCTTATACAGATCTCCCTAACAGTGACACGGGTGTTATGGAGAGTGATGCTACACCTCTACCCCTCGATGGCTCTCCTCCAATGTCCCCAGGAACGCGAAGCCCAGCAAAAGCGCGGATGCGCTTGGACTCAGCACGCCAGGCTGAAACTGTGAGTACAGCACTTCACAACCCTGACGCCATATCCTCACTAAAGTCCTCCATCGCGGCCTTCCCCACAACAGGGCAGCCTGTCCTGGACACCACGATGAAAGACATGTTGGTGCTGCTCCAGTCTTCACTTATGTCTAACCTATCCTCACTGATGCAGAAATTCACAACTGACATGCAACATATGGGAGACAGGGTGTCATACATTGAAGACAAGTTAGAGGAGTGCGCTGACACAGTAAACGATCTTGTAGATGCATACAGGGCCCAAAAGGAGGACACAGATTGGGTTAAATCAAAACTCGCGGACCTCGAAGACAGATCCAGACGCAACAATATTAAAATTAGGGGCGTCCCAGAGTCCGTCCCCCCCGCGGACCTCCGTACGTTTGCATCTACCCTATTCTCTACATTGCTGCCGGAGCTGTCCTCCATTGAGTTAACAATTGACCGCATTCACAGGATCCCTAAACCGCGCCATCTAGCAGAAACGGTCCCGAGGGATGTACTCCTGCGAATACATTTCTATCAAGCAAAAGAGCAGATTCTGTCCAAAGTTCGCTCACTCCAATCACTACCGGCTCCCTATAATGACATCCAGATGTTCGCAGACCTGTCCCAATACACACTTCAGATGAGGAGACAGTTAAACACAGTGACTAAGGCCCTAGCTAACCATAAGATAACATACAAATGGCGTCATCCTGCCACAATCCTGGTGACACACAATGGAATCCCACACTCCATCTCCACCATTGAGGGGGGCACAAAACTACTCCTGTCCTGGGGTATCATCCCGGAGCTCCCGAAGACATACACTGATCTACCAAAGGGCCCTACACCATCTAAAGGAAGTCCCCGCTCTGCGGGCCAACCCGCTACTAAGTGGAACTGATCCTCACTACCTGAGCTCGTCTTAATGTGCTACTTAGTCCGTGCCGGCTGGCAGACCACCTGTTGTTCCCGTTGTGATACACTTTTTTTTGTTGTTTCCTCTTGCCAGTTTTGAGCTTGAACTTTATCCCCTAATACTCAGCAGCTGATATAATCCACCCTGCTGATTGGTGCAAGATTCATTCAAGTTTAAATAACTTTTCTACTTTTGTTTGTTTATTTTCTTATCTTTTATGAGAGTGCTTCGTCCACCACACCTCTCGATTGCTCAGCAGATCTCTTATTAGAGTTCGGAGACGCCTGCATACCCAGTGACTGCACTGCTGCACTCATCTGCCTCACAGTCCACCCCCAGACGGGAGCCTTGGAAAACTTCCTCCGAACAACTTCTACGGCAGGTACCAGACCCATCTGACCAGTGCCTTCTAAAAGTGAGTTGTACATATTTGCACCTCCATCACATTCCCTCACGCCATGGCACTCACCTTCTTAACCCTGAATGCTAAGGGACTGAACCACCCGGCCAAGAGAGCTTCTTTGTGGAAGACAGCACTTTCGCTCAATATAGACATTGTTTGTGTCCAAGAAACACACTTGATGAGAGACTCTCACCCCCGATGCCAGCATCAGCAGTTCCCCCATATATTCACGGCATGCTACCAAAAGAAGCAAAGAGGTGTGCTGATCGCCATCCGCAATTCAGTGTCATTCCAGTTGCAAAACTGCATCTCTGACCCAGAGGGTCGATACCTTGTCCTAGTATGCATGTTAAACAACGTTCAGTATACGTTAGTCTCCCTTTACGCACCAAACCAAAGACAAATGTCCTTTCTCAGGAGAGTTCTAAAAACAGTAAGGAGTCACCAAAAGGGTCACCTATTGCTATGTGGAGACTTTAATCTTGTTCCAGACCAGGATATGGATTCCACGTCGTGTAATAAGAGACTTGCCAATCCGTTAAGAAAGTTTATTTCTGATAATGAATTGTTTGATGTGTGGAGGTGTTGTCACGCGAGCGAACGCGATTATACATGTCTTTCCCCGCGCCACAACACCTACTCACGTATAGACCTGTTCCTCTCTGATAGAATGTTACTCCAAAGAGCTTCAGCTTCGGTGATCCACCCCACCACCTGGTCGGACCATGCCCCTGTTAGTATAACTATCGACCTCAACGCTTCACCTCCAAACTCGTATCTCTGGAGGGTTAACAACTCTCTTCTAAGAGACAAAGCCAATACCGATATCATTAATCAGCACCTGCAAGAATATTTCTTAGAAAACTCCCAATCAGTGTCCGATCCGGCGGTGGTGTGGGCCGCCCACAAAGCTGTTGTGCGGGGTGTCTTTATTCAAATAGGCGCTAGAGCGAAAAGACATAGGACACACAAAATAGACCAACTGACATCAGACATTGAAGCCGCAGAATCCCAAAATAAATCTAGGCCTTCCCCTTTCTTACAGGCCAAGATATTTAAACTACGACATGAGCTACGCTCCTTATTACTAGAGTCATTCGAGAGGGCTTGCACAAGGTTTAGGGCCACCTTCTATGCCACTGGGAACAAAGCAGGCAAGCTGATGGCCTCCAAAATAAAAGGGTTTAGAGCCAAGGCCAAAATTCCTCACATCTTTCATCCCCACACCAAATTAAAACTCATGAAACCCTCCGAGATCTCAAACGCCTTCAGCGCATATTACGCAGATCTCTATAATCTAGGAAGGGATCAGGATGTCACACAGCCGACTCAACAGGACATCAACACGTTCTTAGAACAAGTCAGCCTCCCCTCACTCTCTGCAGACCACCTAGCCTCCCTTAATGCCCCCTTCACCATTGCAGAATTAGACCGTACGATAGCCAGTCTCCCTGACTCCAAATCTCCAGGACCCGACGGGTTCACCGGAGAATACTATAAAAAATTCCACAAAGCCCTGACTTCCACTTTGTGCGATGTCTTCAACACGGCCGTCGCAAAATTATCCCTCCCTCCTGATATGCTATCCGCGACCATAGTTACGCTCCCGAAACCGGGAAAGGAACCAAACATTCCCCAAAATTTTCGCCCCATTTCCCTCCTTAATGTGGATACCAAACTATATGCAAAGATGATAGCCAATAGACTAAATGACATCCTTCCCACGCTTATCCATAGAGACCAGTCGGGGTTCACTAAGGGACGTCAAGCTTCAGACGCAACTAGACGAATGATAAACGTTATCCACCATGCGGAGTGCTCAGGGTCCCCCTCTGTACTCCTGTCTCTAGACGCCGAAAAGGCGTTTGACAGGGTTCATTGGGGGTATCTATCCTCAGTCCTCTCCAAGTTCGGCTTCTCAGGACAAATTCTTAGTGCAATCATGGCCCTATACTCGAACCCGTCAGCTCAGGTCTACACAGCGGATTCCTTATCATCTCCCTTTAGTATCACGAACGGAACTAGACAGGGCTGCCCCCTCTCGCCCCTAATCTTTAATTTGATCATGGAACCTTTAGCTCAATCCATACGCTCCAACCCAAACATCTCAGGCATCACAACAGGGGGGTATGAACATAAAATCAGCTTGTTCGCTGATGATGTTATTCTTATGCTGTCTGACCCACTCACTTCCCTCCAGGCTGTACAAGAGACACTAGACCACTTTAGTAAAATATCCTATTATAAAGTTAATGAAACCAAGTGCCATGTTTTGAATTTAGGAATTGCTCCCCCTGCCAGCCTAATACTACAACAAAAATTCCGTACACATGGGCAGAAAACACCATCACCTACTTGGGTATCCAACTCACAAAATCCTCCAAACAACTATACCATTTTAATTATGTCCCGTTCCGAAATAAACTTCAGGAGGATCTACGAAAACTAGCGGGGCAGGAGCTGTCTTGGACAGGCCGCCTGGCGGCCTTCAAGATGCTTCACTTACCCCAACTCCTCTATCTCTTCAGGACCCTACCAATCCCGATCCCTTCTCAGTACTTTAAATCACTCCAATCTACTCTCTCTTCCTACATTTGGCAGGGCAAAAGGGCTAGATGCGCTTTCGCCACACTAATTAAACATCGAAAGGCGGGTGGCACTGGATACATTGATTTCTATCACTACTATCTAGCTTCTCTTCTTACCCAGGCCAAAGAATGGTTTCTCTCTGTACCACGCACCACGTGGGGACAGATGGAATCTGTGCTCATTCCCGAGACTGACCTAGCCCCGTGGTTGCTCTCCACCACAGCATCCACCAAAACCCCCTCGTCTATGCCCCCTACCATGTCGGCCACTGTTAAAGCGTGGAACAAATTTGTCAACCTCTGCAGTGACCACCCAGACGGTACTGCTATAAAAATCCCGATTGAGTCTCTCCAACACTGCATCGATCTCATCTCCTACAAATCCTGGCAAAAATTAGGCATATCACATGTAAACGACTTATTCGATAGAGGGAAAATTAAACCGTTCGCAGGTCTGCAAAGAGAATACAGTCTACCGGATTCTGAATTTTACTTGTATATTAGGACAAAACACTACCTTGACACTTCCCCGAAATGGGAACGTTCAGTTCCTTTGACTACATGGCTCTACATTAATAACCCCTCTTCTAGCCTCAGAGGTATCTCGCTTTTTTACACTACCATCCAGAACAAAAGCCGCTTTGTAAAAACGGCCCCCTTGCTCAAATGGGAACTAGAACTGGGTCGCACCTACTCCACCCAACATTGGGCTAGAGCATGTAAATCTACTTATGTAGTCACCAGCTGCTCGATCCTCTGGGAACTGTCCACCAAAATAGCTCTAAGATGGTACTTAACCCCTGACAGGATCTCTAAATTTGGGGACCAACATAACGACAAGTGCTGGAGGAACTGTGGTTCTAAAGGGACCTTGCTCCATGTACTATGGGGCTGCCCCCACCTGAAGCAATTTTGGTCTTCAGTCTTCAGCGTGATCTCGAGTGCCTCTCGTGTAGTGACTGAACCTCAACCTGACTTGGCACTCCTGTCCCTAGGTCTAGAAAACATTCCGGCCCAATCGAGACACACGGCTCTCCACATACTGCTGTCGGCTAGGATAAACCTCACAAGGAAATGGAAAAATCCCCTTCCTCCCACCATTGGGGAGGTTATCCAAACCACCCAACTACATCACACATATGAAAAAACCTTGGCATTTAGAGACAATAACAGAGAAAAGGCTGCCCAGAAGTGGCACCTGTGGGAGACATGGTACGAGGGGAATTGTTTAACCCCAACTGCTTTACCTTGATTTGTTTGATTGAGACGATCGGGGGGGGACTGGCCGGGGTCCTGGACACAGTTATGAACCCAGATGGGGTGTCCACACCAGAGTCGGTCTTCCTGACAACGGTACCCTTGATTGTCACTGCGGTTATACTTTAAATTTAAAATGAGAATTTCTCTAGTTAAAGCGTACACTTTTCTTGGATATGTTCTTATAGCACTGTCTGAATATCTTGTATTTTTCTTTTCTTTTCTGTCCTGTTGTTTTTGCTATGTGTATTATGCTCAAGTTAACTCAGCATTTTTGATTATAAACTGTAAAACACAATAAAATTTATTGTTTTAAATAATAACATTTATTAATGAAATCCAGAGATGATAGAAAACAAAACACCATAACTTTTTTACTTTCAGCAAATTTCTTCTGCACACAACTGAACGTAGTCTGCATAATACAAGTTATCAGCGCCATCCACAGGAGTATACAGGGATTAAACACACATTTGTCTACAGGGACACACATTCCTGAACATTAAATTACAATGTTAATGGGGCGTGGCCTGGAGAGCAATGGAGTAGGATGCATGCAGTGGGAGCTCCGCTTGTACATACACCTGTTTTTGACATCCTGTCTCAATCCTCCTCGAGTTCTGCCATCCTCTACACCCTGGGACCTGTCCTTCACAGTCCCCAGAGCCTGCCAGCTTGCTAGAGCACTGCCCGAGGCCACCATCGCAGGGCTTTCATGTCCTGCAACTACCTCAGGACAGGCCGCGGCTTCAGCCTAGTTCCCGGAGCGGCGGCCATCTTGCCTCACACTGCGATGGCCCCAGCAAGTTATCCTGGCCTCCCTGACTGTCCAATCTCCTCCTGGTAAAGCCTCCGATCCATCTGAATCTACCACCACATCTCCTCATCCTGCAGCTGCTTTGGGGACAGACCACGGCTCCGGCCTAACTCTCGGAGCAGCGACCATCTTGCTCCACCCAATGACGCGCTAGGCAAGTATTACAGGTCTCCCTGACCGTCCCAAGCCCAGTTTCCTCCTGCTACAGCCACCGGACTGTACAGCTATCCGATCGCTACCTGCAGCTCCCATTGTGACACTCCTGAACAACGGCGGAAGAAGGGGCATAGAGGATCCGGCCTAGCAAGCAGTGGCCATCTTTGTATACTCGGGGAGCCTCCCAGCCACCCCTGGAGTATGTCTCCGTCAAAAAAGGCTTTCGAGGCCGCCGACAAGCTAGCCACATACTGCCGGCTTGAAGAAGGCAAACAAGCCAGAGATGGTGCCTCCTGGGACAAAGAACACTCAGTGGCGGCCACTAACAAAGTACTTGATGCTATCACCCTGTGCCAGAGCATGATCACCACCAAAATTGAGGAAGTCAAAATTGATGTGTCCCTTTTCCGGTAGAACCTCTCTATCCTTGTGGCGGAGACCTGTATTAGCAGACCGGAATACATCTTGCACCCCCTGCAACATACTACTGAAGAGGTACGCTGCCAGCTACAACAGATTAGTGCGAAACAGAATGACATGGAAAATCGCCTCTGGAGATGTAATCTTCGCTTTATCGGCCTTCCTAAAACTGTTGAGGGAAAAGACCCGGTGAGCTTGCTTGAAAACCTCCTGACATCCACCTTCTCTGTAATGTTCGCAGTGGAGAGAGCCCATCGAATCCCTGCCCGCCCTCCTCCCCAAGGAGCTCCACCGCGTACACTGATAGCAAAATTCCTTAACTTCAAGGACCGCGACAAGATCCCCGCCTGACCAGAGAGAAGGGAAATATCCCCCACACTGACACACATGTGGCCGTCTTCCCGAACTTCTCTAATGGGGTGCAACTGCAGCGGTCCAAGTTCTAGAATGTTAAGCGGCGCCTTCCGTGTTCTACACCTCAAATACGCTATGCTGTACCCTGCAAAGCTTTGCGTGGAATGCAATGGCCAAACCCACTTCTTTGAGGACCCTGAGTTGACATCCACTTGGATTGACAAACAAGACTGGGCATTCCACACTTCCTACAAGATTTGAGTACTTTTCTTTTCTCTCCCCTGCTCCCCCCTGTGCCTGCAATACTGCCCGTTCCCATCCTGATGTTTTTCCCACCAGTGGGTACATTGCTTGTGTGTGTCCTTTGCCGTGGCAGGGGGGCAGACCTGGAAATCCCTTTCTGTGCTCCACTGGACCTCGCAGCATGCCTGCTGCCTCTGGCCAACCTTTGATCCCCCATTCTCCCCACACCTGAGAGGTGGTTGTAGAGGACAGTATATCAAACATTGCTGAAACTTCCTGCATCACTTTACCTACCACCCTGATGACAGGTGGGGCTCCCCCTGCACAGCTGTAATGGTGCTTTATGACTCCTACACCCCATGCACTTCTCCGAGAAGAAGTTGCCCCCCTAGGATCTCTATGGACTTTTTCACGCCCCCCCCCCCCCACTCTACACTTCCCGAGTCACCCACACTCCCCAAGATACCAGGAACTAATTAGCAGGAGTTACATTCCCTAGATTGACTAATGATCAACTTGACCTCTTAGAGGCCCCTATTGCTAAGGAGGACATTTCTGAGGCCATCTCCTGTTTGGCCACATCTAAGCCCCCAGGATCGGGTGGCTTACCACTTGAATTTTATGCCACCTACTCTGAAACTCTAACCCCTAAACTCTATAAACTGTACAAATCCATATTTTATTCAGGAATTCTACCCCCATCTATGAGAGAGGCCCAAATTGTAGTAATCCCTAAGCCTGGTAAGGACCCTAAATACCCGGAATCGTATAGACCTATTTCCTTGCTACAGGTGGACATCAACATACTAGCTAAGATCCTAGCCTCCCGCCTTGACCAGGTCATTCTGTCACTGATCCACCCTGACCAGACAGGATTAATGCCAGGGAAAAACACTGCTATGATTATTCACTGCCTATTAATGAACATTCAGGGGTCCCATGATGAAATCGGCTTGAGGGTCATGGTGGCTCTGGAATGCCGCCAAGGACTTTGATTCCGTGGAGTGGAACTACTTGTGGGAGCACCTCTCGGAATTTGGATTTGGCCCCAACTTTATTTGCTGGGTTAAGCGCCTATATCAGTCCCCAAAGGCCAGGGTGTTTGTTACCGTTTGGCTTTCCGATCAAATCACACTAGAGAGAGGGACCAACAAGGCTGCCCCCTTTCCCCCCTGCTGTACGCCTTGGCTGTTGAGCCATTGGCCATCATGATTCGCGCAGACACTTGCATCCGAGGCCTTAAGATAGGAAACCTGGAAGGAAAGATTGGGAAATATGCAGACGACATGCTCCTGTACTTGGCGGACTCGGGTCCCTCTCTTCTTGCAACCCTCTGCTCCATAGAACGTATGGGTGGCCACTCGGGTCTGAGTATTAACTGGTCTAAATCCCAGATCCTTCCAAATGGCCATTTTCCCCCTCATTCACGTCCCCCCTTTAGCTCTCCCAAGGGTCTCCTTGATCAAGTACCTTGGTGTGCAAGTGACCAGATCCCTCACAGGCAACACACTATTGAGCATCGAACCCCTGTATACCCTGATCAAGACCAAGACACAGACTTGGGCCAGACTGCCCCTAGGCGTTATGGGATGCATCAGTTTAGTCAAAATGATACTCCTCCCAAAGTTACTCTACTTGGTGTGGCATGCCCCCCTGTATATACCACACAAATCTAAATGATTGAATCTATTCATTTATATGGGGTCACAACAGACACAAATTATCTTGGAGAATTCTGAAGAACCCAGTGTCAGGGCTGGGCTCAGCCCTTCCTTTTCTGTGCTGGCAGCTCAGCTGTCAGCTAATTACCAGCTCCCATCTCTCCACAGTGATCCACCTGTTGATGATCCTGCTTGCCAGCTCTGCCTACTTAAAGCATTCCAGTTCATTGGCTCTTGTGTGTTAACATCACAAGAGACTCTCCTGCGTTTCTGTTGAAGACCTGCTTGACTGACGTTCCCTCTGGCTACAGATCCTGCTTGCTGTACTAATACCTTTATCCCTGGCTTTTGGACATTGGCTTGGCCGACTACCCAAACTGGTTACTGAACTCTGGCTATGTTTTGACTACGCTTACTCTGTTTACTTTTTTATATTTTTACATTAAACAAGTGTGATTTAACTGTACTTCTGTCTCAGTCTGATCCATGGTTTCTGACAGTAGGCGAAGGCCATAAATTTAGAAGATGCAGCCAATCCACTTGTTAATATTTTTTCCCAGATTGGATGACCTGGATCACCGCATGGATAAGTTTGCCACGGCGATACAGAAGCTTCTGAATCGCACGGCTCGTCTAGAGTCTCCCACTGTGGTCACTCCGGTATTCCCTGTGCAGGCACCGGCCTCGAGTATTACTTCTTTAAAAGGTATGTCTGGTTCCGCTTCACCCAAGTGATTTGGGGGCGATCCAGTTCAGTGCAGAGGGTTTCTCAACCAGGTAAAAATATACTTTGAGATGCTGCCCCAGGCGTTTTCCACGGACAGAAGCAAAGTGGGTTTCGTGATATCTTTGCTTTCTGAAAGAGCCTTGGCCTGGGCAAACCCTCTATGGGAGACGCAAAAACCTGTGGTCCTGAGTTACCCAGAATTTGTGGCTTCCTTCAAAAGGGTATTTGACGTTTCTGCACGTCCTGCTTCTGCTGCCAAGTGCCTCATGGCCATCAAACAGAGTACAAGGACGGTTGCCGATTACGCCATTGAATTCCGTACTCTGGCAGCAGAGGTTGCTTGGAACAATGAGGCCCTTGTGGCTGCTTTTTCTCATGGTCTCTCAGATAACATCAAGGATTAGATAGCAGCCCGAGATATACCCACTGAGCTGGAGAAGTTGATCACATTTGCCATCCTAATTGACACCAGACTCAGAGAGAGACTCTCTCAAGGAGTGCTTGCGGACACCTCCTGTACATTTGCCTTCCAGCTTTGCAGTCCCACCCTTGCCTCCCTCGCCTCCCATGCCTCCTGGTACTGAGCCGGGCTGTGAAGATGAACCCGTGTACTTGGGGTTCACGTGTCTCTCTGTAGACGAGAGAGCCCTTAGGAGGAGCGAGAGATTGTGCCTTTATTGTGGCTAGGCTGGTCACTTTTTGAAGTCTTGTCCAACCCGTCCAGGGAATGCCCGAACCTTGAAACTGTCATGGACAGACCTTAGGTGGCATTATTTAATCTCCAGTTTCCTAGAAGAATAAGCCCCTGGTTTTGGTTACCCTGTCGTGGGCTGAGTGGTCCGTCGAGATACAGGTTCTAATATACTAATCGAGGCTGCGGGCCTGTTCATTGATGCTGCCTTTGCATCAAAGCACTCGATTCCGCTGCAGCTGTGTGACACTCCACTTGCCATTGAGGCTCTTGATGGGAGACCTCTACAGCCTGCTCATGTCACTCATGAGACTGTTCCGTTGTCCATGGCCGTAGGGGCTCTACACCATGAGATAATCCAATTCCAAGTTATTTCCTCACCTAAGTTTCCGCTGGTTATTGGTTATTCTTGGTTACAGAGGCACAACCCCTCTTTTGATTGGCTTTGTGCTGAGGTTCTGTCCTGTTCTCCACAATGCAGTAAGAGATGCTTCCAGAAGGTAGCCAAGGTCCTGTACACCTCTTCACTCTCCTCCCTGCTGAAGGAGTACAACGATTTTAGCGATGTCTTTAACAAAGGTCAAGCCGGTACTTTGCCTCCACACCGATCGTATGATTGCGCAATTGACCTTCAACCTAGTGCCATACCCCCTCGTGGCTGGGTTTACCCTTTGTTGGTCTTGGAGGATAAGGCCATGGAGGAGTATGTTGCAGACGCACTCTCAAGGTTCCATCCGCAAATCCTCGTCTCCTGTTGGTGCTGGTTTCTTTTTTGTGAAGAAGAGTGATGAACTGAGACCTTGCATTGACTATAGGGGTCTCAATTGTATCACAATTAAGAATGCCTATCCTATTCCGTTGATTATGGAATTATTTGACCGCCTCAAGGGAGCAACGGTTTTCATGAAGCTTGATTTGAGAGGGGCATACAATCTCATGAGGATTAAGGAGGGCGACGAGTGGAAAACTGCCTTTAATACCAGAACAGGTCATTATGAGTATCTCGTAATGCCGTTTGGCCTCTGTAATGCTCTGGCAGTTTTCCAGGAGTTTATTAATGATGTCCTCTGAGAATTGTTGCAGGTATGTGTGGTGGTCTATCTTAATAATATCCTCATATTTTCCAAGTCCCTGGAGAGCAACCACACAGATGTTTGTCTAGTGCTTCAGAAACTAAGAGAGAACAATCTCTATTGTAAGCTGGAGAAGTGTGAATTCCATCAGGAACAGGTCAAATTCCTGGGTTATGTAATTTTCACGGCTGGTTTTTCGATGGACCCAGAGAAACTTTCTGCTGTCCTACAGTGGCCCCGACCAATGGGTTTACTTCCAGCAATTTCTTGGTTTTTCCAATTATTATTGGAAGTTTATTCGTAACTTCTTGTCTCTGGTCAAGCCCCTGACTGATATGACCAGAAAGGACAGTAACCCACAGAGTTGGTCTAAAGAGTCCATTAAGGCTTTTGAGAGTCTTGAGGTTGCCTTTGTTTCTGCTCCTGTTTTGGCACACCCTGATTCTATGTTGCCTTTTATCCTTGAAGTTGATGTTTCTGAGACTGGAGTTGGCGCCCTTCTGTCTCAACGTCCTAGCTTTGACCGCGTTATGCATCCATGTGGCTACTTTTCCAAGAAATTGTCACCTGCGGAGTGCAATTACGAGATTGGTGACAGAGGGCTGTTGGCGATCATTTTAGCTCTGAAAGAATGGAGACATCTCCTCGAAGGTACCACTGTGCCGGTTCTCATTCTTACTGACTATAATTACATTGCCTCATTCTTTTTTTTTAACAGAAAGAAGTTTTATTAGACATTACATTACAGATACATCACATCAATTACAGCAATGTAGAAATCAGAGTGTCAAGAGTGTACATGACTTCCAGGGGCAGAGGCCAAGTAATTGGTAGCAAGTGAGGATTGGGGAAATATCAAACATACAGAACAATTATGTCTTGTCAGGTACGCCACGGCTACTTCAAACAACTCTTAACAGTATCATGGGGGGGAACAAAACAACAACCATCAGAGGGGGGGGGGGGGCAAATGTCCTGCACACTCAGTCTGGAGGGGGGTCAAGGGCAGCGCGGGTCTCCATTCAGGCAGACCAGATTTTGACAAACTTCCCCGGGCATTGTCTATTCTCATAAGTCAACCTGTACAAGGGAAGGACTGAATTCACAGAGCGCTGCCAGGAAGCACAGGTGGGGGTGTCCTCAGATTTCCATTTCAGCAGAATTTCTCGTCTAGCATAAAATAGGGAGAAGGTCAGGCATAGTCTACAGTACATGTCCCACATCCTACAAAAGGTCTCAGTAACAGAACTGTCGGGTCAACCGCGATACCTGTCCCACTCACATCAGACAGCCTGGAAGCAACCGCCGTCCAATATGGCTGGAGTTTTGGACACGATCAGACCATGTGCCAGAATGTACCTATGTCCCGTTTATACCTTTGGCAATTAGAATTCCGTAACAGGTAGGTACGGGCCAGCCTCTGCGGGGTATAGTAGGCCCTGTGGACAACTTTAAACTGTATAAACCTGTCCTTTGAGGCAATCATAGAGGGAATGTACAAGGAGATGCAGTCCTCCCACCCTTCCTCGTCTAAGGACGGTATATCGGCCCTCCACTTATTCCAGGATTTGGTAAGTTTGGTGTCATACGCCACAGTGAGATAAAGGTACAGGGACGAGAGAGAGCATTCCATTACACTAGAGGCCAGGAGTCGCTCTTTGGAGTCAGACTCCAAAGTTAAGGGGTCAGGAAATTGGGCCTCAAAAGCATGTTTAACCACTTGATCACAGAGCCTGTTTTTCAGATTCGGTGTTTACGAGACTAAAACAGTTTTTTTTGCTAGAAAATTACTTAAAACCCCCAAACATTATATATATATTTTTTTCTAACACCCTAGAGAATAAAATGGCAGTACTTTTTGTCACACCGTATTTGCGCAGCGGTCTTACAAGCGCACTTTTTTTGGAAAAAAAAACACTTTTTTTAATTAAAAAATAAGACAACAGTATTTTTTTTTATATATTGTGAAAGATAATGTTACGCCGAGTAAAATGATACCCAACATGTCACGCTTAAGAATTGCGCCAGCATGGCGTCAAACTTTTACCCTTAAAAATCTCGATAGGCGACGTTTAAAAAATTCTACAGGTTGCCTTTTTTGAGATACAGAGGAGGTCTAGAGCTAGAATTATTGCTCTCGCTCTAACAATCGCGTGGTTTGAACACAGTTTTCATATGCGGGCGCTACTCGCGTATGCGTTTGGTTCGGTGCACGAGCTCGTCGGGACGGGGCGTTTAAAAAAAAAAAAATTTGTTTTCTTATTTCTTTTAATTTAGTTTAGAATTTTTTACACTGAAAAAAAAAATTATCACTTTTATTCCTATTACAAGGAATGTAAACATCCCTTGTAATAGAAAAAAGCATGACAGGTCCTCTTAAATATGAGATCTGGGGTCAAAAAGGCCTCAGATGTCATATTAAGACTTAAATGCAAAAAAAGAAAAAAAATTAAACTGTCATTTTTTAAAATGACAGAAATTTTTTTTTTTCTTTAAGGCGCTGGGCGGGACTGACGTTTTGACATCACCTCCGCCCAGCAGAGCTATGGGGACGGGTGGCTGCGATTTTTCCCTCACTCGCATACCCGCTGAGGAGCCAAACAGACCCGATCGCCTCCGCCGCTACCAACGGCTACGGTAAGCGGCGGAGGGCACGGGAGAGCCGCGGGAGCCCTTCTCTCGCCACCGATAACGGAGATCTCGCGGCGAATCCGCCGCGGAGACTGCCGTTATCGTGTACAGGACCGCCCACTGCAAAGATGAATACCTCGGTTGTGGTTACCGAGATATCCATCTTTAAAAATAGGACGTACTTTCCCTATGGGGCGGTTACCAAGTGGTTAAAGAAGTAGAAAAGGTACATTTTTTCCCCCTAAATAGCTTCCTTTACCATAGTGCAGTCCTCTTTTACTTATCTCATCCTTCGATTTTGCTTTTAAATGTCCTTATTTCTTCTGAGAAATCCTCACTTCCTGTTCTTCTGTCTGTAACTACACACAGTTATGGGAGGCTTTCTCCCTGGTGTGGAGAAAGCCTCTTGAGGGGGTAAGGAGTGAGCAGGCAAGTCAGGACACTCTCTACTTTGCAGATAGAGAAAGGAGCTGTGCGTTAGTGGGCGTCCTGATACTCCTGCTCGCCCCCCCCCCCACCCCCCCCCCCCCCCCCCCCCCCCCCCCCTCAAGAGGCTTTCTCCACACCAGGGAGAAAGCCTTGCATTACTGTGTGTAGTTACAGACAGAAGAACAGGAAGTGAGGATTTCTCAGAAGAAATAAGGACATTTAAAAGCAAAATCGAAGGATGAGGTGAGTGAAGGAGGACTGCACTAAGGTAAAGAAAGCTATTTAGGGATTATTTTTTTTTTACCTTTACCTGCCAGTATCTGAACTGAAAAGAAACAGGAAGGGCGTATGCTGGTCTCAAAGGCTAGAAAGGCATAAGTCTACCCTCGAGGACTATATGGAGCAAAGTGATGATACCCTTCTTTGGCCACAAGGAGTGGTCCGAAATGCTATTCAGGTGGGATAACATAGGGTTACCCCACAGGGGCATATGCGGTGACATGTGGGCAGGCCTCCTATAGATCAGGGGTGGCGAACACGCGGCTCTCGAGCCGCATGCGGCTCCCGGCCAAAATGAATGCGGCTCTTTGCCTCTTATCATTATTTCGTATACCTGTGGCTCTTTGCCAAGTTTGGATTTTGTTTTGCTGCTTCTGAGGAGGGACCTCTGAGGAGAGATCTCCGAGCGCGTAGTCCCGCCCCCCAGGCTGCGTCATCACGTCTCCCATCCCTCGGAAACAACTGCGCGGGCCAGAGAGCGTGGGGACCCGTGTGTCACATGTTGTCATTAGTTCTTAGTGTGGAGGACGCAGCACACCTCACCATCACTGCAGGATTTTTACCCTCACTCAAAATGGCAAAATGCAAAGCTAAACGAAAATATGAGGATAAACACAGGACATTTTTGGAAGAATGGGAAGATGCTTTCTTCTTTATTGAACGGAATGGGAAAGCGCTGTGTTTAATATGCAATACTATGATATCACATTTCAAGGCTTCAAATCTTCAGCGTCATTTTAGCACTCTCCATGCTAATATTGACAAGGAATTACCCAAAGGTACTGAACTACGCAAGCAAAAATTGAGCACCTTGAAAATCCAGGTAAAAAGACAGTCTCAAATGTTTCAGCAATTAACCAAGCATGGAGAAACTGTGACCCTTGCATCCTATAAAGTGGCGTGGAACATTGCCCGTGCTAAAAAACCATACAATGAGGGGGAGTTTCTAAAACAGTGTTTTGCGGATGTAATTGAAACCTTGGCTCCAGACAATAAAAAACTTAAAGATTCCATCAATGATCTCCAGCTGTCACGGCACACAGTTGAAACCAAAATAGCAGACATAAATAATGTGATTGAGTCAGATCTACATGCAGACTTGAACGCATGTGCTTATTTTAGTGTTGCATTGGACGAGTCATGCGACATACAAGACAAGCCACAGTTGGCAATATTTGCGCGAATGGTTTCTGAGGACTGCGTGATTAAAGAAGAGCTTCTCGACATTGTCGCATTAAAAGACAGAACTCGCGGTACTGACATAAAAGAGGCAATGACTGCCGTTTTAAAAAAAGCGAATATGTCTTTTAAAAAACTCTCCGCAATAGTCACGGATGGAGCACCGTCGATGATTGGCTCAGTAAATGGACTTGTGGGTCTTTGTAAAGGTGATGACGCCTTCCCTGAATTTTGGAACTTCCACTGCATCATCCATCGTGAGCAACTTGTGTCCAAAACACTGACTTTAGACCACGTTATGAAGCCTGTAATGGAGATTGTGAACTGCATCCGTACGCACGCCCTTAATCACCGGCAATTCAAGAACCTCATTGCAGAACTTGACGCAGACTTGCCCGGTGACCTGCCACTGCACAGCGCAGTGAGATGGCTCTCAAGAGGCAAAGTAGTTTCGTGCTTTTTTGAGCTTTTGGAAACAGTAAAATTGTTTATGGCAGAGAAGAACAAAACGTATCCTCTGCTTTCAGACCCCGAGTGGCTTATGGATTTGGCATTTTTAGTGGACATGCTTTCACACTTGGATAAACTAAACGTGGACCTGCAGGGGGAATTAAAAACCCTTCCTGAGCTGACACAAAGTGTATTCTCCTTTGTAAACAAGTTGAAGCTTTTTAAAGCACACATTCAAAACAGCAATCTATCCCATTTTCCTTCTTTGCGCAGCACCCTGCAGAAGACCGGTGTTAAAACAGATATAGCTGGATACGTGAAACAACTTACACAACTGCAAGAGAAGTTTACTTTGCGGTTTGAGGACTTGGACCAAAAAAGACCACAGATCACTTTTCTCATCGACCCGTTTAATGCTGACACCGACTGCCTGAAAACCCCACTTGTTACTGATGAGGCAGCGGGTGAACTAGAAATGATTGAGCTACGCGAGGACGATAGACTGAAATCTCTTTTGAAGGAAGGCCATGTTACATTTTGGGGAGCTGTGCCAACTGAAAAATACCTGTGTGTAAAAAGAGCCGCTCTCAAGCTGCTTTCTATGTTCTCGTCAACATACGTCTGTGAGAAGCTGTTTTCTACTTTGAAACACATGAAATCAAAGCACCGGTCCATTCTGACTGACACTCATGTAAAGGAACTGCTCCGAGTGGCTACAACTGAATACAAACCTGATTTGCAGAAGATTACTGAAAACAAAAGATGCCAGAAATCCCACTGAGATTATCATCCCATCACTCCAACAAGGTAACAAAAAACACCTGACTGAGCATGTTATATTATGTGTTTAATATATTATTGTTAAAATTATATGCTTTTGTGTGAGTGTTTGTCTGTTTTGGCAGGTCACTGCGTGGTGTGGCTCTCCGACTCTCACAGTTTAAAATGTTGGCTCTTTTTGTCGAACTTGTTCGCCACCCCTGCTATAGATGGTTCGAGCCTCCTGCCAGACCTTAACTGTGGTCCGCATGAGGGTCGTCAGAGGGGCCTGCCCTAAGGCCTCGAAACGGCAGGTTACTCAGGGCTGCATAGGAGCCCAGGATAGCCGGCTCCAGGGTGACCGCCAGGTTTTGTCTGGGTTGGGAGAACCACCACCGGACCGTAACCAGCACTGCCGCCCAACAGTAGAGTAAAAAGTTTGGGAGTGCCAGTCCCCCACCAGACAGGGGGAGGTATAGGACCTGTCTCGCTACCCAAGGGGGTCGTCCAGCCCACACAAAGGATATCAGCAGGCCCTCTAAAGAATGTCCTAGGAATATGCAAAGGAGTATTACGAAAGAAATATAAAAACTTAGGGAGGAAAATCATTTTCAGAAGATTAACTCTTCCCACTAGCGTCAGGGGAGAGAAAGCCACGCCGCATATTTGGCTGTCAGTTGGGTCATAAGTGATTAATTGTTCCCACTCACATAGTCGCCTGTCCTACCACAAATTTTAATGCCCAGGTAGGTAAACTCATCCACCCACTGAAGCGGTGTGTGTGTCGGGGTTTGCATAACCGAGGAGTGTAGCGGGAACAGGACCGTTTTGTCCCAGTTAATGTGGATGCCTGAATACCAGCCGAACTGATTGATGAGATCTAAGGCCACTTGTAAGGAGGAGGAGGCATCCAAGTAGAGCAGGGCATTATGCGCATACACACATAGCTTCTCCTCAATCAGGCCTATCTGGAGTCCCCAAACCCTTTTCTCCGCTCTCAACAATATGGCAAGGGGTTATATGGCCAGGGCAAACAAACACACCTAATGTGAGAGCAGAGAGAACTGATGCTGAAGCCTGTGAGTGTACAGTAGCCTGTCAGACTGCTTTTACACTCAAACTGCAGTGCCAGCCTGCCCCAGTGTCCCTGATCACTGCCCCAGTATAGTAATAATAAACAATGCAGCCAGTCCTGCCACCTGTCCCAGTGTCCACAAAAAACCCCACAATACACCATATCAATGTCCTGATCACCACTATACCCCATACCAGTACCATGATCACCATCATACGCCATACCAGTGCCCTGATCACTGCCATACGTCATACCAGCATTTTAGAGTTTGAATTGATCAATTTTCAGATATATATGCCCTAGTTTGTAGACTCTATAACTTTCACACAGACTAAATAATATACACTGGTACAGGTTATTTTTACCCCCAAAAAAATTCCAAATACATTTTGGTCTAAATTTCTTAAGAAAGATTATTTATTTGCAACCAAAAGAAAGCTCTATTTGTGTGAAAAAAAAAATGATAAAAATTTGATATGGGTCCAGTGTTGCATGTAATTGTATTGCAATTGCATTGTAATTCAAAGCGTGACAGCACTGAAAGCGGAAAATTGGCCTGGAAGGGGGTGAAAGTGTTCGGACTTGACATGGTTATTGTCTACTGAATATTATTTGTATTTTAAAAGAATATACTTTAGATATTGTTTAATCATCCCACAACCATTCCTTCTATAGTCAGTTTTAGTAATGTATGACCAATTCTGGAAATTCATGTAGCCATTTAGCGGTTGTAATATGACTGCCTACACAGCTTAAAACACTCATTATATTACTTTTTTTTGTTTTTTTATATATTTTTTTACCTCGGTCACTCTATATTTGACTTCTGTCAGACTTTTATTGGCAATGGAAATGTTAAACAGCCTAGTCTGCTAATATGAATATGTTCCGTATAAACAACAAACAGCTTGTGGCAAACCAAAATGAAAATGCCACACTTCATTTGAAAACAGTAAAATATACTGAAGAACTTTTCACTGCTGAGGATTTTATAGTAAAATTTCAGGAACCAAAGCAGTGCTACATTTTCCATCGATGACATATACTAAATGTAAATAAAACATCTAATTATCACCTTAATATGGTTTATGCGTAATTAAACTAGCATCCTTAGATATTATTGTATTAAATACCAGTTGGGTGGATGAGATGATTTATCTCCATTTACATTATGATCACAGAGCTTATAAAAGATTTGCAGCTCCCTATATAAATTAGTGAAAGTGAGCACACAGGCTTTTAACGATAACAGGATTTCACTAATGATATCAAATAGTAACATTTATCTTTATTTTATATGGTGAATAAAATAAAAGACAGAGCAACTCTGCTTTATTCTGAAAGAAGTTAGAAAGTGTTCCTTTTTACCATACTTTTTGAAATATTCAAATACATTTCAATTAACATTAGATAAATTAATCAAATCAATCAAATCAAGCCAGGTAAACAGCAGAACTGCACAAATATGACTTAAAGCCTCTAGTATAAAGGTTATTTTCAGCATCTGGCCTGTACATGACAAATGGGAAATGGGTAGTTTTTGCTCAGTGGATGCTGATATTTGTGTTCTTATAGTTTTCACCAGTTACATGATTTTCCCAGAATACAGTCCTTCTGATGTGAGTGAGGGTTGAAATAGGTTTAGGCATTGGAGATAGGTTATAGTCAGGGGTCAAGTCCTCAGGAAAAAAGTGTGGGAACTCCCACCCAAGATCCATAATTACTAAACCGCATGTTTTTTTTCGATCCACTGTACCTTAGTAATCCTTTGTTACTGGCTGCTTCCTGTATATGGATTCATCAGGTAGCGTGCGGGAATTCCGTCACTTCCTCAATGTCTCCTGGGAGCTTTTGTCATTGTTCCCAGGAGACATTACAGAGGTCTGCCGTGAGTTATTGCGGGATTTAGAAATAAGCAATCCATATTCAGAAAGCAGCCAGTAACATAAAGGATTACTAAGGTTCGCTTGCCCCCGACAGTGACTCGAGCTGGGCATCGCTGGTTAGTGAAGGATTGGCTCGGGCGGCTCGGCTACTCTCGGCTGCTCTAGTCCTGCAAAGGGAACGGAGTTCCTGCTGTGAAAAAAGCGCAGGAACTCCGTTCCCATGCGTTCCCGCAGGACTTGAGCCCTGGTTATAGTTACACAATAGAGAAAAACAAGTAGCGCCAAACTCAATACAGTATTAAAAGTGCATTTATTTTGACAAGACAAAACAGCCTAATGGCTACTCACAAGAAGATGAGAAAAAAGGGCATGTAGCTATAGTAAGGTCCAGAGTCACTGGTCGGTCTGTGGGATGAGATGGCTGTGTTCCAGATCAGATTTCAGGCCACTGGAGGATGGAACAGCAATGGAGCCTCTGCAGGAAATCCTGGGGCTAATGGCACTGCAAGTAGCAGCATCCAGACAGCTGAGAACTGGAAGCGCTCCTCAGCGTGGAACGCAAGCTCCGTGAACCAGAAGTGACGTGACGACCAATGAGATGAAGCGTTTCACAGCTCCGTTGTTTTTTCAGATCTATCTATAGGTGATATTTATATATCTTTTTTCCGGTTCCGGTTCTCGGCTTTCCGGATGCTGCTGCTACTATACGGTTTGCATTGCCCTTTGCCCCAGGATTCCCTGCAGAGGCTCCATCTTCCATCGGCCTACCATCTGATCTGAAACACAGCCATCTCATCCCACGGACCGCCCAGCGACTCTGGACCTTACTATAGCTACATGCCCTTTTATCTCATCTTCTTGTGAGTAGCCATTTGGCTGTTTTGTCTTGTCAAAATAAGTGCACTTTTAGGCTTCATGTCCATGGACGTTTTTAAAAATGGGCTGTAAAGCTAGTACAGACGACAGGAAAAAAAAAAAATCTGCGTTTTGCATTGAATTCTATGCACGTTTTGCCGCGCTAGTTTTCAGCTGCGTTTTTCTCTCTCTGTTCAAAATCAATGGTTCCCTATGGGAGCCCATTGATTTGAATAGAGGTCTCACCAGAATTCGGATCAAGATGATCCGACTTGCGGGGCGACTCATGTGCGGAGAATCTTGAAGGGGAACCCCGTGCAAATTAAAATAAATTTGCATGAGGTTCCCCCCCAGGATAATACCAGACCCTTCAGTCTGGTATGGATTTTAAGGGGGAAAACCGACGCCGCAAAAACAGCGTGGGGGTTCCCCCAAAATCCATACCAGACCCTTATCCGAGCACGCCGCCCGGTCAGTCAGGAATGGGGGTGGGGACGAGCGAGCGTCCACCCCCATCCTGAGCCGTACCAGTCCGCATGCCCTCAACATGGGGGGGTGGGAGCTGCGCCCCAACCCCAAAGCACCGTTGTCCCGGGACACCGTTGATGGGGACAAGGGCCTCTTCCTGACAACCCTGCCCGTTGGTTGTCCGGGTCTGCGGGCAGCAGGCTTAACGGAATTTGAGAGCCTTCTTTAATAAGGGGGCCCTCAGATCCCCGCCCCCTACCCTATGTCAATGAGTATGGGGTACATCGTACCCCTATCCATTCATCTGGTGGTAGAAAAATATCAATAAAAAAAAACACTACACAGGTGGTGTCGTCACCACCCGGAGCATGCTGGGACTGTGACGTCATAAGAGGCCTATATAAATCGCTGCGCATGGCACACATGGCATTACAGCGGGAGGGAGCGTAGAGTCAACATCGAAGAGGAAAAGAAGAGAAAAAGGCGACGCAAAAGACCAGGCCCCCGCTGGTGAAAGAGCTGAAAGAAGACATCGGTGGTGCCCGGCAGAAGAGAAAAAGAACCGGAGAGCGGGAAAAGAGAGCGGAGAAGTCGGAAGACCCCCCCAATGTCGAAAGAAGACCCCCCGAAGAAAGGAGACCGGGCTGCCGCTGGTAAAAGAGCTTAAAGAAGACAGCGATGGTGCCTGGAAGAAGACACCCGAAGTCGGAAAAAGACCCCCCCGGAGCTGCCTAATAAACTACTTTAAAAACCTGTGCAGTGTTTTTTTGAGGGTATGCGGACTGGTATGGCTCAGGAGGGGTGGCTCTAGCTCGTCCCCACCATCATTCCTGATCCGCCGGGCGGTGTGCTCGGTTAAGGGTGGTCTGGTATGGATTTTGGGGGAACCCCCACGCCGTTTTTGCGGCGTAGGTGTTCCCCCTTCTGGTGCGACCTCTATCCATAGGGAACCATTGATTTTGAATAGAGAAAGAAACGCCGAACGAGGCTTAACACATCGTTAAGCCTTGTTAAATCACGTTTGCCGGCGCCTGACGTCTTTACAGCTCTAAAGCTGGAGCTTCAGAATGCACTGGTCCTGGGTTTTTTTTGCAGCTTAAAAACGGCTCAGCCATTTACAGCTCAAAAACGTCATGGTGGGCATGAGGCCATAGACTAACATGGAGAGCCGTTTTTAAGCTGAAAAAAAAACGCTAAGAAAAGTGGCTGTAAAAACGTCCATCGTTTCCCATCTGCCCCATACATTACATTGGACCCTTTTCTTTTAGAGACTGTTCTTGATTCGTTCTTGCACCATCTCACCCTTTCTCTATAGCTACACAATAGTTGTGGGTTTTTTTTATTTTTAAGGAAAAAAGAGACAATAACATCAAACGCAAAAAAGCAGAATCGGGTCATTAGGGATTACATTTTCGAAATTTTTATGGAAAAATATTTATAAAAAAGCTAGATTGATATCCAGATTTACCAAGCCAAAAACCTTTAAATATCTTCGCTTTGTCTATGCATATTCAAGCTGCATCTAAAGTACCTTGTTATTGCTTTTAAAATGTATTTTAAACATGTTCAAATTGAAGAACCTGCAATTATTTATTTCTGGGTCTAGAAATGTTTTTTGTCTTAAATAACAGTTTAGTGATTAATACAACTTTGCAACTATTTATTTTTAAACTTTCTCATGAAGGATATGAAAGATCAGAAATCTTGAAAAAGTCTTTCACCAATTTGCCCATTAAATGCAAATGATTCAATGCACCCTCACTCATATGTTAACAAATTAACATGAGGTTTCTGCATTTTTTATTTGACTGGTTACTTTAAACGAGTTGTAAATAAAACTTTTTTTTGCTGAAATGACTGTGTACAGGGTATAGAGACATAATAGTTAACTAATTCCTTTAAAAAATGATTAAAAATAGATAAAATCCATCATATAATATACCTGCAGTTTCTAGTTTCGTTTTTGCATGTTGTTTCCAGCCTGTGCTGTACAGAGCCACAGAGCCAATACAGGGCAGTGATGGTTTGGAAAACGAAATGATTGGTGCTTTAGACACACAGTAATCACACCTCCTTGATTAGTGACCACAGAGAGAAAGCTCCCAGGAGTGTGGTTATCAGGAAACAGACAACCAGGAAGTGTGGAGATCAGAGAAGAATTACAGCAACTTGAGAGCAAAAAGGAACAATAAGGACATGAAAACAGCACTGCATTAAGGTAAAGGAAGCTATTAAGATTAAAAAAAATATCCTTTACAAACCCTATAATGTATACAATGCAAGGACAATTGCTAACTAGATTGAATTGTACAATCTCCCAGTCTCCCAGAATTGAATACCATTGTACAATCTCACAAAATTAAAGTATTCTTTGTTTAAAATTTTCAGCCATTAGGGTATATTGTTTATGAAAATAATAAATTTGCCTTATTACCCTTTCACCCTTATGCCCTATTGAGCCCTTTTAATTTATTAATGTAATGAAGTCAGGCTGCATATACATGAATACACATGTCTCCTTTTTACTTTTTTACTTTTTTCTTACTACCTAAGTGCTACTGCGAGAGTTAGAAAATGCAGTGCATAGGCGATTTGGACCATGTTCTTTCGCACAAGCTGTCCTGAGACCTGGCATGCCCCACTAAAGACTGCCCTAATTAACATCATTATAGTTTCCTGAGCAGACTTCTTGATTATGGAAGTGTTATAAATGTGTTTAGGGGGGTGTGTGAGGGAGCTTGTCTGCTTGTGTGCACTCTGATTCTCCTGGTGCTGCCAGTACTGCTTTATGCAGCACTTAGGAGATAAGAAAAAAGTCAAACAAAAATACCTTATAAGACTGTATTTGTAGCCAGAAGGCAGTAAAAGCAAGCTTAACAGTGCTTTAACCACTTAAACTCTAACTGCAGTTTCACTAAACATATTTTTGCACTTGAGTCGCTTGAAAACTCCATTATGATGGTTTACTTATACTGAGAATAAGTCTTGTTTCCACCAGCATTGCCTTGCCATTAGAAGGTGGTATTTGGAGGAAGGAGACCTGCTTTGCATTAAGTACCTGCCTCCCAAATATATTTAGAAGGATGTACTCAGAATCAGGAGGCTAAAGGCAGTAATAAGACTTATGCCGCGTACACACAACCATTTTTAATGGTCTAGAAAAAACAAAGTTTTTTTCAACCCGATTATTTTTAAGCCTGCCTTGCCTACACACGATCGTGAAAAAAATGCTCTAGCAAAGCGTGGTGACCTACAACACGTACGACGGCACTATAAAGGGGAATTTGCATTCTGATGGTGCCACCCTTGGGGCTGCTTTTGCTGATTTTGTGTTAGTAAAAGTTTGGTGAGAGACGATTCGTGCTTTTCTGTCTGTTACAGCATGATGAATGTGCTATCTCCATTACAAGCGCTAGTTTTACCAGAACGAGCGCTCCCGTCTCATAAATTGCTTCTGAGCATGCGCGTTATTTTTCATTTTCACACACAGCCATTTTTTACGACGTTAAAAACTACAACGTTAAAAACAAAGCAAAAATTTAGAGCATGGTCTAAATTTTTAATGCCCACATTAAAATGTTGTCGCGAAAAATGCTCTGAAGCCCACACACGATCGTTTTTAATCACATTAAAAAAAAAAAAAAAAAATTCACATCGGGAAAACGGTCGTGTGTACGCCTCATCCTGGCATTTTTCAGGGGTTGCTGAAATAAACAAAAATGTATTGATTGTTCCTTGTTAGTACAAGGATACCATAACATCATAATTTGTTTGACTGCACAGCAGGAAATCTCAACATTAAAATTAACCTTTGAATTTTAGACATCTTGCTTTACTTGTTGATGTTACATTGCATAGCATATGGGTAGAATCTGTTTGTGTAAATAGTAGATAATAGTAAGCCAAGTTTAGGCAGAAGGGATTTTGTGTAAAGATATTGGGGTTGATATACTAAAACCGGAGAGTACAAAATCTGGTGCAGCTCTGCATAGAAACCAACCAGCTTCAGGCTGGGTTCACACTTGTGTGGTGCGAATTCCAGCTCTGTTTTCTCTCTGAAGAGAAAAAACAGCTGTTCAGCGGTTCGTCTCTGTTGTAGCTGCGGATTAGCTGACCTGGGAGAGGGGAGGGGGAAAGTATAGTGAGCAGGGAGAGAATTTGTGTTCAGAACGGAACACATCTGTGAATCAGATGCATTCCCATAGAAGATAATGTGCAGCCAATTCGCACCGCAATGCCTAGAAAACACACACGTTTTTTGTGCAATGCGCATTGTGAATTCCCCGCATATATGTGAACCAGCCTCATTAAAATGTATGTATTTTAAAAAGTAATGCGATTTGGATGAGGTGTAAGCTGCATCTACGTTGCATAGATGGGAACCCAGCCTTAAAGTCAGGAATATTTTTTTTTTTAAATAACAAACATGTTATACTTACCTCCACTGTGCAGCTCGTTTTGCACAGAGTGTCCCAGAAAGCTGTCTTCTGGGGTCCCTCGGCGGCTGTCTCGGCTCCTCCTCGCAAAAGCTTTCTACCTTCATGCAAGCGAGCTCGCATGGTGGAAAGCTTCTGCGAGCGCGCTCCCGTGATACAGCGACGGCCATAGCCACCGACTGTATCACTCATCCCCGCCCCCCGGCGCGCCGCGTCATCCGCTGTGATTGACAGCAGCGCCAGCCAATGGCTGCGCTACTATCAATCCGCCCAGCCTAACCAATCAACAGCCATGCTGGGAACCGAACAGGATGACGTGGACGAGCCCGGCAATTTCGAACGGTCAGGTAAGTAAAATGCTTAACTTAACAAGCTGAAGCTAGAAGCTGATTGGGGCTACCATGCACAGCTGTACCAGATTTTGCACTCTCCAGTTTTAGTAAATCAACGCCGCTGTTTGTCCTGGTTTATAAATAAAAAATGCTGAATGGCACTGTCCACACAAATGCCATCCAGTTAATTTGTTGAGACCTTGGCCCAGATTTACAAAGAGTGGGCGCACATTACGCTGCAGTACCGCAAACGCCGTACGCTATGCCAACGTAGCGCGGAGAGGCAAGCATTGCATTCAGCAAGCTATTGCTTCCAACTTTGCGTCAGCGTGGCGTATTTTTCGAAGGCCCAGGCCGGCATAGGTGGAAGTGGGTGTGACCCCATGCAAATGATGGTCCGAGCATGGTGCAGTGTTTTACGCCTGGCGTATCACGAACTGCGCATGCGCCTTGACGTTGCGTGATGTGGACGCATGAAACAGCACCCTTATGCGCATGCTCACAACCACGCCGGCACAACTGCCTAAGCTACGCCAGATTACCACGTACGCTGTGAACTTAACGTACTCCCAGCCAGACACACGTCCAACGCACAATACGCCGGCTTGTGTTCTCTGGTGCAGACCTTTGCATGTCTGTTGCCGGGTTGCCCCTCATCTATGGGGAATAACTTTAGGCCAGACGTACAACTTACGCGCACCTCGCGCAACATGCATCGGGCGCACGCACGTTCGTGAATCGCCGTATTTCCCTCATAAGCATGTTTGAATGCCTAATCAATGGGAGCAGCAACATGCGTTCAGACGAAAAGGGGGCCCACGCTACACCGGCGTATGTAAGCTACGTCGGCGTAGGGTGGCCAGTTTTTAGGCGTATGTTGGTTTGTGGGTCTGGCGCGCACATTTGCACTTACCGGCGCACATTTGCACTTACGTTGGCGTAAGTGCTTTGTGAATCTGGGCCCTTGATTTTTCTTAATACATTTAATTATATATAACCTAAATGATACGTTCTCCTTTGGGAAAATGTTATATGTTCTAACTGTTCTTAGGTTGGAACATGACAGCGGGCTAGGGATCTTGTCCCCGCACCCACTGTAACAATTTAAAAAGAACAGCCACATGGCCCCATCATTCATTCACAGAGATCTGTGAATGCATGAACTACAAGTACCGACTGCATTTGCGGTTGACAGTTTGTAGTTCCCAATGATCTACCAGGGCGCTAGTGAGTGCCCAAAGTAGTTCAATGAGTCTTCATGTCATTGTGTAACTGCCTGCCCATACAAAGAGTCTGCAGGAGCCAGAGTTTGCACCTGAGATCTGCTGATCACGGGTGCAATGCTTTACATGTTTAAATTATGATAATGTACTTTTTTTTACCTGCAAGGAATATATGTTCCTTGATCTCCTCTCTGACTAAAGAACCCAAAAGTCTGTGGGCGCAGGAGCACCACCCCCTCTCTCCTGCACCCGTCAATCAACAATACATAGATTCACCCATGAAAAAAGTTACAGTAGTTTTTTTTACCATTGTTTGTTTCAGGAGTCAGAAATGTTAGATTGTTTTAGTGTGTTTATTCTTAAAAATATTTGAATAAATCCTGCTTTCAGAAAATATATAATATTTGGGGGCTTTAAAGTGATTGTGAAGCTTGATATTTTTTTAAACAACAAACATGTCATACAATTGCACAGAGTCGCTGGTTTTGCACAGAGTAGCCTGGATCCTCTTCTTCTCAGGTCCCCCGCCAGATCCTTCGGGCTCCTAACTTAAAGCGGTTGTAAACCACATGCGCGTGGGAGATTTCCAAATCGGCAAGGTCCGGCGGCTGTCGGTCCTTTCGCCGTGGATTCCCCCCTGCGTATGCGCCACTGCAATCAGCGGCGCATTACGAGGGGAATATCTCCTAAACTGTACAGGTTTAGGAGATATTCTTTATACCTACAGGTAAGCCTTATTATAGGCTTATCTGTAGGTAAAAGTCAAAAAGTGGGGTTTACAACCACTTTAATGTAGAGAACGCATTAAGGTAAAAAAAAAAAAAACATTTTACCTTCGGAACCACTTTAAATAATTTTCTGACTCCTTATAATCAGGGCCGATCCGCCCTATAGGCTCACTATGCAAGCCGCTTAGGGCCCCGCAAAGCTGTGGAGGGCCCCCAAAATTACTAGAGATAATTTTCGGGAGCCCCCCCCGCTTCTCAACTTTAATGTGACATGTCATTTTGCTTAGGGCCCCAGGGAGGTCAGGATCGGCACTGCTTATAATAGAATTAAATCTTCAAACTTAATGGTTCTCTAACCAAACTATTCCTGGAGACAACTGGACCATTTAGGTAACTGGTAAAGCTTTTTTGAATATCCATCATATAATTCAGAGGATTTTCTCTCAAAGTTTTACTAATGCAACTTATGTCAGTGACTTCTAATAACAAGGTCTGGAGTTATAGCTGAAATTTAACAGTTGTCAAACTCTGACACAAAATTTCTTTTATACATTTCCCTGGATTGGATGTCTCCCCCTTGAGCTTTTCTCTCTTTTTCATTTTTGTTCAGTTAATGATTAGGATCAGTCAAATCCTTTATTTCTTTGGAAAGCCCTATTTGAAAGATATCAAGAGTGCCTGGGGGATTAAATAAATATTTCTTAATTAATGTTTTTTTTTTGGCATATTCCTATCAATTTTCATTTGGTTCGAACAGCCTATCAATTTACATAAAGTCGTTTGGAATCATGATTAGGCATAAGCTAATATTAAAACCAGGAAACCAACTGTATAAAAAAGAGAGACTCCCAATACCTAAGAATATAAGTTTTAAATGTAGTAAAATAAAAAACTGGTAGCGATACTGTAATTGAACCATTTCTAAAAGTAAAACAGTCTTTCATAAATCCACCTATGGATTTAAGTGATATTAATCACTTGACAATTATTGTATCTCTTTGCAAACTATGAGAATATTCATAAAAAACTGCATTCTAGACATTCTTACAAGAAGTCTGCCAATGGAGGCAACAATCTGATTTCTCTAGAGAAATGCAAAAAAATAAACTTTACATCTATTAGTTGATAGTATTAGGTATTATAATTTGTCAATCAAATCCCATATACAAATTTCAACTAGAAGAAAGGTGTTGCGATCAGTTGTAGATTTAACCACTTGCCGCCCGCCATATAGCAAAACGGCAGCAAAGTGGTTTCAATACCCTGACCGGATGTCAGATGACGTCTTCAGGATATTGAGCCGCTGCGCGCCCCCCGGGGGCACACATTGCGGCGATCGTTGTTGCGGGGTGTCAGTCTGTCACCCCGCAACACCAATCTAGGTAAAGAGTTTCTGATGGAGACTCTTTACCACTTGATCAGCTGTGTCCAATCATGGCTGATCACGATGTAAACAAGAGCCGGTGATCGGCTTTTCCTCACTTGCGTCTGTCAGGCGCAAGAAGAGGAGAGCCGATCGGCTACTCCTCTGATGGGGGGGTTTGTGCTGATCGATTATCAGCGCAGACCCCCGAGGATGCCCACACTGGACCACCAGGGATGCCACCAGACCACCAGGGATGCCACCAGACCACCAGGGATGCCCACCACAAGGTATGCCACCCTAGACCAACAGGGATTCCAAACAGTGCCCCTAATGGATGCCAATCAGTGCCCACAATGGATGCCAATCAGTGGTCACAATGGGCATCACTGACTGGCAGGCATTGTTTGTCACTGATTGGCATCCATCAGTAAAATACATTACAGTACATCAGTGCCACCTATCAGTGCCCATCCATGCCGCCTATCAGTGCCTATCCATGCCACCTATCCGTGTCCATCTATGCCGCCTATCTATGCCCATCCATGCTGCCTATCCGTTCCGCCTATTTGTGCCCATCTATGCTGCCTATCTGTGCCCATCTGTGCCACCTATCAGTGCCCATCCGTGCCCATCATCGGTGCCCATCAATGCCACCTTATCAGTGCCACCTCATTGGTGCCACCTCATTGGTGCCCCTCAGTGCCGCCTTATCAGTGCCCATCAGTAAAGGAGAAAATTTAATTATTTGCAAAGCTTTGTAACTGAAACTGGTTAACCAATTAGTTAATATCTGCTAGAAAAAAAAATCCTGGGAAGTCTAATCATCTTTGAGATCAATTTGGTTACGCAGCAATTTTGCTTTTAGATTTTATGCTAAGACTGTATGTACTGAGATCAATGGGTCTGAAGTAGCATAACACAATGAAGGGTTACCTAATATATTTATTGTTTTGTACATATTTGCTTTATAATTTGTTCTTTTTGCTAAATTTGATTACTGACCATTTTAAATGCTTAAAAATATTGTTATTCTTACAAGTTGTGCATTTGTACACACTTATCAAGAGGAGTGCTTTAGACCCCAAGTATTTTAATTGAGGGGGTGGGTAGGTGAGAGTAGGCCTGAGACTTGTGGAAGCACACTTTGATGCGTTAAACAGTTAATAGTATTGGGACTACTCTGATCTAAGCAAGCTATATGATTTTTCTATACCTTAACCAGTAAAATGTGTTGAACCAGTATGGCGAGTGCACGATTGTGATGTGCATGTATGGTTTATGTGTCGCCTTTAAGGTGACACATGACAGGTCACTGAACCCTACAAATATACAATAAAACAAATGATAACTGATACCAGTGTATCCTTGGATCTCTGTTATTGAGATACTTAAAAGAGAGAGGAGAATAAAATAAAAAAAAGAGAGAAACAATGCTTTAGAATTCATATACCGGTACATAAACCCTTCAAAAATGTCACCTTCAGTATGGATTGGCATTAGAAATGTGGTGACAATTGGGAGATACCTGTTAGATGAAAGTTAAAGCTTCCTAAAATGCATACAGAAACTCTCAGCCCATCTGTTTATTTTTAAATAAATATTTGCTATGCAGTAAACTCCTTTACTGAAATTCAAATACACTGGGACCCCATTTTAACATTCTCAAATCACAGTTGTCATTATTAGTTTGCAAACATTTACTGTATGTGAAAAGCCAAGCACTGCGTATTAATGAATCAACAATAAAGATAAAAATTTGGTGTCAACTTAGTGTTCTTGCGTTTTCACTGTGACCACTGTGAGGCCGCTTACACACGTACGAGAACCTCGTCGGGCTAAACCCATCGTTCCGCCCGACGAGGTTCTCGGCCGGCCGTCGAGTTCGTTGACCAGGCTGTCGAAAAAGGCGTCGAGCCATTAGTCCCGATGGCCCGTCGAGGAAATAGAGAGCCTGCTCTCTATTTTGGCTCGACGCCTCGCTCGTCAGTTTGCTCGGCGAAAACGTACACACGATCGAGCTTCTCGGCAGAATATGGATCCCAGCGAGCTTCTCGCTGGATTCTGCCATAGAGCTCGGTCGTGTGTACGGGGCCTCAGGTTTGTATTGTAAGATTAGATGTCATTTATATTGCTTGTGTGACTTTCTGCACAATACAGAAACATAGATTGCAGCAGAACATAATAAGAATGGTAGTAGTAAACTGACAATAGCTAAATATTTTATACCTGGACTTAACAATGGATCCTAATAATATACTGTAAAATATCTCACAATTTTCGGTTTGCATACTTCAAAATAAATGTTTCCAATAAAATTACCTGTCGGTAACTAGAAGTGAAAGCGCCTTGGTAAGCTACAATTCCAGAAGAAATGAGGATATCGCCTGTAAGGTTAATATAAATTTTTCCAAGCTCTATTGCAGTTTGACTCCATCTTGTTTTTTCACCACCTAAACCTCCAATCAATTGTTCTGCACGATCAAGCTTTTTGCTGCATAAGTCAACCTAAGAAGAGAGTTGCTTAATTAATATGGATGTTAGAAAAAACAAGGCACGCAGAGAAATAAAGCGTCTTTTTTTTAAAAGCAATGGATAGGGTTACAACATCTGGACCAATGGGAAGATTTTCCTTATTTCACGTGTGGGCATGGGATAGGACGGGAAGTTAAAGGAGTTGTAAAGGAAAAAAATGTTTTGCCTAAAATTAATTTCTGCAAGGTAGACAGACAGAATAGTGTAATGATTCTGTTAACAAACGAGTAAATACCTATTAAATTCCTTCATCTATATCACCTCCGGCGTTCAAGTTTCTGTTCTCTCATTCAGTTCCTGGTTTGCATCACTTGTTCATTTAAGAATTACATTTCCAGGTATAAATTGTGGCACGCCCAGTAATTCATACCTCCTTGAAGTCTCTAATACATAGAGAGCGTCCTGCCACACAGATGTAGTTCTCAGGAGGGGCGAGCACGTTACTGACCAACGCTCCCTTCACGGTGGTCAGTAAAATCAGACAAGCAGGAAGTGAACAGAACAGAGAAGAAATAGAGCAACTTCTGAGCAAAAACGAACAATGATAGGAGCTGTGGTGGCTCAACGTGATTGGCACTGCGCTGACAAGCCGTTCACCTCTGCAGCCAAGGGTTCGGATCCCGGTCTCGGCTACATGTGAATTGAGTTTGGTGGTCTCAGCCTGGCTCCCGGTGGGTGTGCTATGCAAGGTACGCCTGTGCTTAGTACGCCCACCCCCCCCCCCACAAAAACCACCACACTTGCACGCACACAAAATTGGTTTAATACGCACGCACTTTGGCCATGCGGTCTCCTAAAGAGAGGCGAAGGACCTACGGTGCTGGCTTGGTGGGTCAGGCCCCTCACTCCCTCATAGGGGAGTCCCTCTGCCCCGATGGGGTCCTTTGGGCCCCAGTTGGGCTCCCAAGTGGAGCAGGTAGGGTGGGGTGAGTGGGAGGCCCCCCCTCACACCCGCCATTGCCACCGGGGGCATGGAGAAGGATGGCGATTGCCTCCGGGGGGAGGGTCTGCCTACTCCCAACTCCTGCAGTCCGGCTCCTCTCTCTCGAGTTCACGCACAAAATACACAAAAAAAAAAGAAAAAAAAAAAAAAAAAAAAACGAACAATGAGGAAGTGAAAAGAGGAATGTCTGCAGGTAAAGGATACTCATTATGAAAAAAAAATTCCTTTACAACCTCTTTAAGTCTCCCAAATGGGCCTACTTATTCAAAACCTAAAAAGAACAGTCCAAGCATGAAAAAGTATCACCTTCCAACAAACATATTGTCAACAAATTATTTTCATTTTCAAGCTAACGAAGAGTCAGAACTCCATGCCATTGAGTGGATTAACTAATGACTTTACTGTGCAAAGGGAATTTTCTTTACAATATTGATAATGGTGGGCTTTTTTTAAATAGTTTTTAAACTATAAGATTTCAAATAGGACATAAATAAAGCAGATAAAATAAAAATAAATTGAAGAAAGAAAACACATAACAAATGGCCACAGGACAAAAGCACTTACAGCCAATAATATCACGTTATATGAACAAATAAAACCTATGTAGTAAGTAAAGCCAGTGGTGCCATCTGGTGAGAATTTTGAAACGCCATTCTTGAGCTACAGTATACAGTGGCTATAGAAAATATGTGTGTTAAGGAAATGGATAGAAGAAGGTCATATAGGATTGATGCTGAGTGTGATGGACCTTCTGATTGCAGATTCAAAGGGAACAAGGTTGGTGTAAGTTTCCCTGTCGTCACAGTGTGAAATAGATTTGTGGTTGATCAGGGCAGGGGAAACATCAAATAGACCGCTGTACCTGTCACAAACCAAATCTACCATAAGGGGGCTTGTCCACTCCTTTGTGATAGCAATAAAGTTAAATAAAGAAAAAACATAAATTTAAATAAAATAAATGAAAATAAAGAAAAAATACATGCAAATGTGCACATATTCGGTGTACATATGTAAACGGCACCACGCATGTGAGGTATCTCCACAAACATCAAAGTGAGGGCATTTGATACACGACTGTGTAAATATCATGTGAAATATAAAATTATAACAGCCACCATTTTATTTGCCAGGGCCTCTGGTTTCATAAAATAAATAATGCTTGGGGGTTATAAGTAATCTTCTAGCATCAAATGCTGATTGCTCTAATGTTCTATTACAGCAAAATAGAGAAATGCTGAGTTGAAAATTCTACAAGCAACATTGTCTAAAATGTAATAAACTTAACTATGTAGTGTTCTTTCTTTTTCCGTAGATCATAAAGGACTCATTTTTATCTAAGACTGTGTATTTCTTTGTAGGTCGAACTTCTGAATACAATTTATGTCTATGCGATATCTAATTCTCATTTATATTGGTTGCAGAAATAGTATTACAGTTATTGAGCAATCTGTCTTTTACTGGCTGAAATTTCATTTTTGGAATCACTTCAATAAAAATTGAGTATGAAACATTTATACTTCTCATGAGTGAAATATTTTAACATACTGCTGTAATAAAACTTAGAAAGTTCTGATTGCATTTTTATTTTTCCAACACATATTATAATCATCTGAAATCCAGATACAGTGTTAAAAAAACAAAAAAAAAAAACAGTCAATACAGGACAATAAACATGCTAACAAGAGGAGAGAGGTGACCTCATGAATCTCTGCTCCTTCACTGTCCAATCGCAGGCTGGGACTGGCGGAGACCTATCTTTAGTTCTAACTTCAGTACAGAAAATCAAGTCACCAACTAGGCTCTGCCATAGGGCAGTGGTTTGCAAATCTTGGAAATAGGTAAAACAGCTGGTAGAACAGCTCCTAAATATGTATTTCAATTGTGCCTGAAATTAAGCTTTAAATTAGCTCATAATTTACTCACTCCAAGGCAGGAGCATTGGGGGCTAGGGGGGATGGAGCCCCGAATGGTTCCCCAAAAAGCCCCAGGGGCGTGCAGCCGCAGTGAGAGTGGAGCTGTCAAATCTAAGCACTGATGTCGGGGGTGGGCGGGGCTCATATGCGGGGCCCCACCCATCCCCGACATCCGTTCTTAGATTTGACAGCTCCACTCTCACTGTGGCCGCACGCCCCGATACCAATATGCGGGGCCCCTTCGTCCAGTACATAGCAAACTGCCTGCATACACTGTGACTGCTGGCTGCAGAGGAAGGTGGCGGGACCTATTGCAACTACTGCGTGTGCACGATTCCAGTGCAGGCTGCAGGGTATCGCTGCTGGAGGTGACAACAAGGAACCTGTTGAACATCCTGCTTGGGTGTCCTCTTCTCTCCTGTATAACTCCTCCTTTCCCCATCGCCGCTTTCATCCTTAAAATAAGCAGGTAGAAGACAGAATGTCCGAGCAGAAGGCGGGAGCTTTCCAATTTTTCAAGTTAAAAAGCCTATGATTTGTTGGTAGGGGCAGTCCTAGCAACCAATTGTCTGTCTGTTACATGGAAAGTTAATCAGCTCCCAACTTCTGCTCTGACATGCTGCATTCTCTGTCTTCTCCCTGCTGTGTAAGGTAAGGGAGGGGCACTGACAAAGGGAACTGTGTTTGTTGCAAAGAAAGAAGATGGCTGTAAAGGGGACCGTGATACCAGAAAAGGAAGTGCGTGTCAGAGGGCATCAGGGGGATGTGTCAAGGGGATCAGTGTGGGTACATACGTAAAAATATCCGCGCTAACTTAAATGTAAAGTAGAAAGCTGCTAGCACAATATGCGGATAAGACAAATAACAAAATTCAAAAGTGCAGCGTGTTTCTATATCTACACACTGAAATCTCGGTGGAGGTTCTTCGTTCTCAACACTTTGAACACTTTGAAGACTACATATACTTATTTGGACATTGTTTCATTCCATTAATAATTTTCACAGCGCTGCACTTTTGAATTTTGTTGGGATCAGTGTGGGTGTCAGGGGGGATCAGTGTGGGTATCAGGAGGGATCAGAATGGGTGTCAGGGGGATCAGTGTGGGTATCAGTGGGATCAGTGTGGGTGTCAATGTAGGTGTCAGGGGGGTCAGTGTATGTGTCAGGGGGATCAGTGTGGGTGTCAGGAGGGGGATCAGTGTGGGTGTCAGTGGGGATCAGTGTATGTGTCAGGGGGGATCAGTGTATGTGTTGGGGGGGTCAGTGTATGTGTCAGGGGGATCAGTGTGGGTATCAGGGGGATCAGTGTGGGTATCAGGGGGATCAGTGTGGGTATCAGGGGGATCAGTGTGGTGTCAATGTAGGTGTCAGGGGGGTCAGTGTATGTGTCAGGGGGGTCAGTGTATGTGTCAGGGGGATCAGTATGGGTGTCAGGAGGGGGATCAGTGTGGGTGTCAGGAGGGGGATCAGTGTATGTGTCAGGGGGGATCAGTGTATGTGTCAGGGGGCATCAGTGTATGTGTCAGGGGGCATCAGTGTGTGTATCAGGGGGATCAGTGTGGGTATCAGGGGGATCAGTGTGGGTATCAGGGGGATCAGTGTGGGTGTCAGGGGGATCGGTGTATGTGTCAGGGGGGATCAGTGTATATGTCAGGGGGGGATCAGTGTATGTGTTAGGGGATCAGTGTGGATGTCAGGGGGGTCAGTGTGGGTGTCAGGGGATCAGTGTGGGTGTCAGGGGAATCAGTGTGGGTGTCAGGAGAGGATCAGAGTGGGTGTCAGGAGGAGTTCAGTGTAGGTGTCAGGAGGGGATCAGTGTGGGTGTCAGGGGGGATCAGTGTGGGTGTCAGGGGGGATCAGTGTATGTGTCAGGAGGGGGATCAGTGTGGGTGTCAGGGGGGATCAGTGTGGGTGTCGGGGGGTCAATGTATGTGTCAGAGGGGGTCAATGTATGTGTCAGGGGGGATCAGTGTAGATCCGGGGATCAGTGTGGTAATCAGGGGGATCAGTATGGGTGTCCAGGGGGATCAGTGTAGGTGTCAGGGGGGATCAGTGTAGGTGTCAGAGGGGTCAATGTATGTGTCAGGGGAGATCAGTGTAGGTGTCAGGGGATCAGTATTTGTGTCAAGGGGGGATCAGTGTAGGTGTCAGGGGGGTCAGTGTAGGGGTCTGGTAGGTCAGTTTAGTGGTCAGCATGGATGGGCACTGGTGAGCCAGGCAGCAATTGCAAGTGAGCCTAACACCCCAATCTCCATACCCCCCCCCCCCGCCTGCTGCCGGCCTTGGACTTCGGGCTGAAGCCTCTGGTCTTGTTCACACCTAACAACGCCCCTACTCCAAGGTAATAGTTATGTGCTGTTCGGTATTGACAGATTGGTCTGCTTAGCCATTTTGCTTTCAAACAAGAAATGTAGCTCATGGTTACATCTGCACCCCTATCCTCACCTATGCTAATAAGCTATGAGTGACATGTAAGCAATTTCTCCATAGGGAAGAAACAGCAAAGCATGGTCACACAAACCAGAACGATACATTTACCTACGTTTTTAAGAATCATGATAAAAAGAAAAAAAAGAAGGATTTTTTTTACCTGTAAAATTACATTAATCACATCCATGGATAATATACTGCTACCTACAGATCAATATACTGGCAAACAAAGTAAGCCTTAAAATTGAAATAGAGAATTCCTATATTTCAATGACCTGCCTAAGGCACCTAGAAATAGTGGAACAAGAATTAGGATGCCCATAGACAAGATAAAAGGAAAATCTATGGTTTGGATGGAAACAGTGACTGAGAGGTAAACTCTCACTGCTCATACTACATCTAAACAATGTAGAGACATCTCTTTGGGATGCTTTGAAACTGGAAACAGAGAAGGCCTGATGGTTTCCTGATTGAGCTTGAAAGGAGAAACCACCTTGGGAGAAAGGAGGCTTGAGGCCTAAAAACCACCTTCTGCCAAAGAAGCAAAAGGAAGAGCAAGGCTGCCAGTTCCAAATTCTGTCAAATTAATATGATAGACACAAAAAAAAAAAAAAAACTTCTAGAGTAAGGGATATCTCAAATGGGCTCAAGAGGAGGCTTTTGTATTGCTGACAGGACCAGATTAAGATCTAATGGCGAGACTGATTAGCCAATATAGGATGACCTGTGAGACACCCCCTTAAACCTTTATCAGCGAATGAGCATACTAAGGTCTCTAAAAGAGAATAGCCATCCTTCAGGATGCTCAAAGCCAAGTGCTGAACCAGGCCAGACTGGAGAAGGATAGAATATGTACCACAGAGTTTAATCAAAGGTAAATCTTCTGTGTCTCACACAATGCAAAATTAGTCTCCTAAATACGATAATAGACCTTCCGAGACATACATTTCCAAGCTTTAGGCAGCATAGAAATATTTGATTTGGAGAGACCCAGATCCCTTAGGACTTGGGATTTAACAGCCAAGCCAGGTAATTTGAAGCAGGATAGTAGACCAGCTCTTGAGACTGCAGGTCAAATCAGTTGAAAAGTGGCCGCATAGTGTCTCCCAGGATTTGCCGAATGCCCGAGTATCAAGTCCCTTTGGACCAGTTTGGTGGCACCAGGATGTCCTTCATTTTGATGCTGCAAGCGACCAGAGAAACCACTGCAAAGGCATTGGGATACCTGATCCTGGTCATGAAACTGTCCTTGTTAAAACAGGATGCAGACAGATCTATGTCTGGTGTCTCCCAACACTGAAGCAGGGATGGCCAAATCTACGTAGCTACACTCAAAACGGAGACCAGACTGTATATAGTAAAGTACATTTATTAATAGTAAAACAAAAGGCATCCAGTGACAGGATGCCTAACAAACTAGAAAACACATTATACAAAATGTACAAAAATGGAGAACACAGCTAAATTGGGAAAACTAGATATGCAGGGAACAGATGAGAAGGGGGAACCAGGACTTGGATCAGGTACAAGGGGAGCAGATGTTGGATTGTCCTTTGACTATTGGGAGATATATATATGTATTTTTTTGTACGGCCCCTGGGAGGGCCCCTGTGATCCGCAGTGGGTGTGGTCTCCTTCTATTCATTTATTGAATGTAGTGCTATAAAGCATGAAGCAAAGTTCGGCTGGGCAACAGCCAGAGAATAATCACAGGCAGCTAGACAGTAGACAGCAGATCATCAGAGGCAGGCTTGGCAGAGGACCGTGGAATATCAAAGGCAGGATAAAGTGGATCACCAAAGGCAGGCTTGGCAGCAGAAAGCAGATAATCAAAGGCAGGCTTGGCAGCGGAGATCTGATCACCAGAGGCAGGCTTGGCAGCAGCATGGACCCATTAGAGGGCATTAAGGTAGACTGGACCCCAGAGTCCTTATTGACAATAATCCATATACCTCAAAAAAGGAGAACCCTGTCTTATAGACTTCTATGCACCATAAATATCTCTATATACCAAGTCTATTTATAAACAGTTTAAAATTACATACCATGGTACATTAAACATTCCAGACAGTTGGATTCCTGGCTTTTGAGACATATCTTATATCCTCTTACATTCTTCAATAATAGTAAACTGCTATCATACAAGTTTCCTCAATTTACAATATTCATCTGCTTTAAGTGAAGCCAGCACTCTGAGGCCTCGTACACACGATCGGACATATCCGATGAAAACGGTCCGCGGACCATTTCCATCGGATATGTCCGATCGGGAGTTTGATCCGATGGTGTGTACACACCATCGGATCAAATTCCCCGCCGCCGGATGGCGCGGTGACGCGGCGGTGACGTTGACGCCGCCGCGTCATCGCCACGTCACCGCACCAGGAAGTAAAACACTTCCGCGCATGCGCCGAATCCATTCGGCGGCGGCGCGGCGGCGGTGGGGGACGACATGTCTGCTGGTAAGTGTACTAACCAGCAGACATGTCGGGCGGACAGATTCCCACCGGATGGATTTCAAAGCATGCTTTGAAATCTGTCGGGTGGAGAAATCTGTCCGCTAGCCCATACACACGAGCGGAGATGTCTGCTGAAACGGTCCATCGGACCGTTTTCAGCGGACATATCCCCTCGTGTGTACGCGGCCTTAGAGCTAGGCCAAATAGGTGCCAAAAAGCAGGCACCACTTAAACACTTGGACATCCACCAATCATAGCACATTTCATCTTTTTATTTCCAAGGTCATTCTGCAGACATTTCAAAAGGTATCTTTGTGTTCCTGCACGTATTGGTCTATTGGCACAAAGTGATAGAGAGGCTTTTACTAACATAGAAATTAGAGGCTTCATTTTTTTTTTTTTTTTTTTTAAAGTGTATTTTGTGCGTGAACTCGAGAGAGAGGAGCCGGACTGCAGGAGTTGGGAGTAGGCAGACCCTCCCCCCGGAGGCAATCGCCATCCTTCTCCATGCCCCCGGTGGCAATGGCGGGTGTGAGGGGGGGCCTCCCACTCACCCCGCCCTACCTGCTCCACTTGGGAGCCCAACTGGGGCCCAACAGGACCCCATCGGGGCAGAGGGACTCCCCCTATGAGGGAGTGAGGGGGCCCAACCCACCAAGCCAGCCCCATAGGTCCTTCGCCTCTCTTTAGGAGACCGCATGGCCAAAGTGCGTGCGTATTAAACCAATTTTGTGTGCGTGCAAGTGTGGTGGTTTTTGTGGGGGGGGGGGTGGGCGTACTAAGCACAGGCATACCTTGCATAGCACACCCACCGGGAGCCGGGCTGAGACCACCAAACTCAATTCACATGTAGCCGAGACCGGGATCCGAACCCTTGGCTGCAGAGGTGAACGGCTTGTCAGCGCAGTGCCAATCACGTTGAGCCACCACAGCTCCTTAGAGGCTTCATTTTACATAGAAACGTAAAGAATCTGGAAATAGCTACACTTGGGTATAGTCACACTAGAAGGATGGACAATGGGATTAGAGTTAATTAATATGTTTTAAAGCACTGGGAAAAAAATGGGGGCATGCCTTCAAGCCTAAGGTAACTGACTCTGAGATATGTAGTTGGAGTAGAAGACAGATTCTGATTGTCTATGAATTATTACAGCTTTAGCAGATGAAAATGGGGTTGTGTTTCCCTATTCACAGATCTCCTGTGTTGAAATAGGTGTACAGTGCAAATACCATTAGGATTGGGAATGCAACTGTCAAGTGAATGAACAAAGAGATTATTTCAAAAGATGTGTGAATAGGCATTTTCTAAACACATTCTCAACACGGCATGCCTGTAGCCTAAGTTCTCTATGCATTAGAACATACACCATGGGGCCAGATTCAGATACATTGGCGCATATTTATGCATGCGTAGCGTATATTTTTTACACTACGCCGGCGCATCGCGAAGACGCAAGATTGTATTCAGAAGTCACATGTGGCCAAGGATGCGCCGGCGTAATGGAAAATCTTAAGCGTAAGCAGGCGTAATTCAAAGTAGGAACAAAGTGGGCATGATCCATGCTAATGAAGCGTGACCCCATGCAAATGAAGGGCCGAACGAACGGCGCATGCGCCGTGACGTGAACACAAGTCCCGCGCCCCTCTGTGCATGCTCACAACTACGTACTGCGGAGGTCCAGTGCATAAAAGCGGCCAGACATATGCCCGTCGAGCGCAAAATTAGACCATAAAAACTTTTGGGTTTAACTACTTTAGGATTTTCAAGATGTCTGCACCTGTGCCTACTAAGGAGCGTAGGAAGAGGAATTTTAGTCCTGAGGAGAGGGCAATCATTATCGAGGGCCTCTCCAAGTATGGCGCATGCCTCCATGGGGCACAGAGTGGGCAGACCAGCAAGGTCAAGAAGGAAGAGATCCTGGAGCAAATTACTGCCCAGGTGAATTCCCTTGCCAATGAGGTCCGAAGCCCCAAGGACAACGCCAAGAAGATTAATGATCTGCGGCGCCTGGTGAAAGAGAAGCTTGCCACCATGAGGAGGCATGCCACGGGCATTGGAGGTGGACCTGCCCAGAAAATCACCCTCACTCCAGATAAGCAGGTCGTTGCCAGGTGCCTGGAGAGGGAGCAGGTGGAGGGCCTGGCAGGCTATGAATCTGTGGATCAGGTAAGTATGTTTTATTTCCTATCTGGGGTGTAGCATGTGAGGGGATGGAAGGGAACATGTGACAAGTGTGTGGGTCCACCAACATGTGAATGTTTTGTGTCATCCACAGATGTGCAGGAGGGAGCTGGGCCGTCGGCTGCTGGGTGACCCACGCCACCCCCAGAGGAGAGTGCCCACACCTCTCCTCTAGAGGAAGTAGAGGAGGAGCATTTAACTGTAGAGGAAGCTTTCTACATTGTGGAGGAGACCACCATCCCAGAACCCTCCCTAACCTCCTTCCCCATCAGGGATTTTCCCTCAGGGATTTCCTCCCCCATCAGGGATTTCCCCTCAGGGATATCCTCCCCATCAGGGATTTCCCCTCAGGGATCTCGTCCCCAATCAGGGATAGCCCCACAAGGGCCTCCCCATACACCCGGCCACAAGCCTCTCCTGCCCCCAGGAAGGCTACCCGGAAGACCAGGGGTGATCCGGACGCGTTGGAGGAGAATCTGGCAAGGGACCAGTCCAGGCAGACCCATCATATGGGTGCATTAGTGGGTGCCCTGCACCGTGTGGCAGAGAGCCTGGCCTCCTCGGCCCAGACCCAGGCTGCCTGCACCTTGGCTGTCCAGCAGGCACTCACCCAGCAGGCTGATCAGTCTAGCTCCATAACTGACAGCCTGCAGGGTGTCAGGTCTAACTGTACTGCAATTGTGACCTGTCTGGGTGAGCTGCAGGCTACAACATCAGGCCTTGTGTCAGAGGTCCGGAGCCTTACAGTGGCTCTTGAGGCGAATACAGCTGCCATTCATGTGGAGGGGAGGAGCCTGGCAGCTGCCATACAGGAGGAAGGGAGGCAGACAAGGCACCACCAGCGCACCACCGCCACCCGCCAGCTGCGGATGCAGACGGAGACAAATACCTACATCCACCACATTGCCATGGCATTGGAGGGCAGGCAGGCAGCCATGGAGCCATGGAGAGACCGGGGGATGTTCCTCCACCAGATTCCCCACCCCCCCACCTGAGGCTCCCCCCAGGCAACTGAGGACCAGGAGCCTGGGCACTAGGTGTAGCCCTCGTCAGGGCAAATGGTGCCTTTTTGACTTTTCTTTTTTTGCTCACGTGCTCATATTTTTTTTTGTACTATCATGTTATTTTTTTTTTGTATTTAATTTCTAATACTCAGGTTATGAGTTTTTGTATTTAATTTCTAATACTCAGGTTATGAGGTTTTTTTTTCATTTGTAGTATCTGCACACGGTGAGGAGTGTAGGCTACAGTGTGTCTGGTGTGTGACTGGTGTGTGACTGGTGTGTAAATGTGGTATGAATGGACAGCAACATCATTGGGGCCTTGGTGCGGCGTTGCTGCTCCCAAGTCCTGCCTGGTGGACTTGGGCTAATCCAATGTGATGTGGATGTGTGATCTAGGGACCACAGTGGTGTGCATGCGTGCATTGTCTGTGTGCCATGATGAATGTGTGTATTTAACGTGCAAAGATACGTTCCACGAGGCAACTCCTGACTGTTGTTCCTTCAGCAGACCGGGTCTACTCCGGCAGGGGGGACTGTGTAGTTCGGGGGTCAGGTCATCACGTATGTCAATCTGCAGGCCCTTTCTCATGGCAAAGTTGTGCAGAATGCAACATGCACCGATGATCTGGCACACAAAGTTTGGGGAATACTACAGGGTCCCCCCAGACTTATCCAGGCATCGGAAACGGGACTTCAGGAGGCAAAATGTTTGTTCCACCACTGCACGGGTACGTATGTGTGCATCATTGTATCTTCTCTCCCCTCTGGTTTGGAGATCCCGGAATGGAGTGAGGAGATGGGGCCCAAGTGCATATGCCGAGTCACCTGGAAGGGAAAAGACAGGGGGATGTTAGCCGTGCATGTGCCCCTTGTGATGTCTGTATCAGAGGGTTGGACAGTCATGCCTGACTCCCATGTCACTCACCAACCAGCCAGCTGTCCTTGTACACGTTTTGTTCGAATTCTGCTGGGATGGTGCTTTGACGGTATATGTAGCTGTCGTGGCTGGACCCGGGGTGTTTGGCACGGACGTGCCATATGAGACATTGGGCATCGGCTATTACCTGTACGTTGATGGAATGCCAATGCTTCCGATTGCGGTATATGTGCTCTGTGGCACGGGGGGCAGTAGTACCACATGTGTGCAATCAATGGCCCGATGGTGCGTGGGAATCCTGCTAGTCTGTAGAAATCCTGCATTGCCTTCAGCCGCAGGTGCTCCTGGGTGGGTCTGATGATGTGGTGGGACATGCGTCTGAGGATTGCGGGGACAACCTGGTGCACACATCTGCTCATAGAGGATTGTGACATCCCAGCCACGACTCCACTTGTACGCTGAAAAGATCCACTGGCAAGGAAATGCAGTGTTGCCAGTACCTTCACCAGTGGCTAAACTGCTTGTACGCGGTGGGTCTGGCTGGTGATGTCATCCTGCAGGGTTGTGGGTATTTCAAGGATGGCATCAGGGCTGAATATGAAGATGTGATACACCTCCGATTCCCCCATGCCAAACACGTTGATGCGCGTTCGGAATATCCTCTCCCGTGACCTCCTACGTGCCCGTAGACGCAGTAGTGCTATGACCACGGCTGCCCCTGGCATGTTGGCAGACAGATGTGTTGTCCTGCAAGTGTGCTTTCTCAGCTCGTCTGTTACGGTGCTGCTGTAGCTGCTCTCCAGCTGACATGTGCAAGACTGGTGCAAAGTTACCCCTGCTTTATGAGGGGTAACTTCAGGCCACATGTACAGCTTACGCGCTCCGCGCGTAGCCTGCGCCACACAAACGTTTGTTTCTGAATCGCCGTATCTCCCTCATTTGCATATTTGAATACTAAATCAATGGGTGCGCAAGCTGTTCCCCGCTGTCATGGACAACTTCGGCCACCAGGTGGCGCTAGCGGTGCGTCGGCGCGCACGGGGCGCGCGCATTCGCGGCAATGGCGCGCGGGCACGCGCGATCACGGCACCGCGGCGGGCACGGGCACGCGCACCAGCGGTAATGGCGCGCGGGCACGAGCAAACGTCACTCTGGCGCCAAAACAGGGCATTTAAACTTGCTGTGAGCCTTTGCCTCTTGCTGTCCGGTCTACAGCAGTTCCTGTGATTACCTGTACCTGTCCTGCTTGCACCTGTTCCTGACAACCCGGCCTGTTCCTGACTTCTCTTGTCTTCCGCCTGCCCTGACCTCTTGCCTGCTTGACGATCCGCCCGCCTGACCCTCTGTACCTGCTGCTGCACGCCTGTTGCCGACCTGGTCTGAACTCGACTCTGTCTTACCTGCCGCACCTGTACCTGATCCGCCAGCCTGCTGCGGGCCCTCCTGCTGGGACTTATCTCCACCGTACTACGGTACACCTTCCCCGCTCTGGTAGTCCCTTGCTTCCAGTGTCTTCACCTGCCGCCTGCAGCTATCAGCCTACACCTGCTACTCTACGCAGCACTGAAGCCTCCTGAAGCCTTCCCAGCCCAGCACCTGCGCTGCAACCGGCGCTCGTGCGACTCTGTACTCCTGTACCCCCTGTCTGCTCTACCAGGGGTCTCGGGATCAGAGGAGTAAGGGCAGCCACTCCTTGCACATCGGGCTCGACCACCAGGTACGTGACAGTACCGGACAGCCATGACCGAGCCCGCGCAGGGAGTGGATCCTATGCAGGAACTTTGTCGCCACCTGGATGGATTGACCCAAGCAGTCCGAACTTTGCAAGAAGGCTACACGCGTTTGGAGAATCGCGTCCAGGCTTTATCTGCTCCTGCCACCACCTCAGCTGCTTCTGGTGCATCCACTTCTCCTTCCGTAATCATGCTGCTGCCTGAACCCAGAGTCCCTATGCCAGAAAGGTTCTCAGGAGAACGTAGCAAATATCGGGCTTTCCGCAATGCTTGCGAACTTTACTTTGCTCTACAGCTACGGACCTTCTCCCTAGAAGCCACTAAAGTGGGTTTCGTCATCGCACTGCTTTCTGGCGAACCGCAAGCTTGGGCCCATCCCCTTATGGAACAAAAAGACATTGCACTTGACAACCTGACCACCTTCTTTCAGGCCATGTCTCTACTATATGAGGATCCTCATCAGACCGCTTCCGCAGAAGCCGCTCTGCAGCCCTACAACAGGGTCGCAGACCAGTAGAGGACTACGTGTCCGAATTCCGCAGATGGAGTTCGGATACAAGGTGGAATGACGCAGCCCTCTGTTACCAGTTCCGCCTAGGCCTTTCTGAATCACTCAAGGATGAACTGGCCCGGGTAAGAGTCCCAGGAACGTTGGATGCTCTAATCAACCTGACCATCCAGATCGATCGACGCCTGAGGGAGCGCAGAACTGAAAGGGCCACTGCCCCATCTCGCCCTGTCTGGATGATGCCACGGGTACCGTCCGTCTCCAACCCAGCTCCACCAATCTCTTCTGCCTCATCTGTTCCTGATACCTCGGAGCCTATGCAGTTAGGCCTCCTCCACCCTTCTCTCACCCCTGAGGAACGCCAACGCCGCAGGGCTAACAACCTGTGCCTGTATTGCGGTGAGGCCGGCCACTACGTGAGGACCTGTCCCGCAAAGCTCCGTAAGTGTCTGTCCGTGTCATCTGTTCATTTGCCTGCTCTCCCAAGCAATTCCACTCACCTAACTGTTCCTGTTTTCTTCCAGCTTCCAGAAAGGACTATCCAAGTCAGCGCCATTCTTGATTCAGGAGCCTGTAGCTGTTTTTTGGATCAATCATTCGCCTCCAGACATCAGATCCCTCTTCGCCCTAGGGTTACTGGACTCTCTGTTTACTTAGCGGATGGCTCGGTGTTGAGATCCGGACCGGTTACCCGAGAGACCCAGCCTTTAGCCACCACCATTGCCAGCAACCACCATGAACTATTGTGCTTGGATGTGATTGACTCCCCCCTGTTCCCTGTAATATTGGGCTTGCCGTGGCTACAAGTCCACAACCCACAGGTCAACTGGACCACGGGAGAGATCAGCTTCCAATCTTCTTATTGTCAGCAGCACTGCCTGCAAGTGTTACCCTCACCTCTGTCCTTACTCTGCATGGACTCTGACGTTGAGACCCGTCAATCTGTCCCTGAGGCCTACCACGACTATCTGGATGTCTTCAGCAAGAAGGGAGCTGAGACCCTTCCGCCTCATAGGCCCTACGATTGTCCCATCGAGCTCCTCCCGGGGGCCGAAGTTCCTTTTGGTAGGATCTTTCCCTTAACGGGACTTGAACTTGAGACTCTAAAAACCTACATTGAGGACAGTCTAAGAAAGAAGTTCATCCGTCCATCTACGTCACCAGCGGGAGCAGAGATCTTCTTTGTTGAAAAAAAGGACCACTCTCTCCGCCCCTGTGTGGATTACTGAGAACTCAACAAAATTACTATTAAAAACCGGTACCCTCTTCCCTTGGTACCCGAACTGTTACAGCATCTAGGGGCCGCGGTCATCTTTACTAAATTGGACCTCCGCGGGGCCTACAACTTGGTCCGCATACGTGAAGGGGACGAGTGGAAGACCGCTTTCCGTACCCGTTTCGGGCACTTCGAATATTTAGTCATGCCTTTCGGACTCTGTAATGCCCCGGCAACGTTCCAACACTTTGTGAATGATATTTTCAGAGACTACCTCGACCTCTTTGTTATCGTGTACTTGGACGATATCTTAATTTTCTCCCCTTCTCTAGAAAAACATCGGGAACATGTCAGGAACGTGCTTGGGCGACTCCGAACTCACGGACTTTATGCCAAACCTGAAAAATGCGAGTTCGAGCGCTCAAGCATACAATTCCTGGGGCTCATAATCTCAGTAAAGGGCGTGGAAATGGACCCCCAGAAGGTCTCCGCAATTCATGACTGGCCGGCGCCTGTAGACAAGAAGGGCGTCCAGCGCTTTGTCGGCTTTGCAAATTTCTATAGGAAGTTCATCAGGGCCTTCTCCAACATCATTTCTCCAATAACCGATCTAACTAAACAGACTGCCCGGTTCCGTTGGACACCAGAAGCCCAATCGGCCTTTGAAACTCTGAAAGACTTGTTCACCTCTGCATCTGTCCTCAGACATCCTGATGCGAGCCTGCCCTACATCCTAGAGGTAGACGCATCTGAAACGGCGGTTGGGGCAGTTCTCTCTCAAAGACAGGGCCCCAAGGCCCTCTTACACCCTGTCGCTTTCTTTTCCCGTAAATTGTCACAGGCGGAGAGGAATTATGATGTGGGGGACCGAGAACTGTTGGCAATAAAGGCCGCTCTGGAGGAATGGCGGTACCTCCTGGAGGGCGCAGCGCACCCAATCTTGATTTACACAGATCACAAGAATCTGGAATATTTGAAGGTGGCCAAAAGACTTAAACCACGCCAGGCCAGGTGGGCACTTTTTTTCACGAGATTCTCCTTCCATATCACGTACAGACCAGGGTCAAAGAATACCAAGCCTGACGCCCTTTCCCGCATGTATGGCAGCTCAGAGTCTTCCAACCCCCCGATACCATCTTGTCGTCAGGAAACTTCTTGTTACTGCAAAGGGACTTGTTGCCCCAAATTAGGCAAGCCTCTACTGGAATTTCCCCTTCTTCAGGTCTGGAGCTACAGACTAGGGATGGTTTGCTTTGGTATCAAGACAAGATCTTTGTACCTGAAGATTTACGGGTCAGTGTCCTGAGTTCTTGTCATGACCACGAGCTGGCTGGCCATTTCGGGGTAAATAAGACTTCAGAACTCCTGCAACGCACCTTTTGGTGGCCCCAACTCCTGAAAGACTGCAGGGATTACGTGGAATCATGCACCACATGCATTCGAAACAAGGGGAGTAAGCTCAGAGCCTGGGGACTTCTGAAACCGCTACCAGTACCCGAGAGACCATGGAGAATGATCTCCATGGACTTCATTGTGGAGCTTCCCCCGTCGGAGGGCTTCACCACTATCTTTGTGGTAGTGGACAGACTCTCAAAGATGGCACACTTCATACCTTTGAAGGGTACACCCTCTGCCCCAGAGACGGCTAAAGCCTTTATCAAGGAAGTTGTTAGGCTCCACGGTGTCCCTGTGGACATCGTGTCCGATCGAGGGGTGCAATTCACCTCCAGGTTTTGGAAGGCACTTTGCAGCAGTCTCAAGATTGGCCTGTCATTTTCATCAGCGTACCACCCACAATCAAACGGGCAGACAGAGAGAACAAATCAGACGCTTGAACAGTATCTTCGCTGCTTCTCCTCCTTCTCTCAGGATGATTGGGTGTCCCTGCTGCCCCTGGCGGAGTTCGCATACAATAACTCTGTCCATTCGGCCACCAAACAATCACCCTTTTATGCGAACTACGGTTTCCATCCATTGTTCCTGTCCAACTCCGTTCCGGAGTGTTCGGTACCCGCTGTCCAGGAGACTTTGACCTTTTTTGATACTAATAACAAGATTCTGCAGGAGACAATGACTAAGACACAAGAGCGTAATAAAGAAATCTTCGACAAAAAGAGAAGAGGGGAACTCAATCTGGAACCCGGAACTAAAGTTTATCTGTCCACTCTGAATTTAAAACTTGCATGCCCCACGAAAAAACTTGGCACTAAGTTTGTGGGTCCCTTCCCTGTCAAGAGGAAGATAAATGAGGTTGCCTACGAACTTGAGTTACCAGAGACCTTCCGCATTCATCCGGTCTTCCATGTTGCCCTGCTTAAGCCAGACGTTTCTGATCCCTTTCCTGAGAGAAACACTGGTCCTCCTGAGCCGGTTCTAATTGACGGCGAGGAGGAATTTGAGGTCGAATCCATCCTGGACTGCAGGAAAAGACGCAACCAAGTTTAGTTCCTCGTCAAATGGAAAGGGTATGGGCCTGAGGAGAATTCATGGGAACCAGAGGACAACATACATGCTGAAAGGCTAATCCTGTCATTTAAAGACTCCCACCCACTGGAACTAGCCCGATTGGGTATCCGGAGGCTGCCCATTGGAGGGGGGCAATGTCATGGACAACTTCGGCCACCAGGTGGCACTAGCGGTGCGTCGGCGCGCACGGGGCGCGCGCATTCGCGGCAATGGCGCGCGGGCACGAGGGATCACGGCACCGCGGCGGGCACGGGCACGCGCACCAGCGGTAACGGCGCGCGGGCACGAGCAAACGTCACTCTGGCGCCAAAACAGGGCATTTAAACTTGCTGTGAGCCTTTGCCTCTTGCTGTCCGGTCTACAGCAGTTCCTGTGATTACCTGTACCCGTCCTGCTTGCACCTGTTCCTGACAACCCGGCCTGTTCCTGACTTCTCTTGTCTTCCGCCTGCCCTGACCTCTTGCCTGCTTGACGATCCGCCCGCCTGACCCTCTGTACCTGCTGCTGCCCGCCTGTTGCCGACCCGGTCTGAACTCGACTCGCCTTACCTGCCGCACCTGTACCTGATCCGCCAGCCTGCTGCGGGCCCTCCTGCTGGGACTTATCTCCACCGTACTACGGTACACCTTCCCCGCTCTGGTAGTCCCTTGCTTCCAGTGTCTTCACCTGCCGCCTGCAGCTATCAGCCTACACCTGCTACTCTACGCAGCACTGAAGCCTCCTGAAGCCTTCCCAGCCCAGCACCTGCGCTGCAACCAGCGCTAGTGCGACTCTGTACTCCTGTACCCCCTGTCTGCTCTACCAGGGGTCTCGGGATCAGAGGAGTACGGACAGCCACTCCTTGCACGTCGGGCTCGACCACCAGGTACGTGACACCTACGTAAATATGCGCCTACTATACACCGGCGCAGAAAAGTTACATCGGTCGGAAGAAGCCAATTTTATGTCGTATCTCGTTTTCTGGGTACGGCGCATAGATACAACGGCGCATAGTAACACTTACGCGGCGCATACCGTGATACTTCGGGGTAAGTTCTTTCTGAATCTCACCCCATTTCTATGTGGGAAATAATACTAGACGCCTGAAAGGATCATTGTAGCAGAACCATAGGGCTCTGGACATTTGTTCAAAAAGGCAAAACACACATAGGTTTGGCCTTGTGTTATAAGTGTCTTTTCAAATGGATGAGATTAAATGTGACATAGTTTCACAAATCAAAGTCTCTGCCAACAGAGGACAGAGAGCTATTCCAGTTAATTCATACTGGGACATAAATAGTAGAGTATCTGTCTGTAAAATCCCTAAATGTAGAAATACCAGTGATCTGAGTGGTGGTATACCTGTTAAAGTGTTTGTAAACTCTAATTAAGTGACGCACAGAGATGAAACAAACCCTCCTACATAAACAGTACCTATTTATCTGCAGCCATTCAAAGTGCTTAGTTTACACAGGATTTCTCAGTTCTATAAAGGAGGGGGTGGGTATGTGAAGCCCTAAATAGTAGAAAGGGACACACTCTCCTCCTCACAGTATATGAAGCACAGCCGTGGCTGTCAATCACAGGTGGTGTGCTAGAGCTCCCTTCCCCTTCACCTTTTTATTTTTCTTGGTGTCAGGAAAAATGACGAATACAGATAGCAGGGGAATGAAACAACAGAGTGGAATCCCACTGCTTTGGATAGAGCCAAGTACATAGTATAGAAAGGTTTATTGTTCATATTTAATGTCTGAGGTTTACATCCACTTTAAGGTGGATAACTGGGTGTCTTGCGTCCAGAGTTAAAAAAAATGGTCTTAACTATTAAGAAGCTGTCTTTGCTGCAGCCCAACTGGCCATTCCATTAAGTGAGTTATCAAAGACTGAGTTTAAGGAAAAAGGTTATGCCAATGCTCCAAACCTGTCTGGTGTTCTGTGGAAAGCAGAGTTCAATGCCAAAGGCCACATAGCAGGCTTTATTAGCCCCAAATCAGAGGTTTACTGACAGAGCAAGACATCAGGAACTGAAGAGTGCCCTGCAGCTAACTAACACAGGACACACAAAGTATCGCAATTCTGAGCCCAGTGCCCAAAGGTTACTTTTCAGGCTAGCACCACAATATTGGAGGATGGCCTCCATAACCAAATAAAAATAATTAGGAAGTTATTAAATTTGAATTTTGGATAAATATGTAAAGTTAGCATTATCCAACCATCCAGCAAAAAAGTAAGGCATGACAGTTGGAGGTGGGTTTGTACTTTAGGCTGGCTTAACCACTTGCCAACCAGTAACGTATCGGTATGTTGCTGGATTGCAAGGGTGTATCTCGGTCATCGCTGCAGCACCAACTATTTTTTTAAGCCAGCCAGTGTGAAGCTGGTAAAAGTAATCTGAGCGGCTAAAGAGCCACTGGATTACTTTTACAGGGGGCGGAAGAGGTCCCCCCTTCCTGTCACTGCCTTTACGGGACTCTAACGACTGAACATGGAGATGTGAGGATGTGAACAATGGCATCTGGTTCCTGAGTTACAGTAAGAGGAATGGATGCTGTTCCTCCCACTGTGTGACATCAGAAACCAGAAGCGATGAGGATTTTAGTCACTTTCAGTTTCGGTCTCATGTAAAAAAGCCATTTCCAGTTTTGTGCAAGAATCAGATCAAACCAATCTTGATTTTACCTGATGCTTTGGAGGCCATAACAGGTCCTCTTCATGAAGGGATTTGGGATCTATTAAATAGATGTCTGTGCCCTCGTTAGGGAGATTCCGCTTCTCTATTAGTCATCTTTACCGTTATCCTTGAAAGTGAAAGTAAAAGAAAATCCCCAGAAAAGTAATAGAGAGGAAATCCTCAAATGGGGTTACAATTCTGGTGACCTGGGAGTCCCCAAGAGATTCCCTTAACTTACCTAGCCCCTCTAACTTCTTGTTTTGCTATGGGACAGGAAGTGAAGGTACATCTCGCCAATGGGACAAAGATGGGCAAAATAAACCTTATAGGGGTTATTTCCTCTTCCCTTACTGTATAGTGATGAGCGGAATACGCCATATTCAATTTTGCGATATTTCGCGAATATATAGAAGAATATTCGCAAATATTTGTTAATATCGAATATTCGTGATATTTTATTTCGCTAGTGCGAATGCGAAATCGATTGCGAAATTCTCGTCAACACGCGAAAAGGGAGATCATTTCCTGGATTACTAAACTAAAAACTTTTTTTTTTTATACACAAAACACAGAAGGGCAGAGAACGCATTCGCGAATATTCGTAATACGAATATTCGCATTGCGAATATTCGGCAACATAAAAGGATCGCCTCAGCTACTCGGCCCAGGGTCTCTAATCATACCAGCAATGCTTTTAGACGTCGATGGAGATATCACTAGGATGTGATCTGTTTTAAAAATAAATTTGAAAATAGATAGCGAATATTCACCGCGATATTCGATTTATTCGCGAATACTCGAATATGCAATATTCGTAACGAATATTCGCAATTGCGAAAATTCGTGAGCAACACTATTACTGTATACAAAATGAAAAATAAAAAGTGTTGCCTATAGTTCTACTTTAAAGGCTGCAAAAACATGAACGTTTCTTACCACTACTGTAATGTATGGGTTGTTCTTTTGCTGTAGTGGTTTTGTCTCTTCAGCTCCTCAAACTCAATTTACCGTATAACTGGGTTAATGTTTACATTACAACTACTCTAACAGAAAATAGAGTCTTGCTAATGATAGTCACTGCAAGGCTGATAACAGCCTTGCAACACATTAACACTACTTGTTTAATTTTAGCAAATAAAATTAGGTTCCTAAAATATTCAGCGACATTTAATCTTCATCTTAAATATACACCTTGAATCATTTAAAAAAGGAAACGTATGCTTTTGATACAGACAGTAACTAGTCAGTGACCAGCTGCTGTTTATTTCAGTGCAATCTGAAAACAAACACTAACAATGACATGAATGTTCTGGGCAACACTGAGGGGAATTCTTTGATTCTATCACACAGCAAGACAAAGTCAAACAGAAACAGTGGTTAAAGTGGTTGTAAAGGCTAAGGCTGGGTTCACAATTCTGCAAATTGGATGCCCCACATTCAATTCGCATGACAGGAGAGTGTGACTAGCTCTAGTACGGCCACGGTCCGCACTGTAAAAGGATCGTGTGTGTGTGTCTTTGGCTCAGTTTCGGGTCTGAATTTAGGTAAAAATTCGGCCCTGATTCATCCCGTAAACTGAGAAAAGGGACGCACCTGACCCCCTGCTGGGAGCCGCAGCTAGCGTGAACCTGGCCTAAAGGTGGTTTACTTATAACGCATATAATGTAAAACATAAGATTTTAGGAGCTGCTCACTCGCTCCTTCCTTACTGGACTCAGTGAGCAGTGGGAGCCACTGACTCATGCTATTGTCAATCAATCAAATTCAATGACAAGGAAGCAGGGGGCGAGGCCGAGCCACACTGTGTCAATAGACACACACTGTGTGGCTCAGGATCCAGCACACATGAGTGTGTGCTGGGGGGTACTTAGAAGGCATGAGAAGGCATGAGAAGCCAGGATAGCCAGTAGGGGACTCCAGAAGAGTAGGATCAGGGCCGTTCTGTGGAAAACCATTGCACAGAGAAGGTAAGTATGGCATGTTTCTTATTTCAAAAACAAATGTACATTTGCAATCACTTTATATATTTTGTAATATTTTAAAGGTTGCAACAAAATAAAACTTGCCTCTGACCATTTCTTAATTGTATTTGAGTGTTTTCAGTGGAAATCTGTCTCATCTACAGTACAAAATATGTTTCTTGCCTTTGTAAAATGGCCCTTGGTTGGCTGCCAAGAGCTTCAGATACAGGTGTCATAGAATACACAACATTTTGTTGAATACATTGATAAATGAGGAACAACCGTTTTGCATCTTAGTTAGTTGCTAATTTCTTACAGTTAAGCTCCAATGTGCAAGGGTGTACTTAAGAAGTATGTAACTATGTTACAGCGTTATCTAAGCATCTAAAAAATAGAGAGTTTAAATTAATATGTTATGAACTAACAAGATGTGATTACTAAAACAATTAAATCAGTTCTATAATTTTTAATATGTGTATGCAACAATCACAGCACACTGCAGATGATTATAAAGAGAAATTACAGAGACAAAGAGAAAACATCATTAACTCGAACTGCACCCAAGCTAGCTGCTAGAAATATGGAAAACAAAGTCTTTGATGCAAATACCCTTGTTTATTGAACCTCATAAACACTCCCTGTGCAAAGCATCATAATTAATGCCAGCTAATTTGTGAGCTTCAGACCCCTGAATGTCATTTGTATAAAGCAGTCAACACAGTGGTCTGCTAAATAAAATAAAAAAATAGATACAGTGTATTGTATATTAGAAGGACAACAAACATAAGACAGCTGATGCTAGACAGATCTACCATCAGCTGAGAAAGTCAATTCTCCTCTGCAGATCAAAGCATTTAATTTACCACCATTTAATGAATATTGCTTTTTATCTTCTGTAATGTTTATGGTGATCTCAGATGAGAGCTGTTAAATATATAAATACAATTACTTTCAACTCAGCTAATGAAGTCTGAAAAACAAAAATAATCAAGTTTTATGTGCAATACTTACAAAACAACCTAGTAAAATGTTGAAGATAAAGTATATATATATATATATATACAGGGCTTTTTTTCTGGGGGAACTTGGTGGAACTCAGTTCCACCACCTTTGGTTCAGACCCTTTGGTGCCCGCTCACCACAATCACTTGTGAACACAGAAGTCTGGTTTCTGTGTTTACAAGTGACTGCTTTGTAACCCCCTGAACTCTGCACACTGTATGTAATGCAATTCTGGTATTTAATGCCCCTTTAAGACCCTTCTACTGTTTGTGAAATCTGAACGGGTCGTGGTTGAGTTCCTGCACCTATTTTCTGAGAAAAAAAGCTCTGTATATATATATATATATATATTAAAGTGTGAACAAACATGAGTAAGTAATGCATGGAGTGCAGAGGTCAGTAGCATTGTACAGAGTGCAGAGGCCAAGAGTATGTAACCTGCAGAGTGAGAGTGCAGGAGTCAGATGTAAGCGATGCATGGGGTGTCAAGGTCAGATGTAAGTAACGTACAGAGGTCAGGAGGGAGTGATTCACAGGGTACAGGGCTTGGGAGTACATAATGCACACATGCAGAGTTCAGGAGTACATAACATACAGAATGCATGGGGTCAAAAGGGTCAGGCACATGTACCGCAAAGAGTAGAGGAATTATGGGTGTGTAACCCACAGTTCGAAGAGATCAGGAGTATGTAAAACACAGAATGTAAGGGTCAGAAGTGTTTAAGGCACAGGATGCAGTGGCCTTAAGTAAGTAATGCACATGCATGGAGTGCAGTTGTCATGTGTAAGAAATGCACACAGTCCACAGGTCAAGAGTAAATAATGCACAGAGGGCAGGGGTCCAAAGTACACAGAGCACAGAGGTCAGGGGTAAAACACATAGTGCAAAGGTAAGGAGAAAGTAATGCACAAACTGCAGCGGTCAGGAGTAAGGCACAGAGTGCAGAGGTCAGGATTGAGAAATCCACTCAATGCAGAGGCCAAGAGTCAAGAGTGTAATGCACAGAGTACAGGGGGTCATGAACAAATAATGCACAGAGTGCAGAGCTCCGGACAAAAAATGCAGAGAGTGCAGGTTTCAGAAGTGCACAACACACAAAGTGCAAGGGTCAGGAGTGTGTAATGCACATAATTCAGGGGTCAGGTGTAAGTAACATACAGAATGCATGGGCCAGAAATAAGTAAAGCACAGGGTGCAAGACTCAGGAGTAAGTAATGCAAAAAGTGAGAAACATACACTGTGCAAGAGTCAGAAGTAATGCACAAAGTGCAGGGGTCAGAAGAAAGTAAGGTACAGAGGTCAAGAGTGGGTAACATGCAGGGGTCAAGAGTGTTTAATTGTAACAGGCGCTTCTAGTGCCGTAATGTGTTCCACGCTGGAGCGCATTACAGCGATCGCACAATGACATCATCGCCCAGCGCCACATGCGTTCCATCTTGGAACGTGGAAGTGCACCGTGAATCACGGCGGTTTCTCCATACACCTGCCTCTCAAACAGACCGTTCTATTATTGTCGGCCGTAGCCGGCTTAGCTAACAAACCACAAGTACCATTAATCCCAGGCTGGAAATTATCCCACTCCTGCATCTGCATTGCAAACTCTAGATATATCTACCACCACCCTACCATTGCTGCTGGCACCCTAAGAGGAATTCCTTGCTGACAACCTACTGCAGTCATTCATCCCTACAAAACGATAAGTAGCAATTGTTTCACTTGTAATTTTACAGAAAGACCTGCTACATATTATTGTAATTATTATGGCTTGCTAATTATTAAGGTACTTCTTGGGATTGACTGGTGTGTCTTCAGCTGACCGCTGAGGAATATCTTAAAGGGACATATACTTTCAATTTAATTACGCTAAAGTTGTCTCTCTTAAGTAATTTGCTATTGCATACAGTATTCCTATTTACTACGTGCTTGACATAAGTTTATGGACCCATGCCAAAAGTTACTGAGGATGTTCGCTCTAAACTTTCTATGTTAAGGGTTTAAGCTATTTCATACTTACACCCTTAGTGGTCTAATGCATTGCTTTATGTAATAAGTGATATGATGTAGAGAACCCCCAAACTCCTGTATGTGTGGAGTGACGCCTGGGGTCCAATACTGATAATCACTTGCATACAGTTGTGCATTGGAATCTCCTAGTGAATCGTAAACTTTAACGCTAGGCTCTGGTCGCATGTTGTAATGCGATCACCCCTAGAAGCTCAACACATTTCTTTATGTGAGAGAGAGATGGTGTAGAGAACCCCCAAACTCCTTTTTCTGTGGAGTGCCTGGGGTCCAAAACTGAATTCTCACATAGAGAAGTGCATTGAAATTCCTTGCTAGCTGCAGTTGTGATTCACTCCCGTTTATCAGAGCCGTTACATTAATGGACAAAGTGCAGGGATTAGGATCAGAGGTGAAGAGGTCAGAAATGCATGACACACATAATGCAAGAGTCAGTAGCAAGTAACACAGAGCGCAGCAGTCAAAAGTAACTAACTCAGAGAGTGCATTAAACAGGTGTGCGCAACACAGGCACAGAGTGCAAAGGTCAAGATTAGGTAACATGCAGGGGTCAGGAGTGTGTAATGCACAGAGTGCAGGGATCAGCATTGCATAATGCACAGGGTGAAGTAGTCAGGCGTGCATGGCACACAGAATGCCAAGAGTCAGGTGTATACAACACACAGAGCCAAGTTATCAGAAGTAGGTAACACAAAAAAGGCATAGCACACAGGCAGAGGTCAGGAGTACATAATTCACAGAGTGAAGAGTAGAGATGTCCCGAACTATTCGCCGTCAAATAGTTGCCGGCAAACATAGCTTGTAAGCGTTCGCCACGGCGGGAGAACATATGCAATGTTCGGTCCGCCCCCTATTCGTCATCCTTGAGCAAACTTTGACCCTGTACCTCACAGTCAGCAGACACATTCCAGCCAATCAGCAGCATACCCTCCCTCCCAGACCCTCCCACCTCCTGGAGAGAATCCTTTTTAGATTCATTCGGAAGCTGCGGTTTTAGTGAAATGAGGGACAGTGTAGCTGCTGCTGATTTAATAGGGAAATCGATAGATAGGCCAGTGTATTCAGTGTCCACTCCAGTCCTGAAAGACTCATCTGATCTCTGCTGTAAGACAGCGTTCTGACAGCACCCCAAAAAGCCCTTTTTAGGGCTAGTACATCAGTCTGCTTTTTTTTTTACTCTGTAATCTAATTGCAGTTGTCTGAGAAGAGTGCTGGATCAGGCTGTAGATGAGCATGAAGAGGAAGAGTTGTGGTCACCATCACCACCAGAAGCAGCCTGCTGGACCTGCGGCAACGCAGAGAGAGGAGTATAAAAAAGAAGAGTTAGAGGAGGAAGGTGGCTTTGAGGAGGTGGAAGACCAACCACAACAGGCATCCCAGGGGGCTTGTTGTCACCTTTCAGGGACCCTTGGTGTTGTACATGGCTGGGTGGAGGAGGAGACATTCAATGACTGTCAGGTCACTTGTGGCCAGGTGACAAATGCACCCTGTTGGGGTCAGGGATGCACCACAGGGTAGTGAACCCTATAGCCGCCTGCTGCTATCAGAGAGGAAGCGTGAACCCAGGGTGCGGAGTCTAAGACCCAGCTTTGTGTTCACCAGAGCCTCTAGTGGTGAGGATGGCCTTCGCCGCAGCTGGATCCAGGTCGCGACCCCTGGGATCCCCTAGGTCACACTCTGCAGGAAGAGAGGGGAAGCAGCAAGCAGGACAAACGGTAGTGATGGGTAAGCTGAGGTCAGGGCAAGAAGCAGACAGGGGTAACTGAGGGACAGGCAAAAGGTCAGGGGCACAGGCAAACAGGAGAAGTCGGGGGCCGAGCCAAAAACGGTACACAGGAAGATAATCATAGCACACTGCAGACAGGAACTTAAGCAAACAACACTGTTGAACAGCATTGCAGGCCTGTAGTGCAACATATAATATAGACTTCCTGGGATGGCCTGGGTGGGGCCTTACAGGAAGGAGAGGAAATAAGAAGGTAACCAGAACAGGGTCAGCCCTCTTAATGGACAGATCGAGACAGGTAAGCTGCCAGACTATTGCATACACATGACAATGACGTCAGTGAGGACAAGGAACGGGACATGGCTAGCTTGGTATCCAACCTTGTGCAAATGGGGAGTTTGCGGTTGTGCAAATGGACTGTTTGCGGTTGTCACTGTGCAAATGTCACTGTGAAGCGGGCGTAACCGTTACACTACCTGATAGATACAACATCATACCGGATGTTTTAAAGCACGTTATTCCAAACAATTTAGGAATGTTAGGTGATTTATGCCCTTTATGGATTAAAACCCGACTCTGCGTCAACTATATAATTTTCCATGGGAGTTTTGCCATGGATCCCCCTCCGGCATGCCACAGTCCAGGTGTTAGTCCCCTTGAAACAACTTTTTCATCACTATTGTGGCCAGAAAGAGTCCCTGTGGGTTTTAAAATTCGCCTGCCTATTGAAGTCTATGGCGGTTCGCCCGTTTGCGAACATTTGCGGAAATTTGCGTTTGCGAATGGAAAATGTTATGTTCGCGACATCTCTAGTGAAGAGTTCAAGTGTTAGATTTACACAGAGTGCAGAGGTCAGCAGTTCACAATACACAGAATGCAGGGGTCTGGAATGTATAACACACAGAACGCATAGGCCAGGGATAAGAAACACAGAGTGCAGGGGTCAGAAGTAAATAACACACAGAGTTAGGAGGTCAATAGTAAGCAACACACAGAGTCCTGTATTAATGCATAGGTCAGGAGTAAAGTAATGCGCAGAGTCCAGAGTTCAAAAATAAGTAATGCAAAGCAGGCAGGGGTCAGAAGAGCATGACGCACAGAGAGCAGAGAGGTCAGGATTGTGTAAAGCTTAAAATTCAGAATTAGGAGTAAGTAAGACAGAGTACAAAGGTCAGGCGTAAGTATTATAGAGTGCAGGGGTCAGGTGGCAGAAATGCATAAAGTGCAGAGACCAGGAGTAAGTAATGCACAGTGTGCAAATGTCAGAAGTAAGTAATGAGCAGCATTCAGGGGTCAGAAGCATGTAGCAAGTATCATACAAAGTGCATGGGGTTAGAAGTGTCTAGAGCACAGAGTGTAGGGATTAGGAGTAATTAACATGCAAAATTCACAGGTCGAGCGTTCATCTCAAGAAAATAATTCCCCCCACTTCCAATATAATATCCCCACATCTAGCACAAACCCATCCCCAGCACACATTAACCACCCTCCCCTCCCCCGCTTGAAATGTACTAACCAGAGCTTGGCATTGCGTTGCTTTTGTTGGCAAGTGCTTTTGATGCTGTGACCCACTGCTTATTTTTCTTCATCATATCATTTATGCAGCTACTGGGTTCTGTCCTTCTGCCTATCAGACCTGTAGTACAAAGACAAGGAAAGTGCTCCAACACTCCTTCTTGGGTCTGTGCTACAGGTCTGATAGATGGAGGGCAGGTCAGCAGGCGGTGACATGTATAAGTGACATACTAACGAAGAAGAAAAAAAGGTGGGAATGGCATCAGGATTCACAAGAAGATGTGGGGTAGGTGCCTTGGGTGTCCGGTGCTTGTGATGCCCCTGAGGACTTAACTATTGCCCAAATAAAAATTAATTACTGAATACAATAACAATTAACTAATGGGGGACTTTAACAGGTATTAATGGAGACATTTTTGTATACAATTTTACCTTCTTTTTTTTTTTTACTAACATAAAAAGGTTACAGACTGACATGTACCAACAATATACACAACTTTATTCAACTGTCCCCCTTATACAAATGCTCTCATCCTGCAACAAGTCCATTGATGCAGACAGTGGGTAGAATCTTTCTCGATGCATTTTGCAGCCATATATTACCCTTCGTCAGGAGATTTATGGAAGATATAATTGTCAGAACGATGTCATGATAATGCCAGCCAAGATGAAAAACCACATGATACCTACCCAGATGCACCGAGCCAGGTCAGGCTCAAACAAGGGATGAGAAAGAAAGAGCAGTCATCATTTTTGGACAATACAAAAACCCCATGTTTGGTCCCCATTTTATTTTTCTCCAGTTTTTATAAACAGGTGTATGGTGCACACATTAGAATGTGAGCAGTTAATATGGAACAGAGAAAATTCATTAAAACTAATGCCGCATACACACGATCATTTTTTGTGATGAAAAAAAACGACGTTTCAAGTGATGAAACAAAACTACGTTTTTCAAACTTCATTTTCCAAAACGACGTTGCATACACACCATCGTTTTTCCAAAATGCTCTAGCAAAGCGCAGTTACGTACACCAAGTTCGACGGCACTCTGTTCCATTGAAGCTCCGTCTCATAACTTGCCTCTGAGCATGCTCGGCTTTAAAAATGTTGTTTTCATCATCGTTTTGCCCACACACCATCACTTTTTATGACACAAAAAACAACGTTTTGAAAAACGACACAAAAAATTCAAGCATGTTCGAATTTTTTTTTTGGTCGTTTTTTTGAAGACATAAAACAACGTTTTGCCCACACACAATCATTTTAAATGACGTTTTTGAAAACGTTGTTTTTTTTCATCACAAAAAATGATCGTGTGTACGCGGCATAAGGCCTCGTACACGCGATCAAATCTGTCTGCTGGAAACGGTCTGCTAGACCGTCCCAGCAGACAGATTCGATCGTGTGTACGGGCGAGCAGACGGATTTGGCCACCCGACAGATTGGAAAGCATGCTTACCAATCCATCGGCTGGGAACCCGTCCGCCCGACATGTCTGCTGGTTAGTACGCTAACCAGCAGACATGTCTTCTCGCACACGGGCCGAATGGTTTCGACGCATGCGCGGAAGTGTTTTACTTCCTGGTGCGGTGACGTGGCGGCGTCAACGTCACCGACACGTTAGCGCGCTGTCTGCTGGTGTGTACACGCGAGCAAACCAAAATCAAAGCAGACAGATCTGTTCGGTCCGACCGATTTGAACAGATAGATTGCCTCGTGTGTACGAGGCCTAAGAGAAACAAACACATTGCCTACATTGACCATTTAAGATTATTGTATATTTCTGCAAAACGAAAGGTCAAAGCTTGCTATGGGCAACACATTTGCTGTTTATTTCATTTTGTTCATTTTTACAAAACTGAAAGGTCTCTGTAAATACCTCATTCTCAAGATCTGCCTTCTTTTGCTTGTTCTCTTCAAGTGTCAGCTCAAGTCCAGCCAGCTTATCTTGTACCTTCTTTAAATCTGCTTGTTTCATCCTCAAACTGTCCATAGCAACCTTTAGTTCACTTTCTGCTTGGTTCAGCTTCACCTTTTTAGGTGCCACTACCTTGGCCACTCTAAAGTAATAGCAATACATAATATGAAATATGTTGGTAATACATCGAACATGGTACATCATTTACATTTTATTGTGGTGTTTGAAAATTGTATTTAAAAAAAAAAAAAAAAAAAGAACATTGAAATTAAAGAACTAAAGGCAATTTTTTATTTATTTTTTTCATTTTGGATATAGCAAGGGAGGGTTGTAACTCTTCAGATTTTTTTCGCCATCTGTCCTCGCATTGCAGAGATTTCCTTCACTTTGTGTCCCATAGCCAAACAGGAAGTGAGAGGAAGTCCATTAAGGGATTTCCTTGGGGACTTCCAGGTCACCAGAACTAGTGTCCCCATTTGAAGATTTTGCACACTTGTAGAAGAAGAGTGGACCTACGGCTGGACGGTACCGGGTCCCCAAATCTGGGAGATCAGGAGCAAAAAGGTCACTTAGTATAAGCCGAGGGGGGCATTTTCAGCACAAAAAAATGGGCTGAAAAACTCGGCTTATAGTCGAGTATATACGAAAGTAACTTTTCTAACAGAAAAAGTGCAGATCATTTGCTTTCAGTGATTGCTGATGTTATGATTTAGCACTGCTGCTCCGGAGGCAGGTCAAAGTAAGTATTTTACTGAAGGGGTTAGTTTAGTGTTAAGAAAAACTTTTGAGGTTGGGTAAATGTTAGGTTCAGGGATTCTGGAGTTTAGTTTAAATATTAAAAGAGAAGTAGGGGTTTGGGGGATTTTCCTCCATCATACTTACCTAGGTGGATGATGCATCCGTCCCCCAGGGCCTCTGCACTTGGAACCGAGCAATCGAACATTGCTGATGGGGGGCTGCCGTGAATGTGTATGGATTGCTTATAATAATAAGGATATTATTTAAGTGCAGGTAGTGAGATGTTAAACTGTTATGGCATGCACAAAAAGCCTGCACAAAAAGCTAATCACGCCATGCTCCTAGAACCAAGAACCAATGTACTGGTTAATAATATGGCCAAATAACAACGCAAGGGGTTTCAAGATATAGTGACCACATTACAGGTCTTGATGCCTTAAAGCGGAAGTAAACCCATTGATCTAACAGTTTCAAAAAGCAGTTAAATTTCCGGCATGCCGGGATTGCCAACTGTCACATTGGTTGTGCTCTCAACCAAACTGTCAAACCATCCAATGACTGGTGTCATAACTGATCACATGTGCAGCACCACGGCAGTTGAAGATTAAACAGAGGCCAAGATGGCAGCTTCCTTGGCTGAAAATGATAGAGGGGTTTACTTCCACTTTAACAATGCTAATAGTATTCTTGATTTTGAGAATAATGAAATCTGTGGGCAGTATATTAATTACGAAGCTTAGCTGAACAGCACATGGACATGGCTTCAAACTAGGAGGAGGACAGTTCAAAACAAACCTAAGAAAGTATTTCCGGGCAGCACAGTGGAGTAGTGGTTAGCACTTTCAGCAAAAAGGGTCACTGGTTCGAATCCCAACCACAAAACCATCTGAAAATTGGAAGCCTCAAGGATAATATATGTAAGAATTGGAATAAAAAGTACCATCATCCCTAATCTATAGATTATAGAGCACCTGGATCCATGGTCCCAAGGCCAAAGACTCAGGAAGGGGGGGGGGGGGGAAGTGGGCCAGTTGGGACTATTACGGTACGGTATAAAAATAAACATAGGGTAAGATCATTAAAAAAAAGGTTAATCATTTTATTGAATGCAAAAGACAACACAATTACAGAAATACAATGTGACAACCAAACAACATCACAGCTGAGGTCCCCAGAAGGGGAAGACACTACGACGGGTTCAGGGTTGTAACAGGCTCTCGACTAGTTTCGCGGAATGAATACCGCTTCATCAGGAGAAGATCTAAAATGGTCTCGCCATGGGGGACAGCGGGCGGGACCAGGCAGTACCCTAGGCGGTGGCCAATGGGGACACAAGTGTCAAAGGACCTATTAGTCATCATGATAAAACGAAAAAAGGGGGGAAATCCCAAGAACAGGTGCCAGGTATGGCACCCTGTGTAGTGCAATTATGCCAATCAACTATGTTAGGATGTTGAGAGGGACCGATCGTGGTCCCAGGAAAGTATCAGGGTAATGGTATTGACGCTGGGCTGGATAGAGCCACAGCGGTCCCGGAAGCCAGTGTGGCACTGGCTACCTGGCACCTGTTCTTGGGATTTCCCCCCTTTTTTCGTTTTATCATGATGACTAATAGGTCCTTTGACACTTGTGTCCCCATTGGCCACCGCCTAGGGTACTGCCTGGTCCCCCCCGCTGTCCCCCATGGCGAGACCATTTTAGATCTTCTCCTGATGAAGCGGTATTCATTCCGCAAAACTAGTCGAGAGCCTGTTACAACCCTGAACCCGTCGTAGTGTCTTCCCCTTCTGGGGACCTCAGCTGTGATGTTGTTTGGTTGTCACATTGTATTTCTGTAATTGTGTTGTCTTTTGCATTCAATAAAATGATTAACCTTTTTTTTAATGATCTTACCCTATGTTTATTTTTATACCGTACCGTAATAGTCCCAACTGGCCCACTCCCCCCCCCCCCTCCTGAGTCTTTGGCCTTGGGACCATGGATCCAGGTGCTCTATAATCCACAAAACCATCTGCCTGGAGTTTGCATGTTCTCCTTGTGCCTGTGTGGGTTTCCTCCCACACTCTAAAGACATGCTGGTAGGTAAATCAGATCCTGTCTAAATTGGCTCTAGTACAAGGCCAATTTAGACAGGCTCTGATTTACCCAAGGTCCCTACTGTTAGGAACCTTAGGTTGTCCTTGAGGGCAGGGATTAATGTGAATGTACAATGTATATGTAAAGCTGCGAAAATTGACGGTGCTATATAAGTACCTGAAATAAATAAATATAATTTTTTCTAAAATAGTAGTTGATTCTTGTCACAGACTTCCAGCAGAAGTAGTGAATCAGTTGATAGTAAGTGACCACATGCTTGAGACAAACATGGATCTATCTATATTAAGACATGTTAAGAATAGGAGGCAGACTACTGCCATGAGTTTTTGATGTTTCCACATGTGTTTAATACAACATTTTGTATTTATTCTTACTTGTCGTATGAATCCATGGCAATCACCCATTTACAAAGGCCCTCTGCAGCTGTAGATGCATTTCGAATTTTATCTGGAACAAATTCAGCATTGGTAATATATTGTTTTCGTATTATGCTCATGTAAGCTGCTGGAATGTTATCCTTATCATATTCATGAAGTGACTGAAGAAATTTCATATCTCCCAAAACTCTTTTTGCCGGGCCCCAGAAATCTTCAATCTTTCGTCCTGTACCACTAGGATCTGGTATTTTATCAGGCTTCACTCCTTTTAATATGCAAATTGCCTCCATGACAAGTTTTACTCCAGCAGGGGGACTTTTCATAGCCTTCATTACTGTGATGTCCTAAATCAAACACAACATATATCAATTTCACTTTTACATTGTTAAGCAGACTTTTTGTAATTAGAGTTCTTTGGCTGAAGTTCAATTTGTTGTTACAGGTCTGAAATATGTCCAAACCACTCCTCAGTTACATAGTAACCCCATCATGGGCTGACACACAGTAGTTCAGGCTTTGATTCATCTGTCAATATTTAATTTTGATGAAGAATCTATTAAGGTTACCATGTCCAATAGTAAACATTACCTTTATGCATATCTAAATGCCCCCACAAAAACTAATATACAGTTTACCAGTCTTTCAATGCAGTGGCTGCTTTAGTTTCCTTTTTCTAGGCTTCTCCCCTTTTATTTTTACATGACAGTTCTGCAAATCACACACTATCTGTCCTTTCATGCTCAATTCTCTACTGTATCTTTGGAGGCAGCCATGGTTGTCACACAGGCTGGACTTCATGGTGGATTGGTAAGACTAGTTGTTTGCAAAAGAAAAATAAGCTTATTTGCTGTCTTTTCAGCTCACAAAAAGTGAAAAGACACCTTTTTTGACAAGATTAACCACTTAAGCCCCGAACCATTTTGTTGCTAAAGGACCAGGCCCCTTTTTGCGATACCGCACTGCGTCGCTTTAACTGACAATTGCGCGGTCATTCTACGTGGCTCCCAAACAAAATTGACATCCTTTTTTTCCCCACAAATAGAGCTTTCCTTTGGCGGTATTTGATCACCTCTGCGGTTTTATTTTTTGCGCTATTTTTTTTTTTGCGACAATTTTGAAAAAAAATCTATATTTTTAACTTTTTGCTATAATAAATATCCCCACAAATATATATAAAAAAACTTTTTTTTTCTCAGTTTAGTCAAAAAAAAAAATCGCAATATGCGTTTATTGATTGGTTTGCACAAAAGTTAAAGCGTCTACAACATAGGGGATAGTTTTATGGCATTTTTATTAATCATTAATTTTTTTACTAGTAATGGCGGCGATCAGTGGTTTTTATTGTGACTGCGACATTATGGCGGACACATCGGACACTTTTGACACTATTTTGGGACCATTGTCATTTTGACAGTAATCAGTGCTATAAAAATGCACTGTGATTACTGTGAAAATGAAACTGGCAGTGAAGGGTTTAACCTGTAGGGGGCGCTGAAGGGGTTAAGTGTTTCCTAGGGAGTGATTACTACTGTGTGGGGGCGTGGCTTGGCGTGTGACATCACTGATCGTCGTTCCTTATGACAGGGAACAGACGATCAGTGATGCTCACACTAGGAAGAACGGGGAAAGGTTTGTTTACACTTACCTTTCACCGGCAGGGATCTTGCCCACGGGTCCCGCAGGCACGGTCACAGAGCTCAGGACCGGGTCGCGAGTGCCCCGCGGGTGGCACTCGCGCGACCCACGGCTGGGTTCTTAAAGGGCAACGTACCTGTACATGATTGTGCCCAGCCGTGCCATTCTGCCAACGTAAATCGGCGTGAGGCGGTCCTTAAGGGGTTAATGTGTTATTCTGTATTTGCTGAAAATGCTCTTAGCCTAAATAATAATAATAAAAAAAAAATGCAGCCACTACATCTAAGAACTGTAAACTGCAGTGCGTTACATTTCTGTTTTTTAATTTAGATACGCTTTAAGAAACATAATTGTATAGTGTGGTAGAAATATTTACACAATGCTCATTTTTCTCATTACCACTTAAAACATGAGTCATAACAAGACTTAAAACAGCTCTGCAGTTTACCATCTGCAATGGAAGGTAATTATATTTGTAATATGTAAGGTACAAGTTATGGTAAATAAACTTCAAAAGTTTGAAAATTCCATTAACATTTGTAATTAGGTTACAAACAGAATCCAGTAGTAGGTAAGGGCCAGCAGTAAAGAACAGTAATATAGAACAAAGTGAAAATCAGAAATTCCCCAGGCCGCGTACACACGACCAAATAAATCCGATCAAATCGGCCTGACAGACCGTTTTGATCAGATTTGTCTGCTGGGGTATATTGGTTTGATCGTGTACACACGATCAAACCAAAATCCCCGCCGACAGACATCGCGGTGATGTGGCGGTGACGTTGAAGCCGCCACGTCACCGTCACCAGGAAGAAAAACACTTCCACGCATGCATCGAATCCATTCGACGCATGTGCAGACAGATATGTCCGCTGGTTAGTGTACTAACCAGCGGACAGACGGGTTCCCAGCAGACAGATTTTAAAGCATGCTTTAAAATCTGTCTGCTGGAAAAATCTGTCTGTCCGCCCGTACACATGATCGAATTTGTCTGCTGAAACGGTCCGTCGGACCATTTTCATCAGATAGATTCGATTGTGTGTATGCGGCCTTAAAGGGAAACTAAACCCTCCTATCCTTTACAGTCAAGGAAGCTGCCATCTTAGCCTCTGTTTGATCTGTAGTTGCCATGGTGATGCACAGATAATCAGTTATGACACATTTTGTTTGGGTACAGCGTCGCATGACCGCGCAAATGGCAGTTAATGCAGAACATAGGAAAGAAGAAAAACTGCGTCAATATAATAAAACAGCAAATAGTCTTTGAGACTGAAGAGATGAATCCAGATAATAATGCTTGACGACAAACACCCAGGTGATAAGTAAGATCCAGTGAACCGCCACCACATGGACAGAGGCTTACCAGCAGGTAATGAATAACAGCATATATCAACTCCACAGCCGTAGGGGGACACAGGCAGATGAAGACAGATTAATGCAGAACAGTGCTGTATCGTAAAAAATGCCCTGCTCAGGAGGGGGGTAAAACCTTCCAGAGCTGAAGTGGTTAAAGGAACTCGGCAGGTAGTTTGTTCCAAACATCTTGGAGAACCAACCACTGAATTTCTGTAGACAAAAGCTGCCTCAAATCTTTCTGTTTCTTCATGTAATCCCAGACAGACACGATGATATTGAGATCTGGGCTCTGTGGGGGCCAAACAATCACTTACACGACTCCTTGTACGCTGAACATAGTTCTTAAAGACATTGGGCCAGATTCACAGAGCCCTTACTCCTGTCTAACTCGCATTAGACTGGAGTACTTTCAAATTACGCGCGTTTTTTCACTACTCTGAAACCTCAAACCATGAAAATACGGCTGCGGGCTTCAATCCGACTGTCTTACGTGTTCGTACGCCTTCAGATCTACGCTGCAAAAAATTTGCGGCCGCTGGGTGGAGTTCCCGTCGTTTTCCGCGTCGGGGTATGCAAATGAGCTTTTGCCGACGATCCACGAAGTTACGAACGTCAATCGCAATCTCTTACGGCATCTTTAGTCATCTTTTTGCTGCGTAAAATTATACCAGATTTTTGATGGTCTAATATTAGACAGCCCATGTTAAGTATGGCCGTCGTTCCCGCGTCGAATTTCAACGTTTTCCGACGTCTTTTTTTATTTTTTACGTAAGTCGTCCGGGAATAGGAATGTCCGTAAACGACGCTACTCAAACAAAAAATGATGTAACGACGTTATTTTGCGCAATGCACGGCGGGAAATTTCTGAACGGAGCATGCGCAGTTCAATCGCCGCGGGGACGTGCCTAATTTAAATGCTTCACGCCTCCTAATCGCGTATTTCGATTACGCGGCGAGAAATACACTACGCCGCCGTACCGTAAGGGACAAAATCTACCAGAATTCGGCGTATAGCCTGGTAAAATACGGCGGCGTAGTGTATCTCTGATACTCTGCGCCAATGTAATTGTATCTGAATCTGGCCCATTGGCTGTATGTTTAGAGTTGTTGTCTTTTTGCAGAATATAGCTGGGGCAAATCACAAGCCTCCCTGATGATATGGCATTATGGATAATTAAAGCAGGTAATCCCTGCGCAGACTATGCTCAAAGGATATGAAAAACATTCCTTTTAAAAAACAAACAAAAAAAAAAAGTCATACTTACCACCTCTGTGCAGTTGGTTTTGCACAGAGTGGCCCCAATCCTCCTCTTCTGGAGTCCATCAGTTGTGCTCCTGGCTCCTCTTCTTCTCTAAAGAAGCGTTCTCCCTTGGGGCACCCCTGCAGGCACACTCCAGTGTCTTGCTGCTGCGTCCATTGACACAGGACTCGGCTTCGCCCCCCAGGAACCCGTATCATTGGATTTGATTGACAGCAGCGGGAGCCAATGGCTGCACTGCTATCAATCTATCTAATCAGGACCGAGACACCGTCTGGAGTGGGCGTGCTCATACCCCGCGCAGAAACAATCGGGCTCAGGTAAGTAAAAGGGGGGCTCTGGGAGGGATGGTGCACTACAAGATGTTTTTTACCTCAACGCATTGAGGTGAAAAACCGCAAGGGTTTACAACCCCTTCAATACAGTAAATGTGACAAAATTCTAACAAAAATGTCATATTAAATCAACAACAAATGAATTCATGCTAAAAAGTTGCAACATTGTGAAAGTAATTGAAATACAAATCAATAAAGTGCTGTGAATTCTCTGTCCCATAATAGTTTCTCAATAAAGTGCTTTCAATGCAGTAAAATGACAAGGTGAAGAAGGTGCTGTGCTCTTCATTCTCTTGTGCCTTCACTAAACTTTCAATGGAAATATCCCCTTTGGTAAAAGATGAGGGATCCTATATGGCTCTATGCAGTAGTGTATTTAGGACTTGTGCTTCCATAGGCCTGACTAAACTTGTGAACCCCCTCATTTAGATATGACTCACTTCCTGTCAAGGCCACACCCCTTGGTGTTTAAGACCCGCCCAAAAAAATTGAGTGGGGGGGGCAATGGATTCCTTTAATTTGCATAGATTTCCTCTCACTTCCTGTTTGGCTATGGGGCAGGAAGTGAAGGAAAATCTCTGCAATGGGACAGGGATGGTAAAAAATAAACTGACAGGGGCTATAACCCTCCCTTACTATATCCAAAATTAAAAAATAAATAAAAAAAGTGTTGCCTATAGTTCTACTTTAAGCACAAATTTCTGATAATTTTATAGAGAGGACTAAGAACTGTGCCAATGGTGCAGCAGAAAACATATAGCGCACTGAGGAAACGTTTGTGGTCCAGGATGATAGTCAAAAGTAGAAGCGCCCCCCCCCCCCCCCCCCCCCTAGTTGCGGAATGCCGGCTGCCTGCCGCTTTATGGGGGCGCTAGACTAATTTGCCTTTAGCCCAGCCTGCCCCATAAGACTGGCGCTACACTAACAGTGTAGCACAAGCCGGCGGGGACTCTTTCCATACTGCCCCCCTCTGCCAGTGTAAACCTTTTTATTTAAATAAAATACATTTTAATCCATACGGTATCACGCTGTGAATGTCTACTTCTCCTTCAATGATAATGTGTAATTGGTGGAAATGCCAATGAGGAGGGAGAGAACCAGTGCTCTTGTGCACAGCCCTGGATCGAGATAGGGATCAGGTAAGTATTGGGGGGCAATGCTGCACACTGAAGGTGCTTTACCTACATGCATAAAGGTAAAAAAAAAAAAAACTTCAGCCTTTACAGCCATTTTAAGTAAACATTAGCTTTGTCCAAGTAAAATGCTTTCACAACTTTATAAATCAGCTAATTTTTTTGCCAAGTTTTGAATGTCAATGAAATGTAACTTGTTCCTTTAATGTTTTATGAATAATAACAAAAACTAAAACAGCTGCTTATCTACAGAATTGATTTGCAGTATAGCAATCATATTATCATAACATGTATACCAGATAAAACATCAATTTATAAATATGAACAGGAGATACCAACCTGTGGAGTAAGGGTGTTCAGGGCAGCCAGAGCAGATTCCAGCAAAGGCAAAGCTGCAGCCAGCTCGCTGTCACATTCATCCTTGATTGCTTTGGCAGCCAATGCTTGTTCATTAGCTACTGCTTCATCTGCTTTCACAATCTTCTCTGTCTTGGCCACCTCAATTGACTCTCTCTCAATGACTACCATCGTCTCATTCACCTTTATGCTGGCTTCCTTCAGCTGTGGCTGGAGAGCTTCCAACTCACTTTGCATTGTAGTGACTTGGGATGATGCAGATTCCAGCTTCTGTAAGCCCACTTCATATCGCTGTTTCATTTTTATTACTTCTCTGCAAGAATTTAAATAATTTTACCCTAATAATATTAAAATTACTGAAGTATACCAAGACATGTCCAAGACCAGGGCCGTCTTTAAGGCAGGGCAAAAGGGGAAGCTGCCCTAGGCCCTGTCATTGTTGTGGGGCCCAAAGCAGCTACCTCATACTTGCCAACTATCCCAGTTTAAATTCCCTTGAAGTTTTAGTCCTTTGCTGTGCCCTGATATCCCATTGTGAAGTGCTGCTACTAATGTTGCCTAGCTCTGCCCTATTGTTGTGTACAGATGACTCTCCTGCAGACCTGTGTTTACATATAAATAACCGTCATTCATATGTAAATAACGGAGACCAGCGGCATTCATATGTAAATAAATGCAGCATTTATATGTATATCATGCCCCTCTGCAGTGAAAAGATGATGTGCTGTAACCTCTAACAATCACAATAACTGCCTGATCTGATACAGTAAATTGATTTTAAGTCTACCTGATACTTATTGTATGTCTCAGAGCAGGCAGGGAGCAAAATTGCATCGGAGGGGTCCCAAGAAAAATGTTGCCCATGGTCCAATCTACATTAAAGACGGCCCTGTCCAAGACTATTGCATAATCAGTGCCTCTATGCACCCTGTCAAAGGACTGCATGCAGGATAAGTCAGTGGGGTCAATTCACTAAGAGAAAAATATTGCATTAATTTTTGCCTTATAACAACTCAGTACTGTATTTAGTCAATTCACGAAAAAATGCATTATTTAACAAATGACCTAAATAATTATGTTTTGCAATTTTTAACACTTAAATCTAGTGTTATTTTTACATTGTTTTATCACAAGATAATACTACATCAGATGAAGATTGTTCTATAAATGAAGGCAAATAGAAATATTATGAAACTATGACAACATCTTAGGTGTACCCTCATTATGCTTGGTTCACACTGATGCGATTTCTAATGTGAATTGGAATGCATTGAATTGCAAGTGAAAACATCAGTTTCTAAGGAGCCTATTCACATACATGCAGTGCGACTGCAATCCAACTTTAAAGGAGTGTGGTGCAATGCAGTGCGATTATGTGGTCCATAGACTTCAATGGACAAGCATCAAAATTGCATCTGCATTCTTTTTTAACTATTTTACAATGCAATTTGTGTTGGTTGCTAAAACTATATGTGCTATCAGCAGCAGGGAAGGGTCATCAGTCGAGTCTAGTGTGGATTTAGGAAAAAAAAAGGTGGGGCCCTGCCAAAAATCCAAAGACCCAAGCATGCAGTTGACAGGCCAAGAAAATAGGGGAAACAAGTGAGAGCCCGTCCCAACCATACTAGGCCACATGCCCTCAATGGGGGTGGGGGCACATATTAACGAGGACCAGCGCCTCTTCCCTACAACCAGTGTGGGTCAGCGGCCGGCACTAATCATGATTGAAGATGGATTTACATCCGAGGAGAAGTTATTTATTTATTTTTATAAACAAACTGTGTTTTTATTTTATATTTTTTTGGGTATCAGCTCCTTAACAATCAGTTACATATCCCTGCTATTTTGGTAGTAGCTGCCATTTACTACATTTTGCACTATAAAATAATGTAAAATATTCATAGGTATTAGAAAACTATTCTTTGATACTAGAAATTTTGATATACAGATTTGATTATCTCTTGAGCAACTATTTATTCCTAAATGATGTTGTTTCTGCAGGGCCACTGTAAATCCTGACAACAACCACCAGTTAATATATTAAAATGTGGCTTGTCTCTGCATTGGTGATTTGTGTGTCTTTAGGCTCTGTCATACTAAAATCCAATAAATGATCTGCCTGATTTAGTGATAATACTTACAATCGTTTTTTCTCCAGTAATGTTTTAAATGTAGAGATTAGTTCCAAATAAGATGTGGGTGTAACATAATTATATCTCTGTAGCTCCATGCGGAATTTCTCAGACAGGTTAATGGTAGAAGTGTGGAAGATTTTACACATGTCAATGCAACCATTCTTAATTTCTTCTGACATTTCTATATCTTCTAGATAGCGTGTTGCTACGGCTTGAAGTGCATCTTCTGGCCAGGTCTAGAAAACAGGTTTGAAACAGAATATTCTTTAAAGAAATTAACCAAGTATGAAATAAAGTCATGATGACCATAGCAGTTAACCTCCCTGGCGGTATGATTCTGTCTGGAATTATGTACCAAAAGCGGTACAATTATTTTGCATGGAAATTCTGCGTTTTAAACTGTAGGCCTGTAATTTTTAGGAATAACTCACTTAAATTTGTCCAAACCAGAGTCTAGTAGACATCCCGGGTATAATAAAGTTTGAAACACAAAATCATAAAATTATAATATAATAAATAACTATAAATAATTATAACAAATAATAATGTAATTATAATAAAAATGATTCACTAATGTAATCAAATCAAAATCACTGAAATTTGCTCAGTTGCAGAATTGTCGCTGTCATTACTTTTATTTTTTTATGACGAATTTCCCCACAAATCGCTATCGCTCAATTCTGCAAGTGATTATCATTTATTATCGCTGTTTTCTAGCTGCTCTAAAATCACTTTTGACATAAAGGGACACTTTTGGTTGCTATGGACAATCTACAGTTTGCAGGCACAAAAAAAATGTTTTTATTATGTAAAAGAACATGTAGGACACTGGGCAGACCACTAGGGACAGGGGGGTGTGTACTTTTTACATACAGTACTGTAATCTATAAGATTACAGTATTCTGTATGTAATGTGTTTGTTTACTTTTTTGAATTTGCTGCCGGTCTCCGCCCCCGTGCGCCGTTACGTCGCAGGGAACGGAGATCGGCGGCGCGCGGGCACTGTGTGAGTCGAATGGAGGACACCACTCGCTCACACAGCGGGGATGCATCGCTGGATCCAGGGACAAGGTAAGTACAGTACCATGCCTGGATACAAGGTAAGCCAGCGCGCGCTGCAGGCTCTGCATATTCACCCCAAGCGCGACTCGGGGATATCGATTTTTACATAAAAAATCCACCCCGAGTCACGCTCGGGGATACCGGCAGGGGGGTTAAACTCCATATTACCAAAAACAAAAAAATATATATTATTGAAACATTACTTGTGGGCATTCCCATAATTACATCTCAGACCATTTTCTCCTAATATATATTGTATTTATTGGCGTACAACACTCACTTTTTTACCCTAAAAATAGAGGGTAAACTGTGCATATGTGTTATACGCAGGGGGCTGTGGAAGTTTTTTTTCCTGAAACTTTCCTCTTAAAGTTAAGGTGCGTGTTATACGCCTGTGCGTGTTATACACCGTAAATACGGGTACATAGAATTTTAATATAACACCTAATTTTATGTTTGGAATATCCTCCATTAGTGTGATTTTCTATATGCGATAGAAAAATAGCTAAGTGGTGGCCTTGCAGTGCTGGAAAGTTGTGTTTAAGTTGTGACCTCTAAGGGGCCCGGTGGTCTCCAGGGCCCCAGATGGCATCCCCCTTTCTTTCTTTTTTTTCGTCAGCACCCAAAGCCCCCCCCCCCAACCTCTAAGGGGCCCGGTGGTCCCCAGGGCCCCAGATGGCATCCCCCTTTTTTTATTATTTAAAAAACAAAATTTCATCAGCACCCAAAGCCCCCCCGACCTAATTCATGGCGACAGCCCACCTGCTTCTCGATTTGTACGGCCCCACCATTCTAAATTCCCAGCGCCCCTCCGCTTTCTCAACTTGCGACACTCCCCCCTGCTTCTCAACTTGCGACACTCCCCCCACTTCTCAATATGCAGCAGCAACATCCCCCCTCAGTTCTCTGCTCCAGGGGGCCCATGCCTGAAGCTGTGTAAGGGGCCCCAAAATTCCTGATGGCGGCCCTGCCAGTTAATACACAGCATTTTAAGCATTATCAGTTACACATACTCAACACAGCAAGGCCTGGTGTCCGCTTTTGTGCATTTTTTAAATGCGCTGTAGCGCACACACACATACAGTATATCATTCTATTGGGCATCACATTGCATGAAAATAAACAGAAAAATGGAAGTGCATTACTTTTCAAACTGCAATGGACCGCAAAAACCCGAGCATCTTTATTGAATAACATGCATTATTTTGATTTAAAGTGCATAAGACCTAAAGAATAAATTTTCATCACTCTGTGTAAACAAGCTCTTACTCCCAGCTGCATACTTAATGTCCATTAGGCTGCATTTGATCTGCATTGATGAATGCAGGCTCAATGCAAGGACACATAGGGCCAGATTCAGGAAGAGTTAGGCTGGAGTATCCAGTGATCCGCCAGCCTAACTGTCACTTTAAGCCGGCGTTTTTGTTTTCTGTAACCATCGCATCGTTACTTCAACTTAAAAATGGCGCCGGGGGCGTTCCCGCTGATTAACGCTGAAAAAATATGTTAATCAGCGGGAGTCGGAAATTCACGATCGTTTTCGGGCACGACGCAGTGACTTTACGATGTTTCCGGAAGCGATACGCGACGTAAAGATAAAGCAGCCCCCTAGTGGAGTATCCTATGTTAAGTATAGCCGTCGTCATCGCGTCGGAAAAAAAAAAAATCATGTCGCTTGCGTAAAACATTCATGAATGGGGACGTGACGTCATTGACATTCACTGACAGAATTTGGACCATGCGCACTGGGATGCATTGACACTCGACGCATGCGCAGTACGTTCGCCGCGGGATCGCGCATAGTTTAAATAATACACACCCCGTACCCGCCCAATTTGAATTCCGCCGGCTCATTTGCGATGCGCTGCCGCAACTTTAGGAGCAAGTGCTTCATGAATAACAGCACTTGCTCCTAAAATTTCGGCAGAGTAACGTAAATGAGAAGCGTTACTCCAGAGCAAAGATGCTCTCATCTACCTGAATCTGGCCCATAGAAAACAAGTGTTTTCTATGGTCCCTGTTCACACCATATATGTGCATTGGTACAATGTGCTGAAAATGCAGTATGTATGTATGCACTTTTATGCAGTTAAACTCACCACACTATACGTCACTACACCACTGCGTTTTAGAACATGTAGCTGCAATGCATGTAGTATTATGTTATAACACGTCAATAAAGTAAAAAAACAAAACAAATAAAACTGTAAATGGTGTGATGCTTTGTAACATTGTAATACACTTTACCATCTGCCACTGCCCCAGCACAAAGCACACCCGGATGCACACTTTTTAAAGTGCAGGCTGGTGTAAATGAGCCCAAAAACACAACTATCAGTAGATGCATGTGTCTAGTCGAAATGTAATAGTAATGATATTAAAAAAAATTACCTGAAACCAATCAATTGTACAGCAGTTAACAAGAGCTGGAAACTTCCGGAGTCGGTTTCGGAATGCATCTCCTATAGGACTCATTGCAAGGACGATGTGTAACTGATCCCGGCAACGGTCAATGAACAAGTTGAAAAGGGCAAGAGGGCTACCATCAGTTTGTTTTAGTTTATCTCTTTGTCGGTCTATCTGTCGCATCCTTTCACAAATTTCTTGTTTCTCATCAGGTGCAAAAAGATTTGGAACCTCTCCAGCATTGAGCAAATTATTAATATCTTCCAAGAAAGATTCTTTCTTAATCTGTGAGTCTGTAAACAGAAAAACACCTGGCATTTCCCCCTCAGCAGACTGTCTCAAAATGAGTTTTAAGTCTTCCCGCCATTCAGTATTACCATAGCTCTTTGAGATTTCCACTTGGAAGAGTTTTTGGTCAGCCATGTGAACAGCTAATCGAGTGACTGACTGACGGCCACTTCCACCAACGCCAACTAATAAGGCATGGCTACGAGGCTGTTTCAAAATGCGTGATATTCTACATATGTGTTCAATCGCAAATCGGAATAAAACCAAATTCATGGGTTTCTTACTAATGTTATTAAATTCTTCCAAATGGCTTTCCACAACTGAATATAGTTTTTCAAAATTGGTTATTTCTTTGTAATTTGTATCTTCCCTCTTAAGGTCATGGAAATCACAAAACATTAAACTGCGTATGTCATCCTCCTCAACCTTGCCATCATTGTTAAAATCTAAATGCTGAAAGAGTTGATGAAAGTCTTCCCTCATGTGGCTTTTCACAACTTCCTCAATATATCCAACAAGCCAAGATCGATCTGCATTGTCAACAAGTCGGTCATAGTAAATGCGAAGGATCTACAGAATAAAAAATATTATAGTTTTATTAACAAATATTTATGCTGACAAAGCCAGCGGACATGCATTAACTTTTTTTTTAAATTATTATTATCTTCAGCAGCGGTAGCAAGGTTCATTCCATTCTATAGCACTTGATAGAACAAAACAGAATTTGCATGGTCTGGGTTCAAATATATAAAATATAGCCATTTTGTGTGCTGCAAACATACCTAATTTTCTCAGAAGGAAGCAGCCATTTTGCAAAATTAAGTCCCTACACTCCTAAAACGGAACTTTACCCATAACAACTTGGTGTTCTTTAGGAAGGAACATACATTCCACGTTATTAATTATGCTACCAAAATGAGTGTGTGCTGTAAATTGCCTCCAGCATTACTCCTGTTTCATCTTGCTGGAGGCTGCGATTTTGTTGAAGCCCAGAGCCCCTGAACAGCAATACTGTACATCTTTAGGATGTCAGCAGATCCAGCGGCTTTGATTTCTGGCACAACGTCAAAAATGGAGAGCAACTGAGCATGTGCAGAACAGGGCGAGACAGTGTGTTACTGGATTTTAAACAGTATAAACACGTATTAATTTTTTTCTACATAACTATACCTGCAAAAAGGGCCAGCCTAAAGTGATTTAGATGGACTTTACTTTTTAACTAAAGTTCCACTTTAAAATTACCCTTTGTAAAATATAAGTGTGCTCCTGACATCAAACACTCTGTGAATGCTGGCAAGTCAATGCAAAGATATTTTTCTATGCATTCACAGAATTTTACATGTTTGTATCTAGGGAAAAAGCCAGCTCAAACTTTGCATATTCACTCACTTCTGCAGGGTTTGCTTCTGAATGTATGCTTCTATAGGCAGCTTTTAAAATAAACATATCTCAGTTGTTGATTTAACTGCTTGCGGCAGGTCGGCTCTGCTGGGCAGGTCGGCTCTGCTGGGCGAGATCACGTACAGTAGCTATACGTCATCTCGCCGAGCAGCCAATAAGGGCGTGCTCGCCCCTGACACCGACGTGCATGCCCGGCGGTCGTGATCACATTACAGAGCGATAATCGGGAGCTGTGTGTTTACAGGGGGAGAAATGCCTGACCGTCTGTTCATACAATGTATGAACAGCGATCAGTCATTTCCCCAAGTCAGTCCACTTCAGTTAGAACACACCCAGGGAACATACTTAACCCCTTCCTCGCCCCCTAGTGTTAACCCCTTCCCTGCCAGTGGCATTTTAATAGTAATCAATGCATTTTAATAGCACTGATAAAAATGCCAATGGTGTCAAAATGTGTCAAAAAGTGTCCTAAGTGTCCGCCATAATGTCGCAGTACCGATAAAAATCGCTGATCGCCACCATTACTAGTAAAAAAAAATGTTAAGAAAAATGACATAAAACTATGCCCTATTTTGTAAACGCTATAACTTTTGCACAAACCAATCAATAAACGCTTATTGCGATTTTTTTTTTACAAAAAATATGTAGAAGAATAAGTATCGGCCTAAACTGAGGAAAAAAAATGTATATGTATATTTTTGGGGGATATTTATTGTAGCAAAAAGTAAAAAATATTATTTTTTTTCAAAATTGTCGCTCTATTTTTGTTTGAAGGACAAAAACTAATAACCGCAGAGAGGATCAAATACCACCAAAAGAAAGCTCTATTTGAGGGGAAAAAAAGTACGCCAATTTTGTTTGGGAGCCAAGTCCAGAGCCGGACTGGCCAACCGGGACACCGGGAAAACTCCCGGTGGGCCAGCTGCCTGGCTGCTCCTGGAGGCCGGTGTGAGGGCAGCTGCACCCGAAAAAAACATGGCTGCGGCCAGGCCGGCCGACATGCAACTGCGCATGCGCCGGTGCAGTTCCGAATCTAGCCGAGCTCGGGAAAGCCTGTACACGCTCGGCAATTTTCGGAAAGGCGGGCGCATGCGCAGTGACACGATGGCGCCGAGCAGCGCCATTTAAAAAAAAAATAAGCCTGCCGCGCCGCTCTGGGACCAAGGGAAAAAGGTGGTAGTGTGCCTGGAGCAGTTTGCTAAGCAAGCTGAGTCTGAAGTTGTGGAATTCTTCTTAGACTGGACATGGGCTGGCAGCTACAGATAACTGATGAATGGAAGACACACAAGAGTCATTTTGATATATCTGCCTGCTCTGTGAGTACTAATTATATCTGGCTCCAGGCTGCATTGCCCTTTGTCTTTGAACCCACACTGAAAGATATTTTTTTTCTGCTGCACAGCTTCATAGTACTTCTCTGGTCAGTTTAACTACACAAGCTCATAGCACGGGAGCTGACATTTCAGTTCTCACACATGACCTACAAAATAGAGCATCAGTGACCAGTAACATAGGTCAAGTTATCATACCTACAATTAAAAATGATGTTGAGGTGAACTTCCACCGGGCTACTTCTACTGTCGCTAAAACAGAGAATCATGTGAAACAGGCTGAGGAGGAACCTGTACCATGCCCACAGTCTCTGACATCTCCTGTACCATGCCCACTGCCTCTGCCATCTTGACATCTTCTGTATTATGCCCGCAGCCTCTGACATCTCCTGTACCATGCCCACTGCCTCTGCCATCTTGACATCTTCTGTACCATGCCCGCAGCCTCTGACATCTCCTGTACCATGCCGGTGCCTCTGACATCTCCTGTACCATGCCCGCTGCCTCTGCCATCTTGACATCTTCTGTACCATGCCCACAGCCTCTGACACCTCCTGTCTCATGCCCACAGCCTCTGCCATCTTAACATCTTCTGTACCATGCCCACAGCCTCTGACACCTCCGGTCTCATGCCCACAGCCTCTGCCATCTTGACATCTTCTGTACCATGCCCACAGCCTCTGACATCTCCTGTACCATGCCCGCAGCCTCTGACATCTACTGTACAATGCCCGCAGCCTCAGACATTTCCGGTACCATGCCCGCAGCCCCTGACATTTCCGGTACCATGCCCGCAGCCCCTGACATCTCCTGTACCATGCCCGCAGCCCCTGACATCTCCTGTACCATGCTCACAGCCCCTGACATCTCCTGTACCATGCCCGCAGCCCCTAACATCTCCTGTACCATGCCCACAGCCTCTGACATCTCCTGTACCATGCCCACAGCCTCTGACATCTCCTGTACCATGCTCACAGCCCCTGACATCTCCTGTACCATGCCCACAGTTTCTGACATCTCCTGTATCATGCCCACAGCCTCTGCCATCTTCTGTATCATGCCCGCAGCCTCTGACATCTCCTGTACCATGCCTGCAGCCCCTGACATCTCCTGTACCATGCCCACAGCCTCTGCCATCTTGACATTTTCTGTACCAAGCCCGCAGCCTCTGACATCTTCTGTATCATGCCCGCAGCCTCTGACATCTTCTGTATCATGCCCTCAGCCTCTGACATCTTCTGTACCATGCCCGCAGCCCCTGACATCTCCTGTACCATGCCCACAGTTTCTGACATCTCCTGTATCATGCCCACAGCCTCTGCCATCTTCTGTATCATTCCCGCAGCCTCTGACATCTCCTGTACCATGCCCTCTGCCTCTGACATCTCCTGTACCATGCCCACAGCCTCTGCCATCTTGACATTTTCTGTACCAAGCCCACAGCCTCTGACATCTTCTGTATCATGCCCGCAGCCTCTGACATCTCCTGTACCATGCCCACAGCCCCTGACATCTCCTGTACCATGCCCGCAGCCTCTGACATCTCCTGTACCATGCCCACAGCCCCTGACATCTCCTGTACCATGCCCACAGCCCCTGACATCTCCTGTACCATGCCCACAGCCCCTGACATCTTCTGTACAATTCCCACAGCCTCTGACATCTCCTGTACCATGCCCACAGCCTCTGGCATCTCATGTACTATGCCCACAGTCTGACATCTCCTGTATCATGCCCACAGCCTCTGCCATCTTGACATCTTCTGTACCAAGCCCACAGCCTCTGACATCATCTGTATCATGCCCGCAGCCTCTGACATCTCCTGTACCATACCCGCTGCCTCTGCCATCTTGACATCTTCTGTACCAAGCCCACAGCCTCTGACATCTTCTGTATCATGCCCGCAGCCTCTGACATCTCCTGTACCATGCCTGCTGCCTCTGCCATCTTGACATCTCCTGTACCATGCCCACAGCCTCTGCCATCTCCTGTATCATGCCCACAGCCTCTGCCATCTCCTGTATCATGCCCACAGCCCCTGACATCTCCTGTACCATGCCTGCAGCCCCTGACATCTTTACATCTTCTGTACTATGCCCACAGCCTCTGAAATCTCCTTTATCGTGCCCATAGCCTCTGACATCTCCTGTATCATGCCCACAGCCTCTGCCATCTTGACATCTTCTGTACCATGCCCACAGCCTCTGACATCTTCTGTACTATACCCACAGCCTCTGACATCTCCTGTACCATGCCTGCAGCCTCTGACATCTCCTGTACCATGCCCGCTGCCTCTGACATCTCCTGTATCATGCCCACAGCCTCTGCCACCTTGACAATTTCTGTACCATGCCCACAGCCTCTGACATCTCCTGTACCATGCCCACAGCCTGGCATCTTCTGTACCATGCCCACAGCCTCTGACATCTCCTGTACCATGCCCACAGCCCCTGACATCTCCTGTACCATGCCCACAGCCTGTGACATCTCCTGTACCATGCCCACAGCCTCTGACATCTCCTGTACCAAGCCCACAGCCCCTGACATCTCCTGTACCATGCCCACAGCCTCTGACATCTCCTGTATCACGTCTGCAACCTCTGACCATCTCTTGTTTTATATCATGTCTGCAGTCTGGAGAGGAGTCAACGGTGGGAGCACTGCTGGGATGGGGTCATGGGAGAAGTCAGGCATGTGTGGACTGTGGAGCGGAGACAATAGAAAAACCAGAGCCACCAACCAGGAGCCGACTGACTGATCCCTGCACAGTGCACCTGAGAGGTGGTCAGTGACAACGCAGTCAGGCCAGTCTGAGGGGCGGGGTCATTGATGTAAGGGGGAGTTGATGTAAGGTGTCCCCCTTGATGATTGCTTCACGTTTAACTCTAATTTGATGTTATATATCCCTAGCCCTATATGCTTTCATATCTGTCTTATCTATATATAATAGACTCTTCAACTGTGCTTTAAAATGCATGATTTTCCCTTTTATGAACAAGAAAATAATGACGTTATGTTGTTGGGCTGGTATAATAATGTTATGGGGCTGGTATGACATTTTTTCCAGGGCTGGTTTTTACTCCCAGTTCGGCCCTGGCCACGTCGCACGACCGCGCAATTGTCAGTTAAAGCGACGCAGTGCCGAATCGCAAAAAGTGGCCTGGTCTTTGACCAGCAATATGGTCCGAGGCTGAAGTGGTTAAAAAAATAACTAATTGTAATTTTTTTTAAATCCTAAGTCTATGATCGTTCTCCCAACCACACAAGAATAATACTTAACACCTCTAAATGAAAACAACTTATTTTCTATTTTCAGGTTTGTTTTAGCAGCTCTAATATTAGAAATTCCACTGTAATTAGCTTCCCTGTGACAGTTGTGGTTAATTATAATGAATTTATCTTTGTTGACCTAACATTGTTTATGTTTTACCTAGCACTAACAATGTAACACCTAAAACATTAATGACTGTAAAAAAAGCAGCCGGCAACAGCTCTGATACACAGCTTGTGACCTGGGTCCCATCAGCTACACCCTTGGGATATTCCACAGCGGGGAAAATCATTAGGGCATACAGGTTTAATCCTAGGTTCTTGAATAGATACAGTGCCCTGAAAAAGTATTCGTACCCCTTGAAATGTTTCACATTTTATAATGTTACAGCCAAAAACGTAAATGTATTTTATTGGGACTATATATGATAGACCAACACAAAGTGGCACGTGATTGTGAAGTGGAAAGAAAATGATAAATGGTTTTCAACATTTTTTACTGGTAAATATGTGAAAAGCATGAATTTGTATTTATTCCCTTTACTCTGATACCCCTGACTAAAATCTATCAATTGCCTTCAGAAATTGCCTAATTAGTAAACCTGTGTGTAATTTAATCTCAGTATAAATACAGCTGTTCTGTGAAGCCCTCAGAGGTTTGTTAGAGAACCTTAGTGAACAAACAGCATCATGAAGGCCAAGGAACACACCAGACAGCTCAGGGATAAAGTTGTGAAGAAGTTTAAAGCAGGGTTTGGTTATAAAAAAATATCCCAAGCTTTGAACATCTCACAGAGCACTGTTTAATCCATCATCCGAAAATGGAAAGAATATGGCACAACTGCAATCCTACCAAGCTGTCCACCTAAACTGACAGGCTGGGCAAGGAGAACATTAATCAGAGAAGCAGCCAAAAGACCCATGGTAACTCTATAGGAGCAGCAGAGATCCACAGCTCAGGGGGGAGAATTTGTCCACAGAACAACCATTAGTCATGCACTCCACAAATCTGGCCTTTATGGAAGAGTGGCAAGAAGAAAACTATGGTTGAAAGAAATCCATTAGAGGTCGTGTTTGCAGTTTGTGAGAAGCCATGTGGGGGACACAGCAAACATGTGGAAGAAGGTGCTCCGGTCAGATGAGACCAAAATTGAACTTTGAGGCCAAAAAGGAAAACTCTATGGGCGTTATTTACTAAAGGCAAATCCACTGCAAGTGCACTTGAAAGTGCACTGAATGTGTACTTTGAAATAAAGTTGCTGTAGATCCGAGGGGGACATGCAAGGAAAAAAAAATGCATTTTAGCTTGCACATGATTGAATGATAAAATTAGCAGAGCTTCCCCTCATTTCAGATCTACCCCTTAGATTTAGAGTGACTGCACTTCCAAGTGCACTTTCAAGGGCACTTGCAGTGCACTTGTAGTGCAAAGTTGATTTTCCTTTTGTAAATAACCCCCTATGTGTGGTAGAAAACAAACACTGCACATCACCCAGAAAACACACCACCCCCACCGTGAAACATGGCAGTGGCAGCATCATGTTGTGTGGATGCTGTTCTTCAGGGACAGGGAAGCTGGTTAGAGTTGATGGGAAGATGGATGGAGCCAAATACAGGGCAATCTTAGAAGAAAACCAGTTGGAGTCTGCAAAAGACTTGAGACTGGGGCAGAGGTTCACCTTCCAGCAGCACAATGGCCCTAAACATACAGCCAGAGCTATGCCTACAATGGAATGGTTTAGATCAAAGCATATTCATGTGTTATAATGACCCAGTCAAAGTCCAAACCTAAATCCAATTGAGAATCTGTGGCAAGACTTGAAAATTGCTGTTCAGACACTCTCCATCCAATCTGACAGAGATTGAGCTATTTTGCAAAGATGAATAAGCAAACATGTCACTCTATAGATGTGCAAAGCTGGTAGAGACATCCCCAAAAAGACTTGCATCTGTTATTGCAGTGAAAGGTGGTTCTATAAAGTATTGACTCAGGGGGGCAGAATACAGTGCCTGCCGCCGAGAATGTGTTTTTAGCACGACAGCATCGCGCTGAATCTCCGCGACAGGCTGCCGATATCTCGCACTCGCTGGAATAGTAAAAGCACATTCCAGAGAGTGCGTCATAGAAGCGACGGGGATCCGACGCGGATTCCCGCCAATTCTACACGTGGGCGGAGTTTGTTATGAATCCTGAAGGAGAAATCCCCGCCGGATTTTTAAAAAAAATCCGGCATGGGTTCCCCCCTCAGGAGCATAACGGGCCCTTAGGTCTGTTATGGGTTGTAAGGAGACCCCCTACGCCGAAAAAACGGCGTGGGGGTCCCCCCACAATCCATAACAGACCCGTATCCAAAGCACGCCGGCCGGACGGCCGGCCGGTCAGGAAGGGAGTGGGGGCGAGCGAGCGCCCCCCCCCCCCTCCTGAGCCGTACCGGGCAGCATGCCCTCAACATGGGGGGGTCAGGTGCTCTGGGGCAGGGGGCGCACTGCGGCCCCCCACCCCAGAGCACCCTGTCCCCATGTTGATGAGGACAGGGCCCCTTCCCGACAACCCTGGCTGTTGGTTGTCGAGGTATGCGGGCGGGAGGCTTATCGGAATCTGGAAGCCCCCTTTAATAAGGGGGCCCCCAGATACCGGCCCCCCACCCTAAGTGAATGTGTATGGGGTACATTGTACCCCTACCCATTCACCTGCAAATAAAAAGTGTAAACACAAATAAACCACACAGGGTATTGAAATATTTTATTAGTTGGCCGCCGGGGGGGGGTGTGTACGATCGCTTTTATAAAAGCGTCCCCCTCCGGCGGGCTTCTGTGGGGGGTGAGTGCCGCCGTCTGGTTCTCTTCCGCCGCCGGGGGGGGCGATTTGATAAAAGCGCCCACCACCCGGCGGGCTTCTTTCGACGTCTTCGGCGGCTGGGGGGTCTTCTCCCACTCTCCGGGGTCTTCTCCTGCTCTCCGGGGGTCTTCTCTGCTCTCCGGGAGTCTTCTCTGCTCTCCGGGGGTCTTCTTCTTCTTCAGGACTCGCCGCCGCTAACTTTGTGTGTTAGCTCAATTACTAGCGGCGGCGAGTCCCCTCTTCTGACGTCGTCTTCTTCTTCTTCCACCTCTTCTGTTCTCCAGATGTTGACGCGACGCTTCCTTCCGCTGTTATGCCGGGCGCGCGGCTCGCAGCGAATTATATAGGCCTGTCTTGTGACGTCGCAGTCCCATCATGCTCCGGTAGGTAGCACGTAGTAGCACGCGGCGGCACCCACCCCCCACAGAAGCCCGCCGGAGGGGGGCGCTTTTATAAAACCGATCATACACACCCCCCCCCCCCCCCGGCGGCCAACTAATAAAATATTTCAATACCCTGTGTGGTTTATTTGTGTTTACACTTTTTATTTGCAGGTGAATGGGTAGGGGTACAATGTACCCCATACTCATTCACTTAGGGTGGGGGGCCGGTATCTGGGGGCCCCTTATTAAAGGGGGCTTCCAGATTCCGATAAGCCTCCCGCCCGCATACCCCGACAACCAACGGCCAGGGTTGTCGGGAAGGGGCCCTGTCCTCATCGACATGGGGACAGGGTGCTCTGGGGTGGGGGGCCGCAGTGCGCCCCCTGCCCCAGAGCACCTGACCCCCCCATGTTGAGGGCATGCTGCCCGGTACGGCTCAGGAGGGGGGGGGCGCTCGCTCGCCCCCACTCCCTTCCTGACCGGCCGGCCGGCCGGCGTGCTTTGGATACGGGTCTGTTATGGATTGTGGGGGGACCCCCACGCCGTTTTTTCGGCGTAGGGGGTCTCCTTACAACCCATAACAGACCTAAGGGCCCGTTATGCTCCTGAGGGGGGAACCCATGCCGGATTTTTTTTTAAAAATCCGGCGGGGATTTCTCCTTCAGGATTCATAACAAACTCCGCCCACGTGTAGAATTGGCGGGAATCCGCGTCGGATCCCCGTCGCTTCTATGACGGCTTTGTCTCCATCGCGGCAAGCCAGCTCGGCGCTGGCTCCCGCGATGGGGCTCGCAAGTGCTCAATCTCGCCGAGGAAGGGAGCGAGATTGACACAATATCCCAGTCACCTACTGTACAAATGCACAACACAATGTTCACATATTTGTAAAACATGTTGGAAACCATTTATCATTTTTCTTCCACTTCACAATTATGTGACACTTTGGGGGTTATCTACGAAAGACAAATCCACTTTGCACTACAAGTGCACTGCAAGTGCACTTGTAAGTGCAGTCACTGTAGATTGCTGTAGATCTAAGGGGAAGCTTTGGAATGAGGGGAAGCTCTGCTGATTTTATCATCCAATCATGTGCAAGCTAAAATGCTGTTTTTTATTTCCCTTGCATGTCCCCCTCAGATCTACAGCGACTGCACTTCTAAGTGCACTTGTAGTGCAAAATGGATTTGCCTTTAGTAAATAACCCCCTTTGTGTTGGTCTATCACATAAAATCCCAATAAAATACATTTGGTTCAGTGGAGTCTATATGATAGACTCATGAAATACTTTCCTTTACGCATCTCAATAGTTTTATGTGATTGTGATTAAAAAATATATGATATTTTGTAGTGGATATACTCACCCAGCAGTGCTGGGTATAACCAGATCATAAGTGACCATTTTATGTATATATACTTGCACATTTTTTTTATTATTATTACTGTATATGGAAAGCTGATTACATAAAACGTGTTCCTAAATCTATGTTTGATTGTTCATAAATACCTTTGATGTTTTTCTGATTATGCTATGGGTTATGTTTTGCCTACAAAACCAATACCATCATCCCCACTCCACTGAATCACCAGCATCCGTCCAAAAATATTTTACTTCATATTGAAAAAGTTTATGTATGATGAAATTCAATAGAGTGATGGATATACTAATTTAGCTGATCACACAATACACAATACACAATATAATAAAATATGTGGAAAGATTTCTTGCCTTTATCGGATGCTTTTAAGTAGGGTCGCCGCAATGAAAGCCGCCGCCGCATCGAAAGCCACCGCCGCAGCATGGGTTAAACAGTGTGCGGGAACATCACAGCTTTCATTTGAATAGCTGTAGTGTTCCCGCTGCGTATAGACACTCCCCCTTGCTCGGGATTGGATGGGTGATCGTGATCTGTCCAATCCCGAGCAAGGGGGAGTGTCTATATGCGCGGGGAAGACAGCTATTCAAATGAAAGCTCACGTTTCCTGTGCGCCGGCGGCAGCTTTTCGGCGGCTAGGTATGGGGGACATGGCTGGAGGGACATGGCTGGAGGGACATGGCTGCGGGGACATGGCTGGAGGGACATGGCTGCGGAGACATGGCTGCATATGTGGGGGACATGGCTGGGGGGACATGGCTGCATATGTGGGGGACATGGCTGCATATGTGGGGGACATGGCTGGAGGGACATGGCTGCATATGTGAGGGACATGGCTGGGGGGAAATGGCTGCATATGTGGGGGACATGGCTGGAGGGACATGGCTGCATATGTGGGGCACCTGGCTGGAGGGACATGGCTGCATATGTGGGGAACATGGCTGGAGGGACATGGCTGCATATGTGGGGGACATGACTGGAGGGAAATGGCTGCATATGTGGGGGACATGGCTGGAGGGACATGGCTGCATATGTGGGGGACATGGCTGGGGGGAAATGGCTGCATATGGTATATATATATATCGGTACTTGTACCCGGTCCTAATAAAGTGGTATCGGTACAACCCTACTTTTAATTGATTTTATTCAAAATTACTGTCTTTTTGCATGTATATGTTATGTAGTGTAATAACATTTTTATTTGTTTTGAGGGGCTGCTATGTATTTATAAATGTGGTATGTTTAATAAATCAAGTGCAATGCTGCCAATGCCTATTTGTGCCGCTGTATCACAGGAGAGCGCCCGCAAGAGCTTTCCACTATGCAAGCTCGCTCACATTAAGGTGGAAAGCTTTTGCGGATGGGGAGCCATGACAGCCGCCGAGGGACCCCAGAAGACGTGGATCGGGGGCCACTGTGTGCAAAACGAGCCACACAGTGGAGGTAAGTATAACATGTTTGTTATTTTTCTTTTTTTCTTTCGTGTCGCTTTAAGCCTTTAGTATTACTTTAATTTTGTATGTTTGTGTGAAGCACAATTGGGTGATAGCAGCTCTTGAAAAGCGAATGTAGCTTGTATACAGAAGCATGGGAATACATACAGGTGTTTTTGTAATGTGGCACCTTGACCAAGGTTATCCTAAAGTGATTCCGTTTTGACAGCTCTTGGAGATTGGTACCACCTAATAGTTTCTTATCTACAGATAACATAAATAGTTCTACAGGTGGAGTCAGAACATTAAAATGTGTTGCAACAGGCAGCCAAGATTCCAAAGTGTGCTAGAAAGTAGCGAGACCTTATCACTGGAGTCTCCATGACATATACAAAGACAGCTAATACTCAATTATCTTCTTCTGTATAAATTGACTTTACATTTTCTAAAAAAAAAAGAAAAATTAGGTCATATTAATTAGACTTACCTCATGAACCCACAGCCTCTTTATCAATAAAGGAGAATCAGTTGTCTCAGGACGAGAAAGGCAAATTCCTTGAATTACCCGAGAAAAGTCCCGAAGATTGAATAAATAATGAGACTTTGCTGGTGTGGGCAGTAAATTTTTCATTGATTCTTTGTACACTGCCATGGTACTGTGTATAATTTGTGGTATTAGCATACTATATTCACTTGGGAAGACATACCTGAGAATTAAGAAAAAGTATTAGACAAATCAGGGTTCTCCTTGGTGTACAATATAATTTAAGAGTAACAAAGTCACAAGAAAAATACGTGAGCTTCCATTGCTGACCTCCTTCCAAAAATGCTAGTTGCCTGGGTTCTCATCCCCTGGCTTCAATATTCTCTGAGTCACTTAACCAAAATTTACAAATAGTCAGTGAAATAAAATCAGATCTGTATAGGTTATCCTGGTCAGTGGATTAAAAAAAAAAAATTAAGCCGAAGGACTGCATGGCAGCCAGGGAACTAGCATCTTGGGAAGGAGGTAAACAATGGAACACCAGGTTTCCTTTCCTCCTTAGTAATGTTTCTGTCTCATTTGTGGGCTAAACATACACGTTTCTCATTTATTACACCAACATTGAGAGATGAAAGTCTTCTACGTCTCATGAATTTTCACTTAAAGTGGGGGTCTACACGAAAAATGGAACCTCTGCTTTTTTGGGAACCCTACCAGCCTCCGGAGTCACATTTGGCACCTTTTAGGGGGGTGCAGATACCTGTATAATACAGGTATTTGCACCCACTTCTGGGCATAGACCCCCGCGGGAGTTATTCCACTCCCCCCACCAGCTGTATTCTGGGAAACACACAGGTCCCAAAAGACAGCAGGGACCAGTGAGGACGTGCAGTGTGACTCGCGCATGTGCAGTAGGCAACCGGGAAGTGAAGCTGCAACGCTTTACTGCCTGATTCCCTCATAGAGGATGGCGGCGAGGGCACCCGAGAGCTGAGCAATTGATCGGCTTTGGCTGCCGGCGGCTGGTCATTTAGTGGATAAGGTATTTACTGGCAGGAAAAAAAATGTTTTGCTATCAAAAGTTAAAACAACAAGGGCAGAGGATTTAATAGATGGAAAGTCGAAAAAATTACTGTAGGTCCCATTTAAAGTGTCACTAAAGGCAAAACTTTTTTTTTTTTTTCATTTTGGATACAGTAAGGGAGGGTTATAACCCCTGTCAGTTTTTTTTGCCACCTGCGTCCTTTTGGGGAGATTTACCTTTACTTCCTGTCACAAAAACAGGAAGTGAGAGGAAATCCCTCCAAACTAAGGGAATCCTGCATTGTCAACAGAATTAATATCCCCATTAAAAGATCTCTCCTCTAGTCCTGTTCTGACATTACCCAAATATGGGATTTCCTTTTACTTTCACTTGCGATAGTAAACAGGACAAACAGAGGGTGAACCTCCCTAACAAGGCACAGACAACAATAAATCTTGACAGGTGTTCTAATCTCTCTCTACTACATCCAAAAGGTAAAAAAAAATAATAATAATGTTTTGCCTTTAGTGACATTTTAAAAATATACTAGGTAAAACACCAAAGAGCACTGTTGGGTCTAACCTGCCTCTTTGATTTTGGAGCCATACAGATGCAATGGCCCTTTTTGTTAATGGGTAAAAGAAAAGCCCAATGTAAAACTCTACTCTTATTTGATGCACAACTACCTTTGAAAAACATAAAATAGTATACAGATGGAACTGCTTATGTATTCAGTGCAGTGTATTGCTTGCTGTATGCATATCACACTTGATCTGATGCTCCTACACCAAGAACATCCACACCAATTTAGAGGTTGAATATCAATAATATCCCCGATTTTAATGCCTCCATGTTGATATAAATATGTCCTATGTATCAGACTGCTTAATACGCCTATGCTACTGTATTAAAAGGGTACCCATGGTTAAAACAATTGTATTAGCCAGGATTATAGGGGATGATGACCCTCCTTGAGTTTGTTAATCACTCCAGGAACAATTAAATAAAATAGATACATGTATTCCACCACAGCTAGCAGTTTGGTCAGCCGAGGATGTGGTCTTGCCAGAGTTGTTAAAACCAGCTTGGCTAGTAAGTTAGATTTCAGAGCCAGGCATGGAATTTTATCAGAGCTACAGGAAAGAGTTATTTTGCAATTATTTAGAGATTATTTATTATCAACGAACAGTACATTATCGTCTAAAGTGAAGCGATTAAAGTTAGCTCCTTGATAGTGTCTTAGTATCTCATTCTAAAAATGCAAATGTATCTAGACAGAAGCTGAACCTAGCTCATAAATATCTAGCACTCCTTCAATTAACACCATCAGTTTTTAAGGCTAAAACTGAGTGCTCTTTAACCAGATCTTGCAATGAGGCTTAGAAAAATTAACATTTCTACTTGACATTTACAGTCATTAAAATCACTTTAAATGTCATTAGGAAGGCATTAAATTCTATCACCTTATGATGATTCAAATTAAATCAAAATTGCAGCCTAAAAAAATCTATCACAATAATTAATGTCAACCTAGTTACGTAGGATGAAATAGCATATATGTACATTAAATTCAGGCTTATCAAGTAAAATAAAAAGATACAAATTAAAAAAAAAAAAAACATTTGTCACAAGGGGAGAGAAAACCTTGCATTAGAGAGAAATTTTCTTTTCTGAACCCTAATGGTGATTTATTAATGCTGGAATTATTATAATAGTATTATATAATAATATGTATTTAAATAAATAAAAGTGAAAGCTTAGATAATATTTTCCTAGAAAAGCATCAAGGAAAATTCAACTGAATTCTGTGCAAGATCAAGTAATGTTGCAAATGAATGGGAAAAGTAAATGGTATTATGGTAATTTGCTGATATATATATTATGTTTTCCAGCTCCAGGAGTGCTGCAAATGTACTGTATATGGAGAGCACTGGAGATGAGGAACTGCCAGTATATTGATATTATATACCGGTACTCATTCATTTTAAAAGTAATACATATTACGTTCCTGATTGTATTTCAGTGGTTTCAATCTTTTTATTGTAATAATCCAGAATGTTAGACAAAGGTCAAACAGTACAAGATATGGACTTTTGGCAGAAGAAAAATTATTGTAAATAATACATAATATATAACATATGCATCAAGATGTTTGCTGGATAAAAAGTGTAAATAAAGGAAGGGAACAGGATCTTCAATTATTATAGCAAAAGGCCACAGGTATTAGATGTTACTGCAAATGTAGCTTTTGAATTGTGAGTAGCACCCTGTATATCACAAATGCGGGACACAATGCGCCACCCCCCTGTAATAACAGACGAGTCATTGGCTGCCAGCTCTGATTGCATGCCAGCCAGCCGCTGGTTTTTCGGCATGCCTGTTCCCCAGAAGCCAGACACCTCTGTCAGACAGGCTGCTGTACACACGGGCAGTTCAACAGAGACCTTAAAGGGGAATTCCAGCCGTTTGGTGTTTATTAAAAGTCAGCAGCTACAAAAAGTTTAGCTGATGACTTTTAATAAACAGACACTTACCTGGTCCACGGTCCAGCGACGTGGATGCCCGGAGCTCCGCTCCCCCCACCCCCCCTCTCCGGCCAGTGCCTCTATTCATAGTGTGGGCACCCAGGCGTAACAGCTTTCGGCTTCACGGCCAGGGACTCACTACGCATGCGCAAGTTGCGCTGCGCTCTATGAATGGACAGGCGATCTCCTGGGACCTGTCACGTGTCCCTGGAGATCGCCTAAAGGGAGGGGCTGCCTAAGGCGAGAAGAGAAGTCGCCGAGGCCGTCCCTGGGCAGATGGAGGAAGTGGGACAAGAAGTCCCACTCCTACTGAAACCCCCACTCCCCCACAAAAACATTACATGCCAAATGTGGCATGTAAGGGGATGAGGATTGCTTAAAGCGAAAGTTCCCCTTTTGGGTGGAACTTCGCTTTAAGACTTAACTACTTGCTGACCGCCGCACGACGATATACGTCGACAGAATGGCACGGGCAGGCAAATGGGCGTATATATCCGTCCCTGCCTCCCACCGGTTGGGGACCCAATTGGGATTGCAGGAGCAATCTGAGATGAGGGGGAGGCCACTGATTAATGGCCACCCCCTCACAATCGCTCCTGGCGAATGAGCTTATTCCTCTGCCTGTAAATTGTAAATACAGGCAGAGCACGTGATGTCATCTCCCCTCGAGAAGAGGAAGACATCTCACAGTAAGTGCACAACAGTACACTGACACTAGGACACGTAGGCAAACAAAACACCCCCCAATCAACCCCTGATTACCCCCCAGATCACCCCCTGCACCCCCAGTCACAGTGTCACCGTTTGCTGTGTTAATTTTCTTACTGATCACAGCATTTGGTGTCATTTGTGACTGCAAAAAGTGTCAGGGCAGTTAGTGGTAGGCACCTTTAGGTGTGGGGTACCCCCCTACCCCCCCCCCAATAAAGGTTTAATCCCTTAATCGCCCCCCAGGTAACACTTTCACCCCCTGTCACCAGTGTCACTAAGCAATCTTTTTTCTGATGCTAGGTAGTGTAACGCCATCTGCGTTCCCCCTATACAGCCACGGCGTTTGTGTGTTCCCCACACATCCGCCGTGACTCGTGCGCGTCACTTCCGGTGCGCTCTGTTTGCGTTCCACGCTGGAACGCGGAAGTGCGCCCCGGCGTGCGGCGCCTTCTCCCGCGCTGTACGCGCTATTTAAAGCCCCAGGAATGACGGCAGGGTGTTCCACTATTTTGTTGGGCACCTGCCGTCACCTGGGACCCCGCACAGCACCCCAAACACCATCCCTAGGACTGCTGGACCGAGTACAGGGAGGGTTCCTGTCTCCCCCTTGGGATCTGTATACACACAGGGCTCAGTACCCTGCTTCTGGGACTCCTCCTCAGCTTGACCCTCAAGCCTGGATACACCAACTTCACTACTCTGCTTCCAGGATCCCTTCAGGAAGTGCTCTCTACTGAGGATTAGAGCTAACACCTCAACACCATCATCAGTACCGCAAGTATACTGTGTTGAACTCTGCCATCTGCAAGCAGTCTAGTGTTCAGGGATGCTTCTTTGTTTAAATGCTATGATTTAAGATTTAATGAATTCTATTCGTTTCCAGTAACTGTATCTCACATAAGTGCCTTGTACTTGAGTTGCTTCTGATAATACTACTTGACACCCATCTATACATGGCTCGATGCTACATGGTCATACCATCCTGCAGTTAGCTTGGATCACCAACTAAGCTATCTTTACTTCCTATGTTTGCTTTTGATTATATTGAATACGCTGCCTGTTGGTCGGTTCCTATATAGAGGTTGTGATGAAATAAACCCTTAACTTTCTGTTCACACAAGAAAGTGTGGTTGTGGTTTATGCTGAGAAACCTCACTAGCTGGAACCCCATTAAGTTTAATTAAATATAAAGTGACTGTAACAGGTAGCCAGTTAGTTATTTAGGTTCACCGTCAGATTTTTATAGCGTTAGGTACCCCCCATATACTACCTAATAAATGTTTTAACCCCCTGATTGCCCCCTAGTTAACCCTTTAACAAGTGATAACGTATAAGTGTTACGGGTGACGCTGGTTAGTTAGTTCGCTTTTTGTAGCGTCAGGGCACCCGCCAGTTACAAATACAGTATCGATCGATCACTGTCACTTACAAAACACTAAACATATAACTGCATCGTTCGCAGAGTGAAGCTTGAGCCCTGCGATCGCTAACAGTTTTTTGGTAGCGTTTGATACAGTTGCTGACAGTCAGGTGCTTTTTTACCTGTGAATCTTACTAGTGTACCAGTAAATTAAGAGCCCAAAATGGCAAATCGAAGGTACACTAGTGAAAAGGCCTAGACACTTCTGAGCATGACAGATAGTGAAGAAGTAGTCACTCATCTGTCTCATTCAGGCTCAGAATACGATCCTGTAGACGACAGCGGCTCCATGACAGATAGCACTGACGATGAAGTTGAGGTCCCTGCCAAGACCAGGCATACCTGGTGTGTCCACGAATATAACCAAAATATGGGAGGGGTGGACCTCAACGACCAGTTGTTGGTGCTGTACCTAGTTGCCGTAAGGCCAGACGCTGGTACAAAAAAGTGTTTGTATACTTATTTCAATTGGCTTTGCTGAACGGTCATGTGCTATACAGAGCTTTAGGACAGACTGGATATTTCTTTAAATTCCAGGAAGATATCATCCAAGCCCTCCTATATCCAGGCGGTGCTGCACCTCACCATCCAAGAGGCATTTTCTGTATGTCCTCCCTAGTACCCCTACCCAACCAGCCCCTCAAAGAAAATGTTGTGTCTGTAGAAAGCGCGGATATAGGCGTGACACCCGTTATTATTGTCCACGCTGCCCTGACAATCCTGGTCTTTGCATCGTTGAATGTTTTGAACGCTACCACACTCTAGTGCAGTCATAGCATAGGGTACAGCATTTCACAGACCTAAACCTGGAAACAAACTGTTAGGCCACGTACACACGATCAAATCTATCTGCTGGAAACGGTCTGACAGACCGTTTCAGCAGACAGATTTGATCGTGTGTACGGGCGGACAGACAGATTTGGCCAGCCGACAGATTTTAAAGCATGCTTTAAAATCTGTCTGCTGGGAATCCGTCCGTCCGACATGTCTGCTGGTTAGTACGCTAACCAGCAGACATATCTGCTCGCACATGCGTCAAATGCATTCGACGCATGCGCGGAAGTGTTTTACTTCCTGGTGCGGTGACGTGGCGGCGTCAACGTCATCGCCACGTCACCGCGCTGTCTGCCGGCTGGGATTTTGGTTTGATCGTGTGTACAGCGATCAAACCAAAACAGCCCAGTAGACAAATCTGTTCAAATCGGTCTGTCAGACCGATATGAACAGATGTATTTGGTCGTGTGTACGTGGCCTTACAGTTACAGTTACAAAAAAAAGTGTAAAAAAAAAGTAAATAAATATATACATATATATATAAAAATAGTTGTCTCTCTCTATTGTTCTGCTCTTTATTACTGTATTCTATTCTGCAATGTTTTATTGTTATTATGTTTTATCATGTTTGCTTTTCAGGTATGTAATTTTTTTATACTTTACTGTTTACTGTGTTTTATTGTTAACCTTTTTTTGTTTCCAGGTACACCATTCAGCTGCAGCGCGGATTTATTTATCTTGACAGCAACAGCGTTTGCTCCTACGATACATAAAGCCATGACTCTAGTGCTGTAGGAGGTAATTTTACCACCACTGTTGAAAAAAAGAGCATATATGCCGAAGTATGGGGGCAGCAGGGGCGGAGGAGCGATTTGCTCCTAACTTTTGCAGGAGGATGCCCCCATGCTTCGCCTATATAAATGGTGCATGTATGCCCATCATTTGATTTGGGTGGATGAAGGGAGGTATTCTAATGGTGGGCATACCCACTGATCAATCTTTTATTTTCTCGTTCAACCAACAGGCTGCATGAAAAAAAAAAGATTACAATATATGCCCAACAAGGACCAGCAATGTACTGGTATGTTGCTGGACTTTGAATGGTTATACCAGAATGATGCCTGCGGGTTTAGGTATCATCTTGGTATCATTTTTTTCAGCCAGCGGTCAGCGTTCATCTCAAAGCAATCCTAGCAGCTAATTAGCCTCTAGACTGTTTCTACAAGCAGTGGGAGGGAGTTCCCCCCCTCCACTGTCTTCCATGGTTTTCTCTGGTTCTCCTTTCCCAACAGGGAACCTGAGAATGCAGTCGGTGGTTCTGCCAGTTGAACATAGAGCTGATCAGAGACCAGAATGGCTCCAATCATCTCTTTGGCCTAATGCCGCGTACACACGGTCGTTTTTTGCGATGAAAAAAAACGTTGTTTTTTAAAACGTCATTTAAATTGATCGTGTGTGGGCAAAAAAAATTCCAACATGCTTGAATTTTTTGTGTCGTTTTTCAAAACGTCGTTTTTGTTTCACAAAAAGTCACCGTGTGTGGCAAAAACGTCGTTTAAAACGACGTTTTTCAACCCGCGCATGCCCAGAAGCTAGTTATGAAGCGAGCTTCAATGGAAAAGAGTGGTGAACGTAACCTCGCTTTTTGGGAAAAAAACGATGGTGTGTATGCAACATCGTCTTTGAAAAGTGACGTTTCAAAAACGTTGTTTTTTACTTCACAGAAAACGTCGTTTTTTTCATCACAAAAAATGATCGTGTGTACGCGGCATAAGAAACCGGAAGCTACAAGCATTTCATGCCTTAGATTTTGCTGGATATAAACAGCGCCATTGGGAAGTTGGGAAAGCATTTTATGACATCAATCTTGGTGTGGTTAGATGCTTTGAGGGAAGAGGAGAGATCTAGGGTCTAATAGACCCCAATTCTTTCAAAAAGAGTACCTGTCACTACCTATTGCTATCATAGGGGATATTTACATTCCCTGAGATAACCATAAAAATAATAAAAAATAAATAAAATAGAAGTTTAAAAATAAAATAAAAAAGCAAAATAAATAATAAAAAAAGCACCCCTGTTCCCCCTGCTCTTGTGTAAAGGCATACGTAAGCGTCGGTCTGGCGTCATATCTAAACAGCAATTGCACCATGCATGTGAGGTATCACCGCGAATGTCAGAACGAGGGCAGCAATTTTAGCAGCAGACCCCTCTGTAAATCTAAAGTGGTAACCTGTAAAGGCTTTTAAAGGCTTTTAAAAATGTATGCAGTTTGTCACCACTGCGCGTTTGTGTGGAATTTTAAAGCATGTCATGTTTGGTATCCATGAACTTGGCCTAAGATCATCTTTTTTTACTTCATCAAACATTTGGGCAATTTAGTGTGTTTTAATGCATTACAATTTAAAAAAGTGTGTTTTTTCAAAAAAAATCTATGTGTTTGACAAATCGCTGTGCAAATACTGTGTGGAAAAAAAATGCAACACCCATCATTTTAATCTGTAGGGCCTTTGCTTTAAAAAAAATATATAATATTTGGGGGTTCAACATGCCTCTCATTTTTCTTTTCATTCTTCACTTTAAAAAACAAATGAGAGCTTCAAAATATTTACCATGCCTCTCAGCAAATAGCTTACGGTATAAAAAATTTGTGCCCTAAGAAACCCTGAAGGCGGTGCTTGGTTTTCGGGGCCCCGTACGCGGCAAGGCTCCCAAAAAGTCCCACACATGTGTTATCCACGTACTCAGGAGAAGCAGCAAAATTTATTTTGGGGTGCAATTACACATATACCATCGCATGGGTGAGCAATATATCATTTAGTTACAAGTCTTTGTAATTATTCGATCACTTGGGACAAAATGGGGTCATTTGGGAGGTTTTGTACTGCCCTGCCATTTTAGCACCTAAAGAGATTAGATACAGTGCAGAAAATAAGTATTTGAACACCCTGCTATTTTGCAAGTTCTCCCACTTGGAAATCATGGAGGGGTCTGAAATTGTCATCGTAGGTGCATGTCCACTGTGAGAGACATAATCCAAAAAAAAATTCCAGAAATCACAATTTATGATTTTTTTAACTATTTATTTGTATGATACAGCTGCAAATAAGTATTTGAACACCTGTCTATCAGCTAGAATTCTGACCCTCAAAGACCTGTTAGTCTGCCTTTAAAATGTCCACCTCCACTCCATTTATTATCCTAAATTAGATGCACCTGTTTGAGGTCATTAGCTGCATAAAGACACCTGTCCACCCCATACAATCAGTAAGAATCCAACTACTAACATGGCCAAGACCAAAGAGCTGTCCAAAGACACTAGAGACAAAATTGTACACCTCCACAAGGCTGGAAAAGGCTACGGGGAAATTGCCAAGCAGCTTGGTGAAAAAAGGTCCACTGTTGGAGCAATCATTAGAAAATGGAAGAAGCTAAACATGACTGTCAATCTCCCTCGGACTGGGGCTCCATGCAAAATCTCACCTCGTGGGGTCTCAATGATCCTAAGAAAGGTCCTCAGCCCAGGACTACACGGGAGGAGCTGGTCAATGACCTGAAAAGAGCTGGGACCACCGTTTCCAAGGTTACTGTTGGTAATACACTAAGACGTCATGGTTTGAAATCATGCATGGCACGGAAGGTTCCCCTGCTTAAACCAGCACATGTCAAGGCCCGTCTTAAGTTTGCCAATGACCATTTGAATGATCCAGAGGAGTCATGGGAGAAAGTCATGTGGTCAGATGAGACCAAAATGGAACTTTTTGGTCATAATTCCACTAATCGTGTTTGGAGGAAGAAGAATGATAAGTACCATCCCAAGAACACCATCCCTACTGTGAAGCATGGGGGTGGTAGCATCATGCTTTGGGGGTGTTTTTCTGCACATGGGACAGGGTGACTGCACTGTATTAAGGAGAGGATGACCGGGGCCATGTATTGCGAGATTTTGGGCAACAACCTCCTTCCCTCAGTTAGAGCTTTGAAGATGGGTCGAGGCTGGGTCTTCCAACATGACAATGACCCGAAGCACACAGCCAGGATAACCAAGGAGTGGCTCTGTAAGAAGCATATCAAGGTTCTGGCGTGGCCTAGCCAGTCTCCAGACCTAAACCCAATAGAGAATCTTTGGAGGGAGCTCAAACTCTGTGTTTCTCAGCGACAGCCCAGAAACCTGACTGATCTAGAGAAGATCTGTGTGGAGAAGTGGGCCAAAATCCCTCCTCCAGTGTGTGCAAACCTGGTGAAAAACTACAAGAAACGTTTGATCTCTCTAATTGCAAACAAAGGCTACTGTACAAAATATTAACATTGATTTTCTCAGGTGTTCAAATACTTCTTTGCAGCTGTATCATACAAATAAATAGTTAAAAAAATCATACATTGTGATTTCTGGAATTTTGTTTTTTGATTATGTCTCTCACAGTGGACATGCAATTTCAGACCCCTCCATGATTTCCAAGTGGGAGAACTTGCAAAATAGCAGGGTGTTCAAATACGTATTTTCTGCACTGTAAGTAATAAACTAAAAGCTGTGTAAATTCCAGAAAATGTACCCTAGTTTGTAGATGCTATACCTTTTGCGCAAACCAATAAATATACGCTTATAGACATTTTTTTTTACCAAAGACATGTGTCTGAATACATTTTGGCCTAAATGTATGCCTAAAAATTTGTTTATTCGATTTTTCTGATAACAAAAAGTAGAAAATATAATTTTTTTTATTTCATTCTGTCTTTTTCCGTTTATATTGCAAAAACATAAAAATCTCAGAGGCAATCAAATACCATCAAAAGAAAGCTCTATTTGTCAGAAAAAAAGGACGCAAATTTTGTTTGAGTACAACATTGCATGCCTGCGCAATTACCAGTTAAAGTAGCGCAGTGCAAAATTGTAAAAAGTCATCTGGTCATTAGGCTGCCTAATGGTCTGGGGCTTAAGTGGTTAGGAAATACATTTAAGCTAAATATTTGTTTGCACAATTTGCTCTCTAATGCCCTGTACAGATGATCGGTTCGTCTGATAAAAACGGTGCGATGGACCGTTTTCATCGGACGAACTAATCGTGTGTGGGCCCCATCGTTTTTTTCCCATCGGTGAAAAAAAATAGAACCTGTTTTCAAATTTTCTGATGGTTAAAATACCAATAGAAAAAAAACATTGTCTGTGGGGAAATCCATTGGTCAAAAATCCACGAATGCTCAGAATCAAGTCGATGCATGCTCAGAAGCATTGAACTTCATTTTTCCCTGCATGTTGTGTTTTACGTCACCGCGTTGAACACAGATTTTTAACTGATGGTGTGTAGGCAAGACTGATGAAAGTCAGCTTCATCGGATACCTGTTGAAAAAATCCATCGGTCCGTTTTCATCAGATGAACCGATCGTGTGTACGTGGCATAAGGTTGAGGGTTTATATGGCTGAAGAGTAAGATGGCTGAGATACCAAGACAAGACCAACTGCCACCAAAGGCATTGTCAGGCTGGATTCAATCTAGGGTCTTATTAAGGGAAGAAGTTTGATTATTATGAAAGACACCAGAATTGATAGCAGGAAAAGAAAACTGTTTGGAATTAAAAAGGACTTGCTAAGAAGAGAGTGCGGGAATACAAAATGAGAAAAGGAAGAAAGAAGAGGGAATAGGACTGAAGGGGCTAAAGATGACTGAGGGAAGAAGAGGGTAGACACAAAAAACTTTCTCCTCTACCCAGTGAGAAATTTTCCTAAGGTGCTTAGAATGTTATTTACAGAGCAGTTATGTGCCATGAGTCTATATTTGGATGAGCATATTCAATTCAGAGTTGCCAGATAATATATATATATTTTTTTATTATATAAAGGATGCTTACCTTATTGAAAGATGCCAGTCTAGTATTCTGGAGAATATTGTATACATTGAATTATCGTCAAATTCATTAATTGTAACTGTATTGAAATGCCTTAGGAATCGTGGTGTTATAACATTTCTTCCACCACCTAGACAGCAATGATATAAGCATTATATAAACATAGTAGATAACTGTACTATACCACTATTATCTGATCATTTTATGTTAACTCTATACTTATAAAAAAAGGGTACTTGTTTAAGGGGTAATATTCCATGTTATTGTTCACCTCTACTTAAAATGCTAGTTGTCTATCACACTCACCCCCAGGTGTCAATGCTGACAGAGAAAAGGGATACATATCGGGAGTTCTGACAAACTCTTTGACTAAGGCCCCTTTCACATGTATGGATCCTGTAACGGATTGAACCGTGACAACCAGAGACTTTGGAAGGATGAGAGATACTCCTGTGCCAGGGACACTAATAACTCCTGGGTCTAAGTCCACCCTGTGCCCTTATAGGCGTAGGGTGGCTAATAAAAATCATAATTCATGTATTACATGAGATGGGACAATAATAATAATTCATGTTTGCAGGATGTCTTGAGATATCACAAGTTGTTGGCTATTCAATGTGGGCACACATGCTTTTGAAAGGTGTTATTTGCATCTACTCCTAGACATTACATTGTCCAGTGTGTAAAGGTGGTAAATCAGGTCTGCTGCTAGACCTTTCAATTGTCTGATAACACGGTTTAAAGCCTATTGATGCCCAGGTGTCAAGACCCTTTAGAGACAGTACGTCTGTCTAGATATGTGGATTGAGGTCAAGGCATTGTGTAATTGTATTTTGGAATGTGATAGATCTTGTCAGTATCGGTGCCGAAATGTCTGCTAGAGAATTAGCCATAGTGTGTGAATAGGGAGGTGGAGATTGCATTGTCCTGTGATTAACTTTAACATGCTGTACTAGATATATAAGCAAGCTAAGAAACCAATGTGTTCATTCATCTGGAAACAAGTACAGAGCAGTCAGTCTCGTCTTGATTATGGGAAATGGAATGGATCCTGTATGCAAGATTGTCGCAATGTGTCGGATAAGCTTGTCGTGGGTGGATGGAAGGTCGTAAACGGTGGGGACCATTACAAATCCATACATGTATATCCGCTTGCTTAGTGGGGATCGCTCCGTTGATCCTCGCTGAGCCAGCCGATGACAGGGCAGTCCCTGCACACTGTGCAGGGACCGCCCTGTCAGATCTCCTCTCTCCCCTATGGGGGGATCAGATGAACACGGACCATCTGTCCGTGTTCACCCGATCCACTGTGCAGACGGATGGAAAAATAGGATTTTCCTCCGTCTGCAGAATCAGAGCATTGCGGACACCGATGAGAACGAGTGTCAGCGGATGTTCATCCGCTGACACCCGCTATCTCATAGGGATTATTGTATATCCCCTTTTCATCCGTAAACGGATGGATGAAAAAGCGGATATACGGTCCGCATGTGTGAAAGAGGCCTAAAGCTGACCATTAATGGATCAACACTCGGCCAGTTCAGCAAGAACCGGACAAATTTAGATCCATCTTTGTGCACACTGGTTGAACTAAAGCTCATCCATTAATCGACATCAGTACACCCAGCCTGTTGGATTTCTTGTATGCGATCACTGCTGGTGGTAATAACTGCTAGGAGTGATCATTTTGTCCTCCCCTAGCAAAACACAAAAGCACTGCCAGAAGGATTGGAGGAATTTTGCAATTTTTTTTAATTTTTTTTACAGTTTTGAATATTATGGGTTTTTGGAAGGAGCTCAACAATAACACCTTCCATATTTCTCTTATCATGCACTTCCTTTAATACTGTATGTAAAAATGACATTGTAAATACTACATGATCGCATTCAGAAACATAGAAAAACTGCAACCACTTTAAAGTAAACCTGTGCTTTGCTCATACAAAGCTATACACCAGGCTGCCAGCAGGTTACCTTAAAAGAGAAGTGTACTTGGGGAGATCTGTACTAGTGGGAGGGGACAGGGAGAGGTGAACTAGAAGAGATATTTGTATTTGGGGGAATACTAACTTGGGGAGAGAGGTCCTTTTCCGTTATACTCTGTCTACTGACCTGTGCATTACACTTTCCTGACCCCTGTACGCTGTGTTCCTGATCCCTACAATGTGTATTATGTACTTCTGTCCCCCGCATTATGTATATTAAACACTCCTAAAGTTGCTCCCTGTGAGTTATGCATTTTTGATCCCTGTGCTCTGTGCGTCACTTCTTTCTGTCCTGGCCAATGGTGTGGTGGGGAGCAAACAGATTGTAAGAACATGCAGAGGGGTAAGCATTTACCCTGCAGGGGCAAAGCACAGGTGTACTTCAGAACTAAACTCTTAGGACCTTTTTTCTTCTAAATTACTTTATAATCCATAGGATTTCCTGTTAAAAAAAAATCCACAGAATTTACAGAAAAAAATTCAAAGCTTGACTGCTTTAAGAAAAAAACATTCCCTTAATAAAATTAAGCATAGTTGACTATAATCATCATATTATGTGCAAGGATTTTTTTTTTTTTTTTATTCCTGTGCACATATTTGGACATTCAGTTTGCTAATGAACATTCTTTAATCCTTTACCCAGTCAAATCCAATAAATCAATAAACATATTTTTTCATTCTCTAAGCTACATATGCATCTATGGATAGTGTAAGGTTTATGTGTGTTTATATCTTATTTGAACCATCTATAAAATGAATATTTTTAACAGTAGCAGCAGCATAAATATTGGACTATAATTTTTTTAAGGCATTTACTAGTATCCCGCACTGTAATATATTTACTGTACATATTCCATTAAGCTTTTACTAAAGGCTAAGTGTAGGTTCACATACAGTATGTGCGTTTCGGGAACTCGAGCATAATCGCACAAATTTATTATCTGCAGACAAAACCCAGATTTTTTTTACCCAGATTTCTTGTAGGTGCAGCAGTCCATTCAAATGTTTAAGGGAGCTCTTGACAACTGTTTTAAATTCCCAGAGATGTGACATCACCCATAGGGTCCTATGGCCCAGCCATTGTCTGTACTCCCTCCTCTTCCTTTCAGTAGCTGCTCCCTGACATAGGGGAGCTGGAAACTTCCAATTAGAAACTTTTTTATACAGGGTAAGCAGGATAGGTAGGAGAAGGGAATGTTTTAAAGCAGCCCTCAAAATTTCCACTCGCCTACTAGCATTTGGCGAGTGGATTTAAGCTGAGGGCGAGTGATTACAGGGCTGCATGACCAATCTCCCTCCAATCTGTGCCTACACTTAGAGTCCCAATGAGATTGGCGGCCAAAGAGGAAAGGTGCATGCTTGGGAAAAGTAGTCTGGTGAGCCGCGCACAGGCAGAGCAGTACACAGGTGCTCTCCTTACAATTCTCATTAAGCAATGGGACCTCCTCTCCTCACTGCCAGCCTGAATAAAAGGGGGGCGTGGGGACATGCAAGCATGGAGCCACACACACAGGCTCCTGATGATGAGATGAATAGGAGAGGGAGAGAGAGAGAGAGAGAGTTGCAGAGGAGAATGGGGAAGAGACCCAGTTCTAGTGCCCTGTCCCTCTGGTCTGCCCCCAGTGCCCTGTCCCTCTGGTCTGCCCCCAGTGCCCTGTCCCTCTGGTCTGACCCCAGTGCCATGTCCCTCTGGTCTGCCCCCAGTGCCCTGTCCCTCTGGTCTGCCCCCAGTGCCCTGTCCTATTTTGTTAAATTTTTTGTTGGTAATATTTAATTGTGTAACTTGATTCTGCATAAAACATTTAACAGTGTCATTCCATGAGATAATCTACGAGGGCGTGTTTACGGGTGCAATTAGGCGCAGGGCTGTGTATGAATTAGGTGGGGCAACTAGTGGCGAGTAACTCTTGAGGCCTGGCTAGTAGCTCAGGACATGAAATTTTGAGCCCTGTTTTAAAGAATAGTCAAAGTTAATCTTTTCTTCCACTTTAAATTTGATATTTTAAAATATTTTGGATTTATTAGTGTAGTAAATTGCACCTTTCCTACAATTACCTGCTCTCACAATCCCTTTGACTTTTAGACACTTGCATGGGATATAAGTTTCTCTATTTCTTGCCTGATGTAGCACAGGTGGCTGGGCATGTGCTCTGCATCCAGGAATTTGGTCCTCCACTGCTAGTCCCAGAGTTTGGGTAACAGGGCTGGAGATTTATAGCATGCAGCCCCCAAGGAAGAACAAACCACTGCAAAGAGCGCTGCACTAGTTGCTACCAGAGTACTGCACTTCATGTGGGTTGGCCCTTTCATTCAAAGCATCTGCCTGGGTTACCAGCCCTGGGACTCCTCCAGTTGCTCGCCTGTGGTGCCAGCGTAGAGATCCCTCCAGCTGTTTGTCTTTGTACCCAGACCTACTCTGGACTTCACTGTGAGAGACACTGTCAAAGGGGCTGTACTGTTAACTGTGGTCCTTCTCTAGTATCTTTGGCTATAGAGCATTAGAGAGACTGTTCTGTAATGCCACCTGGTGTCCTAAGTGAGTTGCAGAGACATTGCTCTTATGAGCTCCTGTCTGTAAAGGTTTATTGATCGATTCAGTACTGTATGCATACCGTTTTGCCAGTTTTGACTTTGCATTGTTAATCTTACTGTATGCCTGTTTAGTAAAATTTAAGTTAAAACTACCCTCTGTCTGATCATGTGGTTGTTTTTTCTTACAAGTTTCACTAGTAATTTTTAAAGGCAAAAAACAGCCAGCAACCAAGGTATCTGTATTTTAATCCCTATGACCGAATTAAATGTCAAGGCACTGATAGGTACTGTAGAAAACACACAATTGCCATAATGTCTTATTAATTTCATGAATGTAAATTATCTAATTTATTTGATGGGTAATATAAGTAAGGAGTCAGTACACAGAGACCTTACACTAGCCATAGTAGCTTATGTAGCTTACAGGACTCTTCTTCTTCCCTCCACCACCTGCAGGAGCATATACATATACATGGTTCAGGAACATCTACCAATACAGGGCATCTATAACATATTTTAAACCTTACTTACATTTTAGCAACTTAGTCATACATGTCATACTTATTGAATTACCTGCTGGTCCCATAGCACACATGATTTGTATGTCAGTTAATTTGATCATTGAGCAGTCTTTCAGATCATACCAGTTCCAATGATCTAACCACTGACGCAGCAATTCCACAGGAGGTTGGGCACCATAGACCTCTCTGGCGGGCATGTTCACATCATCTACAAATACAATCTGAAAAAAAAAGGTATGTCAACAGATAACCCTAGAATAGTTTAAACGTCTTCTTATGACGCGTACACACGGTCGGAATTTCCGACAACAAATGTTCGATGTGAGCTTTTGGTCGTAGTGTTGTACCTGACGGCGTTCTTGATGTTCGGAATTTCCAACAATATTTGAGACAAGTTTGAGCGAACAATCCGTCTGAAAAAAATCCATGGGTTTTGTTGTCGGAATATCCTGTGTACGCGGCATAAGTTTCCTAAAAGCTCCATGCATGTGTAATAGTACATAGCAGGCACTTCGAAGTACCTACATGTCAGTTTCTCTTTCCAATTGAGCATCTGGGTAGCACAGAGTCCCAGGGTGACTTAGTGTGCAAATTTCCTCCAGCATGCCGAACACCTAATGATTTATGGACCCCAGGTTGCACAAGATAATAACTATACAGATATACAAGCAGCATCAAGAGTATTTTCCTCCAGTGATTAAAGAAAGGCAAGGTCTCTTTAAAGTTATTAGATATACTGTAATATACTCGAAAATATCAGGTTTGTGTAAAAAGAATATCCGGAAAGTATTCACAACATTTTTCCACATTTTGTTATGTTACAGCCTTATTTTAAAATGAATTTACTTTTTTCCTCAAAATGCTACAAACAATACCCCATAATAAAAACGTGAAAGAAGTTTGTTTGAAATCTTTGCAAATTTATAAAAAATTAAAAAAACGAAAAAATCACATGTACATAAGTATTCACAGCCTTTGCCATGACACTCAAAATTGAGCTCTGGTGCATACTGTTTCCACTTGTCATCCTTGAGATGTTTCTACTTGATTGGAGGCCACCTGTGGTAAATTCAGTTGATTGGACATGATTTGAAAAGCAACACACCTGTCTATATAAGGTACATGTTCTAGACACTTCCCAACTAAGGAGCGATTCTTGGAATAAAGCCTCTTGTGGAGGTCCATTTTGGTAGCCGGGGATACATCACCTCTCGTTAGATAACTGCAGTTGGACTCCCTCCGTGCCGGCAGGCAGATGCACAAGCATTTTTGATCTCCACTTAGTGAGATCCTACAAATCTGGTAAGCAGTTTGCGATACTATATGCTGTAACACATCATTGATTGAAGATCCTGTGTCTCTTTGGGAGCTGACTACTTCACAATTCACAATTCACACATGGACATTTTTAGTTTAAATATTTAGATCATTGTCACTGAATAGAAATTGAATTTTGAATGAACTTATTTTAGTGTATGTGTGCTCTTCTCCCCCTTTTACCAAAGGCTGTGAATACTTATGTACATGTGATTTAAAAAAAAATAATGTTTTTAATAAATTTGCAAAGATTTCAAACTTCTTTCACCTTGTCATCATGGGGTATTGTTTGTAGAATTTTGAGGAAAATTATGAATTTAATCCATTTTAAAATAACTTTCCGGATGCACTATATCAAGTTGTATTTAAAATACCTTGTTTTAACCTTTTATCTAAGCGCAGCAACTCATTATTTGAGCACATAGGAGTGTATACAGATGTACAGATGTAGGCTCTTCTTTTTGGTTGTGCCCAGCTGATCTTCTCTTATCTCAAGTCAACTCTAGCAGACAGGGACTGTCTGATCTCACAAAAATTATTCGACTTTCCAATATGAAAGAGCTAAAGTGTTCATTATGCAGACCAAGATCAAGGCCCCCTAGGCTTTAGCTTATACAGAAAACATGCTTTCTTGATATCATGATTGTCTTTTACGGAAAAAAAATATTGATTATATAATATAATAATATGCAAAATAACAAGAACAAAGCACATAGCATTTATATCTCATACTGAACTTCTACACTTTTTTGTACATGCAAGGTTTAATAATACAAATTCTGCAATGCCTTTTATTGTCCAGAAAACTCACAGACTAAGCCTTTTAGAACCCTTTAATTAATGATCATCCTCTACAGTTATTTAAACAATAGCATGTCCATTCTACCAACACAGCTATATGGATATCTGTCTGCAGGAAATTACGTGGGTTTGATCTGAAATTGCACAGACAGACTTTAGTGGACATGTCAAACCTCTTTACATACAGTTACATATAGAGAAAGAGATATAGCATTGCACAATAAAAGTACTATTATGGATACATTAAAGCAAGATTACACATGATAGTATTACCAAATAAAGATCATAAAAAGAACAAAAATGTCCAAAATGATAAACAGCGCTGGAATGTTGGTTTAAATGTCCAACTTCATGGATGGCAATTGTATGATGGCGGAAGATCTCATCAATAAGTGAAGATACAAACAGGAGGATCCTACACCTCTTCCCAGAGAACAGACACCACAAGTGGGGAATCGGAACCGGTAGGAAGGCATTGCTACACTACTAAGTGCCTGTGTTTATTTACTATTTGGTACGTGCATTTGGAGCGGGGGCAGTATTATTACATGTGGGTTTTTATGTTACACTAATAAACGATATTGCACTATTTGGAGTGTTCTCTGTGCTTTATCCAATATATGTGGAACACTAAACCTACTGAGCCCAGCTATAGAGACGGGAGATCGAGTGAAAGATACCCATTATTGCCTGGATTATTAGACCCTCTGGTGAGTGAGTACCCCGAAGGGGAGTGTGTCCCACTTGTGGTGTCTGTTCTCTGGGAAGAGGTGTAGGATCCTCCTGTTTGTATCTTCACTTATTGATGAGATCTTCCGCCATCATACAATTGCCATCCATGAAGTTGGACATTTAAACCAACATTCCAGCGCTGTTTATCATTTTGGACATTTTTGTTCTTTTTATGATCTTTATTTTATATATCTACCTAACTAGCTTTGACTGGTTAGGTTTTAAATAGCTGCTAATCTGTTTCCTTTTTGATATAAATTGGATTCTAGCATTTTTCTTTTATCTATTTTTACTGCACAATTAACAGGTTTTTTATGACCAGTTTTTATTTATATACAGAAGCTAATACGCAATAAGGCGCTGAGTAGTGACACTAGGCCTGGTGTTACTCTTTATTTTTCATGATAGTATTACCGTTTTCTTTCCCAATGGAGGACCAAAGACGCCTTTCCTTCTCTTATCCAGTTTAGACATTATGATGTTTTGAGTCTGAGCTGCTGTGGTCTGAGCAGAGAAGTTTATCAACAAAGGTTTGTATGTTTCTTTTTCCAATTGATTCAACAAGAAGTCCTAGAGGAAAATATGTCAACAGATAAATTAAATATTTCGTCACGATTTTGCTATTTTTAGTTGGTAAGCATACACATGTAAACAAAAAAAAAGGCCCAGATTCACGTACATCTGCGCATTATTGGACCGGCGTAGCGCACCGCCTTTACGTTAGACTTGCGCAATTTTGCCGCGTAATCACCCTATTCTCGTAGCTTTTGCGCAGGAAATTGCGCATACGTAACGTTTTTCCAGAGGCGTAAGGAGGAGTAATACAAATTGGGAAGGACGTGGGCGTGTTACATTGAAATGAGCCGTGACCCCATGCAAATGAAGGGCCGGCCGGCTCGCGCATGCGCGCTTGAAGGAGACCATGGTCAGCTCCGCTGTGCGCATGCTCACAACTCGGGAGCGGCGCAATAAGTGAAATTGGAAATGGACTAGGGCAACTTTGTGAACTACGCAGACAGCATAAATAGACAGACACAAATGCACTTCCTTTGCAAAAGTACATCCCTTTGTATCCCTCCCTCTACAGCAAGGTGCTTTTGTTTGTTTGTGACGTGTCTTTGAGATATTTGGGGACTGTTTTGCAGAGTGATTTTTGTCTTTTATGTGTTTTCTTTGTTGTTATTTTGTTTAAATTATATTTTTGCTGGGCATTTTTTTTTTTTTGCTCGTCATTTATTTAATTTTTTTGGTTCTGTTTGTGTATGATTTTGGAATGTGGGGGTGATATTCCTGCGGGAAAAGGGGAAAAGGGAGAAGTGATCCCCAGGTGTGAGTGGTGTATGAATGTACAGTGACATAATTGGAGCCGTGGCATGTCGTTGCTGCTCACAAGTCCTGCATGGTGGACTGGTGCCAATCCAATGTGATGTATGTGCCACTTGTGAGGTGTGCATCACGGGAGGGGATAGTCATGCCTGCCACCCATGTCACTCACCAACCAGCCAGCTGTCCCCATACATGTTCTGTTCGAAATCTGTGGGGATGGGGCTCTGATTGTATATGTAGCTGTCATGGGTGTCATGGGTGGTGCCATGTGTTGGGCTGCTGATGTCCTCCTGCAAGGTTGTGGTAATTCCAGGATGGCATGAGGGGTGAATCTGAAGATGCGAGACACCTCAGAATCACTCATGCCAAAGATGTCTATGCGTGTGTGATATATCAAGTGAAGAGTGAGGGGCTTGTATCAGATAAGAATATTGTATTAGATTAGATTAAATTGTAAATTTTATATAAGCAAAAAAAAAAAAAAAACATCTCCCGTGCCCTCCTTAGTGCCATCCTCCGTGCCCTCCTCCTTCTTTGTTCATCTAAAGTCAGTAGTATAGCTATGTGCGACGATGCCCTGGCATGTTGGCATACAGATTGTTGAGCAACACCTGTGACTGCTGAACTCCTCACTAACAGTGTTGCTTTATCTGACAAGTAGACTTTTTTTCTTTTTTTAGACCAGCTTTTATCAGCTCTAATTTTAGACAGGACATTTTGCTGTTGCGCACACTGCGTCGCCTGCGCTGCCCCAACGTTGTTTTGTGGATCCCCGTAAGTCCCTCATTAGCATATTTGACTAGCAAATCAATGGTGTGTCTATCGCACTTTTGCGCGGACGGATGCGCCAGTCTAACGAAATTACGCGGGACAAAAAAAAGACGATTTTTTGCGTATCTCGTTCTGGGGATGCCGCGCAACGAAACGCACGCGCACATTTAGACTTACGCACGCGCATCTCCTGTTGCGCAGGCGTAATCGCTCTGTGAATCTGGGCCAAAGTGTTTATTACAAAAAATGTAATCCTGATTTTAAATTTTTCTTTCCAAAAAAGTTGAGATTTACATAATTTAGCTGCCTACAAAATGATCTACTGATCATTTTGACACGTGATTGAAAGAACCCTAGGCTTATGCATTGGTTTAATCATACATTTGTTTGAAATACCCAGGTTTGTGACAGGTTCAATTGAAGTTGTTTTTACCTTACTGTACATAGCACAAGCCACAACTGTATATTACAGCCTAAGCAGTCTTCTTGTCTGTTTTTGGCATTCAAATACGTTATTTGGTCCAAGCCGGAACATCATAAGCTCCCCTTGTCCAATCACAGAGCACCTTGCATTTTTCTAATGCAATTCTAATGATGCAAAAAATATTAAAGATTTAGAAAAGAAAAATATTTTTCCATCATCTTAGGAAACTAGCAAAAAACTCAGGGAGTAGATAGAGTTATATGGGTTTTTGCCAGTGTTTAATTGCCTAAAGTTAGCAGCAAATAAGCAATAGCTTATGAATGCGAGTTCTGTGTACTGTACGACTAAAATTCAAACTTATAAGAAATTATGCAGGGAAATAAAGGAAAAAAATAGCACAGTGATTAAATTTGAATTACTTTTCTAATGTAAGGACAGGTTTAAAGCTGAAGTATTAATTTTTTATTTATTTTAATTTTCTTACCTGTATGTTTAATTTCTTTGTGTTTTTTTTTTTTTACGTTTTTAATTAGGTTTTTACACGTGTAACCAGAAAAACAAAGAGGATCAACATATAGAACACCCAGCAGGGCTCGAGTCCTGCGGGAACGCGTGGGAACTGCATCCCTGCACTTTTTCCAAAGCAGGAACGCCGTTCCCGTTGCAGGACTCGAGCAGCCCAGACTTCACCAAGAGGCTATGGCGGAGGCTTGCCGCGAGTTATCGCGGGATTTAGAAAGAACTTAAAGTTCTTTCTAAATCCAGCGATAACTTGCGACAGGCCTCCGCAATGACTTCTGGGAACAATGACAAAAGCTTCCAGGAGACATTGCGACATCGCCGCTTAGGCCCCTTTCACATTGAGGCGTTTTTCATGCGGTACAGCGCTAAAAATAGCGCTGCTATACCGCATGAAAAATCATGCCCTGTAGTGTTCAATGTGAAAGCCCGAAGGCTTTCACACTGAAGCGGTGCGCTAGCAGGAACGCTCCAAAAGTCCTGCTAGCCGCATCTTTACCGCGGTATAGGAGCGGTGTGTTCACCGCTCCTATAGCGCGCCTTCCCATTGGAAACAATGGGAAACCGCGGCAATAGCGCGGTAATACCGCCCGCAACGCGGGCGGTATTAACCCTTTTTCGGCCGCTAGCGGGGGTTAAAACCTCACCGCTAGCGCCCGAATATCGCGGTAAACACGACGGTATAGCGGCGCTACAAATAGCGCGGCTATACCGTCACCGCGGCTCCACGCCTCAATGTGAAAGGGGCCTAAGTGAAGGCTGGGCGGCATCGAGGAAGTAAGGTGCACTGTGCACTACACTCACTCACTGACACTAAATGAAATAGGGTGCATGCATAATTATAGCTGCACTTGGCATCCTTTCCCAAACTACATGCTGCCCCGATACAAACAACCGTGCCCTAGCGCAGCAAAGTAACTTATTTTCATATGATGGATCAAAAACAAAATATACAATAAAGGAGACACAAATTTAAATGGTGACCTGAGGTAAATTTGTGTCTCCTTTATTGTATATTTTGTTTTTGATCCGTCATATAAAAATAAGTTACTTTGCTGTGCTAGGGCACGGTTGTTTTACATAAGGCGACTTGGGTCACTTGCACAAGGTCCAACTTTTAAAAGCCACATAAAAAGGCAATGTAGCCTACATAATAATCGCACAGTGACCAGACCGGAGAGAGAGAGCGCAGACTGTACCGGGGGAGAGGTGAGCAGTGTGTACATGGAGGAGGACCTCCACCAATTTACACACTGCTCACCTCTCCCCCCGGTACAGTCTGCGCTCTCTCTCTCTGGTCCAGTCGCTGTGCGATTTTTTTAGCGCAAATCCAGCGATTAAACATAATTTTTTTGGTGGGGGAGTGGATCTTGGGTGGGAGTTCCCACAATTTTTTCCCCAGGACTTGACCCCTGAGGCCGCGTACACACGATCAGACCGGTCCGATGAAACTGGCCTTAAGGCCAGTTTCATCGGACCAAATCGTTCGTGTGTACGGCCCATCGGACCGTTGTCCATCGGACCAAAGTTTTAAAACTTGCTTTAAAATCGGTCCGATGGACTAACGATGGTTAGTACGCAAAAGCATCGGACCAAAAACCTGCACATGCTCAGAATCAAATCGACGCATGCTTGGAAGCATTGAACTTCGTTTTTTCAGCACGTCTTTGTGTTCTACGTCACCGCGTTCTGACCCGATCGGATTTTGGACTGATGGTGTGTACGCACATCAGACCATCAGGCCACTTCAGCCGTGACCCGATGAAAACGGTCCGTCGAACCATTCTCATCGGACCGGTCTGATCATGTGTACGTGGCCTGACACTCAGAAATAGAGGTTCGGTCTTAGTCTATAGTCTTAGTCTAAGTACTCTGCTCAATTAAATACTCCCTGTACCAAATATAAATATAGTGCCTTGAAAAAGTATTCATACCCCTTGACATTTTCCACATTTTGTCATGTTACAACCAAAACGTTAATGTATTTTATTGGGATTTTATGTGATAAATTAACACAAAGTGGAACATAATTGTGAAGTGGAAGTAAAATGATAAATGGTTTTTAACATTTCAAAAAAATATATGTGATAAGTGTGGCGTGCTTTTGTATTCATCCCCCCGAGTCAATACACTGTATATACAGTATCTCACAAAAGTGAGTACACCTCTCACATTCTCATCGGACCGGTCTGATAGTGTGTACGTGGCCTGACACTCAGAAATAGAGGTTCGGTCTTAGTCTATAGTCTTAGTCTAAGTACTCTGCTCAATTAAATACTCCCTGTACCAAATATAAATATAGTGCCTTGAAAAAGTATTCATACCCCTTGACATTTTCCACATTTTGTCATGTTACAACCAAAACGTGAATGTATTTTATTGGGATTTTATGTGATAAATCAACACAAAGTGGAACATAATTGTGAAGTGGAAGTAAAATGATAAATGGTTTTTAACATTTCAAAAAAATATATGTGATAAGTGTGGCGTGCTTTTGTATTCATCCCCCCGAGTCAATACACTGTATATACAGTATCTCACAAAAGTGAGTACACCTCTCACATTTTTGTAAATATTTTATTATATCTTTTCATGGGACAACACTGAAGAAATGACACTTAGCTACAATGTAAAGTAGTGAGTGTACAAACAACTTCTTTTATTGCAATCTGTGCCCAAAAAAAGAGTAAAAAAAATGTGGTAAAGCATAGGGGCGATCCATCCTCTGTCCACCTCAGCCCATATGCTTCGCCATATATGCGCTTTTATTTAACTGTGGTGGTGAAATCACCCTACAGCGATGGAGCCGCTGATTTACATATTGTGAGAGCAAATCATGCTGTCAAAATAAACAAATCAGTGCTGCAGCTGAATGGCGTACCTGCAAAGCAAACATTGGTTAACAAAACACAGTAACAATAAAACATTACAATATATTAGTACACTGTACAGTAGAACAGTAGAATGGCATATCTGCAAAGCAAATAATAGTTAACCACTTCAATACCCAGCCATAGAAAATTGACGGCCTGGGATGGGATTTACCATCCTAAGTGGCCGTCAATTGACGGCCTGGGCATTGCAGGCGAATATCTGGATGATGCCTGCAGCCAGAGGCATCATCCAGATATCCTCTTCTTCAGCCGACGATTCTGCACAATGTAAGAATGATCATAGCGGCGGTTCCGCCGCTTGATCGTTCTTACAGGCCGCGGGAGGGGACATCCCCCCCTCCCGCCGCCATCCGGTGCTTCTCCGGGCTTACCTGTGCCTTCGGGGGCCCGGAGAACGAATCGTCGGCGGCGGCAGGAAGCATAGAGATGACTGGTGACCAGATGGTCACCAGTCATCTCTATGACCGTCGGAGGACCCGGGCGCGATGTGATGACGTCACGCCCGGGTCCCCGTAAGTAAACAAAGCCGCGATTGCGGCTGTAAGCCCCCATTCATGAGATCGGTGAATTTTTTTTCACCGATCTCATGGTTTCCAGCCTGGAGGAGAGATGTGAGGTCTTATTGACCCCACATCTCTCCATAAAGAGGACCTGTCACACACATTTCCTATTACAAGGGATGTTTACATTCCTTGTAATAGGAATAAAAGTGGAAAAAAAAAATGAAAAAAAGTGTAAAAATAAATAAAAAATAAGTCAAAAAAATAAATAAAAGATAAAAAAAAAATTAAAACGCCCCTGTCCCCGATAGCTCACGTGCAGAAGCGAACGCACACGCAAGTCCCGCCGACATATGTAAACGCCGTTTAAACCACATAAGTGAGGTATCGCCGCGTGCGTTAGAGTGCCAGCAACAAATCTAGCACTAGATCTCCTCTGTAAATCTAAACTGTAACCTGTAAAAAATAAATAAAGCGTTGCCTATGGAGATTTTTAAGTATCGAAGTTTGGCGCCATTCCATGAGTGTGCGCATAATTAAAGCGTGACATGTTGGGTATCTATTTACTCGGTGTAACATAATCTTTCACATAATACAAAAAATTGGGCTAACTTTACTGTTTTGTTATTTTTTTAATTCATAAAACAATTTTTTTACAAAAAAAAGGCGTTTGAAAAATAATTGCGTAAATACCGTGCAAGATAAAACTTTGGAATGACCGCCATTTTGTTCCCTAGGGTGTCTGCTAAAAAAAACATATATAATGTTTGGGGGTACTGTGTAATTTTCTAGCAAAAAAATGATGATTATTACATGTAGGAGAGAAGTGTCAGAATAGGCCCGGTATGGAGGTGGTATAAAAGCCTGGTATTGAAGCGGTTAACGATAAAAAAAACACGTACAGATAAAACATTACAGTATAGTATAAACTACAGTAAAACAGTAATAACCACACATTAACTCAATAAAACATACAATTTTTTGGGCTTTTTTTTAAAAAAAATTATGTTTTTTTTTTTTACTTTTTTGTACACTTCTTTTGTAACTGTAAAAAAACTTTGAAAGTTCCAGGCTAGGGTCTCTCAAAATGCGATAGCCATCTAACATCGTTCGAGATCCTGTGTGAAATGCCCTAGACTGTGCCATGCTGTACCCCATACTAATAATTCACTAGTGTGTGGTAGCAATAGAAACTGTCCCCGGTGCAGAGACCAGGTTGGCCAGGACAGGATGGCCAAAAATAGCGAGTGTCAAGCCAGCGGGTGTCAAGCCCATGTCTGCGTTTTCCACAGACATCTTCTTTGAGGTGCTCTTTGGGTAGGGGTACAAGGGAGGACAATCGGAAAATGCCTCTAATGCAGCTGGCTCACTGCATCTGGATTTGGGAAATTGGGCCACAGCAGCTTCTGGATACAAAACGGCTGTAATGATCTATTCCTGGAATATTATAAAGCATCCACTTCTACCTGACACCTTGTATAGTACAAAAGCATTGAACAGAGCTAATTGGAATAAGTAAACAGACAATTTTTGGTACCAGCGTCTGGCCTTATGGGCAAGTACAGCCCCATCATCTGTTCGTTGAAGCCCACCCCTCCCATTTTAAGGATGTATTCATGGACACAGAGGGGCTTCTCAACAACACCAGTCGCCGTTGCAGGTTAAATCTGCGTGAATAAAAGACAGAACGAAAACATTCCCTTTGTCATTCTAACCAACTGTAAGCAATTCATTACACATTAAACAGGCTCTCTCCCCCTGTCGAAGTCCAGTATTTTCAAGCTGTTGCAAGTAGTGATGAGCAGAATACGCCATATTCGATTTCGCGATATTTCGCAAATATTTCAAAGAATATTCGCGAATATTCGTTAATATCGAATATTCGTGATATTTTATAAAAAAAAAAAAAATTGCGAAATTTCGCCAATTTCGCTATTTTTTTTTTTGTGTGACTTTTAATATCGAATATTTGTGATATTTTATAAAAAAAAAAAAAAAAAAAAAAAATTGCCAAATTTCGCCAATGCGAAATTTCGCTATTTTTTTTTGTGTGACTTTTAATATTGAATATTCGTGATATTTTATAAAAAAAAAAAAAAAATTGCGAAATTTCGCTATTTTTTTTTTTGGATAAAATATCACGAATATTCGATATTTACAAATATTCGCTATATTTTATAAAAAATTCGCTAGTGCGAATGCGAAAATGATTGCGAATTTGATTGCGAAATTTGAAAAATACGAATATTCGAAATAGCGAATATTCGCCGCGATATTCGAGTTATTCGCGAATACTCGAATATGCAATATTCGTAGCGAATATTCGCAATGCGAATATTCGTGAGCAACACTAGTTGCAAGCCCCAGCGATTAGATCGCACGGTGCCACCTGCACCAATTCCAAAGAGGTGTCTAAAAGGTAGCACTCTTGTATAATAATTGTCCAAATACAAGTTGTGTAAAGGCACGTGTCCCAATACTTTTAGTAATATGGTGTATATAAAAAACAGAAAGAAACAAAAGAAGCCAAGAAAGGAAAGGTAAACAAAAAGAAGGGAGGGATGGGGTAGAGTGGCATTCCTGCATTCCATGGCTTCCAGCCAAATCCAGACGTGGACGCTGGCTCATAACCTACAACAGGCACTGTCCTAATCCCCTGTACACACAATTGGAATTTCAAAGGGATAAAATCTGATGGAATTTTCCGCCCAAAACATAAAAGACTACGACAAGCCGTGAAAAATTAAGTTCTATCATTCCGAGCATGCGTCGACTTAATTCTGAGCATGCGTGGGGTTTTTTCCACACAGACGATTTTCTATTTCTAAACTTCGACGAAAAAAGTCAGATGGGCCCCCACACGGTTGGCATATCCGATGAAAAAATTCCGTCTGACTTTTTTCATCAGAAATTCCGATCGTGTGTACAGGGCATAAGCCTAATAGCCCGTACATACTATCCGAATATCGGGAGACGGATCGTACAACTTTTTTCATTTAAAGGGGTGTTCCAGCCAAAAGTTTTGTTAATTAAAAGTCAGCAGCTACAAAAAGTGTAGCTGCTGGCTTTTAATAAACAATCACTTACATTTTTTTTGGTCATTATTCAATCACTTGGGGCAAAAAAATTAAATATTCCATGGACTCAACATGCCTCTCAGCAAATAGCTTGGGGTGTCTTCTTTCCAAAATGGGGTCATTTGGGGGGGTTTTGTGCTATTTTAGCATTTTATGGCCTTCGAAACTGTGATAGGTAGTGAGGAGTGAAATCAAAAGTTTGCGCCCTTAGAAATGCTGAAGGCGGTGCTTGGTGTTTGGGGCCCCATACGTGGCTAGGCTCCCAAAAAGTCCCAAACATGTGGTATACCCCTAACTCAGAAGAAGCAGCAGAATGTATTTTGGGGTGCAACTCCACATATAACCATGGCATGTGTGAGCAATATATCGTTTAGTGACAACTTTTTGTAAACTTTTTTTTTGTCATTATTCAATCACTTGGGACCAAAAAAAAAAATATTCAATGGACTCATCATGCCTCTAAGCAGTTTCATTGGGGTGTCTACTTTCTAGAAATGAGATAGGCAGTCATAAAATAAAAGCTGTGTAAATTCCAGAAAATGTACCCTAGCTTGTAGACGCTATAACTTTTGCGAAAACAAATAAATATACGCTTATTGCGATTTTTTTTTACTAAAGACATGTGGCTGAATACATTTTGGCCTAAATGTTTGACTAAAATTTAGTTTATTCGATATTTTTTACTTGTTGTTATAAGAAAAATCATTTTTTTTCAAAATTTTCAGTCTTTTTCCGTTTATATCGCAAAAAAAAAAAATCGCAGAGGCAATCAAATACCATCAAAAGAAAGCTCTATTTGTGGGAAGAAAAGGACGCAAATTTTGTTTCGGTATAACATTGCATGACCGCGCAATTACCAGTTAAAGCGACGCAGTGGCAAATTGTAAAAACACCTTGGGTCTTTAGCCTGCATATTGGTCCGGGTCTTAAGTGGTTAAAAAGTAAACGTGCCTAATGGCCCGTACACACGATCCGAATATCGGACAAAAACGATCGTCCGAGGAAGAATCGTACGATTTTCGGATCGTGTAAACACTACTTTCGAGAGCCGATCACGACCATTCATCCGATATTATTCGATCGGACAAGCGCAAAAATTTTCCTCGTACGGTGTCAGATCGTACGATTTTCGTTTAGTCAGTATAGTTGTCGTCTGAAAATACAATACAAATACATTACAACACATGACATCATTTCCGATTATTTTTTTCTGTCGTACTAGAATTTTCGTTACTTTAATAACCTATTTTATTTTACTTGCGACTATTAAACGAAAAAAGTCGTACGATCCATCGTCCGATATTCGGATTGTGTGTACGGGCCATAAGAGCAGTGCACCATGAGCTTTTTACTCTTTCACATCAATGTTTTATGTATAAAAACATTAGCAATAAACAATACAATTTTATAAAAAATAAATAGTACTTCTGACAACATTTCACTCAAAATAGCTATGTCATGTAGTATCTTGGCAGATATTTATACAGGAAAAGAAAGAGATGGTCCACTGCATCCATCATGTTGTACACTTACGAAAGTTGAGAACTATAGCTTTAGAATGTGCTACTCAAGAGAATATTTATGTTTAAAGAAGTCGGAAATGACAGAGGCATTCCGCAAGCAATCTTTTATGCACTGCTTAGGTTTTAGTAATATTTTAAAGAATACTCTCAAGAAGTTTTGACCATAAACCTTTCACTGTAAATCACATTAAAACTATGTAGCTTGTTATAATAAAAAAAACTGTACATTTAAATTTAAAAATAATATAGGACACCTTTGCTTATGTGTCACTATTACATAAATCAGTTGCGCTCTGATAGAAAATACATTTCAGAAATGTCCGTATACCTAATAGGTTGGCAAATTAAATCTGTATTAGCAATAAATCCGACATACAACAGAAGCATAAGAACTGACATACAGTAGATGTTCTGTGGCAACCAGAAACAATATGATTGAAGTTTTTGAAATGCTCTAATTAAAACAAGAAGATAAACACATACAATTATAAGGCAGTAGGGACTGCTTAGATTATTGAAGGAAAAATCATTTGGGAACTCCTGCTCCAATAAACATTTCACTGCTTGATGTTTCTTGATAGATGATTGAGTGGTTCAGGAATTGTTTGTTAGTTCATTCATTTACAATGCTATGGGGGTTGTAGACACCCTTTAGAATTCAGGCCACTGCATCAAAATTGTTAGTGCTTGTGCCTGATTCATGTACCTGTCAGAGACAGGTACATTAATATGTTGGAGTCTGGCACTAAGGTCACACCTTCCTTGTGGGCACTCCCTCTCTGGCCACTGTACCCATCACACAGGTGCATTGCCGAGAAAATTTATCGTGCGATCAGCAGACCCTAATGGGGAACTAAGGGACTAGTTCCCCATAAGGCCAGCTTTCCTGTTAATTGACTGTAACAGATCAACAATGGCAATACACACAGTTCAATGACAACAGGTGTCCCTTAATATATCTACCAGAATTGTATAAATATAAAAACATTACTTTCAGTCCCTTTTTTTGGCTTATACTCGAGTCACCTGGTTCTCTACCTACTTATCCAACCGTACTTTTAGCGTTACTTACAGTTCTACTTCCTCCTCTCCCCTTCTGTTGGAGTCCCCCAAGGTTATGTTCTTGGACCTTTCCTTTTTTTCAATCTACACCCCCACCCTGGGTCAGCTGATAGCCTCCTACGGCTTCTAATACCATCTCTGCGCTGACGACACTCAAATCTATTTCTCTACCCCGCAACTCACTCCATTATTCTCTTTACGTATTACTAATTTACTATCAGATATATCAGTCTGGATGTCACACCACTTCCTTAAACTTAATTTATCCAAAACCAAACTTATAATTTTTCCTCCCCCACATGCCTCCTCCCCCGATCTCTCTGTCAAAATCGATGGCACAACTATCAGCCCATCCCTGCACGCCAAGGTTCTAGGTGTAGTCGTGGACTCTGAACTCTCCTTTAAGCCCCACATCCAATTACTGTCCAAATCTTGCCACCTTAACCTCCGCAACATCTCCAAAATATGCCCCTTTCTAACCAATGACGCAACAAAGCTCTTAATTTACTCCCTAGTCATCTCTCGCCTTGATTACTGCAACTCCCTCCTCATTGGCTTACCCCTACATCCTCTATCCCCTCTTCAATCCATCATGAATGCTGCTGCCAGACTCATTCACCTTACTAATCGCTCTGTCTCTGCTACACCTCTCTGTCAATCCCTCCACTGGCTTCTGCTCACCCAACAAATTAAATTCAAAATACTAACGACTACCTACAAAGCCATCCACAACTCTGCCCCCAACTACATCACGGACTTAGTCTCAAAATACCAGCCTAATCGTTCTCTTCGTTCTTCACAATACCTCTTGCTCTCTGGCTGTCTCATCACCTCCTCCCATGCTTGCCTCCAGAACTTTTCCAGGGCCTCTCCAAGCCTATGGAACGCCTTACCCCAATCTGCCCGCTTATCTCCTACTCTATTAGCTTTTAGACAATCCCTGAAAACCCTTCTCTTCAGAGAAGCCTATCCTACCCACACATAACAACTTTTTTTTTTTTTCTTCTTCATCTTGTACAACTGATCATCCCCCACAGATACCACCTTTTGTTCCACTTGACCCTCCCTTCTATATTGTAACCTCTAACAAGCAGGGCCCTCTGATTTCTCCTGTATTGTATTGTAATTGTACTGTCTTCCCCAATGTTGTAAAGCGCTGCGCAAACTGTTGGCGCTATATAAATCCTGTATTATAATAATAATAGTCTCTTTGGTAAATCTGCATTTATGTTACTGCTGTCTCACAGCAATCTGTAGCCATGTTCACAATATTTTGACGTTTCTTGTTTTTAAAGCCCTGTACACACGACCGGGAATCCCCTCAGGAAAAAAAAAACGTTGGTATTCCCGACGGGATTCCTGGCATGCTTGACTTGAAAAGCTGGATTCCCGGCTGTTTTCCTGACGGGAAAACTGCTAGGGAGCATACACACAGCCGGGGTTCCTGGCCAAATTCTCTCCTGTCAGCTTTTCTGGAAAACCGGTCGTGTGTACGAGGCTTAAAGGGGTTGTAAAGAGAATTTTTTATTTAAATAACAAATATGTTATACTTACCTCCACTGTGCGGCTCATTTTGCACAGTGTCCCCGATCCACATCTTCCTCGGTGGATGTCTCTGGCCCTGCCTGCAAGAACTTTCCACCTTCATGCGAGTTCGGTGGTAAGTTCTTGTGGGCGCCTTCCTGTGATAAAGCTGGCAGCTATAGCTGCTCACTGTATCACTCAGGCCCACCCCCTGGCACGCCACGCCAATGGCTGCACTGCTTTCAATCCATCCACTCTAGCCAATCAACAACCAGGTTGAGCGGCGAAGAGGACGTCGGGGGCGAGCGCCACAGGTGAACGGGCTTAGGTACGTAAAATGGGGGGCTGGGGTGCGGTATTGTCGGATGTTTTTTCACCTTAATGCATAGGATGCATTAAGGTGAAAAAACATGTACCTTTAGTGTCCCTTTAAGTCTTACCTAAATGATAGGTTCCCTTATTTTTACAATGCTGGCCTTTTCGTCCTCTTGCAGTTTGACTGTGGTGTGAAAAGTTTGCTGTGCTAGCTGTATGCCTAATATTACCTCCTGATTGATTAATTGCCAAATTCCATCTACATCCATCACAGTATATGTTAAATTAAATATGTTCCCAGTGCATTAATTTTATCAAACTAATCACAACCATCGATACGTTCCAGTAATCCCCTGTGAATCTTGTGAGTCTTGTGAAGAATAAATCAATAGATATTTAAATGTATGCATGCACACGTACAAAAATAATTAGGTAAATAAATAAAAAATAAATAAAAAAAAAATATATATAAAAAAAAAAAAAAAAAATATAAAGAACCCCGAACCCCTACCACATATGTTTTCTCCGTGTCCCTCTTTCAAGGGTCATAGTGTGAAAAAGGAAAGGGGGAAAAAAGTCCCCTTTCTTCAACCTCGTGACGTCCTCCTATCGTGACCTATTGTGTCCCTTTATCCTCTTTAACATCTGTGTATTCTTAATTAATTTATATCAAGTGTTCTACATTGCCCCTTCGGGTGGACGGACTGGGCAAGAAAAAGGGGGGGAGAAAGGGAAAACAAAAAAAAAAAAAGGGGGGGGGGGCCCCGGGATCAACCCAGAGGCACCCAAAGGGCACCCAGGGGGCAGAAAAGCGGGGATCTCCACTTCTCTCCTCTACTTCCTCCAACTCTTATGTGTCTTTATCTTCTTGATCCTGGTAGATCTTGTAACCAGTCCGGGACCTCGATGGGGTCTATTTCCAAGAAGTTAAACAGGTCAGGGAGGTCCATGGGCCGCTGTAAGAGAAAGGAATCTGTTCCTTTTTTAATTGTAACCGAGATTGGGTACCCCCATCTATAGGTCCCCCCCGAGGCCCTTATCTTATCCAAGAGAGGTCGCAGCATGGCTCTTCGCTGTAATGTGGCCCTAGATAGATCTGGTAGGATTTTTATCTGTACGCCGTTAAACACAATTTCCCCCGTCTCCCATGCTGCTCGGCTAATCATCTCCTTGTGCGCATACCTATGAAAGCAGCCAATTATGTCTCTGGGCCTGTTCAAATTTGTCGAGCGGGGACCTAAAGCTCTATGTAGTCTTTCAAACTCATACATCTGAGAGGTCGGGGGGGGAGTTAGTTGACTACATATCCCATTTATAGTTGACTGCAGAGCCTCTTTTTCCACTGTTTCGGGGACCCCCCTAAATCTTAGGTTCTTGCGTCTACTACGATCTTCCATTTCCTCTAATCGCAGTTGCATGCGATCGACCTGTGATATTTTCAACATGTAAGTCTGTTCTATAATAGATACCCGTGCATCCAATTTATTCAATATCATTTCATCTTTTTCCAACTTATCTGATATTTGTAGTACTTCCTCCCGGACACTCTCCATGTCTTTGCGGTGGGACTCCTCCATGCGTTTTATCAGCGTCTCCATATCGGCCCGTGTAGGGAGGGCCTGCAACATAGCTTTCAGTACACTTAGCTCCGTCTCATGGTCTCCCTGTAGGGATTCTGTATAGGTTTTCTCGCCTCTCCCCTGTCCCTTCTGCCCTCCCTTTTCTCCCTCACTGCCGGCGAGTGACATCCTAGACGCCGGCAGCTCGAGCGGCGTGTCAGGGAGACAGGCTGTGGGATCAGCTGTACCTCCGTGCGTCACTGCGTCCCGTGACCCGATCCCGCGATGCTTGCTCGTAGCCGACCGCGTCAGCGGGAAGTAAAATCCAAAAAAGACAAAAGAAAAGAAATCACCGCTCCAGGTGAGACCTGTAGACGATCAAGGATAATTAGATTACCAAGGTGCTGGCGATGCAAATAGCAATGATGATGAAGAAAAAGAGGGAAGGACGGCCGCACTCCAAGGATTTTCAAACGAAAAAAGTTGTCTTTATTGTAAATCCAAAAACATGTACAGTCACAGCAATCACAGAAAACAGGACAGCCGACGCGTTTCGCACTCGATCAGTGCTTAAAACGCGTCGGCTGTCAGTGCTTAGTCATCATCGTCAGCGGGAAGTACCGCTGGATCTCCGGCTGGGATGGACGAGATAGACGAGACGGCTGGAGCGGTTGAAACGGCGGGGATAGTGGGGGTGGCTCCCTCTGCTCTCCCCCTCCAGGTAATTTGCCAACCTCTTTTCTCCCCCTCTTCATTCCTCAGTGGAGCCTGTTGTCTGTTGTCTCCCTGCGCTGTCTTAAGCTGTCTTTGCAGTCCTTGTGGCGCTGTGGTGTCTCCATTTCTCTGGAAGCCGCTACTTAGTCTGCATTTTTAGTCGGGTGGGGAGCGGAGCTGTGGAGCGTGTGTGTGTCTCTACTCCATCTTCTTCCGGTCACACCCCCTCCCCATCACAGTATATAACAAGACCTTCTTCATGGGAAAGCGCATGCAGGCGAGCACATGGAAGTGGAAGCATTTTGGGGTTCTTCCAAAAAAGTAGGGTTCTTTAAATAATTGGCACTTCCGCTCTTCTAAAGATCGACAGCTACTTTACAAAACACCAGACTGTAGATGGCCGCATTTGCAAATTATCTCTATCTCTCTGAAACATGCACTCATACTGTATTTACCTCTCCTTTTCACAGTAGCAGCCTTTCTCCACAAACACTCTTTTCTTCACCCCTCTTCTCCACCCCACAATCTGTACATATCAACATCACTTTTGCCCTCTCCTTATTACTGCACTCATCACCTCCTTCTAATTCTAATCCCACATGCTAAAAAAAAATTCTGGGATGCTGAGGCATGTCCCCTCATATAAACCATATTACCTCCCTTACTCTTCTGCTTCTCCTAAGCCCTGGAGATAGATCTGCAAACCCTGGGCCTCCCTTATTTAACTGTTCCAAACACACCCATCACCATCACTCCACATCCTCTGGCAGTAATTGTAATCTATGCAATTTAGTCTCCATTCTTCTTCTTCCCAAAACCAGTTTTCCCTTCTCCTGTGCCCTCTGGAATGCCCACTCTGTCTGCAACAAACTCACCGCCGCATGTCCTGTTTGTCACTTACTCCTTTAATCTACTTGCTGTCAGCGAAACCTGGCTTCATGAATCCAACGCTACTTCTCTTGAATCCCTATACCACGGTGGTCTTCTTTGGACTCATTCCCCTAGACCTAATGGATGAAAGGGAAGTGGAGTGGGATCCTCCAATCCCCACAGAGGTCCCTCCAGGTTCTTCACTGTCCTCCCTCTCTGTTCCTCTCATTATTTGAAGTTCACTGTTTACATCTATTCTCTCCAACTTCCTTAGGAATTGCTGTGATTTACTGGCCCCCTGGACCATTATCAACTTTCCTTGATAACTTCTCTGCCTGGCTACCCTACTTTCTCTATTCTGAAATTCCCACAATCCTTCTTAGCGACTTCAACATCCCTGTTTACCACTTAAGCCCAGGAAGGTTTTACCTCCTTAATGACCAGGCCATTTTTTTGCGATACAGCACTGCGCTATTTTAACTGACAATAACGCGCTAATGCGACACTGTACCCCAAAAAAATTGATGCCAATTTTTCCGACAAATACTGTAAATCTATACCATGTCTAAAAAGCAAAAACTCCCTATACCAATTGTAGGGGGATCAGACTCAGTGCAGGGACAAACTCACAGTCTCTTTAGGAAAACACCATATTTAATGCACAGGATATTTCCAAACAGAAGAAAAAGGGCATCTTGCTATCAAACAAAATAAACTTCTGCTCTCCTGTGCTCCTCCTTTCCCCTTGGCCTCCCTCTTCCTCCCACAGGCATCATCAAGGTAAGGCCTATGCACCTCCCCTGGGACAGTGTGCGGCCATCCTTTTCAGGATAAGCCGCAGCTGCGGCCCAACATAGTGGAGAAATTGACAGTTTCTTTATCCCCCCACACCCCCAGCCGTTTTATCAGGAATCAGGAAGGAATTTTTTTCCCCTGTCGTGGCAGATTGGCATTGCACGGCTAGGGTTTTTTTTCGCCTTCCTCTGGATCAAATGGGGAGAGATGGTTTAGCAAGTAGGAGACTTGAAAATCTTCCTTCCCATCATCATCGAGTACCTTCCCCGAACAATATCACCTTCCCCAGCGTTTTCTGCAATTATGGCTAATCTGAGATACTCTGCAGAAACCATTTGGGGTCTAAAGCCATTCGCCTCAATATTACCAGCCGTCACCAAAAAAGCTCTAAGGAATGAGCAACTGTTAAGAATCGATCGACGATCGACAGTCAAAAATTAACGCATCCACCCCAGCCGACTGTAACACCATTCTAGGAGAACTAGTGCCAGAAAATTATCGCATTCTAACAGAAATCAGAGTGGGGCAAAGAGGAGGAGGCCTGGCGGTGATCCATAAAACTCACCTCTCGATAACTAAACCAGACCGTCAGAACTCACTTCCATTTATGGAAACCCTCACTCTGCAACTGCAAACAAATTCTCAGAACACCGTTTACATACTACTCTGCTCCAAAAACGCACCTTCAGTACACAACTCCAGTTGGTTTAACGACCAGCTGTTGTTCTTAAAGCAAGAGCGCAGAAGAGCGGAAGCAGTTTGGAAAAGAAGCTCTTCAGAGAAAAACCACTCCATTTATAAGACAATAACTAAAAAATACCATAAAGAAATCTTTATAGCCAAAAAAAATCATTTTCCAGTATCATCACTAATGCCCTAAACCGCCCCCGCAAACTCTTCAACATAGTCACCCAGACTATGAACCCAGTCTGTCCAGAAGCCCCTAATACTGATTCACAAGAATTTTGCAACAAATGATCAGATTATTTCATTAACAAAATTGAAAATATCTGTGAAAGTATTCAGCAAAATACAACCATCATCAACCCCCCCCCCCCTAAATCACAAACCTAATACCCACATAAATCCGCCGCAATCATCGAATTTCACTCTAAAACCCATTTCCATTGATGCCACTAAAAATATAATCGGGACTCTGCGAAATAGCACATCGCCTAATGATATCATTCCCACTAAATTCTAAAAAAACACACCCTCGACCCCAAAGATCCAAACCACCATCGTCCCATAACAGGCCTAAATGTCTTCTCCAAGGTAATGGAGAAAGAAGTTGTACAACAGCTACAACACCATTTAGACATCCATAAATTACTCGATCCATTCCAATCCGGTTTCCTTCCTGGTCACGGGACATAAACAGCACTACTCAAAATATGGGATGACGCCCTCGAGGCAGCAGATGAAGGAGAATCTTGTCTTCTAGTACTGTTGGACCTAAGCGCAGCCTTTGATACGGTAGACCACAAATTATTGCTGACTCGGCTAGTTGAAGTAGCCAGAGTTGCGGAATGTGATTTATCTTGGTTCTCCTCCTTCTTGAAAAACCGATCACAAATAGTGAAATTGGGGCCTTTCACTTCTGAAAAACATACGGTGTCATGCGGATTCCCTCAGGGATCCCCTTTGTCACCGGTTCTGTTCAATATCTATCTCCGCCCTCTTTACGAAATCATCAGTAACCAGAAGTTACTTTACCACTCTTATGCAGACGACACACAACTGTATTTTCGCATCTGCAACAATAAGGATCATTATCTCGGACTAGAGAAATGCCTTACTTTGTTAGAAAATTGGATTACAAAGAGTTATCTTAAACTCAACGGCTCAAAAACAGAACTTCTCCTGTTTCACACCAATCGAAAGAATCATCCTGCAACAACATGGACACCCCTGCCCATTCTGGGTCAAACCATCACCCCTAGCACCAAAGTCAAAAGTCTCGGAGTCATCTTCGACACCTACATGACAATGGATGCACAAATAGGGACAGTAGTCAGCGGATCGCACCATCTGCTGCGCCTACTACGCAGACTCACTCCCTTTATTCCAAAAGAAGACATAGCAGTCGTGGTGGGAACGATTATCAATTCCAGACTTGACTATGCAAATGCCCTCTATCTCGGACTCCCAAAGTACCAAATCACTCGTCTGCAAGTCGTTCAAAATACAACCGCTCGACTTTTGACTGGGAATAAAACATGGGACTCAATCTCACCTTCACTGAGATCCCTTCATTGGTTGCCAGTAAATGACAGAATCACTTCCAAGGCACTCTGTCTAACGCATAAGTGTATTCTAGGAAATGCCCCCCAATATCTATGCAAAAAACTTAAAGCTCACAAACCCCAATCGCGTTCTGTGATCCACCAACCAAAATCTACTCCAGATACTCAAAGCCAGATACACGTCCAAAGGAGAACGAAGATTTGCAGTTCAAGGACCCAGACTATGGAACGCGCTCCCAACCAGCATCCAGTTGGAGGAGAACCACTTGACCTTCAGAAGAAAGCTCAAAACCCATCTCTTCTGAGGGCCCAAGGAATGGATACCAAGCTCCCAGAGGCGATTCAGTACGCATGTGTTGCGCTATATAAGTTTCTCACTCACTCACTCACTCACTCACTCTACCGAGCCTTACTGTGTCCGTAGTCTGACCAGTCATTTGATTTGGTAGTAAGTGTCCTTACAATCGCACATACTTGTATCCAAAATCAGGGATAAGCAGCCATGCTCCAATATGCCTCCTCACATGGAGACCCACAGTCTCTCACTGAGAGCTAGGACCAGCTGCCTTAATCAGGACCTGAAAGGAAAACATTAAACTGCGGTCCATGGACCCAGAGCTCTATCAGACTTTCAATAAAACCAGCCTCGGAACGAACTTTACCAACACAGGGTAAAGAACTATTCTTCTTTACCCTAAAGTAAATATAAATCTAATATTTTTTGGAGGAACATATATCCTATCAATTATTTCTCCTGTAATTTTAACTTGTTTCACAGGCATGTCGCTACACAATATAATCTATAGTTGCAGTCACTAAAAGTAAGTAGTGCTCCCCAAATTAGGAAAATAAATCTTATTTGATCTAATAAATAAATTCATACACTAAGTGTATGCCAATTCATCCAAAAAAACAACACAATTCATAAATACTGTATTATCAAATGCTCAATATTTACAAGAATCATATAATATAAAGTACATATTCTAAAGCAGGCATGTCCAAAGTCCTGCTCCCGGGTCAATTGCGGCTTGGTTCCCGTTTAATATGCCCCCCCCCCCCCATAGATTTTTGTAAAATCTATCTCTTGTGGCCCCAAACCCTGGGATCTCTGGATCTTTCAACGCCGACGCCATGGGACTGACAGCACGTCCTCAGATGGCATTTTATGCAATCTCTTGGACGCTGCAGGACTTTCTTGCAAAGGAGTTCTCGCAAACTCTCGGATGTCACGGGATTTGGTGCGTTCCTTCTCCTAGCACTGTGTCTTCACCACAGACAGCCACAAAGGCAAGAGAATTCTTGGTGGGCAGTGTATCGGATGAACACACTTAGACCAAAACCTCTGGCACTTTACTCATATGATCCCTTCCCCTTCTGGTAAAATAAATAAGAAGGAAAGTTGACAGGACAGGTAGAAAGTGGAATATTTCTTCACTGAAAAACGGAATCACTGTGTTTGTCTGATATGCCAAGAGACTGTGGTTGTTTATAAGGAATTTAATGTCTAGAGACACTACCAGTCGAGACATAGCACATACAATAAGCTAACAGGGCACGGCCTCAGTAAATACTTGAAGCAACTTGAAGTGTTTTTAATGTCACAATAGCGATTTTTCACAAGAGCTGGTGAGTTAAATGAAAATGCCACAAGGTCGATCTATGAGGTGGCAATGTTATTTAGCTTAAAAGTGCAAATCTTTTGCTGAGGGTGACTTTATGAAGAATGCCTTATGAAAATGAGTTTGCCAACATTTTCCTGTAGCACGGAGAATTGAAGAGATTTCATCAGATATTAAGAGACGTCCAAAGGAGTGGATTTTGACTTCTTTTCAATAGTCTGTGATGAAAGCACGTACCTATCTGACATAGCTCAGTTGTTGATTTTGATGAGAGGGGTGGACGATGAAATTAATGTGACTGAAGAGCTACTTGACCTCCAGAGCCTAAGGCCGCGTACACGCGATCGGTCCAACCCGATGAGAATGGTCCGACGGACCGTTTTCATTGGGTCACCGATGAAGTGGCCTGATGGTCTGATGTGCGTACACACCATCAGTTCAAAAACCGATCGTGTCAGAACGCGGTGATGTAAAACACAACGACGTGCTGAAAAAAACTAAGTTCAATGCTTCCAAGCATGCGTCGACTTGATTCTGAGCATGCATGGGTTTTTGAACCGATGCTTTTGCGTACTAACGCACGGTTTGGACCGATGGTCAGGCGTCCATCAGTCCGATTTTAAAGCAAGTTTTAAAACTTTGGTCCGAAGGACGACAGACCGATGGGCCGTACACACGGTCGGTTTGGAACGATGAAACTGGACTTCAGTCCATTTTCATCGGGTTGGACCGATCGTGTGTGCCTAACGGACCAAACAAGAGGAAAAAATGTATTTGTTTCTGTTAGTTCCACCATAGATGACATGAAAATGCCTTGGAACAAACTTACTGGGATTATTACTAATGGGGCAACTGCAATGGCTCATGAACAAAGTGGATTATCAACTTTAGTCTGTAAAAGGTGATTAAAGAAGGAGGCAAAGCTATTAAACTCCATTGTATCATTCATCAACAAGTTCTCTGTGCTAAACATCTCAAATATGATCATGTTATGAAACCGGTGCTAAAGACTTAATTTTATTCGCTCTAAAGCCCTGTGCCACGGCCAGTTTAAAAAGTTTCTACTGTACATCCAAACTGAATACGAAGATGTTTTATATTACAGATGGCTCAGTCAGGGGCCTGCACTGCAGCGTTTCTACTCCCTCAGAAAGGAAATCTGAGAATTCTTGGAAACAAAGGGACAACTGATGTGACAACTATCTGATCCTATTTAGTTGGCTGATTTGGGGTTTCTAGTTGACATAACAAAGCATGTGAATGTACTGAACACGAGTCTTTAGGGGAAAGATGCAGTGGTGAACCAGCTTTATTCACACCTCAAAGCCGTTGAAAAAAAGTTGCAACTTTTCATAAGGCAGCTGTCACAAATACAGCTCAATAACATACATTTTTCAGCGTTGCAGGAAATAATGAAAAGTGTTGCACAGGACAGTATCAGTGCGCAAACAAGCAGGTATGTAGCAGACATCACATCTCTGGCTGGGAGTTTTAAACTGCGCTTTCAGGATTTTGCAGCTATTGAAAAGGCTATCAGCCTTTTCTCCTCTCCATTCTCTGTTGACCCCGATGATGCTCCAGATCTTCTGCAGCTTGAGCTTTGGGAGAATTACTATGCAAAAACACATCCTAGATTTTGCTTCATTGCTTCTGTTTCTGTCTGCTCAGACTGATTGAAAACAACTGGTTTTGTTTTATGTTGATAAGTGATTTTATCAGTTGTTCAGCAACATTTGTTACTGCTACACCATGATCTGCATATTGCCATTAGCGGAAGAACTTGAGATCTGTATACCCAACACAAATACCAATATATGGAACAGCAAGCAAGTAAAATGTAAAAAACAAAGAGGTATACAGACACACATATAGGTGATACTTCGAAAAATTTGAATATCATGCAAAAGTTCATTTATTTCACTAATGCAACTTAAAAGGTGAAACTAATATATGGGATAGACTCATTACATACAAAGCAAGATAGTTCAAGTCGTGATTTGTCATAATGTGATATATTATGGCTTACAGCTCATGAAAACCCCAAATCCACAATCTCGGAAAATTAGAATATTACATGCAATCAATAAAACAAGGATTGTACATAGAACAATATCGGACCTCTGAAAAGTCTAAGCATGCATATGTACTCAGTACTTGCTTTGGGCCCCTTTTGCAGCAATTACTACCTCAATGTGGCGTGGCATGGAAGCCATCAGCCTGTGGCACTGCTGAGGTGTTATGGAAGACCAGGATGCTTCAATAGTGGCCTTCAGCTCTTCTGCATTGTTCGATCTCATGTCTCTCATCTTTCTCTTGGCAATGCCCCATAGATTCTCTATGGGGTCCAGGTCAGGCGAGTTTGCTGGCCAATCAAGCACAGTAATCCCACGGTCATTGATCCAGGTTTTGGTGCTTTTGGCAGTGTGGGTAGGTACCATCACTGCTGGAAGATTAAGGCAGCATCCCCATAGATCTTGTCTGCAGAAGGAAGCATGAAGTGCTCCAAAATCTCCTGGTAGATGGCTGTGTTGACCCTGGACTTAAGGAAGCACAGTGGACCAACACCAGCAGATGACATGGCTCCCCAAATCAACACAGACTGTAAAGAGTTCATACTGGACTTCAAGCATCTTGCAGTGTGTGCCTCATTATTCTTCCTTCATACTCTGGATCCTTGGTTTCCAAATGAGATGCAAAATTAGCTCTCATCAGAAAAGAGGACTTTGGACCACTGAGCAACAGACCAGGTCTGTTTTTCTTTAGCCCAGGTAAGACGCTTCTGATGTTTGTTGTTCAGGAGTGGCTTGACAAGAGGAATACAACATTTGAAGCCCATGTCCATAATCCATCTGGTATGTGGTGGCTCTTGAGGCACTGACTCCAGCCTTAGTCCACTCCTTGTGAAAGTCCCCAACACTTTTGAATGGCCTTCTCCTGACAATCCTCTCTAGGCTGCGGTTATCCCTGCTACTTGTGCATGTTTTTTTCACACTTTTTCCTTCCACATAACTTTCTATTAATGTGCTTTAGTGCAGCACTTTGAGAACATCCAACTTCTTTTGCAATTACATTTTGAGGTGTTTCCTCCTTATGGAGGGTGTCAATGATGGTTTTCTTCACTACTGTCAGGTCAGCAGTCTTTCCCATGATTGCGATTCCTACTGAACCAGACTGAGAGACCATTTAAAGGCTCGGGAACCCTTTGCAGGTGTTATGGCTTAATTAGCTGATTAGAGTGGGACAATTTAAGCCTAGAATATTGCATCTTTTCACAATATTCTAATTTTCTGAGATTGTGGATTTGGGGTTTTCATGAGCTGCAAGCCATAATCATCAAAAGTATGACAAATCACGGCTTGAACCATCTTGCTTTCCATGTAAGGAGTCTATCTCATATATTAGTTTCGCCTGTTAAGTTGCATTAGTGAAATAAATGAACTTTTGCACGATATTCTAATTTTACGAGTATCACCTGTACAGAAATAAAGACAAATGTTTATACAGTAACTTCCTCCCAAAAACACACACACACACACACACATTGTATCCCCATGAAGCGTAGCTGATTTCCACAAAGTTAATAATGCAATAAATATGCTTCTGTAAAACAAAGCAATTTATACCAACCAACCAGTCCCCATGCCAGTTTTTAGAATCTGTGCACTGTTAATTTGCAAAGCCACCCCGGATGATATCTACATCCAACACACTTTCAGGTATGTTAGATTCTTCCCTCCCCTGCCACATTCTCTGGTTCCTCCTGTCAGCCTCTGCCACATTCTGTGGTTCCTCCTGTCAACCCCTATATCACTTTAGTTATTTTGAATAGAGGCTGAAATAAACAAAAACACAAACATAAAACTACCGTACTTACAATGATGTAGGTACTTTTCCCAGTACCTGTTGGCCCAATAAATACAGAAGGCTTCTGGTGTGTTGTCAGCAACTTCATCAGTGCAGTATATCTAATTGTATCCAAAGTAGGCACGATTATTTCATTAAACATTGTATCACGTGGTAAAGGTGGCACTGAGCTCAGATCCTGTGTCCACATCTCCCATCTTCCAGTTTCCTGCAATTTTGTACAGTTAAATATATTATATTGAAATTAGAAAAATTTAAATTAGAAAAAAAAAGACATGTCTTTGAGAACAGAAATATCACAGCTGGAAGTCCTGACTTGTTTTTAAAATCACAAGATACAGACTGGTCATTTTAATCCTGGCTTCACTGTCTAGCGAGCCACCTAGATGAAACATGCAGTCATTAAAGACATCATGCATAACTCCTTCAGACCAGTGACTCTGAAGCTAGTAAAGCCAGAATCAGGATTACACTGACAACTTCCACAGGGAGCCACAAGCATTCACGGGTCACATAATCTTGAGTGAGTTATTTAACAGGCTGACAAAATCTTAAAGAACACCTGTGACCAGATTATGAACACTAAATGATTTACATATTTTTAACAAGCAGTAAAAAATCTTTAAAACTCCCTTCGCTAATCTTTGTAGCTGCAGGTACTGTGATGGCAAGGACTTGGCAACCTCTAATATAAACACGTAGCAGGTGTGTGTTAGAAACTGACTTTCAGCCTCCGTTCACATTGGGCCAATTTGACATGCAATTTGACATATCAAATCGCATGCCAAATCAGAGCCTATTGCCGGCAACAGCACCATTCGAATGTGTGCAACGCCGCTGTGCACTACTTTTGGCGACTTCGGGGGCAATTTCAATAGACATCTGTGGATGAACCCGCCCAGAGTTGGACTAAAATGCTGGTTTGAAATTGTGTGGATTTAGCTAAACTTGCACCATTTCAAACCTGCATTCGGTGTGAACCTAGGCAAAGTGTTTGTAACGGCAGAATATTTTTTACCTTACTGCATATTTTGCAGTAATGTAAAAAAAAATTCTGCATGCAGCTCCCTCCACAGCTTCCCCTAAAAACTTACATGAGCCCGATCTTGATCCAGCGATATGTCTCTCACTCCTGAATGGCTTAAATACAGCAGCAGGAGCCTGCTGTCAATCAGAGCCAGTGACGAGGAGTGGGGGGTGGGGCTGAGCCCCGCTCTATGTGTCTTATGGACACATGGAGTGGGGCTTGGGAGCTTGCATAATTTCCCCCATAGCATTGCTATGGGCCACACAGAGGGGGGGGGGGTGGAGAAGGTGGAGTCAGGAGTGACAGCAGGGGACCCAGAAAAGAAGGATCGAGGCGGCTCTGTGCAAAACCATTGCACAGAGCAATTACGTATAACATGTTTGTTATTTTAACAGGACTTGGAGCTACAAAGTTCATTAGAGGGTTGTTTAAAGCAATGTTATGGCTTGTTTAGAATATTCAAATACTTTAACCAGTTCATCTTTTACACCTGTATACTCCTTATGGACCAGAGCAATTTTTATATTCCTAGCACACCGATCGCTTGTCACCAACAGCTTTCGAGAAAAGCTTCTGATCGGGAGCCAGCCCAACAGGCTTCCATTTATGTGACTACTATGAGAGTCAATCACAGTAGCCACGTGATACAGAAACCATATCACCCCCTGGACATTAAAGCCTACTTAAAGGGCTGCTGGAAGGCAGCCTTAAAGGGTTAAGTTAACAAAGTAATACATATATTAATTTCAGTACAAACAAGGCATTCTTTTTGCAAATAAGTGGAAATTTATTACAATTCAGTTGTAAAGGCTAAAGTATAGAAATAGAAAAAAATCTGCATCAAAATAATAGCTGGAGAGAAGGGGACGAATATGGTAATTGGAGCTGATTTGGGTTAACCATGAACAAAGTTTTTTTTTTTTACTTGCTATGTCTTTTTTTTTTTTTTTTAGATTTACTATGAACCAACCAAAGAAGTTACTAAAGGGTGACTAGGCTGCTGTGTTCAGATGTGGCTAAGCACTGCATCTGGACTTAGCAGCACTGAGCTATGGGCGTCACGTTTTTTTGCACTGCTCATGCACGAAACGGCAACCCGTGTACTGACACGAACAGAGCTTCTTTTTTATACATCCTTGCAAGGGAATTGTCTGCAACTCTATTTAGAGAGTTTTTTAGCTGCTATTGTGCATTTTGCAATACATTTTTATAACGTCTGCACTATAGGAAGCCTTCTCTATTTTTTCCTATACCATTTGGCCTCACAACATTTTCCAAATCTGGATCACCATTGCTTCTCTTGTGCTGGAACACCTGTCACTAGAGCACCTGAGTGATTGCACTGACCATTGCTACAGAGCGGATAGATAAAGGATCATTCCTGGATGTCTCCACAGGACACCATTAACGATCATCTGTATCTCTGCAGAGCCTGTATTGACCCCCCTGAGAAGGGCGGTCACAGGCTAGCTGGTAAGCCTCCCCTTACATTCACTGGTGGTGGGTCTTCACATATTTTGGAATAACATTGGAGTAACACAGGATTACATCTTTCTCGTGGGAATATTTCCCATATGAACTTCATTCACCTTTATTGGACACTATTTTTGTTATAATTATTTTTGAATCATTTTGGCAACATGTGACTTTTTTCAGTGCTACACATTTTTTTATCCACTGAGCTATGGCTGCCTAACACAAGGAAGGTTATCTGCATCCACTTTTTATATTGCCAGAGAATATGTATGCAAACTGTCCAGAGCTGTATAGTGACCCTGACTGCATGCGCTTCTTTTCATCTACACAGCCAAGAAAACCTGTTCTGTAGTTCACAGAGGCATTTGAGTAAGGCCCCTTTCACACTGAGGAGTTTTTTCAGGCACTTTAGCTCTAAAAATAGCGCCTAAATACCGCCTGAAATACTCCTGCCTTGCAGTCTCAATGTGAAAGCCCGAGGGCTTTCACACTGGAGCGGTGCGCTAGCAGGACCACTCCAAAAGTCCTGCTAGCAGCATCTTTGGAGCGGTGAAGGAGCGGTGTGTTTACCGCTCCTCCACCGCTCCTTTTCATTGAAAGCAATGGGAAACCGCGGTAATACCACTGGCAATGCGCCTCTGCAGAGGCACATTGCTAGCGGTATTAGCACCTTTTCGGCCGCTAGCGGGGGTTAAAACTGCACCACTAGCGGCTGAAAACCGCCGCAATTCCGCGGCAATTCAGCGCACCTCCCGCCCCAGTGTGAAATGAGCCTAAAGCACTCTTACAAAGCATAGATAGTACTGAAACAAAAAAGCCACAAAAAAGCCACAAAAGTGAGAAAACACCATCCCACCAGACACCAAAAACTTTTACTGTATTACAGAGAAAGTTTTGTCTTGCACTTATCTTTTCTCACTTGTGGTAAGATCCATTTATATTTAACCATAAGAAATGGTTTAATCAGCCAGAAAACATTTGTGCTTAGGTGCATAAAATAGCATTCTTTTGTTTTAACAGAGAAATCGCTGACCTGCTTCACAAATCGATAGTCATATACTGTGTGCTCCTTGGGAAAGGGAACAGTAAAGGGTTTTTCAGGTGGATCCACTGGATGGAGAATTTTAAATCGAATTCTTGTTTCCTCACTTAATGGCCCATCTGTGATTTCTCTCAGGAGTTTGTCAAATTTCAGGCGGTCATTTTCTGTGCAGCTTCCTCCAACCGACCAGATCATAGAAAACAAAAAGATGCCCTTCAAAAAGAAACAATACTGATTTAGTGAGTTTTGACAGTTAATCTGCTACATGTTATTAAGTTATATAGTATCATATTTGTCTATGAAATCATCTATTTCCAGACAGACCATGCACATCTTTTTAATATCTTCAGACAAAAATTTATTATGTATGGGTTAAAATATGTCACAGAGCAAGCCTTTTTAAAACAAATAAATCTGTACTGTAGGTCAAAGAGGTTTTGCAGCATTTAAAAAAACACTGGAAACAAATGAGGATCATAATTTCTCTTTTATTGCTTTAATTGCTTTGTGCCTTTTTTAAACAATTTGCAGTCATAATAAAATGATATGGCAAGTAGCAAGGTACAGCACTATGGAGTATTAACACATGGCACAACAGCAACCTAGAGTATGTATTATACCCACAGCCTGATTGATCCATCGACCAATGGTGCTTACATCAGTCTAGTGCTGGAGCAGACATGCACAGAAGACAGTTTTCCATAAAAATTATACTTAAATATTGTGTTCTCTGCAACACAGAATTAGACAACAGCACTCAGACTTGTTCTTCAATGCTAATCAGACAGAGCTCCCAGTTCTGCTGCCCCTCTGCAAAAAAAAGCAGCATATGGTCAGCATATGACATTAGTTTTGACATTGATGTACACAGGAATCCAAGGCTGTTGGGTTATACTGCTGCCTACAAGTGAAACAGACATAAGGCTAGAAAGATTCCATTGGCCACAGTATAACTCCAACCATAACCATTATGCCTCAGTTTTGTAGCAAAATAGTACCAAGAGCATTAAAAAAACAAAGAGAAGAGACCTGTGTCCACCAATGGACTCCAATAAAAGGATTTTATGGTGAGTACGAAAATACTCCTCCCTTTCTTATCCTGTGAGGGATACAGAAAATCATAGAATTCCTAGACAGTCGGGATATCCAAAAGCAGTCCAACAGAGGGGTCGACAACATAGCAACAAAGCTAACAGGCCCAAGTAAAGACAACAGAAAACTGAGGACTTCCTGCAGGTCAAAGGGCTGCCTGAAGGACCCGATGACCAAAGCTGGCATCAGAGGAAGCTTGTATATCTGCTTAGTAAAGATTAAGAAACAAAAATAGAAGGCCAGGTAGTAGTCTTGCAAACTGTGAAAATCTGTATGATGCTGAAAAAAGCAAGAATCACTCACAAATCTAGTACAAAACTAAAAAAAAACATAACAGGAAAGGAAAGCACCATATCCTCAACACAATAAGTTTGGTCTGGCTAAGTAATCAAGAGATGTGTTGAGAGAAGCTGGTTTACACTTTTGGGGTCCATCCAGAATACAAAAGCAATTAGTCTTCATGAAGAAGCAGCGGCTGAACCACATGCGCACACAATGGAGGGAAATTTCCTTTTGGTTAACAGAGTGATGGAATATCAATGTTCTGGTTGAGGTGGAAGGCAAAAGTTATCCTAAACAAAAAGAAAATCCAGGGCTTTAACATGACCCCATTCCTATGCAAACAAGAGAGTTTTTCTTGCAGAATAAGGCGACCAGATTTAGATCCAACAGAGTTACAGGGCAATGAACGAATGGGGCTTCATGGGAAATTCCCTGTACAGAGTTCTAAATCAAGGAATAAAGGACCAACAGTATCTGGAACAAAATACACCAGAAAGAAAACTGGCTCTCGAAAGAGGCAAGAGCAAACACTAGTCCAGACTCAGGAGAGGCTTTGTACCACAGAGAAAGTCCTGGGGTGGAAGTCCTGATACTCATTGGATTCCATGTCCAATGATAAACCTTTTAGCAAGCAGCCTTCCTAGCTGTGAGCATCAACAAAACACAAATCCAAACATGTCCCTGACCCCCCAAAAAAATAAAAAATAACATGAAGTAGAATAGCAAAAAACTACTTGAGAAAAAAGATCCTTCCACAGACAACATATGCCTTGTTTCCACTGCACGGATCGGGTCGGGTCAGATGTTTTGGATCGGTTCGGATGGGTCCGGTCTAATCGCGTGAGCGTTTCCACTGCAAATCGGACCGTCGGGGACCATTCAGAGTTTAGAAAAAATTCCTAGCGCGTCCACCAATCAGTGAGATGCATTTGTAGGTCCGCCCTAACCGAACCGTTCCACTCTCTCTGGTCCCTCATCTGAAGCAGGACCCTTGCTGGTGCGGTACGGTTCGCTTTTCTGGCGCGCTTTCATAATGGAAACACCCAAAATAACTAACCGTACCGTACCGAACCGATCCGCTCAGTGGAAACAAGGCAATAGCCTCTGTCAGGAATCTTACCAGGAGTGCACAATACATCCAATTGGTGTCAGGACCGGGATCTGAACCCATGACTTTGGTTACGTCCAGCAGTGGCTCTACTTGCTGAGCCACCTGAGATGCTGGACAGCTCATTGTCTGATCTCTGTAAATCTTTTCTTTCTCCTATGAACTTCCTGATTTATGCTATGTCTCTGTACTTCCTGTTTTCCATATTATTGTGCTCTCTCCAGCCAATACCTTGCTGCTTTGCGCACGGGCAGCTGTCCTTATTTCCACTATCACTCGTTGTAGACCTTTGGCTTGTTTCTCGACTATGCTTCTGCTTGATCCGCACATGCAACAACTTGTTAGTGACCTTTGGCTTGTTTACTGACTATGTTCAGCTTGATCCCTATCTTCTATATATATTCTATTGGACCCCAGCTTGCTCATCTCCTGGTGGGGCAATTCTCAGGACAGCGACCTAGTACTAACATGCAGAAAAACCATTCTCCACCATCATAAGTATACCTGTTAGTGATTAGTAGTGTTGCTCACGAATATTCGCATTGCGAATATTCGCTACGAATATTGCATATTCGAGTATTCGCGAATAACGCGAATATCGCGGCGAATATTCGCTATTTCGAATATTCAAATTTTTTCAATTTTTTTTTTAGAACAGATCACATCCTAGAGATCCCCATCGACGTCTAAAAGCATTGCTGGTATGATTAGAGACCTTGGGCCGAGTAGCTGCAGCGCTCATTTTATATTGCCGAAAAATCGCAATGCGATTATTCGGCAATAGCGATATCGCGCGATTATTTTATATTGTACTATATCACGAATATTCTGAGCCAATCAAAGTGCTCCATTCCGCATTTCTCGAAATTTCGCAATTATTTTGTATTGTAATATATCACGAATATTCTGAGCCAATCAGAGTGCTCCATTCCGCATTTCTCGAATATTCGCAATTATTTTATATTGTAATATATCACGAATATTCTGAGCCAATCAGAGTGCTCCTTCCGCATTTCTCGAATATTCGCAATTATTGTGTATTGTAATATATCACGAATATTCTGAGCCAATCAGAGTGCTCCTTCCGCATTTGCCGAATATTCGCAATTATTGTGTATTGTAATATATCACGAATATTCTGAGCCAATCAGAGTGCTCCATTCCGCATTTCTCGAATATTCGCAATTATTTTGTATTATAAAATATCACGAATATTCTGAGCCAATCAGAGTGCTCCATTCCGCATTTCTCGAATATTCGCAATAGCGAAAAATCGCAATAGCGAAAAATCGCAATAGCGAAAATTCGCAATAATTAAATTTCCAAAAAATATCACGAATATTCGTATTTAGCGAATATTTCTCGGATATTCGACTATATATTCGAGATATATCGCGAAATCGAATATGGCATATTCTGCTCAACACTAGTGATTAGAACCCTAACTTCGGGTGAGCCCATATGATCTGCCAGGGTGACCTGGTTGTGTACGTATGCAGCCGGTTGGTGGAAGCCTCTCTACTGCTATAGATACTCCTACGTAGCTTGGGGGGGGGGGGGTTGGCGTAGCTTGATGGCACCGGGACATTAAGCAGGAAGGAAATCCATGCTGGCATTGTTCCTTTAAGTGTTATTAAACCCACAAAAGTAAAATTAGTATGTAGATGCAGTAAAGCACGCTTGTTATACTCACTGTGGAACCTACGGGGTTAATCCTCTGTATTGTGTAAAAATCTGTTTGATCTTCCACTTCCATCTTCCACTGATCTTCCCCAATCCATCTCCTGATAGTAAAGAGCCTTTGAACACTCTGCACATGCTCAGTTAAGCACTGACCACACCTTGCTCCCCATCCAGCAGCCCCCAACCTGCAAAAAGTAATTGTGTAAGCCAACCAAAAATGGTAGGCTGCTGAGCACTAAGCCTGGAGAAACCCAGCAGCATTAAGGGACTGGAGCGTAAGCACACTGTAAATGCACAGTGCATCATTAAGGCTCCATGCACACTGGGCTTAAAACAACATCTGTTCTCTTTGGAGTAAAAAAGTCCATATAGAGCATTTTTTGTACAAAGTTTAGACGAGTTTAGGAGAGTTTTATGTTTTTTCTGCCAGTGAGGTCCAATCAGAAACGCAAATAAGAAGGTTGTTTTTTTCTGCCTCTAAACATTATTCTCAAAATATGCCTCTTAACGTCCTAATGTGAATGGACATACAGTGCCTTGCGAAAGTATTCGGCCCCCTTGAAATTTGCGACCTTTTGCCACATTTCAGGCTTCAAACATAAAGATATAAAACTGTAATATTTTGTGAAGAATCAACAACAAGTGGGACACAATGATGAAGTGGAACAAAATTTATTGGATATTTTAAACTTTTTTAACAAATAAAAAACTGGAAAATTGGGCGTGCAAAATTATTCAGCCCCCTTAAGTTAATACTTTGTAGCGCCACCTTTTGCTGCAATTACAGCTGTAAGTCACTTGGGGTATGTCTCTATCAGTTTTGCACATCACGAGACTGACATTTTTGCCCATTCCTCCTTGCAAAACAGCTTGAGCTCAGTGAGGTTGGATGGAGAGCGTTTGTGAATAGCAATTTTCAGTTCTTTCCACAGATTCTCAATTGGATTCAGGTGTTGACTTTGACTTGGCCATTCTAACACCTGGATATGTTTATTTGTGAACCATTCCATTGTAGATGTTGCTTTATGTTTTGGATCATTGTCTTGTTGGAAGACAAATCTCCGTCCCAGTCTCAGGCCGCGTACACACGAGGGGATATGTCCGCTGAAAACGGTCCGATGGACCGTTTCAGCAGACATCTCCTCTCGTGTGTATGGGCTAGCGGACAGATTTCTCCACCCGACAGATTTCAAAGCATGCTTTGAAATCCATCCGGTGGGAATCTGTCCGCCCGACATGTCTGCTGGTTAGTACACTTACCAGCAGACATGTCGTCCCCCACCGCCGCCGCGCCGCCGCCGAATGGATTCGGCGCATGCGCGGAAGTGTTTTACTTCCTGGTGCGGTGACGTGGCGGTGACGCGGCGGCGTCAACGTCACCGCCGCGTCACCGCGCCGTCCGGCGGCGGGGAATTTGATCCGATGGTGTGTACACGCCATTGGATCAAACTCCCGATCGGACATATCCGATGGAAATGGTCCGCGGACCGTTTTCATCGGATATGTCCGATCGTGTGTACGAGGCCTCAGGTCTTTTGCTGACTCCATCAGGTTTTCTTCCAGAATGGTCCTGTATTTAGCTCCATCCATCTTCCCATCAATTTTAACCATCTTCCCTGTCCCTGCTGAAAAAAAGCAGGCCCAAACCATGATGCTGCCACCACCATGTTTCACAGTGGGGATGGTGTGTTTAGGGTGATGAGCTGTATTGCTTTTACGCCAAACATAACGTTTTGCATTGTTGCCAAAAAGTTCGATTTTTGTTTCATCTGACCAGAGCACCTTTTTCCACATGTTTGGTGTGTCTCCCAGGTGGCTTGTGGCAAACTTTAAATGACACTTTTTATGGATATCTTTAAGAAATGGCTTTCTTCTTGCCACTCTTCCCATAAAGGCCAGATTTGTGCAGTATACGACTGATTGTTGTCCTATGGACAGTCTCCCACCTCAGCTGTAGATCTCTGCAGTTCATCCAAAGTGATCATGGGCCTCTTGGCTGCATCTCTGATCAGTCTTCTCTTTGTATGAGCTGAAAGTTTAGAGGGACGGCCAGGTCTTCGTAGATTTGCAGTGGTCTGATACTCCTTCCATTTCAATATTATCGCTTGCACAGTGCTCCTTGGGATGTTTAAAGCTTGGGAAATCTTTTTGTATCCAAATCTGGCTTTAAACTTCTCCACAACAGTATCTCGGACCCGCCTGGTGTGTTCCTTGTTCTTCATGATGCTCTCTGTGCTTTAAATGGACCTCTGAGACTATTACAGTGCAGGTGCATTTATACGGAGACTTGATTACACACAGGTGGATTCTATTTATCATCATTAGTCATTTAGGTCAACATTGGATCATTCAGAGATCCTCGCTGAACTTCTGGAGAGAGTTTGCTGCACTGAAAGTAAAGGGGCTGAATAAATTTGCACGCCCAATTTTTCAGTTTGTACACACATCAGACCAAAATATCCCAGGAGACATGTCTGATGATCGGACATGTCTCCTCGTGTGTACAGGGCCTAAGTGTTACTAAACCCAGGAGGACCCTGCAGTCACTATAGCTGGTCGCCCACAGTACACAGAACATGGAAACGCACTTCTTTTTGTAAATATAAACTGCTAAATACCTTTTCTCATCAGCAGTATATAGCAGTCTTGTGATTTCTATCCCTGTGTGGTAAAGCTGGTATGATGAGTTTTTATTCGGCTCTCAATGTCCTATAAAACTTCAGGACCCCTGACTCTTTGTCTGGACAGTGTTAATCACACACACTCTCCCAAGAACAGAAAAAAACTCTCTAGAAATACACACCAAACTTTCATTTATAATATTCAGAGAATAGTTGAAGACGCTGGAAGAAGGTGAAGATCAGAGGTGACAGGATCAAACAGCCTTTTTAAACAATGCGCAGAATTAACCCCTTAGATTCCACAGTGAGTATAATAAGCATGCTTTACTGCATATACAAACTGATTTTACTGCTTTAAACACTTTAAGTCCTGGCCTTAAACAAATGAAAATACAAGTAGTAGTTTACACAATACAGTGTCTTGTTACTTAGGCAGAGTACAACAGAAAAGGCTATTACATTTCTCAGAGAGCAATACAAGGGAGGTCATACCAGCTTAAAGTGGTAATAAATCTTTACATAAGCGCACTAAAATTACAAGCTTTAGGTGATGAACAATCATGATGCAAATCTTCCTACATAAGCTGTACCTTTTTATCTGCAGCCATCCTAACTGTTCTAAATTAAAGCACACAGAGCAGATGGTCTAAGTCAGGGTGCATGAACTGATATCACTCACTCCACAGCACAAAGCAAAGATCTGAGTGTAATCTGACACTTGAGTGACCTGAATTGGAGGGATGACACACACCCCTGTCCACACAACATCACTGGGAAACCTGGACATTGTAATCTCAGTAAGGCGGTCAATCATCTCCTGTGTGCTAAGGGGGCACACAGGATATCCTTATCCACAAAGAAATGCCGCTGTAGCTTACGGCGGCGTAGCGTAAATGGGCCGCCGTACGCGGGTGTAATTCAAATTAACTAGTGTGGGGCGTGTTTTATTATAATTATGAATGACCCGACGCAAACGACGCTTTATTTTAACTGCGCATGCGCCGGCTGTGGACGTATCCCAGTGCGCATGCGCGAAATCACGTCGCAAAACATCAATGAAAACGACGTTTATGTAACGGTTTACGCAAACGACGTGAACGACGGAAAAATCGACGCTGGTCCGACGTCCATACTTAACATTACGTACACCTCTATACAGCAGGGCTAACTTTACGCCGGACCTTACGCTTACGCAAACGACGTAAAAACACTGCGCCGGCCGTACGTATGTTCGTGAATCGGCGTATATAGCTCATTTGCATATTTTACACAGACACACAACGGAAGCACCCCTAGCGTCCAGCGCAAGTATGCAACTAAGATATGACGGTGTAATAACGTTACGCCAGTCGTATCTTAGCGTAATTCTGGCGTATCTTGTTTTGTGAATGCAAAACAAACATACGCCAGCGGGAATTTGAAATTACGGCGGCGTATCTGCAGATACGCCGCCGTAATGCTTTGTGGATCTGGCCCTATATGAGGACATCATTTATTTATTTTGCATTTCAAAGTTTTACATCCCTTTTATTATAAAAGCAAAAGGACACAGTTTTCCATAGTAAAAGGGAGTCAAAAACACAATACACAGATGTAAACCCATATACATTTGAGGTACAGAAATATAAAAAGGGGGACAATAGTATTTGCTTTACACATGCTATGTACAATTTTAGCATCTTCTGTAGGTAAAGTTTATAAAAAATAAAATAAAAAAAATCTTCAACAGGGCATATGACATCAACAAAATTTAAATGGGCACCTAATATGGCTATGCTATTGATATTATTTTTTTTTTTTTGCTTTGTGCAGATAGAACTTCGATTCCTAGATAGACATTGGCAATCTACCAAATCCCTGGGGATTGGGACGTACAGTAGAGATGTGAGATTTGATGAGAAGATGATAGCAGCATGACAGGCAAATTGGTTGCCATATGGTAGACATAAAAATCGCAACATCCATCATTTTATTCCCCCATATATAAAGTTTTGGGGTTCTTCCAAAAAAACTTAGCAGTGGATAAATATATCTTTATGGAAAATGTAATCTAGGCATGCCTGCTCCATTGCCGGAATTATGCAGGCGCCATTGGCTGATGAACCAAGGCTGTGGGTTAATCCGCTGGATAAAAGTGACTACATAGCACCATGCTCTTTTTCTCATACTAGGCTGCTCTTGTACCGTACGTTACATACTCCATAGTGCTGAACCTTGTTACTAGGGTTGTCCCAATACCGATACCAGTATCGGTATCGGGACCGATACCGAGTATTTGCGGGAGTACTTGTGTATAGACACTCCCCCTTGCTTGGGATTGGACGGATCCGTCCAATCCCGAGAAGGGGAGTGTCTATGCATGGCGCGGCGGGGATTAGGAGTATTCAAACGAAAGATGCCTGTATAGTGCGGCGCTGTAATGCATGGGGGTTAACGCGGCAGCAGCAGCAGCGGCGGTGGCGGTGGCATCGGCATCATCTACCACTAGGTATGGGGGACATGACATGGCTGCATATGTGAGGGACATGACATGGCTGCATATGTGAGGGACATGACATGGCTGCATATGTGAGGGACATGACATGGCTGCATATGTGAGGGACAGGACATGGCTGCATATGTGAGGGACATGACATGGCTGCATATGTGAGGGACATGACATGGCTGCATATGTGAGGGACATGACATGGCTGCATATGTGAGGGACATGACATGGCTGCATATGTGAGGGACATGACATGGCTGCATATGTGAGGGACAGGACATGGCTGCATATGTGAGGGACATGACATGGCTGCATATGTGAGGGACAGGACATGGCTGCATAGGTGGGGGGACATGGCTGGATATATGTGGGGGGACATGGCTGCATTTGGGGACACATTTAAAAAAAGTATCGGTATTCGGTATCGGCGAGTACATGAAAAAAAGTATCGGTACTTGTACTCGGTCCTAAAAAAGTGGTATCGGGACAACCCTACTTGTTACCCATCACAGCATTTTATTATATTTGGTAAAAATTCCAAAGCAATTAAAGGGGTAACTCTTTTAGAGAAATGATGATCCTCATTTGTTTCCAATGTTTCCTAAAATACTGTAAAATTTGTGTGACCCTACAGTATAACCCAACCGTCTGGGAATTGTACAGATGTCTGTGTCCCTCAATGGACAGAAAGAAATTGGATCCTTGTAACAGCAACAATCAGATGTTAGTTTTTATTCTCTAATCCACTTAAAAAATTAAGGAATCCTATTTGCAACCATCAGCTTCGGGTTTCTTTGCTTAATATTTTATAAATGATTATGTTTCTTAGGCCGCGTACACACGAGCAGACAGATTTGTTCAAATCGGTCGGGCCGACCGATTTGAACAAATCTGTCTGCTGGGGACGTATTGGTTTGATCGTGTACACACGATCAAACCAAAATCCCCGCCGCCAGACGGCGCGGTGACGTGGCGGTGACGTTGACACCGCCACGTCACCGCACCAGGAAGTAAAACACTTCCGCGCATGCGTCAAAACCATTCGGCGCGTGTGCGAGAAGACATGTCTGCTGGTTAGCGTACTAACCAGCAGACATGTCGGGCGGACGGGTTCCCAGCCGACAGATTTGAAAGCATGCTTTCAAATCTGTCGGCTGGCCAAATCCGTCGGCTCGCCCGTACACACGATTGAATCTGTCTGCTGGGACGGTCGGGCCGACCGTTTCCAGCAGATAGATTTGATCATGTGTACGCGGCCTTACTGTATATTGTATTCTATATCGATCATGTACAATAAATTCATGTTTTCTTTCATTAAATTCTTACTCACCTCTAGCCACGAGCAAATATCTCTCTCGTTCATGCTGTGAACCACGGATTCATCAGCAAATTCATCTAACATACAGTCCATGAGATTCATTAGAGATCGGACTAAATTTGTGTCAGAGGTTGGTGATAATTCCTAAAAAATAAAGCAAACAAGTGAAAGCCATGTTTTTGATCAGACAGGAGATCTTGTAAATATATAGCTATGAATTTGTAATAAACGTTGTATGAACCATCTTGGTGAACGGTGTGTCACCTGAATATATTATGGAGTTCCAGCCATAGGCATGCGCACAGGGTGTGCCAGATGTGCCTGGGCACACCCTAATCACCCCATTTGCATCAGCATTTTCCAGGGGCAGCACCAGGTGGGTGGTTGGGGGTGCCAGTGGCCAGTGTAAATGCCCCCATTATATTTAAGGCTATTTTCAACCCTAGGAACACACTATACCCGTTTTTAGGGTGTAACTTAATATGATCTCAATGAACTGCCTCCCACCTCCAGAGCCTCCTCCTTGTGACAGTGTGTGCATTTAAACTTTGGGGTGCACACCCTAATGCAATAAGCTGCAGACACCTATGGTTACAGCCAACACTTATGTACACAGAAAATTGACACTGTTATACAAGCTGTACACTCACTTCTTTACATTGTAGCAAAGTGTAATTTCTTCAGTGTTGTCACATGAAGAGATATAATAAAATATTTAAAAAACATGTGAGGGGTGTACTCACTTTTGTGAGATACTGTACTTTCATACATGATAATCTGGCAGCAACTAGATCACCCAAATAGCCCTTACAGTATGTATGGTATAATGGAACATCACAGTCCATCTCTAAATTTATAGTTTCTCAGAATATTATTTTGTCCAACTCATTGCATTTGGATAAAGCTCTGTCAGAGGCCTTATTTGGGGTGCAAACTCCAGCAATTCTCAGAATGCAACTGTCCTATGAGCAGGATAAAAATCAATGATTAAAAAAAATATATTTAACCACTTAAGGACCGCCTACTGCACATATACGTCGGCAGAATGGCACGGCTGGGCACATCAACGTATATATACGTTGATTTTAGTACCCAGCCGTGGGTCACGGGCGCGCGCCCGCGGCGCACTCCCGTGACCTGGTCCGAAGCTCTAGGAATGGAACCGCGGGATTCGCGGACCCGATCGCCGCTGCAGTGCGGCGATCCGTCCCTGGAGCTGAAGAACGGGGAGAGCCGTGTGTAAACACGGCTTCCCCGTGCTTCACTGTGGCCGCAGCATCGATCGCATCATCCCTGTAATAGGGGGACGCGATCGATGATGTCACACCTACAGCCACACCCCCCTACAGTTGTAAACACACACACAGGGAACACTCAAATTCACAGCGCCCCCTGTGGTTAACTCCCAAACTGCAACTGTCATTTCCACAGTAAACAATGCAATTTAAATGCATTTTTTGCTGTGAAAATGACAATTATATATCAGACAGGAGGCTCATATCTATGCATTAATCTTTCTTTATTAATGCTCACAGCAGAATCTATTTCTAATAACTCAATGTAAAACAAAACTTTTAAAACAGACTACCACTCCCAGCAGTCCATATAACCTCTGGCCACGCCCCTGACAGTGACCTGCATAAAAGGGGGCTGTCTGTGAGGGTTCCTCCTCTTTCTTTCTGCTCACGGACAGATAAGTACCTTGCTTGTAGTGTTTTTTACATTTTGGGAGTACAGGGGGCTTCTTCTGCCCCCTGTTACTTCTTTATTGGTCTTCCTATGTTTTTTGTTATATTTTTCCTTTATCTCTATTGTGTCTTTAAAGTATATTCGTTTTGTTCCCTTCAGCCCTCCAGCTGTTGCCTTCGGCGCCGTTATTGCCCCCCCCTTTTTCCACACTGTCTGTACTAAATTGCGCGGTGGTCGGGGGGGTTTTTTCCTCCCCCTGTCAGCGGGATTCGCAAGGCATTATCTCCCCTCCGTTTGCGCTTTACTGAGCGCTCTGTCCCGTCGCCGCCATCTTCCCCTCCTTCTCCCTCAGACAATCGCGCGAGTACGGGGGGCGGAGCTTCCGACGCTCGCCCGTTCCACCAATCAGCGCCCAGCGGTCGTAGTCTCGCGAGACTTCGTTCCCGGGCTGCTGGAGGTCTCAGGCTCTTCCCCTCTCCGTCACCATTCAGCGCCGATGGTGGGGAGCATAGGATCGGAGCCTGCTGACCTCTTGTAGTGCGGGGTGTTAGGTAATCTAGTACAAACCACTTAAATATCACCCCTAGCGCTGCTGACACATACTATCTGCCCAATAGTCAGTGTGCACACTGTTAACCTGCAGACCCCTGCTAACATCTCCTCACGTATCTGCCATGGCTGAGCTTAACCAACTGTCCCCCAGTGGGGACATCTCCTCAGCAGGCATTTCACACACCCTTAGTGCAACACAGCTACAGGACATCATCCATATGTCCATACAGGCTGCCCTGGCTTCTGCTACCCCATCTGCCTGGACCCAGCAACCTGTAAATACCCCATTATTGCCGCCCCAGAGCGGTGAACCACCCATAAAAAAAGGCAAGGCCTCGCACAAGAGGAAACACACCCTGGTGGTACATGACTCCCCGGCAGGGGAAGTAAACAATTTGCTACAGGTAGCCCCCACCACGGGCTACCACCCCCAGCATCAACCAGATATATCTCGACCCCTGGACCCCAGGGAGATTCCACATAAGGGGTATAAGGCCGTTAGAAGGGCTAAACCGGACTCATATGATGACTCTTCAGAAGAGGACTCGGCTGACCCTTCTGATGGGTCGGATGTATCAGAGTCAGGGTCATACATTGAAGATGCTGGGGCTACGGCGCTTGTCACAGCCGCCACTCCTGCCACGCAGGACGAGGTCCTTCTGGACGCTCTCGGAGAACCCTTTTTCCACCCAGACGCAATTACTCACCCGCGTTCTGGAGAGTGGACGCCTCTGCCTCATGTTTCACAGTTCGTGGAACTTTGGGCTAGGAAGTCTCTAGATAAAAATGGCCGTAATAAATTAAGGGCTGAATGCCCCAGACCCTCCATACCTAAGAAGGTTGTGGCCACCCCAGAGGTAGACCCGGTCTTAACGAAATATCTCTTGAAGACAGGGAAATTTCAGAAGAAGGGCATCGAACGATCCTTCCGGGCCATACAAGACCGTGTACTAGACCTCATGGGTCCACTGACTAAGATCCTGAACCTTTTCGAACAGGCTGCGGCTTCTGGACAACCAGTTGACCTCCCGCAGCTTAGGGGTTGGGCACAAAGAGCCCTATGCCTAGCTGGCACCGCCAACACGGCATGTTCGGTGGAGAGACGCAGGTCGATCCTCATGCGCCTGGACCCCCAGTTGTCACACCTGGTGGAATCCGAGCGGGGCCCATCGGCCGAGGGTTTGCTCTTTGGTGACACGGTTATCAAAGACATAAACAAATTTGTAGGACTGTTCACCAGTCTGGACAAGGCCCAAAACTCCTTAAGGAGAACTGGGACCAACAAGGTTTTTAACAGGGCCGGCAGAAATAGAGGCCGTTCTGCCGGCCGTTCCACTTCTTACAGGCCGCAGGGCAGACCCTTTTCTCAATATCAATACCAGGCTCCATCCTATGCCACCTCGGTGGCGCAACCGGCACCCTTCTTTCCTCCCCGAGGCAGACCCTGGCGCGGACGTGGTGGACGCGGTTACCCACGATCCCGACCTCCTACTGGTGAGTATGCCTTACACCACATTCAATCACATCCCCGTGGGGGGACGTCTGAGGTATTTTACCCTAGCCTGGTCTGCGATTACGGCAGATGCATGGATTTTACACTCCGTAGCGGGATTTGCTATAGACATACAATCCCCACCGCTTCTCAACGTGATTCCTCCTCCCATTTGGTTTGCAAGACGAAACAGTCTTCTCATCGACAAAGAAATACGAGACCTGCTGGTCAAACAGGCAATTGTAGAAGTAGACCCCTTTTCCCCAGGCTTCATAAGCAACCTGTTCCTGGTACGCAAGAAAGGGGGAGGTTACCGTCCGGTGATAAACCTCAGGGACCTAAACCAATATGTCGAGTATCGACATTTCAAGATGGAGGGAATTCATTTCCTCCGAGACCTTCTCCACCCAGGAGACTGGCTCGTGAAGGTGGATTTACAAGACGCATATCTTACGGTCCCTATACACCCGGAATCCCAGCATCTACTTAGTTTCCCGTGGAAAGGCAGGATGTGGCAGTTTACTTGCCTTCCATTCGGCCTGTCGTCCGCCCCATGGTGTTTCACCAAGCTCATGAAACCAGTGGTGGCAGCACTCAGAAGCAGAGGAGTACGTCTGATTATCTATCTGGACGACATCCTCATCATGGCCTATTCCAAGACTCAAGCCCTCCTCCACATGTCTTGGACTATATCCCTAATACAAAAGCTGGGCTTTATTATCAATCACGAAAAGTCCATTTTGATCCCATCCCAACAGATGGAGTTCTTGGGCTTTACGGTAAACACCGTTCAATCCACCCTCAGTCTCCCCAAAACCAAACTTGCCCTTATTCGCAAGGAGATTCGTGCAGCTCTACGCAGGGGCCATCTATCCCTCCGTACACTAGCGCGCCTAGTGGGCTTGCTTGCGGCCTCCATCCAGGCCATCTTTCCAGCCCCACTGCATTACAGGGCCCTTCAGAGGCTCAAGATTATGCACTTGAGACAAGGCCTCAGATACTCAGACGAGATTCCTCTCTGCCAGGAGACTACAGAGGAACTGAGATGGTGGCTTCACCACGCCGTCGAATGGAACGGCAAAACCATCTTCGTCGTCATAGAATCGGATGCCAGTCGACAGGGCTGGGGCGCCCGATGCGGTACGGCCTCCACAGGAGGGACGTGGTCCGCAACGGAAACCTCTCTGCATATCAATGCACTGGAACTTTTGGCAGCCTTATTCGCTGTCAAGAGTTTCATGCCCCATACCTCCACATGCTGTATTCTGTTTCGCATGGACAACGTGGCGGCGGTGCAATATGTCAACCGTCTGGGAGGCACCAAATCCAAAATCCTGGCGTGTATCGCAAAGGATTTCTGGCACTTTTGTCTAGCCCACGACATTACCCCTATAGCGGAATACATCCCAGGAGTCTCCAACTCAGTAGCGGACTGGAACTCGCGATATCTTCGCGACTCCAGCGACTGGAGACTGGATCGGTCAATATTTCTTGCTTGCAGCGGCTCTGGGGACCGCTGTCTACAGATCTCTTCGCCTCCCGCCTCAACCACCAACTCCCTTGCTTCTTCAGCTGGAGGCCGGACCCGGAGGCATATGCGGTGGACGCTCTCTGCCAGCCTTGGCCGGAGGGGACACAGTACGCGTTCCCCCCTTTCCAAATGATCCCCAGACTTCTCCTACGAATAGCCAACCTGGGGGCGACTGTGGTATTGATTACGCCATGGTGGCCGACCCAACCATGGTTCCCTCTGTTACTGGGGAGGACGGTAGACCTCCCCAGGCTGATTCCCCTTTTCCCTCACCTTCTCACCAGTCCGAGCAGGGATCTTCACCCCCTGGTTCTGGAGAACAACCTGCCACTTCTGGCGTGGTTGGTTTCGGGATCCCAACCTCGGATAGAGACCTTTCGGAATCAGCTCAGAATCTCCTCACAATGGCCTGGGCCCCCGGGACTAGATCGGCATATAGATTAGCCTGGAAACGCTGGGTTTGTTGGTGTGATCAACGACAGATTGATCCCGTACAAGCCCCTGTACCACTAGTAGCGAATTTCCTGGCGGATTCTTATGAATCCGGTAGATCATACAGCTCTATCAACATCTATCGATCAGCTATCTCAGCCTATCACTGCCCCGTGGATTCTTTGCCAGTTGGCAGACATCCACTGGTATGTAGACTTTTAAGAGGTGTGAAGTTTCAACGTCCCCCTAGGCCTAGATACCAAGCGACCTGGGATGTATCCAAGGTGCTTGATATGTTCGCCAGTTGGGGGGACAACGCGGACCTGTCTCTGAGACTTTTATCCATAAAACTAACGGTCCTCCTATGTCTAATTTCTATCAAGAGAGTGTCAGACGTTAGAGCTCTAGACATCTCCAGACGACAATTCTCGCCGCAAGGGGTTGAATTTTCCATTGTACGGAGGACCAAAACCGGTATCCACTCTGTTTTCTATCCTTCCTTTCCTGCTCATCCACTCCTCTGTGTTGTTCGTTGCCTCCAGGTATACGAATCTCAAACCGCTACCCTGCGTTCCGCACACTCTTCTCAGCTTCTTGTGTCCTATGTCAAACCTCACCTTCCTGTCTCGTCTGCCTCCCTGGCACGCTGGGTGAGGTCCGCCATGGAGATGGCGAGGATCGATGTTACCTTATTCGGGGCTCACTCCACCAGGGGCGCTATGGCTACCAAGGTAGTCGTATCAGGGGGCTCTCTTTTAGATCTCTTGAGAGCGGCGGATTGGTCTTCTGAGACCACGTTCCGTCAGTTTTACTTCAGACCACAGGATCACATCTCCTTGTCGGTCCTCTCTTAGGGTTACTGTGTACTGTGTTTAATCATATCTTCATGCATAGATTTCTAGCTTTGAACTTGCATAGATATGAGCCTCCTATCTGATATATAATTCGAGATTTTCCTAGCTTGTGACGGAAAATATTGATTATATGATGACAGGAGGCGAGTATCTTCCCTTCCGACCCTCCCTATTACGATTGTTTTTAATTTTCGCAGGTTACTGAGTGCCGACCTGGGTCTTTCAGACGCATAATCCAGTTTGGGGAATGATTGAATCCTGTCTTCTCGTTGGAACGCAGCTCACTTGAGAACCCTCGTTTGGAATCAGTTTGTTCCGGAACCCCTGTTGGGTCACGTTTGGTGGTTACTTTCCCGTCGGAAGCTGTCAGATGTCGACCGGTCGGTCTGAGCCTCGAAGACGCGCTTCGATCCTCCGTTTTGGTGTCGTTTCCATCTAAGAAGTGATCGCATCAAGAAAGAGGAGGAACCCTCACAGACAGCCCCCTTTTATGCAGGGCACTGTCAGGGGCGTGGCCAGAGGTTATATGGACTGCTGGGAGTGGTAGTCTGTTTTAAAAGTTTTGTTTTACATTGAGTTATTAGAAATAGATTCTGCTGTGAGCATTAATAAAGAAAGATTAATGCATAGATACTCGCCTCCTGTCATCATATAATCAATATTTTCCGTCACAAGCTAGGAAAATCTCGAATTGTCCCAAAAATGTGTCAAAATTGTCTGAAGTGTCCGCCATAATGTCTCAGTCACGAAAAAATCGTCGCTATTAGTAGTAAAAAAAAAAATTTTTTATAAAAATGCAATAAAACTATCCCTTATTTTGTAAACGCTATACATTTTGGGTCAAACCAACCGATAAACGCTTATTGCGATTTTTTTTACCAAAAATATGTAGAAGAATACGTATCGGCCTAAACTGAGGAAAAAAAATGTTTTTTTATATATTTTTGGGGGATATTTATTATAGCAAAAAGTAAAAAATATTGTTTTTTTTTTAAATTGTTGCTCTATTTTTGTTTATAGCGCAAAAAATAAAAACTGCAGAGGTGATCAAATACCACCAAAAGAAAGCTCTATTTGTGGGGGAAAAAAGGACGCCAATTTTGTTTGGGAGCCACGTCGCACGACCGCGCAATTGTCAGTTAAAACGACGCAGTGCCGAATCGCAAAAAGGGGCAAGGTCCTTTACCTACATTTTGGTCCGGGTCTTAAGTGGTTAAATCATATTTTTTGGGGGTATTTTTATCAAATTTTTTTTAATACAATGCTTTTGGAGTAAAAATGTGGTTTTCTATTTAAGACACATTATTAATTTAGTTTATTCAGCATGGAATGGAGCTAGTTATGTAGCATGAGGATGTCTTTTTCTGCAATATTTACATGTTTGGTAATTTCATTCAATAAATCCAAGCTGAGATAACATGCACTGCATTAATGGAGAAAAAGTTCAGGAATATTCCTTTATCCCGTTGTTTTGCAAATCTATGTACACTACAAACTGTATGATTAAATTGGTTCTGGCATCGCTGTTTTACTAACCTGACAGCTTATTATTCTAAATAGGATACCTTCATTTTGCAATTATTGAAGATTCTAACTACCAGCAAGAATAAGTCCTTACATTTAAAGAGCACCTGTCATTTCAGATCCATCATGGCAGCACTTGTTAGTGGGCATCCACTCACTTGCTGCTGCCACGTCCCTCACCTTGCTGTGTCACTGTCCAACACCAGTCATACCATTAAAGTGAATGGGACTGTTGGTAAGTCAACAGCGGGTCAGAGGAGGAGCCATTGCAGGACAGAGATGACAGTTGCTCTTTAAAAATTATGATTTGAATGAAGTCTTTTTTACTAGTGATTTCAATCGTAATTTAAATCGACTTGATTTAAATAAAATCCACCCTGCCTATGACTATGTATAACAGAACATCAAAATCCAAATAAGCTGCATACAGCATTGTTTACTTACATTCTTTATGTCAATACTATTTACAGTATTATAATTGTTTATGCTGTATCTGGCAGAAAAGTACCTTTGCACATTTTCGTATCATCTGAAGACATGGGGGGACCATTCTATCAAATAAACCTTCAATAAAACTTTTATGCATTTTGCTGAGCCCTGGAGGTAGAAGATTGATCCAGGAAACCATGAGGGGTCTCCAACCAAGCATAGTAGGTTCCATATAAATCATACCGCATCTTGATACCTAAAAAAAATATACAATTTTTACCGAACATTTACAAAATGGAACAGGCTATTGTAGGCCTGCAGTTATGTGCAACTATTTATACAGTACAGTTTTTAGCTCTTTGTTCTCTATGGCCGCGTACACACGATCGAACATGTCCGCTGAAACTGGTCCGCAGACAGGTTCGATGGTTAGTACACAAAATCATCGGACCAAAAACCTGCGCATGCTCAGAAGCAAGTCGACGCATGCTTGGAAGCATTGGACTTCGTTTTTTCCTCACGTCGTTGTGTTCTACGTCACCGAGTTCTGGTCCGAGGGGATTTTGGTCCGATGGTGTGTACGCACATCAGACCAACAGACCACTTCAGCCTGGTCCGATGAAAACGGTCCGTCGGACAAGTTTCATCGGACATGTCTGATCGTGTGTACAGGGCCTAACAGTCAATTTAGGAAGGAGGTTCAATCAGCTATTCATACTTTCCAGACTTTTTTTTATATAATGTCAGACGTTGTCATTTCTGTGCTGCATCTAAATTATCTGAAGTGCAACACTTAAAAGAACATTAATATGTGGCGGGATCACAAGGCTCATGGCCCTAAATTCTGTAATATATGATGTAATTGAACTAATTCCCTCCCTCTTTTCTGAAACATCATTCAAATTGTAAATACTGAAAACAATTAAAAAATATATATATTTACTGTAGCGGGAGAAGCCACTTCCAAATCCATAGGCTCAAAAATTAGACTCATCTGAGAAGACATTTGAATAATTTCTCCACTCATTAAACATAACTTTTTATTGTCATCCAACACTGTATTCATGTTTTCAATCCATACAGCATCAACTGGTCCATCAAAGATCAGCCATTTTCTGTCTGGGGTCTGCAATAAGAAACAAGTTTAATAAATAGAAATCAGAAACTCAGAGTACTATGAAAATGAAATCTAAAAGTCAGAGTGTACCCATAGTTATAGCTGCATGAATACTAAGCTAAAAGTGTCATTTGCTATGACATAAATTTAAAACATAAAATAGTAAAATACATGCATTATTTTCATTGATATATTGTGCATGTAATACTGTAAATACAAATTCAAATCTATTATGGTTAAAATAAACATGTCTTAATGAATATGAGCTGTGATAACATGTGTGGCTGCTGGCAAACCTAAAAAATGACAATATCGCAGTGACGGTGAATATAAAATGTTATTAAGTAAACAGTGTTCATTGTGCCAAACATGAAGTCTCTCTAAAAAAAATGTCATATACAGTATATTGACATAAAAAAGATCTTCCACCATTAAGCAGATCCTTGTAGTGTAACGAAAAAATCTTTCCCAGGTGTATGCACTTAAACTCCAGAATCACTCCTCTTAGATGACTTTCGCACTGGTGCGCATTGCAGCCGCTATAACGCTACAAATAGCACCTGCAAAGCGCCCTGAAACAGCTCCTGCTGTCTCTCCAGTGTGAAAGCTCTGAGGGCTTTCAAACTGGAGTGGTGCGCTATAAGGACGGTAAAAAAAGTCCTGCTAGCAGCATCCTTGGAGCGGTGAAGGAGCGGTGTGTATAACGCTCCACCACCGCTCCTGTCCACTGAAATCAACGGGCAACGTGGCAAAGCGTCCCTGCAGAGGTGCCTTGCGGTGGTTTGCACCCTTTCTCGGCTGCTAGCGGAGGGTAAATAGCACACGGAAAGCAGGAACACAATACTAACAAACAACGTTGATCAGCAAAGCAGACCAGCAGTGCAGTGGTTAATATAGAGTTCCTGGGATGGCCTGAGTGGAGAGATGATAAAGGCAGCCAGATAAGAGAGTAAGAGATAAGAGAGTCTGGCCTCTAATGGACACATGGAGAGACAGGTAAGCTGCCAGACATTATTGCATATCCATGACACTATGGAGGCTTTGAAGACTCTTTGAAGCACCACTGAAGCTACAAAGCCGAAGCAAAACAAAGCAAACGTAGGTGTAAACAGGACTGTAAGCTAACCATTTTATTTAGTGACAGGAGCTTTGACTAGCTTTCAGAGAGCTTTAACAAAGCCTGTCCGAAGTCTTGTTAAAGCCGAAGCAAGTGTAAATGAGCCCCAAGGCAGCAGCAAAAGGCAATTCCCACTTGAACAAAGTGAGTGAAGCACATACACCTGGGGAAGATTTTATGGTCTGGTGAGTGTGCATTTGATTAAGGTAGATCTTTTTTTTCAAATATATATGGACTTTTAATTAAGGCAGACATCATGTTTGGCACATTGAACACTATTTACTTATTTGTTTTTGTATATATTTTTGTAAGTGCAGCTGCCTTGCTGTTCCAGTCATTTAACTCCTGCAGTGCTGGCATGGCAGCTTGGAGGGTCATCTCCTACTTTCCAGCCTTTTCTAGAAGATTGGTACACCTTAGTAAAAAATTAATGCACAGTTGAACATCGGATTAAGAGCATAATCCTTTCCAGGAGAATGCTCGTAATCCAAAGTACTCGCATATCAAAGCGAGTTTTCCCATCGAAGTCAATGGAAACGAAAAAAAAATGTTCCGCATTGACTTCAATGGAATGCAATATTGAATGAGGCCAGAGGTGGAGGGGGGCCAGAGAGCACCAAAAATGGCCAAAAAGGCCCGAGGACACTTCGGCTTGTTTCCTGCGCCCCTGTACCTCAGGCCAAATGAGGTACTGCAGGCAAATGTTTGACTTTTCTCGGCTCCTGCGCCCTCGTACCTCAGGTCAAATGAGGCACTGCAGGCCAATGTTCGACTTTGCTCGGCTTCCGTGCCCACCGTACCTTAGGCCAAATTAGGTACTGCAGGCCTATTTAGCTTGAATTCTGCTCATCTTGCGAGTCAACACTCTCAAACCGAGTCAGAATTTAAAAGAAAGTTGCTAGCAATTCAAAACGCTCTCAAACCAAGTTACTCTTAAACCGAGGTTCCACTGTATATGATTTCAACAAGTACATGAATCTGTTGCACACACCAACATTTGCCATGCAGATGTGAGACACACATCTAAAAAGTGGCTGTGCCACCCTTTATAGGATTGCCTGTAGTGTTGCTTTACACGTTTTATTGTCCCATGTTTGTCTGGAAGATCTACATAGTGTTCTCTTGGAGTAAAACTGTGCCCTTGCTTTAGTTAAATTAATGTAGTTCCATATGAAGTACAGAATTCCACTGACAGCATCATTGCAAATATATTTAGATACACTTTAACCCAAAAGTTTTAGTGGTCAAAAATGTGTACTATATTTTAAATTGCATTTAGAAATGTAAAATATTTGCTTTCCATACAATTTACAATTTTAATATAAATTAATAATTTAAATTTTCATTACTTACCGTTGAAGAAGCAAATGCTCTGAAACTAACCGCCAATATTCCATCTGACCATTCATGAGACACTGGGTCAAATTGTCCATAAAGTTGACCCATGGTTATGGACTTTGGATTTATCACTGTAATTTGAACCTTATTTTCATCTAAGAGTCCCTAAAGGAAACCAAGTTTTTAAATCAAAGTTAAAATATGCAGCCATTAAAAGACATGTCGAGCAAAATGTTATTTTTATCTGAGTTTGTAAAAGAATATACCAGATGTTGAAATGTTCAGACTTCATTAGCAAAACTCAAAGAATTTAGATACATTTTCAATTGATAGAGCCTATTTTTCTTTTCTTGCTTCCCGCTTTAAATTATTTACAACCATTCATAGAGCACATGAAAGATATTTTGTTTAATTGTGTGATATTTTCTGCTATTTACAGATGTACTTTTATAGTAAAAACCCTCTATGAGGGCTCTCACCCCCTCGTACTTATTATACTCAAATGCCGCGGACACACGATTGGAAATTCCGACAAGAAAACCATGGATTTTTTTCTGACGGAATGTTGCATACACACAGTCACAGAAATCTTGTTGGACATTCCGACCGTCAAGAACGCGGTGACATACAAGACGCACAACGAATCGAGATCAATGAAGTTAAATAGGCAGTTCGGCTCTTCTGCTTGATTCTGAGCATGCGTGTTGTTTTGCGCGTTGGAATTGCATACAGACAAGCGGATTTTCCGATAGGAACTTTTCCGTCGGAAAAATAGAGAACTGCTCTGAATCTTTTGTTGGCGGAAATTCCGACAGCAAAAGTCTGGTTGGAATTTCCGACCAAAAGCTCACATTGGACTTTTCTAGTCGGAATTTCCGATCATGTGTACGCGGCAAAAGGCAAACCAAAGATGCAGAGCAGACCTGCTTTACACTGCCAATATCTGTGCAAGTTCTAGAGAGAAGAAATGAGAGAGCTTTATAGCCATCTATTTTACCTCTACAGATCCAAGACACAGGTGCCATGTTATATGTGTGAATTACTTAAGGTGTGATGGAACACCCCCATTATCTACAAGGTCCAGCCAGAATCACTTGTCATTCTGAATTTGCCATATATGTATGAATTTAAAAAGTTAAACTTTTTAGAAGCCAATATACTAATAAATAAGTCTGAATTCTTGCCTCTTCCACCTAATGCTATTACCATGAACACATTTATTCTTACAGTGATTGTCCTTTAACATCTATCAAGGAGGCAAACTCCTTTCAAATAAATTCATTTAACTGCAACTGTGTGAGACCCATCACCTAGATTTCACTAATCAAAGTCAATTCAATTCTAATCATGTCAGGTCTAATCAACAATCTTTGTCAAGTGGCTGGCTTGATTATATTTTCTAAAAATAGGAAGACATAGGCCTCTATTTGACTTTTTTATGTATTTTTGAAACCCAGCTTGCTGGGATATACTCTAATTGGCAAATGAATTAAAGATAAATGAGAAAGGATGTTTAATGAGCTAGTATGTATTGCATCCATGTTCACCCCTCTTCCTTCCGGGACCCCGGACTCAGGCTTCGTGGCTGGCCAAAGTCGCATGACTTCACTCCCGCCGCGCATGTGCCCGGAAACCACCAGTCACGGCACTCGCCTGTGAAGAAACAGAACGGGCGACCGCTTCTTCACAGTGCATGCACCAATGACATCATCAGCACAGTGTACAGCAAATGTCTCCTGAACGCTGCACGCTTAGGAGATATATACACTACACTGCCTTATTAAAGGGTTACCTATAGGCACAACTTACCAGTGGAGGTTTACAACCTTGTTAATCTGGATAGAAAATCTGCACTTAGTAAAATATGGTTAAAGGCTTTGAGAAGCGTGTGCTATTGGCGACTGTTGATGAATAAAATGTTCTTAATGCTCTATACCAGGGGTCTCCAAACTTTTCAAACAAAGGGCCACTTTATTGTCCTTCAGACTTTAGGAGGGCCGGATTGTGGCCAGCAGGGGCAGGAAATGTCACAGACATCCAGCATCAGTGAGAATAAATATGGGCTCAGGTTTGGTGGTCAATAGGAGAAGTATTCCCCCTATTAGTAAGCAGGGCAGTATCCTATCATTGAAATCAGTGGAATTTATAGTGCCCCAGTGGGAGGAATAGTGCCTTCTATCAGTGGGCGGAATTTTGCCCCAAGGGCCGGATAAAGGCTAGCAAAGGGCCACATTTGGCCCTCGGGCCGCAGTTTGGAGACCCCTGCTCTATACCCCTGCTCTATACTGTAACTGGTAATTAAATAATAAAAAGTTGCAAGGAAATTCATATACAATATTTCAGATGAAATGATTAGCTGCAAATTTGCAAATCCCCCTCTGCACTCCACTAGGTTTTGTTGTTTATAGATATAAGGATGATTAGTCTGGTACAACAAACAATAAACTTTTGTTTAAAATAATCATTAAAATTCTGGAAGCCAAGTCTCTTCACCAGCTGTAGCAGTGTAGAGAAGCTTTCCATAAAGGATATAGGTGGTGAGTAACTGAAAAATAGGATTATACCACTGCCTAGACATGTGCATTCGTTTTCGTTAGAATGCATTTTCCTGAAAATCGTGTTTTTTTGTTATCGTTTTAACAAACGATAACGAAAGCGCAAGAAACAAAAACCGAAATATCCAACATAAAAAATGCTTTATTTTCGTTTTCGTTGTGGTAAAAATTTGATATAGAGAGATTCGACATGACGCTGACTGGATACAGAATAGCAATCTGTCTATCGAATCTGATATACACACACATATGGTACTTTTCGACATTATAGAGAAAAGATTCAACATCTTAGAGAAGAGATTCGACACTATAGAAATAATAGATTTGACATTCGACTGAGAAGATATACTGCACTCGTACATTTTAATGCTCCACCCATAGGCTATAGAAACATTCTAATGTTGGTTGACTATGACTAGTAATAATAATATAATTATTTATTATTATTATTATTATTACTAGTCATACAACATTAGAATTCTTGTAGGCGGAATATTCGACCGGAAATGTACGATTCAATGTAAATTTTCAAAGTTCCGTCGAATATTCTTTCACCATTCGACAGAAACCAAGTATTATTGGATTTTCCCCAATAAAAAACAAAATAAATTAAAACGATTTTTGGGAGTAACTAAATAAATGTATTTTCCAGACGAAAACGAAAAAACAAAACAAAATGTTCCAGTCTGCACATGTCTACTACTGCCTACTAAGGAATTTGCCACTGACAAATAAAAAAGCTGTTGGTCAGCCAGGTATACCCTTAATGCTTAAGTATGGAAAACATTATGAGTAGATCACAAACGCGGAGGGGTGGGTCTCAACCCCTTAAAAAACTAAAACATCACATTTTTTGGCAAGTTCAAAAGTCGTGGTTTCTTTCTCATTAATTATAGACATGGGGGTTGATTTACTAAAGAGTACAGCTCTGTATAAACCAATAATCTTCCAGGTTTTCTTCTCAAAACTTACAGAGGGAGAGACAGACAAACAATGTTTTAGTTGAGGTGAAATGTGGAAACCACCAAAATTGAAGGAAAAAGAAATGCACAGTCTATACATAACCAACTGCAACAAAATGATGTACTTATGGTAAAACTTTCTTTTAGAGATGATGACAAAATAATTGCGTGCTGTGGGCATTTATTAATTTTTGTAAACACATGTTAATCACTAGGACTATTAAATCTTGCCATGCTTACCTTTTCACATATGTCATTCAGTGCTGCTGCCAGGACTCGATAAGCAGAGGTCTTTCCTCCAAAGGGTTCCCCAACAATCATAAATCCATGACGCACAATCATCATTTCATAAATCTGCAAAATCTTTTCTGCAAAAAAGTCAGTCATCTGTAAATTCATACGCTCGCAATTTTCCTTTATAGCATCCATGAAAATTTGATAGTCAGCTTTAGGCAGCTTCACCCCTGGAAACAAGTCAGATGTTATACCCTGAGGAGAACAAAAAAAAAAAGAGTAAAAGCTGTAATCAAAGACTACAGTTTCCTTAAAAATTATCATTATGACACCCCTGGCATATTGTAGACCTACTTTCATACCTTTGATGGATTTATAATCTCTGTCTTGTATATCAATGGAGAATCTAGGACATACCTGGGACTGTCTGAATGGGGGGGGGGGGGGTATAGTAGCTACAGTATTTGTTTATTTTATGTCTCATTATTAGATTAGATTATATATCAAAATATGCTTTCCACACAAAATAAACAGCTTGTACCCACTGGGAGTTAGGTGAAATATATGTCGTTGTACTTCTCTACATGTTATTTTTGCTTGAATTAAATGTGATAATACATACAACTCACAACTACTGTAATGATTTGATTTCTGTTTAATTTTGAAGTTTTATAGACTTTTCATGGTCCAATACATTGTATCTATTCTGCTGTAATAAAATACATATGCAGACTTTGAAACAATTCTCAAGAAATAGAAAGTAAAAATAAAAAAAAAAAAAAATAATTATATTACCATCAAATGGATTTATTAGTGTCTTGCATTAAAGTTAATAGAAGTAAATATAAGATAAAAGGAGAAGTAAACTATCTCTTAATGCCTATTCTGGCTCTCTCCCTTGATATATATATATATGTATAATTTATTTATTTATTTATTTTTTTACAGTGCCTCTTTTTTCCCCTGCTCTCTACTTCCACTATATGCATGAAAGTGCAAGGTCTTCTTCCCAGACCTTAAGAAGATAATATTTATTCAAACAAAGGCACTGGAATGAAATGCTTATTTTATTGGTGCTACCAACACATAACAGTTCCTCCATGTTAGAAACAATTTGTTGTAATCCAAGAAGACACCAGTATACAGTAAATACAAAATGGAGGTTTTGGATGCATACTTTTTTGTCAGTCACAAACTCCTGTCACTGCAATGCCACACATTTTCTAACTATTTTCTTTAAGGAAATGCTACAACTAAGACCGGTATTGGCCAAACACAGGATTGATTTTTTTTTGCAGTATAAATCAATAAAGGAGGAAGCTTGTGTGAGAAAATTCGAACCAGCAGCAACATAAAAAATTCAAGCAGAATATAAGTATCAAACTGACACCATGTTGTCGCTACCCAACACAAAGCCCCAGTCACAACCAGCATAAAAGCTCAAAAGTTTCTTAGCATAGATTCCCTCATCAATGACTAAAAATGAGGGAAAAAAAGGTGTAAAGTAAAGGCAAAATAAAAAATATTTCTCACGTATCAGCCTAAATCACAGAAAGTCTCACAGTCTTATCTTCCTTCAAAGAACTGTTCCATCACCTAGAAGCTGTTCCTGCTCGAATGTACTTTATATACAGTACATTTATTGGCAATGGTTGAATAGAAGCATTTTAATCGATAAACACTTGCTTATTTGGCAAAGGAACAAGAGCATTTTTTGCAAAGGTCTACAAATTCATAAATATAACTGTAACTTGAGTTTGTTGTCTACCAGCATTAGTGAGCCTGCACTAGAGCGGGCAAAGTGGGGGGTGGGTGGCCAGAAAAGCATTAGCTGTGATGGTCAAAACAGGACCATGCTGCTGGCAGGCACAGTGGTGGTTTTGAGAGTGAGGAGTGATGGGAGTCAGGTGTGTATTTGCAGTGGTTATTGGGTTTAGGTGTGCTAAGAGCTAAGAATATAAGTATCAAACTGACACCATGTTGTCGCTACCCAACACAAAGCCCCAGTCACAACCAGCATAAAAGCTCAAAAGTTTCTTAGCATAGATTTCCTCATCAATGACTAAAAATGAGGGAAAAAAAGGTGTAAAGTAAAGGCAAAATAAAAAATATTTCTCACGTATCAGCCTAAATCACAGAAAGTCTCACAGTCTTATCTTCCTTCAAAGAACTGTTCCATCACCTAGAAGCTGTTCCTGCTCGAATGTACTTTATATACAGTACATTTATTGGCAATGGTTGAATAGAAGCATTTTAATCGATAAACACTTGCTTATTTGGCAAAGGAACAAGAGCATTTTTTGCAAAGGTCTACAAATTCATAAATATAACTGTAACTTGAGTTTGTTGTCTACCAGCATTAGTGAGCCTGCACTAGAGCGGGCAAGGTGGGGGGTGGGTGGCCAGAAAAGCATTAGCTGTGATGGTCAAAACAGGACCATGCTGCTGGCAGGCACAGTGGTGGTTTTGAGAGTGAGGAGTGATGGGAGTCAGGTGTGTATTTGCAGTGGTATTGGGTTTAGGTGTGCTAAGAGCACAGGGGGAGCCCAGGTACAAATGTGAGAGTGAGAATGTGACATTCAAAGAAGCTGTAGTGAGTACAAGGGAGAGTGTGAGGGTCAGGCATCATGGTGAAGAACAGGTGGGAGGGTGCCCATGCATGAAGGTAAAAGAAGTGCGCAGAGGCAATGTAAAAAAGAGGGGGGGGTAAGTGGGTTTTTTGGAAGGATTGCAGTGTGTGCAGCTACAGTGGTGAGACCAGAGGTGAAACTTGTAAGAGTGGGCCCAATAGGTGGACAGGCATGGTGGTAGGGGTCATATGTGGCTTCTTGTTGCCATCAATGGTCATGCGTACGTGCAGCCTTTCTACGTGTGCCATCTTTCTGCACCTGCATATGAATGTTATGGTTGGTTCATGCCCAATTACAAATTTTTTACAAACTGGAAATGCAATGCATAGTGTTATTCATATACTGTATATTTTCCTTCTCTATTTTAAACAATAAAAATAAAATAAAAACAAATCAGGCCACAAGTAATAATGTGAAAATTTAAGCTGATAAAACCGAAACCATGCGGTTTTCCTTTATTCTATTTATTTTTCCTCATTTCATACGCTGAGTAACTTTATGTTTTATTAGAAACACTGGTATGTTTTATCTCTTTTTCATTACAATTACAATAATACTCATGATATAGCCACATATTCCAATATCTAACCAAAAAAAACTATGATACAATACAATAGGGTCTTTTAAGTTAATTTTCATGTGGATCCTGCTTTCTAAAATATGTTGAACATATACATATATTGTGATTTATGGACAGATTGGTTTATAAATATAACTAAATGTGAAATTAGAACACACTAAGATATTTTAGACATTTTAAAGCCATGTTTTGTTTTGGGCAACATATTAAAATAATGGGAGAGACTCAGAAACAACCTAATGGTCATGAAATGTCTTACCTCAAAAAGTGGGAGATCATGGGACAAAAATTTTGGAAGGTTTACGTCAATAATGGACCTCAGCAGCAAAATCTCTTCATTTTCAGAGGGGTATTTCAGCTGTGGAAGTGAAAAATATAAACATTTATATAGTAAAGTTACAAATTTTAATCATAACTTACATTTGGGGACACAATTATTTTATATAGAGTACTGAAACATTTATATTTAAGGAATTTTATCTTGTCTCAGTTTTTATACATAAATATATTATTTCAAATTAAGATATGATGACTAGGATATTACAATTAAAACTCTACAAATAAATAGTTGTCTGTTATGACGCAACATTTCTTCTTCCCTTGATAACAGACTAAAATGCTGCATGAAGAAAAAACTTGCTACATTCTAAAATAAGATACTAGTCTACATGTATTTCTAAGTCTATACTGTTATGAATAATAACTGAGTTTAACGTATATCCCTACAGGGTGATACTGTGGATATACTGGTACTAATGTGCCAGCGTCCCGATAATATGTAGATTTTGACTAGAGACTAGTGATTTTGGACTTTAAAGGCACACGATAGGTATAATAAGTAGTGTTGAGCAGAATATGCCATATTCGATTTCGCGATATATCTCGAATATATAGTCGAATATTCGAGATATATTCGCTAAATACGAATATTCGTGATATTTTTTGGAAATGAAATTATTGCGAATTTTCGCTATTGCGAATGCGAATTGCGAATGCGAATTGCGAAATTTCGAGAAATGCGGAATGGAGCACTCTGATTGGCTCAGAATATTCGTGATATTTTACAATACAAAATAATTGCGAATATTCGAGAAATGCGGAAGGAGCACTCTGATTGGCTCAGAATATTCGTGATATATTACAATATAAAATAATTGCGAATATTCGAGAAATGCGGAATGGAGCACTCTGATTGGCTCAGAATATTCGTGATATATTACAATATAAAATAATTGCGAATATTCGAGAAATGCGGAATGGAGCACTCTGATTGGCTCAGAATATTCGTGATATATTACAATATAAAATAATTGCGAAATTTCGAGAAATGCGGAATGGAGCACTCTGATTGGCTCAGAATATTCGTGATATATTACAATATAAAATAATCGCGCGATATCGCTATTGCCGAATAATCGCATTGCGATTTTTCGGCAATATAAAATGAGCGCTGCAGCTACTCGGCCCAAGGTCTCTAATCATACCAGCAATGCTTTTAGACGTCGATGGGGATCTCTAGGATGTGATCTGTTCTAAAAAAAAAATTGAAAACATTCGAATATTCGAAATAGCGAATATTCGCCGCGATATTCGTGTTATTCGCGAATACTCGAATATGCAATATTCGTAGCGAATATTCGCAATGCGAATATTCGTGAGCAACACTAATAATAAGAAACTAGATATTTTATTTTATAGAAATGTCATAAAAGCAGTTACAAATATAAAATCAAATAAATTAAATCAAACACTGGTCCACACAGGTTATCATACTCGTATTAACCACTTGAGTCCCCGCATATAGTCAAATGACGGCGGCAAAGTGGATCTGAATATCCAAGCCGCCGCCATTTGACGGCATCGTGTCCTCCGGCCACTGGAGGGCGTCCCCGAGATGCCGATGCGCGATGTCTGCCAGGTACCCGCCGATCGGCAGTTTTAGAGCAGGGACGTGGAGCTCTGTGTGTAAACACAGAGCTCCATGTCCTGTCAGGGAGAGGAGACTGATGCTGTGTCCTTTGTACATAGGGACACAGCATCGGTCACCTCCCCAGTCACCGCTCTCCCCCCACACAGTTAGGGTACAATGCAGGGTACACATTTAACCCCTTCCTCACCCCCTAGTGTTAACCCCTTCCCTGCCAGTCACATTTATACAGTAATTAGTGCGTTTTTATAGCACTGTTTGTTGTATTAACGTAAACTGAGATATTTTTTTTTTTTTTATTGGATTTTTATTATAGCAAAAAGTAAATATTGTGTTTTTTTTCAAAATTTTCGCACTTTTTTGTTTATAGCGCAAAAAATAAAAACTGCAGAGGTGATCAAATACCACCAAAAGAAAGCTCTATTTGTGGGGAAAAAAAGGACGTCAATTGTGTTTGTGAGGCACGTCGCACGACCGCGCAATTTTAATTTAAAGAGACGCAGTGCTGAAAGCTGAAATTTCGCCTGGGCAGGAAGGAGGTATATGTGCCCAGTAAGCAAGTGGTTAACATAATACAATTATATCATAAAAAGACTCAGAAGAGTATGATCAAAAAGTTTAGCTGTGCGATGTGTAACCAGGCGGCGGGTCCAGAAGAAAAGGAGCCAGAGCATAGTAGTCAAAGTGGTAACCTTGAGTGGCACACGCTGGCTTAAAGCCTCCGGTCCACTTAACAGTGGGTTCAAAAAAGGGCCCTTAGGTTTAATGCTGCAGATGCACTGCCATACAGTATGATCACAGGCGATTCTTACGATCTGGGGATACTGTATGGCAGTGCATCTGCAGCTTTAAGTCAGTGTGTGCCACTCAAGGTTACCACTTTGACTACTATCCTCTGGCTCAGGACTACAAATTACTGCTTTGGACCAGCCCTGTCCACCCTAATCGATTCTTTGCTTACCAGCATATGATCGCCTGTCATCGTAAATTTGTTTTTTATGATAATATCCCCTTGACTGGCTAATCGTTAACAAATCATTGCCGATGTTAAGGTAAAAAGACCTTCAACGCGGTTAACCCTATTGACATGTCTATGCTCCTAAGGAAGTGTTTTTATAACGCGTAACATGTAGAGCGAGCCCTCCTTTTCCTCTGGACCCACCACCTGGTTACACATCGCACAGCTAAACTTTTTGATCATACTCTTCTGAATCTTTTTATGATATAATTGTATTATGTTAATACGAGTGTGATAACCTGTGTGGACCAGTTATTGATTTAATTTCTTTGATTTCATATTTGTAACTGCTTTTATGATATTTCTATAAAACAAAATATCTAGTTTCTTATTATACCTATCGTGTGTCTTTAAAGTCCAAAATCACTAGTCTCTAGTCAAAATGTAAATCTATACTGTGTCCATAAGGAGTTCTGTCCTTTAACCACATTTCTCCGCTACGCTGTTGGCAACCCACAGAAGTTACTTTGACAGTTTTGACTTTGCCAAAGCCAACTTTCTATATTAGGGCACTGCAGTGAGTTTTACACTCTATAACCAACTATTAGGATTGCTGAGTTTTCCATTGCAATTAATTTGTATATTGCATATATTGCAATTTGCTTTATCTGGGCTTCTGTGATAAACCCACTACTAGAACTTTCAGAGCTGGTTTAAAGAATGTACTTAACTGGGCATCTATACATTTTTTCTGAATGCCATATAAATGATGTAGGAACCACAAATGAATCTTAAAAAAAGTAAAAATTAATTAAATGTTTACATTTCCACTTATATTATATAGAAAAACATGTACTTTAGCATGCTTGTGTGTACCTTCAAATTTCCTGCCGCAGTCAGCACTGATTTTACAGCTCTCATTCCATAGTCGTAGTGATGCTGGGATGATAACTGTTCTGAGCACAGACGATATGTTGCCACAATTTTCACTGACAAAGGTCTTGCTGTGACAAAGCCGCAGGAGTATAGAACTATCTCAGCTATCATGGCATAATCAGGGACCATCATGGCCACTGTCCTAAACAAAGCCTGTTTTAAATATGAAATAAAGATTTTTTACGAAAAATTTATGAAGACAGAAAACTTAAATGTTGATTTTTTAAAAGCAACTGAAGGCAGCAAGTAATGTTAATCCGTAAACTTCTAGTTCTTTACAGTAACCATTACAACTCTGCTGTGTAAAACTTAACTGTTTAAAGGGACTTTCTTGTAAAGAAGATAGTAAATACTTATCTCTCCTGTATTGAAATCTATTCAGACACTTCTAGGAGTGACAATTTCCTAGTTATCTGCTCCCACCAGCCCCTAGATCACTCTACAGGACACAGCGGTGACGTAAAGATCGGTATATTGAACCAAGATTTCAACTTCTTTTGATGTGAGCAAAAGCAGAAGTACAAAAAAGAGGAGGGTCCCAGAAGGTGACCCAAGGTCGGACTTTAAACGCACAGTAAACAATAAGGATATAGAAAAATGGTAATATTTATTAAGACATTTATTAAGACATAGATACATACATGGTAAAAAGAGGGACATAGAAAAAATATTTAAAAACCATATACATAAAAATACATGATATATGAGGTGAGCCCTAGACGCACTAGGGCTCACATCATATATCATGTATTTTTATGTATATCGTTTTTAAATCTTCTTTATACCATGTATGTATCTATGTCTTAATAAATGTCTTAATAAATATTACCATTTTTCTATATCCTTATCCTTATCCGTATATATACGTTGCTGCCTTGACGTGGGTCGGGGGTCCGATCGGGACCCCCCCGGTAAATGCGGTGGTCCCCATGGCTGTACGAGTGATCCATGCTGAGGGGGCGGCTGTTAGTTTTTGTCCACCCCCTCCGGATCGCTACCAGCCAATGGGCGCGCTCCCCCTGCAGTGCACTGCCTCCTCCTGTGTAAACACAGGAAGAGGAAAGTGATGTGATCTCTGCTCTCGGCGGTATTTTCAACCGCTGCTGAGGAGAGATCACATCACACAGTAAGTCTGCACAACACTACACTGACACCAGGACACGCAAGCACACTTAACCCCTTGCAATCATCCCCCCCCCTCCCCCCTGTCACAGTGTCACTGAATGCAGTAATCATACATGTATGATTACTGTATTTAGTGTCAGTGTGACAGTCAGTTAGTGTTAGGTTCAGGGTAGCCCCCGTACCCCCCCTAACAAAGTTTTAACCCCTTGATCACCGCCCTAGTTAACCCTTTCACTCCCTATTGCCAGCATCACTAAGCAATCATTTTTCTGATCGCTGTATTAGTGTCGCTGTTCCCGCTAGGTAGCTATTTTTTTTTATTGCGATTTTTTTTTTTACTAAAGACATGTGGCTAAATAAATTTTGGCCTAAATGTTTGACTAAAATTTAGTTTATTTGATTTTTCTTATAACAAAAAGTAAAAAATATAGATTTTTTTCAAAAATGTCGCTCTATTTTTGTATATAGTGCAAAAAATAAAAATCGCAGAGGTGATCAAATACCACCAAAAGAAAGCTCTATTTGTGGGAAGAAAAGGACGCAAATTTTGTTTGGGAGCCACGTCGCACGACCGCGCAATTGTCAGTTAAAGCGACGCAGTGCCGAATCGCAAAAAGGGGCCTGGTCATTTACCTGCATTTTGGTCCGGGTCTTAAGTGGTTAAAGAGGCAATGTGCGTGCTTTTTTCTCTTATGTCCAAAAGCAGAAGTAAGTATTTACTATTTTCTTTGCAAGGAAACATTTTTTGTTGTTGTTGGAAATTTCATTGTAGCCAGAGTCACTTTAATCTAAAGAACACATAACCCCTTGCAGCCAAATCTTGACTTAACCTACACTTTTCAGGTACATATGTAGTGCTATTCATAAAATAAGAGTAGCGGAAACTACAGAGATTTATTCAAATGGAAAGTGAGCTGTACATGATGAATACCAGTAAACTAAAGCCAGTCAATAGGTACATTTTGTGCCTTTATTTAAAATGTTAAGTTCCCCCTGGGTACCCAAAGCAGCAAGGAAAGAAAAATCATAATGGTTTCCCAACTCCTAATATGTTCAATATGGCTGAAATCTTATTTTAGAATTATCTTCTAGCTCTAATCATTTATTTTTCTAATATGATTTCAACATTTTTCCCAGCCCTCGTGTTATTATAATGAAGCAGTAGATATAAAACATAGGGGAAGGGATATCACAGCTTCAGGTAGGTCAGACGAAAGAAAAACCTCTCTTCCAGTTTAGAAGCCACGGCTAAGGTCATATTTAGCAGTATACCAATACATAAATACATTTTTCACTATTGCTATCTTTCCTATTCATCACTATCACTATTATCATCACAATTATTATTGATATACTGATTCTAGATGATTATTTTAACCAATATACACATTGTACGTATATATATATGGAGAGAGGTTATTTTATGTTCACGTAGAGGGCAAAATAATTTTATATGTGATGTAGCAAGAATGAATGCGCACCGCAAACCAGGAAGTCAGTGAGAATAACTATTCAGGAGTGACGGAGGTGAATAAAACAGCTCGATTTCAACAGGTATCAAACAAGTTATAATGCAAAACATTACTTTTTACTTTATCAGCTACTGTCAGACTTTAATTTAAGAGGAAAATATTTTTGTCTTTAGAACCCCTTTAGAACCCCTTTAGAACCCCTTTAATAGTAGTTTAATATATGTATATTTATTAATTTATTTTACACATGTCTGCATTTATCAATAAAACAAATTGGGTTCATATTGATATAATTATTTATTTTACATTTATTTTACACATATTTTTTGCACATAGATTCATTTATGAGCACTTTAAATCAATCACATATGTTAGTTAAGGTCTTGATTGTGTTCACAGAAGTTGTTGAAATGTCAGGTAAAAAAATTGGATTTAATTAATTAAATAATCAATTAATTAATTAATTAAGTATTTTACTGCTCACATGGTCAATAACAACAAGTATTTATTTGAAATGTATTCTTGTGATTGCTAGCTATGATTAAGCACTGTTTGGTAGTGTGAAGTGTTAGATCTTCTGTCCGTTCTGCTGTGGCATGCATTTTTGATCCTATTTTACGAATAAAAGGCTAATTTTTTGGAGTGCGGCTGTCCAGAACTTCTTCCTATCTCATAGATATAAAACATAAACACTGTCATACTACTAAAATCTATCATCTCACCCTTCTCAACTGACAAAAACCCTTACAACATACATCTTTCATTTAAAAGAGAATTTCTTATTTTTAAACAGAGAAAACAGCACACGTATGAACTCTTGTATAACAAATTTGACATGACAGTATATAATATTAGCTGAGCTGAGCTACGCTACATGATTTTTAGGTGCATTGTAGAGAGACAAAAGTTTTAAATGAAATATTGAAGAACCCAAGCTATTTATTTTCTCTCATTTCTTTCAAATATATTTTTTTAACAGTATGCCTGCTTTCCTGGTCCACCAGTAACAGTAAAGATTTAGCAAGCGTTCCCTGCATAAAATTTTACAGCATACATCGTATAAGCCATGTATGTTTATTGGTTCATTTCCAGAAAATATGCATATGGATGTATTTTACTGCGGATCTCATCTCTCTTTTATTAATAAAAGCAGGCTGAAAAATGTGGTATAATTCAAGTTTTCTTTTATTTTTTTTGTTCATTGCTCATCCACATTAATGTTAACACTATATTTCCTTTCCTTTGCTTTTTCCCTCCTGCTTAATAAATGCACCACAGTGGTGCCTCTGATTCATTAAAACAGAGATAAAAGAAAGACCCACTACACTAGATTAGGGATGTACTGATAGATCAGCCGCCGAAAACTATGGGGCGAAAATAGGGTTATCTGTGTTTTAACGATAGAAAAAAAAAACATTACTGATAAAGGCATGCAGCGTCCCATTGACCTCAATGCAAAAACGCCCTTCCATTGACTTCAACGCAAAAACGCCCTTCCATTGACTTCAACGCAAAAATGCCCCTATTGACTCTAAATCAGAGCTAGAAATTAACCAACAGCTGTGCAGCCTGCTCTGAGAGGGAAGGGTTGAGAACAGCCCTGACACCACCTGAGGATAGACTGCTGATGCTTCAGAGCACTGCTTGCCCCTAGAGCCACCCAGGACTGGCTGCTGGACTGTGCTACTGTGCTGTGGACAGAACCCTCAAATTCTGGATCTCTCTCTCAGGGAAACATCAATGGGAGGAGCTTCTAGTCCTCTTATAGAAATCCACTACTGACCATTATCCCCTGATGATGTCAGACGTAGGCTGACGAAAAGGCGTTGGGTGGTGTTTGAGATATGTAATTTCTGGTCAACTGGAACGCAGGTGGAGCGCAAACTGGTGATTCGTATACAAAACATGCTGATCCCTGTCTTCTTTGATATTCTGATCCGGTCACACACTCATTGGAAGGAGGTCACTGTGGATTGGTTTTTACAGCACATCCATCTGGAGATAGTCTGCTCGGGAAGACTTTAAATATCCCTGTGCCTGTTATGATCATTGTCATGGTGGTCATACATTTGTGGTAAGGAGGCTACAATACATGAGTTGGTGTCCTTTCTGGTGGTGGAATTCCGTTCACTTTTGGTCACAGATCATCGCTTATGAACTTTATATGTATATCAATATACACATTATCAATTATCCCTTGGATTTTTTCATTCCTTATTTTCTAATCAATTATATAGCTATAGTCCATAAGGACATGAAGAATTGTCCAAAAGTGATATTAAAGGCAGTTTTAAAAAAAAATAACAAACATGTCATACTTATCTACTTTGTGCAGTGGTTTTGCACAGAGCAACCCCTGATCCTCCTGATCCTCCTCTTCTCGGGTCCCCTGCTGGTGCTTCTGGCCCCTACCTCCTGCCAAGTGCTCCACAGGAATAAGCTTGCTATGGGGGCACCCTAGCAGGCTAGCTCCCCTGCAACTGCTCTGTGCATCCATTGACGCATGAAGCTTGGCTTTGTCATGCCCCCACTTTCTCCCCATTGGCCCACTGCTGTCTAAGCCAATGAGGAGAAAGAGACCCGGGAGAGCATCTGCTCTTACGCACACTGCTGGATTGAGGTTTAGGTAAGTATGGGGGGGGGGCTGCTGCACACAGAAGGCTTTCTATGCATTAAGCAGATTCCTACCCTTTGTTATCCTGAAGAAATTCATGTGTGTTCATCTGTGTCCATACAGTAAGTAAATCTAATGGGAGTGGTTTCTAAATCATCAATCAGCTGCTGCACCTGCAGGGATCTAATGAGGAAAACTGCCAGGTCTGTATTCCTTTAGATGTGATTTGCTACTGTGAATATCTCTGCAAAAACATTTTTGTTGCAGGGGATGCCTGATATCTGACTTGTATCTTAGTGCAGACTTCTGGTAATATCAGTAAGCCAACCACACAAGCAGGGAATTATGTTTCAGGGAGCTGTTCTATATAGAACACCCCCAGGTTGTCATATTGCATTTACAGAAAAGTACAGAACTGCAGGTTGAAAAGGAAAAGTAATGTTTAATAACAATCAATTACAATATGACTATGATGTCGCAATTGTATATTCTAAATAGTTTTTTTTTATTTGCTATTTTTTCCCACAAAAGTGGAGTTATCCTTAGACTTCCTTTTAAACAAAGCATTCAGAAAATAATTCATGGAAAGAACACCAAAACTAGCAAACAAAATATGCAGCATACCTTAAGATTGTCTGGGAGCTCTGACCGTCCTGCATAGCCAGGATTCATGGTGATAAAGACAGAACATGTGGGGTTTAACTTTAACTCTGTGCCCTCAAATATCAATAAATCAGATCCTGCACTTATACCTGCAAAAAAAGATTTCATTACAGCTAAGATAGATAGATAGATAGATAGGTTAGGAGTATCTATAGATCCAGATCCATTTACAATATATCTACCGTATTTATCAGCGTATAACACGTACTTTAACTTTAAGAAGGAAGTTTCAGGAAAAAAACGTTCCACGGCCCCCTGCGTATAACATGCAGACACAGTTTACCCTCTAATTTCAGGGTAAAAAAGTGAGGGCTATATGCCAATAAATACAGTATATAGATTCATAGATATACCAGCTGGGCGCATGGGGGTTAAATGTGGAGATGGACATTGATTGTTTAATTTTCCATTTTTAACAAAACCTGACTTAATGTGGATAATTCTAACAATACCTGACATAATGTGGATAATTCCAACAATACCTGACATAATGTGGACGTATGTGCCTACCAATGTGTTTATAGTATAAAAGTGGGGAAGACCCAAGTTGTCACTGGTTCAAGTTTCTTATCTTCTATATATATTTTTTACACATTATTATATATTTTATAAATCTAATGCCCCATAAACACGATCGGAATTTCCATCGGACTTTAGATATAGAACATGTTCTATATTTTCCAGATAGAACTCCGTCGGAATTCAGATGTGATTTGGCCGGGCAAAAGCCCGATCATGTGTACGCGGCATAAAAGTAATTTTTTATGCAGACTCTATTGCCCATGTATTAACATAATAATAGACAATTTTGAAAGATCTGAGCTCACTAATTATGGATCAATTCCTTATACAATCACTAGATGGTGATATAAACACGGATTTGTTTTAGAAGGTTGAATGGTGTATACATATTTGATTTTGTAATCATTTTGTTTCATTTTTATTATTTTATTTTATTTTTATATACAAACTACACTCATTTCTAATATTACATTTCTGGTAAAGTATAAAATGATGTAGACAATCTAGCCCATATCAATTGCACAACCCAGAATGAAAGGTCCAGGATTTACCAAGATGGAGGATTATATGTGAGGTGAGGCTTGGTACACCCTTTAGAAATATACACAGGAAGAGGATATGACATCACCCCAAAAGTATCCAATGCTAATAAAAACTAGGTGTGCAAGGGAGGAGTTATACTATATATATGGTTTGCAACACCACCTGGGGATATCCTTTGATAACGTCTCGTGGGAGGGACAAAACGTGTCAGTTGACCGTGGGTTGTGACGTCCTTTCCGGCCAGTGAGATGCAAGTCGATGCACACTTCCGGCTTTAAATGCTTTACAGCGTGTTTTAACGTGTAAGTGGATATTACATGTTTTATTGGATTAAATACAAAGAATTATGCTATATTCCTTCTTTTCTGCTATTTATTAACACCCATATGAGCGTATATTGAGGACAACTTGAGAAACAGCCAGAAGGACAATAAAGCCCAGCCATCCATACTTCACAAGGGAGAAAGACTCCTGTCATGGGAGTCCTTAACAGCTGGTGAGTAAGGCACACAGGAGGGGAGCACGGATCGCATTGAATATCTGTTTTAGAGCTTGGCACTTTATTTTGCATAATGGAAAACTGAATTTGAAGATTGAGAAAGCTTATGAACTTTATGTGGACTTTAATGAATTTTTTTTTGTTGAATTTTATTGATTTTGTAACTTAGATCATGTTGCAAAATGGATAAACAACTGTGATGTAGTTATATGAGTTTAATACACAATGAATTTTGTTATTATGTATCACTCTTACTGTCTTACACTGATCTTCACAATATAGATTTATAGATAGATAAATAGATATATATATATATATACAGTAGTTAGATAAATAGATACCTCTTTGGATGGTAAGGATTTGCTGTGCAACCACAGAGAGTACCTCTAAATCAATTCTATTGAACTCATCAAAGCAAGCCCAGGCTCCACAGGAAAGTAAACCCTTGGGAATAAACATTGAAAAGGTTAGTTTTAGCTTTAGCTAAAAGCTTGTTTTTTCTGCGCTGCATTAAAAGCTGAATTCCATGTTTGTTTGTTTGTTTTTTGCAAAGTTATAGCACAATGCAAGTATACATAATCCATAAGTAGGCGATCCCCTTGGTAGCTGGATATCACTTAACTAGACCTGGCCACTACAGTGATCTCTGCTAGCTTCATAGTCCTGTGCCAAGTGGCTGCTTATTTGCTTCGTGAACACAGGGGGTTCACCCGGCATGAGCACCTTTTTAGAGAACCATTAATTTTATCAATGAATCCAAATCATTCCCTGATGGGACGAGGAGATAAGTGCCTTTACAAAAAGGGACAATTCACAGAATAAAATGTGCAGAACTGGAAGCAGGAGACACAGTTTGGTATTTGTACCTTGGTGACAGAGGAACTTGTACCAGCATTGGGCAATATTATTTTGGATAGTTTTGGGATATAAGATAATAAGCCCTATGTCTCCAATTACATAGTTAGAACCTAATATTTAATTTAGTAAACAGTTATTCATAGTGGTTAGGTGATTAAAGGTTACAACACTTCTGTAAAAATTTACCTTGAAGAACTTTCCTAAAGCAAGGTAATCCAATCCATCAGAACAGTTGAAAACAACACACTGCTTTGCCACTGCTTTTGCCAAGTCCTTGGTTGTTTCTGTTTTTCCTGTACCAGCAGGTCCCTCAGGAGCTCCACCCAAGTGAAGGTTAAGGGCACCAAACAAAGTTCTGTTATTGAGACAAAAACTTTAAGGCAGCTGCTTTTTTTTTTTCTTAAGCTACTATGCATCCATATTATTCAATCAATTGCATTATTGCACCATGAAATACTCATTCAATACTAATTGTATAGAAGTATGACATACAAACGTAAATGATGATTTAGAAAACAGGAGTTTTATTGTACAAATGTTTTCCAATTGTTTTATGAATATGTTTTCCTATATGTATATACTGTGATTTAAGCTTATACTGTCTATACAGGCAAATCTATGTATCCACTTCCTGCGGTCCTATACAACAATTAATATGACTCAGCATAAGAAAGCCTTGACAACCAGTATAGCAAGTATATTTAATATTACATGAAAACTGCTCTTGACATCACTAAAAGCTATTGTTTAGTCACATTTATTATATTACAGAAGAAACAAATCCCATATCTTGGCAAGTAAGAAATTCAAGAACAAAAGCCTTCTCTACTTATTCAAATTCATGTATATAGAGGTTCTAAAAATGCTATGTTGGTTGTTTAATACACGGGAGGAATTTACAGGATAAGTCTACTTTCAGAAAAGGAGCATTATTCTTTCCTGGTGCATCTTCATGGCAGCATGCAATGGGTTGTGTCTCCACCCCCACAACCTGCTAGGACTGGTTAACTATAAATCAAAGACAGACTCGGCTCATGGCATTCTCCTTTATCACAAAAACCAGTCAAGGTTCTGCAGTTCTTACATAAATAATATAAAATTGCGTTAGTCAAAGGTAAAATAAATGAAACAAAGAACAAGTGCTAATAGTGTTGTGACACACTATTTAGGTGAATAATCATGTGGCACTTTGAGTTTAAAATAAACAGTGACCTTTAAAATACAATTAGTGAATATAGATTTTCCACCACCAAGTGACTTGATGTAAATTTTGTTTTCTGTGGCACACCACACACGGTAGTCAGGAACTCTTACGTAATCGTCTTGACTACCAATCTCTAAGATGGTCAAACAAGCAGGCAGAATACCTCTGCGGGTTAAAGCAAGATGATGACAGCCAAGCCTCTAGGGCAATACGATGATAGATGGATCCTACACCTTAATCACCCCTCACAGCGCAACATCCAAAATATCCAGGAGTGGAAGTTGATCATACAAGAAAAGAGCTCCAATAGTATAATACCGTAGGGATGAAGTTTATTGAAAAAAAAGGCCAATTGGCAACTTAAAACCAGAAAAGGTGTCAGAGCTACAGGCTTTGTACTCAAGGAGCCTCACCTAACATTCTACCCAGACAGAATAGTCCTAAAACCCCTGACTGCTTTTATTCATTGGGCATTTTTCTCCTTCCACTTTAACCAGTAAGTCAATTTACCGTCTTTCTTTGTTGAGTGAGAGAACCAGGAAATCTGAAATCTGTGCTTGGTTTCTGGCATGGCTTAACCACAGGACCAGGCCTTAAGTGTTGGTTTCAAGTTAAAAAAAATGTTTTGCTAGAAAATTACTTAGAGCCCCCGAAACATCATGGGCCAGATTCAGGTAGATGGGAGCATCTTTGCTCTGGAGTAACGTTTCTCATTTACGTTACTCTGGCGAAATTTTAGGAGCAAGTGCTGTTATTCATGAAGCACTTGCTCCTAAAGTTGCGGCAGCGTATTGTAAATGAGCCGGCAGAATTCAAATTGGGCGGGTACGGGCAGAGGCGTATCTAGTGAAAATAGCGCCTATGGCAAGCACTGAAACTGCACCCCTGTCGAAACATTTGAGACCCATCTTTCAGATAACCTTAACAAAAAAAACAGCTAACAAAAATGGTGATATTTATCATCCCTTGCGATACCTTGGGTAGTGACATATCCTCTTTATGGAGAAATCTGGGGTTTATTAGACCCCTGATCCCTCCTCTGCCCTCCAAGGCCAGGTAAATGCAGAACCAACACTGGAAGTGATGAAATGTTCATCCCTTAGGGCCCCAGTTTTCACAGAGAAGAGCGAGAAACGAATGTTTCTCCTTCTTTATGAGCTGCAAATCCGACCAGAGCCTGGGAGAACAGGGGAGGGCTGTGGCTGAACACAGCAGGGATAGCGCTGCCATTGTCTATTAGCAAAGGTGCTGAAAAGAAGATCGTGCCTATGCTCGAGAGGAGGGAAGAAGAGAACCTCATGACCCTAGTAAGTGCCTTGCTGCCCAGCCACTCCACAGCGCCCCCTTCATATGGCGCCCATGGCACTTGCCATGGCTGCCATACCCTAGATACGCCACTGGGTACGGGGCGTGTATTATTTAAACTAAGCGCGATCCCGCGGCGAACGTACTGCGCATGCGTCGACTGTCAATGCATCCCAGTGCGCATGCTCCAAATTCTGTCAGTGAACATCAATGACGTCAAATCCCCATTCATGGACGTTTTACGCAAGCGACGCGATTTTTTTTTTTTCCGACGCGATGACGACGGCTATACTTAACATAGGATACTCCACTAGGGGGCTGCTTTATCTTTACGCCGCGTATCGCTTACGGAAACGTCGGAAAGTCACTGCGTCGCGCCCGAATACGATCGTGAATTGCTGATTCCTGCTGATTAACATATTTTTTCAGCGTAAATCAGCGGGAACGCCCCCGGCGCCATTTTTAAATTAAAGTTGCGATGCGATGGCGAAATTCAATTACGCCGATCGCATCGGAACTCCAACCCGGCGTTTCTTGTTTTCTGGTTACAGAAAACAGAAACGCCGGCTTAAAGTGATAGTTAGGCTGGAGTATCACTGATACTCCAGCCTAACTCTACCTGAATGTGGCCCTATATGTTTTTTTCCAGACACTCTAAAAAATAAAATGGAGGTAATTGCAATCATTTATGTCACACCACCGTATTTGTGATATTGCAAATGCAATTTTTTGGGAAAAAATACACTTTTTTAAATGAAAAAATAAGAACACAGTAAAGTTAGCCCAATTTTTTTCTATATTGTGAAAGATTATGTTACAGTACAATGAGTAAATTGATACCCAACATGTCATGCTTCAAAATTGCACCCGCTTGTGCAATGACGACAAACCTTTGCACTTAAAAATCTGCATAGGTGACATTTAAAAATCTCTACAGGTTACCAGTTTTGAAGTGGAAAGAAAATTATACATTTTTCCAAATACATTTCTGAAATATGTGGCATGTATTTGTATTCAGCCCCCCCTGAGTCAATACTTTGCAAGAAAGGTACTACAGCGCTACTACATACAAATTATAAGGAAAAAAACAAACAAAAAATACCAAATGATAAAGCTGCAATCTAAATGGTGAACTAGACCAAAAAAGTGATATAAATTATGGTGATAGCGCTAGTATCAACTAATGTAAGGTACAGAGTACAGCGTGTGTAAATTGTGCAATGACAGGTAATACACACTAGAAGGAACATGTGTTAAAACCCAGTGCCAATGAAGGAAAAAACAAAGTAACACAGTGAGTGGTATAGAAGTCCTGTGATGAGCTGAACGATCCACAGCGTTTTTCTCTCTCTAGTTCAAACAGACACTCACAGAGCTCCAGAGATGCCACAGGTCAAATCAGACAGACACGTGAAGAGATCCAGGAATACCACAGGTCATATGAAAAAAAGGAAAGAACAAGACCTCATTGCACAATAACGTATAGTATGGAGGGGGGACAGAGACTACACCATCAGTGTATGCACTCACGAATCCTAGGATAAACACAGGCTAGTAGCTGCCACTCAGCGCGATGATCTCCTCATTCGGATTATGCATCCGTTGATCCGGTCACTAATGCTCAGTCACGTGACGAGTGATGCAATGCATAGGGGAGGACTTAGGCCGTGTACACACGATGAGACATGTCCGCTCAAACATGTCCGACGGACCATTTCCAGCGGACATGTCTCATCAGATTTTGGTCCGATGGTGTGTACACACCATCGGACGAAAATCCCCTCGGGCTGAGGATGCGGTGACGTGGCGGTGACGTTGATGCCGCCACGTCACCACTCCAGGAAGTAAAATACTTCCACGCATGCGTCGAATCCATTTGACGCATGCGCGGAGATTTCTGTCTGCTGGTTAGTGTACAACCAGCGGACATATCCGACGGACATGTCTCCGGCGGACAAATTTCAAAGCAAAATGTCCACTAGCCCGTACACACGATCGGAGATGTCTGCTGAAACGGTCCGTCGGACCAGTTTCAGCAGATAAATTTGATCATGTGTACACGGCCTAATAGTTGCACGACTAATAGTTGTCCTGTGGACAGATTCTCCCACCTGAGCTGTGGATCTCTGCAGCTCCTCCAGAGTTACAGTGGGCCTCTTAGCTGCTTCTCTGATTAATGCTCTCATTGCCTGGCCTGGCAGTTTAGGTGGATGGCTTGGTAGGTTTGCAGTTGTGCCATACTCTTTCCATTTTTAGATGGTGGATTGAACAGCGCTCCATAAGATGTTTAAAGCTTGGGATATTTTTTTTTTATAATCTAACACAACTATCTCGACACAACTGCCTACCAGACTTGCCCCACTGGTTCTGACCTGCATCATCTTACCAGGAGAGTTCAGGCTGACAGTTATGGTTCCTCCCAGGGTTTATCTGAGACTCCTGTCTGCTGCTTGGGTACTATACCTGCCGACCAACTCCACGGCATCTATTAACCACCCGGATTCCGAAAACCCATACTGCTCGCAAATAAATCCCTCTTGTCCCTCGGCCTCCAACCAGTTCATTCAGTAGGTATCCCTGTGGTATTCCTTCATTGAGTATGTCTCCACAGTAGGATGATATTAAGACTCAGATACTTATGCTAGTTCTATGCAAAATATTTTCAAACTACCTTTTATCAAACACTTTACTAGATTCAAATATTTTTTATATCTGTCCTGTATTTCAGCAATATTTAACTAAATGGTTTCGTCTCCAGTATAAATGTAGGCAGTTTTTTGTAACATTATTATGTGTATTATTCCAATAAATAAAGGCAAATGGTCATTTACTTTACCTGTAACATCTATCTGTCAAAGGAGTTATAACCAATCTAGGTGTGTTGCCAAGATATTCGTATCCATACTGTAAACCAGCATTGATCATTTTTGTCTGAAGGTGACTTTCCTATATATAAAAAAAATCCTATCAATAAACATTTGTTTTATCGCATCTGTTATGCTGGGGGATAATAATAACAATCACGACAAATACTATTCAAATTACTCTATAATAAAAACACAATTCCCAGTGAACAGCTAAATTCAGCTACATCTTGAATGTATAAACCAACTCTTCAGTAAACAGGCACAAGTCTGAAATGCTGTTTGTCTTGTATTTTAAACAAAACATTACTTATATGACTTTAGGTAAAGACCAGAGCACATGCTTTTTGTTTTTAGTTTGCTTCAGATTTGCATACATTTTGCTTCTGGTTTGCATGGCAAGCCCTTAGAAATCATATAATATGCATCTTTTAAAAACTGTAGAGGAAAAAGCATACTTTTCTTTTCTGTTTTGTTCAGTTAGGTCTCCATTTAAACTGCATTGAAATCACAACAGTGGAAATTGACCCTGATATCTTGCCTGGCCCATTTAATCTTGTTTTATGATGCAACATACAGCTGTGTAGGGTAAGAAGACCAAAAGTCAATGGATGTCTTATCATGGGCTCAGGCTGCTGTTTGTGGTATAATGATGTTTTTTGGCACAAACAACAGGCTGGAATAGTCATTATAGTCATTCAAAAAGACTTTCAGAATAAATATTGAAATTGGTGACAAGATAATCAAAATGTAAAATTAAGGGCCAATTCACACCAGAAACCCACGCTCTGTGCATTTTCCCACACTGTGCTCAAAACGCACTACAGCTGCAGCGGGTGTCAATATTAAGTTAATGACACCCAAAACGCAGGTTGCAAATGCAGTGCATTTGCCCACACTGGAGCATATGTTACAGAAGTTACATGCAATGCAGTTCCAGTGAATTTCCAAGAGTACTGCTAGCACTTCATTTGGTGCAGTGTGGTGCAATTTCAGCCTATTCAAAATGAATGGGCTAAAATTGCACCGCACAGAACTGCATGTGAATTGTATAGGAACACACAGTGCGATCCTGGACAATTCCTGGTGTGAGTCAGTTCTTACTCAACCAAAAATTTGCCCCATCTGTTTCCATGTTTGTCAAAATTGGATGTTGAATATTTTTTTAACATTTTTATTTTGAATTAAAACATTGTTGAAAATCCCCTTAAAATGCCAACCTTGCACTGGAAGGAAAAGACAAGAAGACAAAAAAAAAAAAACAATACGCATTTGTTACACCCTATAAAATAAAACGAGAAAGTAGGTAGATAGAAAACAATATTTTTGTACTTTGTGTAAAATACGTTTCATTAAGAAATATAGGATTAAGGTATTATAAGACTATTGGGTTATACTGCCTTCTTCAGGAAGGATTGGAAACTAGCAAAGAAAAAAATCAATTGAACAGCCAGGAAAAACTACTGCAACTCTTATCATACTTCAGTTCTGTAGAAAAGCAGTACAAGGAGTAGATCAAAAATGGGTGTGACCAGTGTCCCTTAATGAACTCCAAGAAACGGTTTTCTTTCTCATTCATCAATGGATACAGAGTTTAGTCATTCTGAGTGAGAAGTGGGCAAAAGAAAGAAGACATTTACAGGCCCACATAACAAAACAGTACAATTGAGGGCAGCCTACAGCTCAAAAAGCTGCCCGAAGGACACCTTATGCTAGAAGTTGGCATTAGCTGAGGCCTGAAAATTTACCTGGTAAAACCTATGAACAGAAGATCTGTTGGCAGTCTTGCAAACCTAGTAAACAGTTGTCTAACGGTGAAATATTCAAGAAGCACTCTCAGATCTAAAAGAGTGCACTTTGACAGGAACCTTGAGCTTAAAAGGGTTATATTTTTATTTATTTTTAAATAACAAACATGTTATACTTACCTCCTCTGTGCAAGGGGTTTGCACAGAGTGGCCCCCAATCCTCCTCTTCTGGGGTCCCTTAGGGGTGCTCCTGGCTCCTCCTCTTCTCGAGTGCCCCCATGGAGAGCCGCATTCCATGGTGGAACTTGTACGGGTGTGCTCACGAGTCCTCCTGCTGCATCCATTGACACAGACAGCAGGACTTTGCTCCACCCCCGACTCCCGTGTCACTAGATTTGATTGACATCAGTCTATCAAATGAGGGACACAAAAGAAAAACACTGTAGCTGCTGTGCTCATCCTGGTCGCTGGAACGATCAGGTTCAGGTAAGTAAAAGGGGGGGCTCTGGGGGGCTGCTGCACTACAGAGTCCAACCTATGTGTATGATCATACCTTGTATATCGTGGTCATTCAGGTGCTTATCTAATAGTTTTTGGAAACTATTGATGTCCCCTGCTGAGACCACCACCTGTGGGAGGGAATTCCACATCCTTGCCGCTCTTACAGTAAAGAATCCTCTATGTGACATGGACACAAGGACTTAAAGATTATCCACCTGATTTGTATTGAATTTCTCCAGGAGCTTTGTTCAGGATTCAACTGATATATAGTTTACTTTAAAGCCCTGATGGAAGAGTGCTGAGCCACCCAAAATGCATAGTGTTTTTTTTCCTGTTGTCATCTATGGAATCAATAAATACCACTATGGACCCTAGGATCTTTGTTTTGCCTCCTCTCTGGTTGAAAAACATAGATTCCAGGCAGGATTTATTATATTAGGTCCAGTGGGATCCAAGCATGGCCGCCAACAGCTACTGCTGAGGATACTCCGATCTGGAAAGCTATACAAAGATCCCAGTGTCCTGGACTTGAACCTTGGATGTTTGCTGTGTTTGGCAATGACTCTTCTCGCTGAGCTGCCTGAGATGCTGGACAGCACCCTGTCTGATCTATTGGACAACCCTGCCTTGTGCCTTGACTTCTGCTGAACCTTGAACTCTTTGCTCCTCCCATGAACTTCCTAATTTAAGCCATGTCTCTCCACTTCCTGTTAGCCAGATTATTATGCTCTCTTCAGCCAATATTTTGCTCTTATCATCCCTGCTTTCATCCAAATTTGTGTTACTCATTACTGACCTTTGGCTTGTTTCTCGATTACACTTCTGCCTGATCCCAACCTGCAACTACTTGTAACCAACCCTTGGCTTGTTTACTGACCACGCTTCTGTCTAAACTTACCTGCAATATCCTCTACTGGCTCCTGGCTTGCTCACCTCCTGTTGGGGAGATCCTGAGGACAACAACTTGGTAATAACATGCAGCAAAACCCTACTGAGATTCCGTACTTCAGGGAACTTGCCTCATCCACCTGGGTGACTTGCTTGTATACCTATCCCACTGCTATAGCTACTGGTCCCTGAGCCTGACCCCTGATCATGACACCCAGCTTGGCAGAATGTAGCTGGGTCTTGAGGGAAGGAAACAACGAGAGAAAATTGCTAGTAATAATGGTTAAACATTTCGCAATAGCGAAAAGAATGTCCATCTCCCTAAGTCACTAGTAAAAACATAAGCATGATGGAACTGGGAAGGGTTATACCTGGCTATTCAATTACTTTTTTGTTTATTTATCAATTCCTCCTGACGGCAACTGTATAACCCTTGTCTTGGAATAACTGAATGCTGTGTCCCTTAATGGATAAATAATACACAGTCTTTATTTTTTTGTTGTTTTATTTTTTTATTGCAGAAACATGTGGAGCCCTTTAGTTGGTGTTTTCAAACAGGGCCACACTACATTTGTTTTGCCTTATGCCCCATGAAACATTAGCCCATTGATAATAAACATGCAGGTTCTGCTCACTTATATTGTAATACTTATATTCTATTACTTGGACACATTTGCAGTTTTTTGCAAGTGTTAACATTAATAATTACCCAAAAAATGCCATGTCAATAAAAATGTAAGTATTTCCTAACATACCTCCCAATAGTATCTTAGCTGGCTTAACCATTCAAAATCATTTTCATCGTTAACTTGCTTTTTCACAAGAGCTGCAAGGACATCTCTTGCATGCACATCTAGAACCACAAGTGCTCCAAGTGTCACTCTGTTCTGCTTTGATAATGTCCCACGAACCAAGGTAACAATATCATCAATTTGTTTATTATTTTGTTCCAGGTAATCTTCAAGTGCCTATTTTTGTAAGAAAGAAAATGAAAAAAACCTTTAAGAATAGTCAAACAATATTACTGTTTTAATAATACATATGTGTAGGAACATAGATGGATTTTGCCTTTTTAACTACGTTATTGTACAACAAAGAGCCTTAAAGAATGAAAAAGTATATAAGAAAATGTGCAATGCTTTTCCTCCAAAGACATACTTTCATGTGCAACAATGAATGGGTCAGCATACAACATTCAATTTAAACTGTACTTTATTTAAATTCTCCAACTCACATGATTTCCTCAACTCAAAATATTTCCTCAATATCAATATTTAGTGCATATGTTTACTAGATTCTACCTACAATTTACTGTGATCCATAAGGTGCAGCGTTTTACGCCATACAAATTGTATTTCTAGCCAGAAGGTCATTATTTAGCCCAGGTTCACACTAAGCTGTGGGAATGAAGCCCTGGGAGTTCAGCTGAACGCGTACAATTTCACTCCAGCATGTCAGTACCGATTACAGCTGCGATTTCACAGATATCTGTGCAGGTTTCTACACAGATGTCAATGGAACTCGCAAGCTGAAATCGCAAAAAGAAGTACAGGACCTACTTTTTGAAAAAAAATTACAGAATGCTTTATGCTTAGAGTATGAATCCTTAAACAATATGTTAATACAATAGAGACTGACATAAAGATATCAATATGGAAATGATCCCTTGATTACATGCTAAAACAGCTGTATTATTGTATTATATTATTTTTATTTCTAATGCTTGCTAATTATTTTCTGTTGCAAATAGACATTGCAATAAATATAGAGTTTATGCCTGAAAAAAAAAACGAATAACGGACACACAGACCTACCTTTTGTCCTTTCCTAATAGATATTTGCACTTCCTGTGTCCAGAAGCACTGGGAAACACACAGAACAGTCTGTCCTGGCCATTCCCTTACCCAGTCTATACGACTAGTTTTGGGGTAGGCATCAATTGCTTCACCGATAACCTTTTAAAACATTAAATTAAATTTTAAAGTTTAGTTTTTTATTTAATTACAGCAAACATGTGAAGAATTAAAGTTCAAGTATTTCTGCTCATATACTGTAGCTCTACCAGTCCAGCTGGAAAGGGTTGTCCATAAAAGTTGAAAAAGGCAATGATGCTTACAGAAAACAAATAGGTAGTGTGGCATCAACATTATTTTTACTTTGAGTAGTATAAATGCTTTGTATTTCAACAAAAAGTTGTATATTGGTGGTAATGAGTATACAATGGGGTGCATTAACACACAGGTTGACACAGAATGATGAGTTTGGATCTGAATGTACATGAAAATAAACTTGAAGGGGTGTTCCACCCAAATGTAATGTTTACAAAAAGTGTAGCTGCTGGCTTTTAATAAACAGACACTTACCTTCTCCATGTTCCAGCGACGCGCCGACCGGGGCTCCGCTCCTCTCCCCCCCCCCCCCCGGCCGGCATCCTCATTGCGATTGTGGGCACCAAGCCGTGACAGCCTTCGGGCCGCCGCTGATTGGACAGGCAATCGTCTAGGACCTGTCAGTGTCCTAGACGATCGCCAAAGGGAGGGGCTGCAGTAAGGCGATTAGGCCTAATCGCCTTACCAGCCCCTCGGCGGAAGCAGGAAGTGGGACAGGAAGTCCCACTCCTACTGAAGCCCCCACCCCCCCAAAAAAATGACATGCCAAATGTGGCATGTAAGGGGGAGGGGAGGGGATTAAGCGAAAGTTAATTTTTAGGGTGTAACTTTCCAAAAGCAGCCATATACTATGCTCTTATTATGCAGACACAGGCAAAGGGCTTATCAAATATAAGGAAATATTGTATTAGATAGTTGGGCGTTCCTCCATATAAAAATGAACTGAATAGTATAGAATAGAATAGATGGCCTTTATTGTTATTAAAAATAATATATAATTAAAGGTTTTATGCCACTCCTACATAGAGCACAATGCCTTTCACACATATAAACAACACATTTAATAAAATAAACAAATAAGCATCTCAAAAATAATAAATCTATAGAATTAAACATCCACAATATTTTAAAACCAGAATGTAATGTCCTACCATTTATCACTAAACCGTGATTACAAACTAGATTGAATATTCATATTAATTGCATTTATTGCCCTAAAAACACTGGGCCAGATTCACATAGAATTAGATTATCGTAGCGTTTCCCAAATACACTACGCCGCCGTATTTTACCTGGCTCTACGTGGAATCCAGGTAGATTTCGTCCAGTAAACGACAGCGGCGTAGTGTATTTCTCCCGGTGCAATCCATCTACGCGATTAGGGGGCGTGAAGCATTTAAAATAGGCACGTTCCCGCGGCGATCGGACTGAGCATGCTCCGTTCCCAAATTTCCTGCCGTGCATTGCGCGAAATCACGTCGTTACGTCGTAGTAGCGTCGTTTACGTACATTCCTATTCCCGAACAAGTTACGTTAAAAAAAAAAAATAATTAAATTTGACGCGGGAACGACGGCCATACTTAACATGGGTTACGCACTGTTAGACCAGCAAAAAGCTGCTCTAACATTACGTAGCCAAAAAATGACGTAGGCGATTGCGAAGGACACTCGTACCTTCGTGGATCGCCGTAAAAACTTATTTGCATACCCCGACGGTGAAAACGACGCGGACTCCACCCAGCGGCCGCAAAAATATCGCAACGTAGATCCGAAGGCTTACGAAGACGTAAGCATCTCGGATCGAAGCCCGAAGCCGCCGTATCATGGTTTGAGGATTCAAACTAGTGATACGGCGCGCGAAATTTGAAATTACTCCTGTCTAACACCAGTTAGACAGGCGTAATCGCTCTCTGAATCTGGGCCACTCTTTCTAATTCAGTTTGTCCGCACCTTAATATTCCTTAAAGGCCTACCTGATGGCACCAGTTCAAATAAAATGAAGACCTGGATGAAAAAAAAAAATCTTCACCATACTCTCTGTTCTATGAAGATAGCAGGAATTGAAAATGTCAGCCAAAGAGGAAAGTTGACAGTCTAAAAAAAGTTCACCAATTGTTTAGTTCCTAAGCTACGTCTCCTGGGTACTCTCTAGAAATGTAATCGTTGCATTGATTTTCTAAACAACCACACTCATTAGAGACTCAGCTGTCTAGGACTCTCCCTCCTGATTGGCTGAGACACACAGCGGGCTGTCTACAAAGTCAGTGAGCCAATATGGAGAGAGAGAGGGTGGGGCCGATTAGTGGATCTGTGTCTAAATAGACGCACAGAGCAGCGGTTTGGCTTGGGTGCCCCCAAAGCAAGCTACTTGCTGTGGGGGCACTCGGCAGGAGGGCAGGGCCAAGGGCCTCACGCCGACGATGGACCCAAGAAGGGGGAAATCTGGGCTTTTCTGTGCAAAATCACTGCACAGAGCAGGTAACTATAACATGTTTGACATTTTTAAACCAATAAAAAACACGACATTAGTATCAATTTATATAAGGTTTACTACTTACTATAGTCAGCAAATTTGATATAATATAACTATCATATAAACCAGAAAAAGTAATTCAATTCATAAGGGTAAAAGCTATTCTTTTGTTTAACTAAAAGATGCATCACATAGGGAAAAATATATGAACATTTCTTACTGATGACTTCAAATACAGTCAATCACAAGATAGCAGTGCCAAGCACACATCCTATTTTTATAAGGTTTTGTCAGGTTTTTACTTCTGCTTGAGTATCTATTAGTGCTATTTCCCTGCACTTCCTATACTGGTGACCACTGACATCGGAAAAGGAAGCTATGGATTTTCCCCAAAACATCATGTTTCTGCTAAAGTTAGCCCTTTAAATCCACCTGGTTATTACCATATACTATACAGCTGAAATTGAAACCTGCTACCGGAAAGTATTATAATATGTTATTATTTGTAGCAGCTGAGTACATAGGGGTTGATTTCGTAAAGGCAAATAGGATGTTCATTTTGCAAGAGTAGTGGCGCTTTGCAAGGGAATTTGCCCTAGAGTTTAGTGAATGTAGTGAAATTTCACTTTATAAATACTCAATCATGTGCAAAGAAAATTAAAGAAACTGTATTTTTGCTTGCACATGATTGAATGATGGAATTAAGCAGAGATTCACTAAGCTATGGGGAAAATTCCTTTGGAAATATAAAAGCCTTTACTGTTAGCTTTATTTATTATTTATTTATATACTTTTAGTAAATCAACCAGATAGTCTTTAAATATCTTTTATTTCCCCAGCTGACAGAAAAATTGCATTTATGGTATCTTATCTGTAGATGAAGTATAAAGCAGTACATACCTTATGGACAGACTGAATCATCGCAGATTCCAGTTCAACTAACCATTTCTCCACCTGACCTCTGGCTTTGGATGTTGAAATCGTATTTATCAGTTGTACCACCTCACCTTCACTGCTTTTCATGTGCGTAATGTCCAGCACATCTGTAAACTCCACTTTCGCTATTCCTTCAAAGCATTTCTTTAAGTGGGGTTGTACCCTGCAGAACATTAAATAAAAATAAAAAAAGTGTAATATACTGTGTATATATATATATATATATATATATATATATATATATATATATACACACATATACATATATACACATACATACTGTGTGTATATATATATATATATATATACACACACACACAGACATACTATAGATGCTTATCACTAAAGGAGCTGGGAATCTTTACACATTAAATTGTGTGACAATTTACTTCATTTATTTAATCATATGAAAAACTAATTGCTATTCTATTTAGGTACCCGATTGTGCAGATCAAATAATTCAACAGGAATTTGCTTTTCACTTGATTGGAAAACTCAAGGGAATATATTGTGTGATAGGAATGTATTGTGTGAAGATCCCCAGTTCCTTTAGTAAATCAGCCTTATAGTTTATTTTTTTATCTGTTTGGCAGATATTCCCGAGGTCAGCTAATCTTCATTGCATTCTTGTCACCTATTAATACAGTTAGGTCTATTTATATTTGGACACGGGTAGAATTTTCATACTTTTGGCTCTGTATGCCACCAGGATAAAATTAAAACTAAAAACAATCCAAATGAATTCGAAGTGCAGACTTTCAGCTTGGTTGAACATAGAAATCAAGTACAAATTTTAGGAACTGCAAACATTTTTATACACAGTCCCCCATTTTCAGTGGCTCAAATGTAATTGGACAAATGAATATAATCATAAATAAAATGTTCATTTTTAATATTTTGTCGAGAATCCTTTACTGGAAATGACTGCCCGAAGTCTGGAACCCATGGGAATTACCAAAGACTGGGTTTCCTCCTTTCTGATGATATTCTAGGCTCTAACTGCAACTGTCTTCAGCTGTTCTTTGTTTGTGGGTCTTTCTGCCATTAGTTTTGCCTTCAGCAAGAGAAATGCATGCTCAATTGGGATGAGATCAGGCGATTGACTCGGGCATTTCAGAATATTCCACTTCTTTTTGTTCAAAAGCTCCTGGGTTGCTTTTGCGGTGTGTTTTGGATCATTGTCCAGCTGTACTGCGAAGAGCCATCCACTGCCAGACTTGAATTGATATTATATAGCCTTACAACTTCTACATATACCATACTGGAGGAGCTCAGAATTACCTTGCATTCATGTGTATCAGACAAGATTAAACTCCTAGACCTCTTATATTTAATTTCCAAGAGATATTGGGGGTTATTTACAAAAGGAAAATCCACGTTGCACTACAAGTGCAAACTACAAGTGCAAAGTGCACTTGAAATTGCACTGAAAGTGCACTTGGAAGTGCAGTTGCTGTAAATCTGAGGGGTAGATCTAAAATGAGGGGAAGCTCTGCTGATTTTATCATTCAATCATGTGCAAGCTAAAATGCTGTTTTTTTATTTTCATTGCATGTCCCCCTCGGATCTACAGTGACTACACTTTCAAGTGCACTTTGTACTTGTAGTTTGCACTTGTAGTGCAAAGTGGATTTGCTATTTGTAAATAACCCCCATTGTGTCGTACCACCTGAACTGTTAACAGATACACTGTAATTATACACTCAAAATATATAGCATGCCATCTTCTCTAAAAATCCATCACCTGCCTCCTCATACTTACAATCTCCTTTGGCACAAAAACCTCTCATCTGAATACCTGCTACTCACTCATACAAGAGTATAGGCTGGAAATCTCTAGATCGGGCCACATTTATGAAATTTACAACATTAAATCCTTTTACAAACTTAAAGCAGAATTTCAACTCCCAAATCATACGTTTTTCCAAGACAACCAGCTTTCAACATGCTTCACAAACTCAATTTCAAGATCCTATGGGAAACTTACCAGATTGACCCTGACCTTTGACCCTTTAGCTGTCCCACTCACTTATAAATTGATTACTAGAATTTATCAACAGTTACTTGCTTCACAGGTGTGAACACCATCATACCTTAAAAAAGCCTTCTCGGAAACTGATGTGGGCCCCTTGGATGATACTGAATGGGAGAATTCCCTTCTAAGTAGATTTCACCAAAGGTCCCTGACAAGCTTACTTAAGATACATATACTACATAGGGTCTACTTAACCTCAATCCACATCTCAAAAAATATAGTCCACAACATAACGTACTGTGTCCTAAGTGGGGACGTGCTACACTGAATATTGGGATGATGGGATGATTGGATTATTGGCTGCAATGCTCAGAACTTTCACTAGATGTCAGTGTACTTTTTACACACATACAGTATACGGTAATGACTCTGTTGTTACTCAAAATATGTTATTCTTTCTTGCAGTGCTTGATACTATGTTGCAAGAAGCAGTTGCTAATGTTTAACCCTTTACTTGCTGATTGAGATATATATATGCAGCTGTACAATAATAGTAATTATTTTTCTACATGGGGATAATAGGTGGAATATCTTAGATAAAAAATCCCATGTAATGCATTTGACCTGTTTCTAATAGGTAAATGTGTATAATTATTTTTCTACAATGGAATTATGGGTGAAATATCATGGTTACACATTCCAAGGAGCATATTTAACCTAATACTGATACAAATATGTGTATAAATAGTTTTCTACATGGGGATTATGGGTGGAATATCATGGCTACACATGCCTAGGAAAACAGTTGACTTATTTCTGATAAGAACATGGGTATCATTTTCTATATGGAGATTATGGGGGGGGGGGTATCATGGCTACACATTCCAATTAACATATTTAAACTATTTCTGATAAAAAAATATATGTATAATTATTTTTCTACATAATTATGAACCAAATAGTGTACTAAAATATTTACCAGTGCCCATGAAATGAAGCCTGACCTGTGCCAAATACATTCAGACTTACCAGTGCCAATAAAATGCAGCCTGATCATTGCCATTAATGCAGCCTGACCATTGCCATTAATTCAGCCTGACTATTGCCATTAATTCAGCCTGACTATTGCCATTAATGCAGCCTGACCATTGCCATTAATGCATCCTGACCATTGCCAATAATGCAGCCTGACCATTGCCAATAATGCAGCCCGAACTGTGCCATTATTGCAGCCCGACCTGTGCCATTATTGCAGCCCGACCTGTGCCATTATTGCAGCTTTACCATTGACATCCACTCTCCTGCCTCTCTTCCGGTACTAAGGTGGCGGAGGTGACAGGGGGCGGTGCCTGATGTACATTTGCTCCATAAGACGCAGAGACATTTACCCCCATAAAAATATTATAGCCATGTTCTTATCAGAAACAGGTCAACTGTGTTCCTAGGTTTGTTTAGCCATGATATTCCATCCATAATCCCCATGTAAAAAAATCATTATACATTTTGATCAGAAATAGGTTTAATATTCTCCTTAGAATGTGTAGCCATGATATTTCACCCATAATCTCCACGTAGAAAAATAATTATACACATATTTTTATCAGAAATCGGTTAAATATGCTTCTTGGAATGTAAACCCATGATATTCTCCCTATCATCCACTTGTAGAAAATGAATTATACCCATGTTGTTATCAGAAATAGGTCAACTGTGTTCCTAGGCTTGTTTAGCCGTGATATTCCACCCATAATTACCACATAGAAAAATTATTTTATATGTATGTTTATCAGAAATAAAATAAATATGCTCCTTGAAATGTGTAGCCATGATATTCCACCCATAATTCCCATGTAGGAAAATTGTATGTATATTGCTATCAGAAATAGGTTAAATATGTTCCTTGGAATGTTTAACCATGATATCCTCCCATAATCCCTATGTAGAAAAATTATTATACCCATTTTCTTATCAGAAACAGGTCAACTGTGTTCCTAGGCATGTTTAGCCATAATATTCCACCCATAATCACCAGGTAGAAAAATAATTATACACATTTTTTTATCAGAAATAGATTACATATCCTCCTTGGAATGTGTAGCCATGATATTCCACGTATGATCCCCATGTAGAAAAATAATTACTATTATTGTACAGCTGCAAGTATATAAATCAGCTAGTAAACGGTTAAACATTAGCAACTGCTTCTTGCAACATAGTATCAAGCACTGCATAAAAGAATAACATATTTTGAGTAACAACAGAGTCATTACTATATATGTGTGTAAAAAGTACACCGACATCTAGTGAGAGTTCTGAGCATTGCAGACAATAATCCAATCATCCCATCATCCTAATATGTACTTTAGTAGTTCCCCCTTAGTGTCAATCCTGCATTCCAGAGAAAAATGTATGTGTGTGTGTGTGTATATATATATATATATATACACACACGCACACACACACACATATATATATATATATATATATATATATATATGACAAGTAACGCAACACTGATTAAATACAACCCTGCTATAAGTGAGTTATAGCAATAAACCAGCATTAGCAGAATTAGCCATAAATATCATGTATAATAACAAGTCTCTCAAAGTGAATTTCTGACTTCACCCCTGTAAGTGGTAGCAATGGAGTAATACAGCTATGCACCTACAAGATGTTCCTATCATAATGTAAAATACAAACCAAGGTGAATTGTCATCGTGAAGTGTGTGTTTATCAGAGTTGGTGAGAATGTGTAAACTTTAACATTCCATCACTTATCATATATAGGACATTGCCATGAACCTGTACCCTAAATTATCCAGCCATGAGCTTACTAAGGATTTAGGAAATGATAGCTCCAAATACCGTACTAAATTTAAATGTAGGAAAAACAATTAGCATGTTCTGCATTTCATACAAGCCTTGCTGTATTTTTTTATCCTTATGACAGGGAAGTTTATATATAATATAACCTACCTGGTTGGGTCCTTTGTCTCTGATAAAATTTCAAGGAGCTCATCATTAGACAAGAAAAAGAATCGTGGAAAGAATAACCGTTTTTTTTCTAGGTAGTCATTAAGTCCTTTCAAAATGAGCTCCAATAATTCGTTAGACTTCTTGAACTTTTCCAACATTTTTTCAATCATCACAACAGAAAGAACATGTTTGTCCTAAATATAAAATGACAAAAAAGCATTAATATGTATGGACACTATACATAAGTATTACCCATACAAGTACTATATATCCCCAGTTCTATGCATATTTACTGTCCCAAATAAATAAAAACGTATTTTGATTATCAAATGCATGTTTATTGCATTTAAAGTCAAGAAAACAGAAGAAAATCAATTCTGCTTTTGTGGTATGGTACAAGTACTGGTGTTTTTAAATTCCTTACAGTGTGGACACAAAGACAAGAGGAATTGTATATTGTAATATGGGTCCCTCAAAACTCTATCATCAGAAAAACATTTAAAATAATAGCACCCTGTAAAAAGAAGATTTGTAATACTTATCAGTCTGGTGGTTGTTGACTCCCATTTGACTCCCTTGCATGGCTATGGTGGCCCCAACACATTGAATTGGTTTCTCCTAATATGACTTTTACACGGCAACCAACATATGCCACAAATTGGTTACCGTATATAAAATATACATGTTATTGTTTACAATATTAAAAGAAGACATCCATGAGGTTTCAACATTAATGAAACCATTATTGAACAATTTAATATTGTGAACAATAAAATGTATATTTTATATTTTATATTACCAATTTGTGGTATATGTTGGTTGCCGTGTAAAAGTCCTATTAAAGGGGTTGTAAAGACAAACATATTTTCCTCTTAAATTCAAGTCTGACAGTAGCTGATAAAGTAAAAAGTAATGTTTTGCATTATAACTAGTTTGATACCTGTTGAAATCGAGCTGTTTTATTCACCTCTGTCACTCCTGAATTGGTATTCTCACTGACTTCCTGGTTTGTGGTGTGCATTCATTCTTGCTACACCATGGCCTAATGGGAACTACAGTTCCCATTAGGCTTAGCCTCCATGCCTGTGAGGGATAAAAGCATCTTCACGCAGGGCTGTAATCATAGGGAGGGGGTGAGAACATTCTGCTTTCCACCATGCAAAACTGCTCAGATGCTGGTGGAAAGCAAGAAGAGGAGAGACAGGAAATGGCATTTTCAAACCTGTATTACTGTATTTTGGAGGTCAAAAGGAAAAACGAGGTAAGTGATATTTAAATGCTCTAGCTTACATAAATCAATTGATCTAATAAAAAATGAACCTTTAGTGTTCCTTTAAACTCCAAGCGTTGCTTCCGTTCTGACAGGCACTAGGCTGTGTACTGTCACATCCTCTTGGTGGTGTAATATTGTTATACAGGTAATCACTGTGCTATTGGTTTGATTGTTTTTTTATCCTTGTTTCATTTTTTTTACATGACTGTATATGAATCAAAATTAATTCACCAAATACCAATGTAATGTAAAAAATCCAATAAATATTCGTCAAAAAATAAATAAAAAAGTCCTATTAATCACTTCAGCCTCTGAGGATTTGGCAGCCCAGTGACCAGGCATTTTTGTGATTCAGCACTACATTGCTTTAACTGACAATTGCGCGGTCGTGAGACGTTGCACTCAAACAAAATTTACGTCCTTTTTTTCCTACAAATAGAGCTTTATTATGGTGGAATTTGATCACCTCTGCAGTTTTTATTTTTTACGCTATAAACAAAAAAACAGCGTAAATTAAAAAAAAAAGAAATATTTTTAACTTGTTGCTATAATAAATATCCCCCAAAAATAATCGCAATAAGCGTATATTGATTTGTGCAAAAGTTATAGGGCCAGATTCAGGTAGAATTAGATTGCCGCAGAGTATCAGAGATACTCTACGCCGCCGTATTTTACCTGGCTCTACGAGGAATTCAGAGAGATTTTGGCCCGTAAGGTACGGCGGCGTAGTGTATTTCTCCCGGCGGAATCAAACTACGCGATTAGGGGGCGTGAGGCATTTAAATTAGGCGCGTTCCCGCGGCGATTGAACTGCGCATGCTCCGTTCAGAAATTTCCCGCCGTGCATTGCGTGAAATCACGTTGTTACGTCATTCGTTGTTTGAGTAGCGTAGTTTACGTACATTTCTATTCCCGAACGACTTACGCAAAAAATAAAAAATAAATTGAAAGTCGACGCGGAAACGACGGCCATACTTAACATGGGCTGCGTAACGTTAGACCAGCTAATAGCTGGTTTAACTTTACGCAGCAAAAAAATGACGTAAGCGATTACGAACGACGCTCGTAACTTCGTGGATCGCCGGAAAAAACTCATTTGCATACCCCGACGCTGAAAACGACGCAAACTCCACCCAGCGGCCACAAAAACATTGCAGCGTAGATCCGAAGGCTTACGAAGACGTAAGCCTGTCAGATCGAAGCCCAACGCCGCCGTATCATGGTTTGAGGATTCAAACTAGTGATACGGCGCGCGTAATTTGAAAGTACTCCAGTCTAACACTAGTTAGACAGGAGTTACGGCTCTGTGAATCTGGCCCATAGTGTCTACAAAATAGGGGATAGATTTATGGCATTTTTTTATTAATTTATTTTTTATTAGAAATGGCGGCGATCTGCGATTTTTATTGTGACTGCAATATTATGGCGGACACATCGGACACTTTTGATGCTATTTTGGGACCCTTTTCATTTATACAGAGATCAGTGCTATACAAATGCACTGATTACTGTGTAAATAACTGGCAGGGAAGGGGTTAACCACTAGGGGGTGAGGAAGGGGTTAAGTGTGTCCTAGGGAGTGATTCTAACTGTGGGGGGGCTGGGCTACAAGTGACATGACAGTGATTACTGCTCCCGATGACAGGAAGCAGTAGATCACTGTGCTGTCACTAGGCAGAACAGGAAAATGCCTTGTTTACATAGGTATCTCCCTGTTCTGTAGCTCCGTGACACAGTCGCAGGACACCAACGGACATCGAGTCTGCCGGTCCCGCCGGGAACAGTCACGGCAGGGGCATTTGCGCAGCCATGCCATTAATGCCATTCTGCCAACCTACAAGTACAGGAGGCGGTCAACAAGAGGTTAAGTGGAACCATTTCAAGGTGTTGATACAATTACAAGGACAACGGCAACCTTTGTCCTAAGCTAAGTGAGCCGATCTTGTTGATATAGCTATGGTGGCCTAAGCATCCTCTGCATCCAATAAAGGTCCAGGTATGTCAGATCCCTGGATCCCTACTGTAAGACTTGTATACACCCACCAATAGGTATGCCACTACTGTATCCTGTAACAACATACTAGTAGCTGGCGGGCGGAAACACAGTTGTAAGAGAGCAAAGCTAGAAGTCACCATCCATCAGACTGGTAAATATTATTAGTAATTTGCAGAATTCCTTTGGTTTATTTTTTTTTATTCTGGTGGCAGAGTTATATTAAAATAAACCTTTCAAAGGAAAGCATATATAACAATGTATACTGTATATGTAATAATCAGCCCCTAATGAGCCTGTATATGCAATGAGAATAACTGCCCCTATGTACCAATATAATTTAAAACTATACATGGGAAAAGATTTTTAAAACATACACACACGGATGAATAAATAGTAAAAGAATGGCTGGAATAAATTAAAGACAATTACATTTAAGACAAAGTGCACTTATTGTTTTTTGTCTCACACCCCTGGCAAAAATTACTTTTGATTATATGGCAAGCGGGAATGACAGGCAGCAGTAAAAAGAAAATAGGAGCAAAATCCTACAGCTATAAGCTGCCCGATTTTTCTCAAGTCTTCCTATGATTAGAGTGGCATTCTTTAGCGGCCGTGGGGATCTGTGTTTTTTTTTTTTACTCCACCAGTGGTGAATAGTGCAGGAGGTGGTGAAGTGGTTAACAACTCTTTTCCCTTCTTACACCTCCTAGATTAAAAGCAATCTCTTGCCTGCAAGTGCTATCAATGCGCCCTTTTCTTCTTTCTTCTAAACCCCCGTACACACGATTGGAATATCCAATGGAAAAAGCCAGACAGACTTTTTCCATCAGAAATTCCGACCATGTGTATTCCGTTGGAATTCCGATGTGAGTTTGGCCGGGCAAAAGCCTGATCATGTGTACGGGGGCTTAATGGGATCATAGTAGCCATTTTTTTATGAGGCAAAATGTGTTGCAACCCCTCCCATATATCTGGTGGAAGGTTCCTTGCCTCTTTCCTCATCCTTCAAGGATAGCATAGCAACAATCTTTTGGAAGGCCTACTGATGTACCCTTTTTCCTCAAAGGCACATAGACATTTTTTTAACCTGCTTATGTGTTTTTTCCACCGTCTTCTCTGTGCCAATACTGCCATAGCAGTCTACAGACCCCTGTAATACTACTGTGGGAGCAAACAAAACAATTTTCCTAAATCAACAAATCAATCCAATGTCAAGCCTCTTCATGACATCTTTGGGGCTTTGTAACACCATGAGACAGCAGGAGGCAGAGCAGGAATACGAGGAGTAGAAGGAGGTTTGGGTTTATTTTTGGTCGACATGGACATTCTCAGTTTATATAATTAAAAACTGCATACAGTGCACTGGACAAAGCATTAAGTACAAAAGGAAGGTGAAATGATTTGATACAGTAATGTAATCTGTAAGATTACAGTGTACTGTATGTGTTTTGTTTTTTGCACTTTTTGAATTTGGTTCCCCTGCTCTGTCCCCATGTGTCGTGACCCTTGCAGGGAACGGAGCCCAGCACAGTGATGAATCGGGTGGACACAGCGGGAGGAGTTTGCAGGATCCTGGGGACTTTGATTCAATCCCGAGTGCGGCTCAGGGTTACTGTTTTTGGTAATAAAAATTCACCCCGAGCCTCACTTGGGATTACCACTAGGGAAGTTAAGCAGATGTAAACCCCACCACTGAAATCTCATATAAGTTTTAACAGCTGACAAATACTGATATACAGGGAGTGCAGAATTATTAGGCAAATGAGTATTTTGACCACATCATCCTCTTTATGCATGTTGTCTTACTCCAAGCTGTATAGGCTCGAAAGCCTACTACCAATTAAGCATATTAGGTGATGTGCATCTCTGTAATGAGAAGGGGTGTGGTCTAATGACATCAACACCCTATATCAGGTGTGCATAATTATTAGGCAACTTCCTTTCCTTTGGCAAAATGGGTCAAAAGAAGGACTTGACAGGCTCAAAAAAGTCAAAAATAGTGAGATATCTTGCAGAGGGATGCAGCACTCTTAAAATTGCAAAGCTTCTGAAGCGTGATCATCGAACAATCAAGCGTTTTATTCAAAATAGTCAACAGGGTCGCAAGAAGCGTGTGGAAAAACCAAGGCGCAAAATAACTGCCCATGAACTGAGAAAAGTCAAGCGTGCAGCTGCCAAGATGCCACTTGCCACCAGTTTGGCCATATTTCTGAGCTGCAACATCACTGGAGTGCCCAAAAGCACAAGGTGTGCAATACTCAGAGACATGGCCAAGGTAAGAAAGGCTGAAAGACGACCACCACTCAACAAGACACACAAGCTGAAACGTCAAGACTGGGCCAAGAAATATCTCAAGACTGATTTTTCTAAGGTTTTATGGACTGATGAAATGAGAGTGAGTCTTGATGGGCCAGATGGATGGGCCCGTGGCTGGATTGGTAAAGGGCAGAGAGCTCCAGTCCGACTCAGACGCCAGCAAGGTGGAGGTGGAGTACTGGTTTGGGCTGGTATCATCAAAGATGAGCTTGTGGGGCCTTTTCGGGTTGAGGATGGAGTCAAGCTCAACTGCCAGTCCTACTGCCAGTTTCTGGAAGACACCTTCTTCAAGCAGTGGTACAGGAAGAAGTCTGCATCCTTCAAGAAAAACATGATTTTCATGCAGGACAATGCTCCATCACACGCGTCCAAGTACTCCACAGCGTGGCTGGCAAGAAAGGGTATAAAAGAAGAAAAACTAATGACATGGCCTCCTTGTTCACCTGATCTGAACCCCATTGAGAACCTGTGGTCCATCATCAAATGTGAGATTTACAAGGAGGGAAAACAGTACACCTCTCTGAACAGTGTCTGGGAGGCTGTGGTTGCTGCTGCACGCAATGTTGATGGTGAACAGATCAAAACACTGACAGAATCCATGGATGGCAGGCTGCATGAGTGTCCTGGCAAAGAAAGGTGGCTATATTGGTCACTGATTTGTTTTTGTTTTGTTTTTGAATGTCAGAAATGTATATTTGGGAATGTTGAGATGTTATATTGGTTTCACTGGTAAACATAAATAATTGAAATGGGTATATATTTGTTTTTTGTTAAGTTGCCGAATAATTATGCACAGTAATAGTCACCTGCACACACAGATATCCCCTAAAATAGCTAAAACTAAAAACAAACTAAAAACTACTTCCAAAAATATTCAGCTTTGATATTAATGAGTTTTTTGAGTTCATCGAGAACATGGTTGTTGTTCAATAATAAAATTAATCCTCAAAAATACAACTTGCCTAATAATTCTGCACTCCCTGTAAATGTTCCTGTTCTGGCAATTTGTGCTATTGGGTGACAGTGCTGTGCCCGTGTCTCCCTCAATCTCCTGCCTGTAAATTATCATCTGTATGCATTAACAAACCAAAGATTCATTTAAAGTCTCCGAAATGTATTGCGATCATTGCTTAAAGAGTTTGAGCCAGCTATAAAAACTGGCTTTATAATACATTCCAGGCTTGATTGATACCGACAACTTATGTTGCTCTTGAAGAATTTCCTTTAACATGGATTTAGGTTTCTTTTTGTCTCTGACAGGAGGGCCTTGTTTACCCTTATGGTTGGTGGGGGGGGGGGGGGGTGCGGATATGGCGCATTGAAACATGCAACTGAGCTGTCCATTTATTTTTTGCACTTCTGTGTCTTACTAACTTTTAATCATTTTTGAAACAAAAGGGACACATACACAGTTGCTGAGGAATGGGCTTGCAATGTAAAAATGTAAAACTTAAAATAAAGGAAAAATCATGAATCTAGACTGTATGCTCTTCGTTGATTTCTCTAATATATGCTCTAAATTGTTTGGTTCTCAACGTTTGATATGCTTACCTTATCCAAGCTATGTATTAAGATGTTACTTTACTGTTATTGTGTCTATCTGATACTGCATTCTTCTGTTACATAACACGGCTGCGTCCGTGTTTCCATGTCTTTTTCACTGTATTATTTAAATTGTTCTTGTTTGAATTATTATTATTAAAAATCATTACAATAAAAAAAACTTAAAATAAAAATAAGGCTGGGAAGTTAAACAGTGTAATGATTAGCAGACTGAAATCCTGGATCATTCACAGCTAAAACAAAAAAAGCTTATCGAGTATTTGATATCTGCAATTTGTCTAGTCATTCAAAAGTGCAAGACAAACATCAGTCACCTGGAGTGAGGAGGATATTAACCCCTGCCAAAATGTAGGAGTGTGATCCATATTAAAGGGTTTGTAATCACATAGAAAAGAGGTGGAATGTAATATGTAAGAAAACGAGCATACGGTGACACACACTTAAATAGGAAAAGGACATACATGAATTTTTTTTCTTGATAAGATGATGGGGCAGATCTATTTGCTGTTCAGGAACACAAATCACTGAGGCTCCAAAGGCTTTGATAGGCTTACAAAGCTATTGGTCACAAGGACCTAATGAAATATTTTGGTACAGTAAAATGACAACAAAGTCAATACCAAAACCTTCACAAAGAGTAAGTTAGTTTGTTGATCAGCGAGACAATGATCAGGATGATCTGTTTATCTGAACAAGCAATAATAGATGAAAAATAATAGAGAAACAGTAAAAGGGATAGAGGCAAAAAGAAGGGAGTTCATGTTAGGGGGAGATGAGTGCCTCAGAGGCTGAGTATAGTTAATCGCGCTCAATGGTCAAAGCTCAAATGCCTCGCAGATCCATCAGACTACGGTCAAAGTCAAGTAATATTATTGTATAGTAAGAGACCCATGAAACTAGGACATTGTATCAGTAAGTTTCTCTGTTAGCTTCTCATTAGAGAAAGTCCAATGTTACCTATTTTTCACGTCTGCTAATTAAAGAGAGTCAAACAGCCAGGCTTTAACTACTGATTGTTTGGTTTCCATAGAAATATGCATCATTAATCTTAATTGGTATTTTGAATGCTTCCACAAGCTTTGCAGGCATAGTGGTACCAAAAAATTTGGCCAAAATGTCATAGGTTTGAGTCCACAATAGTTGGACAATTGGGTAGGTCACACCATGTAGCTATAAGTCCCTGGTTCTAAACAATCTGACAAACAAAACCCCTTATGGCTTGAAGTAAAGTGTGCAATTCGGGATGAAATAAGTACCAGAAATAAAACACATTAATTGGTCTCCAAGGATGGAATGTTTTTGGAGCATAACTTAGGCCTCGTACACACGAGGGGATATGTCCGCTGAAAACGGTCCGATGGACCGTTTCAGCAGACATCTCTGCTCGTGTGTATGGGCTAGCGGACAGATTTGTCCACCCGACAGATTTCAAAGCATGCTTTGAAATCTATCCGGTGGGAATCTGTCCGCCCGACATGTCTGCTGGTTAGTACACTTACAGCAGACATGTCGTCCCCCACCGCCGCCGCGCCGCCGCCGAATGGATTCGGCGCATGCGCGGAAGTGTTTTACTTCCTGGTGCGTGACGTAGCGGTGACGTGGCGGCGTCAACGTCACCGCCGCGTCACCGACACGTCACCGCGCCGTCCGCCGGCGGGGAATTTGATCCGATGGTGTGTACACGCCATCGGATCAAACTCCAGATCGGACATATCCGATGGAAATGGTCCGCGGACCGTTTTCATCGGATATGTCCGATCGTGTGTACGAGGCCTTAGTGGTGTCCCAGATCTGAGTCTATTGTTCTTGTTCTAGAATGATGTTAACATATGTCACCTGCTTATGTATATAGTCATGTTGAGACAGTGTAGAGCATGTGAGAAGCAAATTAAACAGCATGGAATCAATCTCAGGGTCAAGGGTCATCTGGACACTAATGCTCAAAGGGTTTCAGGGTCATTCCATCAGGGAACAGATCAGAGATGTGACAAAATGTTTTAATTTCAGATAATCAAACACTTCTGCTTTGGGTACTTTATATTCAGTCTTCAGTGTCTAAAACATTTAACGCAATCCAGCGCCACACATTTGTGAAAGCAAGTAAGATCTGCTTGGCTCCTTTAAACCTGGATGAAAGGAAGGACTCCCACACTTTCAGTGAATGTATAATAATGAAATCTTGCATTAAAGCCCTGTCTCATGATGGGAGCCATAATAGGTTGTTAAGAGTATGAGGTCCCAATCTATGCTTCAAGACATACACATATGAGAGATTTAGTGGTAGAATGATATTTGGTGAGAGATGTTATTTGAGAGGCTTGGTAATACTTCTGCAAATGAGGAAATCCCAGCCAACCTTGGAGGTCCACTATGAAAGAGAGTTAGCCTGCAATTCTAGGTCCATGATTGTGTCAGATAAGTCCCAAAACCCAGCATTGCAGGTTCTGAAGTACATACAATGGAATCTGTATGGGTAAGACCTTGAATAGGTACAGAAATTTGGGCAAATAGGTAATCTTTTCCGCAAAGCAGCCTAACCAGAATAAGGGGTATCCCTTCCAGGATGCAAGCAACCTTTTAGGTTTCTGAAAGAGGGGTGGGCAGTTGGCTTCAAATAAAACAGGTGAGGTGAGGTGAAGAGGTAATGTGAATTTCTTAAAATGAAAGGCACTACGTTTCTCACTGGTATGGGAAATGGTCTTGCAGGGAGTGAACCAAGCCAGAACTTGCAGAAGAGAGATGTTAAAGATTTTGGATTGAGCATGGTTGATATAAAGACCAGAGATTTTAACAAAGTCAGGAGAGCTGTTAGATTAGGAAGCGTGACGATGGGACCTACCCGATTGTTTAAATACTGTGGAACCAGCGTATTTAACATTAGAGAGGAGTAAAGAGTGGCTACCTAGTTATGAAATTGCAATCCGAAGCCCAATTTCTGTAAGATAAAGAATAAGTAAGATCAGGAGAGGAAGTCAATTCCTTTTTTGATATTGAGTGACAACAGCATGAACAGTATATTACGCTTTCATGCTACTTAAGTCAAAAGAGTAATATTACGCATGTTTTCTCCTGATGGTAGTGGTGCATGAACCCTATTTGGTCTTTGTGAATTAACCAACCAATACCAGTAGTTTCCTGAGACAAAATGACTACATACATATTATAATGACTATTCTAACCCTCATTGTGTTTTCCAAGGATGCTCTGTATCATTTTATTATAATGAGTTGTTCTGTGTTATCTAATCTTTAGTATGCTTGCTCTGGTTAGTGGTGATTGTACATTTCATGTAGAGGAATTGCAACTCTAAAACAATATACAACGCCGCAATTGTACATTTTCCATTTGAATGTTTCGCCTACAAGCTATAGTATAATTCTAATGTTGTATGACACTAGTAATAATTATATTTATAAATTATTATTACTAGTAAACCAACATTAGAATTCTTCTATAGCCTACGGGTCGAGCATTTGACCGGAAATGTATGATTGCGGCGTCGTACAGTTTAGCTGCTTATCGAATCTTCTTAGAACTTTCGCCAGACACCATAAGCCTTCAATGACAGATTCGACGTGTGTGTGTTTTTCGCTGCTTCGTCAAATCTTCGTCGTTCACGAATGGTCTACCCCAACACTATCTTTATAATGTCGAATCTTTCCTCTCTATGTAGAATAATCTTGGACTAATAGACTTAAGTTTAAACATATTCGACCGCAGATTCTATAGACACAGATTGCTATTGTCAGCGTCATGTCTAATCTCCTATCTGTATCGAACTGAAAATGAAAATAAAGCATTTTGTTATGACGGATCTTTCGGATTTCAGGTTCTGTGTGTTCGTTTTCGTTTTTGTTAAAACGATAACGAAAATACTCGAAATTCAAACGAAAATCCATTCGGATGAAAACGAATGCACATGTCTACGGCTACACTAATCCTGAATGTTAGGAAGTATGCTGCATGGTACTACTCCCTTTTAGGTTAATTTCCCACTCAGAAGGTGGATGCATAAAGAAAATATCACAGTACTACTGTGTGCTGCTTTAGTTTTACTGTGGCTAAGGAACAAAAGGCCTCTTATAACAGCATCTTGCTGCACCTTGCCAGCAAAAAAGTGCCAGGCTTCATTCCCCCCCAATTGTCTAGATGAAATATTAATAAGAATGGCCAGTGCCAGCAACTTTTTCTTTCAAGAGCAGCCTATGCTTCTAAAATAGCTAAACTGCGCTTGCAAATTGTATGTTCTTTTAATAAAACAAACAACTACAAAATGGAAATGTGTTTTTATGTAGTCACCTCCGAAAAAATGTCAATGTCATTGCCCGCCAAGGTTTTCTTTCCTGATCCTTTAGCAAAAGGGAAACGCATTTTTAAGTACCAATTATTCAGAATTACTGTGAAAGGTTAGATCACATTTGCATTACCTTTCATCCCAACGCACTAAGAGATAAACCACATTATCATGAAAATAGAGCATTTATTTTTATTGATCAACAGGGATAGAATGTCTGTTTAGGTTTCTTTTTCCTCATGAAACATTACAACAGATTCACAGTGCCATCTTGTGGAAAAAAAACATTAGTGTACAAGTGCCTGCATTTTAAACTGCCAACACTAATGAATACAGTAAATCCATGCTGTATTCATTGTATTCATACACATATACATATTTAACAATACATTAAGACCTTTTTATCACATTTAAATGAACCACTGTCCTTAAAAAAAAATGGGGGGGGGGGACTCTATAGAGTACATCTAAGTAAGAACAGTATTTTGTACACAAATCTCCTTTTTTATGTTATATGACATTATTTATATTTTCCCCACCTATATATGCAAACCTAGATCCAGTATAAATTACTGTAACAGAAGTAGGCATAAGCTATGACATGGAAAGAAGTGTTTGAAGAGTTGCCCAAAGGTTTTATTTTTTTATTTTTCTTAAAGCATGTGAATATGTGTTATTATAGTTGTATAGTTTATTAAAATATTAAAACTTGCAATAATTATTTGTTAGAATGCTTGACTTGCATGTAAATGTGGAAATAAATAAAAAAAAGGTGTCATAAAAAAAAACATGTTTTTTGCACTGGTTACTTACCAACAATACTTGTTTCATTAGGTCTCTCCATGTTTTGTCCACAGTTGAGAATCGCCTGCCCTCCTCAGGCATCTGAGCCATAATGTCGGGGGAACTAAATATGGGCTCCAAGTATAACCATGTAGCCTGAACTTTAAGCCACTCATCTAGGATTTCTTGCAATAACAACAATTTAGCTTCCCATTCTCTATAAATGAAAATATAAAGTTTATTAAAAATACAGTTGTAGTTAAAAAGATAATATGCAAGGTCGTTTCCGTCGGAATGTTGGTCGGACAAAGGTCCGATTGTGTCACAGGTGTATCTGTTGGTCCCCACAAGTGTTTATGTTCACGCCTTTCACCTGACTGCATTTCTGTTCTTTAAAATTAAACCCAATAGAATTATTCTTTTCACATCTTAAAAAGTGAGTTGGCTATAAAGTTCTCTTTTAAATGACTATTAAAAAAAAGGCAGTACAAGGCAGTTCCCAGGTTACAAACAAGGTTTTGAAGGTTTGTTGTTAAATTTAATTTGTATGTAAGTTGGAACAGGTAATTTTTTTAAGTGTCACTCCAGCCAAAAAATTATTGTCATGTTTTGGATAGCATAGGGAAGGGTTAACACCCCTGTAACATTTGTTTTGCTGTCTGTGCCCCTGTTCAGAAGATTTCCCCTCACTTTCTGTCCCTGTGAAAAATTTGGGTTGTCGTGAAAACAAGGATGGTAATAAAGCATCAGTGACGATACCTTTTTCTCATTATAACTCTTATGCCCTGTACACACGAGCGGTTTTCCCGTCAGAAAAAAAAAACAATTGTTTTCCAGATTGAATTCCTCTTAAGCCTGCCTTACATACACTCGGTCACAAAAAAGTCCGGTAAACTTTTAACTGCCCAGAATGCGGTGACGTAAAAGACTATGACGAGTCGACAAAATGAAGTTCTATGCTTCCGAGCATGCACGTTTTTATCCCCATCGGAAAAGCATACAGACGAACGTTTTTTCCGTTTCCCACTTTTTTTTTCCCTGGCAGTTTTCCTGTGAGAAAAAGTCAGATGGAGCATACACACAGTTGGAATTCTCGATCAAAAGCTCTCATCACAGTTTTTCTGACGGGAAAACCAGTCGTGTGTACGAGGCATTACAGGAGTGAATTTCCCTTTCTAGGGGTAGATTTCTTCTTGCTTCCTGTTGTCTTCCTCCATTTCTAAGTCGGAGGTATGTAACTCGGGGACTGCCTGTAGTTCTGCACATTCCTAAGTTAATACATTCTATGTACGGGACCCTCCCCATTTGTGTCCAAATAGCTATTTAAAAAGCAACCAAAGAACATTTTTATACATTATTATGGCAGCTTACTTCCCATCTATCAACACACAGCTAACATTACTTCCTATACCAGATTATTGTGTATGTAAACCCTAGAACTATTATCAGTATGTTTGATGTCATGGGGTTAATTTGCTAAAGGCGAACATGCTGTTCACTTAGCCAAGGGAATTTTCCCTTATCTTAGTGAATGTGAGTGAATGTGAGGGAAATTCACTTTAAAAGAATACCCATTCACATGCAAAGAAAATAATATACAGTATGTTTGCCAACACATGATTGGATGATAGATGTCAGCAGAACTTTACTTCATTCGCTAACATAAGTGAATATTCCCTTGGAAAGTTAACAATTAATTTGCCTTAAGTAACAGAGTTAGGTTGCCACATTTCATTGAATTTTACAAAATATGACAGCACTGCAGATTGAAAAGGAAAGAAAAATTTGAAAAACATTCAATAACAGAATGGGTTGTGTCGCAATTACTGTATATATGCAATATATATATATATATATATATATATATATATATATATATATTACATTTTCTATATTTTTTCCTCATAATTTGGAGTTACCATTGAAGCAATGAATTTTTGTAAATCTGTTGTAAAGTTTCTTACCTAGAGATCCTGCCAGTAACAGCACTTCCTGTTGCAAGCTGACAAAGCTAAGCCTCTGCCTCTTAATTCGAAGCAGCTTTTTCAGCAAGCCATGCAGTCAAATGACCAAATTAAGAAGTACAAGCAGTATACTGATAATGCTGCTGATAATTATAGTATAGTAGCTTAGCACTGTCAGACAGTAGTTACGGGCAGGATCTCCAGGTAATATTGTTTGCAACAGATTCATAGTTATTTGCTTAACAAACTGTATACAGTGATCCCAAACATACTGAAATAGATTTTTTGGTTTACGTACAGTGGGTATAGAAAAGAATAACCCCCTTTAAAATAATCACATTTTGTTGCTTTGCAGTCTGAAATGAAGACAGACACCATTTGTTATTTTATCCAGCTGTGCTCGGTGCAACATATAACATTCAAGTGAAAGATATAACACCAATATGTCAGAATAATTTTTTTTTTTAAATAAAAAACAGAATCACTGAGTTGGAAAAATGATCACCCCTCCTAAAAATTAATTTGCAAACTCAATCATGTGTAGCTAATCACCTTGTCAATGCCAAACAAAGCCATTTGACTTTCAAATGTGATCAGCTGTGGTCATTTGGATTAGCCCACCACAAAATAGCTTTCCTGGAGCATTTTAGTCTCCGGTAGTGCAACTGAAACAAACAATAATTTGCTTTGTTTAGCAAAAAAAACAGTGGTGATTAAATACTACCAAAATAAATCTCTATTTGTGTGAAAAAAATGACTTGGGATCCAGGGCCACTGGGATAAAGTTGTAGACAGGCACAAGATACAAAAAAATGTCAAAGGCTTTATCAATGCCTAGAAGCACAGTGAAGTTTATTATTAAGAAGTGGAAGGTATTTGGTACAACAGAGACCCTCCCTAGATCAGGACATCTCTCCAAATTGGATGAAAGAGCCAGGAGGAAACTGGTCAGAGAGGCTACCAAGAGGCCTACAGCAACTCTAAAGCAGTTGCAGTAATTTATGACAAAGAGTAGTCATTGTGTGCACGTGACAACAATATCACAAATTCTCCACACATTTGGCATGTATGGGAGGGGTGGAAGAAAAAAGCCATTCCTCAAGTAAGGCCACATGCAGTCACGACTGAGCTTTGCTAAAACACACCGTGAGGATTCTGAGGCCACATGGAAAAAGGTGTCATGGTCGCTAAAAGACAAAAATTTCATTATTTGGTCAAATGATATGTCTGGTGGAAATCCATCCAAATAACACCATTCCTACAGTAAAGCATGGAGGTGGTAATATCCTGTTATGGGGGTGTTTATCTGCAGCAAGGACTGAAGCACTTGTCAGGATAGAAGGGAAAATGGATGAGGCAAAATACCATCAAATTCCTGAGGAAAATCTGCTGCCCTCTGCCAGAAAGTTGTCAATGGGAAGGTTTACCTTCCAACATGACAATGACCCAAAGCACACAGCAAACATGATCACACAGTGGTTGATGGAGAATAGGGTGAATGTCCTTGCATTGCCTAGTCAGATCCCAGACTTAAACCCCAATAAAAATTTGTGGATTGACTTGAAGACTGCAGTCCCCAAACCAACACCATCAAATTTAACTGAATTTGAGAAGTTCTGCAAAGAAGAGTGTGCAAATATTGCAAAGTCTAGATGTGCAAAGTTAGTAGAGACATGCCCCAACAGACTAAAGACTGTAATTAAAGCAAAAGGTGATTAACCACTTTAGCCCCGGACCATATTGCTGTCCAAAGACCAGAGCACTTTTTGTGATTTGACACTGCGTCGCTTTAACTGACAATTGCGCGGTCGTGCGACGTGGCTCCCAAACAAAATTGACGTCCTTTTTTTCCCACAAATAGAGCTTTCTTTTGGTGGTATTTGATCATCTCTGCGGTTTTTATTTTTTGCGCTATAAACAAAAATAGAGCGACTATTTTGATAAAAAAGCAATATTTTTTACTTTTTTCTGTCATAAATATCCCCCAAAAATATATAAAAAAAAAAAATTTCCTCAGTTTAGGCCGATACGTATTCTTTTACATATTTTTCGTAAAAAAAAAATCGCAATTAGCATTTATTGATTGGTTTGCGCAAAAGTTATAGCGTTTACAAAATAGGGGGTAGTTTTATGGCATTTTTATTATTTTTATTTTTTTTACTAGTAATGGCGCCGATCAGCGTTTTTTTTTCAGTACTGCGACCTTATGGCGGACACTTCGGACACTTTAGACACATTTTTGGGACCATTGGCATTTTTTTAGCGATCAATGCTATAAAAATGCATTGTATTACTATAAAAATGCCATTGGCAGTGAAGGGGTTAACACTAGGGGGCAGGGAAGGGGTTAAGTGTGTTCTTGGGTGTGTTCTAACTGTATTGGGGGGGTGACCTCACTAGGGGAAATCACTGATCTTCTGTTCATACATTGTATGAACATAAAATCAGCGTTTCCCCCGCTGACAGGAACGAGAGCTATGTGTTTACACACATACCTCCCGTTCCCCGCTCTGTAACAAGCAATCGCGGGTGCCCGGCGGCGATCGTACCCGCCGGGCACGCGCGCGGGACTCGGGGCGCGCGCGCGGGCTGTCGGCAGTGCGGACGCACCCCCTAGTGGCCGCGAATGTCCCGACGTAGTATGACGGGCTCTCGCCCAGGAGAGCCGACCTGCCGCCGTAGAACGACGGCGGCTGGTCGGCTAGTGGTTAAACAAAATAAATGGAAGGTACTTCTGTGCTACTAATAATGAATAACTGTGTGATTTAATATTTAAGGTTGCTGCTAGACACCAACTGTTATTAGCAGGAAAAGTGAAAAAATATAAAAAAAGATGAAGAGCTATGTTTATCTAGCAATATAAACAACAAGTGCACAACAGTGGCCCCTAGTGGGAGTAATAAATTTGACACTTGTAACTTTAAATATACAAAACAAAGTGCACAACAATGGCCCCTAGTGGAAGTAATAAATATGACACTTATAACTTTAAATAAACAAAACAAAGTCCATATGATAAGTGCAATCTTCTTATGAACAGGTGCAATCTGCAAGGTATCCAACTGTGTATAGATGGCAAGTAAGTGACAAACACCAAGTGGACCCTCCACCAGTCACACTATGTGCTCACCTCCCAGAATGGCCCCTAATTAGGCCTAGAAGCACCTTCCCCTCTTGGGGTCACAATCCAAGATGGCTTTTTAAACTCCCATCCATGGGCTCATTTAAGAATGCACTAGCCGTGGTGCATAGAGGTGATGAACTTAGGCATACACAGATCAGTCCCTGGGGTCACAGAATCATCCGCAAGTCCTAGGCCCTGTTGTCCTCCTGGGCGATTGTATGCTTCCTAGGATAACGAAATAATGTCACAAGCCCCGGCACTGGCGCATTTCGTCACCGCACATGTGACTATCGAAGGGTAGGCACTTATCATATGGACTTTGTATTCTTTATTTAAAATTATAAGTGTCGTATGTATTACTTCCACTAGGGGCCACTGTCGTGCAGTTTGTTTTGTATATTTTAAATTACAGGTGTCATATTTATTACTCCCACTAGGGGCCACTGTTGTGCACCTATTGTATATTTTGCTTGGTTCAACAAAATACTGACACAATGGGGTGATCCCTGAACTCAGTGATTCTGTTCTTGTTTTTTTGTTTTTATGACATGTTGGTGTTATATCTTTCACTTAGGCCCCATACACACGATCGGACATATCCGATGAAAACGGTCCGCGGACCATTTCCATCGGATATGTCCGATCGGGAGTTTGATCCGATGGCGTGTACACACCATCGGATCAAATTCCCCGCCGCCGGACGGCGCGGTGACGTGGCGGTGACGCGGCGGTGACGTTGACGCCGCCGCGTCACCGCCACGTCACCGCACCAGGAAGTAAAACACTTCCGCGCATGCGCCGAATCCATTCGGCAGCGGCGCGGCGGCGGTGGGGGCCGACATGTCTGCTGGTAAGTGTACTAACCAGCAGACATGTCGGGCGGACAGATTCCCACCGGATAGATTTCAAAGCTTGCTTTGAAATCTGTCGGGTGGAGAAATCTGTCCGCTAGCCCATACACACGAGCGGAGATGTCTGCTGAAACGGTCCATCGGACCGTTTTTAGCGGACATATCCCCTCGTGTGTACGCGGCCTTAGATGTTATAAGTAAATACAGCTGGATAAAACAAAAATTGTGCCTGTCTTCATTTCAGCCTGCAAAGCAACAAATTTTGATTATTTTAAAAGGGGGTGATCCTTTTCTTCCCCCACTGTATACTTGAAGGATGGGCATAGGGTTCACTACTGTAGGATTTTGCAGCTCTTAGATGAGGTGGCTGCATTCATTTTCTTTTTTAGGCTAAGAACATTTTCTGCAAGAACATAAAATATCTGTTGATCTTGCTAGAAATGCATGTAGTATTCACAAAGATAACTTGGCAAGTGTTCGTAAATGTGATGTTACCATGCAACTAGCCTCCCCTTTATATTCACTCATGATATTGGCAACTGCTGTTAATAACTGATCAACAATGGATATAAGTTATCGCTCTGTGTATTTTTTAACCACTTAAGCCCCAGACCATTTTGTTGCTAAAGGACCAGGCCTGCGTCGTTTTAACTGACAATTGCGCCGTGGCTCTCAAACAAAATTGACGTCCTTTTTTCCCACAAATAGAGCTTTCTTTTGGTGGTATTTGATCACCTCTGCGTTTTTTATTTTTTGCACTATAAAAAAAAAATATAGCAACAATTTTGAAAAAAATGCAAGACTTTTTACTTTTTTCTATAATAAATATCCCCCAAAAATGTATAAAAATATATTTATTTTCTTCAATTTAGGTTGATACGTATTCTTCTACACATTTTTGGTAAAAAAAATCGCAATAAGCGTTTATTGCTTGGTTTGCACAAAAGTTATAACGTCTACAAAATAGGGGATAATTTTATGACATTTTTATTAATACTTTTTTTTTTTTTACTAGTAATGGCAGCGATCAGTTTTTTTATCGTGACTACGACATTATGGCGGACACATCGGACACCATTTTGGGACTATTGTCATTTTTACAGCGAACAGTGCTATAAAGATGCACTGATTACTGTAAAAATTACAATGGCAGTGAAGGGGTTAACCGGTAAGGGGCGCTGGAGGGGTTAAGTGCGACCTAAAGAGTGATTCTTACTGTTAGCGGGCGTGGCTTGGCGTGACACCTCACTGATCGTTGTTCCCTCTGGCAGGAAAGTTCCCTGAGGGAACAGACGATCACTGACAGTGCCACTAGGAAGAAAGGGGGAAGGTTGGTTTACACTTGCCTCTACCCGTTCTTCAGCTCTGTGACCCAATCGTGGGACACCGGCAGCGATCGGGTCCACAGGTCCCATGGGCATGGTCAGAGAGTTCCCGACAGGGTTGCGAGCGCGCTGCCGGCGGCGCACGCACGACCCACGGCTCGCACATTAAAGGTGACGTACCTGTACACCAATGTGCGCAGCCGTGCCATTCTGCTGACGTACCACGGCGGGGGGCGGTCAGCAAGTGGTTAAACATGCTAGTTTGTGCAGTCCTGTGCAATTGTATAATTCTGAAATCTTTAGAGAAGCAAAAAAGTGACTACTGTGGCAAATTATTTATAAAAAAAAAACAACATGATCATTAAATAGTCTAGTCTTTTGAATATGTAGAATGCAGCTGAACAATTTGAGAAATAACACATTTACCTGATTTCATTTTCAAAGGCTTTTATAAATGGAGATCCTCTCATGGTCTGTGTTTTAACAACATGGTCATCAAGCAGCATCTGAATATCATCCACAGATGACAAGATATATGTTCCTGTTTCTCGATACGGAAGAAGAGTAAATTCCATCTTGTCCCACTCTGAAATCATTTTCTCCATTGCTTTTTCAAGTGAATACTCCTTGCTTGCAGACTCACTAATGCCTTCAAATTTGTCCAGAAAAGGCTGAAGTTTCATATCAATGAACTTGTTAACATTTGTGTCTTCTTGTGGTTTAATTGGATACTCAACAATAGCTGACATGGCCTCCCAGTGCCTGTCCCGTAGCCCTGGATTACAAACAATTTGAATAAGTGGTATAATTTCTTTGAATTTTTCTACTTTCTCTTTGATTTTGGAAGTTAGAGACTGGGCATTTGGAGAATTTGTAAATGTTCTTTCTAGCTTGTATAAGGCTCTCCAGTAGTTTCCTACATCTTGTTCTACAAGATCAGGATTTACTGTAGTATAAGGCGCTTCCATCCAATTTTTGTACTTTGTGTTAAATTCGACTATAATCTCATAAAGACGGAGATAGGGACTAAGAGACTCCGAAATTTTTTTCCTCTGGGGGTACTGTGAAGCTGCCCATCCAAATGCTTCTTCCTCTGCATTAAATTGATCAATCTGAAATAGAATTTATCAAACAAATATATTATTAAAGGATACAATTGTATATCTCTCTAAATGGCTGTAAATCAACAATTCTGCTTCCAATGTCCTCCCATATTTATGTTTTGTTATGTTCCGCGCTTGGGTGTAGGCTGAGCTGCTGCCTCCCTTGAGGTGGTCCCAACTGGAACTCCCTTAAAAAAGTGTATTGTAGGTGTAGGGTTGGTGGCACAATCGTAAAAAGTAATAAAAAAGCTGGAAGTAAAAATTAAAATAAAGATAAATATAAATATAAAAATGATGAGAGTCCAGTGAAAAAAATCATTGAAAAAAACAATTGTATTCAAATTCTAAAGTCCAATCAAAAGTATTGCATAGTGTCAAAATTTCCAGTGACTTTTGTGCTCAAACAGGGTGATTTGTGCCATCAATCCTCCCCTTCAGTTCCCCACTCACCAGAACCCTGCGGGAATAAAAAACATGCAGTAAATGTCTAGGCAGTTCCGGGGATGGTCACCTCCTCCTTGGCTTAATAGACACTGGGGTATTTGTAGGGGTGGACTGACAACTCACGGGCCCCCGTGCAATAGGAGATTATGGGGCCCCCGGGCAATAGGAAATTATGGGGCCCCTGGGCAATAGATTATGGGGCCACACAGTATATACACACACATACAGTATGCATACAAGGTATACACACACAGACACACAATATACACACACAGTATACATACACACAGAATACACATGCACACACTGAAAAGGTACTGGAGAGGCGGGGCAGCTATGATCTTGGGATTTTTAAAAAACACTGATTTTTACATACTGTCCCTGGTTTTACTGAGGCTGGCAACCCTGATGGGACCCCCTAGTGCATAGGTGGCAAACACAAGGCCCGCGGGCCAAATCCGGCCCTCCAGGTTATTTCATGTGGCCCTTGCACCTCTCCAGCCCTCCTCTGGTCCTACTCTAGACCCTTACTTTCTGCTTTCAAGCAATGCATTCAGCTTCTTCCCAGCAGCAGCATAAGGAAAGGGGGGGGGCACTGTGATGTAAGAGAGTGGGGGGACTCCACTTCTCATGGTGGGGTGGCTCTTAACATCTAATGTAAGAAGGAGGGGGTGCGCTGGACATCTAATCTCACAGATATAACCGGCCCTTTTAAAGGCAATCATAATGCTGATGCGGCCCACGATGAAATTGAGTTCGACACCCCTGCCCTAGTGGAATGGGTATCTGAGCACCTCAGCCCCTCTAGGGGCTCTCCACCTCCACCGTGCTCTGATCAACCAGGCGGCGCCTCTCTCTTCCCCTGCACAGGATATCCTACAGGAAGCCGCAGAGGTGTTGTTTGCAACTCATTAACTCGGAGTGGAGAGCCCCTGGAGGGGCTGAGGTGTTCAGATACCTCAGTGTCTATTGAGCCAAAGAGGAGGTGACCATCCCGGGAACTGCCTAGACATTCATTACATGCTTTTTACCCCTGCAGGGGTGCAGGGTTCTGGTGAGTGGGGAACTTAAGGGGAGCACAGATGTCACTTGAGCTCTGGCAGTGGACATTGCACAGGGCAGATAAGCATAATATGTTTATTATTTTAAAGTAATAAATAAGCTTTACAACCACTTTAAATGTGGATCAAACAAAGTAAAAAACAGGAAAATCAGTAGGCTATCACTGACAAACTTATTTAATAAATAAGTGCAGAGGACAGCTGATGTATTACAGCAGTTGTAAACCCCGATTGGCGTTTATTTACATACAGCTAACCCGATAATAAGGCTTACCCGAAGGAAAAAAAGTGCACCGTTTAGGAGATATTCACCCTGAATGCAGCCAGTGACGTCAATGGCGCATGCACTCTGAAGGTTCGGCATACCTTGCCGGAACTTCAAAGCTTTCTGCCGAAACCAGGGGTTCCCGCGCATATGTGCAGGAGTGACGTAATCCTGAAGCGTCCAAACCCAGAAGACAAGGGGAACATGTCAGCCCTCTTAGCGGTAACATTACAGCGCTGGAGGGCTTTGTTCTAAGGTGAGTATTTCATAATGTGCTAGTATGCAACCTCTGGGGTTTACAACTGCTTTAAGTACAAGGTATTTGTTCTTTGCGCATTTCCCCTTTTCCTTGTTTCATAAGACTGACAGTTATAAGGATAAAAGCAATATCATTCTAAAATACAGAGAGGTGGCAAGGTGGAAGAAGAGAAATAATGTGTTGCAAAAAACTTTTAGTAATACTATTTATTTAACTATTCATTAATACAGTGTATCTATTCTGTTTTGTTTCTACAGGCATTAATCCTGCTTTTGTTTCAGTTATTTTCCTCAATCTGTTTTAGAAAAACCCAACATGAGTTCCACTGAATGCAGTAATGTAACACAAACCTTTTCGACTGCTTGCTCCAATTTTGAATTTAGAGCTTGTGACTTCTTCAGGTATTTGCTTACTTCATGAATATCACCATATGCTTCAAATTCTTCCACTTGTTTCCTAAAGTTTTCCAGCTCTTCAACAAACCTCTCACAGCGCAGCTACTCATCAGAAAAATAAGGAAAAGTTAATGGTTACATGTATAAAGGTTATACAGTTGCCTTTAAAGTATAATAATACATTTGAATTTACAGGCTATACATTTTTTTTTCTACAAATGACAAGGATAATGGAAAAGAGCAGAACCTTAGCAGTGTATGTGAACCCCAAATAAATGTATTTTGGGAACAGGGGATGCTTTCCCTTGTGGATGCATAGATATGCAACTAAAAGCCACATGATTCGGCACAAAATTTAAACATGGGCCCTGAAGCGTTCTGAGTTTCACCGTTGCCCCCGCACCTCTGGCCAAATGTGGTACTGCAAACCCCATTGGCTTGAATCCTGCTTGTTTTGCAAAACAACACTCATAAACAAAAGTCAGGATTTAAAAATAAAAAGTTGCTCTACCTCTAAAACGCTCATTAAACGCGTTACTCGTTTACCAAGGTTCCATTGTAAATGCAAAACTTTTTTTTCTACATAAACTAGACAAGACTAGGTATGGTCTTGCAAACGTAACTGATTCTAAAAAAAAAAAAAAAAAATGGTGGCCACTTATGCCATCATTAACTGAACATCCAGGTTCTTGTGCAGAAACATTCCTAGCATTCAGTGTCCCTGAGGAAGCACAATCCTGCCCTCTCCCCTCTGTTCATTCTGCCCCATGGTGGGGATCCTGAGGAGATTTTGAAGCATTCTTTAAATCAACATTTAACCTCAGCCATGCTGAATGGAAAAGTGATACACCTGTCTCTAGCATTACATAGTCAGGTGAAGATGACAATACCCAGTAAGCAAGCAAGATTTTGTTAATGTTGGAGGGTCAAAAAAAAAGTCTCTCCTCTGATTGTGCCACCCAGCTGTTAATTGATTGAATGATTTGATTTTCCACAGGTGCATTGAATGCTAGGATTTGTGGAGCACGGGATAGTGCTGCCTGTTTAGGCCTCTTTCACACGGAGCGGTCCGTTTTTTGGTCCGCTCCGTGTGTGTCCGTCGGCTCAGCGGGGGGTCCCGCTCAGCTGTCGGCGGACAGGGCGGACCCCGCACACTGTGCAGGGACCGCCCTGTCTCTCCTCCGCTATCCCCTATGGGGAATCGGATGGAAACGGACCGTCTGTCCGTTTGCATCCGATCCGATCCACCGGACGGAAGAAAAATAGGGTTTTCTTCCGTCCGCAAAACGGATCCAGACGGACGCGGATCGTAGGCGGACGTTAGCGGATGCATCATCCGCTAACGGATCCGCCGCCATAGGGAGACATTACAAGTCTGTAAACGGACTTGTAATTAGCGGACCGTTCGTCCGCTCATGTGAAAGGGGCCTAACTCATAACTCCACAGCATCCTTGATGGTCAGTTAACCACTTGAACTCTTTGGGTATGTCCTGTAGGTCCTGAATATGAAAGGTTCAAAATAAACTTACTAAGTACTACCAGGCCATAGAACCAGACAAGTACTATGCCTGATGGGAAATTCCAGTCTGGGCTCCATTAGAAACAGCGGACTGTGACCCAATCTGAACCAATTATTTCCTCTGGCTACACATCAAAAACAGAACCAATATCCTGAACCCAGTTTTGTGACACTCCCCTAGAGTATGCCATATCTTTAAGTAATCAAGAGGTCTTCCCCTCCCTCATAAACCCGTTATGCTGTTCTTATATAACCCTGTGTTCCCTGCAGGAATGGATACCCTTGTTATTTTCTGGGAATGGTCCCAACAGGGCATCATTTGTGTATATGAACAATTAACAGAGACAAAGTTAACCTACCCAATCCCTATCAAGTTTTCCTTTCTTCAAATCAAGCACTTTATTGCCCGAAACACTTACTTGGCAGACAATCTCATCTCTGTTTGTGCAGAAATGCACGTGACCTGCACATTTCGGGTATGATCTCCCTCCTGTAAGGCGCACTCACAAATAAGGGTTTTTATAATAAAGGGGCAGATGTCCTTTAAAAGGCTACTAAAGGCTTAAATGTCCACTAACATAAGAAAAATATATATGCTGCTGAATTTTGTACAAAATAAAATCTAAGTACAAAGCTGGTAAAAAAAAGCAAAGTAGCAGTTGCACCCTGAGTGCTATGCTCCAGTCCAGGGGTCTCCAAACTTCCCAAGCAAAGGGCCAGTTTACTGTCCTTCAGGCTTTAGGGGGCTGGACTGTGGCCAGTTGGAGTACAAAATTCCCCCCCGGGGTCAGTACCCCATCATTGGTTTTAATTTGAGGCATAGCGCCCCATTGTTCATATCAATTAGAAATGGTGTCAGTAGAGGGAATGATGTTCCATCATTGGTGTAAGTTGGTGGAGTAGTGCCCCATCGATAGTGTCAGTAGGGGGAATGATGCTCCATCATTGGTGTAAGTTGGTGCAGTAGTGCCCCATTGATGGTGTCAGTAGGGGGAATGGTGCCCCATCATTGGCGTCAGTTGGTGAAGTAGTGCACCAAGAGTCAGAAAAAGACAACCAAAGGGCTATATCCAGCCCCAGTTTGGAGATAAGTGCTCTAGTCTATACCTACTGCAACGGAAATGTAGATGATGCAAAATAACCAGCTGAGACCCTTAGCTACTATGTGTCTGTTCCCACTCTAAAATATGTAGTTACATAGTTAGTCTGGCTGAAAAAGACACAAGTCCATCCAGTTCAGATAATATCATGCTGACAAAATAGTTTATATAAGATCAAAGCAGCACTGAGAATATGTTTTCTAACCTTCAGTCCATCTTGATACTCTTTGGACTTTTCATGCATTATCTTTCTGTGCTCTTCAAAGATTGCACCCATGCGGTCATGCCACTGAAAAGTGTTGTTGTTTAGACGAATATCAGCAGGAGACTGAGTGACATAATCTACAAGGAAAGTCAGGCGGTTTTTGGATTCTACCAGTTTTTTTTCCAAATCTAGCATGTCTTGACCTTCAACTTTCTGGATGTATTCCTGTTTTTAAAAAAATGCATTAATAAATAAATTGCAAATAAACTTCTGCATAATGTGTTTACAGGTAAAAAATTTCAAATGTATTTATTTTAAAAAGCTGTATATGCTAAACACATGTTGTCAGTCATCCTAAATTCTGCAAGACTGGAAAAAATGTTGTGTCACTCATTAAGTCACAATGTTGCCTTTATACTGTACCTTGTAATGTGCTCTTCTTTCATAACCTATTCTGAAAGCCATGATTGCGTCAATTAAAATTGTATAGCCCTTTTTCACAGAACAACAAAGACATTATAAGGCCTCTTGTACACAATACTCCTGTTTCAGCATCTACTTTTTTTTTCTATATATTTTCACGAATTTTTGTCCACATGCGTTCGCACATATGTTCGCAGATTGACAATGTCAATGGACAAATCTGTGTGCATTTGCATGCATGAGGCGTAAATCACTGACCAGAAATGTAGATTTTTCTATTTTATTTTACTGAAGAATACACTGCGCTTGTTTACATGCCTGTATGCATAGGCACGTTACAATTAATGGGCTGCATTTTAGCTCGATAAAAAAATAAGCTGTACGGAGCACTTTCAAGTTTCAGTGTGCAAATGGCCTAAATGTCACTTTCTCCTATATATGCTGAATGTGGTTATATATACTACAGGTGCCTTCACACACCATATTTGAGTTTTATCTACACGTCACAAGAAAAGATTAAACAGGGCCAGTGATGCCATGACATATGGGTGCTGATTTATAAAACTGGGGGAAAGAAAATAATTAAAGAGGCATTTTTAAATATCAGGACCAGGGCTTTTTTTCAGGGGGAACTTGGGGGAACTCAGTTCCACCACCTCTGGCTCAGACCCTTTGGTGCCTGCTCACCACAATCACTTGTAAACACAGAAGTCTGGTTTCTGTGTTTGCAGATGACAGCTTTGTAACCCCCTGAACTCTGCACTCTGTATGTGATGCGATCCTGGTATTTAATGCCCCTTTAAGACCCTTCTACTGTTTGTGAAATCTGAATGGGTCGTGGTTGAGTTCCTGCACCTATTTTCGGAGAAAAAAAGCTCTGATCAGGACCATCAGCAGTCAATCAAGAATCATGTTTAACTTTTTCTATAAATAGTGAAACAGTGTGGCGCAAACAAAACAATATGAATATAAAATATAAATGAAATATAAATGAATTGTGAAAAAACACAAGTCCATGAGTGATCATAGGAAATAAAGGTAAAAATACAAAAGTCCATCAGTGATTGTGTAAAAGAGAAATCCAGATGAATTCCATTAAAACGGTGCAGATTCCAATCAAGTGACCAAAGAAAGATCCTCCACCAACAGAAACAGATGGCCTCTCACCTCAATCATTCGACCCTCAAGGGATCACAAAGCGTGGTATGCAATCAAGAATCCTGATCCTAGCATTCAGCAAATCAAAAAACACTCACATGGTATGGCACTCAGAACCGACCTTGTGATCCCTTGAGGGTCGAATGATTGAGGTGAGAGGCCATCTGTTTCTGTTGGTGGAGGATCTTTCTTTGGTCACTTGATTGGAATCTGCACAGTTTTAATGGAATTCATCTGGATTGTTTCACTATTTATGCATTTTTGGGAATTTTATTTGAATTTATCCTTAGTGCTGGCTAGCATATTTTGTATTTTATTATTGTTTTTTCCAGCGCTGAATAGTTTTCTTTATATTGTATTAACTTTTTTCATAAACTGAAAGGTGAGACCTGATTGGTTATTATTAGCAACAACTCCACTTTTTGTTCCAATTTTATTCTCTTCAGCCATTTTCCTGCACAAAATCAGAAGATAAGTACAGTACTGAACTGGTGCAGAGCCAGCACACTTCCATCCCTTTATACAGATATGGCTAAATTGGCGTGGGTAGCAGCTACATGAGCAGAGAGCAAATTGCTTTGGGTTATTTGAAAAGGTAGAATATTCCTATCTTATTTTTACAAAATTCTACCTCAAAAATATGAACAGAAACAAAAGGGGTAGAAACTATGGGCAGACCTGGGTGACAATATTTTAATAGTGTACATGTGAGATTTTTTTATGTGTTTTTAAAACAAATATTATCATTATGTTTTTAAAATAATAATGTCTGTTTCTGTTTTTATTGAATTTTTTTACAAAGAAAAGGGAATACAATCTTGAATTCAAAAACGAGTACATACAGTATAAAAATGAACATTGAGTGAATATCCCAAAAGTGAACAGTGTTATGCCTTGTACACATGATCGAATTTCCGATGAAAAAAGTCAGGCAGAGTTTTTTCATCGGATATTCCGACTGTGTGTGGGCCCCATCGGACTCTTGTCCAATGGAGTTTATCACGTTCGGAAATTCCGATCATGTGTACAGGGCATTACAGGTTTCCACTTTCCCATGAGGTATTCTCAAAGCTCTCTTGGAGTTTTAGATAGAAGCAAAAGCTAATACTATGTAACAGGTATATACAGCTAAAGATAGAGCCTCTATGTTAATACATATGACTATGTATATATAAAGATATTAAGGACACACTTATGGACCCCTTCACAGGCAAGTAGCTTTTTGGTGAGAAAATCACCCCACTTAGCTCCCTGAGATCAAAATACATTCCGTCAGTGGCGGTGCGTCCATAGGGACGCAGGAGCCCCGCCCCCTTTGGCTCGCTCACAGCCAATAAAATATACAGATTCATACACTGTATGAATCTGTATATTTTCGCCGCTGCCGCCCACTATTCAGCTGACCGGACATTGAGCGCCAGTCAGCTGAATGGCGGCAGCTGACTGGCTGTGGGGAAGTGCCTATCAGGTCCTGAGGCTGTAGTCGGCTTCCTGAAGCTCATCCTTGGCTGAAGTGTCATCGAGGGCGGGACGAGTGACATTGAGGGACGTAGAAGCCATAAAGGTAAGTGCCAGGGGGGGGGTACTGGGCACGGTGGCTACAAGTGGGGGCATAGTGGCTACAAGTGGGGGCATAGTGGCTACAAGTAGGGGCACAGTGGTGACAATTAGGGGCACAGTGGCAACAATTGGGGGCAAAGTGGCAACAATTGGGGGCACAGTGGCTACAATTGGGGGCACAGTGGCTACAATTTGGGGCACAGTGGCGACAATTGGGGGCACAGTGGCTACAATTGGGGGCACAGTAGCGACAATTGGGGGCACAGTGGCGACAATTGGGGACACAGTGGCGACAATTGGGGGCACAGTGGCTGTGTTTGATGGCATAGTGGTGACAATTGATGGCACAGTAGCTGCGTTTGATGGCATGGCACAGTAGCTGTGTTTTGATGGCATGGCACGGTGGCTGCGTTTTGATGGCATGGCACAGTGGCTGCGTTTTGATTGCACAGTGGTTGCGTTTTGATGGCACAGTGACTGCATTTGATGGCATGGCACAGTGGTGACAATTGATAGGTACAGTGAGGTTGCAATTGTTTTTTTTTTTTTTTTTCATTTGCGCCCCCCCAAAAAATGTTGAGCATTGGCCGCCACTGCATTCCGTAGACGTACTCGCTGTTCAGGGATTATAGAGCACAAATCAGACAACTCTCATATATCTATAGCAAGAACCCAGAGAGAAAGATCAACAAAAATAAATAAAGAAAAATAATAAAATTAAAAATTAAAATAAGGAGGAAAAGAGGAAAAAAGGGATAAAATGAAAGAAAAGTAAGGAAGTAGAGAGGAAAGAGAAATCATCACGTCGTTGTGTTCTACGTCACCGCGTTCTGGTCCGAGGGGATTTTGGTCCGATGGTGTGTACGAACATCAGACCAACAGACAATTCAGCCTTGTCCGATGAAAAGGGTCCGTCGGACATGTTTCCTCGGACATGTCTGAACGTGTGTACAGGGCCTAAGTTGTGCAAATGGCAAAGCTGCCGTTTTCCAGGATTTTGCAATAATAACCACTTAAGACCCGGACCAATACGCTGGCAAATGACCCAAGGGGTTTTTGCGATTCGGCACTGCGTCGCTTTAACAGACAATTGCGCGGTCGTGCGACGTGGCTCCCAAACAAAATTCGCGTCCTTTTTTTCCCACAAATAGAGCTTTCTTTTGGTGGTATTTGATCGCCTCTGCGATTTTTATTTTTTGCGCTATATACAAAAATAGAGCGACATTTTTGAAAAAAAATCAATATTTTTTACTTTTTGTTATAATAAAAAACCAATAAACTAAATTTTAGTCAAACATTTAGGCCAAAATTTATTTAGCCACATGTCTTTAGTAAAAAAAAAAATCGCATTAAAAAAAAATTAGCTACCTAGCGGGAACAGCGACACTAATACAGCGATCAGAAAAATGATCGCTTAGTGATGCTGGCAATAGGGAGTGAAAGGGTTAACTAGGGCAGTGATCAAGGGGTTAAAACTTTATTGGGGGGGGTGGGGGGGGCTACCCTGACACTAACACTGACTGACTGTCACACTGTCTGTCACACTGACACTAAATACAGTAATCATACATGTATGATTACTGCATTCAGTGACACTGTGACAGGGGGGGGGGGGGGGGGGGGGGGCGATCGCGGGGGTTAAATGTGTTTGTGTCTGTGTGTAAGTGTGCTGTTGGTGCAGACTTACTTGTAGTGTTGTGATCTCTCCTCAGCGGCGCTTGAAACAAACGCCGAGGGAGAGATCACGTCGCTTCCTCCTTCCTGTGTTTACACAGGAGGAGGAAGTGACAGGGCGGGCGGGCGCGCGCATTGGCTGGGAGCGATCCGGAGGGGGCGGGTGAAAACGGATAGCCGCCCCCACTTGTCGGATCGCTCCTGCAGCCGCGCGGACCGCCGCATGTACGGGGGGGGGTCCGATCGGACCCCCAATCCCCCCAAGGCACCAACGTATATATACGTTGATGTGCCTGTCGGTGCCATTCTGCCGACGTAAATGTACATGCGGCGGTCCTTAAGTGGTTAATTTTTGCTGATAAAAATATAAAGGTTATGAGACGTCTCTGGGATTTAGATGCCATCTCCACCTTACTGCCCAGCAGTGCCTGTTTCAGGGATTTCACTAAATTCACCTGGGTGAAGGTGTAGATAAAATTGTACACCCTAATCCAGTATCGCTGTACCTTAGGGCACTGCCACCACACATGGTACATAGTTCCTTGCTGTCCGCATCCGCGGAAACACAGTGGGGATGCTCCCGACACATATGTTGCCAGCCTAGTTGGGACCATATACCATTGCAAAAGCACTTTGTAATTGGCTTCAATAATTGATGTATTTATGAGCGACTTCGAGGTCCCCATAGCTATATTATGCCATTCATCCAGTTCAATATAAAATAATAATTTAATATGATAAATCTGCATTCATAACGTTGTTAAATTTGAATCTTAATACCTTCAGCTCCATGAGTTCCTGAGTATTTGGAGGAGTGCTTAGAGCTTTTTCAGCAATCTTCTCAAAGTCATCACACAACCTAGAAAAATGAGGTACATGCAATTGTTATTGAATTTAGGATTGCAAACACAAGACAGATCAGATAAAAAAAATAAGGGAATGGGGGGGGGGGGGGGTCGGCTGCAGTAGGAACCTATTTGGAAAGTAGGAGGCAAACCTTCACAACCCCTTTAATAATATGTCTTTATTTATCTACAAAATAGTAGTATTTAATCTAAGAGGTCATCTACCAGATTGTATTCATAACGAGATGTACCGTAATGTACTGAATTGTAATATTTATTTTCTGAAAATAAAATATTTTGAAAGTAAAAAATAAGGGAAGAGGTTAAGTTGCTGGTATATTGCTTAGATAAACAAAGTGCATTGCATATTGGTAGTTGACACACATAGGTTGATTTATTTAAACTGGGGAGTTCAAAAACAAGTTCAGCTGTGCATTATGGCTGATCAGTTTCCAACTTCAGCATGCTCAATTAACCAGTTGCCAACTGCCGCATGATGATATACATTGACACAATGGCATGGGCAGGCATATGGGTGGGGGGCCCGAACGGCGGTCGGAATCGTTCCAGGAGCAATCCGTGATGAGGAGGCGGCCACCGATTCATGGCCACCCCCTCACGATCGCTCCTGGCGAATGAGCGTCTTCATCTGCCTGTGAATTGTAAACACAGACAGAGGAAGTAATGTCATCTCTCCTCGTGTCGGTCTTTTGGTCCGGCGCCGAGTAGAGAAGACATCTCACAGTGAGTTGCACCAACACTACACTGACTAAGTAAACATAGGCACACTTTTCACCCCCCGATCACCCCCCAGATCACCCCCTGCACCCCCAGTCACAGTGTCACCGATTGCAGTGTTCATTTATTTACTGATCACTACTAGACATGTGCACAGAAAAAAAAAATGTTGTTCCGTTTCGTATGGTCCCGTCTGTTCGTTCCCGTTCGTTTTTCGTAAGACGTGATTTTTTCTTATTCCGATCGTTTCGTATTTCCGTTACCGTTTTATTTTCGTACATGCGGGATGATTCGTTATTCTGTTTAATTCATGTTCGTTTCTTGTTAGACAATAATTATCGTGAATTTTCGTCAATTTGCATTCTGTGTATCTTGAATGCTTTTCTTTTGTTAGTGTCAGTTGTATGTTCATTGTTCAATGACATCTACAGTATAACAAAATAATTTCATTATGTATATTGAATGAATTCCTTTTTCTGTTATAGGTGTCATATCAACATACGAAAATAACAAAAGAAACAGGTTCAAATGCAAATCTTTTGTTTATGTTTTTTTTTGAATGGCCAGAGAGTTAGGCTGGCCATACATGATACAATTTTCTGTGCAATTTTCTTTAGATTTACCTTCAACTATGTAGTGCAAGGGCCTGCCTCATTGCACACAATTGAAAGTGTTGTTTAGTTTGACCTCATATATGGTTTTTGGTAAATCTAAAAGAAAATTGTACAAGAAAATTGAACATGTATGGCCAGCCTCAGTGACTGAAAGCAGCTTCTCTTTTGTGCAGAACAGTGAGTACACTTGTACAGTAAAGCAATAAACTTTTCTGTGGATTTTCATCTGAAGGGAGATCAGTTGGCCAGACTTTTGAACCCAAAAATGGTTTTCTGATGCAGTTTAAAAACGAACGAATTTTCTGAGAACGATCAGAAAACCATTTTTGGGTTCAGAAGTCTGGCCAACTGATCTCCCTTCAGATGAAAATCCACAGAAAAGTTTATTAGGCTTTACTGTACAAGTGTACTCACTATTCTGCACAAAAGAGAAGCTGCTTTCAGTCACTGAGGCTGGCCATACATGTTCAATTTTCTTGTACAATTTTCTTTTAGATTTACCAAAAAACATATATGAGGTCAAACTAAACAACACTTTCAATTGTATGCAATCAGGCAGGCCCTTGCACTACATAGTTGAAGGTAAATCTAAAGAAAATTGCACAGAAAATTGTATCATGTATGGCCAGCCTAACTCTCTGGCCATTAAAAAAACCATAAACAAAAGATTTGCATTTAAACACGTTTCTTTTGTTATTTTCGCATGTTGATATGACACCTATAACAAAAAATTTGCCTTCAATATTTTGAATACACAGAAAAAAGAAAAAGGAATTCATTCAATATACATAATGAAATTCTTTTGTTATAGATGTCATTGAACAATGAACATACAACTGAAAACGAACACAAAACGGATTCAAACAAAATACACAATGCAAACCTCTTGATACAGATTTCATTTTCGTTATTTTGCCATTTTCGTTTTGTCGTTTTTTCCCATCGGATCGTTCGTTCGTATTTGCGGTCGTTCGTTATGCGGCTCATCCGTTATCCCGTCGTTTTCGTATTTTGGTGCTTTACCGTTTTCGTATGTACACATTATCCCGCGGGTACGAAAATGAACATTTTCATACGAAAATAACATTCGTACGAACGGGAATGCACATATCTAATCACTACATTTGGTGTCATTTGTGACTGTAAAAAGTGTCAGGGCAGTTAGGGGTAGGCCCCTTTAGGTGTAGGGTACCCCCTAACCCTCCCAATAAAGGTTTAACCCCTTGATCGCCCCCCAGTTAACCCTTTCCCCCCTGTCACCAGTGTCACTAAGCAATCTTTTTTCTGATTGCCGTATTAGTGTCACGGATGACGCTAGTTAGCCAGTTAGTTAGTTAGATTCACCGTCAGGTTTTTATAGTGTCAGGTACCTCCATATACTACCTAATAAAGGTTTAAACCCCCTGATTGCCCCCTAGTTAACCCTTTCACCAGCGATCACTGTATAAGTGTTACGGGTGACGCTGGTTAGTTAGGTTGCTTTTTATAGAGTCAGGGCACCCGCCGTTTATTACCCAATAAAGGTTTAACCCAGCGGGTAGTATCAGTTGTGTTTTAGTGTCAGATAAGGTCTGCATCGTCCCAGGCAATATCAAATTAGTGCCAGTAGCGCTTACACCTACGCATGCAGCATACACCCCCCTTAGTGGTATAGTATCTAAACGGATTAATATCTGATCTGATCTATACTAGTGTTTCCAGCAGTTTAAGGTTCCCAAAAATGCAATGTTAGCGAGATCAGCCCAGATACCTGCTAGCACCTGCATTTTGCCCCTGACCCCTGCAATCGCCCACAGGTATTTTGGTAGCGTTTGACTCAGTTGCTGACAGCCTAGGTTTTTTTTTCCTGTGAATCTCACTAGTTGTACCAGTAAATTTAGAGCCCAAAATGGCAAATCGAAGGTACACTAGTGAAGAGGCCTACACGTTTCTGAGCATGACAGATAGTGAAGAGGAAGTCACTAATTTGTCAGATTCAGACTCAGAATACGATCCTGGTGGATGTTTTGAACGCTACCACACACTAGTGCAGTTTTAGCATAGGGTAGAGCATTTCACAGACTAGGACACACTTACACAGGGTCTCCCAAGATGTCATTGCATTTTGAGAGACCCGAACCTGGAACTGAACCGTTACAGTTACAAAAAAAAAAGAGTAAAAAAGACAAAAAAAGAAAATAGTTGTTATTTTATTGTTCTCTCTCTCTCTCTATTGGTTTGCTCTTTTTACTGTGTTCTATTCTGTAATGTTTTATTGTTATTATGTTTTATCATGTTTGATTTTCAGGTATGTAATTTTACTGTTTACTGTGTTTTATTGTTAACCATTTTTTCAGGTACGCCATTCAGCTGCAGCGCGGATTTATTTATCTTGACAGCAACAGCGTTTGCTCCCACAATACATAAAGCCATGACTTCAGTGCTCTAGAAGGTGATTTCACCACCGCAGTTAAAAAAAAGAGCATATATGCCAAAGCATGGGGGCAGCAGGGCCGGAAGATCAATTTGCTCCTAACTTATGCAGGCGGATGCCCCTATGTATCTTTTTTTTTTGTTCAGCTGCATGAAAAAAAAGATTACAATATATGCCCAACAAGGACCAGCAACATACTGGTATGTTGCTGGACTTTGAGTAGTTATACCAGAATGATGCCCGTGGGTTTAGGTATCATCTTGGTAAAATTCTTTTCAGCCAGCGGTCGGCTTTCATGTAAAAGCAATCCTAGCGGCTAATTAGCCTCCAGATTGCTTTTACAAGCCGTGGGAGGGAATACCCCCCCCCCCCACCATCTTCCATTGTTTTCTCTGGCTCTCCTGTCCCAACAGGGAACCTGAGAATACAGCTGACCATAAAGCTGATCACAGACCAGAATGGCTCCAATCATCTCTATGGCCTAAGAAACCGGAAGCTACGAGCATTTTGTGACTTAGATTTCGCCGGATAAAAACAGCGCCATTGGGAAAGCATTTTATCACACCGATCTTGGTTTGGTCAGATGCTTTGAGGGGAGAGGAGAAATCTAGGGTCTAATAGACCCCGATTTTTTCAAAAAAAGAGTACCTGTTACTACCTATTATTATCATATATTTTGACACAAGTTGCGGGAAAAAGACAACATTTTTGTTTGCACATTTCGCTGAGAGGTATGTTGAGTATTTTGAAGATCTCGCCATTTGTCACAAAGTTTTGAAAATTGAAAAAAGAAAAAAAAAAACATTTATTTTTTTCTTCATTTTCAAAAACAAATGAAAGCTGCAAAATACTCACCATGCCTCTCAGCAAATAGCTTGGGGTGTATACATTCCAAAATGGGGTCATTTGTGGGGGTTTTATGCTACCTTGGCATTTTATGGCCTTCAAAACTGTGATAGGTAGCGAGGAGTGAAATAAAAAATGTACGCCATTAGAAATCCTAGAGGCGGTTATTGGTTTTCGGGGCCACGTACGTGGCTCTCAAAAAGTCCCACACATGTGGTATCCCCGTACTCAAGAGAAGCAGCAGAATGTATGTTGTGGTGTCATTTCACATATGACATGGCATGTTTGAGCAATATATCATTTAGTGACAACTTTGTGCAAAAAAAAAGTTTGTAATTTTCCCGCAACTTGTGGCAAAATATAAAATATTCCATGGACTCAACATGCCTCTCAGCAAATGGCTTGGGGTGTCTACTTTCCAAAATGGGGTCATTTGGGGGGGGTTTTGTGCCATCTTGGCATTTTATGGCCTTCAAAACTGTGATAGGTAGTGAGGAGTGAAATCAAAAAATTGTGCCCTTAGAAATCCTGAAGGCTGCGCTTGGTTTTCGGGGGCCCTGTACGTGGCTAGGCCCTGAAAAAGTCCCACACATGTGGTATCTCTGTAGCAGCAACATTTATTTTCGGGTGCAATTCCACAAATAACCATGGCATGTGTGAGCAATATATTATTTAGTGTCAACTTTTTTTTGTCAATATTCAATCACTTGGAAAAAAATATATATATTCAATGGGCTCAACATGCCTCTCAGCAATTTCCTTTGGGTGTCTACTTTCCAAAACTGGGTAATTTGGGGGGTTTTGTATTGCCCTGCTATTTTAGCACCTCAAGAAATTCGATAGGCAGTCAAACTAAAAGCTGTGTAAATTCCAGAAAATGTACCCTAGTTTGTAGACACTAAAGTGTGGAGGGCCATGTTTACCCGCAAAAGGATGCACAGGTGTTCCATGCATCCCCGTACAGGCAGTCCCATTTTTGTCAATTGGAATGCAACGGCTGCACAGGCAGATAATGTGCTCTCAGGAAAATTCACACAGACCTACATGGATGTAAAACTAGGAGCAATAGCTCTGTTCGTGCAGTTGCTACATCCCAAATTACATCTATTGAACTATCTGCACAGAGATGCATGGAACACCTGTGCATCCCTGTAATGATACGCTGTGTATGCCCTGTGTGAACAAGGCCTTATAGGCCCATTTCACACAAGCAGACTGATCGGGTCGGCCTGTTCGCTTTTCAGGCAGGCCCAATCGGGCCACCCATTGTTCTCTATGGAGAGGCTGATGTAAATGGACATGTGTCCGCCTGTATCCTATCCAATCAATTCTGCTAAAAACATACGGATGGGGATCCCATTCCCCATCCAACTAGCAGATCAGATTGGATAGTATCCGATGGAAATGGCCAGGCGGTCTGTTTCCATTTGACCACCCTATAGAGAAGAGCGTGCCGTGTCTGTGTCCACTTTGCATCAGCGGGGTGGATGCAGACCTGTCATCCGCCTGCTCAGCGGGGATCAGCAGACAGATCCCCCCACTGAGCAGGCAGGTATGCTTGACCAAGTCCATTCCATGTGAAAGGGGTCTTACCAGAATTTGTAAAGGAATGGGTTTTTTTTTTCATAAAAAAAATAATTTTTTCTCACTGTATAAACATTGCAGAAATATTGCATAAAGCTAAAATATATATAAAGTTACTAAGATTTCCACACTAAAATCATTTCTACATAGATCCATTAATAGGATATCACATGGAAAATGTTCACCAATTTTTTTTTTTAAATAAACATCCGCTTAGATCTCACCTTCTATTAGCTTCCCGGTGATCTTTGAACATTTTCTCTATCAGTTTTCCACAAATAGCCTCTGAGCGTTTGGCCAGAGCTCTGATTAATTCATCACAGTGGAGCTCAAACATCCCTAAGCGAATAATCTGAGAAAACAGAAAAGCTAGTGTAATTAGTGTTTTCATGTCTCTTTTACAGTACACACAAAAAGCAAAAAAAAAAATATTACAGCTTTATTTATCCTACTTACCTGTAATGAAAAATGTCCCACATTGTATAAGCAGCAGGATCGTATAGAAATCTTAACTGCAGCATCTTACTTTCTCTGAATTTTCGGTGAACATGGGGGTTAGTAGCTTTGGGTAGTCGCGGCCCATAATGCAGGGCGCAGGGGCACCACCCATCTAATCTATGCGTCCGGTCCCCTTTTGGAGCACATAATTAGAGCCTGAGGCTCTAACTGGCTTAAAAAAAGGGTGGGCCCGGGCGCTGATCACTGCACCCTGAGCCTGCCTAGTTGTGTGACAATAGCAAATTAATATTTCCTATTCTTCCTGATGCTCCTCCCGGCCAATCAGGAAGCAGGTCCTAAGGCCCGTTTGACCAGGGAGTCTTAGGACTTCCGGCCAATCAGGTCTCAGGACCCACTTCCTGTACGCCTGGGAGAAGAAGCAATGTCTGTTTTGCCCGGAGGAGAACCCCCTGGCTATTCCTTCGGCTAAAGCAAGGAGCAGCAGCCCTACCCCTCATCATCTCCTAAGGTAATGCCGCCTTCCAATCTATCGCCCATTGGGAGGGGGTGTGGCAGTGGCGGCTTTGCAAATGGGGGGGTTTGTTTGACACCCCCCCCCCCCAAAAAAATTTTAAGCACCGGCTGCCACTGGCTTTGAGTCTGTAGGTTGAATTCAATAGAAAATGTCCCCAAAAGGTACCTGCCCCACCTCTGCTCTCATCCATTAAAAAAAAGTTAATAAACTGTTTTTATTTCCTTTAACATAATCTGTGAAAGGGGGAGAGACTTCTGTGAATCATCAGACCATTCTCCATTCACAGGTTGCGTTAAAGGCAGTCAACACAACTAAAGAAATGTTCTCAATAGAGAAGAATTGAAGCTGAGATCTCCATGTGTATCTCTGACTTCTGGCTATCCAATGTGGGATTAACTACCTTACATATTATGTATGAGCTATGAGTAAGCATCACATGATGTGAAACATGTCAGCCACCTTTTTCCTGTTGTTCACTTCATATTGACTGCATCACTTTGGTTGTTTTTTGGATTTTATTTGTAGAATAAAGACATCATTTTAAGGAGTGCGGCAGTCCAGGATCTTCTTCTATCCAATGTACCTTGCATAATAGATGGGATGCCTTCAAGGCTATATCCAGGGGTGCTACCAATCCTCTATCTCCCGTACTAGGTTTACCTCTAAAATGTCCATAATGAGGTCTAGAATCTCAGTATGTTCTGACCCAAAACCCAATCACCCTTCTAGATATGCAAGCGGCCTACCGTAAGGTAATGCTCCTGCGAGTGGCGGGGGCCAAAATTTACGCAAACACAGCGCATTTTTGAACAGGGGGAAAAGACAGGCCGTCTGCTTGCTTGGCTAGCTAGAGAACAGCAACCCGTATCTACTATTGCCCGCATAAGAACTGCAGATGGGGCACTGGTGACCGATCCGGTGGCCAATAATGCATGCTTCGCCTCGTACTATAGTGCCCTCTACTGCTCCAAGGCGGATTATTCGAGAGAGGAATTGAATTCCTTACTTGGACAACTAGCCTTTCTCACCCTCAGTGATGAGGCTTGAACGCATTTACTGTAGATATCGCCATTACCCTAGAAGAGGTACAGAAAGCCCTGGGCGAGCTTTAGGCGGGTAAGACCCCAGAAGTTGATGGCCTATCCCCGGAATTCAATCGGCAGTACGGGGGAACAGTTGACACCCAAACTGCATGAGATGATAGTGGGAACCCTTAGAGACACTAATCTCCCTCTATTGCGGAGGCAATTGTGGTTGTCATTCCTAAACCTGGTAAGGATCCGTAATGCTGAACCTCTTACCGGCAATATCTCTGCTCAAAGCTGATGCCAAAATTCTCACTAAGGTTTTAGCTAGAAGACTCAATTAAGTCATTCTCATGCTAATCCATGAAGATCAGACAGGTTTAATGCCGGGCAAGGGGACCAACGTAAATCTCTGCAGACTCGTGGGACTGAATAGCTCTAATGTCTCGCATTTATTCTCAGTGTGGCAGATGGATATACCCACGCTGGCTGATGATGACTGGGAGGAGGGCATTCAGCAATATTTCTCTCTTTGGTGATATCTGCCAGAGACAGATTTATTCAGTTTAAATTTTTGCACAGAGCATATTTCTCCCCTCAAGGCCTAGCTAGAATATACCCGAACAGCTGCCCGCTTTGCCTCAAATGCACTTTAGAGGTGGGTTCCTTCTTCCATATTGTTTGGTTTTGCCAGCATATACAGAACTTCTGTAAGGGTGTAGTCAGTGTTGTTAACTCTGTTGGTAAACTGAACGTTTCCTGTGATCCGATACCACTGCTACTTGGGATAGTAGACACCCTGGCTGCTTCCCAATCCAAGAAACTATTTGTGTTTTACGTGGCCTTCTATGCCAGAAAGGCGATTCTCCTACCACAAAAGGGGAGCCCCCGACGAAAATACAGCAATGGCAAACTCTCATAAACAAGGCCCTACACTTGTGCAAACTGACCTACTTAGGACGTAACTGCCCCCCAAAAAAACACAAAAATATGGGGCCCCTGGGTTCATGAGGAACAGCTGCCCCTGTAGTAGGGTTTGGAGTTTACAATGATGACCACGGAACTAGTTAGTCGGACACAACGCACTACCTATAGATGAAATTCTACCCCCCCCCCCCCCAGATCCCCATGCTTGTTATCCCCTAGTTCACATTTGGGCCACCAGGGACTCCTCATTGACAGGGGGTCCCTGCACACCCACTGACCAACGGCCTTCATTCCTATTATCTCTCATTTTCGTATACCCATATTAATAAAGTTAGCACTAATCTCAGGTATAGGATAAAAGAGTTGTGTTTATTGTATACTGATGTATTCACCCTCTCTCTCCTACCCCCTCCACCCTCCTGGTTGAAGGGAATTGTAATTACTATGTACCATCTACTTTGATGCTTCCATAGTGTTTCTGTATCCACTGCTTACTGTTTGTACGTTTGTTTTTCTTTTGTTTGTATGAAAATAAAAAAAACTATACTGACTTTTCCTTCAGCAGGTATGCATATATGGGTTATTTTAAAAAGGAGTAGCTATGTTTTCAGATTATGTTGTATGATTTATAGGGTTACAAAATCATGTCTGTTTATCTATCTATCTTCCAATCTGGAAATCTGCCGACTAGGGATGAGCTCCGCGTTCGATTCGAACGTATGTTCGACTCGAACATCGTCTGTTCGACCGTTCATCGAAATTAGAACGTTATGTGCCATTCGCGCCAAATTCGAGTGGCGTGTAACTGCCCATAATTCACTATGACCCGCATGCTTGGCCAATCACAGCGCGCAAAAAGCGGAGAGGCATAATTGGCCAAAGCCAGGGTGGCTTTGGCCAATTATGGCTCAGGGGGTTTAGTACACGCCCCACACTATACAAGGCCGCCTGCAGGGCGGCCTTGTGTAGTGTGTTGCGGCAGTTAACAGAGAACAGAGAGAGACAGAGAGAGTGTCATTTTTTGCAGGCAGGCAGGCTAGTCAGTTAATGTTACAGTGTGTAGAGGATATATATACATCCCAGGTGTTGTACATATATTTATACACTGTATAGCTTAGCTAGATCAGTTCTTCCTAATTTACTGGCAGGCAGGTGATTGTGCTATTTAAAGACGTTATCACAGGCATAGACACCCAGCAGGTACAATATTTAAAGGAATTTAAATTTTTTTTATTTTATTTAAGCATCATTAAAACATTGCTCCTGATGCAGGAGCAGTGATTTTAATGATGCTTAACTTGTTCCCGACCGCCCACCGTCATATTACTGCGGGACGGTGGCGCGGTCTCGCGGGAGCACGTAGCTCTACGTCCTATCCTTTTTGGCCACTAGGGGGCGCGCGCCGCCGGCGGCCGGCGCGCACGCCCCCGAGTCCCGCGCGCGTGCCCGGCGGGTACGATAGCCGCCGGGCACCCGCGATTGCTCGTTACAGAGCGGGGAACGGGAGGTATGTGTGTAAACACATACCTCCCGTTCCTGTCAGCGGGGGAAACGCTGATTTTCTGTTCATACAATGTATGAACAGAAGATCAGTGATTTCCCCTAGTGAGTCCACCCCCTAGTGAGTCAACCCCCTAGTGAGTCCACACAAATAGGAACACACTTAACCCCTTCCCTGCCCCCTAGTGTTAACCCCTTCACTGCCAATGGCATTTTTATAGTAATCCAATGCATTTTTATAACATTGATCGCTATAAAAATGCCAATGGTCCCAAAAATGTGTCAAAAGTGTCCGATGTGTCCGCCATAATATCGCAGTACCGAAAAAAAACGCTGATCGCCGCCATTACTAGTAAAAAAAAAATATTAATAAAAATGGCATAAAACTACCCCCTTTTGGGTAAACGCTATAAATTTTGCGCTAACCAATCAATAAGCGCTAATTGCAATTTTTTTTAATTAAAAATATGTAGAAGAATACGTATCGGCCTAAACTGAGGAAACAAAATGTTTTTTTATATCTTTTTTGGGGATATTTATTATAGCAAAATGTAAAAAATATTGCATTTTTTTCAAAATAGTTGTTCTATTTTTGTTTATAGCGCAAAAAATAAAACCGCAGAGATGATCAAATACCACCAAAAGAAAGCTCTATTTGTGGGAAAAAAAGGACGCCAATTTTGTTTGGGAGCCAAGCTGCACGACCGCGCAATTGTCAGTTAAAGCGACGCAGTCCCGAATCACAAAAAGTGCTCTGGTCTTTGGACAGCAATATGGTCCGGGGCTAAAGTGGTTAAATAATAAAAAATAAATTAAATTAAAAATTCCTTTAAATATTGTACCTGCTGGGTGTCTATAGTTTGCCTGTGAAAACGTCTTTGAGAACCCGGGTCTTGCCCGAGGGAACATGTGTCAATGGAAAAAAAGTTTTAAAAACGGTTGTTTTTTTCAGGAGTCCTGCTCCTGAAAAAACAACAGTTTTTTAAACTTTTTACCATTGATACATGTTCCCTGGGGCAAGACCCGGGTTCTCAAAGACGTTTTACTACAATAACTTGCATATTAGGCTTTAAAATTAACTTGCATATTAGGCTTTAAAATTAGCACTTTTGAATTCGAATGTTCGAGTCCCATAGACGTCAATGGGGTTCTAAATGTTCGTGCGAACGTTCGGTACATTTGAAGGTTCTGGTGCGAACCGAACGGGGGGTGTTCGGCTCATCCCTACTGCCAACCAGTAACAAACATAAATAAAAGCCTGAAAGAGAATAAAACCCTTTAAATGTAATAAAAAAAGAAAATTTCGGCTGCCATTCCATCTTAACATTCAAACACATACTAACACATTATCAGTACTATACACTTAATCTACATGTATTCCATATCTTTATCTTTCTTAAAGAAAAACGAAAAGAAAATTTCAGCCATCTACATTAATAAAGTTTTTATAACATTTGTGATGTTTAAAAAACTGGAACACTTTTGCTAGCATTCAATAGAATAATTGTTTACCTTTCTTGAACTGTACTGGATTTCATCTGTAAGTTTTTGATACTTTATGGCCTCTCTCATTATTTCCTCAAATGTATGTTCCTCAGCCAAAAAGTGATCAACATCCAAATCTGCTTGCTTGGTTATCAAAAGGTTGTATTTGTCATATATTTTTAAGTGTTCTGTTGGCAAAAAACTTTCCAAAGCAACAAATTCTTTTACTTTTCTTTTGTGATTTTCCAAAACGTCCTCTAGGATGACTGGCCTCAAAGTTGTTTTTGACACATCGTCCTGATTGGATGATAAGGAATAGTTGATATGGTGAAATGAAAGAAAATCAACATGTAACTTACTGCACTTTGCAATGCCAATATATGTGTAGGTCCTTTTAATATGTATCAATTGACTATAAATTGCTAATGAAGCACTAGAGAGAAAGTAAAGTCAGTGAGTAGACACAACATTCAAGCAGTTTTGTTGTCTACAGTTCACAATTTCAGTTTACTTGAAACAAACAGTGGAGTGTATTTAAAGGGGCAGAAGGTTTTTTATCATAATGCATTCTATGCATTAAGATAAAAAACTTTTGTGTGTAGCAGCCCCAGCACCCCCTAATTACTTAATTGAGCCCCTTCTCTCTCCAGCGATGTTCACGAGAGTCTAAGCCATACAGGACACTCCTCCTGATTGGTTGAGACAAAGCAGCGGTGCCATTGGTACCCATGGCTGTCAATTAAAGTCAGTTAGCCAATCAGGAGAGAGGGGGTGGGGATGGGTCAGGGCTCCATGTCTGATGGATATTGCTGGCTGTGGGGGCACTCGATAGGGGCCAGGAGCAGCAAAGAGGGATCCAAAAAGAGGAGGATCCAGGCTGCTCTGTACAAAACCAACTGCACGCAGAAGGTAAGTACAGTATAACATGTTTGTTATTCAAAAAAAAAAAAAAAAACAAGACTTTACAATCACTTTAGCTAAACTTTACCGAAGATAAATTGTGTTGTGATTTCCTTCTTATAATGCTAGCTTTCTGGCTGTTATGATTCTTATGAAGCTGGTTTTACTATTTTCTAAATTACTGAGTAGGCATTTCAGAAAAATAGGCTAAACGTTCTTAGCTGTACATTTGTTCTACAGTATATGTTAGAGACTCAAATTATTGAAGATAAAAGGCCAGCAAGACAGCCAGGCAACTAGCACGTGCAAAATGCAATAGCAGCCTCCATGTTTTGATCAAGAATAGTAAATGGCCCACAAAAAAACTGACAAATACCACACACATTGGAGAGATTTACTAAAACTGGAGGACTCGGAATCTGGTGCAGTCACACATGGTAGCCAATCAGCTTCTAACTTTAACTTGTTTAATTAAAGGGGTTGTAAAGGAAAATATTTTTTTTCAGAAAAAAGCATCCTTTACCTGCAGACATTGCTCTTTTCACTTCCTCATTGTTCGTTTTTGCTCAGAAGTTGCTCTATTTCTTCTCTGTTCTGTTCACTTCCTGCTTGCCTGATTTTTACTCACCACCGTGAAGGGAGACTTTACTGCGGTGGTCAGTAACGTGGTCGCCCCCTCCTGGGAACTACATCTGTGTGGCAGGACGCTCTCTACGTGTTAGAGACTTCAAGGAGGTGTGAATTACTGGGGGTGCTGCAATTCATACTGGGAAATGTAGTTCTTACATGAACAAGTGATGCAAACCAGAAAGTGAATGAGAGAATGCCGGAGGTGATATAGATGAAGGAATTTAATAGGTATTTACTCGTTTGTTAACAGAATCATTACACTATTCTGTCTGTCTACCTTGCAGACAATAATTTTAGGCAAAACATTTTTTTCCTTTACAACTCCTTTAAGCTTTGACAGCAAAATATGGAAGCTGCACCAGCTTTTGTATGCTCCCATTTTAGTAAATCCCCCCATTGTGACTGATATGCGAAAATCTTCACTCAAAAAGTAAAGTAAATATGCACTTTAAATATCCAGTCATGTAAAAAACTGATTCCTGTTTACTTTGTATGCCCAATCACGTGCATATGCTCTTCACATGATTTGATAATTGAAGTAAATTCCTTTTAAACTAGCACAGTTTAATAATGAAATATTACCACCTGCCATTCTCTGTTGTCAACAAACAATTTTTACAATTATTCCTATTGATTCCTAATAACAACGTGCTTACTCAAACAAAAGTATAAACCATTTTGCAAATTCTTACACTACAAACATGTGTACTGAATCTTCACTGCACAGCAATGTTCAGATGTAGGGTACTTTGATCCTAACATTAAATATGTTTTCTCTAACACTCCTGGACAGTGGCAGTGCGTCCATAAGGGCGCACGGGCGCCGCCCCCTCTCTCCATCCACCCTCTCTATTACCAATAGATAGAGTCATGCATTGTATGAATCTATCTATGGGCGCCGCTGACACCCCCTTTTGGGCACCGGGCACCTGAATTACAGCGGTTGGGTATTTTTTTGAAGCACCTGATATAGGCTCTATTATGCTTCAAAAAAAGTGTGAATGTTCGCTTTCCTAACACTGGACTGCCCCCCCGCCAATCAGGTGCTCGGGTCTGTTACCTGTCACCTGATTGGCTGAAACAACAGGCGCTGTGATTGGATGCCTATCAGGCGTCCAATCATAGGAGAGGAAGAGAGGAGCAGGTGGGAGAAGACATTGAGGAAGAGCATGGAGGACACCAGACACTGCTCGTTGCTGTCACCCGCTGCCCCACCAAGATTGGGTAAGTGCCGGGCAGGTGGGGTCACAGTTACAGCATTTAATTGGCACAGTGGTAGCATTTGGGGCACAGTGGCAGCGTTTAATGGGCACAGTGGCAGCATTTGGAGCACATTGGCAGCATTTGATGGGCACAGTGGCAGCATTTGGGGCACAGTGACAGCATTTGAGGGCACAGTGGCAGCATTTGAGGGCACAGTGGCTGCATTTGGAGGACACAGTGGAAGCATTTGGGGCACAGTGGCTGCATTTCATGGTCACAGTGGCTGTGTTTGGTGGGCACAGTGGCTGAATTTGATGGTACAGTGGCTGCGTTTGATGGGCACAGTGAGGCTGCAATTGATGGAGTTTTTTTTCGGAATTTTTCAGTTTCTTTGCCCCCCCCCAAAAAAAATTGCGCACCAGCCGCTACTGGTCCTGGAACTAATATTTTATTTTTTTATTTTATGATGTTAAAGAGCCAGGGCAAGTTTTTGTTTTTATTCACCCCACTGTAAATGGATAAAGATACCAAAAGACAACTATATCTGTTTAATAAACTTCAGAGCTGGAAAACCTAAAGAAGTAAAGCCTAGAGAAAAGCCTAAACTGACAGCACTAAGCCAATGTTGTCGATATTCACTTATGTTTACTACTCTGTTTACTACTCTATGTTTACTACTCTGTTATTAAAAATTATTTTAAACATTTACACCCATAGGCGCCTCTCCCCTGTTTTTTCTTGCATTCATTATATCTGGTCTCCCACTGTACATAGAACATTGAAATGCAATTATTTTAGCAAACATAAATTGCTAAATACATTTTTTTCTTGTGACTTCTATCAGTGTCTAGTTAAAGTTTGTAGGAAGACTTTTCGTTCTACTCTGTGACTGTCCTATGAGGCTGCAGGTCCCCTGCCCCTATGTCTGGACTGTGCTGATTGGCCCTGTGCTGATCACCTGGATGCTTTGAACCTAGCAGGGCACTTATGCATACATTTACAATACTAGATAGTATGGATGTTGTGCCGGTTAGCATCACTGAGTAATGTGTGTCAGTTTGTTCCATTTTATTTTTTTCAAAGCTTGTAAAAAATACACTGTAGGCTCGAGTGAAAGACCTAAAATATCAATGCCAGCACTGGACAGCTCATGGAAATGCTGCTGCTTATTAATCACAGGGCTCTCTTTTTTAATTGAAGTGTTAACTTGGACCTCATATTATTAAAATATACGTTTTTTGTAAGATCAGGTGCAATATTTTTCATATTTGATCAATTTAATTCCAAGTAGCTCATGAAGTGTAGAATGATAATTATAACAGTTCTACTATTTTATCACTCTTTAGGGCCCTTTCACACATGCGGACGAACGGTCCGCTTTTTCTAAGTCCGTAAACGGACTTAGAATGGGGCCCTATGGGAGCGGATCCGTTAGCGGATGATGCATCCGCTAACGTCCGCCTACGATCCGCGTCCGTCTGGATCCATTTTGCGGAAGGAAGAAAACCCTATTTTTCTTCCGTCCGGTGGATCGGATGAAAACAGACAGACGGTCCGTTTCCATCCGATTCCCCATAGGGGATAGCGGAGGAGAGACAGGGCGGTCCCTGCACAGTGTGCGGGGACCGCCCTGTTCGCCGACAGCTGAGCGGGACCCCCCGCTGAGCCGACGGACACACACGGAGCAGACCGAAAAACGGTCCGCACCGTGTGAAAGCGCCCTTTGTGCGTTCATTTTATTTTTCAATACATACAGTTCAAAACTATTGCTAATTCCCTTTAATATGCATTCATTTATAGTGAACACCTAAAGGCAGCATATTATCTTGAGACATTTGCCTACATAAAATCCTGCTAACAGTTTAGCAGGTTTATCCTAAGCACCTGCTTACTTCAAACACACGCAGCAGTTCCCAACAAAGATGATATTACAACTGAGGCCGTGTACACACGGCAGAGAACCTCGACGGGCAGAACACATCGTTCCGCCCGTCGAGGTTCTCTGCCGGCCGTCGAAATCGGCGACCCGCCCGTCGGGAATGGCAACCAGCCATTCATCCAGGCGGGCCGTCGAGCAAATAGAGAGCGTGCTCTCTATTTCTGCTCGACGGGATTCCCGACGGGATGCTCGCCGAGAGCGTACACACGGCCAAGGTCCTCGCTGGAATGCAGCTTCCAGCGAGGTTCTCGCTGGTTTCCAGCGAGAACCTCGGTCGTGTGTACGCCGCCTCAAAGTGTTTCTAGACCCAGAACCCTGCATTCACTATACACAAAACCTATTAGCTTGATGAAGGAGCTTGGCTGCCACGTCACACACAGCCTGTACGCTCACGAAGCATGTCCCATTGCCAGTGACGTCACTACTCCTCGCCTTCCAAACCAACTGCACTCCAAGCCTCGTTCTGAAGTTCTTCCTCCACTGTGGCTGGTTACATCTCCATCTGTCAGCGGCGCAAGCAAAATTCCAGCAGCACAGCGCCCAAGCAGGACCAGGACCAGACTGATGGACTTGAAGATCTCTCCCCCTTGTTTGGGATCTTTCCTATGCCTTATTTTCACCACTAAAATGTGAGCGGCCTATGTTTACTACTCTGTTATTAAAAATTATTTTAAACATTTACACCCATAGGCGCCTCTCCCCTGTTTTTTCTTGCATTCATTATATCTGGTCTCCCACTGTACATAGAACATTGAAATGCAATTATTTTAGCAAACATAAATTGCTAAATACATTTTTTTCTTGTGACTTCTATCAGTGTCTAGTTAAAGTTTGTAGGAAGACTTTTCGTTCTACTCTGTGACTGTCCTATGAGGCTGCAGGTCCCCTGCCCCTATGTCTGGACTGTGCTGATTGGCCCTGTGCTGATCACCTGGTCCCTCCCAAGAAAAAAAAAATTCAAATGTGCAGAGTGCCCCCCAAGACTATGTAGTATCAGAAGATGGATTAGGGAAAGTGGAATAGGAAGATCAGAGAAGACAGGTTCTAACAGCCTTTTAACACAGGATTAACCCCTTGGGTTTCACAGTGGGTATAACAAGCATGCTTTACTGCATATACTGACTGATTCTACTATTGTGGGCATAGGTGTGCACCCTTAAGCTCAAACACACATGCATGTGTATGTATCTACATATATATGACCCCGAAACATTGATCTCCCTGCCGGCATAGTGAAAGAGAAGAGCATAAAAACTTCTCTTATGGCAGAGCCGGTAAGGCCTCGTACACACGATCGGTTTCCTCAGCAGAATCCATCAAGAAACTCGGTGGGAGAGCTTTTTTGCAGAGTAAACCGGTCGTGTGTAAGTTTTTCATCCAGGAAACTGTCGAGGGACTCAACAAGCAAAAAAGAGAGCAAGTTCTCTTTTTCCTCGATGGGAGTCAAATTGGCTCGTCGTGTTCCTCGTCTGGCTGCTTTTCGATGAGAAACTCGAGCGTGTGTATGCTAAGAAACCCGTGCACCTTCTGTAAAAGTAGCGTTTGTAATGGAAATAGCACATTTGTCACGCTGTAACAGACTGAAAAGTGCAAATGTCTCTTACCAAACTTTTTCCTAACACGCAGTAACATGAGATTAGCAAAAGCAGCCCCTGCCGTTGTATGTGTTGAAGTCACTGCGTTTGAGAACGAGGAGATTTGGTCTTTAACGCGTGTACGCAAAGCAAGCTTGTCGAGTTCCTCGACAAGCCTAACAAGGAACTCGACGAGGAAAACAATGTGTTTTGCCCGACGAGTTCCTCGGTCGTGTGTACGGGGCCTAAGAGGGAAATCTTGTTCTTCCTGTTGCTATACAGAGGAATAACACTAATGTGCATGGGGAGATTAGGGCCTGTGTGCACGCCTATGATTGTGGGTTTAGTCACACTTCAACTCCTTCCCGACCAGCCGCCGCAGTTATACTGTGGCAGTTTCGCTCCACTGGGCGAAACTACGTTACCTTGCGACGTTATTATAGCAAGATATTATGTATTTTTCAAAATTGTCGCTCTTCTTTTGTTTATAGCGCGAAAAATAAAAACGCAGAGATGAACAAATACCACCAAAAGAAAACTCTATTTGTGGGGGAAAAAATTGTTTGGGTATGACCGCGCGATGATCAGTTAAAACAAGGCAGTGCCATATCGCAAAAAATGGCCTGGTCATTGAGCAGCCAAATCTTCCGGGGCTCAAGTGGTTAATGCGCCAACTATTTCACATGAACACACAAAAACTATGCAGATAGTGCCTAGTATAAAAACCCAGTGCTGCCACAGGCTAATTAGTCTGTGACTTAATCTAATGAGCAGCACTACTTCAGTGTTCTATGGGCTCATTGAAATATTCCTATTGTTTTTAACTATTATTTGTGTAGTGTCTATTTCATTTTTCATAGTTGTTTCAGCATATAACTTATATAAACAATATTTTATACATGACACGAATGTTACTTGCTTGCCAGTATGTTGTGAGTCAGTCTTTTTGCTTCTACTTCATAAAACATGGACACATATTTGCTTATGAAAATGTTTTATAATTCATTATATACCTATAATATTCTTCACATAAATGATTTGTTTTTAAGGAGTTGACAAAACTATAAATTGCCTTTTGCTATTTCACTTGCTGAAAGCACAAATTTAATGCCTTAACTTTTATATAAAAGCAGATTTTTCTCAAACTGATAGGAATACACTGAATTTAATTTACTTACCCATTCAGAATAGAGCTTTGTTTCTACTCTTGGCACAAGACTTACAGCTTTAATCATCACATCATAAACATTGAGCAGCACAGTTTCATAATCATTAAAGTCAGGTTCAAATTTAATTGAAACATTGTCTAGAATGAGCCTCATTATAAAACCTGGATGTTCGTAGGCACGGACTGAATCCTGAAAAAAAAAAAAACAACATTGCAAGTTATTTATTTCTTTTAAATTTTTGATGTGCCAAATATTCTGTACATTTTTCTCTAAAACACAGAAACATTTTATTGAATTCATTTGTTTATATCTACTGGATGGCATGTGTCTAAGGTCATTAATTCTGTAATTAATTTGCTTCAGTACACAGATGGCCACCTAAATGGAAAGGAAACAATTAGTAAAATACTCATGCACATAAACAATTTGAGATTATTTATCAATAAATTAACAGGCAACAGAATTGAGTACAAGATAATGATGTCAAGTCATGTTTGCTAGAACTGAAAGATTGCTAAATGTATTGATGCATTATAATGCAGTCTGAAACCATTCACTGCTCATTAACAGAGGTTAACACATTTATTAAGGAAGTGAAAAGTGCAATTATTGCTTTATTATTGAATATAAGAAAAGAAAAAATACATAAATGCAGATGGTGTGACTGATTTGCTAATGGAGCTGAAAATCTTCACACACAGGCCAAATGTCGGGCAACAACGGCCAGTTCCAAAAAAGCTGGGCAACATTCGGCCCAAGTGTACTGCAGCTGGAGGGGCGTGACTAAAAAGGGCTTGCTGACCATCCCCCTGTCAAAACACAATTGCACAACAGAGGAGATCGCTGTACTAACATTGGATTGTTAGTACATCTGCTCCTACTGGTCCTTCAGGGTTTTTTCGTTCAGCCCGTTGGGTTGAGCAGAAGATAAAGAAACTTGTAGGCTTAAATTGAGTGAATACTCACTTAAATTATCCATTAGGCTGCAATAATGGGCAAGGCTGCAGATGGGCACTGATCAAGTAGCAATGATGGGTAAGGCTACAGATGGTCACTGATCAGACTACAATGATGGGCAAGGCTGCAGAAGGGTACTGATCAGACTACAATGATGGGTAAGGCTGCAGATGGGCACTGATCAGGCTGCAATGATGGGTAAGGTTGCAGATGGGCACTGATCAGGCTGCAATGATGGGTAAGGCGGCAAATGGGCACTGATCAGACTACAATGATATACAAGGCTGCAGATGGGCACTGATCAGGCTGCAATGATGGGGGCTGCAGGTGGGCACTGATCAGGCTGCAATGATGGGCAAGGCTGCAGATTGGGCACTGATTAGGCTGCAATTATGGGCAATGCTGAAGATTGCCACTGATCAGGCTGCAATTGTGGACAAGGCTGCAGATGGGCACTGATCAGGCTGCAATTATTGGGGCTGCAGATGGGCACTGATCAGGCTGCAATGATGGGTAAGAAGGCTGCAGGTGGGCACTGATCAGGCTGCAATGATAGGCAAGGCTGCAGATCGGCTACAATGATGGTCAAGGCTGCAGATGGGCACTGATCAGGCTGCAATGATGTGCAATGACGAGTTTGTAGATGGTCAACGGTGAGGCTGCAGATGGGCACTGATCAGGCTTCATTAATGGGTAATAGCGAAGCTGCAGATGTGCAATGATAAGGCTGCATGGATGGGCACAAATAGAGCTTTATTTTGGTGTTTTTTGATCACTGCTGCGGTTTTTATTTTTTGCGTTATAAACAACAATCGAGCGTCAATTTTGAAAAAAATATGAATATTTTTTACTTTTTGCTGTAATAAATATCCCCCAAAAATATATAAAAAAAAAACTATTTTTTCCCTAAGTTTAGGCCAATACGTATTCTTCTACATATTTTTCTTTAAAAAAGATCGCAATAAGCGTTTATTGATTGGTTTGTGCAAAAGTTATAGGGCCAGATTCAGGAACATCTGCGCATTATTGGACCGGCGTAGCGCACCGCCTTTACGTTAGACTTGCGCAATGTAGCCGCGTAATCACCCTATTCTCGTAGCTTTTGCGCAGAAAATTGCGCATGCGTAACGTTATTTCAGAGGCGTAAGCGGAGTAATACAAATTGGGAAGGACGTGGGCGTGTTACATTGAAATGAGCCGTGACCCCATGCAAATGAAGGGCCGGCCGGCTCGCGCATGCGCGCTTGAAGCAGACCATGGTCAGCACCTCTGTGCGCATGCTCACAACTCGGGAATGGCGCAATCAGTGAAATTGGAAGTAGACCAGGGCAACTTAGTGAACTACGCAAACAGCATAAATAGACAGACACAAATGCACTTCCTTTGCAAAAGTACATCCCTTTGTATCCCTCCCTATACAGCAAGGTGCTTTTGTTTATTAGCGTTTGTTTGTTTGTTTGTGACGTGTCTTTGAGATATTTGGGGACTGTTTTGCAGAGTGATTTTTGTCTTTTATGTGTTTTCTTTGTTGTTATTTTGTTTAAATTATATTTTTGCTGGGCATTTTTTATTTTTGCTCGTCATTTATTTTATTTTTCTGGTTCTGTTTGTGTATGATTTTGGAATGTGGGGGTGATATTCCTGCGGGAAAAGGGGTGTCACCCTCATTTGTGGTGGAGAAGTGATCCCCAGGTCCGTGTGAATGGTGTATGAATGTACAGTGACATAATTTGAGCCGTGGCATGGCGTTGCTGCTCACAAGTCCTGCATGGTAGGCTTGTGCCAATCCAATGTGATGAGGATGTGATGTGTCTGTGCTAGGGACCACAGTGGTGTGCATGCATGCATTCTCATTGTGCCATGATTAATGTGTGTGTTTAACGTGCAAAGATGCATATGTGAGCTGGCATGAGATGGGGTCATGAGATGGGGTCCCAGTGCATATGCAGAGTCACCTTGAAGGGAAAAGACAGGGGGATGTTAGTAGTGCATGTGCCCCTTGTGATGTGTGCATCATGGGGGGGGCCAGTCATGCCTGCCACCCATGTCACTCACCAACCAGCCAGCTGTCCCCATATATGTTCTGTTCGAAATCTGTGGGGATGGGGCTATGATTGTATATGTAGCTGTCATGGGTGTCATGGGTAGTGCCATGTGTTGGGCTGCTGATGTCCTCCTGCAAGGTTGTGGTTAATTCCTTGATGGCATGAGGGGTGAATCTGAAGATGCGAGACACCTCAGAATCACTCATGCCATAGATGTCTATGCGTGTGTGATATATCCTCTCCCGTGAAGAGTGAAGAATGAGGGGCTTGTATCAGATAAGAATATTGTATTAGATTAGATTAAATTGTAAAGTTTATATAAGCAAATAAAAAGTTAAAAAAATAAATAAAAAAAAACATCTCCCGTGCCCTCCTTAGTGCCCTCCTCAGTGCCCTCCTCAGTGCCCTCATCCTTCTTTGTTCATCTAAAGTCAGTAGTATAGCTATGCGCGACGATGCCCCTGGCATGTTGGCATACAGATTGTTGTGCAACACGTGTGACTGCTGAGCTCCTCACTAACAGTGTTGCTTTATCTAACATGTAGACTTTTTTTCTCTTTTTAGACCAGCTTTTATATGGTCTAATTTTAGACAGGACATTTTGCTGTTGCGCACACTGCGTAGCCTGCGCTGCCCCAACGTTCTTTTGTGGATCCCCGTAAGTCCCTCATTAGCATATTTGACTAGCAAATCAATGGTCTGTCTAGCGCAGTTTTGCGCGGACGGATGCGCCTGTCTAACGAAATTACGCTGGACCAAAAAAAATAGATTTCTTGCGTATCTCGTTTTGGGGATGCCGTGCATCGAAACGCACGCGCACATTCAGACTTACGCACGCGCATCTCCTGTTGCGCAGGCGTAATCGCTCTGTGAATCTGGGCCATAGCGTCTACAAAATAGGGGATAGTTTTATGGCATTTTTATTAATATTTTTTTTTACTAGTAATGGCGGCGATCTGCGATTTTTATCGGTACTGCGACCTTATGGCAGACACTTCGGACACTTTTGACACATTTTTGCGACTATTGGCATTTTTATAGCCATCAGTGCTATACAAATGCATTGATTACTGTAAAAATTTCACTGGCAGGGAAGGGGTTAACACTAGGGAGCGATCAAGGGTTTAATTATGTTCCCTCATTGTGTTCTAACTTAAAGCGGAAGTAAACCCATCGATTTAACAGTTTCAAAAAGCAGTTAAATTTCCGGCATGCCGGGACTTCCAACTGTCACATTGGTTGTGCTCTCAACCAAACTGTCAAACCATCCAATGGCTGGTTTCATAACTGATCACATGTGCAGCACCACGGCAGTTGAAGATTAAACATAGGCCAAGATGGCAGCTTCCTTGGCTGAAAATGATAGAAGGGTTTACTTCCACTTTAAGGGGGGGTGGGACTGACTAGGGGAAATAACAGATAACTGTTCATACATTGTATGAACATACGATCAGTCATTTCTCCCCCTGAAAGAACCGGTAGCTGTGTGTTTACACACACTGCTACCGGTTCTCGCTCTGTAACGATGATCGCGGGTGCCCGGCGGTAATCGCACCCGCCGGGCACTCGCAACGGCATCAGGGGCGAGCAGAGAAGGAGCGCACGCACCCCTAGTGGGCGCAATGCAAAATAATGTTATATTACGTGATTTTGCACAGCCGAGCCGACCTGCTGCCGTAAAACTACGGTGGGAGGTCGGCACGCACTTAAAAGTTTTAAAAATTTGCAGCGTGACGAATGCATTACGAACGCTAGTTTTACCAGACCAAGCACTCCCGTCTCGTACTTGATTCAAAGCATGCATGATATTTTGTGCGTGGGAATTGTCTACACACGCTTGGAATTTACGAGAACGGATTTTGTTGTCGGAAAATTTGACAACCAGTTCTCAATTTTTTTGTTGTCGGAAATTCCAACAGAAAATGTCCTACACACGATCGGAATTTAGGACAATAAATGTTCGATGGGAGCTTGTTTACGGAAATTCCGATCATGTGTACGCAGCATTTAGAGATATGATAGCAAGGTCCAGAAATGTAGTTGCCTTAACAGGCCAACCACCGTTTCTTTTTATGAGGAGTTCTTAAAGTGGATGTAAACCTGATTCATGAAATATGAGCTGGGCACATATATCTGCAGTATTTTGTTATCTCTTTTCAATGAGCCAAGTCTTATAGCTCTCTTCTGAACGGTTCCTCTGTTATCAGCCTGAGAACTCCTGACATGTTTTTTGACATTTTAGGCAAAAGCAGCTGGAATCTTTTGTCAAAGGAGGTTGCTAAAATAGAGTAGCAGACAGCAGCTCCTATTACAAAACAGCTCTGAGAGTCTCAGCTTATGATAAGAGGGGGGGTGTGTGCCTTTCCTCCAATCAGCAATGTTAACTATTTTGGCTGTATGCCCAGACATCACACTCTGTGTTAACCAGGAAGAAAAATTCTCCCAACAAGATCTCAACTTTCTAAACAGTATATAAATGTGAAGACAGCAGATATACATATAACACCTATATAGGGAGATTTGGTTAATCTCTGTGTATCATCTGAGGTTGTTCACTTCACTGGGTGTATGGAGGGTTTACATGCACCTTAAATATAAGCTCAGCACCACATAAATTAAATGTATGGTCGTGGCCCTCTGACTGAGAGTGATGTGGATCACATAAACACGCGACAAGACTTAGGCCCCGTACACACGACCGAGTTTCTCGGCAGAATCCAGCGAGACGCTCGCTGGGATCCATATTCTGCCGAGAAGCTCGATCGTGTGTACACTTTCGTCGAGCGTCCCATCGGGAAGCTCGTCGAGCCAAAATAGAGAGCAGGTTCTCTATTTCCTCGACGGGCCATCGGGACTAATGGCTCGACGCCTTTTTCGACAGCCTGGTCGACGAACTCGACGGCCAGCCGAGATCCTCGTCGGGCGAAACGATGGGTTTAGCCCGACGAGGTTCTCGGACGTGTGTACGCGGCCTCACAACATAAATAGACCTGAAGTGTGCCTTGGTGGTCTGGTCAGTATGCCTAGAAAAGGGGGCATACCCAAAGTAAGTAATGGGTAGTTGTTGAAGAAGGATATGCTGAGAAGTGCCCTAAAAAAGGGAAGGGCGGGAGGGTGTCGAATGCGATTGAATGCGCAGACTCACGGACATTAGGTAAGCTGGGAAGAGTCGGCCCAGTGACGTGTAGTACTGCACACTGAACCGACAAAGAGCATGTGTAAGTGGGCTGCTTAAATACCCTCCGGGCTCCTCCCATAAGCTCAGGCCACCATACTGGCCTTCTTATTTATGGTCGTGGCCCTCTGACTGAGAGTGATGTGGATCACATAAACACACGACAAGACTTACAACATAAATAGACCTGAAGTGTGCCTTGGTGGTCTGGTCAGTATGCCAAGAAAAGGGGGCAAAAGACTCGGATAGGGAAATAGCTTATATTGATTTATTGTATTTATTGAGCCAGCTTGGTAAAGGCTTGTGCCATTTCTTCCTTAGGATTTGGGATGTATGTGGCAAAACAAGGAGACTTCCCATCAGCCTGGTATCTTGATTACGTGCTCTGGTACTCCCTGTTGGGAGGCAGTTGAGGCTGCTCTAATTCGGAAAGAATGTCCAGAGAACTGACTGGGGTTTGAAGCCCAAGTTGCTTAGGATTCTGACATGCTTGACAAACTGGCTGCCACTCAGGGAGCTGGTTTAGAAAGGGTAGCAACAAGCTACCATCAGATTGGCTGGGTAGATGGAGCAGTAGTCGGTCGAGGACCGTCACTGGGCGTCAGGCATTGTTAGTCTTGTTAGTTAGGGCTGGTTTGTTGCGTTTGCAGACCGTGAGAGTGTAGGTGTTCGAAAGCGAGTCGGGTGGCGTCGGAGCAGTGTCTGACTGCCGGAGCCACTGACTGTAAATTCACTAGGTCGTAGGGAACCGTAGAAGGCCTGGTAGATGGCTGCTTGGGTGACTATGCTGGGCAAGGCCCTAAATGGGGAACGAGTAAGGATTTCAGACATGTCCCTAAAGAGGGCACTCTTGAAAGGTAGGCGCTTGCCACTGACTACAGGTTGGTGCTTCTGTATGCACCGTAGGAGAGACTTGACTACATGGGCTTGAGAATACTGACAGTTTACTGGGGTCCTGCAGGGACAGGAAATGCTGGACGCCATCTAGATATGGTGTGATAGTATTGTGAGAAAGGGTCAGCTGCGTGTCGCAATATGATATGAAGGCTAGGACGTGTCTAACGTTGCCTATTGCTGCTCCGAGGCAAGTGGCCAAAAATTAGCAGTTAGTGTTCCAAGCAGTGCGATAGGCCTTCAGTGTGTTGCGTGCCAAGGAGTGGTTAATAAGCTGGGTTGAGTTGGTGAGATGCTACTTCAGTCCATCGTCAGCAATGACCAGGGTGGGACAGGGATGGTTATTGGGTCGGCTCCAGGCTCTTGCTGGAAAAACAAAGTAAGGTTGGAATGGGACAGAGCATCAGCTGCGATTTTGCATTTGCCTGGAATATGTCTACAGAAGACATTAAACTGGTGACGGAGTGACAGCTGCGCGAGCCTGCGCAGGAAGGACGTGATGGGGAGAGGCTTGATCTACCTTAATTGATGAAGTAGACTGTGGCCTGATTGTCTGTGGTGAAGAACACTGTCTGTCCAGTTCAAGTGTGGCCCCTGACCTTGGCAGCTGCCACAATGGGGTACAGCACGAGGCGTGATGAAGACTGGGTGAAGCAGAAATTTAAGAGAATTTCTGGGGGCCAAGGTTTGGAGAAACAGTGGTGGACGAAAAATGCACGCAAAAGCCTGTGGTGGCTCAGCTGACACTGCCGGGATGAAGATTGAAATGCTGTTCTATCAGGTGGGGAAGTTGTCCCACATAGCTAAGTCTGCTACTGATGCTTTGTCTAGTTTGAGAACTTGGACTGGATCTTGCATTGGTGTGAGAAAATCAAGACAATACACAGGTGCTCAACAAGACGATATACGTGCACTCACTGACCAACGTGCACTCGCAGACCAATGTACACTTTCTGACCAACGTGCACTCGCTGACCAACGTGAACTCGCTGACCAACGTGCACTCGCTGACCAACGTGCACTCGCTGACCAACGTGCACTCGCAGACCAACGTGCACTCGCAGACCAACGTGCACTCGCAGACCAACGTGCACTGGCTGGTGCTGGATGGAAACCTAAACTAACTACAGGGAAAAATACAGGGATAAGATGAGTGGTCCGCGTGCCACTAAAGATGAATGGCCAACTAGGTGCCACTGTGTGTTTGTGTGGCTGATTGTTTGTCACTGAGGTGTGTTTGCAAGTTTAGTTTGTATTCAGGTTTGCACGTGGTGCACGCTGCAAAGTGTTTTATACTACTGCAGACAATATTATGTGGTTGCAAGGGTGTCAGTGAGTGTCAGGTTAGTGGGATGATATTGTGTGGTTGCAGGGGCCTCGAGTATGAAGGTTTGTTTTGAGACGGCATTGCGTGGTTGCAAGGGTGTCAGTCTGGTTTGCTGAGACGATGTTGCGTGGTTGCAAAGGTCTCGATGATTATGAGGTTTGTTTTGAGATGGCATTGCGTGGTAGCAAGGGTCTCAGTCTGGTTTGCTGAGACGATATTTCACGGTTGCAAAGGTCTTGATGATTATGGGGTTTGTTTTGAGATGGCATTGCGTGGTAGCAAGGGTCTCAGTCTGGTTTGCTGAGACGATATTGCACGGTTGCAAAGGTCTCGATGATTATGAGGTTTGTTTTGAGATGGCATTGCGTGGTAGCAAGGGTCTCAGTCTGGTTTGCTGAGACGATATTGCACGGTTGCAAAGGTCTCGATGATTATGGGGTTTGTTTTGAGATGGCATTGCGTGGTAGCAAGGGTCTCAGTCTGGTTTGCTGAGACGATATTGCACGGTTGCAAAGGTCTCGATGATTATGAGGTTTATTTTGAGATGGCATTGCGTGGTAGCAAGGGTCTCAGTCTGGTTTGCTGAGACAATATTGCATGGTTGCAAAGGTTTCGATGATTATGAGGTTGTTTGAGATGGCCTTGTGTGGTTGCACGGGTCTCAACAAGTGAGGGGTTGCTGAGACGATGTTGCGTTTGCAATGGTCTCAAGTGAGTGTCGGGCTGCTGAGATGACTATGTATGGCTGCAAAGGTCTGAACGGGTGTCAGGTTGCTGAGACGATATTGCGTTTGCAATGGTGTCAAATGAGTGTCAGTTTGCTAAGACGACTTTGTATGGCTGCAAAGGTCTGAACGGGCGTTAGGTTGCTGAGACGAGATTGTGTGGTTGCAAAGGTCTATTATTTTATTTTGCGTTTTGTAAAGGTCATGTGTTGCAAGGGTCTTAACAAGGATGTCAGGCTGCTGAGATGATTGGCATGGTTACAAGGTCTAAATCAATAAGTATTGGGTTACTGAGAAAACATAGAAACACCTGGTTTGTTTGTACCTTAAGCAAGCAGTATAAGGTAGAAGGACAACACCTGTTTGAATCGTAGGTTCCATAGGGGCCACTAATGAACGATATGGGAGACAACGAATGGTAGCAAATTGATAGGACATAAAGAATGTAATAACAAATTTTACTTGCGACAGTGGGCCATGCGAGTGAGTTTGCGGCGGACTGTGGCTGGAGTGAAACATGTAGGAAAGGTGTAGCGTGATGCCATGCATGGGGCAAAACAACAGGGTTTGGTGTAGAAAATAGAACACGAGAAGTGTGTACGAATAATTTATAAGCTTCACTGTGGGAACCGAAAATATGATGCGGGTGACACCATGAGTGGCCACGAATTTTGACATGACAAACAAACGAATCCTACCTGGGACAGTGAACATGCAACTGGGTTTGCTTGGACTGGAGTGGATGTGCAACACATCCGAAGAGTGTGGCGTAGTGTGGTGTGGCGCCATGCATGACGCACAGGCAATAACTTTGGTAAATAAATGAGAGAGAAGAACCGTGTACAAACAATTCGTAAGTTCCGCTGCAGAAACTAAAACACACGGCATGGGGGAAACATAGAATGGCAATGGTGGAAAGTATGCAATGTATCTGATACAAAACGGTTATAAAGAGAAATGACTGATACAAAAACGGTTGTAAAATGCATGAAACAAATCCGATACGAATCGGAAGTAAGGAGTGTTGAACAAATCTGCTGTGAATTGGTTGTAGAGTGTATGCTACTCCTTGCTGTGAAACTGAACACCTACCAGCCACCCATCCCCCCAGGCTAATCAAGTGCAGACACGGCAGCAGGTGAGTTCAATTACCACCTCAATCTGCCAAAGAACCCATAGAAATAATATATGCTAATCGCCAAATGAATGAGACAGCAAGCATGGACACTGAATATACAAATAAATAGTTTGTTTGGCAGGAGAAAGTTACAAATGTACCAAGCTTGTAACTAAGATGTTAGAACATGAGCAACAATAACTCAGAGGCAGATTTTTACAAAAGAAATGCAGGATAGGAAGCATAACGAATTGCAAGATTGCACACGATACAAAAGGTTTGAATATAACCTGCGACAGTAAGCGGGAACCGCCGTCGAAGACCATGAACGGAGGAGTCGCAATGCACTTGCGATATCGAATGCGATTGAATGCGCAGACTCACGGACATGAGGTGAGCTGGGAAGAGTCGACCCAGTGACGTGTAGTACTGCACACTGAACCGAGCATGTGTAAGTGGGCTGCTTAAATACCCTCTGGGCTCCTCCCATAAACTCAGGCCACCATACTGGCCTTCTTATATACTAATTGTTGTGTAAAAGTACAAAAAATGTATCTGAATATTGGCAGTATGAAGCTTATGTCTAGAAAAAATACCTCATATTTAAACTTCCCTCATGCAGGACACCAAATATTTAGGAGCATTTTGAAGCGATCACACTTCTAGACCTCTTCCTAATAGACATGTGCAGACTGGAATATTTTGTTTTGTTTTTTCGTTTTCAATTGGAAAATACATTTATTTAGTTACTCCCAAAAATCGCTTTGAATTATTTCGTATTTCGTTGGGAAATAGCTTTCGTCCGAAAATCCAATAATACTTGGTTTCTGTCAAATGGTCAAAATAATATTCGACGGAACTTCGAATCTGTTTGGTTGCTGTCGAATGGGCAAAAGAATATTCGACGGAACGTCGAATCTTTGCGGATCGTACATTTCCGTTTGAATATTCCGCCTACAAGAATTCTAATGTTGTATGACTAGTAATAATGTCGAATCTATTCTCTATAATGTCGAATCTATTTTCTCATAAATCGAAATCTATTCTCTGTAATGTCGAATCTATTATTTCTATAGTGTCGAATCTTTTCTCTATAATGTCGAATCTTTGCTCTATGATGTCGAATCTTTTCCCTATAATGTCGAATCTCTCTATATCGAATTTTTACCGCAGCGAAAACGAAAATAAAGCATTTTTTATGTCGGATCTTTCGGTTTTCGTTTCTTGCACTTTCGTTATCGTTTCTTAAAACGATAACGAAAAAAACAGATTTTCGAACAAAAATGAATTCTAACCAAAACGAATGCACATGTCTACTTCCTAAAGAGATTGTATATTATATGCTTGGAGCTTTATCAGTCATACAGGAAACTTATCACACCTGTAATATAAAATTCATTTGCAGACGTACCTGTAATCCTAGCATTTAATGAATTCAAATATATAATTTTCTTTTATTTGTCTGGAGAAAAGTGGAAAACCTATTGATTAACCAGGGTCTCTTTCCCAGAACCACCAAAGAGCGGCTGTGTTCACAGTGGTGCCAAGCAGTATTGATGTTTTACTGCGCAAATCTGCTTGGTTCTCACTGGCCACCATACGTAATATTTAGCATTTTATGGACTTGTAAGGTTTAACTGAGCCTGGATGACATTATTCACACTGGACACTGGGAATGTTGGATAGGGAGAACAGTAGCTGGGCCAAGCGGCAAGTTTAGAGGTTTTATTTACTTTCTGAAACAGAAAGCCTCATTATTACAATTTGAAAGCTAATGTATTACATAAAGTATGTTTTTATTCTACTCACTGGTGGCTGTATTATCAAATCGCTATAATCCTGCATAGATGCTAACGCAAGACTTTGCAGCTGCTCCGTCATTAATGTAGCAGCACAATTGAAAAAAGATTCCATTCTCTTGCTGTTACTGGGAATTTGCTTTTTCTTGTTTCCTTGGTAATAGATGTTTTGAATTTCTGCAAACCATCTGTAAAACAATACATTTTAATATTAACACATTGCATTCACAATAGGAAAAATACAGCCCCACACCGCAAACACCATTAAGCCCCGTACACACGATCCGAAAATCGTACGAAAAATGCCGCTTTCGAAACGATCGTACGATAATCGGAACGTTAGTACAGAGCTTCCGAGTGCCGATCAGGACAGTTCATCTGATTTTATTCTATCGGACATGCACGTAAATTTGGTTTTCGTTTAATCAGTACAGCTGTCGTTGGAAAATGCAATAAAACACATGACATCACTTCCGATTTTTTATTCTGCCGTGCGAGAATTTTCGTGACTTTAAATTTATCAGATTCGACGTGAGATTAGCATACAAAAAAAAAACGGATGATCATTCGTCCGATAATCGGATCGTGTGTACCAGGCATAAGAGTTAACCTTTTTATACAATGGGTCCTTATAAAAAAAAAAAGAATCTCACGCCTACCTTCACTCACTTGCCATGCACATGATGAATGCAGCAAAGATGTGCATCCCACTCAACTGGCGCCGATGTTTACACGTATACACGTATACAGAAAACTGTAGGGTCGGAGGAACTTATACACCAAGCGAGAGAGACACCCCCCCCAATTTGAAAAAGTATGGTCAATTGTGGAGACACTACGTCACGACAAACTAATAAAAACTAATACAAGCAACTTAAGGCCTGTAGTAACCAGAAATTTGCGGCAGGTGAGCCCTACCCTCACCATAATATTCCCATGTTTCAGATACCCGTATTGCAAACTTAAAGCGGAGCTCTACCCTCCACCTCAACTCCCGTTCGTCAGAACCCTCCGGTGTCACATTTGACACCTTTCAGGGGAGGGGGGTGCATATACCTGTCTAAAGACAGGTATTTGCACCCACTTCCGGCCACACAGTCTGCGGGTAGACTGCGGGCAGGACGTCAGATCCCGTCCCCATCCCCCCCGTTGTGTTCTGGGAAACACTCGGCTCCCAGAACACAGCGGGAGCCAGTCAGCACGGTGCAGCATGACTCGTGCATGCGCCGTAGGGAACCGGGCAGTGAAGCCCGAGCACTTCACTTCCTGGTTCCCTCACTGAGGATGGGGGTGGGGGCAGCAGAGTGACGAGCGATCACTCGTCCTCTGCTGCAGACGGCGCTGGACTCCAGGACAGGTAAGTGTGCTGATATTAAAAGTCAGCAGCTGCAGTATTTGTAGCTGCTGGCTTTTAATATTTTTTTTTCAGGGGGACATCCGCTTTAATACATATACACATAACATACACAACACAACCAGACAGTCTCTGAAAGAACAGAAGAAAACGAGACTTAGCAGTTAATGAGAGGCTCTACTCCAAAGATAAGCTACACCTAACATTACTGGAAGCTAAAAAACATAAACTGAGCAACCTGACCAGTGACCTAGTGTCATGCTTTGAAAAATATTGTCATATACAAGCTTTTTCATACGAATACATTTCGTATGTATATTTACTAAAGCGGCTGTATCCGTACATGTATCTGCAAATGTTACGTCTTTGATAACTAAAAAAAAGTTATCTGAAAAAAAAAAAGAATCTCAGAGATGCAGTTTACATGCAGGTACAATGGATGCTTAAAGTGGAGTTCCACCCATTTTTTTTATGTTTGTCTGTGCTGCATGCCCTAATCTCATAGGGTCAGATTCAGGTAGATGGGCGAATCTTTATTTTGGAGTAACTTTTCTCATTTACGTTACTCCGCCGAAACTTTAGGAGCAAGTACTGTATTCACAAAGCACTTGCTATTAAAGTTGCGGCGGCGTAGCGAAAATGAGCCGGCGGAATTCAAATTGGGCAGGGAGGGGGCGTGTATTATTATAACTAGGCGCGATCCCGCGGCGAACGTACTGCGCATGCGTCGACTGTCAGTGCGCATGCTCCAAATTCTGTCAGTGAACAACAATGACGTCAATCCCCATTCACGGACGTTTTACGCAAACGACTCAATTTTTTTTTTTTTCGACGCGATGACGACGGCCATACTTAACATAGGATACTCCACTAGGGGGCTGCTTTATCTTTACGCCGCGTATCTCTTACGGAAACGTCGGAAAGTCACTGCGTCGGGCCCGAATACGATCGTGAATTGCCGATTCTCGCTGATTAACATATTCTCGGCGTTAATCAGCGGGAACGCCCCCAGCGCCATTTTTAAAATTGCAGTTCCGATACGACGGCGAAATACAATTACGCCGCTCGTATAGGAACTCCAACCCGGCGTTTCTTGTTTTCTGCTTACTGAAAACAGAAACGCCGGCTCAAAGTGAGAGTTAGGCTGGAGTATCACTGATACTCCAGAGTAACTCTACCTGAATCTGGCCCATAGTGTTCATAATGGACAATTTTTATTTATTTTGTTGCTTGTAAATACCTTTATTTTGTAGTCCTTCATTACTACCTCATCCTTATTAGCCTAGGCTATTAAGTCACAAGGCTATTTGCAAGGGTTTCTGGGATAGGCATCATGTTTCCCAGTAGTCCTTGCAAACCTGACTGAAACCTATTACATTGCTTGTGCAGCACTTAGCATGTGCGAGATATGCAAAACTGAAATCCAGGAAGTCATACAGTCTGGCTTCATGATGCCCACACTTAAGATGGCCACGGTCTATGTCTAGATTATAAATGCTGTAACAACCTAACAAAACGGACCTTAGTTTACAGACTAACTTTACTAGAATACATTAAGCTTGTGTATTACAGGGGTATTTATATTTAAAAAGTGAAATTGTGGGTGGAACTCCCCTTTAAAGAAGACTCCAAGTATAGATATTTTTCTATATGCATATACCATATCTGTGGGATCCCTCTAAAGCACAGGTGTCAAACACAAGGCCCGTGGGCCAAATCTGGCCCTCTAGGCCATTTCATGTGGCCCTTGCACCTCTCCTGCAGCTGCAGGAAAGCTCCAGACCCTTACTTTCTGCTTTCAAGCAATGAATCCAGCTTTATCCCAGCAGCAGCATAAGGAAGGGGGGGTGCACTGTGATGTAAGGGAGAGTGGGGGACTCAACTTCTGATGGTGGGGTGGCTCTTGACATCTAATATATGGGCTGGGGGATGCGCTGGACATCTAATCTTAAGCCATGTACACACGATCGGACCAAACTGATGAAAATGGTCCGACGGTTCACAGACTAATGGCCTGATGGTCTGATATACGTACACACCATCGGTTCAAAATCCGATCGGGCCAGAACGCGGTGATGTAGAACACAACAACACAACACAAAAACGAAGTTCAATGCTTCCAAGCATGCGTCGACTTGATTCTGAGCATGCGCAGGTTTTCGGTCCGATGCTTTTGCGTACTAACCATCGGTTTGGCCCGATGGTCAGGCGTCCATAGGTCCGATTTTAAAGCAAGTTTTAAAACTTTGGTCAGACGTACGACGGTCCGATGGGCCGTACACACGATCGGTTTGGCCCGATGAAACTGGCCTTAAGGCCAGTTTCATCGGACCAAACCGATCGTGTGTACGCGGCCTTACAGATACAACCGGCCCTTTTGAGGGAAATCATAATGCTGATGTGGCCCACGATGAAACTGAGTTTGATACCCCTGCTCTAAAGCCAGAAATCACTGTAGTAGATGTTGCTACCACAGTGATCTCCATTAGCTTCCGGGTGCCATATGGAGTGGCTGCCCTGCTGCATAATGAACAAGGGAGGTTGCCTGCTTGGTAAAGGTGTCATTCAAAGATCACTTTGCATTTTCTCAATGAATACAAAGCATTCTCAAATTCTAAACATCACAGAATTAATATGTTCATTATAAACAGTAGCAGCAGTTTTACTGTACTTACATTTTTCATAAGCAGCATAGTTATTTACATTATTTACACGGTATATGAAATGTTTCTATTTATGAATTCCCTTTGTAACTTTTAACTATTTATGTAATAATTTGATTTTTGTACTCAACACAAAATCCTTTAAAGGAGAGATAGGGCCCTTTCACACATACGGATCTCGTGAGGAACTGTACCTTTATCATCTGCTTGCTCAGCAGGGATCGCTCCGTTGATCCTTGCTGAGCTGCCAGATGACAGACACACTGTGCAGGGTCTCCGTTCTCCTCTATGGGGGGATAGGAAAAACACGGACCATCTGTCCGTGTTCACCCGATCCGATCCGCAGACGAATGGAAAAATAGTATTTTCCTTCGTCTGCAGAATCGGACCATAGCAGGGATTGATGAGATTGGGTGTCAGCGGATGTTCATCCGCTGACACCCGCTATCCCATAGGTATACATGTAACGGATGGATGAAATACAGACATACTGTCCGCAGGTGTGAAAGGGGCCTTACAAGTGCCCAGAGGCGATTCAGTTTGCATGTGTTGCGCTATATAAGTTTCTCACTCACTCACATGATTATGGGACAATTGGGTTGCACTGCTACCTACAGGTGGATTCAGACACTGGAATGCAGTGGTGAACCTGGTATAACCCCTCCCACTTCAAGCATGCCTTTGTTTTGTAACAAGCAGTGGTAAAAGAAGGCATATATACACAAAGGGGTAGGGCCTGTGTTCTTCACCATCTATCCCCTGGGGATGTGTGAGCTACAAAGGCACAGGAAATTTGGTCAAAATTGATGGCAAGATGAATGCAGTATGTTATCAAAAAATACTGGAGGAACATTTGCATTCATCAGCCTTGAGGCTGCGTATGGGATGTACTTGGACATTTTAACCACTTAAGGACCGCCTACTGCACATTTACGTCGGCAGAATGGCACGGCTGGGCACATCAACGTATATATACGTTGATTTTAGTACCCAGCCGTGGGTCGCGGGCGCGCGCCCGCGGGCACGCACCCGTGACCCGGTCCGAAGCTCCAGGACCGGGACCGCGGGATTTGCGGTCCTGATCGCCGCTGCAGTGCGGCGATCCGTCCCTGGAGCGGAAGAACGGGGAGAGCCGTGTGTACACACGGCTTCCCCGTGCTTCTCTGTGGCCGTAGCATCGATCGCGTCATCCCTGTAATAGGGGGACGCGATCGATGACGTCACACCTAAAGCCACACCCCCCTACAGTTGTAAACACAACACATAGGCACACATCCCCTACAGCGCCACCTGTGGTTACCTCCCAAACTGCAACTGTCATTTCCACAGTAAACAATGCAAATTTAAATGCATTTTTTGCTGTGAAAATGACAAGTGTCCGCCATATTGTCGCAGTCACGAAAAAAATCGCTGATCGCCGCTATTAGTAGTAAAAAAAAAAAAAATAATAAAAATGCAATAAAACTATCCCTTATTTTGTAAACGCTATAAATTTTGCGAAAACCAACCGATAAACGCTTATTGCGATTTTTTTTACCAAAAATAGGTAGAAGAATACGTATCGGCCTAAACTGAGGAAAAAAAATGTTTTTTTATATATTTTTGGGGGATATTTATTATAGCAAAAAGTAAAAAATATTGCATTTTTTTTTAAATTGTCGCTCTATTTTTGTTTATAGCGCAAAAAATAAAAACCGCAGAGGTGATCAAATACCACCAAAAGAAAGCTCTATTTGTGGGGAAAAAAGAACGCCAATTTTGTTTGGGAGCCACGTCGCACGACCGCGCAATTGTAAGTTAAAGCGACGCAGTGCCGAATCGCAAAAAGGGGCAAGGTCCTTTACCTGCATTTTGGTCCGGGTCTTAAGTGGTTAACATGACAATGATCCAAAACACAAGGCCAAGTCGACCTGTCATTGGCTACGTAAATTCTGCCAGGGTATGTAAACTTATAAGCACAACTGTATACTCATTCTTTCTTTACAGGGATAGAAAGGTTAGTGTTAAGGCCCACACACACAATCAGACTTTTCGACAAGAATTGTCCGACGGACCTGTTTAATCGGACAAACTGTTTGTATGCTCCATCGGACAATTGTTGTTGGTTTTTCAACGGACAAATGTTCGCTGTGCATGCTCTCAAACTTTTCGACAACATATGTCCGATTGAGGATAATCTGATTCAGCGCTGTATCCTGGCCTAGGCCAACAAGGCCCAGGCCTAGGGCAGCACTTTGCAGGGGGGCAGCACGGAAAGTGTCCCCACCGACTTGTGCTACACTGTAAGTGTAGTGCTAGTCTTATGGGCCGGCAGGGCCGCCATCAGGGGGGTACAGGCATTTTTTTTTCATTAGACATGCAAGGGACCCAATGCTTACAGGCCTGGCCGCCCCCCCCTCCCATTTTTTTTTTTTGCATTACACATGTAATGCTACCCAGAGCCCCCTCCCCCCGCTTATTATCTTGCGTCAGGAGAGATGAGAATACACTGTTTTTTTCCGTCAGCACCCCCCCCCCCCCGGTTTTCTGCTCCAGGGGGGCCCTGCCTAAAGATGTGTAAGGGCCCCCAAAATTTGTGATGGCTTAGTCAATCATTCCATAAAGCGGCCGCACTGCCCCTGTCAGTTTATTTTTTACCATCCCTGTCCAATTGCAGAGATTTCCCCTCACTTCCTGCCCCATTGCTAAACAGGAAGTGAGAGGAAATCCCTGCAAATTAAGGGAATCCATTGCCCCCCAGGCCTTCAGAACTAGTGTCCCCACCCTAGGGTTTAGGGTGGTACTTAAACAGAAAAGGGTGTGGCCCTTACAGGAGGAGATGGGTCATATTTAAATTAGGGGGTGCACAAGTTTAATCAGGCCTAGGGCAGCACAAAACCTAAATACACCTCTGATCTGATCATGTGTACACAAGTCCATCAGACCAAAGTAAAAACACGCATGATCAGAACCAATGCTAAACATCAGCCAACAGTAACAGAAGTTGCCCAAATGGTGACGGTAAAGAGCTGAAAAACCACGCGATTTGGTGAAATTTGGCTGAAAATTTTCTGCCGTGTGTATGCAGAACAAATTCACGGCCAAGGCCCATTCGGACAAAAATCCACGGAAAAGTCTGATCGTGTGTATGAGGCTTTAGATCCCTGGTGTCTATAGATGCAGGGATTTTAGTTTTTGCATGGACTTCCACTTAAATACATTTTGCTTTAACCAATAAAACGTTTTGCCGCCTCACTTACTGTTTAAGTAGAATGTCTTTGGCAGCATCAACATTTCTCATTACAAGGTTTTGGAAAATTGAAAGCTCCATTGACTCTTGCCGACTGTGGAATTCATCAGTATCAATAAGTCGCAATTGCCTTTAGGAAAAAATAAAAACAGGAACTTTAAAAGCTGATGATGTGTAAGTATCGTCAAAGTAATCATTTTTCAATCTATGCATGAACAAAAACTATGGCAGAATATCATCTTCTAGTAGTCAGTCATACTGGCAAAGATATTTTAAATATACTCTAGTGAGTATACAGCAACCTCAAATTAGGAGCAAAATATAATTAGAATTGATATCAGGTTAACAGGTGCTGCTAAAACGTATTCCGTGAGAAAGTCTTACTATTCCTGACACTAGGGTGACCACGTGTCCCGGATTGCCCGGGACAGTCCCGCATTTTGCAGGTCTGTCCCAGGGACATTCATTCTAGGACAATACAGTGTCCCGGAATGAAACTGACACATCCATCCCCCAGGCCAATCTGATGCCCCCAAAAAAGGAAGTCACATCACTGCTTTACTCACTGACGGTACTTGTCTTGGCCGGGAATGCCTGGAGGAGCACATTCCCCCCCCCCCTGTTTGTGATTTGAGAAATCATAAATCCCGCCTCTTGTGTCCAATCACTGTGCCGCAATTCATTACAGCACAAGCTGATTTTTGGGAAGGGAGGGTGTCCCTTAATGGTAGTTTGGAAATGTGGTCACCCTACCCGACACTTGCTGTCATACTTTAGTTAAACATAAGCTAATAAGACTAACTTCACGTCTTGTGCAAGACTTCTCACATTCAAATTTTCTGATATAAACAGCGCAGGTGACTTTGACTTTTTTAGGCTGGGTTTACACTGGTACGACACGACAGTCATACTACTTTGGATCCGACTTCTATCCCTGACAATACCAGGCACTGTGTCTGGTATGAATCTTGAAAGGGAACTCCACGCCAAACTTTAAATAAACAACTGGCTTAATGCCGGGAACACTACTGCGCATGCGCGAGGCCCACTCCTCTCTCCTACTTTCCCGGCGGCTGGGGGAGGGAGGAGGAGGGAGCCCCATGCTGACATCATCGGACTCCCGTAAGTGGTAAAGGATACCTGTCAAAGACAGGTATCCTGTCCCCCCTCCACTCGAAAGGTGCCAATTGTGACATCGGAGGGCGGGAGATATCCAATGAGCAGAAGTTCCACTTTTGGGTGGAACTCCGCTTTAAGCCTGGGTGCATGAAACTGGATGCCATGCAGAAGAGAGAACATGTTCCTGTACAGTGAATGGCAGTATTTGTGAAGCAATAGGACAACGCTGCAAACACTACTGAATCAAGTCCTCATAAAGGAAATATATGTGAAAATACATACACTGGGATGGAGCACAGGTTTGCATTTTTCCCCCCAAATCAAATGGATCCATGTTAATAATTAACACACCCTCATAACTACCAAAACCCCTCTAACTGAACTAAAATGCATTTTAAGATAGGTGTACATGCAATAAACAGAGGATTTAAAATCTTACAAACATATACTCGTACGTACCCAAACGATGAATGCCATAAATCTAAAACAGCTGCCATTGTAGGGTTTACAGCATTCAGATTCTCCTTTATGAAATTGTAATTGGCCAGAAATGATTTTTTCCAAGGTTTTGGCACTACTTCCAATCTAAGATGAAGAAAATAATAATATTTAGACACTGCAACTTTTCATAACTCCCTACTTATGCTTACACTTATATATTCAACGCAGAGCCAGTTTAACCATAATCCAAAAGCTAACCCTTACACTCAGGTTTTTTCTTACTAAAGGAGTAGTGGACAAGTGGATGTTTACTTTGCAAAATGTATGTTTATTCTGCAAAGTGGATGTTAGGAAATAAAGTGAAGCCGTGTTCACTTTCAATACCCAAACTTGTGTAACTAGTGCAAGCAACATTTTTTTTTATAAATATGGTAATAGATTAAAAAAATTAAACATGGCATCGGATTTTTTGATGAAATGTTTTTTGTTAAAACAATTTAACTGAAATGTGTCTCATAGACCAAGGAGTTATAAAAAAGTAATACGGTAACAAAATACATGAACAAACAGGAATGAAAAAATAAATAGGGAGATCAATATCTGAGACAGAATGGGGGAGAATATTTGAAATAATTCACAAAACATCTATAGCGAATAAATATCAAGAGAGAAATTATAAAATAGTAATAAGATGGTATTGGAGCCCCATAGCGTTAAATAAAAAAAACAGTGAACAAACAGATATTTGTTGGAGATGTAAGGGGGAAAGGGGGGCTATGGGCCACATTTGGTACGGATGTCCTATGGTGAGAAAATTCTGGAAAACAGTTCACGAGATATATCAAAACATTTCGGGAATAGAGAGGAATCTAAATACAGATATCTCATTATTATCTCTAATGCCAAAATCAATGAAGAGTATTAGGAAGGATATTTTTCATCATATGACATCAGCAGCTAGAACAATAATAGCTCGCAAATGGAGAGAAAATAAAAGCCCAAACATAGCAGAATGGATACGTGAAATGAATGAAATACAATATATGGAAAGACAGAGAAGAAGGACATATAAATAGTCAAATGCCAAAAATATGGCAAAAATTGGATGAATTTCGGCTCTCAAAAATAATGAAAGAATATTTATAAATGGAAAGTAAGACATATGGAAAGGGAGAGACCAGGGGGCTAATGTGTTTTTTTTTTTTTTATTATTGTTGTTAGATAAATGTGTGTGAAAACAAAAGAGAATGGAAGATAATAGAATATATGTAGGTACATGTGGTAGGACATTTTTGTTTTAAAGGTAAAGTGATTTATGGATATCGATCAAGATTCTGTATACTGAATAGTTACATCCCCCCCTCCCGCCGACATCCAGGGCTTCTCTGGGCTCTCCCGTGCCATCGGAGGCCCGGAGAAAGAATCAAGCGCCCAAGCGCAATGTGGTGACGTCACGCCCGGGGTACCCGGAAGTAAACAAAGCCATGATTGCGGCTAGTAAACATAAGATCGGTGAATTTTTTTCACGATCTCATGCTTTCCAGCCTGGAGTTGAGATGTGGGGTCTTATTGACCCTGCATTTCTCCATAATGAGGACCTGTCACACACTATTCCTATTACAAGGGATGTTTACATTACTTGTAATAGGAATAAAAGTGATCAAAAAAAAAAAAAGTGTAAAAACGCCCCAGTAGCTTGCGCTCAGAAGCGAACACACACGTAAGTCCCGCCCACGTATGTAAACGCTGTTCAAACCACATATGTGAGGTATTGCCGCGTGCGTTAGAGCATGTGCAACAATTCTAGCACTAGACCTGTTCTGTAACTCTAAACTATTAACCTGATTTTTAAGTAACGAAGCTTGGCGCCATTCCATGAGTGTGCGCAATTATAAAGCGTGACATGTTAGGTATCTATTTACTCGGCGTAACATCATCTTTCATATTTTACAAAAAAATTGGGCTAACTTTACTGTTTTTTTTTTTTTTTTTAATTCATGAAACTATTTTTTTTCCAAAAAAGAAAGGCGTTTGAAAAATGATTGCTCAAATACTGTGCAAGATAAAAAGTTGCAATGACAGCCATTTTATTCCCTACTGTGTCTGCTAAAAAAACATATATAATGTTTGGGGGTTCTGAGTAATTTTCTAGCAAAATAATGATGATTTGTACATGTAGGAGAGAAGTGCCAGAATAGCACAGAGGTGGGTAAAAAAGCCCTGTATTGAAGGGGTTAAATGTAAAACTTTTTGTATTTAAGAAAGAAAAAGGCAAATAAAAATGTATTGGAAATAAAATACATGAACAAATGGTAAGATACAAAAGTCAGCATGTCATGCAGGACGTCATCTATACAGTTATATCTTAAATCATGCTTAAAAATAAAGCTAGTATCATTGCATGTAGATAGTGGTGAGGTAGGAAAACTGTCTAGCAGTATACATCAAAAGTCAAAACTATAAACCATTGTAAATGGTCTGCTGTTTTTATCCAAAGCCAGAGATAGGAAGGTGAGAGGTGATGGCCTCATCTTATTTACTAAGCTTAGTGTACATTCACTTTGCTAATTTAACAGTCTCTACTCATTTAGTAAAGTAGGTGTCTAATGTAGATCTGTCTTACTTGTATTTTACTTATCAGGTATACAGTATGTAAGTATGCAGCTATTAAAGTAAAAAAAAAAAAAAAACTTAACACCTATCCTGTATGTCTGTTCTTTGTGAATAATTCAACAAGCAGTGACGCTAGGAAAAATATTTTTGACTAAGCTGCTAGTAACGAGAGTGGATCACAGCCATATTTAGAGTGGCCACAGCTTAATTTATTCATACTTATTAACGCTCTTCCATACAGTGTTGCCAACCGTCCATATTTTTACGGACAGTTCGTAAAAACGGGCACTTTTTTCCACCGTTCGTAAATGTCCGTGGTTAAGGGAATGTGTCAGTAAAAATAGCCGAGATGGGCTCGGCTTGGAACTGCACATGGAGATTGAAGGCAGGGGGTGATTGGAGGCAGGGGGTGATGGTGGCTGCGGTGGCACCACAGAGGGGGATGGAGGAAGGGGGCAATGGAGGCAGGGGGAGACTAGAGGCAGGACGAGATTGGAAGCAGGGGTGTTGGTGGCACCGCAGAGGGTGGGGGATGGAGACAGGGGTTGTTGGTGGCACCGCAGAGGGGGATGGAGGCAGGGGATGATGGAGGCAGGGGGTGATTGGAGGCAGGGGGCCTGGGGGAGATTGGAGGCAGGGGGAAATTGGAGGCAGAGGGAGATTGGAGGCAGAGGGAGATTGTGGCACCGCAGAGGGGGGTGAAGGCAGGGGGTGTTGGTGGCAGAGGGGGGTGGAGGCAGGAGGTGATATGACTAAATAATTTGCCCTTATTATATCAAAAATAACAAAAATATGTTTTTTTACCTTACTATCTACCTTAAATCACATTGCTGTTTGCCTATTGTACTTGTTTGTAGCCTAAATACTGAAATTTGCACCTAAAAATCTAATTTAGTAACTTTTGCCAGTAAAAACGTGGCTGCGCCAGTACATTTTGGGTGTCATGCCAGCAGGGCCGCCATCAGGAATTTTGGGGCCCCTTACACAGCTTCAGGCATGGGCCCCCTGGTGCAGAGAACCGGGGGGGGGGGGTGCTGTCGCATGAAATTGAGAAGCGGGGGGGGGGGGGGGCTGCTGCCGCGAATTGAGAAGCGGGGGGGGGGGCCCTTTACAAAAATAAGAAATAAAGAAAAATATATATAATAAAGGGGGGTAGCCATCCGGGGCCCTGGGTACCTCTGTGCCCTTTAATATAAAGAAAAAAAAGATATATATATATATATATATATATATATATATATATATATATTTTTTTTTTAAAAAGGGTGGTTGCCAACTGTGGCCCCGGGGACGTTATTTTTTTTTTATAAAAGGAAATTACAAAAAAAAGGGGGCTTTCCATTCGGGACCTCTGGGCCCTTTAATAAAAAGAAACCTCTGGGCCCTTTAAAAAAAAAAGAAAGAAAGAAAAAAATATATATATAAAAAATAAATAAACATTTATATATAAAAAAAAAAGGGGTTGCCTTCCAGGGCCCTGGGGACCTCTGGGCCCTTTAATAAAAAAAAATATATAAAAAAAATATATAAACAAAAATAAAAAATACAATTATAAAAAAAGGGGGTTTGACACATGGGGCCCTGGGGACCTCTGAGCCCTTTAATAAAAATACATCTATATATTAAAAAAAAGAAATAAAATAATATAAAAAAGTAAAAAAAAAAATATAAAAAAGGATAATATAAATATAAAAATAAAAGAAATAAAAAAATATATAAAAATTATATATTTTTTTTATAAAAAAAGGGGGGTTGTCATCTGGGGCCCTGGGGATCCCTTTAATAAAAAATAAAAGAAAAATATATTAAAAAAATATATATTTTTATAAAAAAATTATATTAAAAATAAAATAAAAAAAAGAGGAGGTTGCCATCTGGGGCCCTGGTGGCCTACGGGCCCCTAGACCCCTAAAAAAAATGGCCCTTTAATAAAAAAATAAAATAAAAATATATTAAAAAATCTATATATTTTTTAATAGAAAATAAATAAAAAAAAGGGGGGTTGCCATCCGGTGCCCTTGGGGCCTCCGGGCCCCTGTGGACCTCCGGACCTCTAAAAAAATAAAAGAAAAAAATTGGCCCTTTAATAAAAAATAAAAGAAAAATATATTAAAAAAAAATATTTTTTTATAAAAAAATATATTTTTTTATAAAAAAAAATAAAGAAAAAAAAGGGCTTGCCATCTGGGGCCCTGGTGGCCTCCGGGCCCCTGGGGACCTCTAAAAAAATAAAAGAAAAAAAATTGGCCCTTTAATAAAAAAAGAATAAAAAAATATATTAAAAAAAAAAATTTTTTTTATAAAAAAATATATTTTTTTATAAAAAAAAAAAAAAAAATTATAAAAAAAAGGGCTTGCCGTCTGGGGCCCTTGGTGGCCTCCGGGCCCCTGGGGATCTTCGGACCCCTAAAAAAAAAAAAAAAAAAAAAAAATTAAATTTTTTTTTTTTTTTTTTTTTTTTTAGGGTGGTTCCCATCCGGGCCCCTGGGGACCCCCGGGCCCCTTACAGATGTAATGCCTGTACCCCCCTGATGGCGGCCCTGCATGCCAGTACATTTCAATCTGGTAGGATGGCAACACTGCTACCATAATGCATTGATTGAGAGGCACCACCTAATTTAAGGTCACTGTGGCCCTTTAAAATGGTGATAAGGTTTACTCTCTATCCAGATGGTGATTGTCAAGGTTTCTTGATCTTGTTGTTAATTTTGTGGCAAGAGGTGGAGGTATGTAATCATCTTTAACAATTTGTAATCAATATTTGTATTTTGTAATTTTATATTCAAGTTTCAATAAAGGAAAAACTAATAATACATTGGTTGGATCTCTAGAGTTCCAAAATATGCACCAGGAATGGAAGTTTCCATGTTTTTGCCTTTACAAGGTACAGTGTCCTGTAAATTGTGTAACTACATTTTGTGATAATATTCAACCACGCATATTATAACAGCTGTACACAAAAGGTTAAACTTTTATTTTTATTTTGGACAGAGTAAGGGATAACTCTAACCCCCATTAGTTAGTTTTATTTTTGGCCATCTGTGTCACATTGGGGAGATTTCCCTTTACTTCCTGTCCCATAGCCAAAACAGGAAGTGAAAGGAAATATCTCCAAAGTGAGGGAAACCTGGTGTGTCACTATGGTCACCAGAACTAGCGTCCTGATTGAAAGATTGCCCTTCTATTGGTGTTCTCATGTCAACCCAAAATTTGGGATTTTCTTTTAACTAGTAAAAAAAAGAGGCTTTGCATTTAGTTTCACTTTAACCTCCCTGGCGATATTTCAGAGTCTGGCTCAGGGTGAATTTTACATACTAAAAGCGGTATCCCCGAGCCAGGCTCAAGATTGCATTGCAGAATACAGGGGAAGTTACTTACCTTGTCCCTGGATCCTGCAATGTCTCCCCGCTGTGTGTGCGAGCTGTCATCTCGCTCAATTCACACAGTGGTGACTGCTGAGTGCCGAGCTCCGTTCCCGAGCGGCGCGACACACGTGGGCGGAGTTCGGCGCCAAATTAAAAAAATGAAAAACACAGTATAGATACAGTATACTGTAATCTTACAGATTACAGTACTGTATCAAATAATTACACACACCCTTTGTCCCTAGTGGTCTGTCCAGTGTCCTGCATGCAGTTTTATATAATAAAAACTGTTCTTTCTGCCTGGAAACTGTAGATTCTCTATATAGCAACCAAAAAGTGTCCCTTTATGTCAAAAGTGGTTTTAGGCCAGCTAGAAAACAGTGATAAAAAACAGTGATAATAACTTAGAATCACTTGCAGAATTGATCGATAGCGATTTGTGGGGAAATTCGTCATCAAATACTGAAAGTATTGACAGCGACAATTCTGCAACTGAGCAAATTTAAGTGTTTTTAAATTGATTACATTATTGAATAATTTTTATTATAATGACATTATTATTTGTTATAATTATTTATAGTTATTTATTATATTATAATTTATGACTTTGTGTTTCAAACTTTATCATACCCGGGATGTCTACTAGACTCTTGTTTGGACACCTAAAATCTGACATAATCATACCGCCAGGGAGGTTAATGAAAGAATGCATGTTTGTTTATGTTACCTAATTGGTTTGAAAATGGAATGCATTTAAGCCAGGAGCCTATACATTACTATGTGTTAAAATAAGAAAATGCAAATAGTTGGTAACACTGTGAGATACCTTATGCCGCGTACACACGATCAGACCGGTCCGATGAAACTAGTCTGAAGACCAGTTTCATCAGACCAATTTGATAGTGTGTACGGCCCATCGGACCGTTGTCCGTCGGACGAAAGTTTTAAAACTTGCTTTAAAATCTGTCCGTCGGACAGATTCGATGGTTAGTACACAAAAGCATCGGACCAAAAACCTGCGCAGGCTCAGAATCAAGTCGACGCATGCTTGGAAGCATTGAACTTCGTTTTTTCAGCACGTTGTTGTGTTTTACGTCACCGCGTTCTGGTCTGATCGGATTTTTGGTCCGATGGTGTGTACACACATCAGACCATCGGACCACTTCAGCCTGGTCCGATGAAAACGGTCCGTTGGACCAGTCTCATCGGACCGGTCTGATCGTGTGTACGTGGCCTTACAGTATATTCTACATTTGAATGTATACAAAAGTACAGTACTTGGAAAAATAAAGTAATAAAGGCATCATCATCATGTAATACTGAGGGATTTTATCTCAGGAAACACTTGTTCAAATATCTAAAAAAGCCACTAAAAAGCCTGGGTAGAAATGGATGATAAAGTTTAAGATTCGTTTAATGGTTACTAAAGTAATAAAGGAGACAGATTTTTATCTTGTTTTTACTGTCTTCTTCACAAAAAGAAGGAAAAGAGAAAGTTATAATCTCTTTCTTTTCACATTTTTCGCCCAGCTAATTTCTACTTAAAGGGGTTGTAAAGTCGGAAGTTTTTTTTATCTTATATCTTAATGCAAAATCAGCTAGCCATTCAGGAGAAAGGGGGCAGGGACAGGTCAGGCTCCGTGTCAGAATGGACACAGGGAGCTGTGACTCAGCTCGGGTGCCCCTATAGCAAGCAGCTTGCTGTGGGGGCACTGAACAGGAGGGAAGGGTCTGGATCACAGAAGAGGGACCCAAGAAGAGGAGAATATGGGCTGTTCTGTGAAAATCCACTGCGATAGAGCAGGTAAGTATAACATTTTTGTTATTTTTAAAGAAAGAAACAACATCACTTTAATATGAGTAAAAAACGATAGTCTGACAGCAGTGCAATATAATTTCAAATCATTAAACCATGTGTTCATATAAGACCATCAAAAAACAATGTATGCACTTGTTTAGATATCTTTTTTTTCTGCACAGCTTTAGTCACATTTTATCTGAAGGCAGTTGGATCTTGTATAAATCTTCTGTACAGAGATGCCTGTCCTCTTCCTGATGCTGAAAGTATGGTGCTGCAATGGTTATAAGCTTTAGGCTCCAGGGATATGCGAGGGATCGGCCCTATCCTCTTTTCTTCTTCATTGGGTGAAGTTCTTTCATGTTTACACTGCCTGTAATGCCTTGTACACACAACCGGAATTTCCGATGAAAAAAGTCAGATGGAATTTTTTCATCGGATATTCTGACCGTGTGTGGGTCCCATCTGACTTTTTTCCGTCAGAGTTTAGAAATAGAACATGTTTTATTTTTTTCCGACGGAAATTCCGATCGTCTGTGTGGAACTCCAACAGGGAAAAAAACACAGATGCTCAGAATCAAGTTGACGCATGCTCGGAAGCATTGAACTTAATTTTTCTCGGCTCGTCCTAGTGTTTTACATCACCACGTTTTGGACGGTCGGAATTTGGTCACACAGTGTAAGCAAGACAGCTTGAACAGAATTGCGACAGAAAATGTCATCGAATTTTATCCCATCGAAAATTCCGATCATGTGTACAGGACATTACAGGATTTCTGTATTAGGAGATTCTGGGGAATTACAGAATTCTCTCCCCCATTCCCAGATCGTGTTACATGCAGTGAAAGCAATGAAAGAGGTTTTCTCAATAGAGAATGAGAGGGTAGGTTCCTGGCGCAACTTTTTTAAAGCAGCTCATCCCAGAGCCTGAAGCTATTAACCCCCATCATGCTGGAAGCACAGAGACGGGAAGAGGACTGGGCACCTTGCAGTAAGGATTTCTCCAGGATCCAGATACCTGCACAAAGTGGGGGACACCTCAATACTGGCCAGTAATGTGGCTAAAGCTGTACAGAAAAAAAAATAGCTAAGCTTCAGCTTTAATACCCAGTCACAGACACCACATTTTCTCGGCACAAAGACACTTCAAGGTTAATTGCTATTAAGTACATAGTTACATAGTAGGTGAGGTTGAAAAAAGAAACAAGTCCATCAAGTCCAACCTATGTGTGTGATTATATGTCAGTATTACCTTTTATATCCCTGTATGTTGTGGTCGTTCAGGTGCTTATCTAATCGTTTTTCTAAATAACTGTTTACTAAGCAAAGTCAATCCCGACTGAGCTTATATAATAAGGTGAAGCCGTGTTCACTTCAATTGACCAAATACATTTTATTTTTGTTACTCCCTTTGCAGATGATTGGGTATTTATTAAAGGTTTACCTCCTTTGCTGCCAATCATTTTGCCAAAAGAACCTACGCTTTTCTAAGTGAACAGCCTCTAATCTTTTAGTAAATCACCCCCTCTATCCCTTGTCTTCTCTTCCGAGCACTGCTGCAAGATGAAGAGCCTGCAAAATTGAGAGCCTCAAGCCCTGCACACACGCTCGGTTTACACGGCGGTAAAAGGTCAGCCGTGAAAACCGAGGGGAAAGCCGAGAACCTTTGGCCGGGAATCCTGGCCGTGTGTGTACTCCATGGACACTGCCTCGCAGTGTTTCCCATAGAGTATTAGTAAATCTGGCGGCAAAAAAGCTGACAGGAATCCAGACGGGAAAACAGAGAGCAGGTTCTCTATTTTCCCATCGGGATTCCCATATGTTTGAAAAAGACCAACTCATGTAAGGAAACACGTGGTTGCCATCATCCCTTGTACATTAAAAAAAAATCCTTGGTAATCCTCGGATTACCCGCCTTTACCTGTCACCAGTTGATCTGGGGACGTGTATTTGATGACAGCTAGTATCATTGTTATATCTCAAATTGAATCAGTAACCATGTTTTTAACAGTTTGCACATCATGATATTGTTCTATTTATATATAATTATATTATGTAATAAATATGTTTTCTATGATTTATTGAGTATATTTTGTTGCCTTTAAAATCCTGCCTTAAAGTGGATGTAAACCCCAAAAAAAAATGTTTTGTTTTTTTATGTCACAATGTAGAGTATAAGATTTCCTATCATCTGTGCCCAGTCTTGCCACACAGAGTTAATCCAGATCTGAGAAATCCTCTTTTATGTTCAGTGAAAATGAACAGCCTTCCAGATAAAACCCTGCCTAAATAAAAAAAGTCAGTTTTCTCTCTTCTTGCTTTGAGTGAGAGGTTATTTACACATCTAGCTAGGACATGTTTATCATATGTTTTGTTTATCATAACATGAGGTGATATAACATCATAACACATCCTAGTAATATAAAATGAACTTTGGATCACCTCTTGTTATGATAAACATGTCCAAGCTAGATATGTAAATAACCTGTTACTGAAAGCAATAACAGAGAAACATACTTTATAATTTGGCAAGTTTTTATCTGGAATTCTGTTAATTTGCACTGAACTTTAAAAGAGGATTACTCAGCACTGGATTAACTCTGTGTGGCAAGACTGGGCACAGATAATAGGAAATCTTATACTCTACATTGTGACATCAAAAAAAAAAAAAAAAATTGGGGGTTTACATCCACTTCTTTATTTTTACAAGGGATGATGGCAACCACGTGTTTCCTTACATTAGTTGGTCTTTTTGTTGGGGGTTTACATCCACTTTAAGAGGTTATTTCTATTTTTTAGGGATTCCTGTATGTTTTCCTGACAGGAAAACTGCTAGGAAGCATACACACGTCCAGTTTTCCCGGCCAAAAGCTCTCTTGGCAGTTTTCCTGGCAGGAAAACCGGTCATGTGTACTGAGCTAAAGAAGTTCACAATGTGAACTGCTTTATTGAAGAGGTTTCTAATAGCCGACTTGGAGCAAATGATTGAAATTCAACTACGATATAATGTCATTGTCCAGTTCATTAGTAACCTCAGTGGTTGTGTATGTGAGATCTTCGCTCCCTGCTATCTACAGGGATAATCAGGCCCCTTCTTTGCTCACATTAATGCCTTTCATAAGATCACAGGCTGAACCTGATAGCAATAAGCAAACAAAATTCTAATTCAGTGAAACCAAGTGGATTTTTTTATCCCAGTTGGTCTGTTAATGCTGATTGATGTAGCCCTGTTCAGAGCCCAGGTGATCAGTTGTTGTGCTGCTTGTAAAAAGCATCTATAAGACTGTTAGAGAATTCAGAAACACATCTCCAGCCCGGAAAACTCATTTATTTCAAATGCTTTTCAAGGTCTGAACTCTATTGTGCTGTTTAACTTGTAAAAAAAACACAGACTAGCATGAAAGGAAGGAATACAGAACAACTTACTCTGCACGATGCGGCTCTAGAATAACTTGCATCTTTTCATTTTTCTCTCGTGGATCTTTTAATACAAAATCAACTAAAAAATAAAATGTTTGAAAGAATTTAAACACATTGGCTATAAAATGGGGAATGTCATATAAACTACTTACAATAATATAAAGCATACTCTAGTGACATGAATATTTTAGAAGGAAACCTGTGTTGAGAAAAATATTAGGCCAACCACTGCTCACTTCCTTTTGACAATGCAGTTTTCTTGGCTGTCATTCCAATACTACTGGTTTAAACACTTTCCAATTAATTGGACCAGAAACAGTACACATACCAGAAGTTCTGACTTCCTGCTGATTATACTTGCAGTGCAGCAAAAAATGTATTAATTATGTTGCACTGATAAACTAGTACAGTGAAGCAGATTTGAAACAGGATTAATTACAGTAATGCAGCATAATCTATGAATCTCCCCCTCTGCTACTCTAAAAAAGCACTTCAATAATAACAAAAATGCCCCAACAACATCTTAGGCTGGTTAAAGATCATGTAATTTTCCATTGGTTGAAGCAAAGAAAGGTGATATATTCCCCCATTAGCACAATTAGTATTGATGGTGGAATTCCCCCGCTGCGCTATTGTATTCTGACAGTGGGAACAGTCAGGGCCGCAAATTGACGTGGGGGGGGCTTGGGGAGCTGACGGAAAAAATAATGTAAATTAAAAATTCCAAAAAAATAAATAAAAAAAGGGGGGGAGGGGTGCCCCTGGGGACCATCAGGCCCCTTACAGGTGTACTGCCTATACCCCCCTGATGGCGGCCCTGGGAGCAGTTTCCCCCGCCGTCAGATTACAATAATCACTGCTGGTGGCTATAGCATGACAGGCTGATTGTACTGAATTTGATCGATCAATTTCAGTATAACAGTCAGCCCATAGATGACTGGTTCCTGTTGAACTGCCCAATTTCGATCCATCCATGGTTGGTTTTAGTTGTTTTGTTTCGGTTTGGAGTAGAAATCTTTTGAATGTGCCTCATCTCCAGTGGTAATTCTGTTGGAGGCATGCACAAAACTGTCTCGGCTAGCTAGCCAGGATTGTCCATGAAGGGGTTATAAGTATACATAGAAACTGTAGCATAGTACACTAAAGCAGATTTGAAACAGGATTTATTACAGTAAAGCAGCATAATCTATGAAACTCCCCCTCTGCTACTCTAAAAAAGCACTTCAATAATAACAAAAATGCCCTTGACCACATCTTAGGCTGGTTAAAGATCATGTAATTTTCTTTGCTTAAATTTTGTATTTATTTTTTATTTAAATGTAAATAAATAAAAAAAAGGGGGAGGGGTGCGGGCCAGGCCCCTGGGGACCATCAGGCCCCTTACAGGTGTACTGCCTATACCCCCCAGATGGCGGCCCTCTGAGCCGTTTCCCCACCATCAGATTACAATGATCACTGCTGGTGGCTATAGCATGACAGGCTGGTTGTACTGAAGCTGATCGATAGATCGATTTCGGTATGACCGTCAGCCCATAGATGACTGGTTCCTGTTGAACTGCCAAATTTTGATCAGTCCATGGTTGGTTTTAGTTGTTTTTTTCTGTTTGGAGTAGAAATCTGATGAATGTGTCGCATCTCCACTGGTAATTCTGTTGGAGGCATGCACAAAACTGTCTCGGCTTGCTAGCCAGGATTGTCCATGAAGGGGTTATAAGTATACAGAAAAACCGTAGCATAGACTGATTTGCATCTTCTTTTGTCAGTAATTTGCTTGATACATGCATACCTCTCAATTTGTTAGAATGGGAACGAGGGACAGTAAAAGTATGTAGGCATAAATGCACAAGTGCTTTTACCACTGCTATTCCTTTATACTGGCTTTTGAAATTTACAAATGGAGTAATTTAGAAATTGAATAAATGGTTTAGCACCGGGAAACACTTTTTGATAAATAAGTAGTGCATTTTATATACAACTATATAAATCAGATCAAAATGAGGGACAAATGAACAGGAAGGAGGGACGGAGGGACTCAAAATCAAGGACAGACGGAAGCTATGTGGATGTCCCTCACTAATCATTAAAAACCCCAAGGCTGCCTTAAAATCAAATCTCTACTGTTCATTCTCAGTGGGTTAAATATGATACTGTCTTAGATTCAAAAAAACATGGCAGATCCTCTACTGCTCTGTTTATTCTCTCTTATTCCAGCAATAAGCCTTACTTTCATACTTTCATTCTGATGATACTTTTCATTAATTGTATACATTGTGTTAATCAAAGGGTTAACTGAAGCCTGTGAGGAGCTCACTTAGTATACACTGCTGTTCTGAGTCAAACCAAGGCAACAATCTACTTCCCCTGCCAACAGTGTAGATTTAGCTCTATTTGATTTACAATGAATGGAACAAGAGATATGGCAGCAAACAATGCGAACAATTGATATGTAATTATATGTAAAGAGACACACAAGAAGGCAATCCAGAAAACTTCAAAGAAATCATAAAAAATGGATACTTACCCTGCGCCTGGCAAAAGTGACTTCTATTTATTACAAGCAGCTGCTGAACACCTATCACTAATCCAGACTAGGAAAAAGAGTACTTTACAATTATTGGAAAAGGTGCAGCGCTTTGTATTCATTCATAAATATGAAATAAAAAAAAATATAATAACCACCTTTGTGTTTAAAAAATGACCACATTTCATACCCTGTGCAGATAAATACATATTTCTCCTTAACCATAATTAAAGTGTGCTTTACAATATGCAAATGAGGAACAAAATAAGGAGCACTATTAGTACGTTTTAGATAGCACGCCAGTAAGGGAGTAGCACCTGTCCCCTGTATGGGGCCTGAGTACACAAGGGGCCCAGGCAACATGGGGAAACAGATGTGATCAGGACAGGGAGGAGCTGCAGCAGCTGAAGGCCGGTTTCTCCCCCTCTCCCTGCTGCAGTTTTCATCTGCTTGAGGGAGAGACACACAGGACATCGTTCCTGTAGTTGCTTACCCTCCCAACCCCCTCCCTGTCCTGCCCACATCTGATTCCCTCTGCAGGCTGCTGTGTGTACCCCGCCCCCCCCCCCTTGTGCAGCGCTGCCAGCTTTTCTCTCCTGCTAGCTGCTGAAGACACACAGGGGGATGTTCAGGACTGAGAGGGGGAAATGAGCTGATGAATGTGTAATTTACCTGCCCCTTCCTTTAGTGAATGAACACAGTGAGTGTGTTCATTCATAATGGAAGCATGGTAAGATGTGTTTAGTATGCTTCAGTTTATGAATGAACAGGGTCACCTGCCTCTAAATAAGTATTCAGTTCTGTAGCTTGCTGTGAGTGATGCATGTAACTGAAGGAATGCACATAAATACAAGGGAGTGATGGAGGATGACACCAATACCTGAAGACATCCAATAGATGAAACGTGTTGGGAAGAGCTACATCCGTGAGGTCACTCACAGTGTCTGGAGTGAACAGCCATCTTGGATAGGGCCAGTGGCAATAATTATACATACAAGGCACATGAATGTTTATTATCAGCCCACATATTGTAAAAGCACATTTTGAGTATGTTTTAAGAAATATGTATTTATTTATTTATTAGCACAGTGTATGAAATGTGGTAATTGTTTAACACAATAGGGGGTTATTTACTTTTAGGGAGGGAAATAACCCCTGTCAGGTTTTACTGTGTCCTATTGCGGACACAATACTGTATGTACTGTCCCATAGCCAAAACAGGAAGTGAGGGGAAATTCATCAGGGTAACCAGAACTAGTGTCCCTGTTGAAATACGTCCCCGACTCCATATTTTGGATTGTTTTATTTTTTATTTTTACTTCAGCAACAAAAAACAGACTGGTATTCTAATCCCTCTTCGCTCTATCAAAAACTGAAAAAAAAGGGTTTTGCATTTTGTTTAGTTTAGATCTATTATATTTATTGCCAAAGGTACTTAACCACTTTGCGCCCAGTCAATAGGAGATTGACGTCCGGGAAGTGGTTCTGAAATCTTGACTGGACGTCAATTGACGTCCTGCAGGATTTCATGCTGTGCGCGCCCGTGGGGGCGCGCAGCGCGGTGATCGGTGATGCGGGGTGTCAGTCTGACACACTGCATCTCCGATCTCGGTAACGAGTCTCCGGCGGAAGCTCGCTACCACGTGATCAGCCGTGTCCAATCACGGCTGATCATGATGTAAACAGGAAGAGCCATCGATGGCTCTTCCTCACTCGCGTCTGACAGACGCGAGTACAGGAGAGCCGATCGGCGGCTCTCCTGACAGGGGGGGTTCGCGCTGATTGTTTATCAGCGCAGCCCCCCCCTTGGATGCCCACACTGGACCACCAGGGAAGCCCACACTGGAAGGGCAAAAAAAAAAAAAAAAAAATCGGCAATTAAAAAAAAAATGTCAGGATTTTTTTTAGAAAAAACATGCCAGTAAAAAAAAAGAAAGATGCCAGTCAGTGCCCACACATGGGCACTGACTGGCAACATAGATTCATCAGTGCCACCCCTCAGTGTCCATCAGTGCCACCCCACAGTGTCCACCAGTGCCACCCCTCAGTGCCAATCCATGCCCAGTGCCCACCTATCAGTGCCCATCTGTGCCACCCATAAGTACCCATCAGTGCCACCCATAAGTGCCACCCATGAGGGCCCATCTGTGCCGCCTATGAGTGCCCAGTGCTGCCCATGAGAGCCCATCAGTGCCGCCTATGAGTGCCCATCAGTGCCGCCTATGAGTGCCCATCAGTGCCCCCTATGAGTGCCCATCAGTGCCACCTATGAGTGCCCATCAGTGCCACGTCATCGGTGCCCATCAGTACTACCTCATTGGTGTCCATCAGTGCCACCTCATCAGTGCCCATCAGTGCCGCCATATAAGTTCCCGTAATTGAAAGAGAAAACGTACTTATTTACAAAAAAGTTAACAGAAAAAAATAAAAATGTATTTAAAAAAAATAAAATTCTGTCTTTTATTAGTTTTTGCGCAAAAAATAAAAACCGCAGAGGTGATCAAATACCACCAAAAGAAAGCTCTATTTGTGGGGAAAAAAGGACGCCAATTTTGTTTGGGTACAGTGTAGCATGACCGTGCAATTGTCATTCAAAGTGCGACAGCGCTGAAAGCTAAAAATTGGCTTGGGCGGGAAGGTGCTGAAGTGCCTGGTATGGAAGCAGAGGCGGCTCAAGGCTTTGTGAGTCCTTAGGCAAAACTTGACATGGGGCCCCACTCTCGCCCATGATGGGAAAAATAATTCAAGGAGCCTCTTCCTCACAACCCTGGCTGGTGGTTGTGGGGGTCTGTGGGCAGGGGGCTTATCGGAATCTGGAAGTCCCCCAGACCCTGCTCTTTAAAAACGAAGGGGCAAGGGCCACCTGGTGATTTCACTTAGTGAACCCACCCCCTTGTGACATCAGAGGGCATGCTGGGTTATTGACGTCACAAGGGGTGGTGTCACCGATATTCACTGGTTGTTAGGGACGCTGGCAGCCCCACTCCTGAGGCGGGGCTCTTAACGCTGCCTGAGCACAACAGCGTTAAGGTCTCTGTCCCTCAAAACTGGGGGTAATGCATTGGGCAAGTTAGGCAGCTGCGAGGCCCCTGTAAGTGCGAGGCCTTAGGCGACTGCCTAATTTGCCTAATTAAAGAGCCGCCTATGTATGGAAGTGGTTAAGGTTCTTAGGAAAATAAAATCTAGATTGAGTTTCTGATCAAATCAGCAGGAGCTTTAGCTAAGTAAGCTCTATGGTTAAAAAAAAAAAGCCAATCTAGGTGATCAGAGAAATTAATAGAGCAAAAAGGGCACGTTGTACATCTACTCTGGATTTGGATCTCCAGACCCCCCCTTCAAAGTCTGTCCTGATTAAATGGTGTTTCATGCTGTCCGTGCCAAAAATGTGCATTCCACTGTGGCATGCAAGTGCAGATGCTGGCATGATGAGGTAAATGCATGTAAGTGCATGCAGGGTCGCCATCAGGGGGGTACAGGCAGTACACCTGTAAGGGGTCCGGAGGTGCCCAGGTGCCTGGAGGCCCCCAGATGGTAACCCCCCTTTTTTTTGCTTTATTTTTTATAAAAAAATATATATTTTTTAATATTGTATTTATTTTATTTTTTATTAAAGGGCAAATTTTTTTCTTTTATTTATTTAGCAGTCCGGAGGTCCCCAGGGGCCCGGATGGCAACCCCCAATTTTTTCATTTAGTTTTTATAAAAAAATATATTTAATATATATTTTTTTTTTATTATTAAAGGGCCAATGTTTTTTTTAGGGGTCTGGAGGTCCCCAGGGGCCCGGAGATCCCCAGGGCTCCAGATGACAACCCCCTTTTTTTTATTTAAAAAAATATATTTTTATATATTTTTTTTATTACTTTTATTTTAATTTTTTATATACATATAAATATACATACATTTATTATTATTATTAACAGGCTCAGAGGTCCCCAGGGCCCCAGATGAGAACCTTTTTTCTTATAAAAATGTTTTACGTTTTTTTTATATATATATATAGATAGATAGATAGATAGATAGATAGATAGATAGATAGATAGATAGATAGATAGATAGATAGATAGATAATATATTTTTTTATTTATTTTTTATTAAAGGGTCCCCAGGCAACCCCCTTGTTTTTTTTATAAATGTTTATTTATTTTTTATATATATATATATATATATATATATATATATATATTTCTTTTTTATTAAAGGGCCCAGAGGTTTCTTTTTATTAAAGGGCCCAGAGGTCCCCAGGGCCCCCGGATGGCTACCAGCCTTTTTTTATATATATTTTTTTCTTTATTTCTTTTTTTGTTCTCTGCTCCGGGGGGCCCATGCCTGAAGCTGTGTGAGGGGCCCCATAATTCCTGATGGCGGCCCTGAGTGCATAGGCCTAAAAAGCATGCCCACACATCTACCCACACATGCACAGTGAGGCCAGAGACACCAGATAGGACTCACTGCTTGAAAGTTCAACACATACAACTACCATCGAAAGTGTTGGGTGGAGCATATATGGGCTAATGCAGGCATCACAGACTAGTCATTCAAGGTTGAGGATACAGAAAAACCTACCCAATCATCCTCCAAATGTAGAAAAAAGGAAAGACAGAGAAATACTACCTAAAAAGAAACAAACGTAAAAGGGAACATAGACAACAACACAGAGCAGGCCAGTGCCCTGTGGTGTCTACACCAATCTGTTTATGCTCCTATAGCACTACCCCCGAAGGAGCTGCTGGTTTGTTTTGGGTGGCATGTTACCTCATGGATCCTCCGCTGTCTAAGGATGTATGGTGGATGCAGCATTAATGGAATGTCCACGACAGGTGTCTTTCTCTGTGCTCTTTATTACCCAGCCGGGTAAAAACAATAAAACTTTGTGGTGATAGAAGAGTTGAAGTAGAAGGAGAAATAGTAGATTCAGGTGTATCAAAGGGAAACAGTCCTGCTTCCAGCAACACTTAGTCTTCTTTTCCACTCCAGCCGGAGTGGGTATAGCGTACCTGGACAGGCCTCTCTCACTGACCTGGCAGCCAGAGAATCACTCGGAACTTAGAGGAAAGGTCTCTGCCACAGACCCTCCTTAGGATTGAGGTAGCGGAGGTAACCCTCCTTAAAAGACTTTGGCCTGGATCTCCTTCAGGTAGTTTACAGATGACCGACTGACAAGTGACCAATGTCCATCCTTTCAGTATTCGGCTCCCTTGATCCCCGGTGGATTGTCGAGACCCAATTGGATTGCCAGCCTCTCCTGGCTCCCCTCAGATGGACTCCCCACCAAGCAGCTATTTTACTTGGGATCTTCTCAGGATTGGGGACCCAGTCGATTACTGGGGCCCCGCTACAGCTTTAAATGTTCCGGGCCAACATGGTCCTGGAACCAGGAACACTGCGTGGCATGTGCACCCCGGCCTAGTAGGCCATTTTGCCGGGGCGTAGTGATGCAGTCACCCTAAAGGTGGGTGCTGCACTTGAAGAAGAACCCAGACCAATGGCGTCTGTCTCATAAATACCCTCCCAGCATGCTTAGCGAGGAGAAACCTGATAGGCTGCCAGGGAAAAGCACCCAAACCTCGACTCCACTGCTGCCACCTATCTTACTGGGGTGGGAACAGCACCCCAGGAACAACAGAGTAAGCCCACAGCACAGCCAAGCTGAGACAGAGACCCAATTTGAACAGATTAACTGGATCAGAGCTACTTAACTCTCTAATCACCCTCTAAATTTAACAAAGCACCGGTACTTGGAAGTAACCAGGCGCTACACTCCAATCAGCACTTCTGATGATGGTAATTGTGTGGGTAGAAGTTTCATGCAGCAGGTCATGTTCCTAGCCTTGCTGCATATGTGTGAGGACCTGTTTTTAAGACACGTACTGTGCTTTGACATCGTCACAATGTAGTCCATTTATCATTCAGGGCAGACTTTGCAGTAAGATTAAAGCAGGTGTGCGAAGCCATATCCAACTCTACCCCCCCCCCCCCCCCCAAGTTATTATACTACCCAAGGTAAGAATATCTTGAATTCTGGAGTATTTTTGGTAGAGATCCATGTTCCTTCATGTTTGGTATGTGATGCTTGTTCATTTTGGCATTTCTCCCATATTCACTCCCAAAATGCCCACCACTCTTGTCTTGAGGAAACCGTTTTCAGCGGTGAATAGTGTTGCTATCTGGTAACTTTAGCACATCCAATTTCCGGAACTATGAGCTGTTCTAATGGAATTGCAACATGTTAATAACTTTGTTCTAATATTCTAAAATTGGATTTATTATGTCAGTTTTTTTAGACTGTTTTTCTAAGGCTGCGTACACACGATCAAATCTGTCTGTTGGAAACGGTCTGCCAGAGCGTTTCAGCAGATAGATTCAATCGTGTGTACGGGCAAACAGACGGATTTGGCCACCCGACAGATTTCAAAGCATGCTTTGAAATCTGTCGGCTGGGAACCCGTCGGACCGATATGTCTGCTGGTTAGTACGCTAACCAGCAGACATATCTGCTCGCACATGTGTCGAATGGATTCGACGCATGCGCGGAAGTGTTTTACTTCCTGGTGCGGTGACGTGGCTGCGTCAACGTCACCGCCACGTCACCGACACGTCAGCGTGCTGTCTGCCGGCGGGGATTTTGGTTTGATCGTGTGTACACTAGTGTTGAGCAGAATACGCCATATTCGATTTCGCGATATTGCGCGAATATATAGAAGAATATTCGCGAATATTCGCTAATATCGAATATTCGTGATATTTTATCCCAAAAAAATTTGGCGAAATTTCGCTAATGCGAAAATGATTGCGAAATTCTCATAAACGGAGATCATTTCCTGTATTACTAAACTAATATGCACTAAACACTAACTCTACACTAACTCTACTTAAAAGAAAGGAGAATAAGGGGGCAAAAGAAGGGCGGAGAAGATAATCGCGCAATATTCCTATTGCGCGATTATCTTCTCCGCCCTTCTTTTGCATCAGAGCCAATCAGAATAACTCGAATATTCGGCAAAAGGAATATCGCGCAATATTCCTTTTGCCGAATATTCAAGTTATTCTGATTGGCTCTGATGCAAAAGAAGGGCGCATCAGAGCCAATCAGAATAAGTCGAATATTCGGCAAAAGGAATATTGCGCGATTATCTTCTCCGCCCTTCTTTTGCATCAGAGCCAATCAGAATAACTCGAATATTCGGCAAAAGGAATGTCGCGCAATATTCCTTTTGCCGAATATTCGAGTTATTCTGATTGGCTCTGATGCAAAAGAAGGGCGGAGAAGATAATCGTGCAATATTCCGTTTGCCGAATATTCGAGTTATTCTGATTGGCTCTGATGCAAAAGAAGGGCGCATCAGAGCCAATCAGAATAACTCGAATATTCGGCAAAAGGAATATTGCGCGATTATCTTCTCCGCCCTTCTTTTGCATCTAAGCCAATCAGAATAACTCGAATATTCGGCAAAAGGAATATCGCGCAATATTCCTTTTGCCGAATATTCAAGTTATTCTGATTGGCTCTGATGCAAAAGAAGGGCCGAGTAGCTGATGCGATTCTTTTATGTTGCCGAAAATTCGCAATGCGAATTTTCGGCAACATAAAAGAATCACATCAGCTACTCGGCCCAGGGTCTCTCTCTAATCATACCAGCAATGCTTTTAGACGTCGATGGAGATCACTAGGATGTGATCTGTTTTACAAATAAATTTAAAAAAATACGAATATTCGCCGCAATATTTGAGCTATTCGCGAATACTCGAATATGCAATATTCGTAGCGAATATTCGCAATGCGAATATTCGTGAGCAACACTAGTGTACACGATCAAACCAATACATCCCAGCAGACAGATCTGTTCAAATCGGTCTGTCCGACCGATTTGAACAGATCTATTTGCTCGTGTGTACGGGGCCTTAGTGCTCTAAATTTTGTATTTAGTGATTTATTTATATTGTTGCATATATTTATTTTAGATGGATAATCAGACCACTGTTTGATAACTTAGGATAGCTACAATTTTCATGAAACGTGTCAATATAAGTCCACCAATACTTATTTGTATCTTCAGTGTATGTGAGATATCAAAATGGTCAAATACTTTTGCAGCATGTGTTGTGAGTAGCAATGTACTTGTTTTTTATGAACTAACAATGTATGGTTAGATATAGTTACATAGGTGGTAAGTTGAATAAAGACACCAGTCCATCCAGTTCAACATGAGTGTGTGTTTATGTCACTGCCATTTTCAGTATCCCTGTAAACTGCATTTGCTGAGAAACACATCTAAAGCCCCATACACACGACCGGTTTTCCTGCCAGGAAAACTGCCAAGAGAGCTTTTGGCGGGGAAAAACCGGACGTGTGTATGCTTCCTCGCAGATTTCCCGACAGGGAAACAGTGGGGAATCCCGGCGGGAAAATAGAGAACCTGCTCTCTATTTTCCCGGCGTGAAAAGAGAGAACCTGCTCTCTATTTTCCCGGCGTGAAAAGAGAGAACCTGCTCTCTATTTTCCCGGCGTTTTTTTTCCTGCCAGATTTACTAATACTTTCATATGGGAAACACTGTGAGGCAGTGCCGATGGAGCATACACACGGCCAGAATTCCCGGCCGAAGCTCTCATGGCAGTTTTCCTGCCGGGTTCTCGGCTTCCCCCACAGAAAACTGAGCATGTGTACAGGGCTTAAGAGTTATTTTAAATGTATCTATACTCCCCGCGGACACCGCCAAACTGTGGAAAAGGTTTCCACATCCTTACCACTCTAACATTAAAGAACCCCTTACGCAGTCTCGTCCAACTTCATTGTGTTGTCGCATGTCTTCTTTAGAGACCTTAGGTTAAATAGGTTTCCCCTAATGCACTATTTTAAGATATTTATATTTTGATCATATTAATCATATCCCCTCTTTGTCATCTCTTCTCCAGGTAGAATAAGTTAAACATTTTTAGTGAATAGCTTTTATCTGGAGAAATATTAAAGCTGTCTTTTTTACTTGTCTTTTTTGTGTCTATCTTGTGTCTAATCTAATTTTTGTAACACACATCCTACAGAAATTATTAAAGTCTTTGTATCAACATAACAGACAAGCAACTATCAAGATGCAAGTTCAGCAATGGCAGGCTACAGTATTTTTTCAGTGCAAGTTTCCTTTTTTACCTTTCAGTACTGTAAATAGACAAATGTTATTTAATGAATGTTAAATATGTGAAAGTAGAAGTGTCATTGCAAAATTACAAAAAAAAACAACTTACCAATGGCCTTCTTAACACTAAGTAGATAATCTTCTTTCATTTCATCTGAAAGCACATCAATGCTGTCCGTATAAACCTTTAAAGGTTTTGGAACTAGGCTCAGCACATGTTCAAGCCAAGATTCTTCCATGGGTGCTACATGCTCTGTGTCAATGCCATGGCTGATATAGTAATTGTACCTCTAAAAATTCAAAAGACATAAATCTAGTAAGAATAGGTTCCAAGACCCAGGGTTACCGTAGTTAGTCACAAAGCTCAATGATTCCCTAGAAAGTCCCAAGGCTGCCCTAATAAATACACAGGTCTAAAATGTTCTTAACATATACCAAGGCCCAGAGGTTGCAATTAGAGGTATCAAGGCCGGGGATTGCTCTATTAGATTCCAAGACCCAGAGGTCACCCTAATAATGTCCAAAGATTAGAGACTGCTCTGAAAAGCCAATTCCCACAGAAGCCAATCAAAGTCTACATACAGTATATTTAGCACAATATGCGAGAATAAAAGGAAGAATGTGACTGGTTACTGTAAGCAGCTTAAAAACACAAACTGTATCATTTCTGACAATTATAATAATCCCCCCCAAAAAATTCACCTATATACATGTGCTTTAAATATTAGAGTGGGCAAGGGTTAGAAGTTTTATATTAGATTTTGCAGTTACCACCAAAACCATAACCATACCAAAACCATATTAGAGAGGAACTTTTCCAATAGGGACACCTATTTTGATGAAAATTGTCTAAGGCCCCGTACACATGATCAAATGTGTCTGTTCAAATCGGTCGGACCGACCGATTTGAACAGATCTGTCTGCTGGCATTTTGGTTTGCTCGCGTGTACACACGAGCAAACCAAAATCCCCGCCAGCAGACAGCGCGCTGACGTGGCGGTGACGTTGACGCCGCCACATCACCGCACCAGGAAGTAAAACACTTCCGCGCATGCGTCGAAACCATTCGGCGCGTGTGCGAGAAGACATGTCTGCTGGTTAGCGTACTAACCAGCAGACATGTCGGGCGGACGGGTTCCCAGCCGACAGAATTCAAAGCATGCTTTGAAATCTGTCGGGTGGCCAAATCCGTCTGTTTGCCCGTACACACGATCGAATCTGTCTGCTGAAACGGTCTAGCAGACCGTTTCCAGCAGACAGATTTGATCGTGTGTACGAGGCCTTAGAGGGAAATTACGGTACTATCTCTTTGTAGAGATTTTCTTTTACTTTTTGTTGTTTCTCTTATAACATAAAGTGAAGAAAAATCTCCACAGGCCACTGACAGCAAAGAAATAAGCCAACAAGGGTTTTAAAAGAGAAGTATGGGCAAAGCATTTTTTGGCCATACTTCTCTTTTGTGTCATAGAAGTGCACTTACTTTTGCACTCCTGTGACTCAAGCCCGCTGTCAGCTGATATCACAGAGTTACTTCAGAGTCTGGAAGGATTCCGACAATAATGCTCAGGCTCAGCACGTTTCTGAGAGCCTAAAGGCCGGCCCATACACACGGCCGGACTTTTTGCCAACAAACTTCAAAATTAGCAAGTTTGCAAAAAAATCCGACCGCGTGTACGCTCCTTCGGACAAACTTTTTCGCTTTTCATCGGACAAAAGTTCGCTCTGCAAACGTGCCTAGTCCGACCGTGTGTACAGCAAGTCATCGGACTTTTGTACAAAGTACAATTACGCATGGCCAGAATCAATGTTAAAATCAACCAACAATAGCAGAAGTTGACCAAAGGGTGGCGGTAAAGAGCAGAAAAGAGCAGAAAAACCACGTGATGTTGGGAAAGCTTTAGGAAATTTTGCAGAAAAGTCCGAGCGTGTGTATGATATAGGTGTGCCGGGCCAACTACCTTCGGACAAAAATCCAAGGAAAAGTTTGTTTGAAGTCCGATCGTGTGTACGAGGCTTTAGAGCTGGCGGAGGACAGCTGCAGCATTGCATAGAGGTGAGTATGTATGTTTTTTTTTTCCCACACTTCTACTAGGCCAGGAGAACTGGGATAAGTTGGCAACTTTATGATACATTGTAGAGTGTAGACAGTTTTCAGAGCTTGTGAGCAGCTCCTAGATTAACCAATAATTAAAAAATACTTAATTATCCTTTGATCAATGGCAGTAGCAGAACGGAACTCTTTTTTTAATTTAGATGTGGAGACAGCCAGAGCCGCATTTGCCGACAATTCGTTTTAAAGTTCTGGACCTCAGTCTGTCTATCCCTGGTGGAGTGATAGGGAAGAGATGTCTGTCTGCCTGAACTTTACAGTTTGCTTACCCGCCCCCATCTCCTCCCGGCAAAGAATGTGGGTAGGGTAAGAAAACTCTGTAAAGTGCCGATCTGACATCCAGTGGTGTACCCGAGCCACGATCCCATACCCCTTTAGTAGCGGAATCTCTCCCACTAGCTGCCTTCAGAAAGGGATAGAAATAGCTAATAATCACAGAAATAAACTTTGTATAAATACTTTTTCATTGTGGATCATGTGACCAGAGAATTTTCTTTATTAATTGACTGACCAATTGACTTGATTGATCACCTGAAATCTCAACACATTCTGTGAACACAATCCAACCTTAAATAACAACTGTGATTATATGATATGCCCATAATGAATGTCTATATGCAGGTGTATATATGAAATTAATAAAAATAATTGATAAATACATGAAGCTCATAAATAAAACTCATGAATAAAATGTGGTTATGCATGTAAACGTTTATGTGTGTCTATACACTTGTGTGTTATATCAATTTAGATGTGTGAAAGAATATGTAATAAATATGTGTGAATAAATAAATAACTGGATGAATGAATAAATAAATAAAGTGGTTAAATACATTTATAAGTGGATGATTGAGATAATTTAGTGTAACCATATCTATTCATTTATCCAATATAAGTGAATAAATGTTGTGTATTTTTAGCACATCTAATGCCGCGTACACACGATGGGTTCGTCTGATGAAAACGGTCCAGTGGACCGTTTTCATCAGACGAACCCATCGTGTGTGGGCCCCATAGTTTTTTTTCACATCGGTGAAAAGACTTAGAACCTGTTTTAAAATTATCTGATGGTTAAAAAACAGATAGAAAAAAAGGATCGTCTGTGGGCAAGTCCATCAGTTAAAAATCCACGCATGCTCAGAATCAAGTCGACGCATGCTCGGAAGCATTAAACTTCATTTTTCTCAGCATGTTGTAGTGTTTTACATCACCGCGTTCTGACACAAACAGATTTTTAACTGATGGTGTGTAGGCAAGACTGATGAAAGTCAGCTTCATCGGAAATCTGATGAAAAAATCCATCAGACAGTTTTCATCGGATGAACCAATCGTGTGTACAGGGCATTAGTGTGAAAATACTAGTAAATATAGATAAGGGAGAGATCTATATAAAATGACCGCTCTCTACATATATGTAAATACGATGTATATATTGGTTGGAAATTAAAGCGATATATAGTAATGATAATGACAATGGTAATGATGTTGGCCCCAGTCATACTGGTATACACAAATTTGAATATACTGTATGTAAAAATGAACATAAACAAAAGTACTGATATTCATAGTGTGACGGTAGTAGAACATATCCCCGTCATCCATTCCCTTCTTCTGAATTAAAAGAAAATCACCCAATATTCCACGAGTAGGAATATCCCTGGAATCGCCAAATAATCCACACATGATCCAAAGCTTAATGCTGGATGTAAACAGGACACCCTTTATTGAAAGTACACAGCACACTTTTAAACAGGATTTGGAACATCCCGCCCCCAACAACCGCTTTCTTATTGGTCCTTTTTAAAGTCCAGGCAGTTTTCCCATCAGGTCCTCCTTAACCATGCAAATGAGCACTTGAAAATGACTCAGCAGAGATTGGTCAGAAAGGTTTGAATAGAAAGACTGTTATGTGTATTCAGACAAAAGCCCCAGGGGGGCAATCATTGTACACAATAGCCAGCCACAGAACAATAGAACCGTCTGGAGAGTTGAGACAGGGCAGAAGACATTTACACCTGATAATCAAAAGGCTTTAGATAGGGTTATCACACAATGGACAATGAGTATATCTTCTGAATCTATTGACCTGGTTGGGGTTCAGAATAAAATCTCCTGTAATACATGAATTAGGATTTCACGTAGAAACACTTCAGTATTTCATGGTCCATGACATTACTCCCCCTGGGAAATAGTTCAACATCCATAGTGAGACCCTCGAGGATGTTGGACAAGTAGTCTAAGGCTCCATACACACGAGCAGACATATTTGTTCAAATCGGTCGGGCAGACCGATTTGAACAAATCTGTCTGCTGGGGACGTATCGATCAAACCAAAATCCCCGCCGGCAGATGGCGCGGTGACGTGGCGGTGACGTTGACGCCGCCACGTCACCGCACCAGGAAGTAAATCACTTCCGCGCATGCGTCGAATCCATTCGACGCGTGTGCAAGAAGACATGTCTGCTGGTTAGCACACTAACCAGCAGACATGTCGGACGGACGGGTTCCCAGCCGACAGATTTGATAGCATGCTTTCAAATCTGTCGGCTGGCCAAATCTGTCTGCTCGCCCGTACACACGATCGAATCTGTCTGCTGGGACGGTCTAGCAGACCGTTTCCAGCAGACAGATTTGGTCGTGTGTACGCGGCCTTAAGGTTCCAGGACTGTCTGCTGGGATAAACCATCCGCCTTCCTGGTTTGAGGCCCTGGCCCATAATCGGACGGCAAGAGGCTCTCATTAAGTCCTCTCCAAAAGCCCCTGTCCCGGCTAGGTCTGGCACACAGCTCCCCTTTTGGCAGGAGACTAACACAGTAGGAGACACCAGATGGGTTGACTCTGAACTTAGTCAGTAGGTCCAGTCCCCCAATGCTGGTATCCATACAGTACCCCAAATAACTTTCTCCAGACAGAGCATTACTTACCCCACCATCCTCTGCCTCTCTCAGGGAACACATCTGCCGCTGGGGAGAGGCCTGGACTAGCCCTTCTCCCTGGAGTCCTTTCAGCCGCTGGAGAGATGACAGGGTGGCTGGGCTCAGTCCATCATGCTGTTGGGGATCTGGGCCAACTGGCCACCATTTATGGGGTATACCAGTGGAGACTGAAGTCCCATCCACTGGTGTGAGGTGAAAATCCCCCGATGCTTGTAAAGCAAAGCCGACATTGTCCTGTCTCAGGGCCTTATCATTTTCCAGGGTTGAGTCAGTGAAGATCGAAGTCCCATCCACTACCACAGAAACCCCCTCTTCTGTTAGGTGAAAGCAGAGGCCCGGGGCACTCTGCTCTGTTGCCAGCTCTTCCGCTGGGTTGCTGTGAGTGGAGACCACAGTCCCATCCACCGATATCCGCTCACGCTGTAGTGGGGTGCAGCCGCCAGTAGCATCCTGTCCTGCTGCCAGTGATTCAGCTGGGAGTAAGAGCTTTACCACCTCAGCTGGTTGCTGGGAAGGGGGGCCAACCGCCCCGGCTCCCTGGAACTCCACAGTTGGTCCCGGTGCTGGGCAGAGATGGCTGGCACTCTGCCCTGTTGCCAGCACTTCTGCTGGGGGTGCATAATACATAACATCCTCTGAACCGTCCCTACATTCTGTAATCTGTTGCTGGGGAGTGATCATCTTCTCACCCTGAGCCTCTGGAACTGCCACAGGGGTGGGGCAGAGGTCTTGATCCCTCTGTCCGGTGAACAGCGCTTCAGCTGGGGAAGTTCCTTGTAACTCCACAAATACTGCTCTTGGTGCTGGGCAGAGCACAATGAAGTTTGGCCCTGATCCCAGCTCTTCTGCTAGAGGCCCATCAGGTTGTTCTTCCTCCGCAGAAAAATCTATTAAATCCCCTGGCTCTGCAACTGGTGTCTGGGGATATAGGTTCACCATCTCCTGTCCATGTAACCCAGAAGATGCTATAGGTACTCAGCAGAGGTTAGCAGAGCTCGGCCCTGCGGTCAGAACTTCAGCTTTGGGAATGGCAATCTCCAGATTTTCCACTGCCGATTCACTGGCATACTGCTGGACAGGCACATTCCTCCATTCAAGATCATCCCATGCAGAAACAAGATCATCAAGGCCAGTCAGCACTTGCTGCATCCGCCATATAACCTCCTGGTCCATAGCTGCAGGGGCAGGTTGGCAAAGCACACTGTTACCCTGCCACATGGCTGATTCTTCAGCCAGGATTTCAGCACTGTCAGATGATATTTCCTCATAGTCCCAGGCAAAGGGAACCTCACCCTGCTGCTGAGCGGAGTCTAGCAGCTGTTTGTAGGAGATTTCCAGGTCCCATTCCTGAGCGGCCAGAAATTCCAAATCTTCCTGTAGCCAGTGCGCTTCCAGGACATTCAGTCTTCGCTCTCTGTGCTCTATTATGTCCTCCCAACGCCACTCCTGATCGCTCCCAAAGTTGGGATCCCTGGACATCCTCCAATACAACAATTCTTAGGCCATCATAGTCATAGCCTTCTGTGGGGCTGTCATCCGCTGACCACGGGCACTCTTGGGCTACATACCACTGGAGGGCTCTGTAGCTCTCGTCTAGCTGCATCTCTGCCTGGATCAGCCTGCTTAACTCTGCTGTCCACTCCTGCTTCGGTTGTTCCCCCAACAACAGCATTCTTACTTCATACTGTGACCAGTACCTTACATGGATGGAGGGGAGAGCTTTTCCCTGGTGTCGCTGCTCGAGAGCTAGCGCTTCCTCCCAGAGTTCACAGCGGATCGAATCAGACCATCCAAGCAGGACCTCCTCTGATACTGGTCCTCTGTGCTGTATCTGCATCTCTCGCAACCTCCTTATGAATTCTTCTTCCATGGTTCCTGGTATCTGTACCTCTCCTCGTCTTTCATTTGGTGCTGCTTCTTTAGGCGTTGTCACCGATCGTCATATTTCTGCAATTCTCAGCTCATGTTGCCACTCTCGTTCTTTCTCATCAAAAGCTTTAAAAGCGCTAAACGGAATCTTCCTTGTGTCTGCTGTGCTGTACTCACTGTTTGGAGAATGTGCGGCTGCTTGTTGGACTGCTGCCAGTTTTAACTGTAGCTCTGCGTCTCTTATTTGTTTAGCCTCCCCGCTAACAGGTCCATCACTTTCAGCACCACATCCGCCGTTGGGTTCGGACCAAACCATGCTAGTTTCTCTCTTATTAGCTTGTTGGCTGGTGATTCCTCCTCCTGAATCACTGGTGTCTCCATCTCTTGTACTGCTGGTGTTGCTGCAACGGAGTTCTCCTGGTCTAGCTCCATTAATTCTGCTATGATGACCCGCTTGGTTTTGTCGCTAGCAATGCTTCCACGAACTTCCAGTAGTTCTTTCAGTGTATTTCTTTTAAGCCGGGTGTACCAGCCTTCCATTCACTGTTCCCAGTGTCTGCTTGGAATCCTGGTGGAAAGGAAAGTAGAAGGGAAAATCCCGCTGCTGCCAACCAGTTGTGACGGTAGTAGAACATATCCCCGTCATCCATTCCCTTCTTCTGAATTAAAAGAAAATCACCACATATTCCACGAGTAGGAACTTCCCTGGAATCGCTGAATAATCCACACATGAGCCAAAGCTTAATGCTGGATGTAAACAGGACACCCTTTATTGAAAGTACACAGCACACTTTTATACAGGATTTGGAATATCCCACCCCCAACAACCGCTTTCTTATTGGTCCTTTTTAAAGTCCAGGCAGTTTCCCATCAGATCCTCCTTAACCATGCAAATGAGGACTTGAAAATGGCACAGCAGAGATTGGTCAGAAAGGTTTGAATAGAAAGACTGGTATGTGTATTCAGACAAAAGCCCCAGGGGGGGCAATCAATGTACACAATAGCCAGCCACAGAACTGTCACAGTCTGGGGTCAGGCTCAGAGGCCAGTGGCTATAGCAGCAGAGCAGGTCACCCTGGCTAATGACACTGGGTCACCTGAGGTGCGGAATCTAAGCGCTAACCGGTGTTCACCAGAGCTCCTGAAGGTGGAGATGGATTTTGCTGCGTGTTAGCACCAAGTCACGGTCCTCAGGATCGCCCCACCAGGAGGTGAGAAAGCCGGGGTACGATTGCAGATAAGCAGGTAAGGATCAAACAGAAGAGTGGTCGGTAAACAAGCCAAAAGGTCGGTAATGAGTATCTGTAGGTTGGGATCAGGCAGAAGCGTAGTCGATAACAAGCCAAGGGTCAATAACGAGCAGCAGCAAATAAGGATGGCAGCAGAGAAGACAGGAGCGAGATACAGGCTGGAGATAGCACAATATTCTGGCAAGGAGGAAGTGCAGAGACATGGCTTATATCAGGAAGTTCGTGGGAGGAGCAAAGGGTTCAAGGTTCAAGACAAATTAAGACACAAGGCAGCAAGGTCCAATGGATCAGATGAGTTTGTCCAGCAGAACAGACAGGGAGCTGTCCAGCATCCCAGATAGCTCAGTGAGAAGGCTCACTGCCAGACACAGCTGAGGTCCCAGGTTCAAAACCCGGTCCTGACAAGAACAATGGAACCGTCTGGAGAGTTGAGACAGGGCAGAAGACATTTACACCTGATAATCAAAAGGCTTTAGATAGGGTTATCACACAATGGACAATGGGTATATCTTCTGAGTCTATTGACCTGGTTGGGGTTCAGAATAAAATCTCCTGTAATACATGAATTAGGATTTCACGTAGAAACACTTCAGTATTTCATGGTCCATGACACATAGCTATGTCCGTTAATTAACATACTGCTAGGCATCATCCAATCGTATGTGTCTGTGTTAAAGTGACCTGTGATTAAGCATTGATAATGGTGGTATAAACCCACTGTCGTATGTGTGTGTGTGTGGGGGCATGTGTTCTAAATGTAAATATAAACATATATATATATAAACTTAATAAGAAACCCCCGCTATATTTATTCCAGTAATGGTCTACATGAACATGCAGCCACCATATCTAAGGATTGGTAAGCTGCAATATTATATATTTTTTAAACAAAAATTGAGTTTTACATTTAAAACTGCAAATGTTTATTTTGCAGATTGCCTGTCAAAACGTTAAAAATTTTTTATTGTATTTAACACATGCTATGAATTTCTTTTAGTTATAAAAAAATAATAAAATAAAATATTTTTATGGGCTTGAACCTTTATTTCTGTAAATTATTTACTATATAAAATATTGTTCTTTATTAGCAGAAATGTTTGTTAGTCGGTGGTTAATCATGGCTGTTATTAGGGAGCTTGCTACCTTAGGGATCCTTGTGACTCCTTTCAGTAGTCTTCAGCACCATTTATTCTGCTCTATAGCTCCGCTATGTATTTTAAACTTAAATATCCAGTTAAAAATGTACACATTATTTCCCTCTTATTAGTATATTTCCCCAGACAGCACCCTATGGTATGTCCAGAATTGTAGGTAATAGTATCTAAACTTAGTAACTCAGTACACTGCAGTATGACACAAACACTTACCAAAAGGTCTTTATCTAAAGCTGACGTTCCCGCAGAAATAGTTTGATCTACCTCAAAATCGGAAAAAGAAGGGGAATCCTTTTTTCTAATAAAACAAAAAATTGAGAAACCAATTAGATTATTAAAAATGATTAAAGGAAGTATATTTTAATTCAGTAGAATAAAAAATGAAACGGCACATGTTCATTGCTTAAACTGTAGGCACAAGGCATTGGAGTCTATGTTCCTCATCCTACTCACCAAAAGTAACCTAATGTACAAGTGTAAATTCCTAATGATAACTTGATGTTACAAACATAAACAAACTGTTGATGTCAAAGTGGAATTAACCACTTAAGGACCCCTTCGCGCCGATATACGTCGGCAGAATGGCACGGCTGGGCACATCCATGTACCTGTATGTGGCCCTTTAAGCCCAGCCGTGGGGTCACGCGGGCGTGTGCACGCGACCCAGTCCGAAGCTCCGTGACTCGCGAACCCGATCGCCGCTGGAGTCCGGCGATCGGTCCCCGGAGCTGAAGAACGGGGAGAGCCGCGTGTAAACACGGCTTCCCCGTTCTTCACTGTGGCGCCCGCATTGATTGTGTGTTTCCTTACATAGAGAATCACAATCAATGATGTCACACCTACAGCCACACCCCCCTACAGTTAGTAACACAAATGAGGTCACACATAACCCCATCAGCGCCCCCTGTGGTTAACTCCCAAACTGCAATTGTCATTTTCACAATAAACAATGCATTTCAAATGCATTTTTTGCTGTGAAAATGACAATGGTCCCAAAAATGTGTCCAAATTGCCTGAAGTGTCCGCCATAATGTCGCAGTCACAAAAAAAATTGCTGATCACCGCCATTAGTAGTAAAAAATAAAATGTATAAAAAAAGCAATAAAACTATCCCCTATTTTGTAAACGCTATACATTTTGCGCAAACCAACCGATAAACACTTATTGCGTATAATACGTATCGACCTAAACTGAGGAAAAAAAATTTTTTTATATATTTTTGGGGGATATTTATTATAGCAAAAAGTAAAAAATATTGAATTTTTTTCAAAATTGTCGCTCTATTATTTTTTATAGTGCAAAAAATAAAAACCGCAGAGGTGATCAAATACCACCAAAAGAAAGCTCTATTTGTGGGAAAAAAAGGACAACAATTTTGTTTGGGAGCAACATCGCACGACCGCGCAATTGTCTGTTAAAGCGACGCAGTGCCGAATCGCAAAACCTGTCCGGGTCCTTTAGCTGCCTAAAGGGCCGGGTCTTAAGTGGTTAAAGGGGTGAGTGCCGGTTTTCAGGCTCCTTCATTGACCAGCGGGAGACAACATCACTGCTATGCATGCACAGGAGCTTGTCATTCCATCTGTAAGCTGAGCTGCGCAACAAAGCACATCCTTCTATTGTGTGTACTTGTCTCAATCCAGAGCACCAAGTGTAACTTCTGTCTGCTTCCCTTTTCTATCTGCATGAGTCACTTTTGACAAGTTTTCCTCACACCAAGAGAAACAAGGTAACACAGAAGGGATATCCATCACGCAACCTATGATTGACTGCCTCAGGTCTTTTCCTGTGTGAAGGGGATTGTGTCCCATCCCTCCCATTAGCTCTCAGAGCTCTTTTTACTGAGCTCTGTGGTTTGTAATTTCAGCTCTTCACCCCATGTTTTTTGGCAGCTCAGACAAGCTTTATACTGTACATTTTGGACCTTGAATTGATGTAGAGAAGCAAAGACTGCAGATAAACCGGTACAACTTATGTAGGAGGGAAAAAAATGTCATCTCTGTGTATCATCTGAAGCCAGGAGGCTATATGTAAGGGTTTACAACCACTTTAAATATTTACCTGCAGTTTGGCTGAATCTTTGTCACAAGAGTGTAGAACTAAGTGCACTCCTGCAACCCACAGGAGAAGTATGGCCAAAAGAGCTTTGGCCATATTTCTCATTTAGAAATGTTCATAAGTCTGAACTTAAGGTGGGTATACATGAATCGAAATTCTGCCAATTCAGCAGGAACCGGATGAAATTCTGTGTGTGGCTCTCCCTGTTTCACAGAAGTCTATCAGATCTCTAATTCCATCAGCAATTGTAGCCAACAGGCACAACACTGCACTGCTGATCGGTGTATTATAACAATGGAGGAGTCCCCTGTGTCAAAATACAACCGCTTAGTGGAGAGGATTCCTCCATCCACCTCACTTATGCAGATGAGGGAATCGGTTTGTGTATACCCAGCGTTACACTGACTCCAAACAGGTCTTGGCTGTAGCTGCAGAAGCACTCATTAGCTGGCTCCACCTAAAGAAACATTTTAGATACTGACATCACTCACTTGTCTCTCCAGCTGCAGCCACCATGTAAAGAGAAAACGCCATTTTATACATTTCATCTGAGCATGACTGGAACAATTACTGTGTGAACATTTTCAGCTTCTTCAGTAAATCAACCTTATTGTGTCTATAATCTAAGGCTGGGGTAAGCAACCTCGGCCCTCCAGCTGTGGTGGAACTACAAGTCCCATGAGACATTGCAAGACCCTGACAATCACAGGCATGATTCCTAGAGGAAGAGGCATGATGGGATTTGTAGTTTCACCACAGCTGGAGTGCCAAGGTTGCCTATCCCTGATCTAAAGTGATCAAATTCTAGCATTAAAATTGAATAACGGGTAAATAGAAAAAGAAGATGATGAAACTTACATAATATCAACAAGGGATCTTCTGAAATCTTCTCTGTGTTTCTTTGGGTGGGAATAACTATTTTGTGTATTTTGTGAACGTCTGGCTGACAGATTATCATGTTTTGATTGTTCATACAGTGCGAAACTCGCATGCATGGGTTTGCTTCTCTTGTGATTTGGCATGGCAGATAATCCTACAAAAAAAAAAAAAAAGAAAATGCACAAAGAATTGTTATTTATACAAAAATGTAAAAAATTAATAGGCATTACACAGTTAAAGTACCGTATATACTCGAGTATAAGCCTTTTTAGGGCTGACAATACCCCTCTCGGCTTATACTCGAGTCAGTGTACCTTGGGCGTCCATTTTTTAAAACTCGCGGCTTCCTCCTGGTCCCGTCCTGTTCTGTGATAGGCGTTTGACACTGTGTTCAATGTTCTACCTATCACGGACGTTCTTTCATCCTCAGGCTCAGTTTCCCAGCAGACACTGTGTTCAGTGTTCCACCTATCGCGGACCTTCTCTTATCCAAGGATGAAAGAATGTCCGTGATAGGTAGAACACTGAACACAGTGTCAAACGCCTATCACGGAACGGGACGGGACCAGGAAGAAGGCGCAAGTTTTAAAAAATGGACGTCCGCGCAGCCTGTCAAGAATTTCAGGTATGCTCCAATGTGCACAATGTGCACAGTGAGGTTGTTATGGGCACAGTGGGGTAATGGGCACAGTGGGGTAATGGGCACAGTGAGGTAATGGGCATAGTGGGGTTGTAATGAGCATAGTGAGGTTGGACACAGTGAGGTTGCAATAGGCAAAGTGAGGTTTCAATAGGCACAGAGGGATAATGGGCACAGTGAGGTTGCAGTGGGCACAGTGAGGTTGCAATGGGCACAGTGAGGTTGCAATGGGCACAGTGAGAATGGGCACAGTGAGGCATGCAAATGGGCACAGTGAGGCGTGCAAATGGGCATTGTTGACCCTCTTTTCCGCTTACAATAGCTGCTGCATTTTCACCCTAGGCTTATACTCAAGTCAATACGTTTTCCCAGTTTTTTGTGGTAAAATTAGGTGCCTCGGCTTATACTCGGGTCGGCTTATACTCGAGTATATACGGTAACCTAATATCAAACATCTTTTTTGTTTTGGATAAAGTGTGACATGGTTACAATTCTTGTTAGAATTTGTTTTAGCTATTTGTATTGCAAGATTTCCCCTAATTTCTTGTCCCAAGGAAGGATATTTTCCCTTAACCTGTTGCCATTCATGTAACAAATATTTGCAACACATTCTGTGAATCGGCAGCATGACATTAGAAAACATATAATCTTTTGGGTGTTTGAAGTAAATTTGTAGCCAAAAATGCTGATTTTAACAAGTGTACCAAATATGAAAAATTGCTCTAGTGGGGGAAGTGATTAAAGTAGAAGTATTTTGGCCATACTTCTCCTATAGATCACAGGAGTGCAGTCTATTCTGCATTGCTGTGATCCGTTTTCAGCCGGCAGCGGGCCGAAGCCCACTGTCAGCTGAAGTGACCATATGGTCGGGATCCGCCCAGAAGTGTGGACCGACAGCTGGCACAGCCTCTCAGCGATCGGCTGAGAGCCTGAACCAACCACCACCCCCCCCTCCAGTGAGTGTGGGAGGGCAGAATGGGGGCAGGGGGCGGGCAGAGCAGAGAGCTGGAGACTGGGACACACCGACATCCCAGGTACAGGTGTCCTACACAGCAGGCATAACGTTGTTCACAGCTGAACTGCCCACTCCTCCTCTCCCCTGTCAAATCACAGTGTACCAAATATGAAAAATTGCTCTAGTGAGGGAAGTGATTAAAGTAGAAGTATTTTGGCCATACTTCTCCTATAGATCACAGGAGTGCAGTCCATTCTGCATTGCTGTGATCCGTTTTCAGCCGGCATGCGGGCCGAAGCCCACTGTCAGCTGAAGTGACCATATGGTCGGGATCCGCCCAGAACTGTGGACCGACAGCTGGCACAGCCTCTCATGCCACGTACACACGATCACTTTTTGTGATGAAAAAAAAATACGTTTTCAAAAACGTCATTTAAAATGATCGTTTCTACTGTCAAAAAAAAAAAAAAATGATCGTGTGTGGGCAAAACGTTGTTTTATGTCTTCAAAAAAACGACCAAAAAAAATTTCGAACATGCTTGAATTTTTTGTGTCGTTTTTCAAAATGTAATTTTTTGTGTCATAAAAAGTGATCGTGCGTGGGCAAAACGATGTTGAAAACGACGTTTTTAAACCCGCTCATGCTCTGAAGCAAGTTATGAGACGGGAGCTTCAATGGAACAGAGTGCCGTCGAACGTGGTGTACGTAACCGCACTTTGCAAGAGCATTTTGGAAAAACGATGGTGTGTAGGCAACGTCGTTTTGGAAAATGAAGTTTGAAAAACGTCGTTTTGTTTCGTCACATAAACGTCGTTTTTTTTCATCACAAAAAGTGATCGTGTGTACGCGGCATCAGCGATCGGCTGAGAGCCTGAGCCAACCCCCCCAGCGACCCAGTGAGTGTGGGAGGGCAGAATGGGGGCAGAGGGCGGGCAGAGCAGAGAGCTGGAGACTGGGACACACCGACATCCCAGGTACAGGTGTCCTACACAGCAGGCATAACGTTGTTCACAGCTGAACTGCCCACTCCTCCTCTCCCCTGCCAAATCACAGAACACTTTTCATTTTGTGAATCCGTTCATAAAATCCAAAGCTTTCTGTGATTGGGCAGAGAGGAGGAGGGGCGGGCAGTTTAGCTGTGAACAACTTCTTGTATGCCAGAAGATTTTAAAATGCTTACTTTTTCCTGGAGTTCTTCTTTAGGTAAAAACTGGAAGAATATTTTTATTTCAAATTCTTAGAAATGAAATGCAGAATATTTAACATTTGTTTTAAAATAAAACAAATGCATATAAACCCAAAATCACAAACAGTGCTTGGAAATAATACTTTCACTTACCAGGTGTGAAGCCATAAGTTCTATTGACCTCTTGCAGTTCATTATCCCTCTCTTCTTTTAGAAGAAATGAGGGCTGGTTTTTCTTCCACTCAGGCTTGGAACTCACCTGAAAAGATTAATGAAAAAAAAATGTGTCATCTCTCTCATTCGCTAGATCAAAAGAAGGCCTCGTGCCCACAGGGGGTTTGGCCCGTTAGCATCAAGTCCCAGCATTTTCGTGTGCCTGGGAGATATTGGTGCAGGTATTCATACCCCTTGAAATTTTCCACATTTTGTCATGTTACAGCCAAAAACGTAAATGTATTTTATTGGGATTTTATGTGAAAGACTAACACAAAGTGGCACATAATTGTGAAGTGAAATCAAAATAATAAATACTTTACACATTTTTTACAAATAAATATCTGAAAAGTGTGGAGTGCATTTGAATTCAGTCCCTTTACTCTGATACCCCTAACTAAAATCTAGTGGAAAAAATTGCCTTCAAAAGTCACCTAATCAGTAAATAGAGTCCACCTGTGTGTAATTTAATCTCAGTATAAATGCAGCTGTTCTGTGAAGCCCTCAGAGGTTTGTTAGAGAACCTTAGTAAACAAATAGCATCATGAAGGTCAAGGAACACACCAGACAGGTCATGGATAAAGTTGTGGAGAAGTTTAAAGCAGGGTTATGTTATAAAAACATATCCCAAACTTTGAAAATCTGACAGAGCACTGTTTAATCCATCATCCGAAAATGCAAAGAGTATGGCATAACTGCAAACCTACTAAGTCATGGCCGTCCACCTAAACTGACAGGTCAGGCAAGGAGAGCAGAAATCAGAGAAGAAGCCAAGAGGCCCATGGTAACTCTGGAGGAGCTGCAGAGATTCACAGCTCAGGTGGGAGAACTATTAGAACTACCGTATTTATCGGCGTATACTGCACAGTTTTTCCTCTTAAAATCAGGGGAAAATCGTAGGTGCGATATACGCCGATCCCCGCTTCCCGCGCTGTGTTTGAACTGAGCCGCCGACATATACCGAGCGCAGTACACTCGGGTACATTCGGCTAGGCTCGGCTCCCCTCGCAGTCACGTCCTGTGCGTCCTGTACGTCCTTTACGCTAGAGGAGCCGAGTGTGCCCGAGTGTACTGCACTCGATATATGTCGGCGGAGTGGTTCAAACACGGGAAGCGGGGATCTGCTCAGAGACAGCGCAGGAGGACACCACAGAGGCTGCAGACGGACGCCGGACCGGACAAGGCCGCCGATGGACGCCAGGCAAGACACCGACAAAACCGTAAGTATTTTTTTTCTTCTGAAATTTTTCTTCTAGGTTGGGGGTGCGCGCTATACGCGGGTGCGCGCAATACCCTGATAAATACGGTATGTGCATTCCACAAATCTGGCCTTTATGGAAGAGTGGCAAGAAGAAAGTAATTGTTAGAAAAAAAAAAGCCATAAGAAGTCTCGTTTGCAGTTTGCGAGAAGCCATGTGGGGGACACAGCAAACATGTGGAAGAAGGTGCTCTGGTCACATGAGACCAAAATTTTACTTTTTGTCCTAAAAGTAAAATGCTATGTGTGGAAGAATAGTAACACTGCGCATCACCCTGAACACACCATTTACCCTGTGAAACATGGTGGTAGCAGCATCATGTTGTGGGGATGATTTTCTTCAGCAGGGACAGGGAAGCTGGTCAGAGTTGTTGGGAATATGGATGGAGCCAAATACAGGGCAATCTCAGGCGGCGTACACACGGCCGAGGTTCTCGGCAGAAACCAGCGAGAACCTCGCTGGGTGCCGCATTCTGCCGAGAACCTCGGCCGTGTGTACGCTCTCGGCGAGCATCCCGTCGGCAATGCCGTTGAGCAGAAATAGAGAGCATGTTCTCTATTTGCTCGACGGCCCGTCGGGATGAATGGCTGGTTGCCATTCCCGACGGGCGGGTCGCCGAATCTGACAGCCGGCAGAGAACCTCGACGGGCGGAACGATGTGTTCTGCCCGTCGAGGTTCTCTGCCGTGTGTACGCGGCTTTAGAGGAAAACCTATTAGTGTCTGCAAAAGACTTGAGACTGGGGAGTTCATCTTCCAGCAGGACAAGGACCCAAAACATACAACCAGAGCTACAATGGAATGGTATATCAAAGCATATTGATGTGTTAGAATGACCCAGTCAAAGTCCAGACCTAAATCCAATTGAGAATCTGTGGCAATACTTGAAAATTGCTGTTCACAGACGATCTCCATCCAATCTGACAGAGCTTGATCTATTTTGTAAAGAAGAATGGGCTAAAATTTCACTCTCTAGATGTGAAAATCCGGTAGAGACATACACAGAAAGTCTTGCAGATGTTATTGCAGCGAAAGGTGGTTCTACAAAGTATTGATTAAGGGGGGCTGAATACAAATGCACACCACACTTTTCAGATATTTATTTGTAAAAAAAAAAATTGAAACCCATTTATCATTTTCCTTACAATTTACAAATATTTTCCACTTTGTGTTGGTCTATCACATAAAATCCCAATAAAATCCATTTAGGTTTTTGGTTGTAACATTACACAATGTGGAACATTTCAAGGGGTATGAATACATTTTCAAGGCACTGTAAATAAACTGATCACAGGTTAGTGTCAATATAGCCTTACATCCTTTGTCATCAGAGGTCGGCAAACCAGCAATTGCAATCTACCCATCGATCACAGGCAGGAGTCGGGTAGATCATAGTATTCCTTCCTTGCTGACCCCCAGACTGCTCCTCCCACATATGCAAAGCGGTGCATGGAAGGAATAAAATCATGTATGCTGCACCACTTGCAAACAGAAAAAAGGGGAACCTGGACAGGAGTGGAAGCACGGGTGGCATTTACTGTCATCCCCTATTGTTTCCCCCTTTGCAGAAGCTGAAACATGGCTTCTCCTCCTCTCCCTCCTGCTGTCCTTCAGGGGATCGGTTCTCCTCAGCTGCTGTGGGGATCCTTTCAGATTAGTGAAAGGGGCCAGTAAATATATCATTTACCAGCCCCTTCCTTTTCTGAATGAACACAGTGAGTGATTGAAGTGGATGGTACTGATACTGATGGGTAGGGATTAGCCGAACATCCCCCAGGTTCAGTTTGCAAGAGAAAATGCGAACAGGCAAAAAAATTGTCCGAACACCATTAAAGCCTATGGGACTCATGTTGCTGCAGAAATAACACTGCCTGCACAGTTTAGCAGATGCTGATGCTTTGCAACTGACTCTATTCACTTCTATTGAAACACACTGCTAATGCACCGTAAACGCTCTGTAACTGGCTTTAACACTGCGTTTAAAGTGGTTGTAAACCTCTGCCATGAAAGAGGTTTATTTATCTCTCTCCAAAGCTCTAAGTGTCATTTTTCTCTGGTGCTTCGTTCCTCTGTCATCACTTCTGAGAAGTTTTCCAGACACATGAGATATGTTTGTATCGGGGAAGGAGCTCAGCACACAACTTGTCTATTTACAACACAGCTCTTACACACTGTAACTGCAGCTTCTCCGCCCCCTCCTCTATGCTCCTGACAGAGAAAAAGGATTTTAACACAATCTGTCTATTTGCAGGGGTGTAGGGAAGAGAGGGCTGCAGATAAACAAGTAAAACCTATGTAGGAGTATTTTTTTTATCACTGTGTATCATCTGAGACTATTCACTTCACTGGGTATATGTGAGGACACAGCTAACCCATTAGCATGTTGACATTAGGGAGAGCCAGGAAATAGAAACATTGCGGTAAGAATCCGATTTGTTTTAAAAACTTGCATATGTCACATTGGTTCACTTGAAAAGTTAAGCCCCATACACACGATCCAACAATCGTAAAATGCGGCTTTCGAATCGATCTTACGATAATCAGATCGTTAGTACAGAGCTTTCAAGAGCCGATCAGGACAGTTTATCTGATATTATTATATCGGACATGCACAAAAATGTTTTCCGTACGATGCCAGATCATACGTTTTAGTTTAATTACTACAGCTGTCATTCGAAAATGCAATACAAATGCATTATAATACATGACATCACTTCCGAATTTTTATTCTGTTGTACGAGAATTTTCGTGACTTTAGTAAACTCATCAGATTCGACATTAGATTAGCAGCATGCAAAAAAAGAATAGACGATCATTCGTCCGATAATCAGATTGTGTGTACCAGGCATTAGGGGCTGGTGTATGAAAGTACGCCACAAGCAGGGGCGGACTGACCATTCAGACACTCGGGCACTGCCCAAGGGCCCCATGCCACCAGGGGGCCCCATCAGGGTTGTAAAACCACGGACAAAAAAAAACAGGGACAGTATGTAAAAATCTGTGTTTTTAAAAAAATCCCAAGATTATAGCTGCCACACCTCTCCAGTACCTTTTCAGTGTGTGTATTCTGTGTGTGTATATTGTGTGTCTGTGTGTGTGTATAGTGTATGCAGTGGAGTGTCTAGGGTATGGCAGCCATGGAAAGTGCCATGGGTGCCATATGAAGGGGGCGCTGATGAGTGGCTGGGCAGCAAGGCACTTACCAGGGTCTGAGGGTCTCTTCTTCCCTTCTCCCAAGCATAGGCAGGATCTCCTTTTCAGCACATTTACTAAAGGACAATGGCTATCCCTGCTGCATTCACCCACAGCCCTCCCCTGTTCTCCCAGGCTCTCCTGTTCCATCTGGTCGGATTGGCAGCACACAAAGAAGACAGAGGAACATCAGTTTCTCCCTCTCTGTGAAAACTGAGACCTTGAGTGATGAAGATTTCATCACTTCCAGTATTGGTTCGGGATCAGGGGTCTAATAAACTCCAAATTTCTTCATAAAGAGGATATGTCACTACCCAAGGATACAAGGGATGATAAATATCACTAGTTTTGTTAGCTGTTTTTTTTTTTAAGTGTCTCTGAAAGATGGGTTTCAAATGTTTTGACAGGGGCGCAGTTTCAGTGCTTGCCATAAGCGCCATTTTAGCTAGATACGCCTCTGACTGTATGTGCGTGTGTATACTGTGTATGTATACTGTATGTGTGTGTATACTGTGTGGGCCCCATAATCTCCTATTTAACGGGGGGCCCATAATCTTCTATTGTTTGGGGGCCCTTGAGTTGTCAGTCTGCCCCTGGCTACAAGTAACATGATTTTGGAAGTAGCAATAATTTATTTCATTTCTAAAGTGCATGACTGAATAATGAAAAAAGGAGGTTGATTTACTAAAGGCAAATTCACTGTGCAATTTTAAAAGTGCAGTTGCACTGTGCAAGAGCAGTTGCTCCAGAGTTTAGTAAATGATTGGGAGCTCTGATGACTTCCTTCATCCACTCATGTGCAAGCAAAAATGCTGTTTTTTTATTTTCCTTGCATGTGATTGGAAATTCTTTGCAAAGTAAAGCTTTACCTCATTTACTAAGCTCTGAAGCAATTGCACTTGCCAAATGTAACTGCACTTTGCAAAGGGCAAAGTCTAGTTGCCTTTAGTAAATCAACCCCAAGGATTCTGATTGGCTGTTAGAGCTGCACAGATGAGTCCTCTTTTTATATCCTAGTCCTACAAAGCTCAGTTCAGTCAGTGCGGCAAATCCAATCCAAGCAATGTACTGTACAGTATTGGAATCGGAGACAAAGAATAAAAGCAAAGCAAATCTTACCTCTGTTAACTGCGGTAAAAATCTTGCCTGCCTCTTTGGCAGCTTCTGTCTGTTGTAGTGTGCAGGCTGTTTAAAAAGATGACATAGAAAATTTCATAAAGTATATCCCAAAAAAATGTCAGCGTGGCGCGTGTTCTTTTAAAGGCACTTTGTGATCTACAGAATACTATTTACATTGTCTTAGTTAACCACTTAAGGACCAAGCCTCTTTCTGAGATTTGTTGTTTACTTTGTTGCTAGAAAATAACTTATGAACCCCCAAACATTATATATTTTTTTTTCTAACACCCTAGAGAATTAAATGGCGATCGTTGCAATACTTTTTGTCACAATGTATTTGCGCAACGGTCTTCCAAGCTCCCTTTTTTGGGGAAAAAAATGTACCTTTTTGAATTAAAAAATAAGACAACAGTCAAGTTAGCCCAATTTTTTTTTTCATATTGTGAAAGATAATGTTACGCCAAGTAAATTGATACCCAACATGTCACGCTCCAAAATTGTGCCCGCTCGTGGATTAGCGACAAACTTTTACGCTTAAAAATCTCCATAGGCGACATTTAAAAAATTCTACAGGTTGCATGTTTTGAGTTACAGAGGAGGTAACTGTAACTGGAGAATTGCTCGCTTTAACGTTCGCGGCGATACCTCACCATTTTCATATGCGAGCGCTGCTCACGTATGCGCTCACTTCTGCGTGCAAGCTCTTAGGGACGGGGTGATTAAAAAAAAAAAAAATAGTTTTATTTATTTTACTTTAAAATGTTTATTTTTACACAATTATGTCACTTTTATTCCTATTACAAAGAATGTAAACATCCCTTGTAATAGAAAAAAGCATGACAGGTCCTCTTAAATATGAGATCTGGGGTCAAAAAGACCTCAGATCTCATATTTACACTAAAATGCACCGGATAGCGGCCGGGAGGGAGGGCCAGCGAATCTGCCGCAGAGACCACTTTTATCTTGAAGCGGACCACCCGCTCTTGAAGAGGATACCAGGGTTATGGAAGCTAGCTGCTACCATAACAACGGTATTCCTCTTCAAATAGCGATGTATAACGACAGCAGCGGTCCGGAAGTGGTTAAAGTGCGGGTGAAAATTGAGTCCAGAATTAAAGGAGTTGTAAAGGAAAAAACATTTTTTTGCTGAATTGACAGTTTACAGGGTATAGAGACATAATAGTTAACTGATTCCTTTTAAAAAGTATTAAAAATTGATAAAAAAATCAATCATATAATGTGCCTGCAGTTTCAGTTTCGTTTTTCATCTAGTTTCATGCTTCTGTGAAGTACAGAAACACAGAGCCAATACAGGGCAGTGTTTGTTTTTAAAATAAAAACTGATTGGTTCTGAGGGGTTTTAAACACACAGTAATCACACCTCCTTGATTAGAGACCACAGAGAGAAGCTCCCAGTACTTTTTTCATCAGGAAACAGACAACCAGGAATGTCCAGAACAGAGAAGGATTACAGCAAAAATGAACAATGAGGACATGAAACCAGGATTGCAGTCAGGTAAAGGAAGCTATTTAGCTAAAAAAAAGAATTTCTTTAGTGACCCTTAAAGGTAAACTCCAGACTCAAATAATTTCACTTACAGACATTACTTAATAGTCACAAAGGATATAAATCCCCTAATGTATTTGCAAACCAAGATATGACATTTTAAAATTAGTGACGTCGCCACTGTGCTGAACATAACCTTTGCAGAGAGCAGAGCTGTGGGAGGGACTCAGCAGGCCCCACCCATTAAATGCTTGCCTGCAGAAATTGAACATAAGGGGCAGAGAGTACAGCAGTCGCCCCGCACAGGGAGAGGGCGCCAAAATGACTGCTCTTTATTACGGGAAGCTGCACAGCTCTGGAAGAAATACACAAAGCACACTGAGATTTTAGTGAGAATATAAATGACCTGTGTGACCGAATGACGACTACAGCGTGGTCCCACATTGCTGGGATGGTGTCATATGATGACCTCTTGTGATCGCACTTCCCGCGTGCCCCCTGTGGCGGACATCAGCTGTGATCTAAGATTGATTGATCTAAGATTGCTGTGTCCTCCAGACAGGGCTAATCAGGGCTGGACTGGGACATAAATTTGGCCCTGGATTTCATCCAGACTGGCCCACTTTGACAGGTCTTTCCCATGGCGGCCGGACAACTCCCCCCCCCCCCTCCAGCCCCATGCCCCCTCTCCCCCTTCACTAGCCACTAGCCATTCTACTTGGATGGCTGGTACTGGTTATCTTAAAGGCAGTACCAGTGGGGAAGCTAGACATTATTTCACCCCAGGCAAAGAATCAGATTGGTGCCCCCCCCCCCCCCTTATGGGACAAGATTAGGCAGAAGGGAGAGACTCCCAGGCCATAGCTGTTGAGTCAGCTGTCTGTCCCCTCCCCCATGCTCCTCTGTAGTCCCCCCTGCTCCTCTGGTCCTCCCCCTGCTTCTTTGTTCCCCCCAGGTGAGCGCTGCGGGAAGGGAGAGACAGAGGAGCAGAGAGGGGCGGCAGTCCACTGCCACTGAAGCCGGCCCACTGAGCCATCGGCCCACCGGGAAACTCCCTGTAGTCCCAATGGCCAGTCCATCCCTGGGGCTGATCATGGATCGGGGTAAAGAGCCAATCACAGCAGCTCTTTACTATGTGAGCAGCTGTATCCAATCGCAGCTGATCACAGTGTAAAGAGGCTTTTCCGGTTATTGGCAATCCTCTGCTCACGCTGACAACGCAGAGGAGAGCCGATAAGCAGAAATCCACACAGGGGACATCTACACTGATAATTCATCAGTGTGAATGTAACTTCCTGAGAAATTTCATTTTAGTTTTAATTATTATGATATACAATAATGAATGTAGGGCCTTTTGGTGAAAGTGATTTTTTTTTTTTTTTTTTGGAGGGGGGGGGGGGGGCAGCATTTTATTCTTGGACCCAGGCAGCACAGTGTCTTGGGTGAGCCCTGGGTAGGTGAATGTAAATGGACACAGGTCCCTTTACACCAGCCTGTCCATAGGCATGAATGGATCTTCCAGTCAGGTCTGATTGAAAAACTGACAGGTGGAGCCGATCGCATCGATCGCCCCATGTGAAAGGACCCTTATATACAAAGTATTGTCTGTAGTAAAGCCATGCAGAGACACATTACAATGCAGTGATTGGAGAAGTTCACTGTACAGTATAGGGAGATGCGTCACAGGATTGGAGGAATTGGGGGTAAGAACCCCATTATGAAAAAACACTTACTGGTGGCCGGTAAATTACCGATTTCTTTTTTCAATTGATTATTTTCCTATAGAAATAATCGATCTAAAATTGGTTGACAACCCATTTGACCAATATGGATTTTGATCAATAGTTAGGATAGGATTGGAATTTACAATCTAAAGTTATCTCAGAGCTGCTGATTGGTGAAAAATTATCAATAATATTTCACACTGGCCGACCGAGTGTGATCAAATCCAGTAAATCCATGCTTCAAGAAATTACCGTTTTTCAGATTGATCCCCTGCGTAAAGAATAATCGATCTATAGTCAAACCATTGATTGATATGCCACACACTGGAAAGTGAATTCTGATCGATAAAGATATAACCATAAGTTATTATTGTAATTTATTGATCGTATTTCGGTTTCCACTAGGGTTGTCCAGATACCGATACTAGTATCGGTATCGGGACCGATACCGAGTATTTGCGGGAGTACTTGTACTCGTGCAAATGCACCCGATACCTAAATAGAATACTTTTTTTGTATTTATCAACATGTTCTGTGAAAATTCTTTGAGTTTTTTACTACTGCGTGACAAGAAAATAAAACATTTTTATTCATTTTTACTCATTTTTATTCTTTTATAATGTCTTGAGTTAGAGTTCTTCATAATTCTAAAGAAAATATCCTTAGTCTGTATTGTGGTTTGAAAACTGTCACATGACATTTAAAAAAAGTATCGGTACTTGTACTCGGTCCTAAAAAAGTGGTATCGGGACAACCCTAGTTTCCACCATGTAGTTTTATAATCTAACCGATCAAAATACGATCATATTTATGAACAATGTATTCCAATGTTGCCGATCGATGCAAAATTATCTATAATCCACCCCCAATCAAAATTGAATCAATCAGAAGGGAAGTTATGCCTTTTCCACTGCTTGCAGAATACGTTTTTTTGATTTAATCGCACATCAGTCAGATAAAAATTGAAGTGTGTATGGCCACTGTTAGGCTTTTCTTTCACAATAAGATACAATCGGAACTTAAAGTGGTTGTAAAGCCTAAAGCCTCGTACACACGATCGGATTTTCCACAGACAAAGAGTCTGACTTTTTGTCTGAAGGGCATTGGCCAGGAATTTGTATTGCATACAAACGGCAAAGAATCGTCAGCCAACAAAGACAAACGTAGTGCACACAGAAGGTTTTTTTAAAAAACGTGTGCCTTTACAACCACTTTAAGGTAAAGAATGTTTAGGCATCAGCATTACCCATCACCCCCCCCCCTTTACTTACTTGAGCCCTCATTCGATCCAGCACCATCATGTCTGTAGCTCTTCGTTCCCCTCACTTCTAGGTCCCACGGGATTTGCTGGGGCACTGAGAACCATTGGCTTCCACTGCTGTCAATCAAAGCCAGTGACGAGGGAGTGGGGGGTCCAAGACCCGCTGTCTACTTTGATGGATTCAGCAGCGGGGCTCGGGCACGGGCATGCATGAGTGTCCCCATGGGAAGTGGCTTTCCAGGGGGGACTGGACAGAGAGAAAGGGGTCAGGAGCGCCGATGGGGGACTCGAGAAAAGGAGGTTCACCACTGCTCTGTGTAAATCCATTGCACGGAGCAGGTAAGTATAGACCTGCTCTGTTCATGTTTTCTTTTACCTTTAGCTCAGGTTCAAACTGCTGCGGGAATGAAATTGTGCGAAGTCAGCTGAACTCGCACAATTTCATTCCTGCACGTCGGTCCATCTTTGGGGGCGATTTTAAAGACATCTGTGCGGGTTTCTGCACAGATGTCTATGGAGATTGCACCCCAAGTCACCAAAAGTAGTGAATTACATTTGGGAATTGATCCGAAAAACCGATTCAGACAGCGCCATTGCCAGCAATAGCCGCCAATTTGGTATGCAATTTGACATGTGAAATCGCATACCAAATCGCATCAATGTGAACCTAGGCTCTCAATCACTTTAAAATGGTAAATTATGGAACACTACTCTGTTTCCACCATGTAAACTTTTCATCTGATCGATTGAAATGTTATCGAATTAATAAACAAAGTATCTCAGTGCTGCTGAATGATGCAAAGCAATCGATATTATTCCACCCTAACCGATCAATTTAGTTGGATTGAAAATGATCAAGTCTAAATTGATCGGAAGAGAAGTTATGGCTATCTGATTTTTTGCAGGTTTCATAATCGCACATTAATCGGATCAGAAAATCAGAGCGTGTATTACCATCATAAAGCTTCCAATTCTTAGAAATAAACAGTGAGTGTCTCACCTGATCCATTGTACAGATCGGATCCCAGACCCTCAATGGGAAGACATAGGGATGTCAGTCAAGTTGTAGTTACTCTGTTGCTAGGCGACCGACTCTTATAACGCAGGTTCTGAAGTGATTGGATTTATGGAAGATCTCACATAGAAAGCCTTTATCTGCCTGTCCTGTCCTCTCCCGTCTGTCCTTCTAGGGGGTGGCAGAGATACGCAGAGATTCGCGGAGATTCGAGTCTCTTCTGGTTCCTTCACAAGTTTGTGCTGGAGAGCTGTCGCTATGGAAGCTACCGAGAGTTGTGGACGGGACGGGGCGGGGCTGGGCGCCGGGAGTGGGCGTGTTCCTTAGAAGTGTCTCCAGGAAGTGCGCTGCCAGTGCGCTGGTTGGAGTCAGTGTAGTGAGGTGTACATATCTTATGTTTTCCTTCTATTTTCTTATTTATTACTCTATATTAGTGCGGGGACTGGGAGACTGCATGTAATATTCCATCCTCAGTCCCCAAGTGAGCCGGAGCTGGGGGTGTGGCTGCCTCCTTCACTCCTCCCACAGACTCCTTCACAGCAGCTTTCTATCCCGCAGCTGAAGCAGATAGAGGCGATGTAAGTTACTCTGCATACTGCACAGTGTCACTACATACAGTTCTAATATGCCCTGTACAGTGGCGGCTGGTGCTTAAAATCTTTGGCGGGGCGCAAATGAAAAAAAATAAAAAACAATTGCAGCCTCACTGTGTCTATCAAACGCAGCCACTGTGCCGTCAAACGCAGCCACTGTGCCATGCCATCAAACGCAGCCACTGTGCCATCAATTGTCACCACTGTGCCATGCCATCAAATGCAGTCACTGTGCCATGCCATCAAACGCAGCCACTGTGCCATGCCATCAAACGCAGCCACTGTGCCATGCCATCAAATGCAACCACTGTGCCATGCCATCAAACGCAGCCACCGTGCCATCAATTGTCACCACTGTGCCATGCCATCAAATGCAGTCACTGTGCCATGCCATCAAACGCAGCCACTGTACCATGCCATCAAATGCAACCACTGTGCCATGCCATCAAACGCAGCCACCGTGCCATCAATTTTCACCACTGTGCCATCAATTGTAATCACTGTGCCATCAATTGTCGCCACTTTGCCATCAATTGTCGCCACTGTTCCCCCAATTATCGCCACTGTGCCCCCAATTGTCTTATCCAAGGAACGCACCGCCGGTACGTCCCGAGGATACTGTGCCATGCCATCAAACGCAGCCACTGTGCCATCAATTGTCACCACTGTGCCATGCCGTCAAACACAACCACTGTGCCATGCCATCAAACGAAGTCACCGTGCCATCAATTGTCACCAATGTGCCATGCCATCAAATGCAGTCACTGTGCCATGCCATCAAATGCAGCCACTGTGCCATGCCATCAAACGCAACCACTGTGCATAGCCATCAAACGCAGCCACCGTGCCGTCAATTGTCACCACTGTGCCATGTATTGTCACCACTGTGCCATCAATTGTCACCATTTTGCCATCAATTGTCGCCACTGTGCCCCCAATTGTCACCACTGTGCCCCTAATTGTCGCCACTGGGCCCCAAATTGTCACTACTGTGCCCCGCAATTGTAGCCACCATGCCCACAGTAAAATGTTCCCCCCTGGCACTTACCTTTCTGGCTTTTACGTCCCTTGATGACGCTTCAGCCAATCAGGTTACTGATTACCAGAATCAGAGTACCTGATTGGCTGAGATGCCTGTCAGTCTTATCCAAGGAACGCACCGCCGGTACGTCCTGAGGATAAGCTTCAGGAAGCCGACTACAGCCTCAGGGCTGTACTCGGAAAGCCTATCAGAGCTGGCTCTGATAGGCACTTCCACACAGCCAGCTGACGTTATTCAGCTAACCGGCGCTCAATGTCTGGCCAGCTGAATAGTGTGGGCAGCGGTGAAAATATACAGATTCATACAATGCATGAATCTGTATATTTTTGTGGCTGTGACAGAGCGAGCCAGAGGGGGCGGCACTCCGGCGTCCCTATGGACGCACCATTCCTGCCTGTACCACCCCAGCCTGTCCTGTCCCCAGGGCCGCCATTAGGAATTATGGGGCCCCTTACACAGCTTCAGGCATGGCCCCCTGGAGCAGAGAACCAGGGGGTGCTGCCGCCTGAATGAAATTGAGAAGCGGGGGGGGGGGGGCTGCCCTTTAATAAAAAATAAAAATATATTAAAAATATATATATTTTATAAAAAAAAAAAAGGGGTTGCCATCCGGACCCCTTAATAAAAAAATAAAAAATGTTGTTTTTGTTTTTTAAAGGGAGTTGCCATCCGGGCCCCTGGGGACCTCCGGCCCCTTACAGGTGTACTGCCTGTACCCCCCTGATGTCGGCCCTGCCTGTGCCTTATACCACCAAACCTGGCCTATACCACCCCAAACTGCCCTATGTCACCCCAACTTGCCCAGTGCCACCCCACCTCAACTAACCCTATACCACCCAACCTGCCCTATGCCTCCCTAACTTGCCCTATGCCACCCCAACCTGCCCTATACCAACCTAACTTCCCCTATACCACCCAACCTGTCCTGTGCCACCCTAACTTGCCCTATACCAACCTAACTTCCCCTATACCACCCAACCTGTCCTGTGCCACCCTAACTTGCCCTTTACCACCCCAGCCACCCCAGCCTGCCCTGTACCACCCCAACCTGCCCTGTGCCACTTCAACTTGCCCTGTATCACCCAAACCTGCCCTGTACCACTCCATCCAGCCCTGTACCACCCAAACCTGCCCTATAGCACCCCAGCCTGCCCTATACCACCCCCAACCTGCCCTATAGCACCCCATCCTGCTCTGTACCACTCTAGCCTGCCCTATACCACCCCAGCCTACCCTGTGTCACCCCAACTTGCCTTATACCACTAAGCCTGCCCTGTACCACCCTAACTTCCCCTATACCACCCAACCTGCCCTGTGCCACCCTAACTTGCCCTGTACCACCCCAGCCTGCCTTGTACCACCCCAACCTGCCCTGGGCCATCCCAGCCTGCCCTGTGCCACCACAACCTGCCCTGTGCCACGCCAACCTGCCCTATGCCACCCTAACCTGTCCTATACCACCCCAACCTGACCTGTGCCAACCTAATTTTCCTGTACCACCCTAACCTGCCCTATGCCACCCTAACTTACCCCATACCACCCCAACCTGCCCTATGCCACCCTAACTTGCCCTATACAACCCCAACCTGCCCTATACCACCCCAACATCCAACATGCCCTATACCGCCTTAACCTGCCATATATCACCCCAACCTGCCACTATACCACCCTATTTTATCCTAACCTTCCACTATACCACCCTATACTATAATTTACAGGTGCTGGTTTGGGATGCGCCCCGTGACCGTGCGCTACCTGCATGGTGCTGGGCAGCCTAGACGGGGGGGACACACCATGTTTTACCGCACCAGGTTACACCAACCCTAGTGATGCCACTGCATGCGGGGAGGCTGCCTGTAATTTTACTTAGTCAGGTAATATCCCCCAGTGGGAGTTTTGATTGCGCTTGCGCCCGGCTCACAGAATCCTTGGCCGGCGGCGGTTATCTGTTATATGCCAAATGATTTTTGGTGCTTGCAAGTAGATGTCTATTTTGAAATCAATGGAATTGAATAGTTTTACACTCGGGAGTGTTTCTTCTTCTGTTTATGGTGGCGGAGCCTGAAGGAGCGATTTCTTGAGCTGCAGGAGCCGGAGGAGGAAGTGATGGGATCTCTGTGTGACAGTATTGGATGTAAAATGCCGCCAGCCTTTCTTGTATTAGGAAGGCAAGGCAGGGGGGGGAGGGGAGTGACTTTCCAGTTGTCGGTGGTGCTTCACACACAATGACGGAACTAATGGGAAAAAGGTTTCTAGCAAAAGGAATATTTATAAGTGGACTGAAGTGCTGCTTCATACCCAAGGGATTCATCACAGTTTACTTGTCATTCATTCACTACAACATTGTATCTTTTCTACATGTTTATTTACAGAAATATATAAGAGATTCCAGATGTTATTCTCTATTTGTAGAAGTGTTTGAACAATATTTCCATTCACACAGCCCTGTCTTTTCAGTTTGTATTATCAACTGTATGTATAATGAATATACAGTGGCACCTTGGATTACAAGTATAATTCATTCCAGGAGAATGCTTGTAATCCAAAACACTGGCATATCAAAGCGAGTTTCCCTATAGAAGTCAATGGAAATGAAAATAATTTTGTTCCACATTGACTTCTATGTGATGGAATACCGCATGTGACCAGAGGTGTGGGGACGCCGGAGAGACTCAGAAATAGTCGGCTGCATTTGGAAAGGCTCAGGAACTAAGTATTTCCGAGTGTTTCTGAGTATTTCCAAACAGCTCCGGCGCCCTCTAGCCAAATGGGGTGCTGCACATCACAGGGGCTTGAATCCTGATTGTTTTGCGAGACAACACTCGCAAACCGAGTTGGAAATAATTGCTCATATTGTAAAACATTTGTTAACCGCGTTACTCACAATCCGAGGTTCAACTGTGGATATATGTGTATATTACACACACACATACAAACATTTTGGGGTATGGGGTTCCTAAAAAATAAATGATACTTTCTTAAGTGTTTGCTGGATCGATCTGATGCTGCATCTGTCCCCGCCAGCTCTGCACTGAGAACTGAGCGATCAAACACCCCTGATCGCTCAGTTCTCCCTTTCTTTCTGAGCAGAGCGCCGTGACTGTCAGTAACTGGCTCTCTGCTCTGCCCATACAGCACTCACTGAAGCGTTGGGCTCCCTGTCACTCGCTGAGAGAGTGAGCCAGCTGCTGATTCAGGTATAAGGGTGGATCTGGACTGTAAAGTCAGGGTTGATCTAGTGCCCAGACCGGCTGTGTGACATCAGCTGACATCAGACTTTAGCCCTCTGTCAGCTAAAAATGGGTCAAGGAGTGCAATTACATTTTCAGGGGGCGTGGAAGGCGGTACCCAGTCACGCCCCCATAAGATGTAATTAACGAAATGTATGTTGAGGCGGTACCTGGTCACACTGTCTTATGCCTATCCGGCCCTCTGGTTCTCCCATGTGGACAGTGGATCGCACGCCATCCACGGAGGTGGAAGGAAACCTGATCCAGCTGATCCATTGTGACAAGCCAGCAGCCCCAGTGCCGAGTAGGCACCCACAAATGTAAGGAGCCATTTGGCTAAATCTTTTTAAATATGTATTTTAATAAACAGTATTATGCTATGAATGTCCTATATTTTTTGCATATTTCCCATCTGCAACTCTGAGGCGGCGTACAGACGATCGGACATATCCGATGAAAACGGTCCGCGGACCATTTCCATCGGATATGTCCGATCGGGAGTTTGATCCGATGGCGTGTACACACCATCGGATCAAATTCCCCGCCGCCGGACGGCGCGGTGACGTGGCGGTGACGCGGCGGTGACGTTGACGCCGCCGCGTCACCGCCACGTCACCGCACCAGGAAGTAAAACACTTCCGCGCATGCGCCGAATCCATTCGGCAGCGGCGCGGCGGCGGTGGGGGCCGACATGTCTGCTGGTAAGTGTACTAACCAGCAGACATGTCGGGCGGACAGATTCCCACCGGATAGATTTCAAAGCTTGCTTTGAAATCTGTCGGGTGGAGAAATCTGTCCGCTAGCCCATACACACGAGCGGAGATGTCTGCTGAAACGGTCCATCGGACCGTTTTCAGCGGACATATCCCCTCGTGTGTACGCAGCCTTAGGAGGAGGGTACGGTACATATGAGCAGGCACTATCCTGTCAAGGCGACATTTGACTTTCTTTCTAACCAAAGAAGTCAAATACATCTGGTAAGCAGATCTTATCATCGGTCACTTTGGGTGTCGTATATCTGGTGAAGGACTAATCTCATCATTGGTTTCAATCACAACACCTTGCAATCAATATTCTGTCACTGGACTTTTTTTGCAAAACTTTTTTTGTTTGGGACTACGTTTTTTTAATATTTACACATGTCCTTTCAAACAGGACTTTTTTCATCTGAGATTTATTGATATAAATGTCAATGTGTTCACAATTTATTTAAGCAATATTTCATTATTATATGGTGTAGTAGGGATGCACAACAGTTTCTACTCAGCGCCCCCCTATATTCACTATAATTGCCACTTTTTTAAGGGGAGCAGCAGTTTTTTAAGTGTAATTTGTGAAACATTTATATATTTAGATTTCGTGCGGAGTCAATTTTCATTCAATCCATGTCCTTAGTCTGCTTGTCTTCAGCAAACTGTTTGTGGGCTTTCTTGTACGACAGCCATGCAGACCAATTTGATGCAGTGTGTGGCGTATGGTCTGAGCACTGACAGGCTTACCACCCCCCCTCCCCACTCCATCGACCTCTGCAGCAATGCTGACAGCACTAATACATCTATTTCCCAAAGACAACCTCTGTATATGATGCTGAGCATGTGCACTTACCTTCTTTGTTCGACCATGGAATTTTTTTAACATGGGTTCCTATGGAACACGTTCACATGCATTTTTGGAAAGGGACGCAAAAATGCATGTAATAGACTTCAATGGACTTGCGTTTTGGATGAGGGTCCATTGAAGTCTATTACATGCATTCTGCAGGAAAAAAAGCACCTGGTGTAATACAGTAGCTCACAAAAGTGAGTACACCCCTCACATTTTTTGGAAATATTTAATTATATCTTTTCATGTGACAACACTGAATAAATGACACTTTTCTACAATGTAAAGTAGTGAGTGTACAGTTTGTACAGTTTGTATAACAGTGTAAATTTGCTGTCCTCTCAAAATAACACAACACACAGCCATTAATGTCTAAACCGCTGTCAACAAAAGTGAGTACACCCCTAAGTGAAAATGTCCAAATTGTGCTTAATAAGCCAGCAAGTTTTTGCTGTGATATTTTACTTACGTTTTTACATTCATTGTATATACAGTAGCTGATTGCTAAGGAGTGAGCCAGGAAGCCGTCTGCCAGCGTCCTTAACAACCGATGAGTAATCAGCTGTCAGCAGGCTTCCCTGCTGACAGCTGAATGTAAAAAACTTCGGTCTGGTATGGATTAGGAGGCGACACCCCCAGGTCAAAATAAAAAAAAATGGCATGGGCCCCCCCAAAATCCATAGCAGACACTTATCCAAGCATGCAGCCTGGTAGGTCAGGAAAAGGAGGGGGATGAGTATCCCCTCCCCCTCCTGAACCATACCAGGCCACATGCCCTTAATGTGCCCCCATGTTAATGGGGACAAGGACCTCTTCTCGACAACCCTGGCCGGTGGTCTGCCGGAGGGGGGCTTTTTCTGAATTAACGAGGGGACCCCCAGATCCCTGCCCCACCCCCCATGTAAATGGGTATCGGGTACACCGTACCCCTACCCATTCACCGTAAAAGCAGTGAAATGTTAAAAATTTATCGGTTTTGGCAAGTCCATTGTTAAAAAAATCTCTCCTGATGCCGTCTTCTCCTGCCGCTGTCTTCTCCTGTGAGAAATCAAATGAATGTAAGATTTTATAACCACAAGTAGAGGTACTTATGACAAACTCTGGAAAGCCTGGTTGTACTTGATTGAGTTCTCTTATACACTTGAACATGATGCTTTTATGTGCAATGACGCGTACACACGGTCGTTTTTTGTCTTGTAAAAAAACGTTTTTTCTCATGAAAAAAAAGGAAGTTTTTCAAACTTTATTTTAAAAAACGACGTTGCCTTCACACCATAGTTTTCTGAAAATGCTCTTTCAAAGCGCGGTTACTTACAACACGTACGACGGCACTCTGTTCCATTCAAGCTCGCATTATAACTTGCTTCTGAGCATGCGCGGGTTTAAAAACGTTGTTTTAAAAGTCATTTTAGCCCACACACGATCATTTTTTATGACACAAAAAAACGACATTTTGAAAAACGACATAAAAAAATGAAGCACGTTCAAAAAAATTTTTGCCCGTTTATCAGAAGACAAAAAACGACGTAAAGCTCACACACGATCATTTTAAATGAAGTTTTTTAAAACGTTGTTTTATTTCATCACAAAAAATGACCATGTGTACGCGGCATCAGTCATAAATGTCTCACCTCTTTCTGCTATAGGGAGTGTAGCCCAGCAAAGCAGACCCTCAGATTGCCCACCTGAGGCCTCAGTGCTTTGCAAACAAAAGTTAGCAAAAAGTTCCTCTCATACAGTAAAAGAGCTGGACAATCTGTTACTCAGAGTACTTGTACAAACGCCAAGCAGCCTTCGGGGCTACTCTCTCAGGGATTGGGATCCACAGTTCTCTAGGAAACAAAGAGAGCAATAAAACCTGCAGCAGGCGAAACAATGAACAGGCCAGAATAATCAACGCACCTACACTGATTACAACAATTACAACTAAATTTGCCTAACAACAAAATAGAAGTACCACTGGATAAAGTGAACCAGAACTAAAAATCCCCAAAGTTTAAATCAGAATAAAAACAAACAGGCTGACATGTTAAATGTCCTAAATGTAATTTACCCTTTTTGAATGGTAATTGGATTTCTCCTGCCACCTGCTAGACAGTGCTGGAGGGGGTGGGAGGGACATAGCATGATTTTTATATAATTTGTGTGCTGTCAAAGGACTGTAGGCAGACCTGGCTATTCAATTCTGTCTAAATCTGAGCAGCTGGAGTAACAAACGTGCTGTGATCCTACTACAGAATGGAGAACATTGTCACTATATCAAAGGAAGTGTTTATGCAATGGGTCTACTAGCACAATCAACAGGTATGTACAAATTGTTGCAGGGGGTAGTCTGAAAAACAGAGATCTAGGTTTTACTGGTATTGGCAGCCGACATCAAATGTATGACTTTATAGTTTGAACATAGTTCCAGTTTGAATTTTTTTTTTTTTTTTTTAAAGAAGTGGACAGCTATAGGATTGTTTAATTGCCATCATTTACATACGCATGTTTGAGCCTATGTATATGAAAATATAGAATTGAAAAAGGACAGCTTGTTCCACTCAGGGCCATCTTAATGCAAGGGCACTCCTGGGCACTGCCTAGGGGCCCCAGATACATGGGGGCCCCACAATAATTGTGCATTATATCATACTTGTCAACTGTACCGGATTTTCTGGCACAGTCATGCTTTTTACTAAACTGTCCCAATATGGTCTTGTCTTAGAACCTATACTGTGCCCTCCTAATCCCAGTATTGTGCCCTCCTAAACCCCCCCCCCCTCCCTGTACTGTGCCCTTCTGCATTACCCCCTGTACTGTGCCCTTTGTGTTGACTAGTATTTGATCTATGGAATGTTTTACTTTTGTAAATTCAATTTTATTGAAAGTACTAATGAATATATGTTTAGTTCTATCAAATATTTATACTTTATTTCTTGAGAGTTGGTTCACACTGGGGCAACACGACTTCTAGCACGACTTTGGGAGGCAACTTGGACACGACTTGAGTATGAATCATCAGGCAACTTACAAGGCAACTTCAAGTCGCCTCCAGGACAGGAGGCTTTCCAGTGGCCAATCAAACAACAATCAGCTCTGGGGGAGGGAGGGGTTTGCCTGAGAAATGTATGCTCTCTTCCTGTATTGTTCCTTCAGTTAAGACAGTAATCAGACTTCTGAGGCAACTTCCATTGAAATCAATGGGTACAAGTTGCCTAGAAGTCGGATTGAAGTAGTACAGGAACCTTTTCTGAAGTCGGAGCGACTTCAGTAATGTGTATTAAGACGGCTCCATTCACTTTCATTGATTTTCTCAACCGCGCGACTTGGGACGACTTCAAGTTGGATACCAGGTCGCCCCTGTGTGAACTGCCTCTGAAAGTAGGAGTGTAAATTGGGGCAAGCTGGTAGGGGCCCCAGGGCAATACCTTTGAACATTTTTCAAATTGGAATACAGAAATTTTATCACTAACACTGAAAAGTGTGGCAATGTGACCTTCAGCAAAACATGCAATGGCTTCTACTCAAATAACTTTTTATTAAAAAAAAATGCTTACAACATACAGGAGCACATGATACAGCATGGGGAGAGATAAAGAGATAAGGCACAAATCTGCCTATGTTACAGGTCTTCAAGTAGTGACAAATGTGGACTGTTGTTACGCTCCTAAACAGTAGCAAGAAAATAACTGAGGTTGAGGGTGCTATATCATAGTAACATACTGTACATTAGTACACTGCGAAATGTTAAACATGAGGGGAGTCACAGGGGTACTCCCAATAGGAGGGAGAAAAAAAAGAAGAAATAAAGGGGGATAGAGAGGGAAGAAGAGGGAGAAGTCATCGAATTAGCTCATTTACCTGGTCATGGTGGGTCCTCCCGAAGGCGCCATGGTTTCCAGACAATGTCGTGGGCCTCCAACCTGTCCTGTATCCTGGCAGTCATTCTCTCCATCAGCTCCACATCTTTGATCCTGGCGTGCAGGGCCTCAGGGGTAGGGGGAGAGCGTTTTTTCCAATTTAGGGCTATAAGACAGCGGGCAGCTGTGAGAATATGGCGTGTTAACTTTTTGTAAGGTGTGGAGTGCAATGGCTTCTAAAGTCAATAGGCATAAAATTGATGTGTCTCTGCAGTTTGCTGCGTGTTTTTTGGTATTTGAGCTTTGTTAGGATCTGGTTTGTAATTCTCATGCCGCGTACACACGACCGTTTTTCAGGTTGTAAAAAATGAAGTTTTTTTTAAAGTCATTAAAAACGATTGTGTGTGGGCTCCAGAGCATGATGTAAAAAATGGCCATTAAAAATTTCGAACACGCTCTAATTTTTCACGTCGTTTTTAACGTCGTAAAAAATGGTCGTGTGTGGGCTTTAACGACGTGAAAAAAACGCGCATGCTCAGAAGCAAGTTATGAGACGGGAGCGCTTGTTCTGGTAAAACTAGCATTCGTAATGGAGTAATTCATCACGCTGTAACAGACTGAAAAGCGCGAATCGTCTTTTACTAACACAAAATCAGCAAAAGCAGCCCAAAGAGTGGCGCCATCCGCATGGAACTTCCCCTTTAAAGTGCCGTTGTACGTGTTGTACGTCACCGTGCTTTGCTAGAGCATTTTTTTTCACGATCGTGTGAAGGCAAGGCCGTTTTAATGATCGGGTTGAAAAAAACTTTGTTTTTTCTAGACCATTAAAAACGTCATTTTATACAACCCAAAAAATGGTCATGTGTACGTGGAATTATACTTATACCATCACTTTTCCTCACCTCTTCCAAACAACCAATTGTGAAAAACTGTAAGCTATCATGGTCACTGCACATTCAATTGCTAAGATGTCTGTTGCTGGTTGAACAAAGTAACATTTCTTCCTTAATTCTCTCATCCACACACTCAGTGCTGAATTATTGTATTTTGTATTATTGTATTCTGACAACAGGGAGACTCCCTTGCGTCAGAATACATCCATCAGCACTGCCGGCTATAGCCAGCGGCACTGATCAACAGAAATGTTCCCAACATACATGGATTGAAATAATGAGTGTATTCTGATGGAGAGGAAGATCCATTCCTGTATTGCCAGCTTTAAGCAATTACAGTAAAACCTTGGTTTGGGAGTAACTTGGTTTGAGAGCGTTTTAAAAAGACAACATTTTATTTTAATACATTTTGACTTGATATACAAGCAATGTCTTGATATAAGAGTAGCGTCATGTCACAACTGAGTATGAAAGAGAAGAGAGGCACCTCCTAAGTGTAGCAATATGGTTACATTTAATGAAGATAAAAAAAGGGAAGGATACGGCGCTAATGATTAAGAGAGCCAAGATCAACTATCAGATCAGGCTCAAAAAGGTTAACATAAACATCTATGATTAAATATATGTGAATGACAAAGAAAGACACTCATGTAGCTCGTGAACAATGTGAATGTGCTGAGAATACATATAGTGAAAAAAGTCCTTCAATAATATCCAACCAGGTAAAAAGAAAAAAGAAAGTCCCAAAAGGAAGTCCAATTAATCATCCATGTGTGAAGGGTGGGGATAGAATGAACTTAATCCACCGCAGAATTAAATCAACGTTGACCACTTGTAGGGCACCTGGATTTGAAAGAAATTGGTGTCATGATGTCTACTGTTTCTTGGATAGAGACCCCACATACATGCCTTTGAATCTACCATCTTGGACACATTTCTTAGGCCTCAGACCCACTCACAACATGTGAGGCCATAGACCCCATATTGAAATAAAGGAATGTCAACTCTTTTATGTGTTTCCAGCACTTTACTGTGATTATTACTTTTCTAATTATTACATATCGATAGGGTGTTTATTGCAGAACACCATTTGCATTACACATTTATCCTGTAGCAGTCTGTATCAATGCAGAGCTCAATTACACATTTAAAGCCATCTTCTCTTTCTCCCTTTTCTCAGAAGCACAACAAAGAAGGGGCAGCTCTCCAATAGTATATAGTGGTAAGATTTACCCATTAGCATAACGCCTACTCTTCAGATGTCCTCTCTGTAGTCCTGTCCAGCTGGGCACACTCTCTAATATTACTAGTTCCCAGGATGTCTATTTCAGCATAGGCTAGAGCAGAGGTAGGCAACCTTGGCCCTCCAGCTGTTTTGAAACTACAAGTCCCATGAGACATTGCAAAACCCTGACAATCACATGAATGGCTCCTAGAGGCAGAGGCATGAAGGGATTTGTAGTTTCACCACAGTTAAAGGGCCAAGGTTGCCTACCCCTGAGCTAGAGGACTTTTACACAGGCTCCAAGACCATGTGCACCAACCTATGGACCCACAGAGGAAGGTCACGGGTAGACAAGTCCACTCCATCTGCTCCCAATGTGTTCTGACTCACTTTCCCTGGGAGTTCAATCCAGCACAGGGCTTTTGTGCCACCCTCAGCTTAAAATGACATCCTGTCAAACCACCAACATTATCCTGTTCCCATGCCCTGTTCTACCTGGACCCCACCAAAAGCTGGTATTATATAGGCACTGGCTCCACCCATGTCATCACTAAAATAGGAGGGCAGAAATGAAGGGGGCCCTTACACCTGCCAACATACCTATCCCAAAGACATTCAAGTGTGGGGTGTCTTAGACCAGGATTCCCCTAACCTCCCTTTCCCTAGAGTGGAAAACTACAGAGTCCTATATTCAAATAGACATTCATATACAGAGTTGCGGTAAAGATAAAGATGAAGTCCCAATGTGATGGAAAAAAATGTTCTTGACAGCATCCACACCATCAACCACCTTTAATTAAGTGATCCTTCGACTATCACCTCAACCATAGCTCCATTCACACCTGAGCGTTTTGTCGCCTGAAGCGCGACGCTACAATACGCTAGAGGGGAAAAAATACATTATTCTCTATGGAGATGGTTCACATCTCCACTACAAAACGTGTGACGCCGAACGCCTGAAGCTCAAACAAGTTCCGGACCGCGCGAATCGGGCGGTTTGGGCGTGCTTGAGCGTTTGTATTTCCCATAGAAAGTAATGGAAAACGCTTGATTCAAGCGACTAGCGTGACAACGAGCGTTTCTATGGGCGTTTTGTCGCTTTAGTCAATAGAACATTTCGCCCAGGCAGGAGATAAAAAAAAAATCTACAAACATAGCAACAAGTGATGAAAGAGATAATAATTTTTCCTATTGGCTAAAATAAAAACCGTCGAAGTTCAAAAACGTCCGATGACGCTGTATGCAAACGCTCGAATACGCGTAATTACGCACGACAAAAACGCCGGAAAAAACGACCAAAAACGCTCCGCTCAGTTGTGAATGCAGCCTAAGCAAAGTGCTCGCTTACCAGCTTGCACAGACCTATCACGGAAGGTCAGTGACACTTGTGGCTCTAAACCCAGCCAGGGCCTTTAAACATCCAAGGAACCGCTTGAGCATGAGGACCCACCATCCAGGTGTCGATATTACAGGAGATCCCCAAAATACAAATAGGTCGCTATACTATAAAAATCCTTAAATACTGTATTTGGAGAATAATAGGTTGCACTTACAGCAAGAAGGACATGTATTTGCATTTGAAACAAACAAGCCGGCTGGCTAGAACACAGCAACCCGTCCTTTTGAGATTCAAGAATCGCGCTGATGTCAGCACGACGCTCTGTGCATTAACAGTTTGACATAAATAATATTTTACCTTTGTATGGCTGAATTACATGTTTGCTTTTTAACTTGCTAAATATGTTAATCCTACATCTACAAAGTCTGGATAACCTCAGACTTTATTTCCTGCTCTCTCATTATGATACAGTGACTGCACATTATTTAGGATTTAGTTATTCATTAGTTAAGAAGCTGTTTTTATGACAGATTGTTAATTGTTCTCATAATAGGTTGCTCAGTAATTTGCAAAATTTGTTTTCCTGGTGAAGCCTATTGGTATACTACATCTGGCACAAGTGAATCAAGATTGGAACATGAGCCAACAGGGAAATATGGATAAAATGAGCAACTGTTCCATGTTGTGTTCAGTTAAATAAAAGCTGTGCTGAAAAAAAGTCAGAGAGCTGAGCAAGGCTTCTGTCATAATGTAAATGAGAAAATATGATGTCTTCAATACGACCTTAAAATATTCTAGAAGATTAGAAATACTTGTGAATGTTCAATGTGGAGAAGATTGTGTCCTGTCTGTTTTGCCTCCAGAAGAAGAAGCATCACCCAGTCTTCAGGATATTTCCTTTTTGACCTAGTAGTCAAATTAGTTTCATTAGTACACACTGTGCATGTATTTGTCCAATTACTCTGAACTGGTAACATGTAAAAGCTTTTAAAGTGTTACCTATTGAGATTTTTAGGTATCGTCGTTTGTCATAGTTCTGCGGGTACAGTGTATGCAATTTTAAAGCATGGCATGTTCAGTATCTATTTACTTGACATAACATCATTGTTTATATCTTACAGAAAAACTGGGTATTGTGTTGTGTTTTTGTGCACTAAAATTCATTAAAGTGTACTTTAGTTTTAAAACACTGCACACATATTGTGTGACAACACCCACTATTTTATTCTCCAGGGCCTCTACTTAAAAAAAAGATATAATGTTTGGTTGTTCTGAGTAATTTTCTAGCAAAAAACAATGGGCAAGATTCACAGAGCGATTACGCCGGCGTTACAGGAGATGCGTAAGTCTAAATTTGCGCATGCGTTTCGATGCGCCGCATCCCCAAATCGAGATACGCAAGAAATCTACTTTTTTTTGACCCGCGTAATTTCGATAGACAGGCGCATCCGTCCGCGCAAAACTGCGCTAGACACACCATTGATTTGCTATTCAAATATGCAAATAGAGGAGTTACGGGGATCCACAAAAGAACGTTGGCGCAGCGCAGGCTACGCTGTGTGCGCAACAGCTGCACGTCCTGTCTAAAATTAGACCATATAAAAGGTGGAATAAAATTAGACAATCCGTCTACATGTCAGCTAAAGCAACACTGTTAGTGAGGAGCTGAGCAGTCACACTTGCTGCACAACAATCTGTATGCCAACATGCCAGTGGCATCCATGCTCATAGCTATACTACTGACTTTAGATGAGCAAAGAAGGAGGAGGGCATGGAGGAGGGCACGGGAGAGGATTTTTTTTTTTTCCAAAAAAATATTCTTTGCTTTTATAAACATATTTACAAAAAAAAATACATACATATATACATCAATACATAACATACATACAAATTACAAACACGGTCTCACTATCTTTCAATAGCCCTTTAAAACCTTGATGGATATAATAATCTAATCTGATACAAGCCCCTCACTCTTCACTTGATATATCACACACGCATAGACATCTTTGGCATGAGTGATTCTGAGGTGTCTCGCATCTTCAGATTCACCCCTCATGCCATCCTGGAATTAACCACAAACCTGCAGGAGGACATCACCAGCCCAACACATGACACCACCCATGACAGCTACATATACAATCCTAGCCCCATCCCCACAGATTTCGAACAGAACATGTATGGGGACAGCTGGCTGGTTGGTGAGTGACATGGGTGGCAGGCATGACTGTCCCCCCCATGATGCACACATCACAAGGGGCACATGCACTACTAACATCCTCCTGTCTTATCCCTTCAGGGTGACTCTGCATATGCACAGGGACCCCATCTCATGACTCCTATACGGAACCCCCCATGGTACCCTGTTGTATTCCCCAAACTTTGTATGCCAGATCATTGGTGCATGTTGAGAAAGGGCCTGGAGATTGACATAAGTGATGACCTGACCCCTGAACCAGACAATCCCCCCCTAACCGAGGCTACCCCGTCTTCTGAGGGAAGAGCAGACAGGAGCCAGCTCACATTAGGCATCTTTGCACGTTAAACACACACATTAATCATGGCACAATGAGAATGCATGCATGCAACACCACTGTGGTCCCTAGCACAGACACATCACATCCTCATCACATTGGATTGGCACAAGCCCACCATGCAGGACTTGTGAGCAGCAACGCCATGCCACGGCTCCAATTATGTCACTGTACATTCATACACCATTCACACGGACCTGGGGATCACTTCTCCACCACAAATGAGGGTGACACCCCTTTTCCGGCAGGAATGTCACCCCCACATCCCAAAATCATTCACAAACAGAACCAAAAAAAATAAAAAATTGACCAGCAAAAATAAAAAATGGCCAGCAAAAATCTAATTTAAAAAAAATAACAACAAAGAAAACACATAAAAGACAAAAATCACTCTGCAAAACAGTGCCCAAATATCTCAAAGACACGTCACAAACAAAAAAAACAAACAAACGCTAATAAACAACAGAACAAAAGCACCTTGCTGTATAGGAAGGGATACAAAGGGTACTTTTGTACTTTTGCAAAGAAAGTGCGTTTGTGTCTGTCTATTTATGCTGTCTGCGTAGTTCACTAAGTTGCCCGGGTCCACTTCCAATTTCACTGATTGCGCCGTTCCCGAGTTGTGAGCATGCGCACAGAGGTGCTGACCATGGTCTGCTTCATGCGCGCATGCGCGATCCGGCCGGCCCTTCATTTGCATGGGGTCACGGCTCATTTCAATGTAACACGCCCACGTCCTTCCCAATTTGAATTACTCCGCCTTACGCCTCTGAAATTAAGTTGCACAGGCGCTAATTTCTGCACAAATCAAACGAGAATACGGTCTAACGTAAAGGAGGTGCGCTACGCCAGTCAAAAAATGCGCCAATGTACGTGAATCTGGCCCAATGATTTTTACATGTATGTGAGAAAAATTAGCCTGGATATATGTCAGAATTTGCCTGGTTTTGAAGTAGTTAAACAAGGAAATATCAGGAAAATTGCATAGGTAAAGTTCTTGAAGCAGAATATTTCCATTTAGGTCAAATATGTCATGAACAGATCCCACAAAAAACAGAAGACACTCTCAAGTGGTTTATTTCTGTCCCTTTAATGAACTCTCCAAAGTTTCACAGGAATGTCTATTAAAGTCAAATATCATAGTCTTTTTTTTTTAAGTATCAGTTTCAAATTGGAAAATGTGTGCATTATTTGTGAATGTTCATGCAACTGAAATGAAGCTAAAAACATAATACAAAAAAACATTATTCACATTTGTGGCTATGGAGAAGAGAGGGGTACGTTTTGGTTGCAAACTGGCATGTGGAATACAGGCAGGTGAGCCCTGCACCCTCTGCGTTACTCACTCCTGAGCCCTGCACTCTGTAGCACTGTGTAGCATATACAGTGTGGGGGTGTATGGACTATGTACAACATCAAGTGCTCAGTGTGCCTCTTTATCATAGTGGTCAGTGCTCACTGTGCCACCTTACATTGAAGGTCAGTGCTTAGTGTGCCCCTTTGCAATGGTGGTCCCTGCCTAGTGTACACCTTTACAATGGTTGTCAGTGTGCTCCCCTAATATTGATGGACAGTGTGTTTCCCTTACATTGATGGTCAGAGTACTCCCTTTACAAGGTAGTCAGTGTTTCCCACTTACAGTGTTGGTCAATGTGCTCCCTTTACAAGGTGGTCAGTTTGCCCCCTTACTGTACATGGTGGTCAGTGAACCCCTTACAAGTTGTTTAGTTTGCTCCCTTACATGATGGTAAGTGTGCCCTGCATACATTGGTGGTCAGTGTGCTCCTGTTACAGTGGTGATCAGTGTGCCCCCTTATAATGGTGTTTATTGTGGTTCCCCTTACATTGGTGGCCATTGTGCTCACACTCCATTGATGGTCAGTTTGAACTTCTTAAATTGTTAGTCTTTGTGCTTACTTTACATTGGTGGTTAGTGTGTTCCCCTTACATTGGCAGTCAGTGTGCTCACCTAACTATGGTAGTCAATGCATCTCCCCTTACTTGGTAGTCATTGTGCCCTTCTTACATGGTATTCAGTATGCTCCCCTACATGGTGTCAGGATGTCCCCCTTATATGTTGGTCAGTGTGCCACTCTTACATGGTGGTTAGTGTTCGCTCTTACATTCATACATTGGTGGCCAAACTCGGAAAAGCATACACACAAACGTTTTTCTCAACCAGCCCGACGAGAATCACGACGAGAAAATTGAGACTCCCATCGAGAAAATATAGAGCAGGTTCTCTTTTTTTTCTTGTCGAGATTCACGACAGTTTTCTCGACGAGAAACCATTCACACAAACGGTTTTCTCAGCAAAAAGCTCTGCCAGCAGTTTTCTTGCTGGTTTCTTGCAGAGAAAACTGGTCGTTTGTACGGCCCCGTACACACGACCGAGCTTCTCGGCAGAATCCAGGTTCTCGGTCGTGTGTACAATTTCGACGAGCTTCCCGACGGAGCCAAAATAGAGAGCATGCTCTCTTTTTCCTCGTTGTTCAATGAGGACTTTGGCTCGATGAGCTTTTTCGACCGCTCATCGGGAACCTCGTCGGGCGGAACGATGAGTTTAGCCCGACGAGGTTCTCGGACGTGTGTACGGGGCCTAGGCTTTACTCCCTTACAGCCAACCAGCCATCACAGAGCATCAGTTTTTGTGAATGAAGCCAGCAGTAGCACACGCAAGCGGCTGCACAGCAGAGCCGCCGATGCTTCCCATATGCTTCCCGTTGTGCACTGGCTCCTGGCATAGGCCAAATCCAAAATGCACTAGGACCTGAATGGAAGACTTATTGAAGGTTAGTTTATTATTAAAAGCACAGTGTATATATGGGCATATCTGTTCTGCAGTAGTTACTGGGCTTCTTTCAAACTGATCCGCAGGTGCAGGATGGTGCTCCTGTGGGTTATCTGCACTAAGCCATAGGCTTCTGTTTTTTACCTGTGGGTTTGGTCCAGTTTCAGAAAAGTGCACCACACCTGCAGGATATAATGGAATTCTACGGAAAAGTGCAACTTATCCATCGGAAAGACACAGGTGCACTGAGCTGCACCCGCGGTGCGGGTAAACTGCAGTGCATCAGTGTGAAAACAGCCTTAGGCTCCTTTCACACGATCGGTCCAGCCCTCCATTTAGCTCTATGGAGCAGCGATGGAAATGGTCTTGTGTCCCTTCCATCTGGGCGGATTGGATTAGAGGGCCCATAGAGTTTAGTTGGTTGTGTCCTCTTTACATATGCAGAGTGGGCACAAGCCTGTCATCCACCTGCTCCGCTCATTGTGGCCCGAGACCGGTTACTAAGTCGCTTAAGTGGCCCTCACTCTTCAAAAGGTTGGGCACCCCTGACGTAAAGAGGTAATCTTATGGGCAAGGGTACTGCCACATCAGGAAGCAGGGTCTGCCCACTGTCAATATGATGGGCAGGAGGCCCCAATGAGAGAAGCCGTGCAAGGTTTTTCGAAAGACGATTGTGTTTGCTTTTGGGGCATGAGAAAATGATCACACCCATGCACCCCTGGCACCACCCTTGGTTGCTGCCTAGGGGGAATAATTATTTCTAATCTACTTGAGACCTGACTGAAAATATCTACAGCTATAAGAGATCCAGCACCCTATACCTTTCTACTTCCTAATTCTTGTAATGTAAACTCAGAGCTAAATCTTTAATATAAACATATATAATAATATGATTCTGCTGAGCTACAATAAGTTGTGAAGCTCTTAATATAAGGCAGACCATCACCCTCAGAAATATAATGGATACTACTTACTTAAACATATATTTACTGGTGGTATAAACAGTTCATTACGATATTACCCCCATAAATCAGTCACTTGCCTTCAGATACACGTCAGGCTTAATGAAAGGAACTGGGATGTGGAAACAATCTTTCTAATTGATCGGGCTATGGATTGTCTAGATCAGCTTGTATTCTACAGGAAGTGTTATTATTTTGTGTTTTTTTTTTGGATGTTACTGAAAATATGCAACAAAATAAGTCATAAGAAGTTTGGGGTAAAATAATTTCTGCTGGTATTCTGTGTTTTCTATTTTTTACCCTGTTCTACAAAACTTTGGATAATTAGGTAAAGCAGTAACGTTTCTTTTAAGTCTTTGTGAAAGAAAAATGCATGCCTCTGGCAAGTGCCTCCTGGAGCGCCTCCCTGATCATAGCTGCTTTGTGAGTAAAATATAGGGGTCTACGTATAAAAATTATGAAAGTGACAAACATTTGCACAGCCAAAAGGGAAACCACAATATTTTGTGTAATATTACTATTTTCTATGATCGGAAGCACCATCCAATGGCCATGATGTGGTATTTCTCCTGATTGAAATATTTCACGAAAAATCGACATCCAATGACCACTAGATGGCATTTAAAATCATAGGAAATAATTATATTACAATAAAACACAACATTTTTTTTTTGGTGTGACTGCAATTTGTATAGGCAGACCTCAATGTGTAGTATATTAAACACAATAGACAAATCAATTCACAATTCTTTATCTCGTTGTAGTATTGAGCCCTTTCTCCCAGTGGTGTGCATTAGGTAGCTGTTCCCCTTTGCTGCCTATATTCTCTAACCCTTGCCACCCCCTGCCTGCGTTCCCTAAAACTTTCTTTCTAGTGCTTGTGATCTGCACTTCACTGATCCTCGCAAAAAATGTATATTGACCATTTTAATTCTAATAACTCCACCTATTTGCCAAGAACTGTTAACCCCTTCATGCTCTCAGTGCCAATAATTGTGAAAGGGTTCATTGCTGACAGATCATTCATGTCTATGTGGTTTTCTGCAGTTGCAGATGTACTTCAAGAAACTGCAGAAAAGTGTATTTTTTAAAGGTTAGTCTACATTAAAAAAAAAAATCTAGATATTTAGCACAGTGAAGTTTAATCTTTGCCTGTTTAAAGGGGTTGTAAAGGTAAAGTTTTTTCACCTTAAAGCGGAGTTCCACCCAAAAATGGAACTTCCGCTTGTTCCACTCCACACCCCCTTACTTGCCACATTTGGCAGGTAATTTTTTTGGGGGGGGAGTGGGGGCTTCAGTAGGAGTGGGACTTCCTGTCCCACTTCCTGCTTCCGCCGAGGGGCTGGTAAGGCGATTAGGCCTAATCGCCTTACTGCAGCCCCTCCCTTTGGCGATCGTCTAGGACACTGACAGGTCCTAGGCGATCGCCCGTCCAATCAGCGGCGAGCCGCGCCGCGCATGCGCAGTGCGGCTCGCGCATGCGCAGTGGGTGCCTGGCCGTAAAGCCGAAGGCTGTCACGGCTGGGTGCCCACAGTCGCAATGAGGATGCCGGCCGGGGAGGGGGGGAGAGGAGCGGAGAAGGTAAGCCAAATCAGCCGCTGAGGGACCCCAAAAAACCAGGTTCGGGGCCACTCTGTGCAAAACGAGCTGCACAGTGGAGGTGGAGTATTTTCTTTAGTGATCCTTCAAAGGTAATGGGACAACGCAAAGACACGCACCATGCCCGTTTGCTTATTATAGCGAATCATAATACTGTACTTTTGATTGCTAGAGTGTGGTATGGGATGGAACTCTCATTGAATTTTCTGTCATTTATAATTGTCAATTTCTTCTGACACTTCAGGTAACTGGATGTACAGTGCCTTGAAAAAGTATTCATACCCTTTGAAATTTTCCAAATTTTGTCATGTTACAACCAAAAATGTAAAAAAAAATTTGGGGGATTTCATGTGAAAGATCAACACAAAATGGTACATAATTATGAAGAGAAAGCAAAATGATTAATGGTTTATCATTTTTTTTACAAATAAATATGTGAAAAGTGTGAGTCAATACTTAGTAGAACCACCTTTTACTGCAAATACAACTGCAAGTCTTTTTGGGGATGTCTCTACTAGCTTTGCACATCTAGAGAGTGGAATGTTTGCCCATTCTTCTTTGCAAAATAGCTCAATCTCTATCAGATTTGAAGAAGAAAGTCTGTGAACAGCAATGTTCAAGTCTTGCCACAGATTCTCAGTTGGATTTAGGTCTGGACCATTCCAACACATGAATATGCTTTGAACTAAACCATTTCATTGTAGCTCTGACTGTATGTTTAGGGTTGTTGTCCTGCCGGAAAGTGAACCTCCGCCCAAGTCTCAAATTGTTTTCAGACTCTAAAGCCCTGTACACACGATAGGTTTGCCTGATGAAAATGGACCGATGGACTGTTTTCATTGGACGACCGATCGTGTGTGGGCCCCATCGGTTTTTTTTTTCGGTAAAAAAAAAAAAAACCTGTTTTAAATTTTTCCTATGGATAGAAAACTGATATAAAAAAAGATTGGCTGTGGGGAGGTCCATCAGTCAAAAATCCACGCATGCTCAGAATCAAGTCGACGCATGCTCGGAAGCATTGAACTTCATTTTTCTCAGCACGTCGTAGTGTTTTACGTCACCGCGTTGGACACAATCTGACACGATTTCTAACCGATGGTGTGTGGGCAAGACTAATGAAAGTCAGCTTCATCGGATATCAGATGAAAAAATCCATCGGATTAGATTCCATCAGATATCCTATTGTATGTACAGGGCTTAACAGTTTTTTTCTAAGATTGCCCTGTATTTGGCTCCATCCATCTTCTCACAAAATCTGATCAGCTTCCCTGTCCCTGCTGAAGTAAAGCATCCCCACAACATGATGCTGCCACCACCATGTTTCACGGTGAGGATGGTGTGTTCAGGGTGATGTGCAGTGTTCGTTTTCTGCCACACATAGCATTTTGCTTTTAGACCAAAAAGGTCAATTTTGGTCTCATCTGACCAGAGCACCTTCTTCCACATGTTTGCTGTATCCCCCACATGGCTTCTCACAAACTGCAAATGGGACTTCTTATGGCTGTCTTTCAACAATGACTTTCTTTTTGCCACTCTTCCCTAAAGGACAGATTTGTGGAATGCACAACTAATAGATTCTCCCACCTGAGCTGTGGCTCTCTGCAGTTCCTCCAGAGTTACTATGGGCCTCTTGGCTTGCTTCTCTGATTAATGCTCTCCTTGCCCAGCCTGTCAGTTTAGGTGGACGGTCATGTCTTCGTAGGTTTGCAGTTGTGCCATACTCTTTCCATTTTCAGATGATGGATTTAACAGAGCTCCGTGAAATGTTTAGTGCTTGGGATATTTTTTTACTACCTAACCCTGCTTTAAACTTCTCCGTAACTTTACCCCTGACTTGTCTGGTGTGTTTCTTGGCCTTCCTGAAGCTGTTTGTTGACTATGGTTCTCTAACAAACCTCTGGGAGGTTCAGAGAACAGCTGTATTTATACTGAGATTAAATTACACACAGATGGACTATTTACTATTTCGGTGACTTCTGAAGGCAATTGTTTTCACTTGATTTTAGTTAGGGGTATCAAAGTGAAGGGGGACTGAATACAAATGCACACCACACTGTTCAGATATTTATTTGTAAAAAAAAAATGGATTATTCATAGAGTATAGAGTATTCATCCCAGAGTTTAACCACTTAAGGACCCCTTCACGCTATACGTTAGCAAAAGGGAACCTGTACGTTGCCTTTAAGAGCCCAGCCGTGGGGTCACACCTTCCCCGTTCTTCTGTGTGGCAGTGACACTGATCGTCTGTTCCCTGATATAGGGAACGACGATCACGCCTGACTGATGGGTCAAAACCGATCGTTATTTTGCAAAGGCATCAGAATCAAGTCGACGCATGCTTGGAAGCATTGAACTTTGTTTTTTTCAGCACGTCATGTGTTTTACGTCACCGCGTTCTGACACAAGCGTTTTTTTAACCGATGGTGTGTAGGCACATTAGACCGTCAATCGGCTTCGTCGGCTTCGGACGGTTCTCGTTGGATGGACTGATCGTGTGTACGCGGCCTAACACGTAGAGAGCGTTCTGTCACACAGATGTAGTTCCCAGGAGGGGGCGAGCACGTCACTGTCCACCGCAGTAAAGCCTCCCTTCACGGTGGTGAGTAACAATCAGACAAGCAGGAAGTGAACAGAACAGAGAAGAAATAGAGCAACTTCTGAGCAAAAACAAACATTGAGGAAGTGAAAAGGGGAATGTTTGCAGATAAAGGATGCTTATTATGGAAAAAAAATTTTTTCCTTTACAACCCCTTTAAGCCTCGTATACACGCTCAGTATTTTTGGTGGTTCTTGCCCAGAAAACCGAGCGTGTGTACGAGGCTTAAAGGGGTTGTAAAGGAAAACATTTTTTTTCATAACCGAACGTGTGTACAAGGCTTTCAGGTTTCTCGTCTGAAAATCTGGCCAGAATCTTGACGAGAAAAATTTCTCTATTTTCTCGTCGAGATTCTTGTCAGCCTGTTTCCCCACGAGAAACCCGAGCGTCTGTCGCCGTGGAAACCGGCACATGCTCGAAATTACTTTGACGCATGCGTGGTAGCTTCCACGGCATAGGTGGGGTGAAGCAAGGTGGCGGCGACGGCATCAAATGTGACATGCGCATGCTCGTTGTAAACGATGATGTCACTGCGTTCTTGCCTTTCAAAAGAACCGTGGTTCTTTTGAAAGGAGAGTCTGTACACTCGGGCGGCAAGAGATTCTTGCCAAGAATCTCGTCACAAAAAACGCCGCTCTTTTATTCTATAGGGTCTCTGCTAAATATATACATATATATACATATATATATATATATACATATATAATATATATATATACAGTATATACACACACTGCTCAAAAAAAATTAAAGGAACACTTTTGAATCAGAACTCCTGGGATATTAATCTGGTCAGTTAAGAAGCAGAGGGGGAGGGGTGTATACAGAGGGGGTTGTTAATCAGTTTCAGCTGCTTTGCTGTTAATTGAAATTAACAAAAGGTGCACTAGATGGGCAACAATGAGACGACCACCAAAACAGGAATGTTTTTTCAGATGGAGGTGTCTGACATTTTTTTTCTCTATTCATCTTTTCTGGCTAGGGTCAGTGTCACTACTGGTAGCACGAGGCGATACTTGGACTCTATAAAGGTTGCACAGGCAGTCCAACTCCTCCAGGATGGCACATCAATACGTGTCATTGCCAGGTTTGCCATGTCTCCCAGCACAGTCTCAAGAGCATGGAGGAGATTACAGGAGACAGGCATTTACTCTAGGAGAGCTGGACAGAGCCATAGAAGGTCCTTAACCACTTAAGACCCGGACCAATACGCTGGCAAATGACCCAAGGGGTTTTTGCGATTCGGCACTGCGTCGCTTTAACAGACAATTGCGCGGTCGTGCGACGTGGCTCCCAAACAAAATTCGCGTCCTTTTTTTCCCACAAATAGAGCTTTCTTTTGGTGGTATTTGATCGCCTCTGCGATTTTTATTTTTTGCGCTATATACAAAAATAGAGCGACATTTTTGGAAAAAAATCAATATTTTTTACTTTTTGTTATAATAAAAAACCAATAAACTAAATTTTAGTCAAACATTTAGGCCAAAATGTATTTAGCCGCATGTCTTTAGTAAAAAAAAAATCGCATTAAAAAAAAATTAGCTACCTAGCGGGAACAGCGACACTAATACAGCGATCAGAAAAATGATCGCTTAGTGATGCTGGCAATAGGGAGTGAAAGGGTTAACTAGGGCAGTGATCAAGGGGTTAAAACTTTATTGGGGGGGGTGGGGGGGCTACCCTGACACTAACACTGACTGACTGTCACACTGTCTGTCACACTGACACTAAATACAGTAATCATACATGTATGATTACTGCATTCAGTGACACTGTGACAGGGGGGAGGGGGGGGGGGGCGATCGCGGGGGTTAAATGTGATTTTGTGTGTGTGTAGTGTAGTGTTGGTGCAGGACTTACTTGGTGTGTGGTGATCTCTCCTCAGCGGCGCTTGAAACAAACGCCGAGGGAGAGATCACGTCGCTTCCTCCTTCCTGTGTTTACACAGGAGGAGGAAGTGACAGGTCAGGCGGGCGCGCGCATTGGCTGGGAGCGATCCGGAGGGGGCGGATGAAAACGGATAGCCGCCCCCACTTGTCGGATCGCTCCTGCAGCCGCGCGGACCGCCGCATGTACGGGGGGGGGGTCCGATCGGACCCCCGATCCCCCCCAAGGCACCAACGTATATATACGTTGATGTGCCTGTCGGTGCCATTCTGCCGACGTAAATGTACATGCGGCGGTCCTTAAGTGGTTAACCCATAAGCAGGACTGGTATATGTTCCTTTGTGCAAGGAGGAACAGGATGAGCACTGCCAGAGCCCTACAAAATGACCTCCAGCAGGCCACTGGTTTGAATGTCTCTGACCAAACAATCAGAAACAGACTTCATGGGGGTGGCCTGAGGGCCCAACGTCCTCTAGTGTGCTCTGTGCCAGTTTATTGTCCTTTAGACTCTTGGAGGGCCGTACTTTGGCCAGCGGGAGTGGAAAATTTCCTGGCATCAGTGGGAGTAAACATCTGGTATTAGGGGGAGGAATAGTGCCCCATAGCAGGTATCATAGGGAGGAATAGTGCCCCATTAGTGATGTCAGTGGGAGAAATGGTGCTCCACTGTCAGTGTCAGATGGCAGAATAGAGTCTCATATCAGTGGAAGGGAAAGTGCCCCTAGGGCCGGATAAAGGCAAGCAAAGGGCCGCATCTGGCCCTGGGGCCGCAGTTTGGAGACCACTGGTCTACACAATGGCCTGGCCTCATGTGGTGAGAGCATGCAGCCAGTTCCTGGATGATGAAGAAATTGATACCATTCAATGGCCCCCACGCTCTCCTGACCTAAACCCAAATGAACAACCTCTGGGACATTATGTTCCGGTCCATCTGTTCAGGAGCTCAGTGATGCTCTGGTCCAGATCTGGGAGGAAATACCCCAGGACACCATCCGCCGTCTCATTAGTAGCATGCCCTGATGTTGTCAGCCATACATACAAGCACTTGGGCGCCATACAAACTACTGAGGACCATTTTGAGTTGTTGAAATTTCAGCAAAATTTTCACTTTGATTTTCTGGGTGTCTTTGAATTCAGCCCTCTGTAAGTGGATAATTTTCATTTCCATCAAATGATGCGCCATCCTTCATTCCTAACACATTACTCAGTCCATATCAGTATAGATATCCAGCATGAGATTTTTGCCCGTTGAGATCTGATATGTTTTCAGTGTTCCTTTATTTTTTTTTAATATATATATAAAATGTATGGAGGTTCTAAATAATTTTTGGGCAAAAAAAATATTTTTACATGTCGGGGAGAAATGCCAGAATTGGCCTGGACTGGAAGTGGTTTATAAAAACAAATCCACTTTATAGATGGATGAGATGTAATTTATTCGATTTTTGTTTTATGGTGTTACATCAGAACACAAACAGGATGAGATCCATAGAGGGGGATGGAGAAAGAAGGAAGGAATGAAATACCATGGGGAGGCATCTACAGAGAGGGGTATCAGAGAGAATAGAGGCAACAGGGTGTCCATGTGAAGTGAAGCAGACAGGGGAGGAAGGGTTCAGGATGGAGATAGCGGGCTGGGTTTATCATATGACCTGCACAGGAGATCGGGAGCGTGCACAGCATACACTATAGAAGAAGGAGCGGGAGCGCGCACGGGAGGGAGCCTGTAGGTAGGGATGTGATCGCTGTCCTTCATACAACAAGCTGGGATCCTTCGTACAGGCGGGGTGTGGAGGACATTGTTGATCACCATCGGAGCTCTCCATTGTGCTGATCCGGACTGGTAAGGTGATGTTGTGGGATCATAAGAGGAGATGGCCGGAAATCCCGGGGGTGGGGGTGTCACTGATGATGGGGGACCTGTTGGGTGTCAGAGAGGAGGGGAGATCTCTGGCTGTGTGTTCTATGGAGGATCACTGTATACATCAGATCTGGGATAATCAACAGATGATCGGATCCTGTAGAGGAGGAGAGTGTGATCGGATATATGAGACACATCCACCCTCTTCTCCACTGCAGATCCCAGCCACAGAATACATCCCACATACACTGTACACAACACACACTCTATGTACACAACACACACTCTATGTACACAACACACACTCTATGTACACAACACACACTCTATGTACACAACATGGACACAATACAGCTCACTGAGCTCAGAGGCAACATGCACTTTCTATATGTCATGTCTTATTATGCAGTGGTACCATATAGAGATAGAAATGATAATAAAGTAGTAGTATTAATATTAACCCCTTTATGACTGCCCAACACCTATGCGCAGCGGCAAAAAGGGGTGAGATTTCGCACCCGGCGCTTATGTGCTCAAAGGGCGCTCCCAGCACAAAGACAGAGCTGTCAAAAACAGCTCTCTGTCCGTCCAACTAAAGATCAGCAGCTGGTGGAACCTCCTTCTGATCATGTGACACTGGGCACGTGATAGCCGACCCTACCCGCCTCCCCCCTAGGCATTCAGAACTAATTAAAATGTTGCTGGGGCAGGCAAGAAAGGGTTAAAGAGGTCCCCCCCGCCCCCCTATCCTTACTTTATAAACCTGTCATTGATGACCAGGGAGAACAAACAATCATTTTACACCATTCCATAAAGAAATCCCATGCGCTCCACAAATGAAACAATGGGACAAGGGGATTTATACGAGCCTTTAAGCAAAGTTCCACCCAAAAATGGAACGTCCGCTTTTCATAATCCTCCCCCCCCCCCCTGTTGTCACATTTGGCACGTTTGAGGGGGAAGGGGGGAACAGATACCTGTCTAATTCAGGTCTTTTCTCTCACTTCTGGGCATAGATCGCCACAGGCTCCGAGGTCCAGCCCCCCCCCACTGTCTTCTGGGAGACACAAAGGTCCCAGAAGACAGCAGGGACCAGTGGGATCGCGCAGCGTGACTCACGCAAATGCACATTAGGGAACCAGGCTGTGAAGGCGCAAGATAGGGGCACCTCCACCAGAGAGCTAAGGGACAGATCAACTTCGAGTGAGGACGTCGTAGGCGCCCTGGACAGGTAAGTGTCTATATTTTAAAAGTCAGCAGCTGCAGTAAAATGCAACTAGGTCTTAAACAAATTTTTGGATTTTAATTTTTTCTATTTGTTTTGTATAAATGTGTACTTCTGTCCTAACGCCACCCCTTCTGGGACCTGTGTGTCCCCCTGAAGACAACAGGGCCAACCAGAAAGTGCAGCGCAATTTGCGCATGCGCAGTAGGAAACCAACTGTGAAGACTGAAGGCTTCACTGCCGGCTTCACTTGGTTGCAATGGCGGCGCCTGCGCCAGGCTTTGGGGAGCCAACATCGCAGGGTCCTTGGAAACTTTTAGAGGTTTGAACTCTGCTTTAACCACTTAAGGACCTCCGCACGCACATATACGGCCACAGAATGGCACGGATGGGCACAAGGGCGTAAATTTACGTTCTTGCCCAGTAGCGGGTTGGGGGTCCGATCGGGACCCCCTCCGCGGCGTGCGGAGGTCCCCGTGTCTCCGGGAGCATTCCGGGACGAGCGGGCGGATGTCAGTGTTTACCCGCCCCCCCGCGATCGCTCCCAGCCAATGCGCGCGCTCCCAGTCTCCTGTCACTTCCTCCTCCTGTGTAAACACAGGAAGGGGGAAGTGATGTAATCTCCCATCGCAGCGGTATTTCCAACCGCTGCGATGGGAGAAACACCTCACAGTAAGTCCTGCACCAACACTACACTGACATACACACACATAGGCATACTTAACCCCTTGCGATCTGCCCCCCCACCCCCCTTCACAGTGTCACTGAATGCAGTGAGCTAATCACTGCATTTAGTGTCAGTGTGACAGGCAGTGTAAAATCAGTTAGTGTTAGGTTCAGGATAGCCCCCCCACCCCCCCTAATAAAGTTTTAACCCCCTGATCACCGCCCTAGTTAACCCTTTCACTCCCTATTGCCAGCGTCACTAAGCGATCCTTTTTCTGATCGCTGTATTAGTGTCGCTGTTCCCGCTAGGTAGCTATTTTTTTTTATTGCGATTTTTTTTTTTTTTACTAAAGACATGTGGCTAAATAAATTTTGGCCTAAATGTTTGACTAAAATTTCGTTTATTTGATTTTTTTTTAACAAAAAGTAAAAAATAGTGTTTTTTTTTCAAAAATGTCGCTCTATTTTTGTATATAGCGCAAAAAATAAAAATCGCAGAGGTGATCAAATACCACCAAAAGAAAGCTCTATTTGTGGGAAGAAAAGGACGCAAATTTTGTTTGGGAGCCACGTCGCACGACCGCGCAATTGTCTGTTAAAGCGACGCAGCGCCGAATCGCAAAAACACCTTGGGTCATTTACCAGCGTATTGGTCCGGGTCTTAAGTGGTTAATATCAAGCATTGGAAAATATAAGGGAAAAAAAAGGACTATACAATTTTATTGTACGAGGCTTTTTGAGACGGGAGATACCATTTCACAGAAACAATTGAAAGTAATGAAAAGAGCATAGGGACACTGTAGTTGTCAGATTGAGCCTCGCTGTTGTAGGGCGAGTTGTGGGGGTGTTTTGTCTGTGTTGCAACCCGCTCTTAGACACGGGCAAAACTCGCCGTTCAACACACCAAACCCTGCCACTCAGACAAAACTGGACCTTAAGCACACTCTAAACCCGTGCCACAACAGCGAGGCACAAAATGACAAATATGGTGTCCCTCCGTTGTTTTTATAGCATTCAATTGTGGCCATCAAATGGTATCTCCCATAGAAAAAAAGCCTCCTATGATGTGCTGTTGTCACGTCACGCCAGCTGATCAGGAAATAAGCTGGAGTGCTCTTCCGTTCTGCACATACAGGGGCACTTTTTTTTTTTTTTTGTTCCATACATTTTATTGTAAAACAGAACAGCATACATTATTTAAAGTAGTAATAACAGTACAGAATCGATTACAAAAACATATACAGTAGCACTTTTCGATGGAAGGCCCAAATTGACAGAACACTGACATTACAATATACTCAGGGAAAGAAGTCGGTATACTTGGAGGGGGATCCCAGAACTAGGCCAAGGAGCCAGTCTCTTTGCCCTAGTTCTGGAATCCCACTGGAAGTGCTACACACCCTGTGTATAATGATGAGGTTTTTTTTTTTTTGCACATGTAGCAAGCACAAAGTCTGCAACTAGTTAAATAATTTCTATAGTAAAAATATTGTATTCTGGTAACTTTATGGGTTTACTACCTGTAATGATGTCATTTGGTAGATACGTTTTTATTTTACTTTATATATGTTTTATTTATTTCTCTAGCATAAGTGACAGTTACAATGGCTGCCACAAACCATATGGGGTGACAGCTCTGCTGCACAATTTCACTGCAGAATAAACAGTGTTGTCATCCTAGTAAAGGAAGTGGACAAATAACAGATCCTCTGGCAGGATTAAAAATGTATATACAGTAAAACCTTGGTTCGAGAGCGTTTTGCAAGACAAACAAAATGTTTTAATAAATTTTGCCCTGATATACAAGCGATGTCTTGATATAAGAGTAGCGTCATGTCACAACCGAGTATAGAAAAGAAGAGAGGAGCCTCTAAGTGTAGCAATATGGTTACATTTAAAGCGGTTGTAAACCGCATACACTTTTTTTTTTTTTGTGAACCTGCAAGGCAAAAGGCATAATCAGCTAGTATGCACCGCATACTAGCTGATTATGAAATACTTACCTCGGAACGAGGTGAAGAACACTTACCTGGTCCACGCCGAGCGAGATGTCATCTTGCTCCGGCGTGTCTTCCAGGTATCGCCGCTCCAGCGCTGTGATTGTCTGGAGCGGCGATGGGTTGGCGGCTGCCGGTCCTTTCGGCGTGGATATCCCCTGCGCATTGCGAGGGGAATATCTCCTAAACCGTACAGGTTTAGGAGATATTCTTTATACCTACAGGTAAGCCTTATGATAGGCTTACCTGTAGGTAAAAGTAAAAAAAAGTGGGTTTACAACCACTTTAATGAAGGTACAACATTTAGCAACTTATTGCTACACTTAGAGGTGCCTCTCTTCTCTTTTATACCCTGTAAAAAAATGCTTTGATATACAAGTGCTTTGGATTACAAGCATGTTTCTGGAACAAATTATGCTCACAAACCAAGGTTTTACTGTAATTATGTTACTGGAGACTGTTATATGAATGCTATTAACAGGTTGTATTATGTATCTAAATGTTTAATTTGCCCATAGTTTTACCCTTTTAAGTTTAAAAACCATTTTCCGTTTCAGAAATCACAGTAAATATACAGATCTTCATATTCGAAAACTATTTCTGCCTCCAGTGTACTCAGTGCCTTGGACATCCTGTTCTAGAGCCCAGACACAGCGCATTTTCATATCGAAGAGGTTAGTTGTTTGTCCCGTGCCTCCAGGCCTCCATCTGCCTTTCATTTTATCTGATCACCCTCTGGCTGTAATTTACTTCTCCTTATTTCGGCAATGAATGGTCCAGCTTTCTCTGTCACTGCAGGCAAGTCAGCTCTGGGTTTGCTCATCCAATTACTGTCAGCAAGAAAGACAGATATAGAGTATTGTGTGTACATTCCCCTTGACTCACTGAGGTGCCAAGCTCTCAGTCATGACAGGACGTTCTCCTCAGACACAGGCCCACCTGTTTGTAGGGTACCAGCCCACAGCTGCCTAGTGCAGTATATTCACTGAGCTACCAATCTGTGAGTTATATACATATACAGTATATATAGCCTAAATATATAAATATTTAAATGCATATGCAATAGCATATTAGGCCTCTTTCACATGGGGCATACTAAAGCGAACGCTTGTTGGAGGGCCATGTTAGTACAAGAGGGCTGTGCACCTGCATAGATGTCAGCTTTGGAGCATCTTCTATGTCTATTCAGCTGCTGCGTCCAAATTGACATCAGTAGGTCTGCTTACATGGGGATACACCTGTGCATCTCCATTGGGGTAAATACGACCCTCCACCAGTATATGCTTTGGTACACTCCGTATAAACAAGGCCATAGCCAAATAAAATACCAGATAACTAATATGGGACTTATATCTACATTTATTTTACATGTATAATCCCAGGTTTACACTGGGTTGTGAGATTTCATTCCCGCATGTCAGTCCCGATTTGGGCCACTATTTCAGAGACATCTGTGCAGGTTTTTGCACAGATGTCACTGTAAATCACAGCCTAAAATCGCAAAAAAGTAGTACAGAAATCGGTGGAGCGCCACAGATGCATCGATTAGGACGGTGCCATTGCCGACTAATGCCGCCAATTTGAAATGCGATTGGACATGTCAAATCGCATGTCAAATTGTACCAATGTGAACCAGGGCTAAAAGGATTTAGGGTCCATGCATACTAGGCGGCAGAAAAAATACCAGAATTGTTGGCAAAAAAAAAAATCAGAAGATAAAATGCTTCTACAGAGCAATACTGTACATGTGTTCAGGCACATTTAGGCACTTTTGCATTTATAAGCGATTTTACCCGAAAACAATAAAACATTTACACTTAAAAATGTTTAAAGTGTCTAAATCAGGGCTCGACAAAATCCGGGCGCCAGGTCGCAATTGCGACAAGAAATTGTGACCTGGAGCCTGCACCCGCCGGTAATTGAGGCCGCGGCTTTGCGGCCTACAAGGCTGCGGCCTCAATTACCGGCCGTAGCGGGCCCGCCGCGATCGCGTGGCGGGGGAGGTGGGGGCGCACGGAGCGCAGGATCCTGTGTCTCTGTGCGCCCCCGCTGCGCGATCGTGGTGGGCCTGTAATTGAGGCCACGGCTTTGCGGCCTTGTGAAGTCCCAAGCTCCCTTCTATGACCTGGCACCATCTGGTGGTGGCCATTGGCATTACAAGTAAAACAGCCGCTCTAATGTGTAATTTTTCACTGCCATCTCCTTCCCTCTAATTAGAACCCCCAAACATTATATATATATTTTATTCTAACACCCTAGAGAATAAAATAGTGATCGTTGCAATACTTTCTGTCACCCCGTATTTGCGCAGCGGTCTTACAAGTGCACTTTTTTGGGGAAAAGAAATACACTTTTTTTAAATAAAAAATAAGACAGTAAACAGTAAAGTTATCCCATTTTTTTTTTTATATTGTGAAAGATAATGTTACGTCGAGTGATACCCAACATGTCACGCTTCAAAATTGCGTCTGCTCGTGGAATGCTGACAAACTTTTACCCTTTAAAATCTCCATAGGCGACGTTTAAAAAATTCTACAGGTTGCATGTTTTGAGTTACAGAGGAGGTCTAGAGCTAGAATCATTGCTCTCGCTCTAACGATCGTGGCGATACCTCACATGTGTGGTTTGAATACCGTTTACATATGCGGGCGCTACTCACGTATGTGTTCGCTTCTGCGCACGACGCAACGCATTTCCTGGCTCCTAACTTTTTTAGCTGGATCCTAGATTCCAAGTAAATTTGTCAAACCCTGGCCTAAATGCTGTGTTTAGGCATGTTTTCAGCGAAAAAACGCATACTACAGGGCCTTGGAATTATTTTCTTCCACGCAGCCAGTCCCTGGTGTCAAAAGGGTTGACAGATTGAGGTTACAGATTTTCTTAGGCCTAGGAAATTCTGCTCTGAAGATTGCCCCTCCACCCCAGCAGCTTCTGCAATAAAGTAATTTTTTATCAGACCTTCATCCTTGTACATTTTTGGGTCAATCTTGGCCATATCTTCATTTAACCACTTGCTTACTGGGCACATATACCCCCTTTCTGCCCAGGCAAAATTTCAGCTTTCGGCACTGTCACGCTTTAACTGACAATTGCGCGGTCGTGCAACGTGGCTCCCAAACAAAAAAAAAGAGCGAACATTTTGAAAAAAAATATTTTTTAATTTTTGCTATAATAAATATCCCAATTTTTTTTATAAAAAAAACTTTTTTTTTTTTTTCTCAGTTTAGGCTGAATAAGTATTCTTCTACATATTTTTGGTAAAAAAAAAATAGCAATAAGCGTATAGTAATTGGTTTGCACAAAAGTTATAGCGTCTACAAAATAGGGGATAGAATTCTGACATTTTTTTTTTTTACTAGTAATTAGGGTTGTCCCGATACCACTTTTTTAGGACCGATACCAAATACCGATACTTTTTTTAAATGTCATGTGACAGTTTTCAAACCACAATACAGACTAAGGATATTTTCTTTAGAATTATGAAGAACTCTAACTCAAGACATTATAAAAGAATAAAAATGTTTTATTTGCTTGTCACACAGTAGTAAAAAACTCAAAGAATTTTCACAGAACATGTTGATAAATACAAAAAAAGTATTCTATTTAGGCATCGGGAGCATTTGCGCGAGTACAAGTACTCCCGCAAATACTCGGTATCGGTACCGATACTAGTATCGGTATCGGGACAACCCTACTAGTAATGGCGGTTATCTGAGTTTTTTGTCAGGACTGCGATATTGCGGCGGACACATCGGACAATTTTGACACATTTTTGGGACCATTCACATTTATACATCGAACAGTGCTATAAATATGCATTGATTACTGTTACTGGCAGGGAAGGGGTTAACACTAGGGGGCAAGGAAGGGGGTTAATTGTGTTCCCTGGGAGTAATTCTTACTGTGGGGGGAGGGGAGTAACTGGGGGAGGTGACCGATCTGTGTCCCTATGTACAAGGGGCACAGCATCAGTCTCCTCTCTCCCTGAGATCACATGTAATGTGTTACAGATTTTCTTACAGAGATACTTACACAGAGATCCACGTCTAATGGCCAATCGTGGGTACCTGGCACACATCGTGGCCGCCAGGCACGTGCATCGGCATCTCAGTGATGTGCAGGGCACGCGCACGCCGCCGGAGGAGCCGAGCCCGTAAAAAGACGGCTTCCCGGACCTATAGAGCCACCTTGTGGCCGTCTTTTTACAATGGCCCAGCTCTGAAGAAGTTAATGTTCTTTGTTCAAGTTTTTGTAGATACTTTATAACACTTTCTACGCTATTGTTGGAGACATTAACCTCTTTAAGACCAAGCCTATTTTTGACACTTGTTTACATGTTAAAATCTGTATTTTTTGCTAGAACCCCCAAACATTATACAGTGGAACCTTGGATTATGAGCATAATCCGTTCCAGGAGAATGTTTGTAATCCAAAGCACTTGCATATCAAAGAGAGTGTCCCCATAGAAGTCAATGGAAACTAAGATGATTCATTCCACATTGACTTCTATGGCATGCATAGAGATGGGGGCACCCGAGAGACTCGGAAATACTCGGAGACCACTTGGCTGCACTCAGGCTCGGAAACACTCTGGAACTGAGTATTTCAGAGAGTTTCTGAGTATTTCCAAGTATTTCCGAATGGCTCCGAGTGTCACCGGCGCCCCCGCACCTCTGGCCAAATGCAGTACTGCGTACCACAGAGGCTTGATTCCTAAGTCAGGATTTAAAAAATAAATAAAATAATTGCTTGTATTGTGAAACACTCGCTAACCGCGTTACTCGCAATCCGAAGTTCCACTGTATATAATTTTTAGGGTTGTCCAGATACCGATACTAGTATTTATCGGTACTCGCGCAAATGCTCCCGATACCTAAATAGAATACTTTTTTTGTATTTATCAACATGTTCTGTGAAAATTCTTTGAGTTTTTTACTACTGCGTGACAAGAAAATAAAACATTTTTATTCATTTTTACTCATTTTTATAATGTCTTGAATTAGAGTTCTTCATAATTCTAAAGAAAATATCCTTAGTCTGTATTGTGGTTTGAAAACTGTCACATGACATTTAAAAAAAGTATCGGTATTCGGTATCAGCGAGTACATGAAAAAAAGTATCGGTACTTGTACTCGGTCCTAAAAAAGTGGTATCGGGACAACCCTAATAATTTTTTAGCAAAGTTCCTAGAGAATAACATGGCAGTCGTTGCAATATTTTATGTCACACCGTATTTGCGCAGCGGTCTTTTAAAAGCATTTTTTTAAAAAAAAATACATCTTACTGCTTTTAAAAAAAACTAAACAGTAAAGTTAGCGCATTTTCTTTTTTGGATATTGTGAATAGTGTTAATTTTGTCTACTAAATTAATACTATTTTACTTGACTAAAATACGCCTAAAACTGACATTTTAGTCAAAAGACTATGACTAAATTGAAACAGAATTTATAGCACAACGGCTAAATATGTGTCTGTAGTGCATGTTCAAACCTCAATAACATAAATAATAAACATGTTATTCGATTTTTACTCCAGAAGTATATGATGTTTGATAGTTCTAAAGAAATAATGCATTTAAATGTAACTAAACCCATTCAATTTTAGTTGACTAAAATCTACTGGAGATTTTAGTCCACTAAAATAAGACTAAAACTAAAACAACACAGATGACTAAAATACGACTAAAACTAAAATGGCATTTTAGTCAAAAGTCTATAAATAAAACGAAATCAAAATTTGATGTAAAAATTAACACTAATTGTGAAAGATGATGTTACGCCAAGTAAATAGATACCTAACATGTTACGCTTTAAAATTGCACACACTCATGGAATGGCGACAAACTTCCGGCTTTGTTCGGGACTCCGGGCAGCCGGCAGACATGCCAGCTGGTCACTCGGGTCTCCTGAAAGCCAATTATCTGCACTAAAATACGGTACTGTGGTGACGTCTCTGGCTGCAGGCATCATCCCTGTATAACCACTTCAACAAAATGAAGTACAGGTACGTGATTTTGCGTGAAGCGGTTAAAGTGCCCCCTGACTTCGACAAATCCTTATTATTGCCTTGGTAAATGAGCATCTGTCTTGACTCACTGGAACCATATCCTGCATGAAAGCTGCACTACCGTTCTGTGAACCTTCTTCCAACCTACACTTGCTCTTTACTTCTTCTCCGTCTGTCCTACGGGCTATGAGTTTATAATAGTTATTACTCAGGTAACGTCTTCGGACATGAGACTAACTCACACCCCAACTTGTTCATTCCTCTCTCTCTTTCACTCCTCCTGTATTCCCATGGTATGCTTCCAAGCATCCGTATCTTCTAAATCGTCTTTCTGTTTTAATCTACAATTCAGTAAAATGTTTTTTCACCTTCATACAACACCAGAGTATACTAGTTGTTCCTAGTTTGAAAATACGCTAGTACTTTACAAAGCATACCCTAATTTTGTAACGCTATGTTCCTTTACACCTACTACGAGTATCAGTATCTCGCTTACAAGTTGTAATACGACTCTCCTGTGTTAATGTACCAACTTTATTTCCTTTGCTAAAAAGTTTATAAAATTATTTGACAAGAAAGTGGTTAAAGCGATTGTACAGTCTTGTTTTTTTTCCCCTCTAAAAATAACAAACATGTTATACTTTCCTGTTTTGCACAAAGCAGCCCAGATCCTCCTCTTCTCAGGTCCCTCTTCGGCTCTCCTGGCCCCTCCTTCCTGTCAAGTGGCCCCATAGCAAGTGGCTTGCTATGGGGGCACCTGCCTAACAGATCTAGTATGCCCATTCAGACAAGGAGCTCCAGTTTGGCCCCTCCCCCTCTCTCTTTATTGGCTGACTGACTTTGATTGACAGCAGTGGAAGCCAATAGCACTGCTGCTGTGTCTCAGTCAATCAGGAGGAGAGTCACAGACGGCCTAGGCACTCGTGGACATTGCTAGAGAGAGATGGGGCTCATGTAAGTATTAGAGGATGCTACTGAACACAGAAGGTTTTTTATCTTAATGCTAGAAAGATTTTTGTAATCGATAAATAACGAGAATACTTGTTGATATTATTCTTCTAGCATGTATGTTTAGTTTCATCAATCACAATCTTCATCTTTTTGCAGGTTCCAAAAAAAAAAAAAAATGCAGCCAGTTACAAGAGATCGCTATAAAGAACTTAGTCCAGCACTGACTCCAGAGGGCAATGTTGTTATGAGCTTTAGCTTTGACAGTTATCAGCTCGAAGAAGAAGAACTACAGACAGCTGGAAATGCTCAAACACAAGGAGTCCTTACCTTAATGGAGCCAGGTATAGCTAGATGCCTCCTATATAAAAAAAATATAATTTTATTATTTTGATATTATTATTGTAGTTTAACACAATCAGTAAAAAATATGAATTGCTTTTGTAATTGACCTGTATGTTTATAATATGTATGAATGAGATGTAGTCAAGAGACACGTACATACAATTCAATGGACCAACAATGTCCAGGTATCTAAAAGATAAGAACAGCTTTACATCTTATGTTAATCCAGCAGTAAATCACGTACAAGTCCATGTACTATTAGGCATAACAGGTACATTGGTGCTAGAAATAACAAAGAGACAAAAAAATAAAAATAAAATATAGGGAAAAAACCACCACCAAATAAGAATCTAAAACAAACAGTTCTGTCCTACTTTCTGGAATGGGACTTCTTCTATCTACAACCACACCTTAAAAAAAGAGAAATAAAAAAAAAAGAAGGAAAAAATAAATAAAACATTTTTGGATCATACAGTACAGGTTTCACCGTCTTCCAGCCACATATCAAAAACACACTGGAGAACTTCTGTGGTCGCCCCCTATGGATGTAAATAATTTTCCTATACACAAGGGTAGTATTTCTTTCTTTCTTCCAGTCCCTCAATGATGGGGCTACCGCCTGCATCCAGGCATATGTATGAATTTAAACATGGATGGTCATACTACCCATGATTTTTTTATCACTATTTTTCCTTTGTATTGGCTCTTCAAAATGACAATATTGTTAAAAAGTTTAGGGCAGCATGCCAATTTTGGTAGTAAAAAAGTACATTTTGTATAGAATATACATCGTGGAACTCGACAGTGGGGAACAGTGGGGAACAGCTCTGATCATCTCTATGGTCTAGGCCAAGACCCAGGTGGGGGGGGGGGGGGTTTGGCACACGGGGGTAAGTGATTTTTTGTGGGCAATTTGGGAGCACATTATTCTTTAATTACATTGTAGTAATGTAATGAAATAGTTCAACTCACCATAATGCAGAATTAGTGGGATCCCTGAGTGTGTGACTTGCCACGTCACCTGCCACCAGATGCTGAACGTCACTTGCCACGTCACCTGCCATGTTGCCTCCCACCAGATGTGGATTGTCACTTTCCACGTCACCTGCCATGTTGCCTCCCACCAGATGTGGATTGTCACTTTCCACGTCACCTGCCATGTTGCCTGCCATCAGATGCGGAATGTCACTTGCCACATCACCTACCACAAGATGTGGAATGTCACTTGCCACATCACCTGCCACAAGATGCAGAATGTCACTTGCCTTGTCACCTGCCATGTTGCCTGCCATCAGATGCGGAATGTCACTTGCCACATCACCTACCACAAGATGTGGAATGTCACTTGCCACAAGATGCAGAATGTCACTTGCCACGTCACCTGCCATGTTGCCTGCCATCAGATGTGGAATGTCACTTGCCACATCACCTACCACAAGATGTGTAATATCACTTGCCACGTCACCTGCCACGTTGCCTGTGACCAGATGTGGAATGTCACTTGCCACGTCACCTGCCACGTTGCCCGCCACAAGATGCGGAATGTCACCTGCCACATTGCCTGTCACCAGATGCAGAATGTCACTTGCCAGGTTACCTGTAGGGCTGCGCATCTTCACCGGTCTCACGATTCGATGCGATTACGATTATCAAGTCCATGATTCGATTCGATTCCGCGATGCATCACGATGCATCACGATTCCAGCGCAAGTGCGCATGGCTCTCCCCCCAAAATACTAAACGGGGTGATCAGAGACTGCAGACGTGGTAGAGGAGATGATCAGAGACTGCGGGCATAGTACAGGAGATGATCAGAGACTGCGGACATGCTACAGGGGATGATCAGAGACTGCGGACATGCTACAGGGGATGATCCGAGACTGCGGACATGCTACAGGGGATGATCAGAGACTGTGGACATGCTACAGGGGATGATCAGAGACTGCGGACATGCTACAGGGGATGGTCAGAGACTGCGGACATGCTACAGGGGATGGTCAGAGACTGCGGACATGCTACAGGGGATGGTCAGAGACTGCGGACATGCTACAGGGGATGGTCAGAGACTGCGGACATGCTACAGGGGATGATCAGAGACTGCGGACATGCTACAGGGGATGATCAGAGACTGCGGACATGCTACAGGGGATGATCAGAGACTGCGGACATGCTACAGGGGATGATCAGAGACTGCGGACATGCTACAGGGGATGGTCAGAGACTGCGGACATGCTACAGGGGATGGTCAGAGACTGCGGACATGCTACAGGGGATGGTCAGAGACTGCGGACATGCTACAGGGGATGGTCAGAGACTGCGGACATGCTACAGGGGATGGTCAGAGACTGCGGACATGCTACAGGGGATGATCAGAGACTGCGGACATGCTACAGGGGATGGTCAGAGACTGCGGACATGCTACAGGGGATGGTCTATATTTCTCCTCCATACAGCCCAGTCCCTGCCTGCAGTGACAATGACTTATCACAGGTGACACATCAGATTCCACTACATGCCCGTACCCCCCCTGGGTCCCCGGATCACAGCACCCCCTTCTTCCTCTGTTATCGACAAGATGCACACGAGTAGAAGCAATAGCACTTATTAGGGAATCATACATTAAGTGACCGCTCTGCTATTTAATATCATATAGATGGTGCCACACCACAAAAAATAGGGCTTGTAGGATACAGTCATCTTATCAGAGGTTGTAAAAATAGGGCTAGCCTGCAATGACACAAGTAATGTGTAATTTAGATTAGATAACTAAGCTGAATTACACATTATTTGTGTCATTGCAGGCAGTAATGAGATGGATGATCTGCCTGCTCACCATCCCCCGATCCCCATCCTATATAATACCTTCTCATAATTTGTGCTCATAAAAACGTACAAGGCATTTGAGGAAAGCAAAGCAGCAGTGAGTCAACTTGTTTCCTATTCACCTACTATTCGTGATATTATATTCTATATAATATAATATCCTGAATAGTAGGTGCATAATGAATGAATGAATGAAAAACTTATATAGCGCGGCACATGCGAACTAAATCGCCTCTGGGCGCTTGTTGTTCCTGTCTCCTTTGGAATCAAAAGAGATGAGTCTTGATCTTTCTCCTGAATGCTAGGTGGTTCTCCTCCAACCGAATGCTGGTTGGTAAAGCGTTCCATAGTCTGGGACCTTGGACCGCGAATCTTCTATCTCCTTTGGACTTGTAGCTGGCTTTTGGTATCTGGAGTAGATTTTGGTTGGTGGATCGCAAGATGCGATTGGGATTATGAACTTTTATTTTTTCGCACAGATATCGGGGAGCATTCCCATGGATACATCTATGCGTTAGACAGAGTGCTTTAAAAGCAATTCTGTCTTTCACTGGCAACCAGTGAAGGGCTCTCAGTGAAGATGAGATGGATTCCCAGGGTTTTTTCCCAGTCACAAGTCTGGCGGCCGTATTTTGAACGACTTGCAGACGAGCGATTTGGTACTTCGGGAGTCCGAGGTAAAGGGCATTTGCATAGTCCAGTCTGGAGTTAACAATTGTTCCCACCACGACTGCTACGTCTTCTTTAGGAATGAAAGGAATAAGTCTGCGTAGTAGGCGCAGCAGATGGTGAGATCCGCTGACTACTGACCCTATTTGCGCGTCCATTGTCATGTGGGAGTCGAAGATGACACCAAGACTTTTGACTTTGGCGCTAGGGGTGATGATTTTGCCCAGAATGGGCGGGGGTGTCCACGTTGTTGCTGGTTGGTTCCTACGCTTGGCGTGAAACAGGAGAAGTTCTGTTTTCGCTCCATTGAGTTTAAGATAACTCTTGGTCATCCAGTCCTCTATCAAAGAGAGACATGTCTCTAGATTGAGGTGGTGATCCTTTTTATTGCAAATGCGGAAATACAGTTGCGTGTCATCTGCATATGAGTGATAGAGCAGTTTTTGACTGCTGATGATTTCAAAAAGAGGACGAAGATAGATGTTGAATAACACAGGCGATAGAGGGGATCCTTGAGGGACTCCGCATGATACTGTGCGTTTTCCAGAGGTGAAAGGTCCTAACTTCACTATTTGCGAACGGTTTTCCAAGAAAGAGGAGAACCAAGATAAATCGCCTTCTGCGACTCTGGCTACTTCAGCTAGCCGAGTCAATAGAAGCTTGTGGTCTACTGTGTCGAAAGCTGCGCTTAGGTCCAACAGAACCAGGAGACAAGATTCTCCTTCGTCTGCGGCCTCGAGAGCGTCGTCCCATATCTTGAGCAATGCGGTTTCTGTCCCGTGTCCGGGCCGGAAACCCGATTGATATGGATCAAGTAGGTTGTGGGTATCTAGATGCTGTTGCAGCTGTTGTACCACTACTTTCTCCATGACCTTAGAAAGAGAGTTTAGGCCTGTTATGGGACGGCGGTGGAGTGGATCCTTGGGGTCCAGGGTGGGTTTCTTCAAGATAGGCCGAATTATACCCTCCTTCAACTGGGAGGGCACTATGCCCTCCCTAAAGGATTGGTTAATAAGCTGCGTGATCGGAGGCGCCAGGAAGTCGGCACATTCCTTCAGCAGTTTAGTGGGGATGATATCATTCGGCGCAGTGCTGTTACGCAGAGCGCCGATGATATTTTTAATGTCATGAGTATAGACGGGTTCCAGCGTGAACTTACCTGATTGTGGTGAGTTTCTGCCGGTGTTGTGTGAATAATTACTGGGGGGGCTCGGGGGGGAGTTGTTCTGCTGAATGCTTTGCCGGATTCCCTCAATTTTATTAATGAAGTAATCCGATAAATCATTGCAAAATTCTTGTGTGTCCGAATTGGGGGCTTCAAGACATCCTGGATTCATGGTCTGAGTGACCAGCTTGAAGAGCTCGCGGGGGCGGTTGAGGGCGCTGTTGATGGCCTCAGAAAAATAATTTTTCTTGGCATCGAAAATTTCCTTGTGGTATTTTCTAGTTATTGCCTTGTAGATGGAGAGGTTCTCAACTGATGGACTTCTCGTCCAGGCGGCTTCAGCCCTTCTGCGCTCTTGCTTCAGTGACGCCAGCTGGTTGTTGAACCAGCCTGCGTTATTTTTCCGGATGTGGGTTTTACGTTTCGGCGCTATTAAGTCGGCTGACTGTAATAGGGCTGTGTTAATGGAATCCAGTGTTTCTTCAGCCGATTGATGCGGCTGAATTGTTTTTATTTTTTTCCTTAACGTGGCTTTGAAGAGTTCCGAGTGGAGCTTCTTCTGACATCTAGTCCAGTGTGTTGTCACTGGGTTTGATGTTTTTATTAAGGGGGGGAAATTGGGAATAATGAATTTAATTGCATGGTGGTCTGTCCATGGCAATGGTTCATTTCCCAAGATTTTTATTTCCAGATCGTGTCTGAAAATAAGATCGAGCGTGTGACCTGAAGCATGTGTGGGCCCACATACTAGTTGCTGAAGCCCTAATCCTTCCAGGTGGTCAATGCAGGCGTCGGCAATGGGGTCTTGCGGGGAGTTGGCCCAGAGGTTGAAATCCCCGAGCAGCAAAAGGTGTTTGCTGTTCAGGGTATAGGTGGAGATAAAGTCCGTCAATGAAGGGAGAAGCTGCGATTTTGGGCCGGGTGGCCTATAGCAGAGTAGAATCCGGACTGTCTCCTGGGAGTTTGCTTGCAGTTGTAGAGTAAGGGTTTCCATGAATGGAAGAGGGTTTTGAAGGACTGGTTTTGTGATCGCAAGGTGCGTCTTATGGATCACCGCCAATCCTCCTCCTCTTTGCCCTATTCTGTTTTCCGTTATAATACGGTAGTTATCTGGCACCAATTCTCCTAGAATGGTGTTACAGTCGGCTGTAAGCCAGCTCTCTGTAATAAAGAGGCAGTCTAAGTCATGTTGCAATAAGAAATCATGGATTTCTAATCGGTGTTTTACTGCCGATCTAGTGTTGATCAAAGCACATGATATGTGCTTAGGTTGGGGCAAACGGCTGAGACCTTTGACAATTGATCTTCGATTGATCCTCAATAGGCGCTCCGTTTGAAGGGCTTTTTTGGTAATGGCTGGTAGTATTGCGGCAAATCGCCTCAGACTCCAAATGGCCTCTGCCGAGTATTGCAGATTAACCATGGTAGCCAAACACCAGGGGGAGGGGGGGGGTTAAGGATTGTCAAGGATTAACTGAATCCTCAATCCTGACTTGGTCCAGAGGAAGGCAAAAAAAACCCTGACCGTGCTACGCCAATATGCAGCGGCAGGGAAAAAAATTCCTTCCTGACCCCTTGATAGGCGATCGGCGAACCCTGGATCAAGTTGTAATAGTTGAGATTTGGGGCTGGGTGTAGTAAGATGACCTGCCGATCGGCAGCAGGATCCAGGCTGAAAAAACTCCCAGATTGGGTGGATCGGTGCTGCCGTTGGGGCCAGGACTGGTAGACAGGGGTGTGAGGTACTTTCCAGGGGGTAAGGGGTGGGTATCAGGTCCGTTTTGGGACTTTGGTGGTGGTTGGAGGGGGTGAGAAGCGGCGCGCCGCTAGGCCGCGGGTGAAGCCGCGGCCTTTCCTAGTTGCGGCTGCCGCGATTGCCTCCAGGCCGGCGCGGAGGTACCGAAAAAGCGCCCGAGACGGCGGAAAATTGCAGGGATTGCAGGGATAGGTGGCGGATGGTTAGTTAGAGAGGGGCTGGTAGTGTGGGGGCATAGAAGAGTAGGTGTGGATAGGGTGGAGAGCCGTGGCTTTAAGTTGCAGCGGTGGCTTGTCCTGAAAAGGACGGCTGCCTGCAACCTCAGTGGATGGCTTACCTGCTGGAGAGGGGTGAAGGAGGGAAGCCAGGGGGGCCAGGTAGAGCCGGGGGAAAGCCGGTGGAGAGTTGCTTGAGGGATAGAGGGGTAGAGCAAGCCTACCTAGCAGTCTGCCTAGCCACTATCTGCCTGTCTGGTCCCTGGCGAGAGCAGACTCGAGCGGAAGACCGGAGCGTCCTACTCTCCCACTGACACTGACTGACTGAAGTGGTGATTGAACTGGTGAGCACAAATCCTAGTGCATAGGAAACAAATTAAAAGCCTGTAGTTCCTCTTTGCCACTGTTCCACTGCTGCTTTGCTTTCATAAATCTTTAACCCCTGATGTGCTTCTGGGCTTCATAACTGGAGAAAATATACAGATCCTCAGCTTACAGTACTATGTCTGTGTGTGTGTGTGTGTGTGTGTGTGTCAGCCAGTGTCTCTTCTCTTGTGTAATGATGTTTTGTACCTGTCTGATGATGAGGATGAAATGTCTCCTCTCCTGCTGCCTGTGTGATGAGACAACCATGGCCTGGCTCACTCGGGTCTCTCTCCCTGGTCTCCCAGTCCTGCTCTTGCAGCTGCTGCATGTGACTGAGTCGGGTGAAGGGCGGACGGTCTCCCCTGTGCAGCCGATGAGGAAAGCTGAGCGTGAGTCAGAGAACACATGTCTTCTCCTCTGTCTCACTCGTGTCGGACCTGCGACACACTCTCAGGGCGGCTGGGGATGACGTCAGCGGGAGGCGGGAAAAAAAACGGCTTGAAAACTTCTGCTGTTTTTGGAGGCAGGGCATGGCGCGGCGGCACGGCAGGAGGATGACGTCATCATTAATCGATTACTTAAAGCTGTAGCATCGAAATCGCATCGTGGGCGGCCGAATCTTGATGCATCGATGTTACGATTATTTTTGACACCCCTAGTTACCTGCCAAGCTGCCTACCACAAGTGCGAAATGTCACTTGCCATGCTGCCTGCTACTGTATTGGTGGCAGCACTGGTCAATTAAGCACAGAGGGGTGCGGAGTGAAGGCAGGAGAGCGGCAAGAGATGATGTCATCTCTCTGCTCCCGCCATACCTCCGACATTGAGGCTGACAGGGCGGAGGAGCAGCAATGCGGGGGTGGAGAGAGATGATGTCCTCTTTCTGTTTCCCGCCGCACCTCCGACATTGAGGCTGACAGGGTGGAAGAGCAGTGATGCGGGGGCAGACAGAGATGATGTCATCTCTGCTTGCCCGCCCGCTTGCTTATCTCTTCCACCCGGCGCTCATATGCCGGATTGACGACCCCTGGTCTAAGCGACCGGTAGCGATGAACATTTCATCACTTCCAGTTTCACCGGATGTAAACAAATCCTTAGTGGTTTGAAAAAAGCATTGAAGCACACCAATCTTGGTGTGATCCGAATCTCTTGAGGACCCTAGGTCTCTCAGTAAAGAGTACCTGTCCCTGATCTCTTGTGGAAATCTAATGGGATATCCTGTAAAGGCCTTTAAAATGTCGCCTATGGATAATAACATTTACATCGTTTGTTACAGTTGCAAGGTGTGCAATTTTTAAAGCATGACATGTTTGGTATCTATTTACTTGGTGTAATGTCATCTTTTGTATTTTACCAAACAATTGGATATTATAGAGTGTTGTTTGTGCATTCAAATTAGAAAATTGAAAAAAAAATTGAAAAAAAAATGAAAAAAAATTGAAAAAAAAAAAGTTGCAATACCCACCATTTTATTCTGTAGGGCCTTTGCTTTACATTTTCTTAAAGGGCTCTTGTCACCCCCATGTTCACGCCGCACAAAGGCGAACACATGCGCTTCTCCCACATGCGCACAAATAGCAATCATACCACACATGTGAGGTATCGCCGCGAACCCTAGGTAAAAAGTACCTGTCACTGCATATTGCTATCACAGGGGACATTAACATTCCCAGAGTAGGCCTTTCCTGTGGGAGATTCTTTGAAGGGTAGGATTTCCTCTGGTATTTATCCAGTGGCTATAAACAATACAGTAAAACCTTGGATTGCGAGCATGATTCGTTCCGGAAACATGCGTGTTATTTAAAGCACTTGTATATCAAAGAATTTCCCCATACGAAATAATGGAAACTCAGATGATTGGTTCCACAACCATTTATTCACAAGTCCTTCAGTTTATACTCCATATAAAAAGGTTATAGCAATGTGACCTCGTTGTGTAACCATTAAATGTCCATCCACAAATGGAAGCCTCCACAATGGGATTAGCAGCAAAATCCATCAGAAACTACAGAGTATAAAAGAGAAGAGAGGCACCTCTAAAGCCTCGTACACACGCTCGGTTTTCTCGGCCAGAAACAGAAAGGAAACTGCTGGCAGAGCTTTTTGGCCAAGTAAACCGTGCGTGTGTACAAGGCTTTGAGGTTTCTCGTCGAGAAAACTGCCCAGAATCTAGACGAGAAAAATAGAGAACCTTCTCTCTATTTTCTCGTTTTGATTCTCTGCAGTGTTTTCCTGCCTAGAAACCTGAGCTTGTGTATACTTAACTGCCTCCATGGAAACCCGCGCATGCTCGAAATGACTTTGACACATGAGCGGTATCTTTGAAGACATAGGCAGGGTGAAGCAAGATCGGCATCGAATGTTACGAGCGCCTGCTCGTCGTAGTCGATGATGTCATTGTGTTCGTACCATTCAAAAGAACAGCGGTTCTTTTGAATCGTACGTGTGTACACTGACGAGAATCCTGGCCGTGTGTACAGGGCTTAAGTGTAGCAATATGGTTACATTTAATGAACGTACAACATTTAGCAACTCACATGGATGGTCTATGACTGTGGACAGCTTTACCCCGGATTCCTGCATACTTAGATGTGCCAGTTTTAATCATCAACCATGTGAGTTGCTAAATGTTTTACCTTCATTAAATGTAACCATATTGCTACACTTAGGCCCTGTACACACGATCAGACATGTCTGATGAAACTGGTCTGCAGACCAGTTTCATCAGACCAGTTTGATGGTGTGTACGGCCCATCAGACCGTTGTCCGTCAAACCAAAGTTTTAAAACATGCTTTAAAACCTGTCTGATGGAACATGTCCGTCGGACAGGTTCGATGGTTAGTACACAAAAGCATCGGACCAAAATTCCATGCATGCTCAGAATCAAGTCGATGCATACTTGGAAGCATTGAACTTTGTTTTTTCATCACGTCGTTGTGTTCTTCGTCACCGCGTTCTGGTCTGATCGGATTTTGGTCCGATGGTGTGTACGCACATCAGACAAGTTCAGAGTTGTCTGATGAAAACGGTCCGTCAGACAAGTCTCATCAGACATGTCTGATCGTGTGTACAGGGCCTTAGAGATACTTCTGTTCTGCTTTTTATTCAGTTGGGACATGACTCTACTTGTATATGACATGACGCTACTCTGAGGCCTCGTACACACGACCGGTTTCCTCGGCAGAATCCAGCAAGAAACTTGTTGGGAGACGTGCTTTGCTGAGGAAACCGGTCGTGTGTACATTTTTCGACGAGGAAACTGTCGACAAACTCGACATGCCAAAAAGAGTTCTCTTTGTCCTCGACGGGAATGGAGAAAATTGGCTCGTTGAGTTCCTCAACAGCCGAACAAGGAACTCGACGAGGAAAACGACAGTTTCGCCCGACGAGTTCCTCGGTCGTGTGTACAAGGCCTGATTGGAGCACCGTTTGCACTTTGGGACTTAGTGTTGATTGAATTACTTTGAACACAATTTTTTATCAATTTATGGAGCAATAATGTGTGCATCACTTTTCTTGTCATTGATTATGGTTGTTATTTTTTCCTTGTTTTTTTCACATTATTTTGATTAAGTGGTAATATCACATAATTACTATTCCTACATATTATTTATCACATTGGATTGGTGGTATTTATTACCATTAATATTCACAAAGTCATCAAAGATCACTCAGCTCACCCCCCACCTCTCTCATCTGCCCGTTGATGGTTGGTAGGGTATTTGTTTTGGTTAGGAGTGATACATCCTTTCTGGCACATAGGGAATTCCGGATTGTATTTGGATTCATGTATTAATATAGTCCTTATAATTTTATTTTTATTTTTAAAAGAAAGCGCCATTACTCTCCCTTTTATCAATTTTGTACTGGTGTGTGAGCACTAATTTTGTTGTGGCTGCTGCTTAGTCTTTTAGTTATTATTTTAGATTAGATTTATCACTCTAGGTAGTTTGGTTTTGTACATTAGTTCCCCCCATTAAATACTTGTATTTGAAGACATTGCCTGTATATCAAGTCAAAATGTATTTAAAAGTTTTGCTTGTCTTGCAAAACGCTCACAAACCAAGTTACTCTCAAACCAAGGTTTTACTGTATATCATTCTACAACAGTCACCATTTGTTTGGGGGGTCGCTTGTCTCCTACTTGTACGCTATCGTGGGAACTCGACCGGGCTTCCCCTTTGTCCCGGAATTCCGATGAAACTGACCTCCACCAGTCTTGCATACACACTGTCAGACCAAATTCCAACCGTTCAAAACGCGGTGACGTAAAACCCTACAACGAGCCGAGAAAACTGAAGTTCAATGCTTCCGAGCATGCTTTGAATTGATTCTGAGCTTGCGTGGGTTTTTCCTCCATCTGACCTGCACACAGACGATAGGAATTTCCGATCGTTTTTTTTCCATCGGGAAAAAAGAAAACATGTTCTATTTCTAAACACCGACGTACATTGATGACCTCCTGCTTTTTTGACTGATGCTGACTCTTCCCTGCATGGAGCTTTACCTGTCCTAAATGAGTTCTCCAACGTATCAGGCCTTAGGGTGAACTGATCCAAGTTTCTATTACTTGCTATTGACCCAGAGGTCCAACGAGTGCACTTATTTAGGGGTGTGTGTGTGTGTCTCGAGGGATGCTGCAAGTTTTATTCCAATAAATTTGTACTCAGTTGTTCAAACTGTCAAGGCTAAGCTGCAGTCATGGGAGAACCTTCCCTTGTCCCTCCTAGGCAGTAATAACCCTTTTAAAATGAAGATCCTTCCTAAATTTTATTATTTGTTCCTTAACTCCCTACCAATGGATTCTCCAATCGTTATTTTTCTCAATTAAATAGGATTTTTTCTTCCTTCCTCTAGGGCCCACATCCCCTTAGTTACAAATTGTCCACCCTTATGCGTCCCACATCACAGGGGGGATTGGTATTTTTGGATTGCCATAAATATCTTCTTGCAGCTCAATTGGTCACTTTGGTTTGGCGGCTAACTCCAGATAAGTCCAACCCTGCTATGATTTTGGAAGCCACGTTGTTACGCTCTGTGGAGGCACTGTCAAACCTGACTCTCAGTGGACCCAAAGCTCCCTATGATTTAACCCCTTTCATGCTTACAACCCTTCAGGCCTGGAAAGCAGGGCTAGCTTATGAAAAATATCCACTGTCTCCCCAAATACACCCCCCCCCCCTATGGAATAACCCTACCTTACCTCACTCCCCTAAACTCCATGAACCCAAAATGTGGACCAAACTCAGCATTAAACTGATCTTGAATATCACTTTAGATAATTCTGTATACTCATTCAACCATCTATGTCTATATCTCACTATAATGTCCCGCCCTCACACCTCTTTAGATATTTACAGTTGTCCAATGCTTTCAGAAGTCAGCTCCCTCCTACTGTAACACAACTTGGAAAGGGTTTTACGTTATGAATGTTTAGAGAAACCTACTTCTGTCCTACTTCTGTCCTTTATGCACATCTCCTCCCTTGAATTATCTATGCTTTGTCAGCGTTGACACTTATTTACATAGAGGCTGCCCAAAAAAATATGATAGTTTGGACTAAATGGTTGGCAGAACCTTCTACTGCAACGGCTGACACACGATCAGTCCAAACTGATGAAAACGGACTGAAGTTCAGTTTCATCAGTCCAAACCTACCGTGTGTATGGCCCATCAGACTTTTGTCCTTCAGACCAAAGTTTTAAAACTTGCTTTAAAATCGGACTGATGACCGATTGGTCAAAACCGATGGTTAGTACGCAAAAGCATCGGTTCAAAACCCGCGCATGCTCAGAATCAAGTGGACGCATGCTTGGAAGCATTGAACTTCGTTTTTTTAGCACGTCATTGTGTTTTACGTCACCGCGTTGGACTCGATCGGATTTTGAACTGATGGTGTGTAAGCCATCAGACTTCAGCCTTCAGTCCATTTTCATCAGTTTGGACTGATCGTGTGTACAAGGCCTAAGAGGTCCATCAGGCATTCCCCTTTTAGGGTCAATTTTTGATTAACCTTCATTGTGTTTCATCTCATTTGAGGGCTATCACATTGACTGTCTATCTCTTGAGCACGAGCCATATCATTTGTTTTACCTTACCACAGCGCCTGTGCATTCCCTGATGTGTTTTTTTGCACTCTAATGCTTTACTGGGACCCATTCGTGGGTATATTGCTCTAACTCTGTCATTGTTTGTTTGTGTATTTTTATACGCTAATAAAAAGATTTCCCCAAAAAAAGGGAACAGTGTAAAAATTATTTTACAAAAATATAATAATAAATAAATAATTTCATTATTATTTTTTAAAGCACCCCTGTCCCCCCCTGTTCAAAAATTATCTTAACAGTATACGTTTAAACAGGGGTTAAGTCTGCACACATTTGCAAATACATGCGTAAGCCATCGGGCCTCGTCACGGCACCCTGGTATCTGTGGTTCTATCACTAGCTTATGAGTGACTCCACAATGAAAGCACATGCATTCTGATGGATAGGTGGAGGTCAGGTGGACTGAAGGGAGCTCTCCCATTCTTAAATGTACAGGGGCACACTAAACACCCAGCAAATCGCACAATGGCTGCAACGATGTCAGTGCGTTGCCTGACCAATATAACAGTAATATTAATACAAAAAAAGTGTCCACTATCCCCACCTATAACTGGTCATTGCAGCAAGTAGCATTGGAAGGCAACATATGATATAAACAGGACCAAGGATAAATCCAATGAAAAGATCCAAGCTTTACTCACCGGCCAGCCCGCTAACAACCGAATCAACCTGTCTAACAGTATGCATTAAAACAGGGGTTTTGTCTGCACACAATTGCAAATACATGCGTAAGCCACAGAGCCTCGTCACGGCACCCTGGTATCTGTGGTCCTATCACTAGCTTATGAGTGACGCCACAATGGAAGCACATGCATTCTGATGGATAGATGGGAGGTCAGGTGGACTGACGTGAGCCTACCCCTTTTTAAAGGTACGGGGACACACTGAACACCCAGCAAATCTCAGAATGGCTGCAATGGTGTCAGTGCATTGCCTGACCAATATAACAGTAATATTAATACAAAAAAAGGTGTCCACTACCCCCACCTATAACTGGTCATTGCAGCAAGTAGCATTGGAAGGCAACATTGGAAGGCAACATATGATATAAGTTATGAAGTTAAGTAGCAATTTCTGTTTTTTGTATGTTGGATATAAAACACTAAAGGATTTCATACTAATAGGTGAACGCGCTCATACAGATAAATGCTTTCTCTTACTTCTTTGTACTGTGGTTGTTCTTCATTAAGATTCAAATCCGGAGCCTGCGGACCGATATCATGGAATATACTTTGCTATGTTACTTGCTGGGGTTGGCTTCCTCCTTCCATATAACAGCTTTATTACAGATGTGGACTATCTGCACCACAAGTTCCCAGGTGTGTTAAATGTTACATTGAATGTGTTTGCTGAGAATTTTTTTTTCCCCTTTCATGGCAAATATTTTTCCTTCTCTAACTGCTTAAAGGGAATGTATACAGCTGTTTACTTATTTTATGTCTTTATTTATTATGATCAGCATATAAACAATAAAATGTTTTAAATATCTATATTTTGAGTTAGGTAAATCTAAAATACTAGATATTAATATTTTGTATTCTAACTCTTAACCAGCAGATGGAGCTTTAGGCACTTTTCCACATGCTTTCCTCTGTTTTCTTTAGTGCCTTTGTTTTAAAAAGTTTGTTGTTTACAGAGCTCAATATTTCAAGATGATATTTTGAAATTCAAACTTTCCAGGCTATTTGGGAAAGTAAGAAAGGGATTTAGGCATTACCTTGACTAATGTTAAAAATGTAAGATGCTAAAGTTACGTCACACATCCTCTAAAAGCATAAAATATGAGCAACTGAATTTTTAGTTTCAATACTTTAATTTACTTTATATTGGCATAAGAAGCAAAACACCCAAACAGGGGCTTAGGCCGCGTACACACGAGCAGACAGATTTGTTCAAATCGGTCGGGCCGACCGATTTGAACAAATCTGTCTGCTGGGGACATATTGGTTTGATCTTGGTTTGACGGCGCAGTGACGTGGCGGTGACGTTGACGCCGCCACGTCACCACACCAGGAAGTAAAACACTTCGGCGCATGCGTCGAAACCATTCGAGAAGACATGTCTGCTGGTTAGCGTACTAACCAGCAGACATGTCGGGCGGACGGGTTCCCAGCCGACAGATTTCCAAGCATGCTTGGAAATCTGTCAGGTGGCCAAATCCGTCGGCTCGCCCGTACACACGGTCGAATCTGTCTGCTGGGACGGTCGGGCCGACTGTTTCCAGCAGATAGATTTGATCGTGTGTACGCGGCCTTAAAGAGTATGTACTTGTATAGAAATGTGAAAAAGTATCCTGTTCTCTTTTTTTTTCAAGTATATATTTTATTGAAAAAACACATGTGGAGAAATTCCACCATCACAACATAAACATACATGTCATCAGAAAATGAGTACAGAAGGGTGTATAGACAGTCCAGCCATCGCCGTAATATGATACTGTACAGAATCATACGTGAAAAGAGATCAAGACTACATTCACATTACATTCTGATCAAGTAGGGATACCGTCAATGAGTAGGAACCTCTCCGTGTTTAGTTTTATATTAAACAGGGGTTAAAGTGATAACAAGTGAATTAGAGAGAAAAGAAAAAAGAGGGGGGGACGGGGGGCAAGAAGGGAGGATGAAGGGGACATAGACAGGGCAAGAGGGTGGAGAGCGGTCAACAACTCCTCTTCTGGCCAGAGCGATGTTAAGACCCCAGTAGGGATACTCCCTCATCTGAAAAAATAAAGACATTCCAGATACCCCAAATCTCGGTGTAGGTCTCGTGTTTGTGCTGCGCAGTAAGGATCAAGTCCTCCATCTTTTTTATTTCCTCAACTTTCCGCAGCCAGCATCCAACAGTAGGTGGGCACTGCTGCTTCCAACGGAGGGGTATGCACGCCTTGGCCGCATTTAAGAGATGGCATATCAGCGATTTTTTGTAGGATTTAATTGGCATCGTTGACAGGTGGAGTAGAAAGAAAGAGGCATCTTCCGGGATCTCATACTCCGTGAACTTTTGTGTGATGCGGCGAACCTCCGTCCATAAGTTTAATTGTACATTTATTAAATTTGGCAAAGGATACATTGGAATACACCATTAGCACAATCTATTAAGACTTTGTTTAATAAGATCGATCATATATTATTTCTGTAGGAATTTACAAAGTGTAACTGACAGACTTTGAATCGCAATGCATGGGACACTTGGAGAAACTTCTTAAGAATTTTTGTAGGTTTTTAACTCTCAGGCCGCGTACAGACGAGGAGACATGTCAGCTGAACATGTCCGACGGACCGTTTCCAGCGGACATGTCTCCTCGGATATTTGATCTGATGGCTTGTACACACCATCGGACCAAAATCCCCTCGGACGGATAACGCGGTGACGTGGCGGTGACGTTGACGCCGCCACGTCACTAATCCAAGAAGTAAAATACTTCCACGCATGCGTCAAATCCAATCGACGCATGCGGGAGATTTATGTCCGCTGGTTAGGCGTACTAACCAGCGGACATGTCCAACGGACAGGTTTCCAGCGGACAAAGTTCAAAGCATGATTTGAAATTTGTCCGCTGGAAAAACCTGTCCGCTAGGTCGTACACACGATCGGATATGTCCGCTGAAACTGGTCAGCGGAGCAGTTTCAGCGGACATGTTCGATCGTGTGTACGCGGCCTTAGAAGGAAAGACCTAAGGAATTGATGACCCATTAATTAGATGTCTGATCGTACTGTATAATTGTAAATTATTATTATTATATATTATCTTATAAATTATGTCTGGGCTCAGGCTAGTCGCTTTCTTTTTCCTTCTTGTTGTTTTAGTTAGCTCTCTAATTAAATTGGCTTGAAATAGAAAATTAAGTATTTTTTATTTTTTTTGGAAATGTTTTTTTTTTTTTTATCCCAAATCATTAATACTGTAAGTATTATTTCAAGATCCAATCTACACATATGTAAATGACACAGAGCAGTTGCTCACCGAATCCCTTTTCCTCCCACTGACTGTGTCTGAGTATTTTCTTTATTTTCTTCCTATTATATTGTTTTTCCTGAATATAGCTCTGAGATGGTGAATTGGGGAGTGTGAATTCTGACTCAGATCGCCAGTGAAGAGCTCAGATCACAGCTTCATAAACTGGCAGTTACTGTGTCAGTCTATGAGGATTCTCCGTGTGTGGAGATAATTGGCGGGAGAACAAATTCAAACACTTCTCCCCCCAAATATCTCTGTTTCATAAACTGTTTATGGGCTGTGATCAGTGGTGATCCTTGGGATCACCGCTGTTCACTGCTTCATAAACGGACACCTTAATTTCATATGAAAATATGTGAATAGTAAGGCTCCTTACACACGGAGCGGTCCGTTTTTCTGTCCGCTCCGTGTGTGTCCGTCGTCTCAGCGGTGGGTCCCGCTCAGCTGTCGGCGGACAGGGCGGTCCCCGGACAGGGGACCACCCTGTCTCTCCTCCGCTATCCCCTATGGGGAATCGGATGGAAACGGACCGTCTGTCCGTTTGCATCCGATCCGATCCACCGGACGGAAGAAAAATAGGGTTTTCTTCCGTCCGCAAAACGGATCCAGACGGACGCGGATCTTAGGCGGACGTTACCGGATGCATCATCCGCTAACGGATCCGCTCCCATAGGGACACATTACAAGTCCGTAAACGGACTTGTAATTAGCGGACCGTTCGTCCGCTCATGTGAAAGGGGCCTTAGACTTTAGGGGTGTGCATTTTGTTACTGTTTTTAAATTTACAATTTGTCAATACTTTCTAAGGCGTAAATAAATAATAATTATGGGTTATTGTTTTAATATTTATTTAACTTTTTTGTCATTCGCTTTCAGGCACATCTATTGTGTTTGATATGAGTCTGACTTATATCATTGTGGCTTTAGCTGCTGTTGTCCTTAATAATGCTACAGTGGAGCTTCTTACTACTCACACGAGGATTACTGCTGGTAAGTAACAAAAACAAATCTTTTCTTTCAGTCAGTGAAGCAAATATTAAAAAAATGAATAGATATGTTAACACAAATGGCCACATTTCAAGGGCTCGAGTTCACTCAGATGAAATAATGTTGGTCTTGGCTCCTAAGGTGGGACTAATTACAAGTACAGTGGAACATCGGTTTAAGAGTAACTTGGTTTGAGAGCATTTTGATTCGCAAGCAACTTTTTTTTTTTCATTCTGACTCGGTTTGCGAGTGTTGACTCGCAAGACAAGCCGAATTCAAGCTAAATAGGCCTGCAGTGCCTCATTTGGCCTGAGGTACGGGGCGCAGATGCCAAGTAGAGACAAAAATAGGGCTGCAGTACCTCATTTGGTCTGAGGTACGGAGGCGCAGGAGCCGATAAAAGCCGAACATTGGCCTGCAGTACCTCATTTTGCCTGAGGTACGGGGGGGGGGCGCAGGAAATGAGCCAAAGTGTCCTCTGACCTTTTCGGCCGTCCAGAGTGTTGTCTGCATTTTCTTCAGACACATATTTACAATCCCACCAATTATCATCTATCTGTGATTAGGAGTTTTTCATTTTGTCTACCTCATAACAATATGAACTATTTTGTCTCCAATGTGCATATTTGCAATGACTGGCAGACACCCTATAACACTTTGGATGCATAAAATGATTTTTTTCTACATTTTCAATAATTCTTCCAAAATGAGAACCTATGAAATAAAAAAAAATATGTATGCAAACCTAACAGGAAATTAAAGCCCTGCCAGTCAAAACAAAAAAAAAAACAGATTTAGGCACATTAGGGTCAACCAAAAGCCAAAAGGTACAACATGAAAAAATACTTTAACAAAACAAACAAATTGCTTTGTGACTCAAGGATGATATAGAGAGAAAACGGCTCTGCGACTCAGGTGGTTAAAGGGTCACTAAAGGAAAACATTTTTTTTGCTGAAATGACTGTTTACAGGGTATAGAGACATAAAAGTTAACTGATTCCTTTTCAAAATGATTAAAAATAGATACAAATCAATCATATAATGTGCCTGCAGGTTAGTTTCACGTTTTCATGTTTCTGTGAATTAGAAATAGACACACAGAACAAAAACAAACAAATCCAGGGCAGTGTTGTGTTTTTAAAATGAATCTGGTTCTGGGAAGTTTTAGACACACAGTAATGACAGCTTAGACTACCGTAAGAAAGCTCCCAGCACTGTGGTTATAAGGAAACAGACAAGCAGGAAGTGTGGAGATCAGAGCAGGATTACGGCAACTTCAAAGCAAAAACGAACAATAAGGACATGAAACCAGTACTGCAGTGAGGTAAAGGAAGCTATTTAGCTAAAAAAAAAAATCCTTTAGTGGCCCTTTAGGAAGTTAAATGAATGTAAACAATAAATGCATTATGAATACTTTATCATTTATGGTTAACTGTGATATTTAGGAGACATGACTTTTAAATAAAATGCACACAGTTACCTTTCTGAAATGTTGAGGCTAATTTCAGAGGTATGGTGAGGAAATAAATGTTGGTGGGGAGAACAGCATTACAATTTTTAAGTTGTGAGAAGGGGGGCAGAGTCTGCATGAAAATTGGACATGGTTATCTTCCTTATACCACTCTAAATCTAAATGCTGAAAATTCTCCTGGTAAGGGCCATTCCTGTGACTGGCCTCAGGAAGGGGTGGTACATCGGCAGTATAAATGAATAAGTAACCAAAGCATTTATTTATATATTATTTATTTATTATATTTTTCTTGCTAGTTCTAACCTGGCTTTGAATACTGTGACTATGTAAAAAAAAATCGACAAAAAACTGAATGCAATGACATGGAAATCTCATAGACCCGTATTTTATTCACAATAGAAAAAATATCAAATGTTTTACTACCTCTTTACCCATATGATCAGCCGTGTCCAATCACAGTAGATCACATGTAAACAAGGAAATGCCATTTGTGGGCACTCCTCGCCTCACGCTGACAGCGGCATCACAGGGGAGACCTGTACCAATAATCAGTGCCCTGATTATCAATGCAGTCCCAACAGTGCCAAGCAGTAATGCCAGTCTGTGCCCATCAGTGACACCAATCCATGCCCATTAGTGACACCAAGCCTTGCCCATTGGTGATGCCAATTTGTGCCCATCAGTGAAGCCAATCTGTGCTTATTAGTGATGCAAGTTAGTGCTGCCTTTTAGTGCCCATCAGTGCCACCCATCAGTGCCCATCAGTGTTGCCCATCCGTGCCACCTATTATTGCCCATTAGTGCAGCCTCATCATCGCACATCAGTGAAGGAGAAAAATTACTTATTTACAACATTTTCTTATCGAAACTGATAAAAACTTTTTTATTTTTTTCAAAATTTTCAAAAAAAACAAACATTATATATTTTTTTCTAACACCCTAGAGAATAAAATGGCGGTTGTTGCAATTTTATATTTTTATAATATGTCACACTGTATTTGTGCAGCGGTCTTACAATTGCACTTTTTTGGGAAAAAAAAAACACTTTTTTGATATAAAAAAATAAGACAACAGTAAAGTTAGTCCAATTTTTTTTATATTGTGAAAGATAATGTTACGCTAAGTTAATTGATACCCAACATGTCACGCTTCAAAATTGCGTCCGCTCGTGGAATGGCGACAAACTTTTACCCTTAAAAATCTCCATAGGCCACGTTTAAAAATCTCTATAGGTTACCAGTTTTGAGTTACAGATGTAACATGTGTGGTTTGAACATCGTTCTTATATGCGGGCGCTACTCACGTATGTGTTTCGCTTCTACGCGGGAGCTCGGCGGGATGGGGCACTTTAGTTTTTTTTTTTATTAATATTTATTTGACTTTTTTAGTTTTGTTTTGACACTGTCCTTTAAAAAAAAAAATTGGGTCACTTTTATTCCTATTACAAGAAATTGAAACATCCCTTGTAATAGAACAAAACATTACAGGACCTCTTAAATTTGAGATCAGGGGTCAAAAAGACCTCAAATATCATATTTAAACAAAAATACAATAATTTTTTCTTAATTTGGAATAAAAAAAATCTTCTTTAAGAGAATTGGGTGGCAGTGAAGTTTGATGTCACTTCCACCAGTCAATACCATGGAGCCGAGTGGGGGCCATCTTCCCCTAATTCGGCAGCCAGGCCACCAAGGAGAAGGACACGATTGGTAGCGACGTAGACCCCCGTAGCGTGGCGGAAGGGGGCCCTCTCCCACCCCCGATAAAAGTGATCTTGCGGCGAATCCGCCGCCGATATTATATTTTAACTGAAAGCAGACCGCCCGCTGAAAAGAGGATACCAGGGTTATGGCAGGTAGCTGCTACCATAACAAAGATATTCCTTTTCAAAGTCCTGCCGTGAGGCGGCCCGGAAGTGGTTAAAGAAAAAATATTTTATTTATATCTTTTCATGTGACAACACTGAAGAAATTACACTTTGCTACAATATAAAGATGTGAGTGTACAGCTTGTATGACAGTGTAAATTAGCTGTCACCTCAAAATAACTCAGCCATTAATGTCTAAACCACTGGCAACAAAAGTGAGTACACCCCTAAGTGAACATGTCCAAGTTGGGCCCAATTAGCCATTTTCCCTCCCCTGTGTCATGTGACTCGTTAGCGTTATAAGGTCTCAGGTGTGAATTGGAAGCAGGTGTGTTAAATTTGGTGTTATCGCTCTCACTCCCTCATACTGGTCACTGGAAGTTCAACATGGCGCCTCATGGCAAAGAACTCTCTGAGGATCTAAAAAAAAAGAATTGTTGCTCAGAGTGGAGTAGATCACAAGCTGTGAGTGAGGGTAAATGTTCTTGGAACCCAGACTCTTGTTGCTGAACCCCCGCAGCCTGTCCGACACCCTGAAACACTGGGGAATCCTCAGTGATGGGACCAAGAGATCAGCGCTGAGCCACTTGTGTGATTCCTTTTATGCTAGAACTGTGAGCTCTTTGACTTTTTGCTGAAGGAAGCTATTTATGTTTACTTGTTTTGGAGAAATTAATAGACTGTTTTCTTTTACAAATGGCTGCTGGTGATCTTGGGCCCCCACATGAAAAATCACTTTAACTAGTATATTTGCTTGTAAATGTTGATGCATTTATTCTATCGTGACACTTATATTTATTGTATTTAAATCACAGGCTATATTTTTGCTTTGAGCCCGTTAATATTTATTGGCATCTGTGATATTTGGCTGGAACTCTTTACATTCAAGCAGTCTTATGCAGTAAACCTTTTTGCTGTTGGTGTGGTGGCCTTTGGATGCACAGGTAAATGATATAAATTAATTTGAATGTTATTATTTGTAAATGTGTATTATTTTATAGGGCAACATTAATGAGTAGCCTATCAACACTTTTGGTAATGATCTCTAGAATGTGGATTAGGCAAACTAAAAGTTGGCTAATGGTGGATGGGGGTTACATCTTACTTACTCAGGACAACAAATCAATGCAGGACTTTAAGTCCCCGTACACACGAGCAAATAGATTTGTTCAAATCGGTCGGACCGACCGATTTGAACAATTCTGTCTGCTGGCCGTTTTGGTTTGATCGCTGTACACACGATCAAACCAAAATCCCCGCCAGCAGACAGCGCGGTGACGTGGCGGTGACGTTGACGCCGCCACGTCACCGCACCAGGAAGTAAATTACTTCCGCGCATGCGGACATATCGGGCGGACGGATTCCCAGCCGACAGATTTTAAAGCATGCTTTAAAATCTGTCGGCTGGCCAAATCTGTCTGCTCGCCCGTACACACGATCGAATCTGTCTGCTGGGACGGTCGGGCAGACCGTTTCCAGCAGATAGATTTGATCGTGTGTACGCGGCCTATGACTCTGCCCTTCTCTCCCTTTTATAACATGGAGGAGCATAGATCTGTAGTCCTTAGAGATAACTGAGAAGAATGTACCTACAGTGCCTTGAAAAAGTATTCATACCCCTTGAAATTTTCCACAATTTGTCATGTTTCAACCAAAGACTTAAGTGTATTTTATTGGGATTTTATGTGATAGACCAACACAAAGTGGCACATAATTATGGAAGGAAAATTATAAATAGTTTTCAATTTTTTTACAAATAAATATCTGAAAAAGTGTGGCATGCATTTGTATTCAGCCCCTTTTACTCTGATACAGGTCATATGTGAACATCACAAAAATTAAATACAAAAACTGTAGGGCTGTGAATGATCAAAATTTTTGTGTTCGATTAATCGTTTTTTTTTTTAATCGATTAATCGACTAATTTCGATTAATTATAACGCACATACAGATCCAACTACTTTTAGCTGATCTCCTTGCAGGCTGATTCCCAGTGCAGCTACCAACCACTGGAAAAATGGATAGCAGGATACAAAAAACACACAAAGGCAGCGCTCGATGGGAAGAGCATTAAAACTTTTATAGTCTTCAAGTAGGTAACAAAATAAATATTGCACTGGAGATAAAATCGATGTAGCTACATAAACTGTAAAAATGGTGCGAGTAATACCAAATGGTACCAAAAGCAGTCATAAAAACCTGTAGCTAAGTATGATACTGGTATAAAAATGTGTACAACAATGCCACTGCTGAATCCAGATGAGGAGGGGTTAACATCAGTCCATCGGCATGTAGATGTCCCATGAAGGGAACTATCACAACTCCCATTGGATGGTTGTAGAATCCCAGGTTGACAGAGGGAAGTAATAGAGGGAAGTGTAACAGCGCTTGCGTCAGGGCTGTCTTAATGAGAGGGCACACCTGGGCACTGCCCAGGGGCCCCAGCTGCATTGGGGGCCCCTGCAATTTGCCCAAAGCAGCTGGTCCTTGAGCCTACGCTGCCCCGAAATTGGGGGCCCCATGATAGCACTGAGAGTGATAGATACACAGGGGAGGCAGTCTGCCTTCTACCTACTTGATGTCTGTTTACCTGCACTGTCATTATTGTAGGGGCCCCAGAGCATTTCTTTGCCCAGGGGCCCAAGATGCTATTAAAACGGCCCTGGATTGCGTGTGGCAGATAGTAAGGTCCCGCCGGCATGCAGATATGAAGGCACAGCAAAGGAGCCCTTCAGATGGACACGGCAAGCCCCGCCGGTGTCCATGATGTCATCGGATCTCTGACAGAACTCCCTGAAGGCCCAGAAGCCGGCAGAGAGGCGAGTACCAGTCATAAGAATTTTTTAATCGATCAAAAAGATTTTGATCGATCAAAAAAATTAAAGATTAATCGATCGATTAAAAGTTAATTTGCACAGCCCTAAAAAACTGCTTTAAAAATGTAATAAAAACAGAATGTTATTAGTGCAACATGCATGATCTAGATGGATTAGGTTTAAAGCAGCAGTGAAAGTGGCCTGAGAGAAGTTGTGGGAGGTGTTAATTATCCAGTGGGACTGGACAAAAGTTTAAACATTAAGCATTCTTTAGGTATACAAGTTCCAGATCTGCAATTAATTTATGAAGTAGAGTTATTAGGCCCCGTACAGACGAGTAAATCTGATCCGATTTGAACAGATCTGTCTGCTGGGAAGTATTGGTTTGATCGTGTACACACAATCAAACCAAAATCCCCGCCGGCAGACAGCACGCTGACGTGGCGGTGACGTTGACGCCGCCACGTCACCGCACCAGGAAGTAAAACACTTCCGCGCATGCGTCGAAACCATTCGACGCGTGTGCGAGAAGATATGTCTGCTGGTTAGCATACTAACCAGCAGACATGTCGGGCAGAGGGGTTCCCAGCCGACAGATTTGAAAGCATGCTTTCAAATCTGTCGGGTGGCCAAATCCGTCTGTTTGCCCGTACACATGATCGAATCTGTCTGGCAGACCGTTTCCAGCAGACAGATTTGATCGTGTGTACGCAGCCTTAGGCCTCGTACACACGATCAAATCTGTCCGCTGGAAACGGTCCGCTGGACCGTTTCAGCAGACAGATTCGATCGTGTGTACGGCCGAGCCGACGGATTTGGCCACCCGACAGATTTCAAAGCATGCTTTGAAATCTATCGGGTGGGAATCCGTCCGCCCGACATGTCTGCTGGTTAGTACACTTACCAGCAGACATGTCGTCCCGCACCGCCGCCGCACCGCCGCCGAATGGATTCGGCGCATGCGCGGAAGTGTTTTACTTCCTGGTGCGGTGACGTGGCGGCGTCAACGTCACCGCCACGTCACTGACACGTCAGCGCGCTCTCTGCTGGCGGGGATTTTGGTTTGCTCGTGTGTACACGCGAGCAAACAAAAATCCCAGCAGACAGATTTGTTCAAATCTGTCGGATGGACAGATTTGAACAAATCTGTCTGCTCGTGTGTACGAGGCCTAAGAGTACACACTAGACCCAATCTCTGATCAAAAGTGAGGTGTGGGAAGTGTTAAAGAGGCAAGTCAGAGCTTAATTTGTAAGCTGAAGTCATTATTTGCATTCTGGTGCACCCCTGGTTTGGCCATACCGGGGTATGATAAAGTACAGGGGTTGTAAACTGAAACATAGCATGTAAGGGTGTCAAACATGCAAACTGATTTTCTTGATTTTTTTTTATTAAAAAGAGTATATTTTTAAATTGACCAAAAAAAATTGAAACTTATGCAAAAACAAGATTTAAAAGTACGAAAGCTTTCTGTTTTCATATGCATAATATCTTATAACTATTTTATGTTTTTCTAAGTGCAGCAATCCAGCTTTTATGGCTATGCTGGAATGTTACCGAAGCGGTACACACAAGGTGTGATGACAGGAGAAAGTAAGTACATTGTTTATTACCTTCCTAAGGCCTTACTATGGTAATCCACTGTACTGAATACAGTATACATTTCTTAGTGAGTGCAGTGTGATTTCTGTGCTGTATCATTCGGGCAGCTATTCGTTTAGGAAGTGTGTCATGTAATATGGCCATCAGTGCTGTGCGTAAAAATGTTCTAGCTTTGTGCATTGACCGATACATGAGAAAAAATATTTGGAAAAGCTTTGGATTTTCATTCTTCAGACATGCAAAAATACCAATGAGACATGTGGGATTGTATTTCTACAGACAAAAGTGAGATCACACATGAAAATATACAAAGATTTGTACCTCAATAGCAGTATGCTAGTTAGACCTATTGAAAATATTACTGTAACTGGCATTCATTTACTTAGTAGGGGGCGTGGCATGAGCAGACACGCTGACTGAGTGTGCCGAGATCCCCGGGCTCCTGGAAGGCTATCAGCGATAGTCAGCAGGCTCTCAACCCCCTAGAGCCACATAACCGCATGGCGGGGTGAAGAGACAAGCGAGCAGGCTGAGAGCCTCCCTGTCGGCGCAGACTCTGGACATACAGCTAAAATGGCGTTGGCCCACAAGGGAAGGAAACGTGGCTCCCCCTCAATCTGAAGGTGGGACAAAAGACACACCCAAATGCAGCCCCTCAGTGCAGGGCCGAGGACCACCCAGTTTTGAAAGAGGTGCTGTAACGCCCTGCCATATAGTTTTAGGTTGGGGCCAGGGCCTTTAATCCCGGGACCACAGCCTCTTGATAACAGGGAGGGATACTATAACTCCAGGTGATGAACAGGATGTGGAATATCTGGAAATGGTACAAACATTTCTGTGATGGAGGGGCTTACAGGAGGAATCAGTAAGCACCCTGGAAATGTCTCTGGGAGAGCAACCACAGGACAGAAAGGATTGGCCCTAAGATCAAGGTATTTTGGAAGGCAATTGCACCATGGATAATAAAAATGGAACCTTAGACCTATAGAATTCTCTCCACTACACTTCCTCTTACATGGGTTGCCATCATCTACCAAGTTCTAAGAAAGAAGTATTACCCCACATATGCTGAATGCAGCAAAGGTGCTGATACCTAGGTTTTGTAAACAGTCAAGATGTCCCGATATAATGGACTGTATGGGGAAGGTTGAAAAATAATGGAAGCAGAGAGATGGGTACATACGTTTAACCACTTAAGGACCGCCTCCTGCACATATACGTCGGCAGAATGGCACGGCTGGGCAGATCCACATACAGGTACGTCCTGTACTACTACCCAGCCGTGGGTCACGGGCGCGTGCCCGCGGCACGCGCTTATAACCCGGTCCGAAGCTCCGGGACCGCGGGACTCAGGGACCCGATCGCCACTGGAGTGCGGCGATCGGTCCCCAGAGCTGAAGAACGGGGAGAGCCGTGTGTAAACACGGCTTCCCTGTGCTTCACTGTGGCAGCTGCATCGATCATGTCATCCCTGTTATAGGGATACACAATCAATGACGTCAGACCTACAGCCACACCCCCCTACAGTTGTAAACACACATTAGGGAACACATAACCCCATCAGCGCCCACTTGTGGTTAACTCCCAAACTGCAACTGTAATTTCCACAATAAACAATGCAATTTAAATGCATTTTTTGCTGTGAAAATTACAAATGTCCCACAAATGTGTCAAAATTGTCTGAAGTGTTCGCCATAATGTCGCAGTCACGAAAAAAATCGCTGATCGCCGCCATTAGTAGTAAAAAAAAAATGCAATAAAACTATCCCCTATTTTGTAAACGCTATAAATTTTGCGCAAACCAACCAATAAACGCTTGTTGCGATTTTTTTTTACCAAAAATATGTAGAAGAATACGTATCAGCCTAAACCGATATATATTTTTGGGGGATATTTATTATAGCAAAAAGTTTAAAACATTGGGCCAGATTCACAGAGCGATTACGCCTGTCTAACTGGTGTTAAACTGGAGTAATTTCAAATTACGAGCGTTTTTTAGCTAGTCAGAAAGCTCAAACCATGAATAGACCGCTGTGGGCTTCAATTCGACTGGATTACGTGTTCGTACGCCTTCGGATCTACACTGCAATAAAATTGCGGCCACTGGGTGGACTTCCCGTCGTTTTCCGCGTCGGGGTATGCTAATGAGCTTTTGCCGGCGATCCCAGAAATTACGATCTTCAATCGCAATCTCTTACGGCACCTTTAGTCATCTTTTTTTTACGTAACACTATACCAGCTTTTTGCTGGTCTAATATTAGACAGCCAATGTTAAGTATGGCCGTCGTTCCCGCGTCGAATTTCTATTATTTTTTTACGTAAGTCATCCGGGAATAGGAATGTTCGTAAACGACGCTACTCAAACAACGAATGACGTAACGACGTGATTTCGCGCAATGCACGGCGGGAAATTTCTGAACGGAGCATGCGCAGTTCAATTGCCGCGGGGACGCGCTTACTTTAAATGCTTCACGCCCCCCAATCGCGTATTTCGATTACGCGGCGAGAAATAGACTACGCCGCCGTAGCGTACAGGCAAAAATCTACCAGGATTCGGTGTAGAGCCTGGGGAAATACGGCAGCGTAGAGTATTTCGATTACGCAGCGCAATATTAAGTGTATCTGAATCTGGCCCATTGCATTTATTTCAAAATTGTCGCTCTATTTTTGTTTTTTTTAGCGCAAAAAATTAAAACCGCAGAGGTGATCAAATACCACCAAAAGAAATCTCTATTTGTAGGGAAAAAAAGACGCCAATTTTGTTTGGGAGCCACGTCGCACGACCGCGCAATTGTCAGTTAAAGCGACGCAGTGCCAATTTGCAAAAAGAGGCCTGGTCCTTTAGCTGCATTTTGGTCCGGGGCTTAAGTGGTTAAAGATCAATTTGATAGATTTAAAGACACATGGACAGGTTGGTTGCACTACTCCTCAGAAATAGGTATGGATTAAAATCCCCGTATGGGACCTGGCCTTATTCTGGAAAAGGCCGATCGATAGATGTATCTGGTAGGAAAAACATATTTATATTTATTTATTTATTATTATTTTGGTGGGGATGTTTTTTCTTTTCTTTTTTGGTGGAGAATGTAATATTGGATGGAAGGTTTGAATATAACAAGAGGATTGGATTCATTAAAAAAAATAAGGAATATATATTAGTTGGGAAACATGTGATTAAGATATAGGCCCCTTGTGGATATGAAGACTGTAATAACTAAGAGGAGGGAGAATGAAAAAAAATCTGGAAACACGGAAATTAGACATGTGGTGGTTTAGAAGATTAATATATTTACTTTTTTTCTTGTGTGCGTATGTGTTTGGTAAACTCACAATGGTGTAAAGTTGGTAATGGATCCTATGCACTTAATAGGGTACCGAGAGGCTTTATCCTGGGTCTGTCCTGGCTTTTTTAGGAGTGTACAGGCCAGGGTTTGCTTAACAGTAAGAAAAATTCTGGTCAGTGCACCAATTTTTCTGCTGTTTGTATTTAGCTCCACTGCCTAATACCTTCCAAGTCTCTGAGATTGGAAATAGGCAGAGGGAGAGCTTTTTTTGCAAATATACTTAGGCAATAGAGACACCCTTACCTCACTTCCAGTTATGAAGAGTTCACAAGCAAAAAACATACTTTCATGCATTTTACAGATATTCACATTGGTCAGTGCTAGGAAAAAGATGAGCAAAATAGACATTTCTACCGTATCAAAATATATATTTCATTTCTTATTACAGGTACTGCAGGAGTTATCATCTCACTCAGCCGGATCTTCACCAAGCTGCTGTTACCGGATGAAAAAGAGAGTACCATCATCTTCTTTTTAATTTCAATTGCCCTGGAGCTTATCTGCTTTGTTTTGCATGTTCTAGTGAGAAGAACGAGATTTGTTCAATATTATACAAATAAAAGCTTAGCTAAAAACATGTTGAAGAACCCATCGGAACCAAGTTTCCGTTACCAGGTGCACCAAAATACCTATGTAGAAGAGGTAAGTGTTGGCATTAATATTTATAGACATCAAAAGCAGTGTAGTTCTGAGGGTACTTAAACATTTGAAAATGTATTTTATAATAATCCAGAGAAAATATGCATAAAGTATCATATCTAAAGGTAAAATGGTTTAGAAATAAATACTAATTTAATGCCAGGTCTGTAAGTGGCTAACAACTATATTTTAAATGATCAAACAGAATGAACACAAGCATTGTGATCTACTAAGCCTAATCATGGGGCTAAAAGTTCTGGTCAGCAGACTTGACTGTGACTTAAAGCGGAAGTAAACCCATCCATAAAACATTTTCATTTCCGGCACGTGATGGAAATGTAACACTACCATTGGTTGTGCTCTCAACCAAACTGTCAAGCCATCCAATGGCTGGTGTCTAAACTGATCACATGTGCAGCATCATGGCAGTTGTAGATTAAATAGAGGCAAATATGGTAGCTTCATTGGCTTAAAATGATAGGAGGGTTTACTTACACATTAAGAGGCTTCCCTTTTATAAATCATGAATTGTAGGCAAAGGGTTATAAGGGTTGCTGGCAACATCAACCAGTCACATGGCAGGTGTTGGAAACAGTTACAGGTTACCTTTCATTTTTCATTCCCACTGGTAAACCCTTTTACACAAGATCCCAACAACAGGTTGCAGCACATTTTCCTTGGCACTGGTCAGTGACACCCCCCCCCCCCCCTGCAGTGGTGATTCTTATTTGATCACATGCTTCCTTCTACCCTGCTCTTTCTTTCCCGAAGTGTAGAAAATCCTTATTTTTCACTTTTCACAGTTTTAGAAACCTTGTATTGTTTCATTGATGATCTTCTACACATGGTATGCATTATAAATATTATAATTCATAATTAGGTGTTTTACTGTCTTTTAGGAGAGTAAAAGTGCCGTAGCTGAAAATAGCATAGAGCTTCAGTCGGATGTAGCAGCTAGAAAAACGTATGTCAGGTTCGATGTTCCAGTGCCCAAAGTAAAAAGCAGCTGGCCCAAGTTCAAAGGTAAGCGACACCATACTTTATGTTTTATCAGATGTACAATGGTATTTTACCATAAATGTTGTTATTTTTTCTACCTTAGTAAGATCACACTAAATAGATGATTAACACACCAGTTTATATTTTGCTCATTTTCATACTGTAACTGTGGTTTGTATTGATTACTAAGCTCTGTGATTGAAATTTTCAAGTACAAAAGAGATTCTTAACAACCAGGTCCAGAAACCAGACGGCCTTTAGGCTGGATTCACACATATGCAGTTTTATGCCCTTTACACACGATCGGACCTTTCTCCGACCAAATTCACATCGGAATTCCGATGGAATTCTATCGGAGGAAAAGAGAACATGTTCTCTGTAATCTCTGATGGAATTCATCGGAATTTCCGATGGGGCATATACACACGGTCGGAATTTCCAATGGAAAAAGTCAGACAGACTTTTTCCATCAGAAATTCCGATCGTGTACAAAACCTTAGTGCTTTTTGCAGATTTGCACTATAGTTTATTTAACATGGTTTCCTATGGAACACGTTCTGTAGTGCAGATCTGCAAAATGCAAAAAGCACTAAAACTGCATAGGTGTGAATCCAGCCTAAGTCAAAGTAATAGCAATAAACTAACAGTACGCTTAAAAATACTATTGGTTTATTGCCGTTATGTTGAATAAAGTCTTTCTGACTTCTCAGCCTGGCTGTAAAGGACCTTTTTTTATTATTATTATTATGTTACAGTTGGACAAGGAATAAGTTCTAAAGCTGGTTCAGATAGAAGCTGCGTCAGGTCATCCATGTGGCAGCAGTTTGTTTTGCTGTAATTTAAAAGTTTGTTGATATTGTCTGGAAATGACTATGTGTATAGCTGATATTAGAGGTTACTTCATTCAATTCCATCCAATTTTAATGAATACATTCCATTTTATGTGGGCCAACACATAATCAAGCGTCTCTGTGTCATTGTTGTCTAAATCTTTTAAACATTAGACATTGGTAAAATTAAGGCATATAAACATGTTCCCCTGTTGTATTTATATATTTTTTGTTTCCAATATTTTTTTTATTAAAGTTTACAAATAAAAAGGGTATACAAAAAAAGGGGGGGGGGGAGATAACATTTGTCATTGTTAGGAGAACAAACATACAAATACAAGTTATTGCGAAAAACAAACACAGCGCTAGCACATCTTATTGTCTTGGGTGCTCCTACTACATCTATCTCCCAACAAGATCAAATTCAGACCCAACGCAGGGCCGCCTAGCTGGAGCACTGACCTAGACCCAAGGGGCCAGTAGACAATAACAAACAATAGCTGATTAAATAAATAAAAAAAAAGTAACAATGGAAAAAGAAAGAAAAGAGAGAAAAAAGAGAAAGGAAGAAAAAAACCTCGACAATGAAGCCCTTGTTTCAGCTCAGATCAATGTGTAGAGGTGATTTAAGGAGATTCATCTGAGTTAAAGAATATATAAAGTTATATGTGCATATCCAAAATCTTCTCACCTTTTGACAGGTCCACCAAATGTGATACATAGTACCGTCCACGGTGCACCCTCTAAAGCACTGCGGAGACGCCCCCGGGACGAAGGTAGCTATTCGCGTCGGGACCATATACCATCTCATCAGCACTTTATAATTGGCCTCTATCAAAGAGGTGTTAAGATAAGACTAAGAAGCACCTTGTGTCAATTTACTCCATTCAGCAATTTCATTTACCGTATTTATCGGCGTATACCGCGCACTTTTTTCTGCTTAAAATAAGGGGAAAATCATGGGTGCGCGATATACGCCGATACCCGCTTCCCACGCTCAGTTTGAAGCCTCCGCCGACGGGTACATTCGGCCAGGCTCGGCTTCGCTCGTAGTCACGCTCTGTGTTGTTTATGCGTATGAAGCCGAGCGTGGCCGAGTGTGCCCGAGTGTACTGCGCTCAGTATATGTTGGCGTAGGCTTCAAACTGAGCGCAGGAAGCGGTGATTCGACAGAGCGTGGGAGAAGCCGGGAGGACACCACCGAGGCCACAGACGGACGCCGGACCGAACGATGGTTACAAGAAAACGTTTGCCCACTTACAAGAAAGCTAAGGGTCTATAATTTTTATTATAGGTTTATTTAAAATGATAGAGACAGATTATCAACCACAAATCCAGAAAAACACATGATACAAATGCTCTAAATTAAGTTGCAGTTCAGTTCATGGAAAGACATGGATGAGCGAGTTTGGGGTAGAGGAACTTGACTGGCCTGCAGTCCTGACCTCAACCAAATAGATCACCTTTGGAATGAATTAGAGCGGAGGCTGAGAGCCAGGCCTTCTCGTACACATCAGTGCCTGACCTCACATATGCACTTCTGGAAGAATGGTCAATCATTGCCATAGACATAAAGAAGACTTTAGTACGATAAGTTGATCCAAGTTTATGGATATATTTTTGACAATTGCCAGGCATCAGGTAATTCACAAAACCATCGATATTTGAAATCTATTTGTGGCTTGAAATTAAAGAAGACATCAAACACTTTCTTTCCTCCTGTACCATCAGCACATCAATAATTTCTAGGCAAGCTAGTAAGTTCATGCAAGTGTTGGTTCCCAAGCATTCCATCTTTTATACTGTATTTCTAATCTATGAACTTTGGGCCAGATTCAGAGAGCCGTAACTCCTGTCTAACTGGTGTTAGACTGGAGTAATTTCAAATTACGCGCGTTTTTTTAGCTAGTCGGAAACCTCAAACCTCAATAGACAGCTGCGGGCTTCAATTCGACTGGATTACGTGTTCGTACGCCTTCGGATCTACGCTGCAATAAAATTGCGGCCACTGGGTGGACTTCCCGTCGTTTTCCGCATCGGGGTATGCTAATGAGCTTTTGCCGGCGATCCCAGAAATTACGAACGTCTATCGCAATCTCTTACGGCATCTTTAGTCATCTTTTTGCCTCGTAAAGTTATACCAGCTTTTTGCTGGTCTAATATTACACAGCCCATGTTAAGTATGGCCGTCGTTCCCGCGTCGAATTTCTACGTTTTCCGACGTCTTTTATTATTTTTTATAAATAGGAATGTTCGTAAACGACGCTACTCAAACAACAAATGACGTAACGACGTGATTTTGCGCAATGCACGGCGGGAAATTTCTGAACGGAGCATGCGCAGTTCGATCGCCGCGGGGACGCGCCTAATTTAAATGCTTCACGCCCCCTAATCGCGTATTTCGATTACGCGGCGAGAAATAGACTACGCCGCCGTAGCGTACGGGCAAAAATCTACCAGAATTCCATTTAGAGCCTGGTAAAATACGGCAGCGTAGAATATTTCGATTACGCAGCGCAAAATTAAGTGTATCTGAATCTACCCCTTTATCTTTAATCTCTTGATATCAAATCACCGTACTGTTATATATGTGTTTAATACATAGGTACAATTCTAAACAAACACTTAATATATTGCAGTATGCCTACCTTTTAATACTGCAAAAAACATTATTTCCCTATGTGTGTACACTCATTTCTCAATGGTATTTATGGAAGGACACTTCACATAGGCTGGACTTTAAACATGTCTGCCTTTGTTTATCTCCATTGCATGGTAGATCGGTGAGACTAGTAGTTTAAAAAAAGAGGGATAACATTCAGGGGCGGACTGACAACTCATGGGGCCCCCGGGCAATAGAAGATCATGGGGCCCCCTGTGTCCCCCACCCACACAAAGCCCTACCTACCTAAATCATGAGGCACACAGCAGGGCACAGTCACATCACAGGGCGCACAGCAGGGAGTACACAGCACATCACAAGGCACTTAGGAGGTCACATCAGGTGGTACACAGCAGGGCATTGGGCACATAGCAGAGCAAAGGACACATCACAGGGCATGTGGCACACAGTATGGCACATCTGGGGGGAACACAACAGGGCACCGGGAACGCAGTAGGGCAAAAAGCAGGGCACAAACCAGAGCACTGGGATCCTCCAGACACAGGACAGTGTCTCTCAGAACAGCTGTGGAAGAAGGCACAGGGGGACACTGTGGGTGGTTGAAGGATAAGGGAGGAATGAGAGACTATCACCGAGGGAACTCCTGCGGTTCTATTGGGGCTGAGCCCCCTGCACCTGTACTGTTTGCGCACCACCAGCTCCCGACCCCACAATGGCGGCCATCATGTTACCTCCAGACAGGGACGTCCCTAGAGCGTTTGGCACCCAAGGAGGATTCTATATCTGGCACCCCCCCAAACCCCACTGTGCCCCCTGCACTCCCCAATATCTCATTGTCACTATTTTGTACCCCCTCTTTACAACTGGACCCCTTTACATTACACAGCCCCCTGCACCTTTACATTACATAAACCCCCCAGCTTTGGACCCCCCCATGATACACAGTCACCTTCCCCCCAATGCTACACAGTCACCTCTCTCCCCCCAATGCTACACAGTCACCTCTCTCCCCCCAATGCTACACAGTCACCTCTCTCCCCCCCATGCTACACAGTCACCTCTCTCCCGCCATGCTACACAGTCACCACCCCCATTGCTACACAGTCACCCCCCCCCCCAATGCTACACAGTCACCCCCCCCCCCAATGCTACACAGTCACCCCCCCCCCCCCAATGCTACACAGTCACCTTTCTCCCCCATGCTACACAGTCACCTCTCTCCCCGCCATGCTACACAGTCACCCCCCCCCCCCCCCCCAATGCTACACAGTCACTCCCCCCCCAATGCTACACAGTCACCTCCCCCCCAATGCTACACAGTCACCTCCCCCCCAATGCTACACAGTCACCTCTCTCCCGCCATGCTACAAGGTCACCTCCCCCATTGCTACACAGTCACCCCCCCCCTCATGCTACACAGTCACCCCCCCCCCCCCAATGCTACACAGTCACCCCCCCCTCATGCTACACAGTCACCCCCCCCCCCAATGCTACACAGTCACCCCCCCCAATGCTACACAGTCACCCCCCCCCCCCAATGCTACACAGTCACCCCCCCATGCTACACAGTCACCCCCCCATGCTACACAGTCACCTCTCCCCCACCCATGCTACACAGTCACCTCCCCCCCCCACCCATGCTACACAGTCACCTCCCCTCCCACCCATGCTACACAGTCACCTCCCCCCCCCCACCCATGCTACACAGTCACCTCCCCTCCCACCCATGCTACACAGTCACCTCCCCCCCCCACCCATGCTACACAGTCACCTCCCCTCCACCCATGCTACACAGTCACCTCTCCCCCCCCCCATGCTACACAGTCACCTCCCACCCCCCCCCCCCCCCCCCCCCCCCCCATGCTACACAGTCACCTCCCCCCCCCATGCTACACAGTCACCTCTCTCCCGCCATGCTACACAGTCACCTCCCCCATTGCTACACAGTCACCCCCCCCCCCATGCTACACAGTCACCCCCCCCCCCCCAATGCTACACAGTCACCTCTCTCCCCCATGCTACACAGTCACCTCTCTCCCGCAATGCTACACAGTCACCACCCTCATTGCTACACAGTTACCCCCCCCCCCCAATGCTACACAGTCACTCCCCCCCAATGCTACAGTCACCTCCCCCCCAATGCTACACAGTCACCTCTCTCCCGCCATGCTACACAGTCACCTCCCCCATTGCTACACAGTCACCCCCCCCCAATGCTACACAGTCACCCCCCCCATGCTACACAGTCACCCCCCCCCCATGCTACACAGTCACCCCCCCCCCATGCTACACAGTCACCCCCCCCCATGCTACACAGTCACCCCCCCCATGCTACACAGTCACCCCCCCCCATGCTACACAGTCATCCCCCCATGCTACACAGTCACCTCCCCCCCCCCCATGCTACACAGTCACCTCCCCTCCACCCATGCTACACAGTCACCTCCCCTCCACCCATGCTACACAGTCACCTCCCCTCCACCCATGCTACAGTCACCTCTCCCCCCCCATGCTACACAGTCACCCCCCCCCCCCCATGCTACACAGTCACCTCCCCCCCAATGCTACACAGTCACCTCCCCCCCAATGCTACACAGTCACCTCCCCCCCAATGCTACACAGTCACCTCTCTCCCGCCATGCTACACAGTCACCTCCCCCATCCCAATGCTACACAGTCACCTCTCTCCCCCATGCTACACAGTCACCTCTCTCCCCCCCATGCTACACAGTCACCTCCCCCATTGCTACACAGTCACCCCCCATGCTACACAGTCACCCCCCCATGCTACACAGTCACCTCTCCCCCAATGCTACACAGTCACCTCCCCCCCAATGCTACACAGTCACCTCTCTCCCCCATGCTACACAGTCACCTCTCTCCCCCCCATGCTACAGAGTCACCTCCCCCATTGCTACACAGTCACCCCCCATGCTACACAGTCACCCCCCCATGCTACACAGTCACCTCTCCCCCCATGCTACACAGTCACCTCTCCCCCAATGCTACACAGTCACCTCCCCCCCAATGCTACACAGTCACCTCTCTCCCCCATGCTACACAGTCACCTCTCTCCCCCCCATGCTACAGAGTCACCTCCCCCATTGCTACACAGTCACCCCCCATGCTACACAGTCACCCCCCCATGCTACACAGTCACCTCTCCCCCCCCCCCCATGCTACACAGTCACCTCCCCTCCACCCATGCTACACAGTCACCTCTCCCCCCCCCCCCATGCTACACAGTCACCTCCCCTCCACCCATGCTACACAGTCACCTCTCCCCCCCCCTATGCTACACAGTCAACCCTCCCCCCCCCCAATGCTACACAGTCACCTCTCCCCCCCAATGCTGCTACACAGTCACCTCTCCCCAATGCTACACAGTCACCCCTCCCCCACCTTATTCACGCACAGGGAGAGACACATCAGTGTTGAACAGAGGGCGGGAAATACTGAAGTTACATTTTCATAATACCAATGCTAATGATTGGTTGCTAGGACCACCTAGCAACCAATCACCTTACTCCAGAACTCCCCATATTCTATTCAGGCTGCTCCGCTGTCTCTCTAACCTGCTTTACCAGAGAGAGAGAGACAGCGTGTTTTTCCTGCTCCTGTCTGGTGGCGTGTCACCCGGGCAGTTGTACAGTCTACACCCAGCCCGAGTACCCTGTCACACAGCCATCACCTGAGCATTGCCCATAGTGTGTGTGGCACCTGGAGGCGGACCGCCACCCCCCTCATAGGTACCCCACTGCCTGCAGCAAAAATAGCACTGAATACCTCTCTCTCACAGCACGCTGCTTCCTGCCGACCCCTCCTCTCCTCTCTACTCGCGTCCGTCCTAGGTGATGTTATCTACAAGCACCTTGGGTGAACGAGAGGGAAGGAGGAGCTGGCAAGGAGAAGCGCGCTGTGAGAGGTATTATCACAGCCGCGTCCTGCTGAATGATTCCCTGCGCGAGTGCGCGATGTATGTTTTACCGAATGCAGATGCTCTCACGGGCCCCCTAGCGGCACGGGCCCTCGGTCCGTGCCCGAATGACCGAATGGTCAGTCCGCCCCTGATAACATTGTTTATGCAGCATTTCTGGCAAGATCGACTGGTATTTTCTGTACTTGCTACAAATGTTTGTAGCCTAAAAAAACAAAAGGAAACCAATCCACATTCCAAGGTGGTGGTGCCAAAGTGCACCTCTCTCTATTTTTTTAAGCTGAGACGGGTCATGCTGGCCTTCCAGGCCAGCACTAGGTGCAGATTATGACAGCTGCTGCCCACTGGTCCTAGGATTGTCACCTTTTGTTCATGGAATCTGTATGTGATCAGCACCAAGAAATATACCCAACGGTCTTTCTTACATTTAAAAATGTATGTGTGACACTGCATAGTATAGTCTTCTGCTTCTTTACCACAGCCTTCTCTTAAAATTCTTCACTGATTGTTTGTTGGTCTCTGGTAAAGCTTGATGGTGGGTATGGGCAAAACCATAAAAATGCAGTAGGAGCCTTCTCTGCTAACCTGACTTGCAGCCCTCCCTTACTAAAGCTAGTAGAAATAAGCATTTCACACCAGCCTGTATTACTGGCTGAACAGATCCATCTATGACAAGGGGTGGTTTGTCTCAAACACTTTACAGCCTCTGTCTTTCAGGTGCCTGAACTGTACTAGCCATGCAAAAGGTGCAAATGACCTCCGAATCTGAGTGTGCAACTGCACTCTATCTAGACAACATTTAGATACATGACAGCTGAAGTGAATTAAACAGCAGGGGTCCTGCAGTACAGTAAGTGTACTCTATTATTGTAAATGTCGCCTATTCAGACGTTCTGGAACTCTAGCCAAACAGGAAAGGTCTGACACTGTCACATGGATGTATCAAATCTTCCTAATTGGCTGCAGTTTCAGACATCTGAATGATTACATGTTACAACAGAATACACTAAGTATGGTTGCAGAGTTTTCTGTGCCCCCCCCCCCTACTTAAGCGTGCAGCACCCTAAGCAGCCCTTGTCTTTGGGTCAGCCTGAACCCTAATCAGAAGAGTGGAAGGGTCAGGAAATCTAAAGGGGTCTGTTAATCAGCATAGTGATATAGATATAAGAGAGTGGTTAAATCTTGTGGCTGTGAACAGGTCAGCCATCAGAAATTGTAGGGCCACTTAAACAGCTTTAGGCCTGGGCTCCACCCCCCCAACATTCCACAGGGCCCGCCCACTGGCCGTCCCACCAAATCCACCCACTAGCCATCCCACCAAGTGCCTCAGCCCTCCCCCTCACACCTGTACACTCTCAGCCCCCCTCACACCTGTATGCTCTGAGCCCCCCTCACACCTGTATGCTCTCAGCCCCCCCTCACACCTGTACGCTCTCAGCCCCCCCTCACAACTGTACGCTCTCAGCCCCCCCTCACACCTGTACGCTCTCAGCCCCCCTCACACCTGTACGCTCTCAGCCCCCCTCACTCCTGTATGCTCTCATCCCCCACCCCCCTCACACCTGTACGCTCTCAGCCCCCCTCACACCTTTACGCAATCAGCCACATGTGTATATATGACACAAGTACACACACAGACATGCACACACAGACATGCAGACACAGATATGCACATGCAGACACAGACAAACGTACACAGCCACCCTTCCCTTTTCACTTGTACAAAAGACCTCAGATGGTGTTCCTAGTCCCAGCTCTTGTTTCCACATGTGAGATACAGATAGGAGAGTACTGTATACAGTCCAGGATAGAGTAAAGGCAGCACACACGAGGAGTGCACATGCATGAAGTTGCCAGAGGTGGCAGCAAAGAGCCTGATGTGAGCTCAATGACACAAGGGAGTGGCAGCTGCCGACTCGCACACATACAGAAGCAGCCACGTAACTCCCCTGCATCCACACCTGCCTTATCCCATCCCCGCCAGGTGGCCAGGCCCTTTTAGATGCTAGGGCCCCTTTACAAGTGGAAGGGCTGTGAATAGGATATCCATGGTTGTCAGATTTGGAGAAACTTGGGGTGAGACTCCAGTAGAACAATGATTTTTTTTTATTTGTCATTATCTGTCATTATTCTGTTCTTGAATGCCTCAAAGGGGTCTTCCATGCTCTAGCAATAGTTATTCTGGTAGCCACGCAAGCTCTGGTACCTGACTGAGTAAGAAGAGAGTGGATGTTGCAAAGGTTTTGTTCAGACCACCATCTGATTTGGGTAGACCCTTCCCAACCTGGAAGAAATATTGGGCAGTGCAAGCACTTTAGTAGAGAAAAAAATGGCGATACAAGCCTAATACCGCATACACACGATCTTTTTACGGGTTGTAAAAAAACAACTTTTTTTAAAAATGTAATTTTAAACGATCGTTTGTGGGCTTCAGAGCATTTTTCGGGTTCTGAAAAACAACAACAAATTTTTTTGAACATGCTATTTTTTTCACAACGTTTTAAACTATATCGTTTTTCGGGTTGTAAAAAATTATCGCGTGTGGGCTTTAATGACGTGAAAAACCTGTGCATTCTCAGAATCAAGTAATGAGACGGGAGCGCTCCTTCTGGTAAAACTAGTGTTCGTAATAGAGTAAGCACATTCATCACGCTGTAACAGACAGAAAAGCGCGAATCGTCTTTTACTAACACAAAATCAGCCAAAGCAGCCTGTTTAATATCACAATTTGCTTGATCTGTTCAATGTACATAGTTAATAAAGAGATGATGTTATCCCTTAACAAAACTGATGTGCCACTTTGAAACCGCTCCAACAAGTCAGTTTTATTATTTACCAAATAAACTTAAATTGTTATAGTCCATATACATGATGTCATTAATATATATAAAATAATAATAAAGTAACACACTTGTTTTGCAGATATGCTATTTCACCGCTATCAGGTTTTACAGGTAATCTGGGCATACATGCTGTCTATATGTGTGACATACTTCATCACTCTGTGCCTTTTTCCTGGTTTGGAGTCAGAAATCAGGAATTGTACAATGGGAGAGTGGCTTCCTATTCTCATAATGGCAGTATTCAACCTGTCAGATTTTGTAGGAAAGGTAAGTGTCCTTAGCATTACCTCTGTTTACAACCTGACAATTAATTGTATGATTCTGCTGTTTAATTTACATGTATGACACTAACTAAAATTTCAGTTCAGTGCCTTCTCGGATATAAATGGATACAGGAAACCACTTTATATATTTGAGCTTTTTTAGCATTTTGAATCTCCTGCCTCTGACAGGTCATTAACCACTTAGCAACCACCTGCCGAAAAATAACGGCGGCAAGGTGGTTGCTTAACTCTGGGATCACGTTATATAACGTGATTCCAGAGTCGGGCGCGCACACGGGAATGTCCGTGACCGCCGGGTCCGGTCACGGATCACGGTAAATCGCCGCTGATAGCGGCGGTTTACCACGTGATCGCGCCGTCCAATGACGGCGCGATCAGATGTAAACAGACCGGCGTCATGTGCTGACTCCGGTTCCTCCCTACTCTCTCTGTACCGATCGGTACAGTGTGAGAGGAGAGGGGAGGGAGCGGATGGCAGCGCCAGTGCTGCGGGCTGGATCTGTGACAAATGCAGTCACAGATCCATCCATCCATCCCTCCCTCCTCAGCCATCCCTGCTGCAATACTCTGCAATGGGGGGCAACACTCTGGGGAGCAACACTCTGGGGGGCAACACTCTGGGGGGCAATACTCTGGGCATACTCTGCAATACTCTGGGCATACTCTGGGCATACTCTGCAATACTCTGGGCATACTCTGCAATACTCTGGACATACTCTGGGCATACTCTGCAATACTCTGCAATACTCTGGGCATACTCTGCAATACTCTGCAATACTCTGGGCATACTCTGCAATACTCTGGGTATACTCTGCGAATACTCTGGGCATACTCTGGGAATACTCTGGGAATACTCTGGGCATACTCTGGGAATACTCTGGGCATACTCTGGGAATACTCTGGGCATACTCTGCAATACTCTGGGCATACTCTGCAATACTCTGGGCATACTCTGCAATAATCTGGGCATACTCTGCAATACTCTGGGCATACTCCGCAATACTCTGGGCATACAGCGCCCCTGTCCCCGTGAGCTCGCATGCAGAAGCGAACGCATACGCAAGTCCCGCCCACATATGAAAACGGTGTTCAAACCACACATGTGAGGTATCGCTGCGAACGTTAGAGCGAGAGCAATAATTTTGGCCCTAGACCTCTTCTCCAACTAAAATGATGTAACCAGTAAAAATATTTAAAGCGTCACCTATGGGGATTTTTAAGTCGCAAAGTTTGGCGCCATTCCACGAGCGTGTGCAATATTGAAGGGTGACGTGTTGGGTATCTATTTACTCGGCGTAACTTCATCTTTCATATTATGCAAAAACATTGGGCTAAATTTAATGTTTTTTTTTTTTTAAAAGCACAAAACTGTTTTATTTCCAAAAAAAATGTGCTCGAAAAATTGCTGTGCAAATACCATGCGCGATAAAAAGTTGCAACAACCGCCATTGTATTCTCTAGGGTCTTTGCTAAAAAAGCATATATAATGTTTTGGGGTTCTATGTAATTTTCTAGCAAATAAGTGTTGATTTTTACATGTAGGAGAGAAATGTCAGAATTGGTCTGGGTGTTCCAGAACGCCTGATGGCGTTCCCTGCATGTTGGGCCTCTGTATGTGACCACGCTGTGTAAAAGTCCCACACATGTGGTATCGCCATACTCGGGAGGAATAGCAGAATGTGTTTTGGGGTGTAATTTGTGGTATGCATATGCTGTGTGTGAGAAATAACCCGCTAATATGAAAATTTTGTGGAAAGAAAATAAAAATGAAAAAAATCTTGATTTTGCAAAGAATTGTGGGAAAAATTACAACTTCAAAAAACTCACAATGCCTCTTTCTAAATACCTTGGAATGTCTTCTTTCCAAAAAGGGGTCATTTGGGGGGTATTTGTACTTTTCTGGCATGTTAGGGTCTCAAGAAATGAGAGAGGCTGTCAGTACATCAGATGTGATCAAATTGATCAATTTTCAGTAATTGGTACCATAGCTTTTAGACCCTATAACTTTCACCCAGACTAAATAATATCTAAATTTTTTTTGTTTTGTTACCAAAGATATGTAGCAGTATACATTTTAGGCCAAGTTTATGAAGAAAAATTACTTTTTTGCAAAATGTTATAATAGAAATGAAGAAAAATTCATTTTTTTACAAAATTTTCGTTCTTTTTTCATTCATAGTGAAAAAAAATAAAAACCGCAGAAGTGATAAAATACCACCAAAAGAAAGCTCTATTTGTGGGAAAAAAGGACAAAAATTTCATTTGGTAACAGTGTTGTATGAGTTATTGTCATTCAAAATGTGAGAGCACCGAAAGCTGAAAATTGGTCTGGTTATTAAGTGGGTTTAAGTGCCCAGTAGTCAAGTGGTTAAAGTGTTAGTAAACCGCAAAAAAAAACCTGCAAGACAATAGCATAATGTGCATCTCATACTTTCACATTATGAAATACGTACCTTAGAACGAAGCTCCGGTCACCGCCGAGGGGGCTGACATGTTCCCTCTGCGTTTCTTCTGGGTCCGTGATGACTTCACTCTCGCACAGGAGTCCTGAATTACAGCAAGTTCCAGCACAAGCCGCCAGCCCTTCATCGCACATGCGCTGCTGACGTTAGAAGGTTTAGGAGATATTTATTTTACCTACAGGTAAGCCTTATTATAGGCTTACCTGTAGGTAAAAATGGCCAATGCGGGCAATACAACCGCTTTAAGGCTCCATTCACACCTGATCTTGGGCGTAATTACCGTGATTCCGCCTGCAATTTCAAATCATTGCAAAACATGGAATGCATTTGCGATGCCATTACTTCTTAATGGCACCCCAGTCACGCCGCGGATGTCGCGTAGTAAATCATGCTGCAATCGCAACCCGCTATGCTTGTCACTCAAAAAGGAACATGAGCTTCATTTGAGCAACGGCATCGCGCATTGCGATTTGCCGCCATTGCAGCGTGACATTCGCAGCAAAATTGTGGCACGATTGGGGTGCCATTAGAAGTAATGGCATCACAAGCGTGTTTTGCAGTGATTTGAAATTGCCGGTGAAAGCCTGCTATCAGGTGTGAATGGAGCCTTACTTATGTTGCGGTGTGTTTAAAGATGCAATTTTGTATGTCAACTTATGTAATTATAAGTTGACATTTTCTGTCTTAAAAAGCCCTTTTACAATGTGTTGACAAATGAAAAAACACACATGAACCATTTGATCAGCGCACTGCATATATGTAAAATAGCATCATAAAACAGCAAACCTCTGCACATGTGTAAATTGTAGTAGAATAATAAAGTTTCGAACAAGGCATGACTTCAGCAATGCAGGTTTATTAACAGCTGGGAACATACAGGTTTATGTTCAAAGTATTACAAGATACAGGTCTAATTTATACAGTTTCTTACAAGGCAAGCTATTAGATATTGGTATTCTTATCCTCTAACCAAATTGAAACAATAGTGAATTGTTCTAAACTTGAATCAGAATGGGTCTCTTCTGCCAATTCTTGGAAACCCGTCACCTGATGTGGACCAGTCAGTCGACCGGCTCGACCGAGTTTGTTAGGGAAATTCAACTAAGACCAAGTTAGGAAGTTTTCCCTATTTGACTCGTATGAGTAGACAAGCTACGGACAGATATTTGCCTACTGGTTCTGACTGCTTGCCACCCGTGCAATGGGGCTGCATAAATAAACAGTCATCCTGATAGACGCCAGATATTTGCCAACTGTTTCTGACCTCTATGACCCATGCAATAGGGCAGCATACATAGAGGTCAGCTTTATGAGCTCCTATCTGACTTGTCTGACTAACAATTGTAAAACTTCCATTTATATACCCTTACAAGCGTTATCACAGCCATCTCTCCTAGATGTGATTGGTTGCTAAGATCTACATCAATGTAACACCTGTCCTACAACCAGACAAACTCATCTATTGCCAGAATTCCTATATGTTCATTAAAAATTATTTATACTGGTTTTGTCCTATTAAAGACACCTGTGTAGGGAAGTATGGCACCCAGCCATGTTAGATCAGACCTTCCTTGTCCTGATAAGACTTCAAGGATAACAGATTTATGATTTTTGGGAGAATGAACTTTCACTAATCCCACCTTATTTGTTATATGTAACAGTTTTAATAAGGGCACAAGCAGACCTTTGTTTGACCCTGTCAAACAACTTAATTAATGCATTTTAAGTGTAGCAGTGTTAACTGCAGTTTAGCAAGGAACAATGAGCAGGGCATTTTGTTCTGGTTTTTCCATAAATCTGTTTTCCATATTTATTGGAGCAGAAATAAAGATCAGCTTTATGGTTTAGATCTTTAGTTCAACTATTAAATGACCTTGGGTCAAATCATGCCTCTTTAACCAACTTAATACAGGGCACCTTCACCCCCTTTCTACCCAGGCCATTTTTCAGCTTGCGCGGTCATGCAACACTGTACCCAAATTCATTTTTAATAACTTTCTTCACACAAATAGAGCTTTCTTTTGGTGGTATTTAATTACTGCTGTTTTTTTTTTTACAAAAAAAATACCAAAAATTTAGAAAATAAAATAAAGTTTTTCTTAGTTTCTGTCAGTAAATTTTTTTAGCAACATTTTAAGAACTATGTGCAGCGCTAAAGTGAAAAAATCCTTGAATATCTACAGGATAATCAGATATGTGCATCAACAAAAGTCAGTGTACCATGAAAGATCGTGAAACATACATGACTACAAATCTCACACTGATATATGGGTAAACATTGAACCAGATTTAGGTGATGTAACAAAAGGTGAATAAACACAAAGGGGGGAAAAATCAAGAAAAGATCAAATCAAAATGAGTCCACATAGGTGAAGAACAAGTGTTGAAATGGATCCAAAAAAAAGGAGGGTAAGACCCGATGCATTTAATCTAAATAGTAATCAAGAGACACCCCAGATGATGTCGCTTTAGACGAAACGTGTCGGTAGATTGCATTAATTTGACTGCTATTGAATACTCCTATAAGCACTTTTTATTCACTGAAATTTGAGTGTTTTAAAATAAATCCTTTTCAACACTTACGGTTTTACACTATGTAGAGCAGGGGTGTCAAACTGGCGGCCCTCCAGCTGTTCCGAAACTACAAGTCCCATCATGCCTCTGCCTGCGGGAGTCATGTTTGTAACTGTTAGCCTTGCAATGCCTCATGGGACTTGTAGTTTTGCAACAGCTGGAGGGCCACCAGTTTGACACCCCTGATGTAGAGCATTTGTTTCCTTTTTGGTTATACCGTATGAGTGCATAAGGAAGACTTGGTCCATCCTTTGTTTTGAGGCTGCCAGTCCTGACCGATTATTACAACATTGAGCCATTTAAGGGACGGAGGGATCATCTCCCATTCTGGCCAAGTTTAGGAGTTATGGAAGTTCCATCCTATTGGTGTATATACACCACAAGCCTTGGCGACTCTTTGGGCATATGCCTCATTAAATCCACACGTTCCGGTAAGCCTTCTCAAAAATTATGGTGTTGTCTCCTTTACACATGTGATCTCTATATGATTCCAGGTGATAACTCAAGGACTTAACCTCTTTTTTTGGATCCATTTCAACACTTGTTCTTCACCTATGTGGACTCATTTTGATTTGATATTTTCTTCATTTTTTTTCCCCCTTTCTGTTTAATCACCTTTTGTCACATTACCTAAATCTGGTTCAATGCTTATCCATATACCAGTGTGAGATTTATAGTTATGTATTTTTCTTGGTACTTTGTAGATTTATGATCTTTCATGGTACATATACTTTTGTTGATGCACATATCTGATTATCCTGTAGATATACAGAGATTTTTCACTTTAGAGCTGTACATACCTTTTTAAATTTTGCTATCCAACTTTGTCACTTGCTGTGCTGGCGGCTTTAAATATTTTTGGGTTATCAGCGCTGTATTTCTTTAGTAAATTTGGTAAATAAGTACTTTTTCTCCTTCACTGATGTGCACTGAGAAAGCTACAATGCTGGGCACTGATGAGGTGGCACTTATGAGCACTGATAAGGAGCCACTATTATGCCATACTAATGGGCACTGATGGACACAGATAGGCGGCACTGATGGGCACTAAAAGGCAGCACTGACCACTAATGAATGAATGAATGAATGAAAAACTTATATAGCGCGGCACATGCGAAGTAAATCGCCTCTGGGCGCTTGTTGTTCCTGTCTCCTTTGAAATCAAAAGAGATGAGTCTTGATCTTTCTCCTGAAGGCTAAGTGGTTCTCCTCCAACCGTAGTAGGCGCAGCAGATGGTGAGATCCGCTGACTACTGACCCTATTTGTGCGTCCATTGTCATGTAGGAGTCAAAGATGACCCCAAGACTTTTGACTTTGGCGCTAGGGATGATGATTTTACCCAGAATGGGCGGGGGGGTCCAAGTTGTTGCAGGTTGATTCATACCCTTGGCGTGAAACAGAAGAAGTTCTGTTTTCGCTCCGTTGAGTTTGCGATAACTCTTTGTCATCCAGTCCTCTATCAAAGAGAGGCATGTCTCTAGATTGAGGTGGTGATCCTTTTTATTGCAAATGCGGAAGTACAGTTGCGTATCGTCTGCATATGAATGATAGAGCAGTTTTTGACTGCTGATGATTTCAAAAAGAGGACGCAGATAGATGTTGAATAACATCGGCGACAGGGGGGATCCTTGAGGGACTCCGCACGATAATGTGCGTTTTTCAGAAGTGAAGGGTCCTAGCTTCACTATTTGCGATCGGTTTTCCAAAAAAAGAGGAGAACCAAGATAGATCGCCTTCTGCGTCTTTGGCTACTTTAGCCAGCCGAGTCAATAAAAGCTTGTGGTTTACTGTATCGAAGGCTGCGCTTAGGTCCAGCAGAACCAGAAGACAAGATTCTCCTTCGTCTGTGGCCTCGAACGTCGTCCCATATCTTGAGCAATGATGTTTCCGTCCCGTGTCCGGGGCGGAATCCTGATTGAAATGGATCAAGTAAGTTGTGGGTATCTAGATGCTGTTGCAGCTGTTGTACCACTACTTTCTCCATTACCTTGGAGACTACATTTAGGCCTGTTATGGGGCGCCGGTGGAGTGGGTCCTTAGGATCCAGGGTGGGATCTGATTTGTGTCACTGATGGGCACTCCTGGTCACTGATTAGTGACACTCATGGGCATTGATTGGTGGCAGTCATGGGCATTGATTTGTAGCACTTCTGGGGCTTTACTGTAATCAGTGCACTCATTACATACCCTGTTCTCCCCTGCGAGGATATGCTACTAATAGGCTCTCCTTGCCTCACACTCTGTCAGTGTGAGGCGATGAGAGACGATTGCTGGCACTTTCTGTATATACATGTGACCATCTGTATTTACATGTGACCAGCTGTGATTGGACACAGCCAATGACATGGTTAAACAGCAGCATCAGCAGCTCTTTACAGAGATCGGGGGCCGCACGGGAGCGGCCGTTCGAGTGCGCCATCATATGGCGTCCACCCAGAACGAGAGGCGCACCGTCTCTATGTCATTTGACGGTGGGCGGATGGCAAGTGGTTAAAGTAATAAAAGCATTATGCTTGAATAAAGATTAGTATAAACCCTAGGCTATGTTCACACCTTTTATTCTTTGGTACAGTACAGGTGCCAAAAAAACTGAAAGTTTATGTATTGTTTTTTTTAGATAAAGATCCTATTAATCACTTCTTGCCTCTACCTGGAGTTAATTAGCACCTTCTCCTTTGGTCCTCCTTTGCCGATCTTTTTTTTCACGAAGTACAACTCCAATTCCAAAAAAGTTGGGACGCTGTGTAAAATATACATAAAAGCAGAATGCAATAGTTTTCAAATTTAAAAGAAAACATATTTTTTACACAAAAGAAAATATATTAAATATTTAAAATGGAAAAATTTACTATTTTAAGAAAAAAGTAAGGTCATTTTTTTATTGATGGCAGCAACACCTCTCAATAAAGTTGGGACAGGGCAACAAAAAGCTGTACGTAAGTGATACAAACATAGAGTAGCTGGAAGGACATTTTGCAACTAATTAGGTTAATGGCAACAGGTCAGTAACATGATTGGATATAAAAAAAGAGCATCTTCGAGAGTCAGATGTCTCAGAAGTAAAGATGGGCAGAGGTTCACCAGTCTGTGAAAAGCTGTATCTTAAATTGTCAAATGATATATACTTTTTAAACTGTCCCTGTGCTTCCACTCTCAGGCTTTTTCTCTTCTATTAACAAAGCGATATACAACTTAATAGAGCAAATAAAAAAATCGAGAATCAAACTAACTTTCTTATCGCTGCCTTAAACTAAAGGAGGTGCAACGTTACCTCATATATCTTTGCACTTCCACGCAGCCTCGCTGCTTAGAATACTAGACTGGTATCATGGAACTTCTATCAAACTATAGACTACTTTAGAGAACAATCCTATTGTCTCTGACCTCACTTCTTTACTTTGGACAGATCCCTCACAGAGACTCTATAAGGATACCTTACCATTACTTACTGCAATTACCTTACAAATTTGGGACAATTATTTTGGCAAGGGCCTACTTTCTTCTAGGCCTAGTCCTTTGGCGCCATTGTTTGGTAGCTTCCCTCTTTCAACCACTGTTTCTCATCTATAACAGTAGGGATAAGATTATTTTATGCCACACCATATGAAAGGGAACCCTCCACATCAGATTTATTGCTCCCTATGTATCTGCTATTGAAAAAACATCTATAAACTAAAATAAAACATAAAAATTGCCCAATAATTTCAGAATAATGTTCCTTAACATAAAATTGCAAAGTCTTTAAATATATCATATTATCTACAGAACATATCATTAAAGGGAAGTTCAGGATTCATAAAAAAAATGTGGCTGCAGCATCTGTCCCTCATCGACTCTAAGGCCTTGTACACACGAGTGAATAAATCCGCTGAACATGGTCCGATGGACCATTTCAGCCGAAAAATCCGCTCGTGTGTAGGGGCAAACGGACCGTTCTGGCCGGATTCCTCCGGCGGAAAATTTCCAAAGCATGCTTTGGAATTTTTCCGCCGGAGAGCTGTCCGTCAGATATGTCCGCTGGTTAGTACGTCGGACCGTTCCCATCGGATCTATTCTCTCGTGTGTACAAGGCCTTAGGCTGCATTCACATCTAGGCGGCAAGTAACGCCGCGTACGCGGCATTACTTGCCGCGATTCGATTCATTTTTTTTTTTTTTAACAAATTATCTCCATTGATGTCTATGGTCGAACGCCAATGTCGCCTGAAAAAAAGGGTCCGGGACTTTTTTTCAGGCGACAGGCGTTCGGCGTTTCAGAGATGTGAACCATCTCTATAGATATCAATGGGAATTTTCCCCTCCAGCGGCACGAGCGTCGGGCGACAGGCGTTTTGTCGCCTAGATGTGAATGCAGGGTAAGACCGAGAACTGAGCAATCAAACACTGCTAATCACTCACTTCAGGCTGCAGAGACCTGTTGACTGTCAGTCATTGGCTCTCTGCTCTGCTCCTCCACCACTCACTGGAGAGCTGGGAGCCTCTCAGTTTTTTGTAAGAAAGCCAAACATTTACAAGTAAAGTAAAACTGTCCTGTTTTGTAGTTTCAGATAGTGATTCAGGTTGTGTCTTGATAACTATAAGTTAATTTAACTTGGCAAATGCTCATTCTTTTTGACTCTCTGTTTAGAGCAACTCAGCTTGTCCTTCATCCCATGTTGCTAATAAGCAGAGCCAAGCACTCTCGAGTCCTCTGAATGTCTTACCCTTTAAATAACATCTTCACTTTGACACAAAACATTTAAGTAGTCACATAAGCATTATTTTTCTCATGGTTCTGCCCAAATTCTGTCCACACAGAAGTCCATTGCAACCCATTGGAATTGCTTGCCTGTGAAAATGTAATTAAACTCGAAAACTTTGAATATTTATTTTGAAGTAGGAACAGAAAAAGCATAAATCTGGAGTGGGTCTTAAGTATTGAGGCTAAGCTAGAAGCATACGAGAGAAACAGATTGACACAGGAAGATTGGATACATGACTGCTGGGATTGAAGCTAAATTACTAAATTAACATACCAGACATCTGATACTGTAGTACTCTAGTAATATTTGGCTTTATTCTGGGATCAAAGAGTAAATCTCCATTGAACATAGTAGGATTCAGCTGTGTGGAATTAGTGTTTCAATATCTGCAGTAATCTTTTCTTTGAGAACCTGGTATCATTTTCAGAGGACTAGAGACTCTGCACTGACATATAGTGACTCGGTACCATCACACATCAGCTTGATGAAGCTAAATTATTGCTTGATAGCTTTCTTCGTAGTTAGAACTGTATAAATCTTTGCAAATATGAGAGAAATATGGAGACTGCCATTGCTTCTTCTAAAAATGTTAGTTGCCTGGCTTTCTCTGTTTTCAGTGCTTTCCGAGTCACTGATTTGGAAAAAACAGCATATGCCCAGGTTCACACTGGGCTGCGGGAGTGAAGCCGTGCGAGTTAAGCTGAACTTGCACGATTTCACTCCCACTGGCAGTCCCGATTTCAGCTGAGATTTAAGAGACATCTTTGCAGGTTTCTGCACACATGTTAATGTAAATCGCGGTACAGAGACTACTTTTTGAAATCGGTGCAATGCCGCAGATGCAGCTTCGCGCCGATTAGGACAGTGCCATTGCCGGCAATTTGCGGCAAAATCCGCCGTTTTGACATGCGATTTGACATGCCAAATGACCACCTGATCTTATATGATGCACACTTATATCAGGCCTTAGAAAAAAATAACCCTTTTGCTGCCAGGCACTGCTGTCCACTTTTAACTCATTTGGCATTTTTGCTATTTTGAATTTTTCTATTATGTTTCATATATATTTTTTCTACAGCTTTGAAAGTCCTTTAAAATACCCCACAAACCATACACAGGACCCATAGGATGTTGAATATTGAACTTTGCTGGTACTGCTGACTTTATATATCACGTGATGTTTATCAAAACAATATTTTTTATATAAATACACTAAAATTATTATTAGCACACACAAACACAACATAACATACAATGATCTTACTAAATCTAAAAAATCCAAGTTTATTAAGTTAACACCTTCCCTACCGAGTCATTGTAAAATGACGTCGGCGCAAACCCTCCCTCCCTCCGGGTGGACGTCATATGACGTCCTGAGCTTCCTGGGCAGCTAGGGGGCGCGTGCGCCCGCCGCATCTTTTTTACAGTGTTAGTGGAGACAGGCTTAAAGTGGTTGTAAACCCCATTCATAAAATCTGACCTGGACACATATCTGTAGTGTTTACTTATCTCTCTTTAAAGTGCCATGTCTTTCTGCTGCTCCATTCCTCTGTTATCAGCACTTAGAGATAGATTAGCAGAGAGCTAGCCTATTCACACTGCAGCTCTGCAAGTTTCTTCATTCCTCTGCCTATGTGGAGGGGGAGGTGTGTGCCTTTCCCTCGATCAGCTTTCACACAGTGTATGCCCAGACTCCACACCCACTGCTGAAACAGGAAGAAAGATTTGTAACACGATTTGCACTTTCTAAAGAATGTAAAAAGGTGAAGACAGCAGATATACAAATAGAACTTATGTAGGGAGCAGTGGTGGCCCGTCCAAAGGGGGTGCATGGGCGCTGCCCCCCACTATGAGAAGCGTGACGTCTATGCATTCACGTGATTGCAGGCGAGCCGCTTCATTTGCTTATTTTTTTGCTGCAATTAGCTTGAACACTCCTTCATTAATGTTGTTATCTTTTTTTTTTTGATTGGCACCACCGTAAGACACGGGCAATGCTCTCCCTCAGAGCCGTAGCATCACTTCCGGTTTCTCTGTGCCAGTGAGAAACCGTTAGTGATGCCGTGGCTCTGTGTAATCCAGAATTGGTAGGCTCTTAGGAAAAGTAAAGTTGTTATTTCTGTATTACAATTTGTTTGCTAAAACCAACTGAAAGAACAACTGAGGAGTCTGCCCCCCCTCTGTGCTAGAGCAATGGGTCACAAGTTAAAGAAAAATATGTTTCTGTTTGCTACCTTTATTAGCAAGCTCTGCACTGACTGCATCCTCTCCGCAGACCCATTCCAAAAGACACTATGGGGAAGTGGATATAAATCAATAATCACCAGTCAGTGCTGGGGCTGTATACTCTGTCCTGGGAAGCTGGGACTGTATAATCTGTCCTGTGATTATGGGGCTGTATATTCTGTCCTGTGATGCTAAGCTAAATACTCCTGACACTATTGGTGGAAGCTAGTGGAATACAGGGGACGGAGTGGATGGATTATATAAGGGGTGGGAATTATGAGAATAGAGAGGGGTCAAAAAAGTGGGGCAGGATCTGGCCCAGCCGCCACTTGTAGGGAGATTTGTTTAATCTCTGTGTATCATCTGAGGCTGTTAACTTCACTGTGTATATGTAAGGGTTTATATCCACTTTAAAGTGGTTGTATACCCTTTAAAATCAGTTTTGATACTACAGGTAATCCTATAATAAGCTACCATGAATTTCTCCTAAACATGCATAGTTTAGGAGATATTTACTGTATACACATGTGCTGACATCATTGGCACATGCACACTGAAGAGACGACTGGTACGTGCCATTTCTTCAGCTGGTGTGACGTTACCGGCTGCTCTCGCGGGCATGCGTGGGAGTGATGTAATCGCAGCTCCGACCAATCACAGCGCCAGAGTCTGCGATACCCGGAATAACTCCAGGAGACGTGTCGTCAGCCAAAGAGATTTGCTGGAACTGCTGCAGGGGCTTTGTTCTAAGGTAAGTATATCATAATGAGCTAGTATGCTATTCTTCCTAATCTAATACCATGATTGAGCCCCCAACACACTGGCTTCTCATGTTCTCAACTGTTAATGACGGTTTATAGAAGCATCATTTTTTATTCATCCTTTTCTATTTCCCCAGAACAAATAATGTATGTTAAAACCCACAGTAAATGATGGTTGCTAGGCGATATATAACCATATACCCATCACCCTTGTTCAGACCTGAGATCATGGAATCTAGAAGAGGGATGGCTACAGTCTTTAACTAGTTTTAGAGCTCTGAGATTATGTGCAACCAAATGCAGAGAGCTGCAAAGAAAGTTGATCCAGGAAAAATATAAAAGTTTGAAAAATATTGTTCTCATTTGTTAAACACTTACCAACCGTCTCACGCCGATATACGTCGGCAAAGTGTCACAGGTGTGTATAATCACATACCCATACATCGCCCCTTTAAGAGCCACCAGAGGGCGCGCGCCGCCAGAGGCATGCGACTGCTTCTCGCCGGGGGACCCGTTGCGCGAGGCCGACAGGTGCGATTGCCACAGGTGCGCAAATTAGAAGCACTGAAAGTATAACTAAACACATTTTTTTTTCTGTTTTGGATAGAGTGGAGATGGATTAGAACACCTGTCTATTTTTATTGCTTTCTGTGCTCTCGTTAGGGAGATTTACTCTCTCTATTTGTCCTGTTTACCATTATCATTGAAAATAAAGTAAAAGAATATTCCCAATTGTCCCCAGAAAAGTAATAGAGGGGAAATCTTGCAGTGGGGACACTAGTTTTGTTGACCTAGGGGGGTCCAAAGGATTTCCTTAGTTTGCAGGGATTTTTTCTCATTTCCTGTTTTGGCTATGGGACAGGAAGTGGAGGTAAATCTCCTCAATGGGAGAGCAAAAAAAGGACTATAACCCTCCCACTCTATCCAAAATGAAAATACATAGGCCCTGATTCACAAAGCACTTACGCCGACGTATCTTGAGATATGCCGCGTAAGTGTAAATATGCGCCATTGTATCTGTGTGCCATGCCAGAACTAAGATACGCCTAAAAACTGGCTTGAGTCCACCAACGTAACTTGCCTACGTCGGTGTAGAGTGGGTGCATAGTTACGCTGGACGCATCTGGCGCTCCCATTGATTTTCTATTTAAATATGGAAATGAGGGACATACGCCGATTCACGAACGTACTTGCGCCTGGCGCATAATATACACGGTTTGCGTAAGTCGTACGTCCGGCGTAAAGTTATTCCCCATATAGGAGGCGCAACTCATGCAAAGGTATGGGCCAGGGATTGAATGCCATCAAATTTTACGTAGTTTACGTTGTACGTGAATAGGGCTGGGCGTAGGTAACATTCACGTCGTAGGCAGTGTTTAGACGTGATTGTAAGCATGCGCACTGGGATGCGTCCAAGGCACGACGCATGCACAGTTCGTTTTAAGTACTTGCCTGTCGCTCGACCCATCATTTGCATGGGGTCACGCTTCATTTAAATGTATCACGCCCACTTCCACTTACGCCTACGAATATACGATACGCCGGCGCAGAGTTGGGAGCATTTGTTTTGTGAACTGTCCTCTCCATGTGAATCCGGGCCAAAAAGTTTTGCCTATAGTTCTACTTGAAGGTGAAGTTCTACTTGATGGTGAGGAAATCTCCCCTCTGTCAGAATACAATCAATGACTTAGGGCCCTTTCACACTAGCGGACCGTTCGTCCGCTCATTACAAGTCCGTTTACGGACTTGTAATGGGCCCCTATGGGAGCGGATCCGTTAGCGGATGATGCATCCGCTAACGTCCGCTAGATCCGCATCCGTTTTTGCGGACGGAAGAATGTCCTATTTTTCTTCCGTCCGGCCAAATGGATCGGATGCAAACGGACAGACGGTCCGTTTCCATCCAACTCCCCATAGGGGAGAGCGGAGGAGAGACGGGGCGGTCCCTGCACAGTGTGCGGGGACCGCCCCGTCCGCCGACAGCTGAGCGGAGACCCCCCCGCTGAGCTGACGGGCACACAGAGCGGAGGATTAGAGAGGAGGATTCCCCCATCCACCTCATATGTGTAGATGGGGTAATTGGGTAATTATTTTCTGCTCAGCCCAATGGTTAAATGAAAAAAAAAGACTAATCTATGGGCTGCTTTAGTAGCTCACTAAATGCTTTAATTTGTTAAACATGCCTAGAAACGCTCTTTGACAATTTTGGGCCAGATTCAGATAGAATTAGATTATCGTAGCGTTTCCCAAATACACTACGCCGCCGTATTTTACCTGGCTCTACGTGGAATCCAGGTAGATTTTGTCCAGTAAACGACGGCGGCATAGTGTATTTCTCCCGGCGCAATCCATATACGCGATTAGGGGGCGTGAAGCATTTAAAATAGGCGCGTTCCCGCGGCGATCGAACTGTGCATGCTCCGTTCCCAAATTTCCCGCCGTGCATTGCGCGAAATCCCGTCGTTACGTCATTTTTTCTTGAGTAGCGTCGTTTACGGACATTCCTATTCCCGAACGAGTTACGTAAAAAAAATATATATTTTAAATTCAACGCGGGAACGACGGCCATACTTAACATATGTTACGCACTGTTAGACCAGCAAAAAGCTGGTCTAACAGTACGTAGAAAAAAATAGACGTAAGCGATTGCGAAGACCGGTCGTATCTTCGTGGATCGCCGTAAAAACTCATTTGCATAGCCTGACGCATGAAAACGACGCAAACTCCTCCCAGCGGCCGCAAAAATATTGCAGCGTAGATCCGAAGGCTTACGAAGACGTAAGCCTCTCGGATCGAAGCCCGAAGCCGCCGTATCATGGTTTGAGGATTCAAACTAGTGATACGGCACGCGAAATTTGAAATTACTCATGTCTAACACCAGTTAGACAGGCGTAATTGCTCTGTGAATCTGGGCCTTTGTCTTTCTAAGGGAGAGTGGTTCTTCTGGAAAAATACATACAATGATTCAATAGAGTGCATTTATGGAATATTAAAAGCCAAAGTAAACTGTTAAATAATAAATGCCAATTCACACCTATGTAATTTCTATGCAATTCAGCGCGGTGCAATTTTCAGCTGATATCGCACTGGATTGCACCAAAAGTAGTTCATGCACTTTTCAAAAATGCACTGCAGCAGATTGCATGGTAGTGCAGGGTACCGTGGGATCTGGTGCAGGCAAATGCACCGCGTTTGGGGTGTCGTTAGGATTATATTGACACATGCAGCAGATTCCACTCCCAGTGCATTTTGAGCATGGTTTGGGAAACGCGAAAAACTGGTTTCCTGCGCCGCGTTGCACTGTGAACAAGCCCTAAAAGTTAAATAATCTAAGTAGTTTATTTTTAATAAGTTACAATAAAATATAACAGAATAAACAAAACTGAAGATATAAAAGGATTCATAATTCATATGGTATTTAAAATCATATTGTACTAAAAGCTTATATGCGTGTCCGTTCTAAAAAAATACATTCCTATCAATGTTGAGGACAAGGTGATTGTAATAAAATAAAGTGCAGGATATATACTACAACAAAGCGCATAAAAAAGCAGAAATTGTAAATGGGAACACCGATGTTTTGACTATGTATGTTGAAGATTAAAACAGATATTCCATTTTAATAACTCTTTTAATTGGTGATCCTATCAGTATAATTCAGTGTGTATACTGTTACTTTATATGATAAGATGAAGATTGTGTAAACTCTTATCTCTAACAGCATAGTTTCTGATAATTATATTGTATATCTAAATTGAAGATTTTTAAAGTACTTTCATTAGTATGTTACAGTAGTAACAGAATATAAAACAATCAAGATACTGTTGAAGACTATGTATGAATCCTGTGTATGGTGACCGTTATATAATTTTGGGCTCTGATATTTATTTATTTATTTTTTGGCTGTATCTCTTTACCCCACACACCTACTGTGTACACCTAGTGGGTTAACAGGTGACAGAGACTAGATTTTCAGCATCTTGTTTGTTCTATTATCAGCCTTATTGTCCTCCCTTATTGTGCATATTAGACCACGTTACACTGCTACATAGCCTATTTGAGGCATATCTAGTTATAAACCTCACTCACGCACCCTACTGTACTCGACACACATTTCTTCACTGTTCTACTGTTTGAGCACATATGGTTTTATAAGCGTTTTTTGGTAGCGCCACCACCCCATTTCTCATACTATCTATGTATGAATCCTATTCCTCTACTAATCTCTGGTAATGACAATGTTTTCCATGTCATCTAATCCAGTGACCCTAAGAGTGGGGTTACTTACAGTGCAATTATACTTTTTTATTATAATTCTTAATAGACACACATGGATCACCAGAAGAAAAGCTGGCGTGAGAACTAATAGGTAGAAATGCGTGTCTCTAAGTTAGACCCATTTCACACTGAGGTGCTTTGCAGGCGCTATAGCGCTATAAATTAGCGTCTGCAAAGCGCCCTGAAAAATTCGCTCCTCTCACTCCGGCTTTCACACTGGATCGGTGCGCTGGCAGGATGTTAAAAAAATGTCCTACAAGCAGCATCTTTGGAGCAGTGAAGGAGCAGTGTGTACACTGCTCCTCCACCATTCTTGCCCATTGGAATGAATGGGCACCGCGGCCAAACCGCCGGCAAATATGCCGCTGCAGAGGTGCTTTGCGGGTGGTTTTAACCCTTTTTCAGCCCCTAGCGGGGGTTAAAAGTGCCCCGCTAGCGGCCGAATACCTCCGCGAAATTTAATGGTAAAGTACTGCTAAAATTGATGGCGCTTTACAGCCGACGCCACCCGCGGCCTGAAGGCCAAAATACTAATTTAGCATTTATGTGCACCAGAAAGAGGTATAACATGTAACTCCAAACATTCCCCTTAAAAGGAGAAATGAAAAGCCAGATAGCCCGAGAGTCTAATGAAACAATCACAATCATCCTATTAAGTTCATTTAGCTAATTCAGTTTTTTATGTTTTCAGTACAATTACAGTATTTACCAGTATAGATACTATTTATCACTACCCATATGTACACGATAAGTATAAATAATATAGGTTTGATAACTTTCACTTTGTTTTGTTCTTTCTAGATAATGGCAGCATTGCCATACAACTGGAGCGGTGTTAATCTCCTCATATGTTCTAGCACTCGTGCTGTATTTATTCCACTTTTTATAATGTGTGTGTATCCAAGTGGGAAGCCAACCTTTAGTCACCCTGCTTGGCCATGCATCTTTTCCCTGCTTATGGGAATCACCAATGGGTATTTTGGCAGTGTACCTATGATACTGGCATCAGGACAAGTAGTGCCGGAACAAAGAGAGCTAGCAGGTATGAATTGGTTTCATTTAACCTATGGAAGCTTGAATGCTGCTTTATTGAAAAGGCGAGATGTAAACCAATAGTCAACAATGGTCTTACGCTGTTGATGACAGCTTCAGAAATTAATAGTGCTTTAGTTTTGCTCAAATATTTCTGGTCATACTCTACTGTATCTTTTGAAATACTTCAATAAAAAATAATTGAAGTAGAAAATGTAGATGTAACCCACATTTTATATACATGATAATGGTAGTAAACTCTTATAAAGTTGTACCCATGTGTAAGCTTATAAGAAGGCTTACCTTTAGGTACTGTGAATATCTTCTAAACTTGCACTGTTTAGAAGATAATGTCATCTATGTCTGATGACGTCACCGGTGCATGCACAGTAGTATCGATGCTAAGGGTGCCCTGAATGCAGAGAATCCCGTGCATGGGAATGAGATAATTGCGGCCCGACCAAACAGCTGGAGAGTATGAACCTGGAAGAAATATTGGGTGAAAATGGAAGCTTAGTGACAACTAAAGCCCCGTACACACGAACGGACCTTTGTCCGACTAAAATCACATCGGAATTCCGACGGAATTCCATCGGAGTAAAAGAGAACATGTTCTCTATCTAAACTCAGAAGAAATGCCTCAGAATTTCCAATGGGGCACACACACGGTCAGAATTTATCGATGGAAAAAGTCAGTCTGAGGGCACCATTTAAAAGCTAAATCTGTCATAATGGGGTAGCCTTTACATTACAAAGCACCCTGCACCTCTGGACCCCTTTACATTACACAACACCCCACAGCTCTGGGCCCCTTTACATTACACAGCACCCTGCACCTCTGGACCCCTTTACATTACACAACACCCCACAGCTCTGGGCCCCTTTACATTACACAGCACCCTGCACCTCTGGACCCCTTTACATTACACAACACCCCACAGCTCTGGGCCCCTTTACATTACACAGCACCCTGCACCTCTGGACCCCTTTACATTACACAACACCCCACAGCTCTGGGCCCCTTTACATTACACAGCACCCTGCACCTCTGGACCCCTTTACATTACACAACACCCTGGACCTCTGGGCCCCTTTACATTACACAACACTCTGGACCCCTTTACATTATACAGCACCCTGCACCTGTGGACCCCTTTGCATTACACAGCACCCTGCACCTATGGGCCCCTTTACATTACACAGCACCCTGCACCTATGGGCCCCTTTACATTACACAGCACCCTGCACCTCTGGACCCCTTTACATTACACAGCACCCTGCACCTCTGGACCCCTTTACATTACACAGCACCCTGCACCCCTTTACATTACACAGCACCTTGCACCTCTGGACCCTTTTACATTACACAGCACCCTGCACCTCTGGACCCTTTTACATTACACAGCACCCTGCACCTCTGGACCCCTTTACATTACATAGCACCTCTGGACCCCTTTACATTACACAGCCTCCCACAGTTTGTTACACAGACACCCCCCTAACAGTTCTGGACCCCCTGCATGTTACACAGACCTCCCTACAGTACAGACTCCCTACCTAGAGTACAGACCCCCTCCCTGCAGTACAGACCCCCCTACATTACAGACCCCCCCCCAACACTACAGCCCCCTCTACAATACAGCCCATACAGAGCCCCCTACATTACAGAGACGTGACCTGCAGGCCGCTGCGGCCCACCGGGCATATGCCCGGTATGCTCTATGGCCAGCCTGGACCTAGTCATAAACCTAAAAGGGTCTGTTCAAAAAATAAAATAAAAAAATTGATAAAATTGGTAGTAACAGATTTAACACTAAACCCCAGGCGAACATTACAATACGTATCTACTGCTGATTGGACTGTGAAGAAGCAGCAGCAGTCTCCAGTTTGTTCTTTGTCACCACATTTGCATGCAGTTCAGTTGATTAGCTTTCGATCCTGCTCGCCATTGTCTTTTGTGCTGCTGTATAGGGTATTGCAAGAGTTACAACAAACACATTTTTCTACAAATCTCTCACTATAAAACGTGTCTGACAAGACGACCAACTTCTGAAGAGATCTCATGCTAATCCTTCAAACTGTGGAATAGAACCTATAACCTATAAAGGGCATACTGTAATAATTATGCCATGTGACAGAATGCCTTCTGAAATTTTGCAATCTTTGAACCTGTTCAGTTCACCCAGTGAATGGGTTTCCTCTGGATTCAGTTTCCTCCTACAATCAAAACTTTTTACAGATTAATCAGTTTACACCCAAACTGCTGCTCCTGGTGCATTTATAAAAAGTTGTAGGAACACTAAGTTGTTGGCTCTTTCCATTTCCTCCTTACAAGACCTCTACATTCCTGATAAAACCTCCTCTGTGTTCAGTGCTACATGAAGGGCGAACCTGCTTACCCAACATTATGGACCTAGAGGAATTAGGCCAACACACTGAGTGAGCTGTTCACTCACCAGCAAATCCCATGCATTCTGCAATTTTCAAAAACATAACTACGATTTTTAAAAATGTTATACATTTCCAAAAAATATTTTCATTACTTTTGCACATGTCCTAAATTGCAAGATTCAGTTATTGTTTAAAACCTCTCCAGAGTTGGATGTCACCTTGCCCATAAGCAAAAGAATTTGCAGCCAATTAAACAAGGTGGTTCTAACAAGTCTGGACTCAGAAATATGAATACTTATTCAGCCAAGCCAAGCAGTAGTAAACTTTATTTAAAAAAAACTGATTTCCCCTTGCAAGGTAAAGGCATAATGTGCTAGTATGCATCACTAGCACATTATGAAAGACTTACCTTGAAACAAAGCCCTCCAGCGACATGCTGTCACCGCTGCAGAGACTTCCGCCTTCACCCAGTCTTTCTTTCAGGTTCATGGACTGCAGCCGCTCAATTGGCCATGCCGCGATGACATCAATCCCACGGAATGTGACTGCACGCGGAGTCTTGGCCATGGTACACAGCTCTGAAGCAATGGCACGGGTATGCCGTTCCTTCAGAGCATGTGCGCTGGTGACGTTACCGGCTGCTGCTCACTTAAATATCTCCTAAACAGTGCATGTTTAAGAGATACAGTGGAACCTCGGTTTAAGAGTAACTTAGTTTGAGAGCATTTTGATTTGCGAGCAACTTTTTTTTTTATTCTGACACGGTTTGCGAGTGTTGATTTGCAAGACAAGCATAATTCAAGCTAAATGGGCCTGCAGTACCTCATTTGGCCTGAGGTACGAGGGCGCAGAAGTCAAACAGAGCCGAAAATAGGCCTGCAGTACCTTATTTGGCATGAGGTACAGGGGCGCAGGAGCTGAGAAAAGCCAAACATTGACCTGCAATACCTTATTTGGCCTGAAGTACGGGGGTGCAGGAAACAAGGCGAAGTGTCCTCTGGCCTTTTCCCCCGTTTTGGGCGCTCTCTGGTGCCCCCCACATCTGGTCACGTTTCTGTATTGCATCCCATTGAAGTCAATGCGGAACAAATTATTTTAGTTTCCATTGACTTCAATGGAAAAACTTGCTTTGATATGCGAGCAGGGATGTATTCAGGTTTTTTGCTGCCCTAGGCCTGACTAAACTCGTGCACCCCTAATTTAAATATGACCCACCCCTTCCTGTCAAGGCCACACCCATTGCTGTGTAAGACCTGCCCTTCACTTACCTTACCCTTACTCTATCCAAAATTAAATAGAAAAGTGTTCCTAAAGTTCTACTTTAGGCCCAAAATTCTGATTATTTTATGGAGAGGACTAAAAAGATATTACCATGCCAATAGTACAGCAGAAAACATATAGCACAGTGAGGAAGGTTTGTGGTCCAGGATGATAGGACAGTCAAAATTAGAAGCTCCGCCCCCCTACAGTTGCGGAATGCTTGCCTCTCTGCCCAGTCCGCCCCATAAGACTGGCGCTACACTAACAGTGCTACACTAATAGTGCAAGCCGGCGGAAAACTCTTTCCGTGCTGCCCCCCTGCAACGTGCTGCCCTAGGCCTGGGCCTTGTTGGCCTAGGCCAGGATACAGCTCTGTATGCGAGTACTTTGGATTACGAGCATACTCCTGGAACGGAGTATGCTCGTAATCCGAGGTTCAACTGTATTCATTGTACCTACAGGTAAACTTTATTATAAGCTTACCTGTAGGTAAAAATCACAGAGGGGAGTTTGCTACCACTTTAACGTGTTTGACCATCCAATACTAAAGCAGAACGTTTTGGCAATACGTAGATGAACTTTGGTTTCTTTTTATTGTGCTCATGGTTTGTTTGCTTTTAGTCATTTGTTTTTCTCTTTTATTCTGCAGGAAACACCATGACTGTGTCGTACATGACTGGACTAATGCTTGGGTCAGCTGTAGCTTATTTTGCCTACAGTTTATCTAGTACTTCCCAAAGTCTTTGCTTCCATCCAGAGACATACAACAGTTCACTGCCTCCAGAGATTTGAATATATCAACCTCAAAATTGGTTTGTTACTACTAAAACATTTGCAATATTTATTTTAATTCTAAAACACGTTGTTATTATGACAGATGCCGTTATTAGACATTTCACAAGTATTGAACTTTTTGATAAAACCACATTTGTGCAAGCACATGCACTTGATGGAATATCAAATCTGACAACATAGTCACATGAGTATATCACTTTTGTCATTTTGCCAAAGCCTTTTTGTGTAGTGTCATTTTATAAAAGTCTGTGTTTTGTTCAAGTATTGTTCTGGTTTCCTTTTCTTTATATGTAACACTTTTACAACAAAAAGTGGAAATTTGATATTTTTTTATAAACAAATGAAATCATGCAGATTCATATGCAAACGTAAATGTGGGTTGTATGCCTTGGAAAACTAAACAAAAGGATATTTAATCATCAAATTTGCTTGTGTCATTTTTTTTTCCTATTTGAAACTGTGTAGTAGAGGCTGAAATCAAAGTGAGCAATTAGCTGAGACACAAAATGAAAGTAATGTGTGAAAGGGAAATGATAGGCATTTTGCATGGCATGGTGTCTATATTTTATAGAAGAGTTTTGTGACTGATAAAAAACAGTAACAGGGCGGACTTTATAGGCAAGGACGGGAAACAAAAAATGATTTTTTAGAAAAAAATATACTTTAATACAGAGAATAGTAAGATACATTAAAACCATATAGTTTACACATTGAATTTCAAAATATCCTTTCGTCTACGCGTTATAGCACTGGCTATGCCCCAGGACATACAACACTCCTATATTTAATAGGTCTCACCTACAAAGGCTTTTTTTTATAACGGATGACACAGCTTGGTTGCCCAACCTGGACATATTTCGTATTGTGGCCCCGCTCTCCGCTTCTCTGGTTATTCTGACAACATGGCTAATTACTAGATCTGATTGGTCTATTACGGATTAGATGTGACTTTGATGCTATGTAGAGGTATCTCTCAATGCTTGGCTGTACAAGTCTTTTCTCCTACTAGCCACGTACAAATTATCCCTGATATACCTATGAGTATTGGCGTCCTTGATGTACTGGATATTGGACAGCCTTCTCGATATTGACAAATTAAATATTTTATATCCTACTCTCAAAATCTTCCTACCTTGTCCTGAGGAAGCCAACAGGCGAAACGCGTAGACGAAAGGATATTTTGAAATTCAATGTGTAAACTATACGGTTTTAATGTATCTTACTGTTCTCTGTATTAAAGTATATTTTTTTCTAAAAAATCTTTTTTTGTTTCCCGTCCTTGCCTATAAACTCCGCCCTGTTACTGTTTTTTAGCAGTCACAAAACTCTTCTATTGCATATTACGGGCCTGCCTTTATGTCTTCCCCTCTCCCTTTTCATTTTTGATCTATATTTTATTCTACTTGAAGCCAACCATTAAAGGCTTTGTGGGAGCTTGAAATTCATAGATATTTTGATATTATATAAACATCCTTTCCATTATCAATAAAAATTGTACACTCATTAACCGCACGCAGATATACGTCTGCAGAATGGCACAGGCAGGCACAAGGACGTATATATACGTCCCCTTTAAGAAGTGACATCGTGGACACACGCGAGCCCTGTAAATTCGACCACGGGTCTCAGACTCGATGTTCGCGGGCATACCTGCGATTGTGTCACAGTGAGGAAGAAGGGGGCAATGCTGATGTAAACAAGCATTTTCCCAGTCTTCCTAGTGACAGGACAGTGAACACAGCTTCCTGTAATCGAAAGCTGTGATCACTGTCATGTCACACACAGCCCATCCCTCATACAGTTAGAACACAGCCCTAGGCACACTTAACCCCTTCAGCGCCACCTAGTGGTTAACCCTTCACTGCCAGTGTCATTTTCACAGTAATGAGTGGATTTTTATAGCACTAATCGTTGTAAAAATTACAATGGTCCCAAAAATGTGTCAAAAGTGTCCAATGTGTCCGCCGTAATGTCGCAGTCACGATAAAAATTGCTGATCATCGCCATTACTAGTAAAAAAAAAAATATTAGTAAAAATGCCATAAAACTATCCCCTATTTTGTAGCCGCTATAACTTTTGCGCAAACCGATCAAATACGCTTATTCAGATTTTTTCTTTCTAAACTAAGGAAAAAATATATTTAAAAAAAAAAAATTATATTTATTAAATCAAAAAGTAAAACATATAGTGGTTTTATTTTTCAACATCGTTGCTCTTCTTTTGTTTATAGCGCAAAAAATAAAAACCGCAGAGGTGATCAAATACCACCAAACGAAAGCTCTATTTGCGGGGAAAAACACAAAGATTTTATTTGGGTACAGTGTTGCATGACCGTGCAATTGTCATTCAAAGTGCTACAGCGCTGAAAACTAAAAATTGGTCTGGGCAGGAAGGGGGTGAAAATGCCCTGTATGGAAGTGTTACTAAACCCAGGACCCTGCATTCACTATATAGATCTCCCACAGTACGCCGAACATGGAAATGCAATCATTTTAGTAAATATAAACTGCTAAATAAATTTTCTCATCAGCAGTATATAGCAGCCTTGTGACTTTTATCAGTTCCTGGTAAAGCTTGCAGGAGAAGTTTTCATACTACATTGAGCTGTCCTATCAGGATCCCTGACCCTCTGCACAGTGCTGATTGGCCCTGTGCTGATCACATGCACTCTTTCAAGAAAAGGAAAAAACTCTCTAGCAATACACACCTAACTAAGCATGTGCAGCCTGACTCCCGTACCTGTCTCATCTGGGCCTGTTCTGGAATCAGTGGAAGAAGAGGAGGATCTCTGCATACAGGCTCAAGCTGTCTTTTTACACAATGCAGAGGATTAACCCCTTAGGTTCCACTGTGAGTATACCAAGCATGCTTTACTGCATATACAAACTCATTTTACTGTTGTGGGTTTAGTAACACCTTAAGGCAGGGGTAGGCAACCTTGGCCCTCCAGCTGTATTGAAACTACAAGTCCCATGAGACATTGCAAGACCCTGACAATCACAGGCATGAGTCCTAGAGGCAGAGGCATGATGGGATTTGTAGTTTCACCAAAGCTGGAGGGTCAAGGTTGCCTACCCCTGCTTTAAGGGCTCTTTCACACTAGCGGTCCGCCCGACAGGCTCCACTTTGCTCAGTGGGGGATTGATCCACTGATCCCCACTTAGCAGGGGGATGACAGGTCCCACAGAGCCCCGCTGTCCTCTATAGGGAGATCGGATAAAAATGGACCACTTTCATCTATTTTCCATCCTTCTGGCGGATGGGATCAGAGTCCAACTTTTTTTTATTTAAAAAGATTAAAACTCCAAATCTGAATAGTAGCTCAGTAAGGATGTCTGGAAGCAGGCAGAGGCAACCAGGGCACACCAGGGGACACACATGACTGGCTCGGTTGGGTGCTGGCTGCAATTTTAAAGTTGTCATTACTCCCTGAAGAGGCCGTGCAATGACCTTCTGAGCCGGCATCGCTGAGGTGAGAGACAGAGAGAGAAAAAGACACCTAGACCCTGATACTCCCCATTACCCTCCCCCATGCAACCCATTTGCCACCATCCAGTAACCGCATCCAGTGCCCTCAACACTATGGCTGTCAGGTCCTGTGCTGGCCATGGCCTGTGGGCAGTGGCGCCAGGAGGAGGGGGTTACCCATGCTATACCCCCGAGTGAGCCCCCAAAAAGCCGTGGGTCTCGGTATTACCAATGACTATTATTGGCCCTGAGTCCCAAGGCCTGGGGTTGGCTGGGAGCTATTGGCCGCTTTCCCTGGGGCCCGCTTTTTAGGCTGGTGCACACCAGGCTGCCTCCGAAGGGAAGAAGGGCGAGCACCATCTGTTTACACAAAGCGAGGATCTCCATCTCCTACTTACCCAACACAGCCGAGTGACCTCCTGGACCAGCTCATATGACGGACATCATACTGGTCCAATGCCGGGACATGTGACGTCCATCATAGGAGCCGTCCAAGAGGCGGGACTTATTGTGCCAACGGCCACGCTGGGTAAGTGGAAGATCCCCGCTCGGTGTAAAGCAGTGGCTCTCCTCTCTCCCCATGCAAGGCAGGCTACGTGAACGGGCACTGCTGTCTGATCAAGCTGCATTGATGGGATGGGCACTGATAAGGCTGCATTGATGGGCACTGGTGAGGCTGCACTGATAAGGCTGCAATGTTGGGCACTGATGAGGCTGTGCTGATGGGCACTGATGAGGCTGCATAAAAAAAAAACAGGTGGGCATGGATGGTGTGCTGATTCGGTGGTTCAATGTGCCACTTGACTGGACTTGCCCCCCAGGCCTAAGGCTGCCAGCCCTCCCTGGAGCCTGGGTTGTGTCAAACCTCTTAAATTTGCAAATTACAGCGGTCACTGTGCTCCTGGGAACCTTTAGTGGAATATAATTTTTTTGTAGCCTTCCCTAGATCTTCGCCTTGCCCTAGTATGGGGTTTATTTATTAAAACCGGAGAGTGCAAAATCTGGTGCACCTCTGTATAGAAACCAATTAGCTTTCATGTTTTATTCTCAAAGATGAGGTTGGAAGCTGATTGGCTACCAAGCACAGCTGCACAAGATTTTGCACTCTTCAGTTTTAGTAAATCAACCCCAATATGTCCAATGTGAGGCTTTCTATAGAGAGGTGGTGTGCCTTTCCAAATTATGTCCAATCAATTTAATTTACCACAGGTAGACTCTAATCAAGGTGTAAAAACATCTCAGCAACAAAGAGATATGAGAGACACCCAACCCAAGCTAAACTTCAAGTGTGGTTGCCAACTGTCTAAATACTTATGCCAATGTGATATTTCAGTTTTTTCTTTTTAATAAATTCACATTTCTAAAATTCTGTTTCCACTTTTTGAATATGGGGTACTGAATGTAGATTAATGAGAATTTTTAACAACTGTAGTATCAGGCTGCAACATAACCAAATTGAAAAAAGTGAAGGGGGTCTAAGTACTTTATGAATGCACTATATATTACTGTACTGTGTATTACTTTTGAAGACAAAGAAAAATGGATAGCCGCACTCCAAAACCTGATGGGTGGTCTTTTATTCAATAGACAGCCATGAATAAGCACTGATCCAGTGCGAAACGCGTCGGCTGTTCCTTGTTTCTACTGCTGTGACCCTATTTTTGTACATGCTGTCTATTGAATAAAAGACCACCCATCAGGTTTTGGAGTGCGGCTATCCATTTTTCTTTGTCTTCATTTTGCTTAGTGCACCGCCAGCACCCTCGGTTTCCTGCACCACCTGTAACCATTTAGTGATCCCACCTGGAGCGGTGACTCCTTTCTCTCTGTGTATTACTTTTGTTGAGAAATGTATTCTCAATACCTTTGAATCTTAAGGCTTGTGCAAAAGGGTAATTGTAAGGGATACCACGTTCTTCACTGTGGCGGCGTCATCGATCGCGTGATTCCTTTTATAGGGATACACAATCAATGTCACACCTACAGCCACACCCCCCTACAGTTGTAAACACACATTAGGTCACACATAACCCCTTCAGCGCCCCCTTGTGGTTAACTCCCAAACTGCAAATGTCATTTCCACAATAAACAGTGAAAATGACAAATGTCCCAAAAATGTGTCAAAATTGTCCGAAGTGTCTGCCATAATGTCGCAGTCACGAAAAAAAAAACGCTGATCACCGCCATTAGTAGTAAAAAAAAAAAATTCATAAAAATGCAATAAAACTATCCCCTATTTTGTAATCGATATAAATTTTGCGCAAACCGACCGATAAACGCTTATTGCGATTTTTTTAACCAAAAGTAGGTAGTAGAATACATATCGGCCTAAACTGAGGGAAAAAAAATGTTTTTTTTTGTGGGAAAAAAAAGAAAAGGACCCCAATTTTGTTTGGGAGCCACGTTGCACGACTACACTATTGTCTGTTAAAGCGACGCAGTGCTGAATCGCAGAACCTGGCTGGGTCCTTTAGCTGACTAACGGTCCGGGTCTTAAGTGGTTAAAATAAAATGTATTAATAATGAAACAAAAACCCGCCCAAGACCAGCAAACAGAATATTACAGCAAAATCGAAGATCTACATGAATGATATGAGTGACAAAATACCTAACTAGCAACTTAACTATAAGGGGGAACACGAATAAACAGGGTAAGACAGGAGATAGATCTGGAATAAGGCCAGAAGATTGATGAGGAACAAAGGGAGCAGGTATGAAGTAGCAGGGTACAGGATTCAGATACGGGAACAAAATCACAGCAGAAATCGATCAGGTGCAATGCATTAGTAACCATGTACAAGGCACACAGGCAGAACACTGAGCCAGTAAAGGCAGTTAAGGAAGGGGTAACAATGACAAGCACCAACCTGTGTGAAGTGTTGGGCGGTCTCAGCCAGTACTACACCACTAACCATGCCCCGTTGGACACATTTCACCCCTCCCATTATTACCGTTGGATAAGATAGTTTGGATGGCCGCAGCCCACATCTGAGGATCAGGGGGAGAGTGCTTCTCCTCTCTATGAGCATCAGTTCAAGCTTTTTTCAGGTCAACGTTAGGGGTTATATACCTTCTCAGCAGCCAGCATCAGGTTAAGACTGATTGCTGGGATCTACTGGCAGACACCCACTGGTGGCCACTATAACTATACCCTTCTGCTCTGACCGACAGCCACCAGCAGGTGATCCAGGTCCTGACAGGAACATTGCCCAAATGGTCTTTTTTTCTCAGAATCGGTGCAGGAACTACCCCTTTCCGAGTCACCCCGTGTCCCCACCCTCAAACACTGTTCCTTGATTCCGCCCCTTACCCACCTTCTAGTACCACCCCTTTTAGAGAACACACAACCAAAGTATTTTGTGATGCCAAGTAATTTGTATACAATTTGTTAATAACAAGAAAAGCAGTAAAATAGATCCCCCACAGCCAGCAACAATAGAACCTTCCCCCTCCCAACAGTGAAGCAACCACAACAGAATACCCCCTGCCAAAATAGATCCCCTCCAGCTACAATAGATTCCCCAGCAGCCAGCATCAATAGACCCTGCAGCATAACCCAGCACCCCTTACCATTATATACATTTAGTGCTGGAGGTGCCAGAATTGTGTTCCTCCATATTCCCACTGAAAAAAAAAAAAACCCGAACTACCCTAATTGGTAAGTGAAAATATTTGGTATATAAAACGCAAATGGCTCATGAATTAGGAGTCGGAGGGAACCCAGCATAGACAGGGAAAGTTATCCTGTCTTCTGCAAATGTCAGAAGCCAGGAGCTTCTACTTGCTGAACAAAGAGACACTCCAATCTGTGCTTAGAAAAAGCCACTGACAAAGTATATTATTTGCCCTTGAGTATTATAGTTGGATTCGGATTTCTTGAGAAGTCTTTAGCTAAGAGTACACCAATATCATTTGTGTTTTAATGATGGAAACTTACTGTCGCTGTCATACCTTCAGACACAACTCTTGCACATACTGCCCACTGTTTTACATTCCAGCACCCATCACGTGCTAATACTTCCTGCTGTCATACCCTCTGAACTTGTTTTGCACATAGGGCAAAAACCATCCGCATTCCTATTACATACTACCGAAACCCCTGCACTCCTCTCCAGTACATACTAGTTACTGTCATAGCACAGTAACTGGGAAGGTGTGGTAGTAAATAAGAATATACATCTGGAGGAATGATAGGGGGGTGGTAAGAGGATATGTGCTTGGGGGGTTCTTTGGGAGGGAAGGAGGACTTGTGCTGGGACATCTAGCACATGTCCTCTACCGTCTGTAATCCCTGGCACCATGTAAGAGATGTGGGGCAAGTGTCCCAGGTGCCCACTCTGAAAGAATAAAGGGGGAAGGGGGAATTTGTGGCGGGATAGAGAGGTGTTCAGCTGGGAAGGGGGATTTGGGGGGTTAAGAGAATTTGTATGAATTTGACTAGAACCAATAGTACATGTATTACTCTGAATAGGATGTAAATTTGATTGTTAATCTGATGGCTAATTCTTCTATTGAATGTTAGCCTCAGAATCATTAGCTTAGTTTAACAGAAACAATTGTTATTGTGTAATCCTATAAACTAAAGCTAAAGTCTTAATATTTCAGTAGTAGAAAAATAATGGAATCTGTGACAAAGGATACCAGCTTTACAGCTTTCATTGCAATGTGTCTAGAAAGGGTCAGCATGCATGCAATTCTGTCAGGATCAGCAAATACTTTGTAAGGTTAAATAACTCCCTCTAACATTTACATACACCAGTATTACCTGACAAAGTTAACTGTTTCTTTTTTTCCCTAAATTCTAGCTTGCCTATGTACCAATATACCATTTGTGTACTTCTGTTGCAGAAAAGAAAAAGCTGTATCTGTCTTCTAGAACATGCATTGATTGCCTCCAGTCTCCTATAGAAAACTCCTCCATTATTTCCTACTATTTGTCCTGGTATGTAGTATTTGTGATGGGAAAACAGTTGGTGAACTATAGAAGTAGTTCATCTGCTGACCTCATTATCACACCCTGCCCTCCACTCCCCTGGAGATTACGCCCACCTATCTCTGCAGTTTGGTAAATCTAAAAGAGATTGTACAGAGCTTGTTCAATTGTATAGTGTATGGCCACCTCTATACACCTAAAAATGAACTAGTTGTGCTTTTGGCGTCATCAATTGTTAATTGCACCCCAAGCAATGCCCCAAATTGACCCAAGGGCTATTTTGCTGCATTTATCACGCATAGGGCAGTCCATTCAAAATGGACTGCCCTATGCGTGTTGTAGGAAAAACACACCAAAACGCGTGCTTCCACTATGCTGTGTCAATGGGGCCTGAAATTGACCCTCCCCCTCCGTCTGAGCTGGATCCGCAACATTGACAGCTAAATTTCTCCCTCCCATGAACTTGTATAATGCTGGCCATACACTATGCAATCTGATTCTACAATCGCTGTACAATTTCCTTTAGATTTACCAAAAATATGTAATAGGAGAACCCACCTTAACAATCCATTCAATGTTTTATACAATCAGTCAGGCCCTTGCACAACATAGTTGATGATACATTTAAAGAAAATTGTACATACTGTATTGTGTATGGCTACTGTACAGGACACTGCATTCACTATATCCGGTCTCCCATAGTACATAAAATATGGAAATGCAAACATTATTGTAAATATAAACTGATAAATAGCTTTTCTCATCAGCAGTATATAGCAGTCTTGTGACTTCTATCAGTGTCTGGTTAAATCTTGTAGGAGGAGTTTTCATCCTATTCTCACCTAGGAGGCTGTAGGACCCCTGACCCTTTTTCTGGACAGTGCTGGTTGGCCCTGCACTGATCACATGTACCCTCACAAGAAAAGAAAAACTCTCGCAATACACACCAAACTGAGCATGTGCACAGTGACTCCAACAGCTCTGTCTTATCAGATGGATTGGGGAAAGTGGAAGAAGGGGAGGATCAGAGAAGCCAGGATAAAACAGCCTTTTTATACAAGGCAGAGGATTAACCCCTTAGGTTCCCGTGAGTATAACAAGCATGCTTTAACAGGATATACACACTGATTTTACTGTTGTGTGTTTAGTAACACTTTAAAGAAAGATGTAGGAAATTGGGCAAAAAAAAAGAGGGTGGCATAGTAAGGAGTGTGGTCCAGAGAAGTAAACACACCCCATTCTGTGAAGCCGTTAATATAGAGATATTAAAAGAAGTAGTAAATAAATAAAAAAAATACTGATTCCTTTTAAAAACGATTAAAAATAGATAAAAATCAATCATATAATGTACCTGTAGTTTCTAGTTTCGTTTTTGCATGTTGTTTCCTGCGTCTCTGCTGTACAGAGCCACAGCGCCAATACAGGGCAGTGATGGTTTGGAAAACTAAACTAATTGGTGCTGAGGGGTTTTAGACACACAGTAATCACACCTCCTTGATTAGTGACCACAGAGAGAAAGCTCCCAGTACTGTGGTTAGCAGGAAACAGAAAACCAGGAAGTGTGGAGATCAGAGAAGAATTACAGCAACTTGAGAGCAAAAACGAACAATGAGGACATGAAACCAGCACTGTATTAAAGGTAAAGGAAGCTATTAAGATAAAAAAAAAAATCCTTTACAAACCCTTTAAGTTCCTGGAAGGTCACATGATAAATACAGGAAGTCAGGTCCCAAAAAGCATGTTTTTACATTTTAAACTCAAAGCTTCCATGGACTAGGCAAGTGAGAGATAAGCACATTGGGGTGGCTTTGGCAGAAAGGAAATTGGAAAAAAGCTTCTATTTAATGTAGGGCTGGGGAAATTAAAGATTAATTCCTCGATTAATCTTTAATTTTTTTGATCGATCAAAATTCTTAACGTCACCAGACAGCCTGGACAGTGAGACTTACCCTGCTGGATGCGAGCAAACTGCACCCAATGAATTGAGGTACCTTTGCATCTATGGAGCAGGAGGATGCATCAGGCTCCATCAGGGGAAGGGGGCAAAAATAACCATTGTTTTCCTGTCCTAAGCAGTTTTGAGCAGACAATTCTTTGTGTATCGGCAACGTCTGTTCCGTGCGAAAGACTGTTCAGTTCTTCAGGGTATATTGTCAATAAAATGCAATCATGTCTAGCTAAGGTGATGCCTACTATAAAGTGACTGACAGTCAATATACTAGATATGTTTTATTATTAAAGTTAAACTAACTTTCTACGTTTTTCTTAAAGTTTAATAAGAAAAAATTACTTACGTCAGTGCTACAGTTTGAATTTAAAATGTATTTGTGTGAAGTTATGTCATGGATTGTGGAAACTAACTAGTGTCGGGTGATTGTATATAGTGTATACAACATTTACCACTGACTAATGCAGAGTTGCAATGCAAGGAGATCAGCTAAAAGTAATTGGATCTGTATGTGCTTTATAATTAATCGAAATTAGTCGATTAAAAAAAAAAAAATCGATTAATCGAACACGAAAATTTTAATTAGTAACAGGCCTAATTTAATGTGAAAAGTGAAATTCTGTCCTAAAGAGTGAACTTATCCTTTATAGCAGGGGTCTCAAACTCAAATTACCTGAGGGCCGCAAGACAAGTTTTCATATCCCATTGGGGGCCGCATGCAAACTTTCAAACTTCAAAAACAGTACTGGTGTCAGCGAACGCATTATTAACCCCCAGCTCTGTGTCAGCGGACGCATTATTAACCCCCAGCACTGGTGTCAGCGGACACATTATTAACCCCTAGCACTGGTGTCAGCGGACACATTATTAACCCCTAGCACTGGTGTCAGCGGACGCATTATTAACCCCCAGCACTGGTGTCAGCGGACACATTATTAACCCCTAGCACTGGTGTCAGCGGACACATTATTAACCCCCAGCACTGGTGTCAGCGGACGCATTATTAACCCCCAGCACTGGTGTCAGCGGACACATTATTAACCCCCAGCACTAGTGTCAGCGGACACATTATTACCACCAGCACTGGTGTCAGCGGACACATTATTAACCCCCAGCACTGGTGTCAGGGAACGCATTATTAACCCCCAGCACTGGTGTCAGCGGACGCATTATTAACCCCCAGCACTAGTGTCAGCGGACACATTATTAACCCCCAGCACTGGTGTCAGCGGACACATTATTAACCCCCAGCACTGGTGTCAGCGGACACATTATTAACCCCCAGCACTGGTGTCAGCGGACACATATTATTAACCCCCAGCACTGGTGTCAGCGGACACATATTATTAACCCCCAGCACTAGTGTCAGCGGACACATTATTAACCCCCAGCACTGGTGTCAGCGGACACATTATTAACCCCCAGCACTGGTGTCAGCGGACGCATTATTAACCCCCAGCACTGGTGTCAGCGGACACATATTATTAACCCCCAGCACTAGTGTCAGCGGACACATTATTAACCCCCAGCACTGGTGTCAGCGGACACATATTATTAACCCCCAGCACTAGTGTCAGCGGACACATTATTAACCCCCAGCACTGGTGTCAGCGGACACATTATTAACCCCCAGCACTGGTGTCAGCGGACACATTATTAACCCCCAGCACTGGTGTCAGCGGACACATATTATTAACCCCCAGCACTAGTGTCAGCGGACACATATTATTAACCCCCAGCACTAGTGTCAGCGGACACATTATTAACCCCCAGCACTGGTGTCAGCGGACACATTATTAACCCCCAGCACTGGTGTCAGCGGACGCATTATTAACCCCCAGCACTTGTGTCAGCGGACACATTATTAACCCCCAGCACTAGTGTCAGCGGACACATTATTAACCCCCAGCACTGGTGTCAGCGGACACATTATTAAACCCTAGTATTGGTGTCAAACGCATTATTAACCCTGACCACTACACTGCACACGGACCACTGCACTGCACACTGACCACTACACTGCACACTGCTGACAGACCACTACACTACACACTGACCACTCACCATCATGGCACAGCACATCAAGGCTCAGAGCCCAGCAAATTAGGGCACAGCACATCAGGACACAGCACATCAGGGCACAGCACATCAGGGCACAGAGCCCAGCAAATAAGGGCACAGCACATCAGGGTACAGGGCACAGCGCACATGAGGGCACAGCACACATCAGGGTACAGGGCACAGCACATCAGGGTACAGCACATCAGGGTACATCAGGGTACAGAGCACGGCACATCAGGACAGGACATATCAGGACAAGGCACATGGCACATCAGGGTACAGGACATGGCACATCAGGGTACAGGGCACATGAAACAGCACATCAGGGTACAAAGCCCAGCAAATCAGTGTACATGGCACACATCAGGGCACATGGGGCATATCAGGCACAGCACATCAGTACAGGGCACATGGCACATCAGGGTACAGGGTACCCTGATGTACAGAGCCCAGCACATCAGGGACACATCAGGGTACATGAGGCACATCAGGGTACATGGGGCACATCAGGGTACCTGGGGCACATGGCACATCAGGGTACCTGGGGTACATCAGGGCACAATCAGAGCACATCAGGCATACCTCCCAACTTTTCAACTTCAGAATGAGGGACAAATGAGCATACCTCCCAACGAAGTTGTTAAGCGCGCGCGGCGGGGGGGGGGGGAATCCGCAGATCATAGTTAATGAGCGGGGGGGGGTCCGCTGATCTGAGTTGTTGAGCGGGGGAGGTTCTGCGGATCGGAGATGTTGAGCGGGGGGTTCGCAGATCAAAGTTGTTGAGCGGGGGGGGGGGGTCCACGGCTCGGAGTTGTTATAGGGGGGGGTCCGCAGGTCAAAGTTGTTGAGCGGGGGCGGGTTCCACGACTCGGAGTTGTTGAGCGGGGATTTACCGCGAATCACGGGAATTTACCGCAAATCGCAGGGATTTAGCGCAAAACGCGGGCCATTTATTACCGGTCCGCGGGCCGTAAATGACCCGCGGGCCGGTACTTTGAGACCCCTGCTTTATAGTATATTCACCTCTTTTACAGTTAAATTTGAGAAAAGCCCATTATAGATGTGTTCTGTTCACACAGCATGCCTAAGAAAAAATATTTCTTACCTTTTAGACTGTTTTCAGTCATAGCTGACTGTAAGTTCATTTTTTTTTGAACAATGTAAAGCCTCATACACATGGTCGGACTTCCATCAGACTTTTCTCTGAAAGGCCGTGAACTTTGTATGCATACACACGACAGGACTTTTTCAGCCAACTTGCACCAAGTCACATGGTTTTGCAGCTCTTTACCCTTGGTTTTTAGCATGTGTGTTTGTACTTCGGACTTAATCCGCTGGACTTGTGTACACGATCTGATTATGCTCCATCGGACATTTGTTGCCGGAAAGTTTGCACAGCAAACATTTGTCTGATGAAAACACAAAAAGTTTGTCCGATGGAGCGTAAACACGGTCGGATTGTCCTATAAAACAGGTCCATCTGATATTTCCTGTCAAAAAAATGGTTTTCACCATTTTTGCAAATAAAGATCTGAAAAGTGTGGCATGCATTTGTATAATCTCTGTATTAATAACAGTTCTGTGAAGCCCTCAGAGGTGTGTTGGAGAACCTTAGTGAACAAACATCAGCATGAAGGCCAAGGAACGCAACAGACAGGTCAGGGATAAAAATGCAAAGAAGTTTAAAGCAGGGTTAGGTAATAATAATATATTCCAAGCTTTGAATATCTCACGGAGCAATCTTCAATCCATCATTCAAAAATGGAAAGAGTTTGGTACAACTGCAAACCTACCAAGACATGGCTGTCCACCTAAACTGACAGACCGGGCAAGGAGAGCATTAACTACTTCAGCCCCAGAAGAATTTACCCCCTTCCTGACCAGAGCACTTTTTGCGATTCGGCACTGATTCGCTTTAACTGATAATTGCACGGTCGTGCGATGTTGCACCCAAAACAATTGATGTCCTTTTTTCCCCACAAATAGAGCTTTATTTTAATGGTATTTGATCAGCTGTTTTTTTTTAATTAAAAAATAAAAACCAGAGAGTGACCAGGTTGAAAAAAATAAATTAAAAAATTGTACTTTTTGCTATAGTAAATATCCCCAAAAATTCTCAGTTTAGGCCGATATGTATTCAACATATTTTTGGTAAAAAACAAAACAAAAAAAACACAATAAACGTATTGATTGGTTTGCGCAAAAGTTATAGCGTCTACAAAATAGGGGATAGTTTTATGTCATTTTAATGATAAGTTTTTTTTAATAGTGATGGCGGCAATCAACAATTTTCTCTGCGTCTGTGACATAATGGTGGACACATCAGACACTTTTGAAACATTTTTGGGACCATTGTCATTTATACAGCAATCAGTGCTATAAAAATGCACCGATTACTGTGTAAATTACACTGGCAGGGAAGAGGTTAAACACTAGGGGGTGATAAAGGGGTTAAGTGTGTCCTAGGGAGTGATTCTAACTGTGTGAGGGCTGGGCTACAAGTGACAAAGCAGAGAGCAGTAGATCACTGTCCTGTCACTCCATCTCACTGTTCTGCAGCTCTGTGACAGCACGATCATGGCACATGACATGGCACAGGCCTGCACGGCAGCAATTTCAAAGCAACGTACAGGTTGTAAACCCTCATGTTTTTTCACCTTAATGCATTCTATGCATTAAAGGAGAAACCCAGCCTGAGCTTTTTAGGCTGGATTTCTCCTCTGGGTCACAGGAGGGAAATTTGTTTTGCACTCCTGCGACCCATTTTCAGCGGAGAGTGGTTTGAAGTCCATCACTCAAGGCACTGTGTCATCCCGACTTCCAAAGTCTGGATCCACCAGCTGCCTTGATCAACGAGCCACTGAGACAGCCGTTCCCCGCCCCTCCACAGCTCATCGCACCAATGAGCGTGGAGGATAAGGACAGAAGCAATGCTGACTGAGTCATGGAAGAGTGGCAAGAAGAAAGCCATTGTTGAAAGAAATCCATAAGAAGTCCCGTTTGCGAGAAGCCACATGGGGGACACAGCAAACATATGAAAGAAGGTGCTCTGGTCAGATGAGACCAAAATTTAACATTTTAGCCTAAAAGCAAAATGCTGTGTGGCGGAAAACCAACACTGCAAATTACTCTGAACACACCATCCCCACTGTGAAACATCATGTTGTGGGGATGCTTTTCTTCAGCAGGGACCGGAACACTGGTCAGAGTTGATGGATGGAGCCAAATACAGGGCAATATTAAAAGTAAAATGAAAAGAAATAGAGGGCGCGGGTAGGTGAGATGTGTAAAGACTAGGTAGGTCATCTGTCTATAGTGAAAATTGGGATAAGATACAATAAATATGTGCCTCATGTGCAACATCAAATGGCTATAGTGATGGATAAAGATTCAACATAGATGAGAAAAAATATATAAAATGAAACCATATATACTATATTAAATAGCAAGTGATATATATTGAGAATACATGACAGTCCATAGATGCAATGGTGAACAATAAATACAGTGCTACAGTGCACTAAATGATCACTAGTGCCAAAAATTGCTCACCCTTGGTGAGGTCAATAGTGCAAATAGAAATAAAGTGCAAGACAGGTTAGTCTATATAGTGTATTGTCCCATGGAAGCCACAACCATATATCAATGGGAAATTGTTGAGCGCTGGATCATGGATGTGTCTGAAATCCTCCACCATTAGGACTCCACCCAAAGTGCTGGGGAAATACTAAGCGCTTACCACAAGGAGAGACCTCTTAATTAAAAGTAGGTCAGAAATGCAGGACAGGATGAGTGCCTGTTTCACTGGGGGCGTGACTGGATCTCGATGGAACCGTAGTTATGACCGTGGAATTCACAAAGTGATGGAAGCAAACAGGAAAATTTATAGTGCATTACCTTTATTTTAAAACATTAAAAATCACACATACAGCCAAGTGGCCTCTTACTATGGCATGTGCCTGCCTGGCACTGGGACTCTAGCGTAACGGATGCTCTCCGGCAGAAGGATCTTGTTGGGTACACTTGGTGCGGCTGGATGCCAAAGGTTGGAGAGGCACTGGTTGGTCTGGAGCGGGGGAGAGAGCCAGATGTCGCCGCCGACATATGTTTCGTACTTAGTACGTCCACCGGAATATTAGAAGTAACCCTGTTAGAGTCTTGCGACTGGGGCAGAGGTCCACCTTCCAGCAGGACAACGACCCTAAACATACAGCCAGAGCTACAAAGAGTTACAATGGGCCAGTCAAAGTCCAGATCTAAATCCAATTGAGAATTTGTGGCAAGACTTAAAATTTGCTATTCACGGACAATCTCCATCCAATTGATCAGAGGCTCCGGTCCCAGCTGATGCCTTTTACAGGGGAAATGGGACGGTTAGAGCAGCATTCTTTAGCCGTCACCACGATCAGTTTATTAGCAAGATCCATGGCTGTGTTACCTACAGTGCCTTGCGAACGTATTCGGCCCCCTTGAGCTTTGCGACCTTTTGCCACATTTCAGGCTTCAAACATAAAGATCTAAAACTAATTTTTTCTGAAGAATCAACAACAACAAGTGAGACACAATCATGAAGTGGAACGAAATGTATTGGATATTTCAAACTTTAACAAATAAAAAACTGAAAAATTGGGCGTGCAAAATTATTCAGCCCCTTTACTTTCAGTGCATCAAACTCTCTCCAGAAGTTCAGTGAGGATCTCTTAATGATCCAATGTTGACCTAAAGGACTAATGATGATAAATAGAATCCACCTGTATGTAATCAAGTCTCCGTATAAATGCACCTGCACTGTGATAGTCTCAGAGGTCAGTTTAAAGCGCAGAGAGCATCATGAAGAACAGTATCAGAGTATCAGACCACTGCAAATCTCCGAAGACCTGCCCGTCCCTCTAAAATTTCAGCTCATACAAGAAGACTGATCAGAGATGCAGCCATCTACAGCTGAGGTGGGAGACTCTGTCCATAGGACAACAATCAGTCGTATACTGCACAAATCTGGCCTTTTTGGAAGAGTGTCAAGAAGAAAGCCATTTCTTAAAGATATCCATAAAAAGTGTCGTTTAAAGTTTGCCACAAGCCACCTGGGAGACACACCAAACATGTGGAAGAAGGTGCTCTGGTCAGATGAAACCAAAATCGAACTTTTTGGCAACAATGCAAAACGTTATGTTTGGCGTAAAAGCAACACAGCTCATCACCCTGAACACACCATCCCCACTGTCAAACGTGGTGGTGGCAGCATCATGGTTTGGGCCTGCTTTTCTTTAGCAAGGACAGGGAAGATAGTTAAAATTGATGGGAAGATGGATGGAGCCAAATACAGTACCATTCTGGAGGAAAACCTGATGGAGTCTGCAAAAGACCTGAGACTGGGACGGAGATTTGTCTTCCAACAAGACAATGATCCAAAACATAAAGCAAAATCTACAATGGAATGGTTCACAAATAAACATATCCAGGTGTTAGAATGGCCAAGTCAAAGTCCAGACCTGAATCCAATCGAGAATCTGGGGAAAGAACTGAAAACTGCTGTTCACAAACGCTCTCCATCTAACCTCACTGAGCTCCAGCTGTTTTGCACAATAACGTAATGGGCAAAAATGTCAGTCTCTCGCTGTGCAAAACTGATAGAGACATACCCCAAGCGACTTACAGCTGTAATCGCAGCAAAAGGTGGCACTACAAAGTAATAACTTAAGGGGGATAAATAATTTTGCACGCCCAATTTTTCAGTTTTTTATTTGTTAAAAAAGTTAGTAATATCCAATAAATTTCGTTCCACTTCATGATTGTGTCCCACTTGTTGATTCTTCACAAAAAAATTACAGGTTTTATATCTTTACGTTTGAAGCCTGAAATGTGGCAAAAGGTCGCAAAGTTCAAGGGGTCACTCACACCATCAGCCACATGTGAGGGGAGTGGAATACAGGTCCCTAGAGGAATAGGACAGCACCACTGCGTCATATACCAGCCAGAACATTCAGGGGGGGACTTACCTAATGCTCCCCCTGAGTCCTTAACTAAAAAGGAGCCCCCCCTTTTTCAGGACTCAGAAGTCCTGCCAGCTCTGCATCCACCACTGGTAGCATGAGATTAGGCACCTTGGGGGGGGGGGGGGAGACCTTAGTCCCAGACCTTGGCCCAAACAAAAAATAAAATAAAAATAAAACAAAATTTAGAACAAAATGTTTCACTGCCATCCTGTGGGAAACGCAATCAATAACTGAGGGACAGAGGGAAGGGTGGGGCCTTTTAAACTCTGTTGTTGATTGTGTTTCCTGTCAGGTGGGACCGTCCTCTCAGGTGTGCCGTCCTGGAAGATGACTGGAGAAATATAGAATTTTTCTAAAAATTTTCACTCTATTTTTGTTTATAGCGCAAAAAATCAAAACTGCAGAGGTGATCAAATACCACCAAAAGAAAGCTCTATTTGTGGAGAAAAAAAAAAGAAATTTTGTTTGGGAGCCACATCGCATGACCGCAAAATTGTCAGTTAAAGCGATGCAATGCCGAGTCGCAAAAAGTAGCCTGCTGTTTTGCTCCGGGGCTGAAGTGGTTAACCACTTGACCACTGGGCACTTAAACCCCCTTCCTAACCAGACCAATTTTCAGCTTTCAGTGCCATCACATTTTGAATAACAATTAGTCAGTCATGCAACACTGTACTCATATGAAATTGTCATTTTTTCCCCCACAAATAAAGCTTTCATTTGGTGGTATTTAATTACTGCTGGGTTTTTCACACCAGACGCAGTTTCGTGTGCATTTTTCCTGCACTAAAAATGCATGCCCAGTGTTTTCCAATGGCTCTAGTTCACACCATGCAGTCAGTTTCTGGTGCAGAAACTAGAGCCATTGGAATACATGGTAAACACTGCGCATGCACTTTGTGCAGAAAATTTAGCAAAATTAGTAATTTTTCTTCATAAATTTTGGCCAAAATTTATACTGCTACATATATTTGGTAAAAATAACACAAATTGGTGCATATTGTTTGGTCTTTGTGAAAGTTAAACAAGCTTTGGTGCCAATCTCTGAAAATTGATCACACCTGAAGTACTGACATTTCTTGAGAACCTAACATGCCAGTACAGTAGAAATACCCACCAAATGACCCCCTTTTGGAAAGTAGACATTCCAATGTATTTAGAAAGGGGCATGGTGAGTTTTTTGAAGTTATAATTTTTTCCCACAATTCTTTGCAAAATCAAGATTTTTTTCCCACAAAATTGTCATATTAGCGGGTTATTTCTCACACACAGCATATGCATACTTCAAATTATACCCCAAAACACATTCTGCTATTCCTCCCGAGTATGGCGATACCACATGTGTGAGACTTTTACACAGCTTGGCCACATACAAAGGCCCAACATGCAGGGAGCCCCTTCAGGTGTTCTGGAGCATAAATTACATACAATATTTATAATAATTTCCTGACTACCTCTTACATTTTTAAAGGCCCTGGAGCACCAGGACAATGGAAACATCACAAAAATTACCCCATTTTGGAAAGAAAACACCCCAATGTATAATCTATGAGGCATAATGAGTCTTTTGAACATGTCTTTTTTCTACAAATTTTTGGAAAATGTGGAAAGTTGTCCATTTATACAGTTGTGTTCAAAATTATTCAACCCCCACTGAAATGGATTGTTTTGGCCAGTTTGACATTGATTTTGATCATTCAGTCATCCTGCTTACAATTAAATCAAATAGGCACGTGTAGGTCAGACAAATATAACATAACATTTATTATGAAATAACCACAAATGTCTTTTCTCTGCTCACATCATTATCAGTTTTATTCAACCCCCAAGTGACATTCAATCTTAGTACCTAGTACAACATTCTTTTACAGTTATAACAGCTTTTAAACGTGAAGCATAGCTTGACACAAGTGTCTTGCAGCGATCTACGGGTATCTTCGCCCATTCGTCATGGGCAAAAGCCTCCAGTTCAGTCACATTCTTAGGCTTGCGCACTGCAACTGCTTTCTTTAAGTCCCACCAGAGGTTCTCAATCGGATTTAAGTCTGGTGACTGCGATGGCCACTCCAAAATGTTCCAGCCTTTAATCTGCAACTATGCTCTAGTGGACTTGGAGGTATGCTTGGGATCATTGTCCTGTTGAAAGGTCCAACGTCTCCCAAGCCTCAGGTTTGTGACGGACTGCATCACATTGTCATCCAATATCTCCTGGTACTGAAGAGAATTCATGGTACCTTGAACACGCTGAAGCTTCCCTGTACCTGCAGAAGCAAAACAGCCCCAAAGCATGATTGACCCCCAGCCATGCTTCACAGTAGGCAAGGTGTTTTCATCATAGGCCTTGTTCTTCCTCCTCCAAACATAGCGTTGATCCATGGGCCCAAACAGTTCTAATTTTGTTTCATCAGTCCACAGAACCAAATCCCAAAACTTCTGTGGTTTGTCCACATGACTTTTGGCATACCGCAGTCAACTCTTCTTATTCTTTGGAGACAGCAAGGGGGTGCGCCTGGTAGTTCTGGCATGGAGGCCTTCATTACGCAGTGTGCGCCGTATTGTCTGAGCAGAAACTTTAGTACCCACATCTGACAAATCTTTTCTCAGTTCCTCAGCAGTCACACGGGGACTTTTCTCCACTCTACGCTTCAGGTAGCGCACAGCAGTCGAAGTCAGCATCTTCTTTCTGCCACGACCAGGTAGCGTTTCAACAGTGCCCGAATTTGTCACTGAGCAGCACTATGGGCACTACACATCCAGTCCACAGGACTGCTGCATCAGATCTCTCCCCTCACACTGTACGGAGAGGGGAGAGAGAGAAACCAGAAATGACGCTGGTTCATTTACATGTGATTGTTTTGTCACTTGACAGAACGATCAGGTGGTAAACGACCGTTTACCATGATCCGTCGGCTCCACAGGTACTCCCACGTGTGCGCGATTCTGGGAGTACGTCAATGTACGCCCTATCCCAGAACGATCGAGCCGCACTGTAGCCTTCATTCGGCTATAGTGCAGTCGGCAAGCAGTTAAATAACGTTACCTTTGATATTATTCATTTTGGAGACTTGCTGATCGTCTAGTTTACAAAGTCTAGTCTTGAGCTAGAAAATCCACAGTATGGTCTATACCGACACTGGTTTGCCTGTTGAGCTGAATTTGGCAGTTCACAGGCACTTCCTGAAACCATGGTCGGTCTCTGCGTAAGACATCCAACAGAGTTTTCAGTAAACCTGCCCCCTGTCTTGCCTAGCACCACCCCCATCAGCAACATGTATCCCCTTGTATATCACTTCTGAAAGCCATCAATGTCGATGGCTGTACGCTAGCTGTGTCACTTCCAGGAAATTACGTAGCCAAGGCAGCAGGGGGCATACCCAGGAGCTGCAACATTGAGGGAAAAAAAATCCAAAAGCAAAAAAGGCACATGACAGGCAGACCTTTCGCCAAGAAAAGTTACTAGAAAGCCTTTTAAAATATAACAATGCAGAAAACATGCTATGGTGAATTATGTTTGATTAGCGGTGATTACAGGTGAAGCCTTTTCTTCTCTTTAAAGGCAAACTTCCCCTTTGTTTTTTCCCCCCTAAATTCCAGCTCCCCTATGTGTACCAATATAGCATTAATGTACTACTTCTGCAAAAAATATCAAGCTTTCCATTAATTTTACAGACACTTACTGCACCGTCTTCATGGATGTTTAAAATATGTATCCATTACTTCTGCCTTCCTGGGCAGACTATACATCATGACACAGGAAGGCATTGACCAGCACACACCCTGCATCATCTACCCATCTACCTCCAGGTGCATGTTTTTTTTTTTTTTTAAAGTCAAGCAATCAGTGATCACCCTTCCCACTAAATACACAGGCATCATTTTTTTCCCTACCTTAACTTTAATCTTCCATAGATTATTAATTTTGGCATTTCGAAGTATGCAGGAAATGAGAGGCGATAATAGCCTATGTGGAGCAGAGCTGTAGTATTGAAAACAGAAGTGTGCCCTGGCTTCTGTAAAGCTCAACATACACGACACAATCCGATTGTACAATCTCTTCTAGATCTACCATAAACTATGTCGTGCAAGGGCCTGCCTGATTGGACAGATGGGCACTTCCTCCTATTATATAAGTTTGGTCAATCTAAAATCAGATTGTAAAATCATATTGTACTTTCAGTGCCATTAATTGTTGACGGCACACAGAATCAAATGCACATTTTGCCATGGGAAAAAAAGGGATTTTTAAATACAGCTTACCTGTAAAATCCTTTTCTTGGAGTACATCACGGGACACAGAGCGGCATATTCATTACTATGTGGGTTATATGGAGTACCTTCAGGTGTGGACACTGGCAATCTCAAACAGGAAGTCCCCTCCCTATATAACCCCCTCCCCTAGAGGGAGTCCCTCAGTTTTGTAGCAAGCAGTATGCCTCCCAAAATGGTCACCCAAAAGAGGGGTGGGAGCTCTGTGTCCCGTGATGTACTCCAAGAAAAGGATTTTACAGGTAAGCTGTATTTAAAAATCCCTTTTTCTTTCTCGTACATCACGGGACACAGAGCGGCATATTCATTACTATGTGGGATGTCCGAAAGCAATGCTTTAATGAGGGGAGGGAGACATCTTCCAAAGAAGGATTCAATTTAGAGGTAAACTCAAACAATAATAATAAATCCAACTTAGTCAAGAAAAAAACTTTTTTTTTTTTTTTTTTTTTAACCCAGGGTGCTTCTGATCCCGAGGATTTCAAACTGCAGCCTGTAGTACTGCCTGTCCAAAGGCAGAATCCGCATTCCTCTCACGTCTAGTTGATAAAACCTTGTAAACGTGTGGACTGATGACCACGTTGCCGCCTTGCATATCTGAGCCATAGAGATCTGATGGTGTGCTGCCCAAGAGGCGCCCATGGCCCTGGTAGAATGGGCCTTTACCGACAACGGAGGAGGTAACCTCTTCAAACCGTAGGCTTGAATGATTAATTGTCTAATCCATCTCGAGATGGTGGATTTTGCCGCTGCCTGCCCCTTCTTGGGGCCATCTGGTAGAACGAATAATACATCTGTCTTCCGGATCTTTTCTGTAGCTTTAAGATAGGCCTTCATGGCCCGGACAATATCCAAGGTATGCAGCAACCCCTCCTTTCTAGATGTAGGTTTTGGAAAGAAGGATGGAAGTACCAAATCCTGGTTTAAGTGAAATTTGGATATAACCTTTGGTAGAAAGGAAGGATGGGGCCGGAGAACTGCCCTGTCCTTATGTAGAACGAGATATGGTTCCTTACACGATAAGGCTGCTAATTCTGACACTCTCCTGGCCGAAACTATGGCGACCAAGAAAACCAACTTTCTTGTCAGTAAGACTAAAGGAATCTCAGCCAACGGCTCAAAGGGTTGTTTCTGTAAAGTGGACAGGACAAGATTTAAGTCCCATGGACAAATTGGTGACTTGACAGGAGGATTAATACGCAAGACCCCCTGTAAGAAGGTCTTTACCAGCGAGTGGGTGGCCAGCGGCCTCTGAAACCATACTGACAGAGCTGAGATCTGTCCCTTGATTGTGCTTAGTGCCAGGCCTTTATCCACTCCTAGCTGGAGAAAACTTAACACCCTATCAATAGTATATTTGCGGGAATTCCATCTTTTGGATTCACACCAGCCTATGTAGTTCCTCCACACCCTGTAATAAATCACCCTGGAGACCGGCTTTCTAGCCCTAATCAGGGTAGGGATTACCTGCCTAGACAGACCTCTACCCCTGAGAATCAGGGATTCAGCCTCCAGGCTGTCAAATTTAGACGCTGTAATGTAGGGTGGAGGATCGGGCCTTGTGAGAGTAGGTCTGGTTGTAGAGGAAGAGTCCAAGGGTCTCCCACTGCCATCTTCAGGACTAGTGAGTACCAAGTCCTCCGGGGCCAAGCCGGAGCTACTAGAATGACTGGCTTGTGCTCCACTCTGATCTTGCGCAACAGGCGAGGGAGTAACTGTAGTGGAGGGAATGCATATAGAAGTTTGAATTGATGCCAAGGGCAAACCAACGCATCGGTTCCGCAGGCCATCGGATCCCTCGCTCGAGACACGAACCTGTCTAGTTTCTTGTTGAACCTGGATGCCATTATATCTACGTCCGGCATTCCCCACCTCTGGCAGATTGTCTGAAAGACCTGGGGATGCAGAGACCACTCCCCTGGTAACAGACTCTGGCGACTTAAGAAGTCTGCCTGCAGGTTGTCCACTCCGGGAATGAATATCGCCGAAATGCAGGGTACATGAACCTCTGCCCACTGAAAAATCAAGCTCACCTCCCTCTGAGCGGCCTGACTCCTGGTTCCCCCTTGGTGGTTTATGTATGCCACCGCCGTGGCATTGTCTGACTGGATTCTCACCGGGAACCCCTTTAATCTGGAGGTCCATGCCAGAAGGGCTAGGCGAGCAGCTCTGATCTCCAAGATATTGATGGGGAGCTGCCTCTCCGCTTTCACCCAAGTTCCCTGGCGAGAGAACCCCTCGAAGACCGCCCCCCAGCCTGCCAGGCTGGCGTCTGTGGTAACTACCTTCCAGACAATAGGGCTGAAGGATTTTCCCTTTAGAAGGTTCTGAGGGTTCAACCACCAGGCCAGGCTTTGTCGGACCGTTGAAGATAGCGTCAAAGGGGACTCTAAGGCATGTGCCCTCTTGCCCCAGGCTGCTAGAATGGCTGCCTGTAGGACGCGAGTGTGGATCTGAGCGTATGGTACTGCCTCGAACGTGGCTACTAGCTTGCCTAGTACTCGCATACACAGGCGAATAGTTGGTTTTTTCTTGTTTAGAACCAACTGAACCAACCCCTTGATAGCTTCGATCTTTACCAGGGGCAGGAACACCTTTTGCTGTTCTGTGTCTAACCTCATGCCGAGGTATTCCAACTGCTTTGTAGGCTGGAACGCTGACTTTCCCCGGTTTAGAACCCAGCCGAATTCTTCGAGGTACCGAACCGTGAGGTTTACTGCCTTTTGCAGACCCGGCCGTGAGTGATCTATGATTAAAAGGTCGTCCAAGTATGCTAGGACTGTGACCCCCTGGATCCTTAAATTGGCCAGAACTGGGGCTAGGATCTTCGTGAATACCCGGGGGGCCGTGGCCAGCCCGAAGGGGAGCGCCCTGAATTGGAAGTGTCGCTGCCCCACCGCGAAGCGTAAAAATCTTTGATGCAACTGAAAGATTGGTACATGAAGGTAAGCATCCTTTATGTCTATGGAGGCCAGAAAATCGTCCTTCTGAAGCGCGGCGGCTGCTGACCGGATGGATTCCATCCGGAAGGAACGAACCCTTAGGTAACCGTTTAACCTCTTTAGGTCCAAGATTGGCCTGACATCGCCGTTGGGCTTTGGTATGACAAAGAGATTGGAATAGAAACCTAGCCCTTGCTCTTGGGCTGGCACTTCTATAATTACGTCCTGGCAAAGCAGGTGATCCAAAGCTGCCAGCATTGAGGCCTTCCTTGCTGGATCCGTTGGTAGCCTTGATTCTTGAAAATGAGGCGGAGGATACTTTAGAAACTCCAGTCTGTAACCTGTGGTTACCGATGCCCGGACCCATTTGTCGGGAATCTTGGCTTCCCAAACTTCTGAGAAGAAACGAAGCCTTCCCCCCACCCGCGAGAGTGGGGGCGCCCCTTCATAAGGCAGACTTAGGGGCTGTTTTTGACGGCTTGCGATACCACGGCCTCTTACCCCCAGGGGCCTGTCCCTGCGATCTACTGTTAACGTTGGATCGTGCAGGCGGCCGTCGATACTGCCTGGAATTTGAGGGCCCCGAGACAGGAAAGAGCTGCCTTTTAAATGTAGGAGCCCGGAATGTCTTTTTGACCGGTAAAAGGGTACTCTTGCCATTTGAAATAGTCTGAATATATTTATCCAGATCCTCTCCGAAGAGTCGTCCTCCATGGAAGGGAAACCCTGCCAGAAGCTTTTTGCATGGGGGCTCCGCCGCCCAGTTCTTCAACCATAAGAGCCTTCTCATGTGCACCAAAAATAGTGATAAACGAGAGGCCTGCTGGATGGAATCTTTTATAGCATCTACAGCAAAACACAGAGCTCTGGGAATGTCAGAAAACTCTTCTGCTTGATGGGTAGGCATGTCCTTTAACATTTCCTTTGTCTGGTCTTTTAACGCCTGACAAACACCAATCGCAGCCACCGCTGGCTGCACCACTGCTCCTGCCGTAGCAAAGGATGCTTTTAAAAGTGTCTCTAATCTTTTATCAACCGGATCTTTAAACATATGTATGTTTTCCACCGGGCAAGTTAGTGATTTATTCACACATGAGATGGCTGCATCCACTACTGGGAGCCTCCACCTCTTGGAGAACCTTTCCTCCATGGGGTAAATGACCGCAAATCTTTTCGGTGGCAGAAAAATCCTGTCCGGCCGTACCCAATCCCGAAAGATCAATTCCTCTAAAAGAGGATGGACCAGAAAAACTGCGTTGCTTAACGGAGCTTTCAAAGAGCCCAGAGAGGATACCGGAGGAACCTGAGGCTCTGGCAATGGTAAACTAAATGCCGAGCGGACCATGTCCGTCAAAGACTGTACCCACAGTCTTTCTGTCTGGGAGTCTGAAAATGGTTCCTCCGAGGCAGACCCCTCCATCCCTGAACCCTCTTGGTTCAGGTCTAGTTGATCCTCCTGTGATTCCAATTCCTCCGGCGAGAGAATCTCAGCATCTGAGGATACACCTCTTGGTGATGGGGATCTAACCCGTTTCTTACCAGGAATAGCTCTAGCGATCAATGCTGCTATTCTCTCTTCTAGCCCCCCTAGGGATACGGCTAGCATCTCCTCTGTGATAAACACAGGGCTGGGCTGATCTGGGCCAGCCTCCGCACCAGATCCCCCTAATGGCTCATCCAAGGCGCCTTTTATGTTAATAAGTTGCGGGGAAAGTATCGGCATATCATCAGAATCAGAAAGGGAACCCTTTTGTTTTTTGGTCTTTTTTGTACCCTTTGACCCCGAACCTTTGGAAGCCATAATACAAAATCGAGGGACTCCGCCCACACAACAGACTGTAGTGGCCAGGAGTACAAAACCAGAGTTTAGGGGACAATAGATCACTAATGCCCAAAAACTGATGGGATCCCGTATGTTTTTTTTTTTTTTTTTAAATATATATTATATATTTTCTTTTTACAACATACAGTGACCCCAAACTTAGTTTGCCAGCCTCCAACCTGCTGCAAAAAGGGGAATTTTTTGGCTTAACAAAAAAGGCATTGGAACAAAGTCCAGCATGTACTACCCCTCTTCCGCCACCGGGAGTCACTGTTCTGCCGCTCTGCGTCCTCTCCTTCTGAAAATCAGCCTCAGACTGAGCACTGACAATGCCTGCTGTCTATAACAGCACAAAGGCGCGCCTCCTGTATGACGCCGCAGGCACGCCCCCCCCCCGCCCTCCTGTCTGAACGGCGCGAAAAAAGTCTATAAGACGCGCGCGCGTATGCCGGAAACAGGAGGAACATGGAGGAGCCGCGCTGCTGGAGATCCAGGAACGCAGAAACAGGCGGCAGATTCAAACCCCCGGCCAGGTAGGACTCCTCCAAAGGCCCCTAGGGATCCTTACTAGCCCTAGGAAGAAAACAGCAGGTTTAGCTAGCAACACATTTTTAGACAGGGGAACCTAGTGATGGGGGAGAAAGGGTGTCATCCTGTCTTTCTCAGACATAGTGAGCAAGGTTGCCAATGCAGAGCATACTTAGGCTACCCCCCTTTTAGGTTACCCCGGAGAGCCTGCTGTCGAACCAAGTCCCGCAGGCTCCCCCTTACCTGCTCCATGCAGCAGGATGTTTGTCCAGCAAACTGATCCAATCTTCTCCCATCTCCGTGGGTAGCGTAGTAGACCTTCAGGCCCTGGGGTCCTATGAAGGTACCCACTGTCCTGGACCTATATAGCACCCTGGCAAGCAGGAACTTATGGTTTTTACAAACTCCAAGTCCTGGGCCCAGGGTCCAGCCCTCCAAAGAGGAGCATTATAGGCAAAACCCCACGGCTTGGGGCCCGGGTACTGTCCACTTTGGCACTGAGGCTCCTTGGACAGATCCGGTTAGCCCGCCCTTAATCCCAAGGATGTGGAGCAAAGCTATTCCGTGACCAACACCTAAGACACTGGCGAAAAAACTGAGGGACTCCCTCTAGGGGAGGGGGTTATATAGGGAGGGGACTTCCTGTTTGAGATTGCCAGTGTCCACACCTGAAGGTACTCCATATAACCCACATAGTAATGAATATGCCGCTCTGTGTCCCGTGATGTACGAGAAAGAAAACAAAGTGGCAAATGCTGCAAAAAAACATGCAACCTATTGAAATCAACAGGCTTCCCAGGAAGCAAGGCAGAAGTAATGGATACATTTAGGAAACATCCATGAAGACAGTGAAGTGTGTGTAGAATAAATGGAAAGCAGTTTTATTTTTGCAAAATAAGGACATTAATGCAAAAAATAAAAATAAAAAAACACAAACAAAAAGGTGAACTTATCCTTTAATGGTTTTGATCGTGCTCTGATAATAGAGATTAGTGTATTTTTTATGCACTTTCAACTTTTTCATTTAAGTAAATTAAGTAGGTAATAATATGGACCAGATTTGTCAGTAGAATACATTATGAAGTATTTAGGCAATATCGGTCTAAGTCACACATTGAGGTTCTGTATACAATATATTTTTCATTTATAGTTATCCATCATCTATGTATGTGAAGAAGGAAAATCTCAACAATGATGCTTAAAACTACATCTGAATATGAAAGATATTTTATACACATATAACTGTAAACCAAGAAAACACTGAAACTGAGTCATTAAAAAAAATTATTCCAGTTTACCCAAAATGTGCATTCCATTATGCTGGCATTTCACAACACCTCTGGGAAGAACAGCAGGTTCCAACCACCCATCATGTGTTCCCCTTTCTCAGGAACCATTTCTATATGAAATGCTTCCTCAGGACTGAAAAAAAGATTAGATTTGTGTAGACAGTAACTATGTAATTTGTTCAGCCTCTTGGAAGTTTTTAGGTTTAGTGTCATAGAACACAATTACATATTTTTTTACACTGATCAAAAGAAATATACTTTATATTAAAGAAAACAAAAAAAAAAAAAAATTTGTTCCATAACAACGCATGAATACGTCCAAGTGTGAATACATTATAGGCACTGTGATTAATTTTCAAAGAGACTTCTGAAGGAGTGGTGTATGCCTAGCATGTAAACCTAAAGGCTTTGGATCAAATAAATAAGAAAGGCTATTTTAATGTGGAACAGACAGACTGGTAATAATTCAAGTTTTGGCAAAAAATATTAAATATATACAGCAGTTAAAACAGGATTTTAAATTCCTTTAATATTCTTTTTTTGTAACTTATTAAAGGACACACGGTCAGAAGAATTATTGGGACACTTGGTTATAGTGGGACCTACTGAAGAATTGGACACTGGCAAGAATAAAAATTGTTGCACAGGCAGTATAAATACTTCCAATGCCTTCAGGCATCAGTTTTATGCAAAAGCAGCGATAGGAGTGATCACGAGACTGGGACCTGTGTTCGTTACTGAACTCCAAGAAAAAAAAGTGTTTCACATCAAGTAAAAAAAACGATATTCTTAAATTGTTCATTGAGACACACAGGGTCAGAAGGAATTATGAGACACTGGTTTGTCCCATAGTAGTGCAACTGAGCTGTGGGCAACACAGCAAAACACACCAATATGCCCACAAACTGGGTAAAACTTATTGTGGCTCAAAGTGCTGCCTGATGGATCTTGAAGCTGGTATTGGTGGAGGCCTAAACATCCACCTGATAAAACTTTAGAATGTTTGAATGGAAGTTCAGGCAGCAGCCTTGAAAATCTGGGAAATAAATGCCTGATGCTGAAAAGCCCAAGAGCCACTTAATGATCTAGTAGAATGTGCCTCGTCAAGAAAAGGGAATACAATGTGGGGAGAAAAAGTGGGGGTCAGTCAAGTCAATATTAAAAAAGGAATAAAAGAAGGACATGGTGGAGTGGTAAACCCCAAGAGCCTGTACGACATGCAACGATGGAGGGAAATCTCCTTGGAATTTACTGGATCAGGACAGAGTCACAGAAATACAATGTCCTGGTTAAAGTGGAAGTAAGACACCAGCTGGGGTAAAAAGGATACCCTAGAACTCAAGATAACCATGTCTCAACAAAGCACAAAAAAAGTTCTTAAAAAGATGAGGCTTTCAACACAAAAATTCTTCTCACCAAGCGGATGGCAAAGAAATGGCAAGTGAAAAATGTGGTAATACTGCGCTGTCTGGGTGATGATGAATGTATAAAATAAAATAATGCAAGCAGCTTAAAATGTGAAATACCCACAAACAGACTAGTACAATAGAAAACAAGCTGCGCAACTCATGTGAACTCTATAGTGATGATAACACAAAGTGATAAAGAACCATTAAATTTAAATGGAACAAGAAATTAGCCTCATGAATGAGATGATAAATCCCATAAGTGACAAAAATATAAATCAGAGGTAAAAAGTCTATAGATCAAACACATAAAACCATGAAAAAAAATGTGTCTGATGATATTGATAGCAGTAAGATATCTTTCTCCTTCAAACAGATAGTGACATCAAATGCAAGAAAACCTCAGAATAGTGCATAGATAGACAGGACACCTCCACCTTTCAATGGCAAAGAGAAAGAGGTAGGATCTGCTGCAAGCTGCACATGGTAAAGTGGATTCCCTACATCTGTGATACGAGCAGCAGACCACCAGATTGAGATACTGTTGACAGGCAGACAATTGTTCTTCTGATGCATTAGAGTTGCCAATTTTTTTTTTATGCAATAAACATATGTTTTACTACACTTCGATCACACCCTCTGCTGTATGTTAGCTACCAATAAGAAATGGCCAGCTTGTGAGTGAGGGCAGACATAGGAATAGCTCTGATAAATTCAAATGACGGTTTCTGAAGAACGGATAGAACAAGGCCGAGGTCCCATACAGTCAAAGGTGGACATACAGATGGAACTATGTTAACCAACCCCCATCGGAGGCTTTTACCAACCAATAAATGAATAGAAATGCTAGAGCCAAGATCTGGCTTTTGATAGTACTCACAGCTGTATCTGATGCGCAGGAACACTGCCCCCTTGAGGACTGGATCTCGTACTGGATCAGTCAGTCAGTCAGTCAGTTAGGCAGCGGAGTAGCAGCAGGAGCCCCCATCGGCACTCGCTCCTAGGAGTAGGAGCGTGCTGCTTTAGCTCCAGGCAGGCGTAGGCAGCAGGCAGGCAGGGTCTCCCCCAGTCCTTCCAGCCTCAGCTCCTACTGTACCACCTACCTGCATTTGGATCCGGATCTCCTTCAGGCTCCTCCGGGCCTCCTCCAGCCTCTCTCCATCAAACCTACTCTGGACTTCATCTGGCAGGTAAAACCTGCCCCCCCCCCCCCTGGAAATCAAGAGCGGCCGTCCTTTTCAGGACAAGCTGCAGCTTGTTTTTAGCCAGGAATCAGCCCACACTCACCACAGTCCACAACCGAGGCACCCCCCCTCGCCACCCCTCCCCCGCAGCAAATTTCTGTCCTTTTCGGCGGTCCGCGCCAGCCTATGCTAGGTCCGCGGCATCCACGGCTCAGGAAAGTCCGCGGCTTCAACCGCGGCCTACCGGCGCACCGCAACATCGCTCGGGATCACCCCCAGATTCACCTGGCATACCCCCCCTCACCCCCTGGAAGACCCTAGCCATCCCCGATTCACCTAACCAGCCCTCTCTGGCTGTCTGCAGCCAGTGTTAGCTCCCCAGCCTGGGGCCTCTGTCGGCGGCCATCTTGGTACACCTCCCCTTCCCCAGCTTTAGCAATACCTTTCACCCCAGCCCCTCACAATCATATCAGCATTTGATCCAGGGTTTGTGCCGATCGCCTCTTAGGGATCAGGAAGGAATTTTTTCTCCCTGCCCAGCACATTGGCTTAGCTGGGCCAGGGTGTTTTTTGCCTTCCTCTGGACCAAATAAAAAATAGCTAGGAGAGAGGATTCAAGGATTCCTCTCCCCACCACCAGCTGATCATCGCCACCAAAAGGAACGACTTTTCTCCCCGGTGAATGGCGACCATGGCTAATCTGCGGTACTCCGCAGAAACCATTGGGAATTTGAGGCATTTCGCCGCAATACTGCCAGCCATCACCAAAAAGACCCTAAGAATTGAGCACCTTTTGAGGATCGATCGACGATCGACCGTCAAAATTTTTAGCCGTTTACCCCAACCTAAGCACATTTCATGTGCTCTGATCAACACAAGATCGGCAGTAAAACACCAACTTGAAATCCATGATTTCATTCTACAACACGACCTAGACTGCCTCTTTATTACAGAGAGCTGGCTCACAGCCGACTGTAACACCATTCTAGGAGAATTGGTGCCAGAAAACTACAGTATTATTACGGAAAACAGAATAGGGCAAAGAGGAGGAGGACTGGCAGTGATCCATAAGACGCGTCTTGCGATCACAAAACCAAGCCTCCAAAACCCTCTTCCGTTCATGGAAACCCTTACTCTTCAACTGCAAGTAAACGGCCAGAAGACCGTCCGGATTCTACTCTGCTATAGGCCACCTGGCCCCAAGTCGCAGCTGCTCCCATCTTTGACGGACTTTGTCTCCACCTATACCCTGAATAGCAAACACCTTTTGCTGCTCGGGGACTTCAACCTTTGGGCCAACTCCCCGCAAGACCCCATTGCCGACGCCTGCATCGACCACCTGGAAGGATTAGGGCTTCAGCAACTAGTATGTGGGCCCACACATGCTTCAGGTCATACGCTCGATCTTATTTTCAGACAAGATCTGGAAATAAAAATCTTGGAAAATGAACCATTGCCATGGACAGATCACCATGCAATTAAATTCATTATTTCCGAATTCCCCCCCTTAACAAAAACATCAAATCCAGTGACAACACACTGGACCAGATGTCAGAAGAAGCTCCACTCGGAACTCTTCAAAACTACGTTAGGGGTAAAAATAAACACAATTCAGCCGCACCAAACAGCGGCAGAAACACTGGAGGCCATAAACACAGCACTATTGCAGTCAGCTGACTTGATAGCGCCGAAACGAAAGACCCAGATCAGGAAACATAACTCCGGCTGGTTCAACAACCAGCTGGCGTTACTGAAGCAAGAGCGCAGAAGGGCAGAAGCAGCCTGGAAGAGAAGCTCCTCAGATGAGAACCTCGCGATTTACAAGGCAATAACCAGAAAATACTACAAGCAAATCTTCGAAGCCAAGAAAAATTATTTTTCTGAGGCTATCAACGGTGCCCTAAATCGCCCCCGCGAACTCTTCAAGCTGGTCACTCAGACCATGAATCCAGGATGTCTTGAAGCCCCCAACTTGGATACACAAGAATTTTGCGATGAGTTATCGGATTGCTTCATTAACAAAATTGAGGCAATCCGGCAAAGCATTCAGCGGAACAATTGCCTTCCCAGCCCCCCCCGTAGTCATTTACACAGCACCGGCAACAATTCACCACAGTTTGGTGAGTTCACGCTGGAACCCATCTCCATTCAGACCACAAAAAATATCATCGGCACTCTGCGCATCAGCACGGCGCCAAATGATATTATCCCCACCAAACTGCTGAAGGAATGCGCCGACATCCTGGCACCTCCTGTCACGCAGCTTATTAACCAATCCTTCAGGGAGGGCATAATGCCCTCCCAGCTGAAGGAGGGCTTCATTCAACCCATCTTGAAGAAAGCCACCCTGGATCCTAAGGATCCACTCAACTGGCGCCCCATAACAGGCTTAAATGTTCTCTCCAAGGTAATGGAGAAAGCAGTGGTACAGCAGCTGCAACAGCATCTAGATACCCACAACTTACTCGACCCATTGCAATCAGGATTCCGTCCCGGACACGGGACGGAAACAGCATTGCTTAAGATATGGGACGACGTTCTTGAGGCCGCAGACGAAGGAGAATCTTCTCTTCTGGTTCTGCTGGACCTAAGCGCAGCCTTTGACACAGTTGATCACAAGCTGTTATTGACTCGGCTGGCTAAAGTAGCCAAAGTCGCAGAAAGCGATCTATCTTGGTTCTCCTCTTTTTTGGAAAACCGATCGCAAATAGTCAAGCAAGGATCATTCACTTCGGAACAACGCACATTATCGTGCGGGGTCCCTCAGGGATCTCCCCTGTCGCCGATGTTATTCAACATCTATCTGCGTCCTCTTTTTGAAATCATCAGCAGCCAAAAACTGCTATATCACTCTTACGCAGACGACACGCAATTGTACTTCCGCATTAGCAATAAAAAGGATCACCACCTCGATCTAGAGACATGCCTCTCTTTGATAGAGGATTGGATGACAAAGAGTTATCTCAAACTCAACGGAGCGAAAACAGAACTTCTTCTGTTTCACGCCAAGCGCAGGAATCAACCGATAACAACCTGGATCCCCCCGCCCATTCTGGGCAAAGTCATCACCCCCAGCGCCAAAGTCAAAAGTCTTGGGGTCATCTTTGACTCCGACATGACAATGAACGCACAAATAGGGGCAGTAGTCAGCGGATCTCACTATCTGCTGCGCCTACTACGCAGACTCACGCCTTTTATTCCGAAGAAGGACATAGCGGTCGTGGTGGGAGCAATTGTTAACTCCAGATTGGACTATGCAAATGCCCTTTACCTCGGACTCCCCAAGTACCAAATCGCTCGTCTTCAAGTCGTGCAAAATACGGCCGCCAGACTTGTGACTGGGAAAAAACCCTGGGAATCAATCTCACCTTCGTTGAGATCCCTTCACTAGCTACCAGTCAATGACAGAATCACTTTTAAAGCACTCTGTCTAACGCATAGATGTATCCATGGGAATGCTCCCCATTATCTATGCGAAAAATTAAAAATGTACAATCCCAATCGTATTCTACGATCCAACAATCAAAATCGGCTTCAAATACCGAAAGCCAGATACAAGTCCAAAGGAGACAGGAGATTCGCTGTCCAAGGTCCCAGACTATGGAACGCCTTACCAGTCAGCATTAGACTGGAGGAGAACTACTTGGTCTTCAGGAGAAAGATTAAGACGCATCTCTTTTGATCTCAAAGGAGACAGGAACAACAAGCGCCCAGAGGCGATTTACTTCGCATGTGCTGCGCTATACAAGTTTTTCATTCATTCATTCATTCAGCCAACCTTTGATCCAGACCAGACTGGAGAGTTTCCTACCTTTAGGTAGCATTGGAATATTCGATTCATAATAGATTCCTACCCCTTAGTAACTGAGCTTGCAACACACATGGTGTCACAGTACTGCCCTCCCACATGGGATTTACCAGATGGCACATTCCCAGGCACTTTGTAAAGCACACACGTTCTCAAACTGGCAATCACTTTTCAGACAGCCTTTGCCCTTCCAGTAGGCAAAACTCAAAAAGTGGTCTTCAATAATAGGCTTACTCCAGTGGGCGTAGTACAGCCCTAGACCTTTAAAGCACTTTGTGGCCAATATAGGTCACCAAGTGCCTTAAAGGAGTTCTATAATGCATTTCTTTTTACAATACAATGTTCCCTTAGGCTTTATCTTTCAGTCGATGTCTTTCTTTCCTAAATCTGCCCAGCCATTCCTCTCCTACCTCGTCCTGAATTTCTGCCACTTCCTGGTTATGGAGCCCTGGAGGATGAGGTCAAAATCGTCATCCCCCAGGCTCCTTTGCTTTTACTTCCGGTCTATCAGTACCTCTCTCATCATTCCCCCCTCCTCTACCCAAGTCTCTCCCCTCCCCTATCCAAATATCTCTCCTCCCCATTCATTTCAATAAACACACCCCTCCCTGCCTCCTCTGCCATGCCAACCGTGACTAAAATTATCATATCCCGCCCCTCCAAACCCTGCACCAATCATGGTGTCCTTTGGCTGCACGGAGCTCTTGCTATGTGAGTACACATGCAGCTCACATAGCTAAATATACCGTGCAGCAGGAGGAAGCAGCCTGAACTCCAATCATGGTCTGGGTATCTGGTAATCTGGGTAGCGGTAAAGTCCCCACCCGACTCGGGCACCCCCACTACCTGTCACAGCTCTCTCCCTCCGCGCTCTCATTGCTGCATACAGGGGACTTGGAGGAGGGGGGTGCCGCGTCCGCCCGACACGCCCCCCCCCAGCGTGTGACATGCCAGGTGAATCGGCTGCTCGAGTCTAGTTAGCAGCCAATTGGCTGCAATTAACACGTGTCCGGTCCCGGCACTGAGATCAGTGCGCAGGCGCGGACGGACGCCTATGATGGGCTGGGGGCATACAGACTAGTTTGCACAGCCCAGCGAATCAGGGCTGTGCAAACGAAGAATAAATTATTAAAAGTGTGGGAGTAACCCACAGGAGCCAGGGGCGGACACAGGAGGCCGGAGCAGACTGAGGGGAAGGCTGCAGAAGCGTGACGTTTCGTTACCAAGATGGCGCCGGCACAAAGCAGTTTGGGGTACGAAATTCATAGCCAAGAATGACTGGCCTAACTTCCGGTTTCTGAGAAGTCGGGGATTGGGGCAAATATGATGATAAAGGTAAATTGTATTGTTATATACTTTTAAAAGCGGTTTCTAATTTAAAAAAAAAAAATTTGCTGTGGAGTACTCCTTTAAAAGCAGCAACAGCAGAGTTGAGTGCCCTAGGGTGACATCCATCAAGATGCAGGGTTCCAGATATGCCCGACAAGGTAGTGCCGCAAGCAGCCAATCTGGAAATCTGCAAAGTGAGCTCTCTTGGCTCTGTAGTGAACAAAAAAAACTGTCTTGATAAAAAAAACGAAAGAAAATAGCAATAGCCTTTTCTTTGGAGGAAAAAATAAATCCCTATTTCAAAAACACTTCCCAAAACTGAAGCATATCATTTATTTAGTTATTTATTAAAATTCTTAAAAGTACAAAAAAAGTACAGAAAACGCAGTCAGTTACCCGTAGGCCTCGATGCGCCAAGAACAACAATACAGCCACAACCAAAAAACATCAGCCAGCGGAACAGTTCAAAATTTAAAAGGAGTTAGCAGACTAAAAAACTATAAAAATGCCTATGTAATTCCATAGGCTTGACTAAAGCTCAGTTTTTAAAAGCTTCCGGAACTTAAGATCATTCTCAAGCCTTAACTTTAGAGGCAGGGAGTTCCAAAACTGGGCTCCCTGAACCGCGATCGTCCTCCCTCCGAATTTTTTCTTTAGAAATGTAGGAATCAACAAAGTTTCCAAATTAGCCGACCTTAAAGGAACACTAAAGGTTCGTTTTTTATTAGATCAATTGATTGCTGTAAGCTAGAGCATTTAAATATCACTTACCTCGTTTTTCCTTTTGACCTCCAAAATACAGTAATCCAGGTTTGAAAATGCCATTTCCTGTCTCTCCTCTTCTTGCTTTCCACCAGCACCTGAGCTGTTTTGCATGGTGGAAAGCAGAATGTGCTCACCCTCTCCCTATGATTACAGCCCTGTGTGAAGATGCTCTCTTAACCCTTATAGGCATGGAGGCTAAGCCTAATAGGAACTGTAGTTCCCATTAGGCCGTGATGTAGCAAGAATGAATGCGCACCGCAAACCAGGAAGTCCAAATCAGGAGTGAAGGAGGTGAATAAAACGGCTCGATTTCAACAGGTATCAAACTAGTTATAATGCAAAATATTACTTTTTACTTTATCAGCTACTGTCAGACTTTAATTTAAGAGGAAAATATTTTTGTCTTTACAACCCCTTTAAGGTACGGTTGGGCACATACTTGGTGAATTTTTCCTGCAGGTACACTGGCCCCTTACCATGGGTGGCCCTGTGCACCATACATCCAGTCTTAAACAGAACCCGTTCCTTTACGGGTAGCCAAGTGGTAAGGGTTAGAATGCCTGTTCAAATTTGTTTGGTGCCAATGTCTAATTCTGTTGTAACAGGCAGCAAATAAAAGTGTGCCAGAATTCCTCTGATGCCGTGTCCCTAGTAAACAATTAAGAAAATCAAAGTATAAAAAAAGGGATTTTTAAATACAGCTTACCTGTAAAATCCTTTTCTTGGAGTACATCACGGGACACAGAGCGGCATATTCATTACTATGTGGGTTATATGGAGTACCTTCAGGTGTGGACACTGGCAATCTCAAACAGGAAGTCCCCTCCCTATATAACCCCCTCCCCTAGAGGGAGTCCCTCAGTTTTGTAGCAAGCAGTATGCCTCCCAAAATGGTCACCCAAAAGAGGGGTGGGAGCTCTGTGTCCCGTGATGTACTCCAAGAAAAGGATTTTACAGGTAAGCTGTATTTAAAAATCCCTTTTTCTTTCTCGTACATCACGGGACACAGAGCGGCATATTCATTACTATGTGGGATGTCCGAAAGCAATGCTTTAATGAGGGGAGGGAGACATCTTCCAAAGAAGGATTCAATTTAGAGATAAACTCAAATCATAATAATAATTCCAACTTAGTCAAGAAAAAAACTCTCTCTCTCTTTTTTTTTTTTTTTTAACCAAGGGTGTTTCTGATCCCGAGGATTTCAAACTGCAGCCTGTAGTACTGCCTGACCAAAGGCAGCATCCGCATTTCTTCTCACGTCTAGTTGATAAAACCTTGTAAACGTGTGGACTGATGACCACGTTGCCGCCTTGCATATCTGAGCCATAGAGATCTGATGGTGTGCTGCCCAAGAGGCGCCCATGGCCCTGGTAGAATGGGCCTTTACCGACAACGGAGGAGGCAACCTCTTCAACCCGTAGGCTTGAATGATTAATTGTCTAATCCATCTCGAGATGGTGGATTTTGCAGCTGCCTGCCCCTTCTTGGGGCCATCTGGTAGAACGAATAACACATCTGTTTTCCGGATCTTTTCTGTAGCTTTAAGATAGGCCTTCATGGCCCGGACAATATCCAAGGTATGCAGCAACCCCTCCTTTCTAGATGTAGGTTTTGGAAAGAAGGATGGAAGTACCAAATCCTGGTTTAAGTGAAATTTGGATATAACCTTTGGTAGAAAGGAAGGATGGGGCCGGAGAACTGCCCTGTCCTTATGCAGAACGAGATATGGTTCCTTACACGATAAGGCTGCTAATTCTGACACTCTCCTGGCCGAAACTATGGCGACCAAGAAAACCAATTTTCTTGTCAGTAAGACTAAAGGAATCTCAGCCAACGGCTCAAAAGGCTGTTTCTGTAGAGTGGACAGGACAAGATTTAAGTCCCATGGACAAATTGGTGACTTGACAGGAGGATTAATACGCAAGACCCCCTGTATGAAGGTCTTTACCAGCGAGTGGGTGGCCAGCGGCCTCTGAAACCACACTGACAGAGCTGAGATCTGTCCCTTGATTGTGCTTAGTGCCAGGCCTTTATCCACTCCTAGCTGGAGAAAACTTAACACCCTATCAATAGTATATTTGCGGGAATTCCATCTTTTGGATTCACACCAGCCTACGTAGTTCCTCCACACCCTGTAATAAATCACCCTGGAGACCGGCTTTCTAGCCCTAATCAGGGTAGGAATTACCTGCCTAGACAGGCCTCTACCCCTGAGAATCAGGGATTCAGCCTCCAGGCCGTCAAATTTAGACGCTGTAATGTAGGGTGGAGGATCGGGCCTTGTGAGAGTAGGTCTGGTTGTAGAGGAAGAGTCCAAGGGTCTCCCACTGCCATCTTCAGGACTAGTGAGTACCAAGTCCTCCGGGGCCAAGCCGGAGCTACTAGAATGACTGGCTTGTTCTCCACTCTGATCTTGCGCAACAGGCGCGGGAGTAACTGTAGTGGAGGGAATGCATATAGAAGTTTGAATTGATGCCAAGGGCAAACCAACGCATCGGTTCCGCAGGCCATAGGATCCCTCGCTCGCGACACGAACCTGTCTAGTTTCTTGTTGAACCTGGATGCCATTATATCTACGTCCGGCATTCCCCACCTCTGGCAGATTGTCTGAAAGACCTGGGGATGCAGAGACCACTCCCCTGGCAACAGACTCTGGCGACTTAAGAAGTCTGCCTGCAGGTTGTCCACTCCGGGAATGAATATCGCTGAAATGCAGGGTACATGAACCTCTGCCCATTGAAAAATCAAGTTCACCTCCCTCTGAGCGGCCTGGCTCCTGGTTCCCCCTTGGTGGTTTATGTATGCCACCGCCGTGGCATTGTCTGACTGGATTCTCACCGGGAACCCCTTTAATCTGGAGGTCCAAGCCAGAAGGGCTAGGCGAGCAGCTCTGATTTCCAAGATATTGATGGGGAGCTGCCTCTCTGCTTTCACCCAAGTTCCCTGGCGGGAGAACCCCTCGAAGACCGCCCCCCAGCCTGCCAGGCTGGCGTCTGTGGTAACTACCTTCCAGACAACAGGGCTGAAGGATTTTCCCTTTAGAAGATTCTGAGGGTTCAACCACCAGGCCAGGCTTTGTCGGACCCTTGATGATAGCGTCAAAGGGGACTCTAAGGCATGTGCCCTCTTGCCCCAGGCTGCTAGAATGGCTGCCTGTAGGACGCGAGTGTGGATCTGAGCGTATGGTACTGCCTCGAATGTGGCCACTAGCTTGCCTAGTAATCGCATACACAGGCGAATAGTTGGTTTTTTCTTGTTTAGAACCAACTGAACCAACCCCTTGATAGCTTCGATCTTTACAAGGGGCAGGAACACCTTTTGATGTTCTGTGTCTAACCTCATGCCGAGGTATTCCAACTGCTTTGTAGGCTGGAACGCTGACTTTCCCCGGTTCAGGACCCAGCCGAATTCTTCGAGGTACCGAACCGTGAGGTTTACTGCCTTTTGCAGACCCGGCCGTGAGTGATCTATGATTAAAAGGTCGTCCAAGTATGCTAGGACTGTGACCCCTTGGATCCTTAAATTGGCCAGAACTGGGGCTAGGATCTTCGTGAATACCCGGGGGGCCGTGGCCAGCCCGAAGGGGAGCGCCCTGAATTGGAAGTGTCGCTGCCCCACCGCGAAGCGTAAAAACCTTTGATGCGACTGAAAGATTGGTACATGAAGGTAAGCATCCTTTATGTCTATGGAGGCCAGAAAATCGTCCTCCTGAAGCGCGGCGGCTGCTGACCGGATGGATTCCATCCGGAAGGAACGAACCCTTAGGTAACCGTTTAACCTCTTTAGGTCCAAGATTGGCCTGACATCGCCGTTGGGCTTTGGTATGACAAAGAGATTGGAATAGAAACCTAGGCCTTGCTCTTGGGCTGGCACTTCTATAATTACGTCCTGGCCAAGCAGGTGATCCAAAGCTGCCAGCATTGAGGCCTTCCTTGCTGGATCCCTTGGTAGCCTTGATTCTTGAAAATGAGGCGGAGGATACCTTAGAAACTCCAGTCTGTAACCTGTGGTTACAGATGCCCGGACCCATTTGTCGGGGATCTTGGCTTCCCAAACTTCTGAGAAGAAACGAAGCCTTCCCCCCACCCGCAAGAGTGGGGGCGCCCCTTCATAAGGCAGACTTAGGGGCTGTCTTTGACGGCTTGCGATACCACGGCCTCTTACCCCCAGGGGTCTGTCCCTGCGATCTACTGTTAACGTTGGATCGTGCAGGCGGCCGTCGATACTGCCTGGAATTAGAGGGCCCCGAGACAGGAAAGAGCTGCCTTTTAAATGTAGGAGCCCGGAATGTCTTTTTGACCGGTAAAAGGGTACTCTTGCCATTTGAAATAGTCTGAATATATTTATCCAGATCCTCTCCGAAGAGTCGTCCTCCATGGAAGGGAAACCCTGCCAGAAGCTTTTTGCATGGGGGCTCCGCCGCCCAGTTCTTCAACCATAAGAGCCTTCTCATGTGCACCAAACATAGTGATAAACGAGAGGCCTGCTGGATGGAGTCTTTTATAGCATCTACCGCAAAACACAGAGCTCTGGGAATGTCAGAAAACTCTTCTGCTTGTTGGGTAGGCATGTCCCTTAACATTTCCTTTGTCTGGTCTTTTAATGCCTGACAAACTCCAATTGCAGCCACCGCTGGCTGCACCACTGCTCCTGCCGTAGCAAAGGATGCTTTTAAAAGTGTCTCTAATCTTTTATCAACCGGATCTTTAAACATATGTATGTTTTCCACCGGGCAAGTTAGTGATTTATTCACACATGAGATGGCTGCATCCACTACTGGGAGCCTCCACCTCTTGGAGAATTTTTCCTCCATGGGGTAAATGACCGCAAATCTTTTCGGTGGCAGAAAAATCCTGTCCGGCCGTACCCAATCCCGAAAGATCAATTCCTCCAAGAGAGGATGGACCGGAAAAACTGCGTTGCTTAACGGAGCTTTCAAAGAGCCCAGAGAGGATACCGGAGGAACCTGAGGCTCTGGCAATGGTAAACTAAATGCCGAGCGGACCATGTCCGTCAAAGACTGTACCCACAGTCTTTCTGTCTGGGAGTCTGAAAATGGTTCCTCAGAGGCAGATCCCTCAATCCCTGAACCCTCTTGGTTCAGGTCTAGTTGATCCTCCTGTGATTCCAATTCCTCTGGAGAGAGAATCTCAGCATCTGAGGATACACTTCTTGGTGATGGGGATCTAACCCGTTTCTTACCAGGAATAGCTCTAGCGATCAATGCTGCTATTCTCTCTTCTAGCCCCCCTAGGGATACGGCTAGCATCTCCTCTGTGATAAACACAGGGCTGGGCTGATCTGGGCCAGCCTCCACACCAGATCCCCCTAATGGCTCATCCAAGGCGCTTCTTATGTTAATAAGTTGCGGGGAAAGTATCGGCATATCAGAATCAGAAAGGGAACCCTTTTGTTTTTTGGTCTTTTTTGTACCCTTTGACCCCGAACCCTTGGAAGCCATAATACAAAATCGAGGGACTCCGCCCACACAACAGACTGTAGTGGCCAGGAGTACAAAAATCAGAGTTTAGGGGACAATAGATCACTAATGCCCAAAAACTGATGGGATCCCGTATGTTCTTTTTTTTTTTTTTTTAAATATATTATATATTTTCTTTTGACAACATACCGTGACCCCAAACTAAGTTTGCCAGCCTCCAAACCTGCTGCAAAAAAGGGGGATTTCTTGGCTTAACAAAAAGGTATTGGAACAAAGTCCACATGTACTACCCCTCTTCCGCCACCGGGAGTCACTGTTCTGCCGCTCTGCGTCCTCTCCTCTGAAAATCAGCCTCAGACTGAGCACTGACAATGCCTGCTGTCTATAACAGCACAAAGGCGCGCCCCTGTATGACGCCGCAGGCCCGCCCCCCCCCCGCCCTCCTGTCTGAACGGCGCGAAAAACGTCGTTAAGACGTGCGCGCGCGCGCGTATGCCGGAAACAGGAGGAACATGGAGGAGCCGCGCTGCTGGAGATCCAGGAACGCAGAAACAGGTGGCAGATTCAAACCCCCGGCCAGGTAGGACTCTCCAAAGGCCCCTAGGGATCCTTACTAGTCCTAGGAAGAAACAGCAGGTTTAGCTAGCACACATATTTAGACAGGGGGACCTAGTGATGGGGGAGAAAAGGTGTCATCCTGTCTCTCTTTAGACATAGTGAACAAGGTTGCCCATGCAGAGCATACTTAGGCTATCCCCCTTTTTAGGTTACCCCGGAGAGCCTGCTGTCGAACCAAGTCCCGTAGGCTCCCCCTTACCTGCTCCATGCTGCAGGATGTTTGTCCAGCAAACTGATCCAATCTTCTCCCATCTCCGTGGGTAGCGTAGTAGACCTTCAGGCCCTGGGGTCCTATGAAGGTACCCACTGTCCTGGACCTATATAGCACCCTGGCAAACAGGAACTTATGGTTTTTACAAACTCCAAGTCCTGGGCCCAGGGTCCAGCCCTCCAAAGAGGAGCATTATAGGCAAAACCCCACGGCTTGGGGCCCGGGTACTGTCCACTTTGGCACTGAGGCTCCTTGGACAGATCCGGTTAGCCCGCCCTTAATCCCAAGGATGTGGAGCAAAGCTATTCCGTGACCAACACCTAAGACACTGGCGAAAAAACTGAGGGACTCCCTCTAGGGGAGGGGGTTATATAGGGAGGGGACTTCCTGTTTGAGATTGCCAGTGTCCACACCTGAAGGTACTCCATATAACCCACATAGTAATGAATATGCCGCTCTGTGTCCCGTGATGTACGAGAAAGAAATAGGGTTAGTCCAGCCCGTAAACTTTTAGTCAAGAGGTAGAGCCTGGCATTGAGAGTCAGCTCTCTGATTCTTACATGTCTTGGCTACTCAAACACAGAGATGTCTTCATAATTCTTGTCCAGCTGGAAGTTTGGATGTTCTAGCACCGCATGCTACATTCTCATGATATAGTCACAGCAGGTGTACAGGCCCAGAAATTCAAGCCCTGATAATTGTGACAAATTTAGTGCCTTAGAGATGTGTAAAAAAAAAAGAAGGTTGTGTGCTTTCAAAGACATGTAGTATTCACAAAATTGTAGGTGCGATTCACCTGATCATCACAGTTACAAGCAACAGCATACCAAAAATGTAGCATTTATTTTGATTTTGATATACACAAGCTAGCTAGCTTACTTAATAAAATGTGCATTGGAATGTCATGAGCAAACAAAATATTGCGTTTGGCAGTTTTATACAGAATGATCGATTTCCATTTGTGAAGTAAATGTGTTAATGAGTGTATTTATTTCACATTACACTTGAAGCTGCACCACATCCTGATCTGAGCAAAAATATTTCAGCAAATATTTGCACTGGCAAACTTCAGTTTCCTTTGGTTCCCTACTTTTAATGACACGGATAAAGCAAAAAGGACCTTGGAAAAAGAAAAATAATTCTTAATGAACATAAATCTATAAATATCGCAAACATAACTGAAGAAAGCATCCTGTAGGCAAAAAACACATGATAAAGATCTGAGAACATGAATTTTGTTAGGCTTACTATAGCCTTTAGCCTTACTATACAGCACTGCTTTGGTCAAATGATGGCTTCACAGATGACTATACAAGTTGTTGTTTAGATCAGAAATAATGGAAGGAGCAACTATTATATATTCACAGCTAATTAGCCTTTTTTTTACTTTAGCCAAGAAAAAAAAAAATCATACATATATACACACAATATATTTTACACACATACAAGTTTTAAAAGTATTCAAAGGATTAGTGTAGCAGTTTCTATTTGTCTAGACTTGGTTGGCAAACAGCAACATGCTAAGCAACAGTGTGTATCCTAATTTGGCAATCAGACAACAGCTAAAATTGGACTGAAACCTAAGTGAAAATATCTGTATTACTTGCACTGTTAAAAAGAACCCAAATATATTCTGAAGACTTCAAAACTGCATCCGATACTTCCCTGACTATTACAGATGTCCATAGCAGCAAAAACACAAGAGATCCCCATGGATTGGTCGTCTTGTTTTGTATCTACAATGGGAAACTGCTAGCACAAATATTCACTCGGTTCTCAAAACCATGGGGGGGGTCTCACTGTCTTCATCTAGCCGAAGAGCATGGGTGTCATCTTCCAGGCTTGTCCCACCCACAGCTCCAAGTTCATCAGAAAAGGCTGTATGGAGAAACAGAATTGATTACGTTTCAGGTAATCATATGCAGACATTTCCTATTCTTTCTCATTTTACCACGTGATGAAACAGCTTAATCGCTTCTCGACCAATCGTCGCAGTTTTAATGCGGCAGGTTGGCTCCCCTGGACGAAACTGTTACCTTATGTCGCTTCGCCTTTTTGGCCACTAGGGGGCACGTGCCCGTGGCTCGTCGCTGCAGCTGATGCGAGTGCCTGGTGGGCGCAATGACCACCGTGCACCCGTGATTGCTCGTGACAGAGCGAGAACCGGGATCTGTGGGTGTAAACCTACAGATCCTGGTTCTTTCAGGGTTGAGGAGACTGATCGTGTGTTCATATTAAGTATGAACACCGATCTCTCCCTCCTTCTAGTTAGTCCCATCCCCCTACAGTTGGAACACACCTAGGGAACAGTTAACCTCTTCCCTGCCAGTGACATTTATACAGTAATCAGTGCATTTTTATAGCACTGATCGTTGTATAATTGTCACTGGTCCCAAAAATGTGTCAAAAGTGTCTGTAAAAATGGAAATGCAAGGTGGAGACACTGACTTTATATGCTGTCAATCTGAAAAATGCATAAAAAAGAAAAGAAAAAAAGTGTCCGATCTGTCCGCCGCAATATCGCAGTCCTGATAAAAAATAAAAATCCACTGATCACCGCCATTCTTAGTAAAAAAAAACAAACAAAAAAAAAAGAAAATTCAAACAAACAAAAATCTATTCCCTATTTTGTAGGCACTATTACTTTTGTGCAAACCAATCAATATACGATTATTTTTTTTATTTTTATTTTTTACCAAAAATATTTAGAGGGATACATATTGGCCTAAACTGAAGAAAAAAAATGTTGTTTTAAAAAAAAACAAAAAAAAAAAAAAAGAGGTATTGTGTTTTTTTTTTTTTTAAATTGTCACACTTTTGTCTATTGTGCAAAAAATAAAAAAAACAGAAGAGGTGATCAAATACCACCAAAAGAAAGCTCCATCTATGAGGGTAAAAAAAAGGCGCAATTTTATTTGGGTACAGCTTTACACGACCACGCAATTGTCAGTTAAAGCGACGCAGTGCCGAATCACAAAAAATGGCCTGTTCATTAAGCAGCCAAATCTTCCGGGGATGAAATGGTTAAATACGCTCACCTTTAATGGGCTTGTACAAACAAGTGCAGGATGTTGCGAAAATTTGTAACAAAGTCAAACAGCAAAAGGGATAAACTGTACAGTTCATGCCAATTTTAACCACCTCAAGCCCGTACACTTTCACCACCTGCCAGTCTGGGCCATTCTTCAGCACCGTCATACTTTATAAATTTGTATCATTTTAGAGGCAGCTATGGCTTACTTTTGGTGCCATTTAATCACCACAGGGTCATTTACTTTTTGTTATAAAAAGGAAAAAAAAGTTTTAGTTTCTGTTATAAATTTTGCAAATAAACACCCTTTCATAAATTTAGGTTGGATGACCTGTGAAATGTAATGTTTCCCTGTGAGAGCTGTCTTAACTGATACTACACAAGTCTAACTTTAGAAAAGGTTGCTGCACTACTTTAGCCCGATTTTAATGTTACAGAGTGCAAAAAGTCATATTCAAGTCGGACTCCAAAGTTGCCCAAAAGGTAAAAAAAAAAAAGAACTTCCTAAAAAAAAAATGATTAGGCTTTAGGCATTTTTGGCTATAGACTGCAGAGACCTGCTGTCTAAAGGTGCCTCTGTTGCTCCAGTGGGTTACTTGCCTGGATCCTCAGGTGGGGGAAAAAAATATTATATATAATGAAACTACATTTAAGGACTGCAATATATGAAATTGTTGTTTGGGTTTACCACTTCAAGACCGGGCACTTTTGCCCCTTCCATGCTAGGACAATTTTCTGCTTTCAACGCTGTTGACTTTGACAATTGCGTATACAATATATTACGTTTGTTTTAGTTTAATATGACTAAAAAAAAAAAAAAATAGTAAAAATGACCAATATACAAATTGCAGCTTTTACAACAGTCGTGTAAAATGATGTCTTACCATGATTTGTTGGTGATGTAGAATATGTATCTTTTGTTGCTGCACCGCTGTAGTTCTTGGATACTAATGGTCTTTCATGTGATGCCGGCTCTAGAATTTCATTGCCAGGCTCCATACTGCCATCCAACCTGAGCAAAATGCAAACATAATTATTAATCACTTCTTACTAAAAGGATGAGTGCAAATAAATTGTCTAATATAGCGCTTTCCAAGGATTAGTGCAAAGGTTATCTTTTCTGTTAAAATAGTTTACACATAAAAAAAAAAAAATGGAACCTACAATAGAATAATAATAACTAAATCTAAACCTGAGAACAAAAATATAATATACTGTAGCTCATCAGTCCTTAGATGTGGTGGTCGCACTCTTATTTCTTTCAAGCATTCCCCCCGCCCACCTAGTGATCCTGTCAGTATCACACCACCTGCCCTATGGATGCCCACTTACCCTACTGTATGTATGAAGAAACATGTATGAAGCATAGAAGTGTGCTAGAGCTACAGGATCTGTCTTCTCCAGAATATAAGAAAAAAAGAGTGCTGTAGTCCACAGAGGTAACAATAAGATTGAGTGTAGTGCACAGGTCAGCAGTGTATAACCTTTAGGCTCATCAGGTCATTTTTGCACTTAACAAATATGAATACATCATTGAAAGCATTTTGTTAAAAGACGAATGTCTAGTACACACTAGGGCTGCACGATTCTGGTCAAAATGAGAATCGCGATTCTTTTGCTTAGACTAAAGATCACAATTCAGTCACGATTCTCAAAAATGTAAGCTAGAACCCCCCCCCCCCCGCCCCCCCCAAATAAATAAACCTGCGATTTATTTGAAAATACGAATATATAAAAAACAGACCAGTGATATGTCTATAATGTTAAAGACCATATAACTCCATTGAAAAAAACAATATAGATATTTCACTGGTCTGTTTTTTTTATACATCAGAAGCAGTACCGCCGGCAACCACTGGGCGGCGCATTGATACACAGTTGTATTAATCTTTCTCACAATTCTGTACAACTGGTTGTATTCACGCGCCACCCAGTGGTTGCCGGCGGTACTGCGTCTGATGTATTAATCTCACAGTTCTGTGCATCAGAAGCAGTACCGCCGGCAACCACTGGGTGGCGCATGAATACACACAGCTGTACAGAACTGTGAGAAAGATTAATACAACTGTGTGTATCAATGCGCCACCCAGTGGTTGCCGGCGGTACTGCTTCTACAGCATTTGCGTTCCACGCTGGTTACGTGGAATGGTGGTGACACATAAAAATTGCGGGTCATCCCGCGGGGAGATGGTGGGCGGGGAGAATCGAGATTGCGATTAATCGTGCAGCTCTAGTACACACGTTTAGAGAAATCAGACGACAAAAATCATTTTGGTTTAATAGTACGTGGAGAAAGAAAGTGCAGCGCTATACTAATTAGTTTTGTGAAAATGCTGCCAAATTCACATGACATAATGTGAAATCAAACAAAAATTGTATGTAAAAACATAGTAAAAGACAATTGTATTCAACATGTGTGGAATACTGATAAAGTCCATACATATGTTGGCAAACTGATGAGTGAAGAAACCAACCAAACAAAATAAACAAAAATGAACATTTCATAGGTGTGTCCCAAATGGATGAATGAAATCTTCACATATGATGCCAGTTCAAGGAAATTAAGACAACAATGATGGCTTGTCTGTAGACTATCAAAATCAATGGAAATGGATACTCTTACCAGCTGTGGTGGACTCACATGTTAGTACTAATAGCAAGTCAGATCAGGCATGGTGGTCACAACGGACCCTGGGCTCTGTGCGTGAAAGGTTTTGCAGCGATGGTCACTCCGGCTGAGATGATGGATTCAATCTTGGTCAGATACCTCACTTCAGGGACAGAAACCCGGATAACAAAAGGCCAATGGAGGGATGGCCAGGCTCATGTATCAACACAACATGTGTGGCATGGGAAAAAGAAAAAAGAAAATGCTCCCAATGGTGCAGATCAAAAAACCAATGAAGGCTTTATTTAAATAAATGAATAAAATCCATTGGGATATATGTTTCGGTAAAGTTTGAATTAGATGCTCATTACTATTTACATGCCATTATATATACTGTATATGCTTTATGTTTTATACGTTTACCTTTTTGATTGTTCAATCATGTCAAATATTGGTATGACAGATCCTGCTTTATATTTGTATATTAGAGCATTTGTTTTGATGTACTATATCTTGTCAAGATTGTCCACTTCCTGTCTCCTCCCTTTCAGGGGTGGAGTTCCGGATTACTTGTCTTATTTAAACTCAGCAGTGTGGGGGTACAGGCAGATGCCCCTGTTGATGGCTTTGAGCCGAAACGCGTCGGGTAACATCCATAGTACCCCATACTGCTTTTAGATATATTTTTCACATGATTTTATTCATTTATTTAAATAAAGCCTTCATTGGTTTTTTTATCTGCACCATTGGGAGCATTTCTTTTTTTTTCCCATGCCACACATGTTGTGTTGATACATGAGCCTGGCCATTTCTCAATTTTGGCCCTTTGCTATCCGGGTTTCTGTCCCTGAAGTGAGGTATCCGACCAAGATTGAATCCATCATCTCAGCCGGAGTGACCATCGCTGCAAAACCTTTCACACACAGAGCCCAGGGTCCGTTGTGACCACCATGCCTGATCTGACTTGGTGTTAGTACTAACAGGTGAGTCCACCACAGCTGGTAAGAGTATCCATTTCCATTGATTTTGATAGTCTGAAGGTTGCTACAGACAAGCCAACATTGTTGTCTTAATTTGCTTGAACTGGCATCATATGTGAAGATTTCATTCATCCATTTGGGACACACCTATGAACTATTCATTTTTGTTTATTTTGTTTGGTTGGTTTCTTCACTCATCAGTTTGCCAACATATGTATGGACTATATCAGTATTCCACACATGTTGAATACAATTGTCTTTTACTATGCTTTTACATACAATTTTTGTTTGATTTCACATTATTATGTCATGTGAATTTGGCAGCATTTTCACAAAACTAATTAGTATAGCGCTGCACTTTCTTTCTCCACATTCACTTTGACTTTGTTTGTCTGTGTGCTGGCTGCTACATTGTTTTTTGCTTTTCTTTGATAATTAGCGCAGTTGTTTTCCCCACTTTTACATACTGGTTTAATAGTACGATAATCTGATTGTTCATACACAGCTTTCAAGAGCCGATCATGACAGTTCCAATATTCGAAGGGACAAGCACCAACATTTTTCTTATACGATACCAGAGCGTATGATTTTCATGTAATCAGTACAGTATTCGTAAGATAAAAAACAAACAAAAGATCAAGATCACACATGCTCGGAAATAAAAGAATACATTACAAAACGTTCCAAGTTGTATTCTGTTGTACGAGAATTTTAGTAACTTTAGTAACCTCTGCATCTTCAATATGAGACTAGCATGCAACAAAAAAATGAATGATCATTCATCTGGTAATCTCATAATGTGTACGAGCCATAATGGAGAGCACATGAGAAAATGTTCACAGTCAGGGTTTACATTCACGTTAAGCTAAAATAAGATAGAAGCTTTACATTGCACAGACTATAAACATTTCTATTACCTGTAAATTTGGAATCTACTGCTTCGCCCAACACATTTCCTTACAACAGCAGTAGATTTTCCAAAAGCCACAAATGTCGCTACCCAGTGACTAATGAGAGGTCTGACAAGCATCACAGACAAGCACATGGCAAAAACAATGCTAATAATAAATCACAAAAACAGTCAACTCATGCCATGGTAGGTTTATGATGCCTGCCGTGTTTAAGCCAAGACCATAAATAGAAGAGGGTATTTTGCCACCAGTGACAACAATCCTCAATCTTGTTTAAATAATAAAATAAAAAAAATCAACTGCTATTCATCATTTTTAAAACTACTGAGACGTTGAATGAATGAATGAATGACTTGTATAGCGCAACGCATGCGAACTGAATCGCCTCTGGGCGCTTTTTCCAGCCAGTGTCTGCTTGGCTGGTGCGGTCATTTTTACCCCGTAGGATCTTGACACGCTATGGACACACAGTCATACACACATATATACATATATACTGGGTCAATTTTTTGGACGATCCAATTTACCTACCAGCATGTCTTTGGAGTGTGGGAGGAAACCGGAGTACCCGGAGGAAACCCACGCAGACACAGGGAGAACATGCAAACTCCAGGCAGATGGTGTCGTGGTCGGGATTCGAACCAGCGACCCTTTTGCTGCTAGGCGAAAGTGCTACTCACTGGACCACTGTGCTGAAAAGGATTTAAATAAACCTATGGCAAAGTATTAGAATGTAAATTTTATTCTTGTCCTGTCCCAATTTCTTGCCTTCTAGAGCCCTTTCCTTTACACAATTTTTATAACAAGTGTCCTTTCCTACGCAACAAAATAATTTGAATAGTGCCTCAAATCTTCAATGCTGAAACAAAAAAAATACGTGAACATAAGCTTAGTTCAATAACATGCAATTTGGATACACCGTATTAATGTATCCCCCCCCTGTGAAATTTATCATATAATAAAAAATATCGATCATTTTTCGGCATGAAAAAAAACAAATAAAAACGTCATTTAAATTGATCGTGTGTGGGCTTCGGGTCGTTTTTCATCTTCTGAAAAACTACCAAAAAAAAAAATTCGAGCATGCTTCATTTTTTAACGTTGTTTTTAAAAAGTTAATTTTTCAGGTTGTAAAAAATTATCGTGTGTGGGCTAAAACTATGTTAAAGTGGAAGTTTACCCTAAAAAAAAAAAAAAAATTCTAAAAATACCTTAAGCCGACCGGTTAGACTGCGGGGAGGCTGTTTTTTTTTTTTTCATACATACCGTGTTAGCGGTGTTTCATCCCTCGGCTTCCGGGTACGATTCTAGCGGGGCTGGGCATTCCTAGTTGAATGACGTTCCTCCGACCGACGCATAATGCGCATCACGACTTAAGCAAGTTATGAGACAGAGCTTGAATGGAACTTCCCCTTTAGAGTGCCGTCGTACGTGTTGTACGTCACCGCGCTTTGCTCATCATTTTTTTGAAAAACTATGGTGTGTGGGCAATGTCGTTTTTAATGATGAAGTTGGAAAAACGTAAAAATCTCATTTCAATTATTTACTTCATAAGACATCTGCCACCGGATGAGTCCTCCAACAGCACCGTGTGCTCCAAAAAATGGAAGCCTGCCATCACAAATGGACCTTTTGTATTAGAGGGAGTCAAACACATGCTTTGTGGGTTATATCAGCTCCCAGCTTTTGTACCACTAAATGGAGGGTCATCCAGGTTAGGTCTCAAACCGTGCTCTCCAATTACAGCACAGAACATATTCCTATCATTGGTTGAAGCTTGTCACATGTGTTCCAACAGCCCTGGCAGAAGCTGCAGGTACCCGTTTAGATTGGCAGTATACAGCAGTCAGATAATGCTTATGGATAGCTTGGCTGAGAGGATTTGTTAACCTTTCCTAAATAAAATCTGCACTGAGAGAACACCATGGGCTTTCATGCTGGACACCTTTCAGAAAAGGCTCATTGCTGACAGTATCCCGCTTTAATCATTTTGGAACAAAGTATTCAGATCAGAAGAGTCAGTAATCAGAATACAGATCTGTATAATTTTAATAAAGATCCAGAACAAGCAAGCAGCAAGTAAAACAATTGACCTCCTGACCTACACAGTTGTTGTGTGTCACCATCACAAATAGAAGTATGCATTTACCCTTACTGACAGTTTCTTTTAACTGAAACGTTCAAACTCCATTTCTCCTTGGATTTCACATACCCTGGTCACAATCACATAGCGCAAACAACAGATTCAAACAACTTCTACACACTTTTGCCACCTATACTCACCTTCCCTTTGCTTCTGAGCCACTCATTAGTTGATCTAAGTGAAAAAAAAGAGGCAGGCCAGGCCCTGATTTCAGGAAGTAGGTGGGTAGTGCCTACTAGAAACTTCTGGGGGCAGTTCAATATACTACAAGTTACTTTACCCTTTCCCAGACCAGAGATCATATATGGTTTTATGCCTAAGCTAGCTTTTATTTTTATTATAGGTTGATAAATGCCCACAAATGGAAAAAGTTTTCCTTTTTTTTTTTTATTGCTAACATTTTTAATACTGTAATTGTATCCGACAGGTACAGTTTTGGACAGGTTAAAACTACTACATTCAGGCTGCAGTGTTATCTTCAGGGTGAAGGTTTATTTTGGCAAATCCAGCCTGCACGTGAACGCTACATCACAGGCAAAAGTGTTCAGGAATCGCTATGATTCTGGTTCCCGATACCAAGTAGAGACCAGAGCTGTTAAACGCAGCTGGACTTGGGAGCCACCAGCTGCTCAAATCAGTATCTGTTTACTCTGGAAAGGGGGATAATCATTAACGCAGCATGAAATATGGTGGAAATTGTTAATTACAGATTGCTAGCTGAAAGACGTTAATAGCAACAATGAAGTGTTCACAGCTTTGTAGTATTTTATTTTGTAAGACTTTTTCCTTACCTGTGTTGCTTCATTAGCGTGCACTCGCCGCCCTCCTGTGGATCCAGGTTATAAATGTAAAGGTAGCCATCTGCTGCAGCAACAAGTAAACGAGGAATCTTTTGAATCCTAAACGTGAACATTTTATTATATGTTAACAAAATCTAAAGAAATCAGTGTCTTTACATAATTAAAAGGTTATTGCACATCTCCCATGGCCCCACAGGCAAAACTTCTGGGGGTTTGGGCAAAAACTAAATAGTTTCACAGTTTCTACCGCCTGATTATTTTAAAGTCACAAGCCATTAAATGATTTCTGTACAGCACTGCCTTTAATGTAGTGCAAAAAAAAGGATACGAGGAGCTTTTAGGGTCCAAGCAACTTAGCTGGGATCATCTCATGCAAGTTCTACCAGCCAGTTTTGGGCTAGGAAAAGCCTGCAGATCTAAAGGGCTACTGAAATGCCTTACTTGGTGTAAAATCACAGCTGTAAGACTACCAGATGTTTAGAAAGATAGATCTAAACGGATATCCTTGAGCACAGATCTCAAAAGATCTTCTCTAAATTAAAATGGCAACAGCTGCAACCTCTAATAGAAAAGGATGAATATTCTGCAATGGGCAGTCACTACAGGCAGGTGTAACCAAGGCACCCAGCGGGGTACACACCGATACACCAGGTAGTGTTGGATAGCAGCAGTGCTACAGGTTCTTTAGAAGACATAAGAATCGGCCTGCCTCCTGCTTGCTGGAGCAGAAAGTATTTCTCCTCTATTTGTGAGGTAGCAGCTGCTGGCATTTGTTTAGAGAAGAAATTTAGTCACTTTAGCCCAGGTTCACACTGGGTACGATTTAGTTTGAATTGAGATGCAATTTCACGTGTGAAATCGCATCTCAAATCGGCGGCAAATGCCGGCAATGACACCGTCCTAATCGGTGCGACGCCGCACCGATTTCAAAAAGTAGTTCCTGTACTACTTTTTGCGATTACAGGACGCGATTTACATTGACATCTGTGCAGAAACCTGCACAGATGTCTCCTAAATCGCGCCGAAATCGGGACTGCCAAAGGGAGTTAAATCGCACGAGTTCAGCTGAAATCGCGCAATTTCACTCCCGCAGCCCAGTGTGAACCAGGGCTCAAAATGCATTTCTAGCCAAACCTGGGTCCCCTACTGGTGAAATTAACCCTTTACATCTGTAAAGTTTTTGTCTTGAGAAAAATATGAGGAAACCTCTACAGCAGATTTCCTTACTACAGCTATACTCATTTTTCTGCAGTCTAATGAAAGAAATTTCAAAGCCTAACTGCAGACATATTCTTTCAAATTAAACAAGAATTAGAAAGAAGAGGATTTAAAATTAAATAAAACCAATTGAAATATTTTTCCTTACTTCCTGATCGTGTAATCCCAATACGAAACCCACCAGAGCAATCATGCCAGGAAGTTGTCACTGCATGCTGCCAGTCATAACTGCAGGTCAGGGAATGTCTGGACACTTATGGCTGGAGGTGTGCAGGGACAGCTTCCTGGCAGGATAGAGCAGGTGGATTCAAAACACATGTCTGAGCTCACCCCTGCTCGTGACTAGGAAAAAAATAAAATAAAAAGGTCATAATTGTCACCTACAGAAAGGCAACTGCAGAAATAAAATAAAACAATGTCCCAAGTCTAAATCCCTTTTCACTCTACTAAAATGTATGATCACAACTACTCCCTAAGAAAAGAGATTAGTTGATGACTACGCTTTCTATAGCCCATAGGATTACAGGTGGGGAAGTCATGACGGTCTGTGCCGACTTCTGGGTTGAGCGAGTCTGGGCGTCATTCAACCTGAAAGTGAGGACAGCAGCTACCATATGAAGCGAGAATCCATCCTAGAGAGGTTGGGATTGCAGCGAATGCTGCATTTTGTTTTTATTTTTACAGCAATTGTGAACTCATTTTTAAAGCCTGAAGTTGGGCATTAAATCCCCATTTACAAAATCGTTTTTCACAGGGGAACTGGAGGGGAGGGCATATAAAAAGTCTGAAATTACATTGCTAATGCACAGATGTTTTTGTGACCACAAAAAGGCAAACGAACAGTTGCAAAAGCTCTTCCTTGGTTAAACATTTCAGTTACTTGAGAGGGCAAGTAACTGGTGGAAGCCATTATAACTTTTCCAAAATACCCCGTCCAGGTGGTTGGCTCCTCGACAGGCCTAGAGAAAAAAAAAAAAAAAAAAAAAACACAACACAATTATATATGTATCTACCCGCACACATACATATTTGTAAAAAAAATTTCCCACTTCTAGTCTCTAGTGTTTTAAAGTACAGCGAGTGATTCTGCCAAAATGCTCCCCCTCCTGTTTCATACTGATAACCCCAAGCACAGAAGCAAATCTGTGCCAGTGGGTCAGAAGGAGTGTACAGCGTATATCGGCCTTCACTAAATGGCGGCTCGAGTCCGGACCGAATGACGCTTCTGCCTGGACCGCCAGTATAATCATAAATGTCCGCAACAGTTTTTTTTGCTGGGACCACGGGTTACTGTTTGGATCATTTTTTACAAGAAATATAATCACCTCCTGAGAAAACTGTACCAGGATCATGGTTGTAGCTGCAACCATGATCCTGGTATAACCACCTCAATACAAGGACGTATATACAGTATATGTATGGCCTTACTGTAGTCTGAATTACCAGGGCTGTGGTAGTTCACAAAGGGGGAGGGGGTTGTAGTTCATTCACACACCGAGCTGTGTGAATGAATGATTCGGCTGTGTGGGCGGAGCAGGTTTAAAAAATTGACGAGGAACTTCTCCCCGTACTGTTGTCACAGGGAATTGGGAAGCAGCTGCAGCATTGAGAACACGTTACATAGTCCACCCTAGAAACAGGTGGAACATGCTCCCAAAAGGTGAACTGTTCTTTTAAAGTGGATGTAAACCCCCCAAAAAACAATGAACAGCCTTCCAAAAACCTGTCTAAATAAAAAGTCAGTTTTCTCTCTTCTTGCTTTGAGTGACAGGTTATTTACATATCTAGCTTGGACATGTTTATCATATGTTATGTTAATCATAACATGAAATATAAAAAAGTGAGAAATCCACCCCTCCCCCACATAACACATCCTGGTAATATACAATGAACTTTGGATCACCTCATGTTATGATAAACATAACATAGCATATGATAAACATGTCAAAGCTAGATATGTAAATAACCTGTCACTGAAAGCAAAAACAGAGAAACAAACTTTATAATTTGGCAAGTTTTTATCTGGAATTCTGTTAAAGTGGTTGTAAACCCACTTTTTTTACTTTTACCTACAGGAAAGCCTATAATAAGGCTTACCTGTAGGTATAAAGAATATCTCATAAACGGCCGGACCCTGCCAATTTTAAATCTCCCGCGTCATCGCCAATTACAGCGCTGGAGCGGCGATACCCAGAAGACACGCCGAGTCAAGATGATATCTCGCTCGGCGTGGACCAGGTAAGTTTCTTTCACCTCGTTCCGAGGTAAGTATTTCATAATGAGCCAATATGCGGTGCATATTAGCTCATTACGCCTTTTCCCTTGCAGAAGTAAGAAAAAAAAAAAAAAGTCCATGCGGGTTTACAACCGCTTTAATTTGCACTGAACATTACAAGAGGATTACTCAGATCTGGATTAACTCTGTGTGGCAAGACTGGGCACAGATGATAGGAAATCTTATACTCTACATTGTGACATCAAAAAATAAATACATTTTTTGGGTTTACATCCACTTTAAACCAATGCACATCAATACCACCATTGCAAAAAATACTTTTTTGTTAAAGTTAAAACCTCTCCTGTGAATCACAGAAAAGTACTTTGCTCTACACTCCTGTGACCGGTATTCAGCTGACACCACTCAGCTGGACCAGGCTCTGGGAAAGATTCCAACTTTAATGTCGGGATCCACCCAGATGTCTGACCAGCAGCTGGTTCAGCCTCTTAGCACACTGCTGAAAGCCTGAGCCAGCTGCCCCAGCCCCCTCCATAGCCCAGAGGTGCAGGAGGGGCAGAGAAGAGAGCCGGTGACTGACTGGTGAATATATTCAAAACTTCTCTTAAGCAGAAATCCAAAGTCGGTATCAAACTCTCATTTAGCCCAGGTTCACACTGAGTACGATTTAGTTCGATTTGAGATGCGATTTCACATGTGAAATCGCATCTCAAATCGGCGGCAATTGCCGGCAATGACACCGTCCTAATCGGTTCGGCGCTGCACTGATTTCAAAAAGTAGTTCCTGTACTACTTTTTGCGATTTCAGGACGTGATTTACATTGACATCTGTGCAGAAACCTGCACAGATGTCTCCTAAATCGCGCCAAAATCGGAACTGCCAGAGGGAGTGAAATCGCGCGAGTTCAGCTGAACTCGCGCAATTTCACTCCCGCAGCCCAGTGTGAACCAGGGCTTAAAGAATAAAAGAAAAACTCAAAAGCAACTGAACAGATAAAATGAATACATACTTTTCTTTCACAGTCTCCAACTTGAAAATATGCACAGTTTCTGTGTTACTTGAGGCTGACAGAAAGATGCCATCCATGCTGAAAGCTAGGGAAAATATTGTCACACACCTATAATTCAACAAATACAAAAAATAAAAAAGTAAGAACAAGATGTAAAAGCACTCTAAAAACAAACCTAATTCATCTCTATAAGCACATTTTCCAAATTTCTTATGGAACATAAACTTTTAAAACCAGCAGGTGTGTCCAAGCTGCTGGGCTTCTTTCATATAGACACAGTAGGCTCTGAAAAGCAATCCTCGGTGGATCACTTTTAAAACAAAGTTTGTTGGTTTACAAATGTTCAGGAGGCAATCATGGCACTCCTTGGTGGCACCATTTTTGATCGTAAGGGGAATTTTATGTAAAAAAATACTGTGGCACTACCACCATACCCATGTTTGGGTGCAACAGGCAAGCATGAGGCCTGCTGACCATGACATGCTGAATACCCCTTGCTTGCTAGTCTGAGCTGCCTCATTCCACCTCACTCTCTGCCAGTGTGAAAGAGGCTTTAGAAACTGACTGAAACCTTGTCCTTGAGCAGGGGTGTCCAAACCTTTTTCAAAGAGGGCCAGATTTGATGAAGTGAACATCCATAAGGGCTGACCATTTTGCCTGACATTCTTTGAACCATTAAAATTCGGTCCAAGTGTGTTCATTCGAGCACTAACATGCGGCCCAACATGAATTCTCTTGTGTGGTAGAGATGAGCGTGGGCGTGTTTTTTGGATATACCGTATTTATCGGCATATAACACACACCTTCACTTTAGGAGGGAAGTTTCAGGAAAAAAAAAAAAATGTACTGTATTTATCGGCGTATACCGCGCACTTTTTTGGGTGCGCGGTATACGCCGATACCCGAGTGTACTGCGCTCGGTATATGCCGGCGCAGTATTCAAAATTGGCGCGGGAAAGCGAGGATCGAGCGGGGAGGACGCCACAGCAGGACGCCGGACTCGACCAAGAGGACACCCGAAGCCGCCGATGGACGCCGCGCAAGACACCAAAACTGTACGTACAAAAAAACTTTTTCCACAGGAATGGGGGCCACTTTAGGGGTGCGCGCAATACGCGGGAGCGCGCTATACCACGATAAATACGGTAAATAAAAAACTGTGAAGCTGGGAGCTGTGGTGACTCAACGCGATTGGCACTGCGCTGACAAGCCGTTCACCTCTGCAGCCAAGGGTTCGGATCCCGGTCTCGGCTACATGTGAATTGAGTTTGGTGGTCTCAGCGTGACTCCCGGTGGGTGTGCTGTGCGAGGTAAGCCTGCGCTTAGTACGCCCACCCCCCCTCCCACAAAAGCCACCACACTTACACGCACTCGAAATTGGGTTAACATGCACGCACTTTGGCCACGCGGTCTCTAAAAAAAAAAAAAAAAAAAGAGGCGAAGGACTAACAGGACTGGCTGAGCGGGCTAGATCCTCTCACTCCCTCATAGGGGAGTCCCTCTGCCCCGTTGGGCTTCAAAGCGGAGCAGGTAGGGTGGGCTGTGTGGGAGGACACCGCCATTGCCACCTGGGGGCATGGAGAAAGATGGCAGATTGCCTTTGGGGGAGGTCTGCCTACTCCCAACTCCGGCAGTCCGGCTCCTCTCTCGAGTACCTGCACAAAATACACTTTAAAAAAAAAAAAAACTGTGAAGCTAAATAAGGGTCATTGCCCATCAATGCCGCCTAATCAGTGCCCATCTGCAGCCTCTCCATTGCCATGAATGCAGCCTGATCGATGTCCATTTGCAGCTTTGGAGGAAAAGGGGGAGGGGAATAAGCCCCAACAGATTACATAGAGGAGAATCTCCTGTTTACACAGCAGCCTCTTTAATACAATTTCTCCCGCCTTCTATGATCGTCAGAGGAGTCGTCCAATGGCAGCCCAGGAGACGGGACTTCCTATTACAGATGTCGCTAAATAAACAGGAGATTCTCCTGTATGTAATTTGACAGCACTCGTTCCCCCTCTCCATGTCCCCTCCGAGGCAGCGCCGATGAATACAGTATATATCCAATTACCAGGGGGGCCACATTAAACTGGAACGGGGGGCGCATTTGGCCCCCGTTCCGGACTTTGGACATGCCTGCCCTAGAGTCTTTGTTGTAATCGTTGAGGATTTTTGAGGAAATGTTATTTTGCATTAGAAGCAGAAATATGTAAATAGCTTATTGTCCATAATCTTGTCACAGGTGCCAGACTATGGGGAACAAAAATAAAATACATTTTATAATATATATACAAATCTCCCCTACTGTGCCTTTTCTGTTAACGTACCTACACCCCCCATTCTTTCATCATCCACCGCACCCTGCAACCCTTTCTCTTAGAAAAAACAAAAACAAACAACAATATTAAACTTTTTAGGCCCTTTCCATACTGAGGCGTATTTCAGGCATGTTAGAGCTAAAAATAGTGCATAAATAACGACTGAAATACTCCTACCCCAGCATTCTCAATGTGAAAGCCTGAGGGCTTTCACACTGAGGCTATGCGCTGGTGGGGGAAAAATGAAATAAAAAATCTCCTGCAAGCAGCATCTTTGGAGCGGTGAGAGGAGCGGTGTGTATACAGCTCCTTCCCATTGAAAACAATGGGACACCGCGGTAATACCGCTGGCAATGCGCCTCTTCAGAGGCGCATTGCCGGCGGTATTGACCCTTTTTCGGCCGATAGCGGGGGTCAATACCGCACCGCTAGCAGCCAAAAACCGCTGCAATTCCGATGGTATAGCGCGGCTAAAAATAGCGGCGCTATACCGCCACCGCACATACTGCCCCAGTGTGAAAAGGGCCTTATTACACCAGTATGTCATAGAAAATTAATATACAATATTTCTGTCACCTTTTGACTCCTCTCCGGAATTCAAATAGTTTTTGACCTTCTGGAATGGAAAAAACGCGGATCACTGTGCCCTACAGAAAAATAAAAAAATTCTCAGTGTTAGCACCACTATTAAGTCAAACATATTGCTATACTGCAGAGCTACACCATGCTCTGCAACCATTCTCAAATTTTGACATGACTGCTGCTGCAATCCCCCTTGGCCATCACACCACTGTCTCTAAAAGTGAGGAAATTCCCCTACGCTAGGCTCACATTGGTGATAGAATCAATGTACATTGCAGGCATTCCTGTACCTCCATGCAGCTGCACACAAAACACAGTGCTTTAAATAAAACATGGGGGTGCCATTAACTTTTCAAATGAATGATAAAAAACAGGATGCGCTACAAACGTGAAAAAAAAACAAAATAAATGTCCACAGGTGATAGTCACTAATGTCCATCTGATCCAATCAGAAACAAATGAATTTCACAGTTTTAAATCAATGAAGATGTCATACACCAGTGAGGAAAAAATGTGAATAATATTGATGATCATGGTGACACTTTTAAGAAGTGCCGATAGGAGATCCTCCACCTTGCAGAAAATAATAGCTGCTTACCAGAACTCTGGTGGCCCCTTATTTAAAAGAGAACCCCAGATAGCGTGCGATTATCCACTAGGAGGAAGTCGTAGGGCCAGGTCACTTGTCGATCCCCATCGGCAGCAAATAAGATTGAGCCCTCGGAATGGATTGCCAGGGAGAAACAAAAAAGGCCGCAATAGTGCAATACCGTCACTTAAAATGTATTAAAAAGACAAAAACTCACTTACATGAAACAAAAATGGAAACAGGCGTGTCAGATTATGCTGGGACTCCGGCCGGAAGTGATCCAAACAACAAACATAACCCGTCCAAAGAGGTGAGGAAAGAGGTATACAGCGGGGGATGATCCGGTGTAATACAGTATCCCGCCCGACCGGTTTCGCGAAAGATCACTTAGTCATGGGGCACGGGTGACACACCAGATCATCCCCCTATAAAGGTAATCAGTGTAAAAAAACTTGATGACGTTAACACGGACGTCAATGAAGATGCGCGCGCACATACCGACAGACCACAGCACTAGCTCGTCTGAATCACAATGCGCGCGCGCGTCACGCCAACTAATAGATAAAAGCATCTGGTTATTATACCGCAACGTAATTTAAAAATATTCTTAGGAATTGCGAAGTTATAAAAACACATTCGATGGAAAATCCGAATGACGATCATTATATAATGATCATTAGGAGCGTCCCAGCTTACCATTCCGCCATCGGACTGCCCCTTACGCCGTGAGCCAGAGTACATCTATGACTAGATCAGGGGTGTCAAACTGGTGGCCCTCCAGCTGTTGCAAAACTACAAGTCCCATGAGGCATTGCAAGGCTAACAGTTACAAGCATGACTCCCGCAGGCAGAGGCATGATGGGACTTGTAGTTTCGGAACAGCTGGAGGGCCGCCAGTTTGACACCCCTGGACTAGATGATGCATGATCACATGATCGGGGTAGCTGCGTCACGCGTCAACGTGAACACATGACACCAACGTTGGGCGACGCGGACCAGCTGACAAAAGCAACCAATCAGCTTCAAAAAGAAATAAGAAAAAGAAAACCAAGCCTCGTCATGATAATCAACAACATTTAAGTGATCTCGGTCTACGGCTCAAAGACTAGTACAGCCCAGCAGACAGATATAAAAGCGAACAAATAAAAAATTTGGAAAAATGTAAATAAGATTAAAAAAAATCAATAGGATGAATGCCCCTATTCTGCTTAAAAGCCCGAGCGGACGGGCTGTGGTCTGCTCGTCATTAACGTCATTACGTTTTTTTTTACACTGATTACCTTTATAGGGGGATGATCTGGTGTGTCACCCGTGCCCCATGACTAAGCGATCTTTCGTGAAACCGGTCGGGCGGGATACTGTATTACACCGGATCATCCCCCGCTGTATACCTCTTTCCTCACCTCTTTGGACGGGTTATGTTTGTTGTTTGGATCACTTCCGGCCGGAGTCCCAGCATAATCTGACACGCCTGTTTCCATTTTTGTTTCATGTAAGTGAGTTTTTGTCTTAATACATTTTAAGTGACGGTATTACACTATTGCGGCCTTTTTTGTTTCTCCCTGGCAATCTATTCCGAGGGCTCAATCCTATTTGCTGCCGATGGGGATCGACAAGTGACCTGGCCCTACAACTTCCTCCTAGTGGATAATCACACGCTATCTGGGGTTCTCTTTTAAATAAGGGGCCACCAGAGTTCTGGTAAGCAGCTATTATTTTCTGCAAGGTGGAGGATCTCCTATCAGCACTTCTTAATAGAGTGTCACCATGATCATCAATATTATTCACATTTTTTCCTCACTGGTGTATGACATCTTCATTGATTTAAAACTGTGAAATTCATTTGTTTCTGATTGGATCAGATGGACATTAGTCTTATGACTATCACCTGTGGACATTTATTTTGTTTTTTTCACGTTTGTAGCACATCCTGTTTTTTATCATTTGTTTACACTGTGTTTGTTAGTACAGTCAGGTGCAGCTTCTTTTGAGTTTTCAGTTGCTCTCCATTATTTTAAGCACTCGAATGAATGAATGGGCTGCAGTGTCTGCACAATTAGCGTTAGACAGATGGCACTATAACAAGTGTCCCCTCTGGAAGAGTCACCCTTTATCCCTATTGTAATGGCAAAGCAGAATTTTGGATTCCAATCCTGGTTACCAGTAAAAAAGTGTAAATCTCTCCAGTTGGGACACCGAACAAAAAAAAAAAAAAGGGGGGGGGGGACCCAACCCTTTAACAAAACAATCAATGCATGTTAACTTTTGCAGAGAGAGAGAGAGAGAGAGAGAGAGAGAGAGATGATAGACATGATAGCAATAGAGATAAACGCGCAGACACACACACACACACACAGGGCTGTGCTCATAAAAGTTTACATACCCTGGTAGAATTTATGATTTTTTGGCCATTTTTCAGAGAATATGAATGAGAACACAAAAACATTTCTTTCACTCATGGTTAGTGTTTGGCTGAAGCCATTTATTATCAATAAACTGTTTACTCTTTAAATTATGACAAACTACCCAAATAACCCTGATCAAAAGTTTACATACCCCAGTTCTTAATACCGTGTATTGCCCCTTTTACATCAATAGCTTAAAGTCTATGCAAGGAAGAACATTGGGACTTTAGATGAAGCATGTCATTGTGAATAATAGGTATAGAGAACTATAAAATAAATTGATCTAATTCATTTTTATCAAATGCAGTTTACCCCCTAAGGTTGGTCCATGATATAGGAGAGCAAAGAAATTAAATAGCATAATATAAATTTAATTGTACAAGATGTACATAATTAAATTTAATGCAAATAGGCAATGGACATAATTAGTAAAATCGATACACAATCAATATACAAAACGCATCGGCATTATGCCCAAGCTAGTTCAGCGAGCGATGCCATTAGACGCCGAGAGCATATTTGTTTTTCCATCACACGTCGCAGCAAAAACAGTACCACATACCCTAGGTCAGTGGTCATTAACCCTGTCCTGCAGGGCCCACTAACAGGCCAGGTTTGCAAGATAACTGAAATGCATCACAGGTGATATAATTTGCTGCTCAGTGATTGCAGTATTCTAGATTGCATCTCCCCAAGGTAATACATAAAACCTGGCCTGTTAGTGGGCCCTGAGGACAGGGTTGATGACCACTGCCCTAGGTGGAAGCCTCTCCCATCTCGCCAGACTGTTCAGACGTCAGTACATGATGTAGGACCGTCCAGGACCGTGGGTATATCAGCAGGGTCAGACCGGCAGTTCATTCTCTTTACAAGCCAAGGACCACTTTGTGCTTTATCATCATTACAGAGCCACTCATAGGTCATCTACACCTCTCATACAATATATTCACATTTTATGTGTTATTCATCTCCACACCACTTTGGGCTTGGCAACATGACCCATCAACTCCCCACACATACACTTATACTCCCTTCATACACACCTTATTAGCCTTCGTTGACCCATTTCATTTTCCCTTACACACACACTACTTCCCTGGGGATTTATGTATACACATGACCAAGTTTTTTTTATTACCTTTATCCGGTAAGGGCATCTTCAACATTGGTCACACAGATATTAATTTTACAATATATCGAGCATATACCTGTGTGGGTATGGATTTTTAACTGATATACTGCTTTACCCATTACTTACTTCACTCCCCCTTTTTTTTTTTTTTTTACACACACACACACACACACACACACACACACACCTTAAGACTAATTACGCCATTGACAGGCACACAGCCCCCTTCACCTTGGTATTTATTGCTTCCTACTCTATTTCTTAACATATTTTGATTTACAATGTACACATACACCATGTGTCAGATAGGTGGTGGGGTGTTTCTTCTGGCCCATGGCTTCCCTGGTCCCATCCCTGAGATCTTGTGGGGGGACGGTGGTTACCCTGCCTCAACCCCGGGTGAGATGCCCTTTTCCAGATCACCTGGCAAACCTGCTGCTGGACCTGGGCTCAACTTACAGGTTGTTCTGCACGTATTTCCATCATACAGTCACCTTTGCTATCCCTGCTTTTTGATGTACTGATAGCGAGTCAGTCTCTCTCTCATGATTGGTAGAAGCCATAAAACGCATCGGTTGTCAACGCGTGATGTTTAGCTCAGTCTTTTTTAATCACAAATTTTAATAAGACCAATACGCCATTTGCTTTGATCAAGTGATTTCTGGATTCCTTCTTCTGATACGTTTACCTGTATTGATTGTACTAATTATGTCCATTGATTGTTTATATGTAAATCTTGTACGATTTAATTTAAATTATTATATTATGCTAATTAAATTTCTTTGCTCTCCTATATCATGGACCACCCTTAGGGGTAAACTGCATTTAATCAAAATGAATTAGATCAATTTCATAGTTATCTATAGCTATTTTTCACAATGATATGCTTCATCTAAAGTCCCAATTTTCTTCCTTACCTGTTCATATAACATTTAGGGATGGAAGCATGCCACTGTTTATATAGGTTTGCATCGGGTCACATTCCATTTTCAGTTACCCAATTGACGTCTATGTGGTATTTGTGGATGAGGCTCTTTATCTTCTCAGATGGTAAAGCTGCCCATTCCTCTTGGCAAAAAGCCTCCAGTTCCTGTAAATTCTTGGGCTGTCTTGCATGAACTGCACATTTGAGATCTCCCCAGAATGGCTCAATGATATGGAGATCAGGAGACCGAGATGGCCACTCCAGATCCTTCACTTTATTTTGCTGTAGCAAATGACAGGTCAACTTGGCCTTGCGGATCACTGTCATGTTGGAATATCCAAGTACGTCCCATGTGCAACTTCCTGGCTGATGAATGCAAAATGTTCCTCCAGTATTTTTTGATAACAGACTGCATTCATCTTGCCATCAATTTTGACCAAATTTCCTGTGCCTTTTGTAGCTCACATCCCAAAAACATTAACGATCCACCTCTGTACCTCTCATCATAGGCCTTGCTGTCTCCTCTCCAAATAAAGCGTTTATGGTTTTGACCAAAAAGCTAAATTTTGGTCTCATCACTCCAAATTACTCTGTGCCAGAAGGTTTAAGGCTTGTCTGTGCTGTTTGGCGTATCGTAAGCGGGATACTTTGTGGCATTTGCATAGTAATGGCTTTTTTCTGGTGACTCGACAACGCAGCACATCTTTCTTCAAGTGCCTTCTTATTGTGCATCTTGAAACGGCCACACATGTTTTCAGAGAGTCTTGTATTTCATCTAAAGTTATTTGTGGGTTTTTCTTTGCATCCCAAACTATTTTCCTGGCAGTTGTGGCTGAAATTTTAGTTTGTTTACCTGACTGTGGTTTGGTTTCAACAGTACCCCTCATTTTCCACTTCTTGATCAGAGTTTGAACGCTGCTGATTGGCATTCTCAATTCCTTGGATATCTTTATATCCCTTTCCTGTTTTATACAGACCAACTACCTTTTCCTGCAGATCCTTTGACAATTCTTTTGCTTTCCCTATGACTCAGAATCCAGAAACATCTGTGCAGCACTGGATGAAAGATGCAAGGGTCTGTCAGGAGTTTAGAAACGCACTAACTTTTTAAACGTACTAATTAAAAACACAGTTGACACATATCTCATGCTCAGATCTCATATACACACAGTGGCACAGTCTACACACCCCCGTTAAAATGTTTGTGGGAAAAAAAAAAAACGAGCCAAAAAGATAAATAATTTCTGAACCTTTTCCACCTTTTAAATGTGACCTATAAACTGTACAGCTCAGTTGAACATCAAAACTGAATTTTTTAGCTGAAGGGAAGTAAAAATATACTAAAAAGATATGGTTGCATAAGTGTGCACACCCTTAAACTAATGCTTTGTTGAAGCACCTTTTGATTTTATTACAGCACTCAGTCTTTTTGGGTTTGAATCCATAAGCATGGCACATCTTGACTACAGTGCACAGCCCTCTTCAGATAACCCCACAGGTTTTCAATCAGATTCAAGTCTGGGCTCTGGCTGGGCCATTCAAAAACTTTAATCTTGTTCTGATAAAGCCATTCCTTTGTTGATTTGGATGTATGCTTTTGGTCATTGTCATGCTGAAAGATGAAGTGCCTCTTCACGTTCAGCTTTCTAGCAGAAGCCTGAAGGTTTTATGCCAATATTGACTGGTATTTGGACCCAATTCCCTCTACCTTGACTAAGGCCAGCTGAAAAAAACAGCTCCAAAGCATGATACTGCCACCACCATGCTTCACTGTGGGTATGGTGTTCTTTTGGGGATGTGCAGTTATGTTTTTGCGCCAAACAGATCTTTTGGAATTAAGGCAAAAAAAATTCAACCTTGGTTTCAGCAGACCACAACACATTTTCCCACATGCTTTTGCAAAATTTAGCTGGGCTTCCATCTTGCCACTCAACCCCATAGCCCAGACCTATGAAGAATACGGGAGTTTGTTGTCACATGTACCACACAGCCAGTACTTGCCAGATATTCCTGCAGCTCCTTTAAATGTTGCTGTAGGCCTTTTGCCCGCTTCCCTGACCAGTTTTCTTCTCGTCTTTCCAACAATTTTGGAAGGATGCCCAGTTCTTGATAACGTCACTGTTGTGCCATATTTTCTCCACTTGATGATGACTGTCTTCACCATGTTCCATGGTATATCTAATGCCTTTGAAATTCTTTTGTACCCTTCTTCTGTCTTACCTTTTAACAATGAGGTCCCTCTGATGCTTTGGAAGCTCTCTACGGACCATGGCTTTTTGCTGTAGGATGCGACCAAGAAACTGTCAGGAAAGACCTACTAGAACAGCTGAACTTAAATCAGAGGCACTTTAAATGATGGCAGGTGTGTACCGACTCCTATTTAACATGAGTTTGAATGCGATTGCTTAGGTCACATTAAAAAGGTGGAAAAAGTTTTTTTTCCCCCATACACGCACGCGCATTGGCAATTTCATGCTCCCAACTTTGTATGAAAAAAAGATAATGTTACACCGAGTAAATTGATACCCAACATGTCACGATTTAAAATTGTGCACACTCGTGGAATGGCGACAAACTTTGGTACATAAAAATCTCCATTGGCTTGGGACAAACGCTTAAAATGTAAATGTTTTTTGCTGGTTTATTTTACTAAAAAAAAAAAAGTACACGTAGCGATACCTTAATGCAAGTACTCACCGATATGGATTACCAATACTTTTTTTAATGTCATGTGACAGTGGCACGTGTCAGTATTTTTTTTTTACATTGCTTAATTTTTTTTTTATCGTTTATTGCAAAAAAAAAAATAGCCCTGTTGGGGGGCTTTGGTGAGATATCAGGGGTCTTAACAGACGCCTGACATCTCACCTCTTTGAGACAGAGAAAGGGACCAAGGACACAGATTCCCCACAGTTCCTTTCTCAGCAGCCTCAGTTGCACTGAAAATGAATGGACATGAGATAGAAGCTCCGCTCCATTCATAAACTGAAGCATTGTAAACACAGGTTACGATCTTTCAGTTATGTGAATGTACAGTCAGTGATCACTGACTCTGTTCATTCGGAAAAGAAGGGGCAAGGCAACAGAATTTTTATTTGTATTTTTTACAGTAGCACTCCCACATTTGTGATGTGGCACAAAATAGATGGCGAAGCATGCACTGGACACTTACCTAGAACAGGAAGTTGTCTCATCCCTCTGGCAATTAGGAACAGGCTAGCTGTAGCAAACATTGGATGCAGGGGAAATCGATCAGTCATGACACTGCAAACTGCAGCCATAACGCGCAAGCCCATCATTACAAAGTAAGGCAAACGGCACAGGGAATATAACTACACTAATACCTAGTTAAAACAAAACATTTAAAAGTGTACATTGCCTTTAAGACAGGAAAAAATCTAATTACCTTTTCTGATGCTGTTGCTAGTTTTGTCCCAGTTGCATCAAACGCTAAAGCTGCCAAAGGACTGTCATGAGCAGGGATCATATTAGCAGCTCTCTGTAAAAAACATTAAATAATGGTAAACGCCTATAAAATGTTACAGCAAAATGTGTTACTTTTGATCCATCTATGCCTAAAGCACATCAACGCCACACACACACACACACACACCAGTAAACTCCAAACTGGAGAAAGGTTGCAATGAAATAATTGCAGAGATCCCCTATCCTCATAGCAAGCAAAATAAGATTTCTAGGTTCTGCGGTAAATCTTCTTGCCTCCCTAGCCTTCAGCAGGGTAGGAAAAACTGAATCAGAATATCCTGTCTCAGGTCCCTGGCTTCAACCGCCATGTTGAATGGCGGTTGAAGCCAGCGACTGTAAAGAAGGATGCAAGATCTGACTTTGCAACACTAAGGTCAGGTCAAACCAGAAGAGCCCAAGAGTCATCCATCTCCATTTGTAATGCCACCAGCCATACATGGCCTAAACTGCGTGTGAGTGAATGCAGGGGGTGGAGAAACTGTCTGCCCTCACATCTGGCACTCTCAGTCCAGGAGAGGCAATATATTATCACTATGTAGCGCTCAGTGAGGCCCAGGAGGATATAGTAAGAAATAAAGCACTACAAAAAACACAAAGCAGAGCTGCCAGCAGGGACTACGCCAGGGCACTCAGCAGTCCAGCCGCAGGAATCCCCTACCAGTCCGCAAGGCAATATATCAGGTGGACTTCTTGAGAAGCTAGTTTTTGTGCAGAGAACCCATAGACATGACCATCACCTACAACACTATCAAAAAAACTGAAGACTTGCCTAGATGAGAGGTAATGCCTAGGTGGGGGATTGCCTGTCTTTTTGCCAGTATCCCGTCACCAGAAGGTGGCAGCATAGCGTTATCTGAATAGATATGAAAATCCCCATGTCCTGGGATGTACAAAATTAACAGGCAAGGTAAATAAGTATGTGGATTTTAACCAAATTTTCCCTACAGTTCAACTTTGAAGTAAATAATAAAAATAAACACCACATAATAACAGTAGCATGTGTAATAGGGTTGCACCAATACCATTTTAAGACACTTTTGCGCCTATGCCAATCAAGGGGGGAAGCGGACGACGACAAAGGGGGGAGCGGAGGAGGAGCTGGAGAGCCAGGAAGGATGCAGGGGGACCCGGAGGACACAGGAGCACAGAGGATGACCGCCAGGGATGATCGGTTCAGCGGTGGGGAGTTACAAGCAACCATTCTCACTGACAGTTGCAGGAGGGAGAGGAGGAGAAGCGGCTGTCAAAAAAGCTATACGGGGGGGGGGGTTTGTAACTCTCTCCCATGATCACCCCTGAGGCTACCCAAGTATCGGGTCAAGCATTGGAGCACAAGTACTCATGCAAATGCTTGGTGTCTGTATCGGTGCATCCCTACAACCAGCACTTACCAGATTAACAGTGTCAAAGACCTGGACCTCTCCAATAGATGCACTACCAGGATATGCTAAATAGCAGTTGTCTCCATTAATGGACAGTGCACATAGACCTAAAAAATAGATAAAGGTTTGCATCATATAAAATATATAACTAGTCAAAAATCCACCATTCACTACAATATCCCATCAGACACAGTGGGGGAAATTTACTAAAACTGTAGCAGACAGAAACTAGAGCAGCTGTACATAATGGACCAATCAGCTTGTTTAGCTAAGCTTTAGCTAGCTTTGAAAATGAAAGCTAAAAGCTGAGTGGTTGTTATGAACAGTTGCTTCAGTTTTAGTAAATTTCTCTCGGTATGCTTAGCTGTACATTAAAAATAGTTTCTGAAATAAAGGAGGGGTACAAGTTTTGCCATGAAGGTGTTAAAATTAAAAAACACACACAATTTAGGTATACACTACATTACTATACACATATGTGCATTAGACATTTATTTTGTGAGGAAACAAAGGGAAGCATACCTGCAGGGTTAGGAGGAGTTTCTCGAATAGTGTGCAGGACTTTCATGTCTCTTATATTGTGTATGTAGAGAGACTCCTCAAGGCATACAATCAGCCTCTAGGGAGCAAGAATAATAATTTTTATACAGTTATAAACAATTATTCTTAGATAAGTAAAGCTTATTTTATATAGTACCTATGCCTAGCTGTAAAATCGGTTGCATAAATAATTTTGTAATAACTAGGGTTGTCCCGATACCTCTTTTTTAGGGCCGAGTACAAGTACCGATACTTTTTTTCAAGTAGTCGCCGATACCGAATACTGATACTTTTTTTAAATGTGTCCCCAAATGCAGCCATGTATGTCCCCCACATATTGCAGCCATGTATGTCCCCCACACCTGATATGATGCCGCCGCATACCACCGCGTTAATCCCCCTGCATTACAAGCTTTTGTTTGTATTGTAATGCCTGCCGCACCATGTATAGACACTCCCCTTCTCGGGATTGGACGGATCCGTCCAATCCCGAGCAAGGGGGAGTGTCTATACATGGCGAGGCAGGCATTACAAGTATACAAACGAATACTTGTAATGCGCGCTCTATTGCACGGGGATTAACGCGGCTGTGGCTTTGCGGGAGGTATTCTATTTAGGTATCGGGGGTATTTGCGGGAGTACAAGTACTCCCGCAAATACTCGGTATTGGTCCCGATACTAGTATCGGTATCGGGACAACCCTAGTAATAACCATCTCCATAGAAGAGAAAACATCTACTTGTGACAACGTCATATCGTATGTCAGAAAACCTGTGGATCTTGCGCTACCCCGCCGCATCACTCAATATCAGACCAGCGTGAAACACTGCTAATGCTGACAGGAAATATTAGCACGTTTAGAAAGATTGTGAGAACAATCCTCCAGGCACTTCATGTCTATTCCTTCTAAAGCAGGCCTCATACTGTTTGCTCTGCTCTGGACATTGTTTACTTTTACTTGGACTGTTCTTTTTCTGCCTTGGTCATATGTATCTTATCAGCATCACTTGCTGTCCATGTAAATGGATTGTTCTACAATTCTTATCTTTTTGCCATAATAATCTTCCATAAACTAGTCAACGGAGAAGTCTTTTACGTGCTATAGTACATTTCCTACATTTAGGCCTCATGCACACTGCTGTTCCTAAACCTGCGTTAACCAATTAAGGACCGAGCCTCTGACATTTGTCATTTACAAAGTTAAAAAAAAAAAATGATTTGCTACAAAATTACTTAGAACCCCCAAACATTATAAAAAAACAAAATTCCAACACCCTAGAGCAGGGGTCTCCAAACTGCGGCCCTTTGCTAGCCTTTTTTCCGGCCCTCGGGGCTTTATTCCTCCCACTGATATGAGGCACTATTCTTCCCACTGACTCCAACAAGGGGGCACTTTTTCTTCCACCGATACCAATGATGAGATACAATTACTCCTACTGATAGGGGCACTACTCCTTATCTTACTGATCGCAAATTATGAGGCCATATTTATTCTCACCAATGCTGGGTCCGGGGCTTTTTCTGCCCCTGCTGGCCACAATCCGGCCCTCCTAAAGGCTGAAGAACAATAAACTGGCCCTTTGTTTGAAAAGTTTGGAGACCCCTGCCCTAGAGAATAAAATGTTGGTCGTTGCAATACTTTGTCACACCGTATTTGTGCAGCAGTCTTACAAGTGCACTTTTTTTGGAAAAAAAGGGATTTTTAAATACAGCTTACCTGTAAAATCCTTTTCTTGGAGTACATCACGGGACACAGAGCGGCATATTCATTACTATATGGGTTATATGGAGTACCTTCAGGTGTGGACACTGGCAATTTCAAACAGGAAGTCCCCTCCCTATATAACCCCCTCCCCTAGAGGGAGTCCCTCAGTTTTGTAGCAAGCAGTATGCCTCCCAAAATGGTCACCCAAAAGAGGGGTGGGAGCTCTGTGTCCCGTGATGTACTCCAAGAAAAGGATTTTACAGGTAAGCTGTATTTAAAAATCCCTTTTTCTTTCTCGTACATCACGGGACACAGAGCGGCATATTCATTACTATATGGGATGTCCGAAAGCAATGCTTTAATGAGGGGAGGGAGACCTCTTCCAAAGAAGGATTTAATTTTAGAGGTATACTCAGATACTAGTAAATCTAACTTAAACGAGAAATGTAAATCTCAAATCAAATCAAGGGAGCCCCCTCAGATCCTGAGGAGCTTGAATCGCGGCCTGTAGTACTGACTGCCCAAAGGCTGTATCCGCATTCCTTCTTACGTCCAATTGATAAAATTTTGTAAACGTGTGGACTGATGACCACGTTGCTGCCTTGCATCTTCGAGCCATAGAGATCTGATGATGTGCTGCCCAGGAGGTGCCCATGGCCCTGGTAGAATGGGCCTTTACCGACAAAGGAGGAGGCAACCTCTTCAAACCGCAGGCCCGAACAATTAATTGTTTAATCCATCTTGCGATGGTGGATCAAGCAGCTGCCTGACCCATCTTGGGCCCTTCCGGTAAAACGAACACCACATCTGTTTTCCGAACCTTCTCTGTAGCTTTAAGATAGGCCTTTATGGCCCTGACAATATCCAACGTATGCAGCAACCCCTCCTTTCTAGAGGTGGGTTTTGGAAGAAGGATGGAAGTACCACATCCTGGTTCAGGTGGAAACTGGATATAACCTTTGGTAGAAAGGAAGGATGAGGACGGAACCCCGCCCTATCCTTATGCAAAATGAGATATGGCTCCTTACAAGATAAGGCTGCCAATTCCGACACTCTCCTGGCCGAAACTATGGTGATCAGAAATACCGACTTTCTAGTCAGTAAAATCAAGGTACCTCAGCCAACGGCTCAAGGGGTTGTTTCTGTAGGGATGATAGAACAAGATTTAAAGTCCCATGGACAAAGTGGTGACTTGACAGGAGGATTAATACGCAAGACCCCCTGTAAGAAGGTCTTTACCAGCGAGTGGGTGGCCAGCGGCCTCTGAAACCACACTGACAGAGCTGAGATCTGTCCATTGATTGTGCTTAGTGCCAGGCCTTTATCCACTCCTAGCTGGAGAAAACTTAACACCCTGTCAATAGTATATTTACGGGAATTCCATCTTTTGGATTCACACCAGCCTACGTAGTTCCTCCACACCCTGGAATAAATCACCCTGGAGGCCGGCTTTCTAGCCCTAATCAGGGTAGGAATTACCTGCCTAGACAGACCTCTACCCCTGAGAATCAGGGATTCAGCCTCCAGGCCGTCAAATTTAGACGCTGTAATGTAGGGTGGAGGATCGGGCCTTGTGAGAGTAGGTCTGGTTGTAGAGGAAGAGTCCAAGGGTCTCCCACTGCCATCTTCAGGACTAGTGAGTACCAAGTCCTCCGGGGCCCAGCCGGTGCTACTAGAATGACTGGCTTGTGCTCCACTCTGATCCTGCGCAACAGGCGAGGGAGTAACTGTAGCGGAGGGAATGCATATAGAAGTTTGAATTGATGCCAAGGGCAAACCAACGCATCGGTTCCGCAGGCCATGGGATCCCTCGCTCGAGACACGAACCCGTCTAGTTTCTTGTTGAACCTGGATGCCATTATATCTACGTCCGGCATTCCCTACCTCTGGCAGATTGTCTGAAAGACCTGGGGATGCCGAGACCACTCCCCTGGCAACCGACTCTGGCGACTTTAAGAAGTATGCCTGCAGGTTGTCCACTCCGGGAATGAATATCGCCGAAATGCCGGGTACATGAACCTCTGCCCACTGAAAAATCAAGCTCTTGAGCGGCCTGACTCCTGGTTCCCCCTTGGTGGTCTATGTATGCCACCGCCGTGGCATTGTCTGACTGGATTCTCACCGGGAACCCCTTTAATCTGGAGGTCCATGCCAGAAGGGCTAGGCGAGCAGCTCTGATCTCCAAGATATTGATGGGGAGCTGCCTCTCTGCTTTCACCCAAGTTCCCTGGCGAGAGAACCCCTCGAAGACCGCCCCCCCAGCCTGCCAGGCTGGCGTCTGTGGTAACTACCTTCCAGACAACAGGGCTGAAGGATTTTCCCTTTAGAAGATTCTGGGGGTTCAACCACCAGGCCAGGCTTTGTCGGACCCTTGATGATAGCGTCAAAGGGGACTCTAAGGCATGTGGCCTCTTGCCCCAGGCTGCTAGAATGGCTGCCTGTAGGACGCGAGTGTGGATCTGAGCGTATGGTACTGCCTCGAACGTGGCCACTAGGTTGCCTAGTACTCGCCTACACAGGCGAATAGTTGTTTTTTTCTTGTTTAGAACCAACTGAACCAACCCCTTGATAGCCTCGATCTTTACAAGGGGCAGGAACACCCTTTGCTGTTCTGTGTCTAACCTCATGCCGAGGTATTCCAACTGCTTTGTAGGCTGGAACGCTGACTTTCTCCGGTTTAGGACCCAGCCGAATCCTTCGAGGTACCGAACCGTGAGGTTTACTGCCTGTTGCAGACCCGGCCGTGAGTGATCTATGATTAAAAGGTCGTCCAAGTATGCTAGGACTGTGACCCCTTGGATCCTTAAATTGGCCAGAACTGGGGCTAGGATCTTCGTGAATACCCGGGGGGCCGTGGCCAGCCCGAAGGGGAGCGCCCTGAATTGGAAGTGTCGCTGCCCCACCGCGAAGCGTAAAAATCTTTGATGCGACTGAAAGATTGGTACATGAAGGTAAGCATCCTTTATGTCTATGGAGGCCAGAAAATCGTCCCTCTGAAGCGCGGCGGCTGCTGACCGAATGGATTCCATCTGGAAGGAACGAACCCTTAGGTAACCGTTTAACCTCTTTAGGTCCAAGATTGGCCTGACATCGCCGTTGGGCTTTGGTATGACAAAGAGATTGGAATAGAAACCTAGCCCTTGCTCTTGGGCTGGCACCTCTATTATTACGTCCTGGCAAAGCAGGTGATCCAAAGCTGCCAGCAATGAGGCCTTCCTTGCTGGATCCTTTGGTAGCCTTGAAAATGAGGCGGAGGACACCTTAGAAACTCCAGTCTGTAGCCTGTGGTTACAGACGCCCGGACCCATTTGTCGGGGATCTTGGCTTCCCAAACTTCTGAGAAGAAACAAAGCCTTCCCCCCACCCGCGAGAGTGGGGGCGCCCCTTCATAAGGCAGACTTAGGGGCCGTCTTTGTCGGCTTGCGATACCATGGCCTCTTACCCCCAGGGGCCTGTCCCTGCGATCTACTGTTAACGTTGGATCGTGCAGGCGGCCGTCGATACTGCCTGGAATTTGAGGGCCCCGAGACAGGAAAGAGCTGCCTTTTAAATGTAGGACCCCGGAATGTCTTTTTGACCGGTAAAAAGGGGTACTCTTGCCACTTGAAATAGTCTGAATATATTTATCCAGATCCTCTCCGAAGAGTCGTCCTCCATGGAAGGGAAACCCTGCCTGAAGCTTTTTTGCATGGGGGCTCCGCCGCCCAGTTCTTCAACCATAAGAGCCTTCTCATGTGCACCAAAACTAGTGATAAACGAGAGGCCTGCTGGATGGAATCTTTTATAGCATCTACAGCAAAACACAGAGCTCTGGGAATGTCAGAAAACTCTTCTGCTTGTTGGGTAGGCATGTCCTTTAACATTTCTTTTGTCTGGTCTTTTAACGCCTGACAAACACCAATCGCAGCCACAGCTGGCTGTACCACTGCTCCTGCCGTAGCAAAGAATGCTTTTAAAAGTGTCTCTACCCGTTTATCAACCGGATCTTTAAACATCAGGTATGGTAATATGTTTTCCACCGGGCAAGTTAGTGATTTATTCACACATGAGATGGCTGCCTCCACTACTGGGAGCCTCCACCTCTTGGAGAATTTTTCCTCCATGGGGTAAATGACCGCAAATCTTTTCGGTGGCAGAAAAATCCTGTCCGGTCGTACCCAATCCCGAAAGATCAATTCCTCCAAGAGAGGATGGACCGGAAACACTGCGTTGCTTAACGGAGCTTTCAAAGAGCCCAGAGAGGATACCGGAGGAACCTGAGGCTCTGGCAATGGTAAACTAAATGCCGAGCGGACCATGTCCGTCAAAGACTGTACCCACAGTCTTTCTGTCTGGTAGTCTGAAAATGGTTCCTCAGAGGCAGATCCCTCAATCCCTGAACCCTCTTGGTTCAGGTCTAGTTGATCCTCCTGTGATTCCAATTCCTCCGGAGAGAGAATCTCAGCATCTGAGGATACACCTCTTGGTGATGGGGATCTAACCCGTTTCTTACCAGGAATAGCTCTAGCGATCAATGCTGCTATTCTCTCTTCTAGCCCCCCTAGGGATACGGCTAGCATCTCCTCTGTGATAACACAGGGCTGGGCTGATCTGGGCCAGCCTCCGCACCAGATCCCCCTAATGGCTCATCCAAGGTGCCCTTTATGTTAATAAGTTGCGGGGAAGTATCGGCATATCATCAGAATCAGAAGGGGAACCCCTTTGTTTTTTGGTCTTTTTTTTTTTTTTGTACCCTTTGACCCCGAACCTTTGGAAGCCATAATACAAAATCGAGGGACTCCGCCCACACAACAGACTGTAGTGGCCAGGAGTACAAAACCAGAGCTTAGGGGACAATAGATCACTAATGCCCACAAACTGATGGGATCCCGTATGTTTTTCTCTTTTTTTTTTTTTTTTTTTTTTAAATATATATTATATATATTTTCTTTTTTAAAACATACAGTGACCCCAAACTTAGTTTGCCAGCCTCCAACCTGCTGAAAAAAGGGGAATTTCTTGGCTTAACAAAAAAGGCATTGGAACAAAGTCCAGCATGTACTACCCCTCTTCCGCCACCGGGAGTCACTGTTCTGCCGCTCTGCGTCCTCTCCTTCTGAAATCAGCCTCAGACTGAGCACTGACAATGCCTGCTGATCTATAACAGCACAAGGCGCGCCCCTGTATGACGCCGCAGGCACGCCCCCCCCCGCCCTCCTGTCTGAACGGCGCAAAAAACGTCTATAAGACGTGCGCGCGCACGCGCGCGCGTATGCCGGAACAGGAGGAACATGGAGGAGCCGCGCTGCTGGAGACCCAGGACTGCAGAAACAGGCGGCAGATTCAAACCCCCGGCCAGGTAGGACTCTCCAAAGGCCCCTAGGGATCCTTACTAGTCCTAGGAAGAAAGCAGCAGGTTAGCTAGCAACACATTCTTAGACAGGGGAACCTAGTGATGGGGGAAAAAAGGTGTCATCCTGTCTCTCTCAGACATAGTGAGCAAGGTTGCCCATGCAGAGCATACTTAGGCTACCCCCCTTTTAGGTTACCCCGGAGAGCCTGCTGTCGAACCAAGTCCCGCAGGCTCCCCCTTACCTGCTCCATGCTGCAGGATGTTTGTCCAGCAAACTGATCCAATCTTCTCCCATCTCCGTGGGTAGCGTAGTAGACCTTCAGGCCCTGGGGTCCTATGAAGGTACCCACTGTCCTGGACCTATATAGCACCCTGGCAAACAGGAACTTATGGTTTTTACAAACTCCAAGTCCTGGGCCCAGGGTCCAGCCCTCCAAAGAGGAGCATTATAGGCAAAACCCCACGGTTTGGGGCCCGGGTACTGTCCACTTTGGCACTGAGGCTCCTTGGACAGATCCGGTTAGCCCGCCCTTAATCCCAAGGATGTGGAGCAAAGCTATTCCGTGACCAACACCTAAGACACTGGCGAAAAAACTGAGGGACTCCCTCTAGGGGAGGGGGTTATATAGGGAGGGGACTTCCTGTTTGAGATTGCCAGTGTCCACACCTGAAGGTACTCCATATAACCCATATAGTAATGAATATGCCGCTCTCTGTCCCGTGATGTACGAGAAAGAAAATACACTTTTTTTAAATTAAAAAATAAAATAACCCAGGACCACCAGTGATGCCCACCCAGGACCACACGCCAATATGTAAACCACAGAGACACCAACTCGTGAGATAAGATCAGTGTAACAGTTTTAGCACCATGGAGACCAATGATCACCAAAATTGCCAGCTGAATTACAGCATACTGTTAACTTGACAGCACCCATTTACTGGCTGTCACATTGACATTATTGGCATTATAAATAGGGTGAATGTGACAAGGGAATGCTCAGATAAATGTGTTATAAAATATTCACTGGCCTATACTCCAGAGATGGTTTTATAAATATACCCCATAGTTTGCATAAGCTTGTGTAAGAAAAAAAAAAAACAGGAGAAAAGTTGAGGGCCGTACCATGTCCCTACCTACACCATTCAGAAATCACTTACAGGATGAATGCATGGACAATAAAATGTGAGGATTAATGAGAAAGATTTAACAAAGGTATTACTTAAAGTGATACTAAAGCTTAGTTTTACAAAACAAAAAACAAACATGTCATACTTGCCTCCACACATCCTCCTCTGGGGTCCCTCGGCGGCTCATTTGATAACCACCTCGGAGAACAGCTCTTCCGAGGGGGTTACCTTGCGAGTCATTCATTCGCCGTCCATAGATGCCGAGCGTATGACTCGGCCCCAACCCCCGTGTCATTGGATTTGATTGACAGCAGTGGGAGCCAATGGGGGGCTGGGGGGCCGGTGACTGCAGGGTGTTTGTTCACCTTAAAAGCATAGGATGCATTAAAGTGAAAAAACACGAGGGTTTGCAACCCCTTTAAACAGTTTATACGTCTTTTTTGCTATTGCTAGAGTAGTTATTGATTCCTCTTTATCTTCACCCAATTCTGGTATATTAGATGAACTTTACAGAGAGACATAGTGACTATTTCAATACATTAGTAACATCCACTTACCTGACGATTTAGCTTTACAGCCAAAATTGTGTTAGAGTAGCTGTAGTTACAGATTTCTGTTCCTTTTTTAAAATGGCATACTTTAAGTTTTCGTGGTGCTTTAAGACTGACAATAGCAACCAAACTACTGGAAAACAGTCGTTCCACAATGCAGACATCCTCTGTATCAGCTGAGAAAAAAAATGGGACAGAAAAGGCAGTTTAGTATCTTAGCATACCTACAAAACAGAGATCTTAAACCAGGCTAATGATTATACCTCGGATCTTAATACTGAAGATTGATCTGCTTATATTTTGCCTTCCCTGGTTCCTCCGTCCCTCTTCACTGACACAGAAAATCCTTATTTTTTTTAAGAAGTGGTAATATCATCACTGGGTCTTTGTGCTCGTCTATGTGATGCAGACAGATCATGGCTGGAAGGAGGAGTTGACAGGTTGCTATACATATGAAAACATCACAGCAGCCAGCCTCAGTACTCCCATCAAGTGCCCTCAGTCTTGATCAATGGTTGCACCGATACCAGTTTAAGACTGAGTACCAATACTTTTCCTCAAGTACTCGCCGATATCTATTTTTCATTCCCCCCCCCCCCCCCTTACATTGTTTTTGTAATACTGTACCTTTAACTTTTTTTTTTGATCAGTGTTATTGCCAATACAAGGGATGAACAACATGGCTGCAACACACAGCACACTTGGGACAGCACTGTCGGCAGACTCAGCATTGCACAAGAATAATTTTGTACTACGCCACTGCTGATGTGCCCCCTCTTTCTCGGCCGGGCCCTCAGACCCTGGCCGAACTGACCAAGATAGGCGGCGAGGGGGTTATTGTTTAGGGTGGAGAGATGGGGAGGGAGTAATTGTTTAGGGTGGAGAGATGGGTTATTGTTTTTATATGCAGGAAGGGGGGGGGGGGTTATTTGGGAACTCCACAGCTGCCAATCACTGCCCTGCACTACAACACCCAGCAGACACTTCGGGAAATTCAGGAGGTGGGGGAAGCAAAGCCTGGCTCAGTGCAGGATACACTACTCACCAGGCAGATCAGCCACCCGGCAGCCGCCCGCAGAGGAGCCCGAGAAGGAGAAGCACATCGCCAGGACGACACAACAAATGGAACCAAGGAGGGAGGGGCAAGGCCACTACGGTGAAGGAAAATCCCACGGACAGCTAAAAAGGTCATCGGTTGTTTAGGATGCGGCAGCCCTGGCCCTTAACAACAGATAAATCGCCTGCATTCTTTTGTATACATTTCATCTGTCAGCGGGGAAATCCCAGTGACAGATGAAAAAACCGAACCTGAAGGTATCGGTTTCTAGTATGGTCACATTTGCACGAGTACCGATATACGCGCAAATGCTTAGTATCGGCACCGATACCAGTATCGGTGGATGACAGTCTGGAGGAGTGGGAGCGCAAAGGAAGGCTATAGACTGCTCTAAGTAATGCCCATGTGTTATGCTAAACCTTCATTACTGAAAGAACTTATATCCAATAATTGAAAGAGGTGGGTCAGGAACAGTTTAGGCAAGGAGAAAAGGTCTAGATGATACTGCATGTTCTCCAGTCAGGAAATGGGGTGGGCTCTGACTTTCTGCTGCTTCTAATGCACACTCAACTTCTTGTGGCTGAAAGTCTAACCTTTTCCCTCTCTAGCCAAAACTTAGAAAATAATGACTATACATGCCAAATGCAAAGATTCAGGTTACAGTTCAACGCATTTCAGGAATCCATTTTCAGAAGCACATGTGACAGAATCGGTAAACTTGAACACACTTCTACGCTTTAATAGATAAAGATCAGCCAGTAGGATAGATTGGAATTTATAGCATGTGTATGTTGCCCATAGAGGAGCAAATAATGCCAAGGTGAAGTCACTGCTTCTTGGGTGGAAAATTCAGGTTCCTTCAGTAAACAGCCAAAGGTCTTGTATACGTAACCTTCAAATAAAAAGGACCAACTTCCTAATAGGGAACCATACACACCCAATGTAAGTAAGTCACCATAAAGACAACATAATAGTCAAAGTAGTGCACTTTTGTGAAGGACCAGTGGAAAAATGCTCTTCAAGCGGTGCCACAATGGTCTCTTAACATGACACAAAGTCTCATGCAATCATATATACTTCTAAGAGTTTATTATACTCCAGTCAGGTTGCACAAGATGGGCCTCTTAGATATACCCATTTGCAGTAAATGCTGCAGAGACAAGAGGGGACTTATGTAATTTGGGGCATCCCCACAAGGGGGTGGCTAACAAAGCGATTGTGGTTTACCAAACATCCATGCCACTCTACCCTAAACCCTGCCTACTAGGGCTGCGCATCTTCACCGGTCTCACAATTCGGTTCCGCAATGCATCACGATTGCAGCGCAAGTGCGAATGGCTCTCCCTCCAAAATACTAAAGGAGATGATCAGAGACTGCAGACAAGCTACAGGAGAGGCGGACAGAGGATGGCAGGAGAGAGAGAGAGACTGAGTCCCAACCTAGCCTGACCCTTTTTATGAATCATTATGGCAGGTGGCTTTGCAACGGAAGTTGGAGAACTGCAGACAGACTAAAAACTACTGCACTCACCAGGGCAGGCTCAGCCAGGCAGGGTTCCGCCCGGTCCGGTGAAAAAAGTCTGCGCTGCGTGTCTCTCTGCAGTCCAGTCTCCCCTGGCGTCAGCACCTCCCGCCTTTCTACTGATCTGAGAGTTACAGTCAGAGGGCGGGGTTGACGCCAGGCGAGACGTAAAAGCAGAGAGGAGAGAGAAGAGAGGCAGGCCGGGCAGTCACATGAGCGCACCATAAGGTAACATCCGAACGGAGCGCTCTCCCAGGAGGGGCGGAGACGGGGCAGGGCTAAACATCGATTACTATGGTCGCATGTATCGGTGCCGCATCGAGGACACCCGAATCACGATGCACCGATAAAATTTGAAACCCCTACTGGGCATTTTATATGACCTTCAACTGGCTGTTCCCACTGTAGCTTGAGCCCTTTAGGCCCAGAGGGTTCTATGGCACTAAAAATCTTCAGACCCTCCCTCCCTCGCACAAAGAGTGGGTACAGTGCACAAGAGAAACTCTTTGCCTGGAGAAACTCATATGCCAACATAGAGGTTGCCCCTCTAAATAGAAGTACCTTTGAGGTCCATTTTTGCATACCCTGGGCTCTTTGTAGGTTAATATATACTCCATTGACTTATGCTCTTGGTGGAGTGGTTGGTTGGCTGGGTATACTGCTTAAGCTGTAAGTCTTTCCTTTGATGTGCTACCTGTTAACATTATGGTCGGCCATTTGGTCTTGCTATGATGCATTCAGTCTGTATCACCAATACTCCCAATGCGCCCAGTGCCCTGAAAGGGGCCAGACTTATGAATAGGGGGTGGCTGCAAAGAGAACGACTTGCAATTCACCATATAAATTTAGAATCTTAAAAAGTAAACTTACTGCATTCATATATTTGCTCTAGTTTGTCCACAGATGACAAGGAGAAAAACTTATATCCAGACTTGATACCAACAGCCAGGGATCTGTAAAAATAAAATGGAATTTCTGAAAATGCACATAAAATTATAGGTCAGAAAACTTCCAAAGTTCAGCTGAAGACACGGGTGGTCTATTGTGTGTCAGATCTACAAAATATAGATCAATGCTTTTTACTCCAAAGTGTGGCTACTCACTTTTCTGGTTGTGATTGAAGAGGAATTATTGAATGCATTGCTTACAGTCAAAACACCAGGAAAGAAGATGGGTTTGAACTGTTGCCCTTCAGCAAAGCATGAGCATTAAATCCCATTTCTTTGAATAGGCTGCTTAATGCATCAAAAATAAAGTGTATATGCTCTATTTTGTGGAAATGCAGTGTAGCACAACCAACGGTAATGTAATACTATGCTGTGTAGTGTGCTGCAACACATCTGTTGGCAAGGTGCATTGGAAGAGGGGGAGGGGGGCACTAAAATTGTATGATTATAGTAATGCAAAAGTGTCAATCTAGCCTAAAAATAACAAGTAACATCTATCGATTAATTATTGATTGATAGTTTTAGTCATGTCATGTGTATGTGGTATATTTATCAACGTAGCAGATATATGATGTTTGCGATAGAAAAGGGCATAGTTGTAAATACACACAGTATTCCCCATCCTGTTCAGCTTAGTTGTGAATATATATCCTTTAATATCGGTCAGTCCATCAGACAGAGGATAATTAGAGATTACGCATCTAACTTCAACGCCACAAAAAAATATTTGTGTAAGAATTTGTTCTCACACTAAAGCTTGCTGAGCATAACCAGTAATGATTGTCCAACAACAGCTATTATTATTTTATTCACTCCGTTCAGTGTGACACCTCAAACTACAGCAATTTGTGCTGGGGGAGGGGTAGGGACTCGCTCCTTTCATTATCTTTAAATGCAGATGACAGCAGGAATCAAAAAACCCTGTTATATTCTATAACCAACATGAAATTAAAGAATTATTTGCATATCTATACTTTACATACTGGATATTAAAAAAACGTAATGGTTACAACCTCTGCGGGGGTTGCATTGGTGTCTATTGCTTAGTCTATGCTGCAGGCTACATTCACACAACAGCAGCACACAAATTTGTGGAAAATCGTGACATTTTACGGTCACAAAACACGCTAAAACAAAATAAGTATTTTTTTCTCAGAACGTTTGAGGATAAAGGACTTCATAGTATTAGGGCGGATTTTAAGCATTTTTGTTATAAAAAAAAATAAAAAGTTCTACTTTAAAGTCCAACAGAGGCGCTAATGTTTCAAATAAATAAATAAAATGCAAGGTGTTGGGCCAAAAAACATGTCAGTTCTGGAGTGTGTAGGCATGAGTTGGATAAAAGAAGGAGAAGGAAAGGCATTTTGAGTGCCTCATTGCGCACCCGGCATTATAGCGGGAGGAAGCGTGGAGTCAACATCGAAGAAGAGAAGAGGGAAGAAGAAATGCAGAAGACCAGCCCGCCGCTAGTAAAAGAGCTGGAAGAAGATAGCGGTCCCGGCAGAAGGCAGAAAGAACCGGAGAGTGGGAGAAGAGAGCAGAGAAGTTTGAAGAAGACCCCCGGAGCTGACTAATAAAATGACTTTAAAAACCGGTCTAGTGTGTTTTTTTCCATTGACACTTTTTCCCCCCTAGGTGAATGGGTAGGGGTACGATGTACCCCATACTCATTCACATAGGGTGGGGGAGCAGGATCTGGGGGCCCCCCTATTAAAGGGGGCTCCCGGATTCCGATAAGACCTCCGCTCGCAGACCCTGACAACCAACGGCCAGGGTTGATGGGAAGAGGCCCTTGTCCCCTTTAACATGGGAACATGGTGCTTTGGGGTGGGGGGGCCGCAGGGTAACTTCCTGTAAAGTTGCCTCACTATGAACGGGGATCCGACTTGGAGGCAACTTCCATTGAAATCAAATGGGTACAAGTCACCTAGAAGTCAGATTGAAGTAGTACAGGAACCTTTTTTGAAGTCAGAGCGACTGCAGTAGTGTACATTAAGACAGCTCCATTTGATTTCTTCATGCAGCGCGACCAAAGTCGGCCCTGTGTGAATGGGCTCTTAGGGTTGCAAGAAATGAGATGGGCCGTCAGTACTTCAGGTGTGATCAATTTTCAAATATTGGCACCATAGCTTGTGGACTCTTATGGCCCATACACACGATCCGAATATCGGCCGATGGATCGTACGACTTTTTTCGCTTAATAATCGCAAGTAAAAAAAAATAGGTTATTAAACTCACGAAAATTCTCGTACGACAGAAAAAAAAGATCGGAAGTGATGTCACGTGTTGTAATGTATTTGTATTGTATTGTCGGACGACGGCTGTACTGACTAAACGAAAATCGGACGATCTGAAATCGTACGAGGAAAATTTTCGCGCATGTCCGATCGAAAAATATCGGATGAACGGTCGTGATCGGCTCTCGAAAGTAGTGTACACACGATCCGAAAATCGGACGATCCATCATCGGACGATCGTTTTCGTCCGATATTCGGATCGTGTGTATGGGCCATAACTTTCACAAAGACCAAATAATAAACACCAATTTGGATTATTTTTACCAAAGATATGTAGCAGTATAAATGTTGTCCAAAATGTATGAAGAAAAATTACTAATTTGCTAAATTTTATAACAAAGAAAAACAATTTTGTTTTTACAGAATTTTCAGTCTTTTTTTTTTTTATAGGGCAAAAAATAAAAAACCCAGCCGTGATTAAATACCACCAAAAGAAAGCTCTATTTGAGTGAAAAAAAAAGGAAAAAAATATAAAAATCAGTGCTACAGTGTTGCATGACTGTGTAATTGTCATTCAAAATGAGAGCACCGAAAGCTGAAAATTTGTCTGGATAGGAAGGGGGTTTAAGTGCCCAGTGGTCAAGTGGTTAACTAGTTCCCGACCAGCCGCCACAGTTCTACGTCGGTAGGTCGGCTCTGCTGGGCGAGAGCCCTTAGCTCTACGTCACCTCGCCCAGCAGCCGAATCTTGTGCCCGGTGGACGCGATCGCCGCCGGGCACACGCGATCGCTCGTTACAGAGCGAGGACCGGGAGCTGTGTGTGTAAACACACAGCTCCCGGTCCTGTCAGGGAGAGAAATGCTAAACTTTTGTGCATACAATGTATGAATGTGTTTCCCTCAGTCAGTCCACCCCTCCATACAGTTAGAACACACCCAGGTTACACATTTAACCCCTTCCCCACCCCCTAGTGTTAACCCCTTCACTGCCAGTGGCATTTTTATAGTAAGCAATACATTTTTATAGCACTGATCGCTATAAAAATGCCAATGGTCCCAAAAATGTGTCAAAAGTGTCCGCCATAATGTCGCAGTACCGGAATAAATAAATCGCTGATCGCCGGCATTACTAGTAAAAAAAAAAAATATTAATAAAAATGCCATAAAACTACCCCCTATTTTGTAAACGCTATAACTTTTGCCCAAACCAAACGCTTATTGCGATTATTTTTTTTACGAAAAATATGTAGAAGAATACATATCGGCCTAAATTGAGGAAAAATATTGTTTTTTATATATTTTTGGAGAATATTTATTATAGCAAAAAGTAAATAAAAAAAATTATATATATATATATATATATATATATATATATATATATATATATATATATATATATATATATATATATATATATATATATATATATATATATATATATATATATATATATATATATAGATTTAAAAAAAAAAATATATATATATAATTTTTTCAAAATTGTTGCTCTATTTTTGTTTATAGCGCAAAAAATAAAAACTGCAGAGGTGATCAAATACTCCAAAAGAAAGCTCTATTTGTGGGGGAAAAAAAGGACGCCAATTTTGTTTGGGAGCTACGTCGCACGACCGCGCAATTGTCAGTTAAAGCGACGCAGTGCCGAATCGCAAAAAGTGCTCTGGTCTTTGACCAGCAATATGGTCTGGGGGTTAAGTGGTTAAAGAAAGACACAGGGATTTATTCATTACTGCAACCCTCTCACAGTATTTAAAGTGTTACTAAACCTAGAAAAGTTTTTACCTTAATCCACCGTTTGCATTAAGGTAAAAAATGTTTTTAGTTTCCCTGAGCCCCTTTCCCCTGTGTGAAGGGGAAGAGAGGGGAGAAGAGATCAGCACTGGGCACGGCTGCATCTATTCTCCCCTTACTTTCTCTTTACACAGCATTCGAGGAGCAGCCATTGGCTCTTGTTGCTGTCAAGCAGAAGCAATGAAGAGGAAGTGGGGGGCGGGCCTAAGTTCCGCTGTGCAAGTCTATGGAGCTCAGCTTCATAGACACACAGGGTCAGGAGCACGCATACTATGCTCTCTCCATAACCAGCGGCTGGCTATGGTAGTCCCAAGAAGAGGAGGAGCCAAGATAACCGCCGAGGACCCCAGAAGAGGAGGTTTAGGGCTACTCTGTACAATACCACTGAACAGAGCAGGCAAGTATAACATGTTTGTTATTTTAATAATAAAAAAAATACTTTAGTAATGCTTTAACAACATAATTTAAAGAGGATGTAAACACTGCAAAGTAAAGGCATAATGTGCTAGTATGCATACTAGCGCAATATGTGAAACAAAGCCCTCATTGTCCCCGCTGGAGGCCGCATCTTCACCCTTCTATCTCCCAGGTCTGTGGACTTAGGCTGTGTGACTGGCCGAAGCCGCGTGACATCACTCCCGTGGGAACCACTGGTCACAGCACAGGGCTCTGAAGAAATGGCACGAGCATCAGTTTCTTCAGAGCGCATGCGCCAATGACGTCATCAGCAGCATATACAGTAAATATCTCCTAAACAGTGCAAGTTTAGGAGATATTTACAGTACCGTGCAAGCCTTATTATAGGCTTACCTGTAGGTACATACAATAGAGGGAAGTTTACTTCCTCTAACAATCCAGCAGGCAGAAGCACTGGAATAGGAGATGAAGAAGGACACTGGCCATATAACAGTGCTCACTCAATGAGCAGGATAGTGGAAGTGAGAAGTCTGGGCAAGCAGCATAACTATAGTCGGAAATAATTCTCAAGGTGGCCAATTCATTATTGCAAATCGGGTGTGAGTCACAAAAAAGACTAAAACGGAACAAGTATTAAAGTGCATGTATAATCAAAACTATTTTTTTATCTTTGAATAGAAAAGGTAAGAATAGGAATGCCGGTCAGGTTTTTATTGCTGCAATAGTCCTTCATATGAGCTGTGCTCCATTCAGCTTATAGCTGGGTACACACTATGGCAGGGATATGCAATTAGTGGACCTCCAGCTGTTGCAAAACTACAAGTCCCATCATGCCTCTGCCTCTGGGTGTCATGCTTGTGGCTGTCAGAGCCTTGCTATGCCTCATGGGACTTGTAGTTCTACATCAGCTGGAGGTCCGCTAATTCCATATCCCTACACTACAGGGTTTATAAACAAAAAGGCAAAAATACTGTGCACTACAAGTGCACTTGCTCCAGAGCTTAGTAAATTGGGTAAAATTTCACTTTGCAGAGAATACCCAACCACGTGCAAGAAAAAAAAAAAAAACCCCCACAGCATTTTTGTATGTACACGATTAGATGATAGAAATCAGTAGAGCGCCCCCTCAGATCTAGAGCAAATGCACTTAGGCCTCATGTACACTGCTGCTGGTAAACGGATGTTTGGGAGCAGTTGGAGCCTTGAACCCCCTCTCCTCAATGTTATCCTATCTGTCCATGTACACAGGGTTGTTTACAGTCTTCCTATTGACAGGACACCGATCACTGCTCCCTGTAATCAGGAGTGGTGATCAGTGTCGTGTCACACACAGCCCATCCCACTTCAGTTAGAAGCACTCCCTAGGACGCACTTAACCCCTTTAGCGCCCCCTGCTGGTAAACCCCTTCACTGCCCATGTCACCGTTACATATAACAAAAATAAATAAAAATCAGTAAACCCTTGTGATTTTTTTTCCCCCAAAAATATGTAGAAGATTTCGTATCGGCCTAAACCGAGGACATATTTTTTCTATATTTTTGGGGGATATTTATTATACCAAAAAGTCAAAAATATTGTTTTTTTTTTTTTACAATTGTCATTTTATTTTTGTTTATAGCGCAAAAAATAAAAACTGCATAGGTGATCAAATACTCCAAAATAAAGCTATTTGTGGGGGGGGGGGGGGGGGGGGGGAAGGGACATCAATTTTGTTTGGGAGCCATGTCACACGACCGTGCAATTGTCAGTTAAAGCGGCGCAGTGCCGAATCGCAGTGTAGCCTTTCGGATTCACAGCAGGAACCCTACTGCGCATGCCTCTCTCCTATTAGCCCGGCAGCCAGGGGAGGAGGAAGCCCCGCGGTGACATCACTGCTGCGTCCGGACTCCCGGAAGTGGGAAAGGATCCCTGTCCCCCCTCCCCCCGAAAGGGGTGAATTGTGACACCGGGGGGGGGGGAGAATCTGATGAGCAGAAGTTCCACTTTAGGGTGGCGCTCCGCTTTAAGTATTCAGGTCCCAATTAATACCAAATTTACTGACATGAATTCTCCACAATTAAAAGTGTCACCAACAGACGGGCAGAAGAGAAAATGAGAGTCACAGTTTCTGCCAGAACAAGAGGTAGGCCATGCATCTTCTAATGGGGGAACCCCTGTTTGACTGTGAGCTGCAAAGACGTCAAAAAATCTGTCTTGTGTAAACTACTCAGCCCTTAATTTTGTAATGTAATTATGTGTGAAATCAAGCAATAAGAGAAAACCCACACACCAAAAAGTAGATTCTGAAACATGATATGAGTAAGTCCCATAATCAAAAGTTACAAAGTTTGAAGAGTGTGACCCGGGCTTCTTTTCAGGGTGACAGAGACCATCATATGCTGGTGTAAGGGGACTTGAGTGAATCCTGCTTCAGAATCCACTTCTCTGTGTACTGGTTTCCTCATTGCTGGATTTTGCTCAGTACAACCATGAATCCACTCTTCAGGAGGGTTACCTATGGGATGCCTGTACAGTATTGGTTTGATAAATTGGTGATAATACAGTGCAGAAAATAAGTATTTGAACACCCTGCTATTTTGCAAGTTCTCCCACTTGGAAATCATGGAGGGGTCTGAAATTGTCATCGTAGGTGCATGTCCACTGTGAGAGACATAATCAAAAATAAAAATTCCAGAAATCACAATGTATGATTTTTTTAACTATTTATTTGTATGATACAGCTGCAAATAAGTATCTGAACACCTGAGAAAATCAATGTTAATATTTGGTACAGTAGCCTTTGTTTGCAATTACAGAGGTCAAACGTTTCTTGTAGTTTTTCACCAGGTTTGCACACACTGGAGGAGGGATTTTGGCCCACTCCTCCACACAGATCTTCTCTAGATCAGTCAGGTTTCTGGGCTGTCGCTGAGAAACACAGAGTTTGAGCTCCCTCCAAAGATTCTCTATTGGGTTTAGGTCTGGAGACTGGCTAGGCCACGCCAGAACCTTGATATGCTTCTTACAGAGCCACTCCTTGGTTATCCTGGCTGTGTGCTTCGGGTCATTGTCATGTTGGAAGACCCAGCCTCGACCCATCTTCAAAGCTCTAACTGAGGGAAGGAGGTTGTTGCCCAAAATCTCGCAATACATGGCCCCGGTCATCCTCTCCTTAATACAGTGCAGTCGCCCTGTCCCATGTGCAGAAAAACACCCCCAAAGCATGATGCTACCACCCCCATGCTTCACAGTAGGGATGGTGTTCTTGGGATGGTACTCATCATTCTTCTTCCTCCAAACACGGTTAGTGGAATTATGACCAAAAAGTTCTATTTTGGTCTCATCTGACCACATGACTTTCTCCCATGACTCCTCTGGATCATCCAAATGGTCATTGGCAAACTTAAGACGGGCCTTGACATGTGCTGGTTTAAGCAGGGGAACCTTCTGTGCCATGCATGATTTCAAACCATGACGTCTTAGTGTATTACCAACAGTAACCTTAGAAACGGTGGTCCCAGCTCTTTTCAGGTCATTGACCAGCTCCTCCCGTGTAGTCCTGGGCTGATTTCTCACCTTTCTTAGGATCATTGAGACCCCACGAGGTGAGATTTTGCATGGCGCCCCAGTCCGAGGGAGATTGACAGTCATGTTTAGCTTCTTCCATTTTCTAATGATTGCTCCAACAGTGGACCTTTTCTCACCAAGCTGCTTGGCAATTTCCCCGTAGCCCTTTCCAGCCTTGTGGAGGTGTGCAATTTTGTCTCTAGTGTCTTTGGACAGCTCTTTGGTCTTGGCCATGTTAGTAGTTGGATTCTTACTGATTGTATGGGGTGGACAGGTGTCTTTATGCAGCTAATGACCTCAAACAGGTGCATCTAATTTAGGATAATAAATGGAGTGGAGGTGGACATTTTAAAGGCAGACTAACAGGTCTTTGAGGGTCAGAATTCTAGCTGATAGACAGGTGTTCAAATACTTATTTGCAGCTGTATCATACAAATAAATAGTTAAAAATTCATAAATTGTGATTTCTGGAATTTTTCTTTTTGATTATGTCTCTCACAGTGGACATGCACCTACGATGACAATTTCAGACCCCTCCATGATTTCCAAGTGGGAGAACTTGCAAAATAGCAGGGTGTTCAAATACTTATTTTCTGCACTGTATGTTTGAAGCTCAGCCTGGGCAACAACTGGAAATGAGTTTGGGCATGTTTAGAGGCACTTCTGAACCAATAAGGCAGAGGCTGTCGGTAAGCCGTCAACTGTAATGGGCCAATCAATTGCAGTCGAGGCATTCCTCATCTCACGTATATGCGCCCCCTGGTATACATGTTGCTGTAAAGTCAGGAATGCTCAGGCCACAGATGATTGGCCCATTACATGTGACAGCTTCTTGGCAGAAGTGGATTTGGAAGAGCATCCGACCATGCCTGAGCTCATTCCTATGAGCAATAGTGGCTGCCTCCATAGATACAGTGGAGGTAAGAGCGTAGTCAGCCAAGAACAGAAACTTTTTTAGTCTATTTAAAAAAAAAAAAAACAACAACAAATGTAGCCACCACAAATGACAGGTAATCTGTATTACATTACATCAGGGGTCTCAAACTGATAGCCCTCCAACTGTTGCAAAACTACAAGTCCCATGAGACATTGCAAGACTGACAGTTACCAGCATGACTCCTACACACAGACGCATGATGAGACTTGTCGTTTTACAACAGCAGGAGAGCCACCAGTTTGAGACCCCTGCATTACATGTTTGTTTTTGGGTATAGATATATTAGCCATCTAGGGGCTTGCTTACACTTGCTGTTGGAGGGCGGTAAAACATGCAGTTTAGGTACAGCTTTACCACGCCTCAACCACCCCCTCTACAAGCCCTCTCACATTAGCTTTCTGATCAGGTCCGCCCGTCAATTTTTCAGGTGGAACCGATTGTGAGCTCAATATGGGCCTATGGGCAGGCTGATGAAAACAGATGTGTGTGCATGGACACAATGGACCACCAAGTCTGTCCAGATCCAGAGAAGATATACCATGTTCTTTTCCAGACCTAAACAGTTTTAGCCCTGGTTCACACTGGGCTGCGGGAGTGAAGCAGTGCGAGTTCAGCTGAACTCGCACGATTTCACTCCCGCCCGGCAGTCCCGATTTCAGCCGTGATTTCAGAGACATCTGTGCAGGTTTCTGCACAGATGTCAATGTAAATCGCAGGCTGAAATCGCAAAAAGTAGTACAGAGACTACTTTTTGAAATCGGTGCAATGCTGCAGATGCAGCGTCGCACCGATTAGGACACTGCCATTGCCGGCAATTTGCGGCAAAATCCGCCGTTTTGACATGCGATTTGACATGCCAAATCGCATGTCAAAACGCACCAGTGTGAACCAGGGCTAAAAGGTAGTTTGATGTAAGCAGACACCCACATCACCATCACGGTCCGCTCCTGTCTGCTTTGTAATGTGAACACACACTGAAAAGGCATGGATGTAAAAAAAATAGGGCTGTTACTGATCAAAATTTTTGTGTTCGATTAATCGTTTATTTTAATCGATTAATTTCAATTATAACGCACATACAGATCCAACAACTTTTAGCTGATCTCCTTGCAGGCTGATTCCCAGTGCAGCTGCCAACAGCAGGATACAAAAAAACACACAAAAGCAGCGCTCGATGGGAATAGCATTAAAACTTTTATAATCTTCAAGTAGGTAACAAAATAAATATTGCACTGGAGATAAAATCGATGTAGCTACATAAACTGTAAAAATGGTGCGAGTATTACCAAACGGTACCAAAAGCAGTCATAAAAATATGTAGCCAAGTATGATACTGGTATAAAAATGTGTACAACGATACCACTGCTGAATCCAGATGAGGAGAGGTTACCATCAGTCCGTCGGCATGCAGCTGTTCCATGAAGGGAACTACCACAACTCCAAGTGGATGGTTGTAAAATTCCAGGTTAATAAAAGGAAGTGATAGAGGGAAATGTAACAGCTACTATGTGGCAGATAGTAAGGTCCGCCACCATGCAGATATGAAGGCACAGCTAAGGAGCCCTTCAGATGGATACGGCAAGCCCCGCCGGTGTCCGTGACGTTACTGGATCTCCGACGGAAGGCCCAGAAGCCGGCGGAGAGGCGAGTACCAATCAAAATATTTTGATCGATCAAAAAAATTTAAGATTAATCGATTAATTAAAAGTTAATTTGCACAGCCCTAAAAAAAAAAAAAAACTGACAACAGTCCAATTACTTTCTAAATCAGTAAGTGACCTGCTCACAGATCTCCTGCTGAACCGACAAAGCCCATGGGAATGGACCCTAATGCTGCAAAGACGGTAGATAGTGGGATGTACACATGCATAGGCCCATTGCATTCAGTGACTACTACTGTGCGCCAAATGCAATCCATTCAAGTGAATTGAGCTTGCAATGCATGCAATGCACACAGCTGTGGAATAGTGCAGCATTTAGGGGGTTTAAAAAGACGCTGAGGAGGCAACATCTTTCTTTCTCATTGTCTGCCAAACACTTCTCTGAAGCAATCAGTGGATCACTTTTCAGAGGAGAGTGTAAACGAGACTGTAGTAACCCAAGTATTTTCACATTGAGGCCCAGCACACCTTCCACCTGTCCAGCTAGCAGGCAATGCGCAGAGGGCCACCATGGATGTGTAATATTGTACAAGGGTTGGGTAAGGACTGTGCTCCACTGGAGGTGAACTACAAGGTCCAGCATTCCCCCCTCCATCTCATCAGTCTATAAAGTGTCCATGTTCACGTGTACAGAACCCTCACTACTGAGCTCCCACAGAACTCCACGCTACCACCTAGCTCCTCCCCCATGTTATGACAGCTGTGTATCTCTCCAGGACACAATGCACCTCATGATACCTCAGCAGGAAGGTTCCCTACACTCACGTACGTGTTGTCCTGGTTGAAGTTGGCGAATAAGAGCTGAGCCGCTCCGGCCTCCACGTTCTGACTGGCCAGGTTCATAGTGACCCCGTCTTATCACCTAGGCACAGCGGTGTTCAAGCTGCCGACAGCTCCAAGCCTGCTGCGGCCTCATTCCTTGTTTACCGGCCTGGACGTGACACCTCACTGCGCATGCGAGCGCCACTGGACTACGCAGGTAACCCAAAGGCGCCGTGACGTCATTTGCGTGCGCTGCCAGCTGACTGGAGAGCGGCGAAGAGGAGGACGGCTGAGCTCCAGGACTGTGAGGCGTGTAGTGAGACCGAACACCTGCAGCTCACACTGGAGGAGGACTGATATCTAAGAGGAGTGTGCTAGGAGAGAGCTCACCCTCCTTCTGTATGTAAACATGCCAGGCTGAAGTGAGAACACAGCTACCAACTGGAATGGCATGGATTTCCTTTTGCATACTTAAAAAGTTTTATGGAATGTCCGTAACCTTTTAGTAAAAAAAAAAAAAAAAAAAAAGTCACATCTGTTAGAAAGTCATGCAAAATCATGATTTCTAAATGTGAACATTCTTTTTTCTGGATCAAAAACAAATGGGAGAAGAAAAGTCAGGGGTTATCTGGAAACATACCAAATGGAAATGTTGGTTTGCCAACAGGGTTCGACAAACCCGGGCTCCAGGTCGTAATTGCGACTAGGGGTGCAATGGATCAAAAAACTCACGGTTCGGAACGTTCCTCGGATCAGCAGTCACGGATCGGATCATTTTCGGATTGGCAAAAAAATTCTCCCCCACTGTAATATCCACATCTCTCCCCCACTGCAGTGGCTTCACTAGGGTTGGTGTCACCCAGGGCAGAAAAAAAAATGGTGTCACCCCCCCCCCCCACCAACTATAGAACCCCTCGATGCAAACGCCCCCCCCCAAGGCCAGACACCCCCCCCTCAGGCCAGACACCCCCCCTTCTCGGGCCAGAGACCCCCTCTCCCAGGCAAGACACCCCCCAGCGTATGTCCCACGAGTGAAGCTCCTCCTCCTCTGTGGATGTGAACAGAGGAGGAGGGCCGCCGCCAGGTGTACCAAGATGGCCGGAGCTAGGCCGAAGCCGTGGCCTTTCCTAATGTTATGGCCGCGGCTCCGGAGGTAGGCTGAAGCCGCGGCCATAACGTTAGGAAAGGCCGCGGCTTCAAGCTAGCTCCGGAGCTGCGGCCATTACATTAGGAAAGGCCGTGGCTTCGGCCTAGCTCCGGAGCCGCGGCAATCCGTGGATCACAGTGTGTGGCGATCTGAAGGGGGTGACCTGTTCGGATCACGGATCAACTGTGATCCGTTGCACCGCTAATTGCGACTAGAATTAGCGACCTGGGGCGGCACAGCTGGGGTATCCCATCTCTCCTTGTGCAATCCGCCCCCCCAGCGCCCTCTTGTGGTGGCCGTTGGTATGACAAGACAACCAGCAATGCTAATGGAGCTTCCCCTGCCTGTTTTTTCCACTGCCCACCCACCTCCTTCCCTTTACTTAGAACCCCCAAACATTATATATATATATCTATATTTTTTTTTCTTATTGTCCATGGACGGACACAGCTCCTTAAATCTTGACAAGTGGGTTATGTTCCCTGTTTACAGGAGAGGACTAGGCAGAAACATGTTAGATCATTAAATACATGTTACATTAACAGAGTTGAACAGCCCTGCTGTCATGATCCATGTCATGGCTTTGGTCACCTGGTGGTGGCACTGTTTCTCCCAGCAACAGGGGTGCAGTTCCGGTGTCCACCAGCGGGTGTCTCCCATGGGATGGATTCCTCTCTAATTGGGATGAACTGCTACAGGTATATAAGCCCGCCCTGCACTACAATCCAGTGCTTCAGTATTTTTCCTTGTCAGCCTGTTACCTGCCTGATCTGTTAGCTGGACACAACCTGTTCCTGATTTGATCCCTGCCCTGTGCTGGACTTTCCTGATTCGATCCCTGTCCTGGACTCTGCTTCCCCTTGTTCCTCACATCCCTGCTTGACCTGGTATATATGCTCCCACCTTGTATATATTTGTTGATTAGTGGTTTGGGGTTTACTGTGTTATGCTTGCTTGTCTTGGGGGTTTTCCACGATTGTTTTTTCATGTGTGCTTAACCTTTATTAAACGTATACTTTGTCACTATCCTGGTGCCTATTGACTTTAGTGCAGCCCATTGACCTGTTGCCTAGTATCGGATGCCTGTGTAGGCATCCCCTGATACCTGCCCAGGGGGCGGCCCCTCCAGACATAACCCTCCTCACTGCAGCATGCAGCCTCAGTTTCGTTCTGCCTAGCAATGAGAAGGACTTATGGCTCCCTTTGGGCCCAGCGCCCTGAGGAGAAATTTTATTTTATTTTACTTTTTCTTGAAGAATCTTCTTTCAGCTGTCGGCTGAGAGACAAGCTGTACAGATCCCACAGCGCGACTTGCGCGTCTGTACCAAATCACTAGACATGGCCACTAACCTCGACACCCTTGCAGTGGAGACGAGCGTACAGGAGATCCATGCCCTGTGAGGCTCACCTCCTGCAGGGAGCCGAAACACCCCAAGCACAAAGACCAGTCGCTCTGGTAGTCTGTTGTCTGGAATTGCGACAAACTTTTACCCTTTAAAATCTCCATAGGCGATGTTTAAAAATGTCTACAGGTTGCATGTTTTGAGTTAGAGGAGGTCTAGAGAGCTAGAATTATTGCTCTCTCTCTACCAATCGCGGTGATACTTCACATACCCCTTCATATGCGGGCGCTACTAACGTATGTACGTTCGCTCGGTGGGATGGGGCACGTTTCTGGCTCCTAATTTTTTTAGCTGGCTCCTAGATTCCAAGCAAATGTGTCAAGACCTGTTTGCCAATATATAATGCAATTTAAAAAACGATATGGAAAATAAGTATGTAAAATTGCATTGTATAAATCTTTGTAAATTGTTTTTTTTTCAAATGCAGTAATGTTACTATGTATATAATGTTGACGTTTAACCAATTCAGCCCTGTACCATTTTTCAGCTTAAAGACCGGAGGTCTTTTTACAATTTGGCACTGCGTCGCTTTAACTAACAATTGCGCGGTCATGCAACGTGGCTCCCAAAAAAAATTGTCATACTTTTTTTCCCACAAATAGAGCTTTTTTTTGGTGGTATTTGATCACCTCTGCGGTTTTTATTTTTTGCGCTATAAACAAAAATAGAGCGACAATTTTGAAATTAAAACAATATTTTGTACTTTTTGCTATAATAAATATCCCCTCAAAAAGTGCCTTTCCTCAGTTTTTCGCAGTAAGCGTTTATTGGTCGGTTTGCACAAAAGTTATAGCGTTTACAAAATAGGGGATAGTTTTATGTCATTTTTATTAATATATTTTTTTTTTTTTTTTTTTATTAGTAATGGCGGGGATTAGTGATTTTTTTTTTTTTATGGTGACTGCGACAATATGGCGGAAACATCGGACCCCTTTGACACATTTTTGGAACCATTGTAATTTTTACAGCAAGATTACAGGAAGTGGTGATCACTGTCATTGTCACTAGGCTTGTTTACATCAGCATCTCCCCGTTCTAACTCACCGTGAGACGAACGTGGATATCCCCGCGGCAATCGAGTCCGCAGGACCCGTGGTCAGGGTTAACAGAGCTTGGGGCGTGCGAGCGTGCACATCCACAATGCCGCGATCTTAAAGGGGACATACAGGTACGTCCTGCCTGTCTGAGCCATGCTGTTGACGTATATAGTCGTGCTCTGGTCAGCAAGCAGTTAAAGCGGAGCTCCACCCTAAAGTGAACTTCCGCTGATCAGAACCCTCCCCCCCTCCGGTGTCACATTTGACACCTTTCAGGGGGGAGGGGGGTGCAAATACCTGTCTAAAGACAGGTATTTGCACCCACTTCTGGCCACACGTCTCGGGCAAAAGACGTTTTTTTTCCACATCCCGTCTGTCCCCCGTTGTGTGCTGGGAACACTCGGCTCCCAGCACACAGCGGGAGCCAATCGGGGGGCGCAGCGCGACTCACGCATGCACCGTAGGGAACCGGGCAGTGAAGCCGGAGCGCTTCACTTCCTAGTTCCCTCACCGTGGATGGAGGGGGGAGCAGCAGGGTGACGAGCCATCGCTTGTCCTCTGCTGCGGACGCCGCTGGACTCCAGGACAGGTAAGTGTCCTAATATTAAAAGTCAGCAGCTGCAGTATTTGTAGCTGCTGGCTTTTTTTATTTATTTTTTATAAATTGTTTTTATTACGGTATTTTTAAAGTCGTGAGTTACAAAACAAGGCCATAGCATACCCCGGCCGAACATTGCACGTGGCAACGTGCACAAAAAAGAACAGAGATAAAAAATAAAAAAACACAACAAAAACGACAAAACAATTAGTCTTCACACCATTACACTAGGCATACCTAACTACACACTGCCTAGACACCTCTCAGATTGCACATGTCAGGAATATACTAGGAGCTATTGCATCTTGTCAAGCCTCCTCCCATTCCGCAGTAATTGGGTTAGTGGCTGCAGGGGCCCTAGGGAGTAATTACAAATGTCACCTCCTCAATACATTGCCTCCCCTAACTAGCTCAGAATATGGGTCTCAACACGGAGTGTTACAAGTAGGTACCAGCGGAGTTTACCTGAGCAATTATTCCCCAGGGGGCCGGTCATCTGTTGTGGATTCTGAGTCTATCCACAGATGCCAGACTTTTTTGTACTTTTTAGGGCATCCTCGGGACAGATACGTCGCCTTGTAAAGGCGCACAGTTGCATTGACCAACCGCTTCCATGTAGTCAAAGTGGGGGGGGTAGTGGACTTCCACCTCAGGACTATGGCTTTCCTTGCATAAAAAAGAAGGATACCTATGAGAGTGCGTGTGGCCTTAGCAAGTGCCAATTGCTCCACCAGGCCGAGGATGCAGACACTAATTGTTAGGGGAATAGGGATGGTGGTTAGGCCGTGAATAAATTGAGTCACTTCCCTCCAGTAGTCTATAATTTTGGGCCAATCCCAAAATATGTGCGCAAAATCTGCTGGGGTACCAGAGCATCTCCAGCAGCTGGCCGACAGGGTCGGGTAAATGCCATGTAGGCGCTGGGGCGTGTAGTAGATCCTATGGAGGATCTTAAATTGGATCAATTTGTCCCTAGTAGCAACCAGCTGCTGGAATGGATAGTCCCACATATCTTCCCAATCCTCACCATCCAGCTCTCCCGCCTCCGCCCGCCACGTATCGCGGAGACCATCCAGTCCCACCTGAATAGATGGCAGGAGTGTGCGATAATTTTTTTTTAAATATACTGGAACTAACTTCATTAGGTACATGGATGGAATGTGTCAAAAAAGATGCACCTATATACAAATGGTATTTGGATCTACATGCACGATCAGTAAACAGATGCTACCTGTGCATTATTGATCAAGTTCAATATGGGATACGAGCTTGGTCTCGACGGGTTCTGCGAGGTAGGGGCTCAACAGGAGGACTATTCAGTAGATTCCCTTCCATCACTTGAGGGCCGGTCGTACGTGGCGGAGGTGATGTTGAACGCCTGCGACGAGTTCTAGAGTTCATAGCTTCCATTGGTTCTTCTGGAGGTGCAGGTACAGGAATAGCCGGCGATGCAAATTCAGCGTACCAGTCAGGTACTGCAATAAGCGGGAGATTCAATATTTTGCAGAAAGTTGGTAGTTCTTCGGGGGTTTACTCTGAGTAAAGCGGAGCGATTTAGGTGATATTTAAATAGTCCAAATGGCAATTTCCATTTATACCGGATCTATCAGGAATTGAGAATCGCCAGTAGAGGGCGTAAATCTCTCCGGTTTTTGAGAGTGATCGCTGAGAGATCCTGAAATATATATATTTGGTGGTCCTTAAAGAACAGTCGATCGTTCTGACAGGCTTTTTTCAGGATGGATTCTTTTACTTTAAAGTCATTCACAAAACATATAACATCCCTCAGGGATCAGAGTCTTTACCCCTAGGGCGTAAAGCTCTGTGTACTTGCTCCATTAAAATGACAGTGCGTTCAGGACCCTTAAGGATATTGTTGAATACGTCAGAGATGACCTGAGGTAAACTGTCACTGTCAACTGATTCTGGTAGGCCCCGAACCCTCAGGTTGTGACGTCGTCCTCTATTGTCAATTTCTTCCACATGTCGCTGTAAATCGCGAAGTTGGCGATTATGAGAATTAATGCGATAATCAATTCGATCAATAGCCTCTTGTTGTGATACAGCAATTTTCTCTACTTTATCAATCCTCCCCGTCATAAGTTGTAGGTCTGTTTTCAGATCAAATATGGCAGCCGTAACTGGGTTTTTTAATGTCGGCAGCGAACACTAGTAAATCTTGTATGTTCAATTGATGTACTGCCGGCAGAGAATTGTCATTTGATGGTAGGAGTATGTTTAAGGGAGATAGTATAATATCACCTGAAAGCTGAGGAGAAATAGGGTCCGGTGAGGGAGCCGTCGCCATGTTGTTTCTCCGTGTAGTAATCGACTCCGGAATAGACGGGTTTGAATTGGACTCACGTCTCGGGGATCGGGATCGTGAAGCAGTTATTCCGGGATGAAGTTCCCATTATCTGGAGGAAAATTGGTATAGAATACCCCTATATCTGTGCAAATCGGGCTGAGGTATGACAGAGCTCCCAATTTAAGCGGCCATCTTCTTCAGCGGCTAGCCACGCCCCGCCAGCCCCTGAAGATTTTACCCCCTTCCTAACCAGAGCACTTTTTACAATTTGGGAGTTTGTCGCTTTAACTGACAATTGTGCAGTCGTTCGATGCTGTACTCAAGCTAAATTTGCGTCCTTTTTTTCCCACAAATAGAGCTTTCTTTTGGTGGCATTTGATCACCTCTGCGGTTTTTATTTTTTGCACTATAAACAACAAAACAGTGACAATTTTGAAAAAAAAAAATATTTTTAACTTTTTGCTATAATAATTATCCCCAAAAGTTTTTTCAGTTTGGCCCATTATATATTCTTCTACATATTTTTGGTAGCAAAAATCACAAAAAGTGTATATTGGTTGGCATTTTTATTATAATTTTTTCTTTTGCTAGTAATGGCAGTGATCTGCGATTTTTAACGGTACTGTGACAATGTGACGGAGAGATCGCTGTATAAATGGCAATGGTCCCAAAAAGTGTCAAGTCTCCGATCAGTGCTATAAAAATGCACTGATTACTGTGTAAATGTCACTGGCAGGGAAGGGGTTAACACTAGGGGGCAAACAAGAGGTTAAATGTGTGTTCCCTCAGCATGTTCTAACTATGTGGGGATGTGAGTGATTAGGAGTGATTAGGAGGTGTCTTTACATACACAAAGCCCTGTGCTGGCGCTAGTGCACACCATTGTGCGTGGCCGGCGGCTATCGTGCTTGTCGGCCACGCGCATCCCGTAGGATGTACCTGTACGGGATTTCGCCCTGGAGAGCCATTGTGCCGCAGTATATCTGTGTGACACAGTCGGCAACTGGTTAAAAACAAAAGCAAACCTGTATTATATTGCAGCTTGCCAATTCTTGATGTGAGGTTTGCAATAACTTTTAGGCGCTCTATCTTCGATTTTCACCTGTTGATCTGGCCAGAAAGTCTATTGTTTTTCAACAGAACCAGCAGTCCTGCAAATTTATCAATTAACCACTCTGGAAGATTTACCCCCCTTAATGCCTAGGTAATTTTTTGCTATACAGCACTGCCGTACTTTGAAATTTATGGAATTTTTCCCCCTTCATCTTCCAGGACAGCTATTTGGAGAGATGATTGGCTCCACCCTCTACAGGAAATACAAATAAGATACAATTTAAAAGGCCCACCCCTTCCCCTGACCCTTAGTTGTTTTGTGTTTCCAGACACTCCAGGAGTACACACACCGTTATGTTTATTTTCTTTGGTCTGGTAATTATGTTTATTTTCTTTGGTCTGGTAATTGTGGTTATCGGAACCCCCCCCCCCCTTTTTTTTTCGGGTATACAGACTGGCTGTGGGTATGTCTGCTTACTGTCATGTTATGTAAGGAGATTTCCTTTTTGTATGGGTAATTGCATTATTGTTTTTGGAAGAACACAAAAGTGGACTTTATAGGCACTAATCGTGGAAAAAGGTTATTTTATTGATGCAATCCCACACACGGGTTATTGAATCAACAGGGTAACCTAAAGGTATCCGTCCTTTTTGGTTGCAAACTTTTAAGATATTCAGAGGTTTATGATGAGCTTATTACTCCTTCCTCATTAGCCTTATTGTCTATCCTGGGTCCCCTTAAGTCCCAGAAATCTAGCCGCCTTAGATTTTTCTTCTCTGCAGCTAAACAGTTAATTTCCAGGCATTGGAGGAGCACTTCCACTGCCTCAATATCTGCCTGGGTAAACAAAATGAATGACATTGAGGAAATGTAAGCCAGAGGATTTGATAAGTTGAAAAAATTAACTACTCTTTGGTACATCTTGATGCATTATTACTTCCCTAAAAAATTGGGCAACAGAATGAATAAATAAATCTTGGTCTTTTTATTTACACTTTAAGTGAATCCGTGTCCACCAAACTCCCTCTCTTTCTCTCTCTCTCTCATTCTGTTCTTTCTTTTCAATCTTTCTCACTGTTCTTTTCCCTGTTAAAATGTGATAGACCAACAAAAAGTGGCACATCATTTTGAAGTGGAAGGAAAATGATAAATGGTTTCCAACATTTTGTTTAACAAATAAATATCTGAAAGGTGTGGCATGCATTTGTATTCAGCTGCCCTGAGTCAATACTTTGTTGTAATTACAATTACAGCTGCAAGTCTTTTTGGGGATGTCTCTACCAGCTTTGCACACCTAGAGAGAGAGTGAATTTTTTGCCTATTTTTCTTTGCAAAATATCTCAAGCTCTGTCAGATTGGATGAAGATCGTCTGTGAACAGCAATTTTCAAGTCTTGCCACAGAGTCTTAATTGGATTTAGATCTAGACTGGGCCATTCTAAGTCTAATGCCTTGTACGCACAACCGGTTTTCACGACGAGAAAGCTGCCATTTTTTATATTATAGAAAATGTGTAAAAATTGCCCCTAGTGAAAAAAACTTTGGAAAGCTGCTAAACACTACAATTTGACAAAAACTGGGAAAAAACAAAGGAAATAAAGTGTAGCGCTTGTATGAAAGTATAATCTTCCAAATGTGACGTGGTGAACACAAAACCTAATATGTATGACCATATAATAAGTAATGGTTCTAAAACAGGCAAAAATTACCCAATCAGGGAGATCTGATCTCCAAAGTGTACAAAATAATATCAAATTGACACACCATGTGAAAAGTGATGTCTAGGGTAGACAGAGGAATGTTTAATCCTAACAGCAAATAAAGCACAGTTGTGCATATACAAAAAGCAAAACCTAAAACGAGCTGATAGAAGGTAAGTCCTTAAATGAGCTGAAATCCAAAGCAACAAACTATTCTTCAGATCGATGGCTCAATGGAGGAGTTCTGGTCCACAGTGCTTGTATGAAGTCCCAATAGGTATGGTGCGATAACAAAATGTCACCCGGGAGTGCCTTCACCAGTGGGCAAGGGGAGAATTAAATACTATTACCGTCATAGGTGGATCCAGCTTACCGTACGGTGGTGGATCGGCAATGCTTAATCACACCAAATGGCAAACCGAACTGGAACCATGAGACGTCACCTCCTTTGGCCGGCAAGCTTATGAGTATTCCAACGACAAAATCCGATATTGGTCCGTCAAACCGATGTTGCAATTCAGCAGGAATTATAATGGGGCATATGGAAAGAATAAAGCCTCCACATAGTGTAATATTGGCAAAAATGGCAAAATGTATTTAAAATTATTTGCCAAATAACAAAACCATGAAGCAAAAGTCCACAATGTATAAAATATAAAAATGTGCAAATAGCAAAATTGCAAAAAATGTTTTCAAAAAGCACATAAAAAGGTTAGCAGATAAAAAAAAATGAATAAAAGGAGCAGAGAGGATGGTACTAGCGTGGCAGGGCAGCTGGTGCTGGAGTACAAACCCGACACGTTTCGTCTAATATGACATCAACTGGGGTGTACGACAGCCAGTTACCTCCACGGTTATATAGGGAAACCATTAATTACATGTGCGTCCTATCTTCTAGTGCACTTGCTAGTCCACCTCTAGAGGCAGAGCTTACACTGGGTGTCATGGATAGTCCTCTCAATGAGCAACCAATCGCCTCGGTCGTAGTTTACAAAGGAATAGAATATATGGAGTGGATACCTTTTTGAGCAAGGTACATAGACGACATTCTCCTCCTATGGAAGGGTAATCGACAATCACTTGATGCATTCAAGTTTTTTCTGAATGACAATCAGGTCAGCATTAAGTTATCTCACGCGGCAAGTTTCAACAGTATACATTTTTTGGACCTAGAAATTTTCTCCAGTGGTGGCCAATTGGCGACGAGGACTTTTTTCAAACTAACACAACAAAACGGATATATTCCGACAGACAGCTGTCACCATACGGCCTGGTTGAAATCAGTGCTTCGGAGCCAATTATTGAGAATTAGACGCAATTGCACCAATCTCTCAGATTTTTAACATCAGGCCACTGTTCTGAAGGCTAGATTTGTTGATAGGGGATATTCACCCTCTGTGATAGACAAAGAAATTGAACAGATTACAGACAGAAATTCTTTATTGCTAGAAAATCCCAAACCAATACAAAATTCGAAAGACAAGTGGTCTTTCTTTACAACTTTCTCAGTGTAGCATAGACAAATTAACCACTTAAGGACCGCCTACTGCACATTTACGTCGGCAGAATGGCACGGCTGGGCACATCAACGTATATATACGTTGGTTTTAGTACCCAGCCGTGGGTCGCGGGCGCGCGCCCGCGGGGCGCGCCCCCGCGACCCGGTCCGAAGCTCCAGGACCGGGATTCGCGGACCCGATCGCCGCTGCAGTGCGGCGATCCGTCCCTGGAGCGGAAGAACGGGGAGAGCCGTGTGTACACACGGCTTCCCCGTGCTTCTCTGTGGCCGGAGCATCGATCGCGTCATCCCTGTAATAGGGGGACGCGATCGATGACGTCACACCTACAGCCACACCCCCCTACAGTTGTAAACACACACATTAGGGCACACATTCCCTACAGCGCCACCTGTGGTTAACTCCCAAACTGCAACTGTCATTTCCACAGTAAACAATGCAATTTAAATGCATTTTTTGCTGTGAAAATGACAATTGTCCCAAAAATGTGTCAAAATTGTCCGAAGTGTCCGCCATATTGTCGCAGTCACGAAAAAAATCGCTGATCGCCGCTATTAGTAGTAAAAAAAAAAAAAAATTATAAAAATGCAATAAAACTATCCCTTATTTTGTAAACGCTATAAATTTTGCGAAAACCAACCGATAAACGCTTATTGTGATTTTTTTTACCAAAAATATGTAGAAGAATACGTATCGGCCTAAACTGAGGAAAAAAAATGTTTTTTTATATATTTTTGGGGGATATTTATTATAGCAAAAAGTAAAAAATATTGCATTTTTTTTTTAAATTGTCGCTCTATTTTTGTTTATAGCGCAAAAAATAAAAACCGCAGAGGTGATCAAATACCACCAAAAGAAAGCTCTATTTGTGGGAAAAAAAGGACGCAAGTTTTGTTTGGGAGCCACGTCGCACGACCGCGCAATTGTCTGTTAAAGCTACGCAGTGCCGAATCGCAAAAACCCCTTGGGTCATTTGCCAGCGTATTGGTCCGGGTCTTAAGTGGTTAAAGACATCTTCCAAAAAACACTGGAAAACTACCAAGTTTTGGGTCCATCACTCCCCGATAGGGCAGGTGTAACCTATAGAGGAGCTCCTTCCTTGAGAGGTACGGTGAGCTGGATCTACCTGTGACAGTAAAAGTATTTAATTCTCCCCTTGCCCACTGGTGAAGGCACTCTCGGATGACATCTTGTTATCGCACCATACTTATTGGGACTTCATACAAGCACTGTCTATACTGTGGACTAGGGGTGCAACGGATCAAAAAACTCATGGTTCGGATCGTTCCTCGAATCAGCAGTCACGGATCGGATCACTTTTCGGATCAGCAAAAAAAAAAACAGTGACCCCCCTGACCCCCCCCCCCCCAAGTAGTACAAGCACATGGTGACCCCCCCCCCCAAGTAGTACAGGGACACGGTGACCCCCCCAAGTAGTACAGGCACACAGTGACCCCCCCAAGTAGTACAGGCTTACAGTGACCCCCCCAAGTAGTACAGGCACACAGTGACCCCCTAAGTAGTACAGGCACACAGTGACCCCTCCCCCCAGTAGTACAGGCACACAGTGACCCCCCAATTAGTACAGGCACACAGTGACCCCCCTCCCCCCCATAGTACAGGCAGACAGTGACCCCCCCTCCCCCCATAGTATAGGCAGACAGTGACCCCTTACCCCCGTAGTACAGGCAGACAGTGACCTACCCCCACCCCCTCCGTAGTACAGGCACACAGTGAGCCCCCCCGTGCAAACCTCAGATCAGATAGCGGCGTGTGTGTCCCTTGAGCGCGGGCTTCTCCTCCTCTGTGGGTGTAAACAGAGAGGAGGGGCCACCGCCGGGTGTACCAAGATAGCCGCGGCTCCGGAGCTAGGCCGAAGCCGCGGCCTTTCCTAATGCTATGGCCGCGGCGGTAGTCCGCGGATCGCATAGCGTGCCAATCCGAAGGGGGTGACCCGTTCGGATCACGGATCAACCGTGATCCGTTGAACCCCTACTGTGGACCAGACCTCCTCTATTGAGCCATCGATCTGAAGAGTAGCTTGTTGCTTTGGATTTTAGCCTATTTAAGGACTTGCCTTCTATCAGCTCTGGCTGTACGTATAATGCTTTTTCATTTTTCGTTTTGGGTTTTGCTTTTTGTATATGCATAACTGTGCTTTATTTGCTGTTTTGATACCCTAGACATCACATGGTGTGTCACTTTGATATTTTGTACACTTTGGAGATCAGATCTCCCTGATTGGGTAATTTTTGCCTGTTTTAGAACCATTACTTATTACATGGTCATACATATTATTGGGTTTTGTGTTCACCACATGTTACTTTTTGGAAGATTATTCTTTCATACAAGCGCTACACTTTATTTCCTTCATTTTTTATATTGGTTGAGAAAACCGGTCGTGTATATGCTCCCTAGCAGTTTTCTTGACGAAAAAACTGCCCCGCCAAAAAATTGAAACCAGCGCTCTTTTTTCTCGTTGTTTTTCCCGTCCGTCTTTTTCCCGTCGTGAAAAACGCCTGTATGTATGCTTTTCCGAGTGGGAAAAAAACATGCATGCTCAGAATCAAGTGTGAGACGGGAGTGCTCGTTCTGGTAAAACTAGCGTTCAGAATGGAGATGGCACATACGTCACGCTGTAAATTATTGTCTTGTTTAATGCAGCGCATTTTTTTCTTCTTTATAATTCTACAATAATTTATTTTGCTGCTGATATTCACACAGAGTTATTGTCAGGTCACCTGTGGTCAGATGACAAGTGCACCCTGTTGGAGGCAGGCATGTGCCACGAGGTAGTGAACCCAGTAGCAGACTGCTACGGAAGGACCACAGAATGGATATGCGAAGAGGTTCACTGGGGCACAAACTGAGTCTAAGATCAAGTTTGGTATTCACCAGAGCCTCTAGTGGTGAGGATGGCCTTTGCTGCAACTGGATCCAGGTCGCGGCCCCTGGAGTCCCCTAGGTCACGCTCCCTAGGGAGAAAGGGGAGCCAGTCACTCAGGACACAAGGAATAGTGAAGGGTAAGCCGAGGTTGGGGCAACAAGCAGACGACGATAACCAAGGGACAGGCCAAGGGTCAGGGTCACAGGCAAACAGGTATATTAAGGTAGCACACGGCAAGCAGGAACACAGGCCAAGGGTCAGGGTCACAGGCAAACAGGTATATTAAGGTAGCACACGGCAAGCAGGAACACAAAGCTAACACACAACATTGATCAGCAAAGCAGACCTGCAGTGCACAAGTTAATATAGAGTTCCTGGGATGGCCTGGGGTGGAGCCATACAGTGAGGAGAGATGATAAAAGGAAGCCAGATAAGAGAGTCAGGCCTCTAATGCAGTGGTCATCAACCTTGTCCTGCAGGGCCCACTAACAGGCCATGTTTGCAAGATAACTGAAATACATCACAGGTGATCTCATTTGCTGCTCTAGTGATTGCAGTATTCTAGTCTGCATCTCCCCAAGGTAATACATAAAACCTGGCCTGTTAGTGGGCCCTGCAGGAATGGTTGATGACCACTGCTCTAATGAATACATGGAGGAAAAGGTAAGCTGCCAGACATTATTGCATATCAATGACAGTTATGACAAACTTTTTTCTTTCTTATTTCTCGGTATCTCATGAATAATCATTTTTGTTTTAAATCCAGATCTCAATAACCTCCTTTTTATTTTTTTTATTTTTTTTTTAAATAAATGTTAATGAAGATCTTATTTTTTAGTTTTTATGTTGAAAATATTTTAGAAGGATCTCCATATTTTTTTGTTTCATTTTAGTGTAGCAAGTTACCACAACAACATTATTTTTTCTCATTTATATTTTTTTCTCAAGGAGGTTTGTTGGTGTCCCTTGTTAATTTGACATTGTATTTTTGAAATGTCCCTGCCTACACAAAAGCAAATTTTTCTTTTTGAATCAAAACACATGGTCAAGTATTAACTGTAAACATAAATTCCATTTATTCTGGCTAATAAATTAAAGATGAAGGCAATGCTGAAGAACCTGCTTCATTAGTTGGAAGATCAATCTGGTTCTGGACTCCCGGAGGTCAGGAACAGTAGCAGGTGAGATATGTCCCCAGTCTGTGTTACTACAATAGCCTGTGCCTTCTGTCAGACCATCTCGAAGCAAGGCTATCACTTCCTTGTCTTCCTTGTAACCTTCCCTCCAGCCTTCTCTGTAGCCTTCCTTCCACGCTTCTTCGGAGGCTGTGTCTCTGGAGGTGAGCTTGGGCCAGGAGGAGGGGTGACCTCCGCAAGTTCCGCGTATTGGCTCAGCTAGCCCATCAACCCCCTGTTAATGACTTTGCAAATGAGGGTCTCACTCAGGAGACGTTGGCCCATCTCCATTTTTGTCATTTTGGCTGCCATGAAGGCGCCATAGCCCTCTTCAGCTGTGGGGGGCTCTCTGAGGGCAGCAGTAGTCTCCCTAATGAGAGCAAGTGTTTCCTCCTCGTTCTGCCTACCCCTCCTGGCCCTTCTGGTTTGAAGGCAGAGGGGAGGAATCTGGGATCTTGTGCTGGGCCCTGCAACCTCCTAGCTGGTGCTGGGCCCTGCCACCTCCTGGCTGCCGCTCACCCCTGCCTCCTCCTGGCTCACAATTTTTCCACCCCTGGCTGAGCTCTCCCTGTGTAAAATGAAACAAGGGACATATATTTATTTTTGGCTTTTTCAATCACACACATTTTTCAGCTCTTGGCTGTTGCAAATTTATTGATCATAAATAGCAAATACAATCATTCTGACCCCAGCATTTTTCCTTCTTGTCCATTACTGTCTATTGATATGTCAAACACTTTTTTTTCAAACAATAATTTTTGAGCAAGAGTAAATTATTTTACACCATATTTTTTAGTACAAGTAATCTACTATACCGGGCTCCATATGTCCAGATCCGGTTCTTCCAGGATCTTAGGTTGTTCCTCCAAAGAAGACTCAGCTGGGGTGGAGGGCTGGCTGGAGGGAAGGCTGGAGCAGCGGCTGAAGGGAAGGGAATAGTAGAAAGGGATTCCTTGATGACTTCCAGATGGTTGTCTAAATTTTCTGTAGTACCACAGACTGGGTACATATACATTCTCTGCTGCTGCTCCTGACCTCATTGATTCCAGGACCATTTTGTGCTCCTTCCTATATGTGCCCCTAATGGTCTCAATTTTTGTTTTCACATGGATGGTGGCTGTGGGGATTTGTGTCTTGACAAATTTAAGCAGGGTCTCCAGTGCTGCCTTCCTGGCTCCCCCTTTTTTTTTTTATTATTATTATTATTTAATTTGTTTTTTGTTTCCCACAGAGCAGGCACCTCCCTCCACCTGTCCAGGAACTCGGACATAAATTCATTCTCCTTGAAACAATAAATTATTTCTGCAAGTCAAAACACAAGACAAAAATACTAATGTCAGTCAAGACTCTCCTAATCTTTATCACCATAACTTTCTCCGCCCCTTCTCGCTCGTTGCAGTGGTAGACCACAATGGCGGAGAGACAACAGGTGGCTGTTATCAGTACCTCCAATGAGGAGGAAAGTCCGGAGGAACAAACGCCCCGATCCCGGACATACAAGGCCTCAAACATGGCTTTCGAAGAGATGGTGGAGATGGTCTCCATTTTGAAGATGGTGGATTATGGGCCGTACAAAACACCAAATCTGCGCAAGGCCAAAATTATGGAAAAAGTGGTGAAAACTCTTCACAAAAAATTTGGGTGAGTAGATCTACAGAATAGCTGTGGAAACGGTAGTCTGACCTCGAGCTGAGGGAGCTGGATCAAAACAGGAGGATAAAGAAAGTTCTTGGAAAAAGTGTTTTACTATGATTATTATTACTTGCATGTTGCTGCATGAGCTTTTCTGGAATGTTAGACAATTAACCACTTAAGCCCCGGACCAAAAGGCAGCTAAAGGACCAGGCCCCTTTTTGCAAATTGGCACTGCGTCGCTTGAACTGACAATTGCGCGGTCGTGCGACGTGGCTCCCAAACAAAATTGGCGTCCTTTTTTTCCCACAAATAGAGCTTTCTTTTGGTGGTATTTGATCACCTCTGCGGTTTTTATTTTTTGCGCTATAAACAAAAATAGAGCGACAATTTTGAAAAAAATGCAATGTTTTTTTTACTTTTTGCTATAATAAATATCCCCCAAAAATATATAAAAAAATACTTTTTTCCTCAGTTTAGGCCGATACGTATTGTTCTACCTATTTTTGGTAAAACAAATCGCAATAAGCATTTATCGGTTGGTTTGCGCAAAATTTATAGCGTTTACAAAATAGGGGATAGTTTTATTGCATTCTTCTTTTTCTCAAGTCGTCTTCCAGGACAGCCTCTGAGACCTTGGGCTCCTCCCTCCGGGACAGGAAACACACACCCCCAATCTTTAAAGTCCTGCCTTCAGGCCTCCTTCTCCAGTTATTTTGTGTTTCCCACCGGAAGGGAAGGAGCACGCAAAGGAACAGAGGCTGCCTTGATGACACCTAGACGGTTTTCTTTCCCTGGTCTGGGCACCCCCCTGTCCTATTGGGAAGGGAGGGCTGCTGCTCCCCGGATGCTGCCATCAAAGCTCATAGGAGCCGGACCTCCGTTGACGGCAGTCCCAGCTCCCCTCTGCACGGTACCTTGGCCTGGGGACTTCTCCGGGGCGAGAGACGCCATTCGGGTCCTTCATTCGGCTGGGATCCGTGCGGGGCGTGGCGGCGGTGAGAGACGCTGGCTGGCCACGAGCGGTCGCACTTCCTCATTGAGGGGCGGTCCTGCGTTCCAAAGGCAGGAAGTGACATGCACTTCCGGCGGAACGGCGTCATCGGAGGGCGCCGTGGGGACAGTTCCGGTCTTCAGTTTAAACGGCGCAGCGCGGGGAGATCAGACACCGGAGCCAGGTTCAGAGCTCGGCGAGGCCGTTAGCAGAACCAACGGCATGGAGGAGGCGACACAGGCTTCAGACGCCAGTGCGACAGGCTCCGGGGCCTCCCAGGTAAGGGGCGAGGGCAGGCCTTTTCTTACCAGGGGGGGCTAGTTACCCGTTTTTTTGTGGGGTACAGCATGTCCCTCCCGGGGCGGAGAGCTTCTGGAGAGGGTCGGGGCACTTCCTCTACTGAGCCAGCACAGTGGTGTGTGTGGGTGGTCAGTGGGTCTTACTATTAAATGTCTGTTTTTTGGTCCTTGTTTTTCTGTTAGGTTAAAACCCAGGAAAGGACTCAGACGCCCAAGAGGAAGTGTGCCGTGTGCGGGACAAAATTGAGTTTAAATTGAAAAAAAACATTATGTCCTGAGTGTGTCAGTAATCTTGTAAAAGATGATCCCATGTCAGAATGTCAAAAACTTTTTTCTACGGTTAAGACCGAGCTGTCTTCCACTTTCCAGTCCTTTAGGGGAATGATGGATAGGCTCCAGGGACCCATCCCCCTTACCAGGGCAGATAGTGCTCCCTCACTGTCAGAAGCCGTAGAGACGGAGGCAGTACGGGATGGGGAAGATCGTAGTTTTCCCGGCTCAGGGTCCCCTTCTCAGTTGGACTCAGAATCAGGCTCTGACATGGAAGAATCCTCCAGGGGGGCTAGATATAAGTTGTCCTTGGAGGACGTAGGTGATGTGTTAAAAGCCATCTATGACACACTGGAAATCAGGGAGGAACCAGTAGTGCTTTCTAAACACGATCAGATGTATCAGGGTGGTGTGCAGAAGGCCAGGGTATACCCCGTACACAAGTAGATACTATCTTGCTGGAGTGGGAACAACCAGAAAAGCAGCCATTTTTTTCAGGTAGTCTTAAAAGGAGGTTTCCTTTTGAGACTAGTGAGGAGCATCCTTGGAATAAAGTTCCAAGGTTGGATGCTCCTTTAGCTAGACTGTCCAAAAAGACAGACTTAGCATTTGACGACATGGGGTCATTAAAAGATCCCATGGATAAGAGAGGAGATGTGTTACTTAAGAGAGCATGGGACACTGCCTCCATAAGTTTAAAGCCAGCCTTAGCAGCCACCTGCGTGGCTAGAAACCTCGAATGCTGGCTGACTCAACTTCAGTCTCATATTTCTGCCGGTACCTCTAGGCAGCAGATCCTGAGATCCTTTCCACTTCTTTTCAAGGCTGTGGGGTTTTTGGCTGACGCCTCTTCTGAGTCTGTCAGGCTAGCAGCTAGGTCAGCGGCATTGGTCAATGCGGCCAGAAGGGCGGTATGGCTTAAGACTTGGTCGGGAGATGCAGCCTCTAAGCTCAGGCTATGTGGACTCCCGTTTTCGGGTGATCATCTTTTTTTGGATCTGGCCTCCAGCAGGCGTTGGAAAGATCCCAGGACAGGAAGAAGTCCTTTCCAGAAAAGAAAAAGAAGCCCGAAACAAAGCGTTTTTTTCGGGGGCAAAACGAAAAAGACGTTCGTCCCAAGAAGCACTGGGCAGGCCATAAGGGGCGAGGTAGAGGAGTAATTTTATTTAATCCTCCTCAGCCCCCCCCTAAGACCCAGTGACGTCTTGGTCCCTGTGGGAGGAAGATTGGGGGGCTTCCTACCACAGTGGAAAGAAGCCACAAAAAGTCTGTTTGTGCTAGACATAGTGGAGAACGGTTACAGGCTCGAGTTCAGTACTCTTCCCCCGTCAATGTTTTTACTTACCCAGCTTCCCAGAGACCGGGAGAAGGCGGAGGCTCTGGGATTGCTTTTAGGGGAACTGTTGGACCAGAGGGTCTTAACACCAGTGCCAAGGAAGGCCTGGGGGTGTACTCGCATGTGTTCGTTGTGAGAAAACCCTCGGGAAAATTCCGACTTATCCTAAACCTTCGTCCCCTAAACAGGTACGTAAAGTACAAACGGTTCAGGATGGAATCCATCTATTCGGTGACCAACTTTCTTTTCCAGGGTTGCTTTATGGCAACAATGGATCTCAGAGATGCGTATCTGCACATACCGATACATGCTCAGTTTCAAAAATTCCTGAGACTGGCGGTAAAAAGGGGTCCGTTGATGACCCATTTTCAATTCAGGGCCCTTCCGTTTGGCCTGTCTTCCTCCCCCAGAGTATTTACCAAGGTCTTGGCGGAGGCTTTGGCCCCACTGAGAATCTGGGGCGTTCTGGTGATACCCTATCTGGACGACCTCCTGTTCATCGCTCCCACCAAGCAACAGCTGGGAGAGGACCTACAGGAGGCTCAGGTCTTCCTTCAGTCCCTGGGTTGGCTAATCAATCGGGAAAAATTCCAGTTATCCCCCTCTCAGGAAGTGGTGTATCTGGGGTACAGGATCTCCTCCGTAGAGAGAAAGATTTTCCTTCCTGGGGAGAAGATCCTAAAAGTACAGCAAGCAGTGGCCCGACTTCAGACCAATCTGACAGTCTGGGTCAGGGAAGTCATGAGGGTTCTCGGGCTTATGTCGAGCTGCTTCCCGGCAGTCCCATGGGCAAGGCACCATCAGCGGCGGTTGCAGAACCATATGCTGAGACACTGGGACGGGGCAAGGGAAAGTCTGGATATCCCCTTGTCCATCCCAGTCAGCGTGAAAAGAACGCTATGGTGGTGGCGGTGTCAGGCGAGCCTGGAAAAAGGTCTGCCTTGGATAGTACCTGCTACCTTGATTATAACTACGGACGCCAGCGTATCAGGTTGGGGGGCCCACTTAGAAGGGGAGTTGGCCCAGGGGTCCTGGTCCATAGTGGAAGCCCGTCAGTCTTCCAACCAGAGGGAGCTCCGGGCGGTTCTAAGGGCCCTAAAAGCCTTTCACCTACGGATATTAGGTCGCCATCTCCAAATAAGGTCGGACAACGCGACAACTGTTGCTTATATAAACAAGCAGGGAGGTACAAAGAGTCCGCCTCTTCAGGCCATATCAGACAGTCTGTTCGCATGGGCCGAAAGAAACCTAGCCTCAGTGTCCGCAGTCCACCTAAAGGGAACCCTAAACACCCTAGCCGACTTTCTCAGCCGGCAAGTGGTGAGCCAAGACGAGTGGTCACTCAATGGGGAGGTATTCAGGAAGATCTCGGCACAGTGGGGAGTACCGGAAGTGGATCTTTTTGCTTCGGGGAAGAACAGGAAGACAACAGCGTTCTTCTCCGTCCACCCTCAGGATCAGGCCCTGGGGATAGACGCCTTTTCCCATCCTTGGCACTTCAGTCTGGCATATGCCTTTCCCCCGATCAGGCTAATACCCAGGGTTCTTCAGAAATTTCTCTCGGAACCCACAGATCTGATTATGATAGCACCATATTGGCCAAAGAGACCGTGGTTTACCAACCTGAGGAAACTGGCCATATACCCACCGTGGGTCCTTCCGAACAGGGAGGACTTGATTTCCTTGGGACCAGTCCGGCACCCACAGGTAGAGAGCTTAAATCTCACAGCGTGGTATCTGAGGAACTGCTGCTCAGAGCGCACGGATTCTCAGATAAGGTAATTAAAACCTTGCTGAAATGCCACAAGCCGGTAACACGGGCCATTTACGCTAAGGTCTGGAAAAGGTTCAGCTCCTGGCTAGCAGAACGGAATCGGGACCAAGCAGACATACCAGTGATACTGGAGTTTCTGCAGGCAGGGGTAGACTTAGGACTGTCAGTCAGCACCCTCAAGGTTCAGACATCCGCCTTAACCTTGTTTCTGGAGACCCCGCTCCAGCAAAATCGGTTTATCAGAAATTTCTTTAAGGCCCTGGCTAGGTCCAAACCCATTAAAGTTAAAGCCTGTCCCTCTTGGGACTTGTCTCTGGTTCTAAGGGCCCTGAGAAAACAACCCTTTGAACCCCTGGAGCAATCTTCCTTGAAAGATATAGTTCTAAAAAACAGTTTTTTTGATAGCGATCACTTCGGCCAGGAGGGTCAGTGATTTACAAGCCCTATCCATTAGGGAACCTTTTTTGTTAGTTTTGGAGGATAGAGTTATCCTGAAAACTGATCCTAGCTTTCTTCCGAAAGTATCTTCTTTATTTCATAGGGCGCAGGACATTGTCCTTCCGACCTTTCAGCCCCCTTCAGAGGGTGATGAAGGGGGGTCTTTTTCTTTAGACGTTAGGAGAAGTCTTTTGATTTATTTAGGGGCCACCAAAGAGTTTAGGCGCTCCGATTCACTTTTCGTTAATTTTGCGGGTGTCCGTAAAGGTCACAGGGCATCGAAATCATCTATTGCAAGATGGCTGAGGATGGCTATTTGCCAAGCATACCAATCTGAGGGTAAACAACCACCTGTGGTAAAAGCACACTCTACACGTGCAGTGGCAACATCCTGGGCAGAGAAGGCCGGAGCCTCCCCGGAGGACATCTGTAAGGCGGCAACATGGTCTTCGTTTTCTACGTTTGCGAAGCATTATCGCTTGGATCTGCTCTCTCGCAGAGAACAAACCTTTGGAAGGACAGTTCTCCAGGCAGTAACCCAACCCAAAAAAAAAAAAAAAGGGGTAAGTGTTTCTTGCTTATCATCTCAGAGGCTGTCCTGGAAGACGACTTGAGAAAGATGGAGTTAGGCTTACCGGTAACTCTGTTTCTAGGAGTCATCCAGGACAGCCGGAATTTTGTTCTTTGTTTTTCCCACCCGGTATTGATACAGGTACGGGGACTGTGGAACTAACGATGTCAGAGTATTTTATGTCTTTCAGGGTCTTCCGGTGTTCTCAAATAACTGGAGAAGGAGGCCTGAAGGCAGGACTTTAAAGATTGGGGGTGTGTGTTTCCTGTCCCGGAGGGAGGAGCCCAAGGTCTCAGAGGCTGTCCTGGAAGACTCCTAGAAACAGAGTTACCGGTAAGCATAACTCCATCTTTTTTTTTTTTACTACTAATGGCGGTGATCAGCGATTTTTTTTTTTTTTTTTTTTTTTTTTTTTTTTTTTTTCGTGACTGCGACATTATGGCAGACACTTCAGGCAATTTTGGGACAATTTTCATTTTCACAGCAAAAAATGCATTTAAATTGCATTGTTGTGGAAATGACAGTTGCAGTTTGGGCATTAACCCCATCAGCGCCCCCTGTGGTTATGTGTTCCCTAATGTGTGTTTACAACTGTAGGGGGTGTGGCTGCAGGTGTGACCTCATCGATAGTGTCATCCCTTTTTATAGGGGGGACTAGATCGATGCAGCCGCCACAGTGAAGCACGGGGAAGCCGTGTTTACACACGGCTCTCCCCGTTCTTCAGCTCCGGGGACCGATTCCCGCACTCCTGGGCGATCAGGTCCGCGAGTCGCGGGCGCGCACCCGTGACCCACCGCTGGGTAGTAGTACAGGACGTACCTGTACGTGGATCTGCCCAGCTGTGCCATTCTGCCGACGTATATGTGCAGGAGGCGGTCCTTAAGTGGTTAAAGAGGTTGTAAAGGTACTCCACACCAGGGAGAAAGCCTTGCATTACTGTGTGGAGTTACAGACAGAAGAATAGGAAGTGGGGATTTTTTGGAAGAAATTAGGACATTTAAAAGCAAAATCTAAGGATGAGGTAAGTGAAGGAGGACTGCACCTTTAAAGATGGTAACTTTCATGTTCGCGGGCACAGTAATCGTAGTCGTAGTACACATTGTTTGTTCGCTCACTAATAATACAATCTTTTTGCCAGATGCAGGGTTAACTAAATTTGCACATGCCTATTTATTGTAGAAGATTTTTTTTAACAATGTTGTCTAGATGTGTTGGAAACTACATTTAAATACTATGGGCCAGATTCACGAACACTTGCGCTGGAGTATTTGGATATGCGCCGCGTAACTGTGCTGATGCGCCGACGTTTCTATGTGCCCGTACCCACCAAACTAGATGCGCCCAATAACGGCTCATTTGCGACCGGCGGAACGTTCCGACGCCAGAGTATCGTCAGCGTTTATTTTCGCTGGGCGCATCAGTCGCGCCCATTGATTTCCCCTGCAAATATGCAAATGAGGGATTTTTCACAATTCACGAACGGATTAGCACCATACGCTGGCTACATGCGCCGCGCGTATCTGGTCCGTCCGGCGCAAAGTTATTTCTACAAAAGGCTGCTTTATCTTTACTCCAGACGGTCACAGGTCAGCAGGAGAGCAGCTACAGCAGCGTTACCGACGATAGGAGCTAGCTGAGCACCCCCACTTGCAAGGACAACACCTCTGTGTGCCAACATGCCAGGGGCAATTGTGGTCCTAGAACTACTGATGGGTCCCCTGGAACCAAGAAGGCGGGCACGTGAGAGGATATACCGCACACGTATGAACCTCTTTGGCATGGGGGATGAGGAGGTGTATCGCCTATTCAGATTCAGCCCAGATGCAATACTTGAACTAACCACAACCCTGCAGGATGACATCACCAGCCCAACACACCGATCACAAGCAGTGCAGCCACTGGTGAAGGTCCTGGCAACACTTCATTTCCTTGCAAGTGGATCATTCCAGCGTACAAGTGGAGTGGTGGCTGGGATGTCACAATCCTCCGTGAGCAGATGTGTGCACCAGGTTGTCCCTGCAATCCTCAGACGCATGTCCAACCAGTTCATCAGACCAACCACTGAGGAGCTGCGGCTGAAGGCAATGACAGATTTCTACAGCATTGCCAGATTCCCACGCACCATCGGGGCCATTGATTGCACACATGTGGCCCTACAGCCCCCCAGTGCCACAGAGCACATATACCGCAATCGGAAGCATTGGCACTCCATCAACGTACAGGTGATAGCCGATGCCCAACGCCTCATATGGCACGTCCGTGCCAAACACCCCGGGTCCAGCCATGACAGTTTCATATACCGTCAGAGCCCCATCCCAGCAGAATTTAACCAGAATATGTATGGGGACAGCTGGCTGGTTGGTGAGTGACAAGGGAGTCAGGCATGACTATCCCCTCCCGTGATGCACAACAGAAATCGCACATGCATGACTAACATTCTCCTGTCTTTTACCTTACAGGTGACTCTGCATATGCATTGGGACCCCATCTAATGACTCCTTTCCGGAACCCCCAAACCAGAGGAGAGAGAAAATACAATGAAGCACACATCAAAACCCGTGCAGTGGTTGAGCAAACATTTGGGCTCCTGAAGTCCCGTTTCCGATGCTTGGATAAGTCTGGGGGGGCCCTATTGTATTCCCCTACCTTTGTGTGTCAGATCATCGGTGCATGTTGCATACTACATAACTTTGCTATGAAAAAAGGCCTGCATATTGACATACGTGATGACCTGACCCCCGACCCACACAGTCCCCACCTGCCAGAGGACACCCAGTCTGCTGATGGAAGAGCAGTCAGGAGGGTCCTCGCCGTAGGCATCTTTGGACACTAAACCAAAACATTAATAACACAGACAGTGCACGCGTGTACACCACTGATGTCCCTAGATCACACACACCACATGCACATCGCATTGGATTAGCCCAAGTCCAGCATGTAGGAGTTGGGAGCAGTAACGCCGCGTCAAGGCCCCAATGATGTCACTGTCCATTCACACACCTTTCACACATCATTCATTCAGCCGTGGGGTTCACTTCACCACCACGGCCGAGGGTGACACCCCTTACTTTCAGGAGTGCCACCCTCTCACATTCACACACCATTCACACTGTCCCCTGCACTCCTGACCGTGTGCAGTACAAAAAGAAATTATAAATATCATATCCTGATCATTAAAAGAAAAAAAATCTCATAACCTGAGAAAAATAAAAAATAAACTCATGACCTGAGTATGTCAAAAACAATAATATAAAACCAGAAAAAAAAAAAGGCCTCATCGGGGATGCCGGGGGCTTCTTCTGGGGGCCCCTCTCTGGCTCCGCAGCTGCCTGGATGGAGTGGGTGGGGGTGGGGGGGCATCTGGAGGTGGCTGATCCCCAGGTGGGCCACTCCTGGCAGGTGTGGCCTGCGTGCCCTCCAAGGCCCTGGCTATCCGTCCAAGGTATGTGTTCGTCTGGGCCTGCATCCGGAGCTGACGGGTCACCTGGTAATGCTGGGCCCGCCGACTCAGCCTCCCCTGCTCCCGGATGGCAGCACTGTTCCCATGGATGGCAGCAGTGTTGGCCTGGACGGCTGCAGTGAGGTGCCTTATATCCCCCTGCACCTCCCCCAAAGTGGTGACCACTGCAGCGCAGTTGCAGCTGACATCCTGCACTGCGTTGCTGAGGTTGGCAACGGAGCCCAGGCTGTCAGCCACTTTCTCCAAGTGCACCGCTATGGCCCCCATCTGTTCCGTCTGCCTGGCGTGATCCCTCGCCAACTGGTCCTGGACACCATCAGACACCCCCCTGGTCTTCTGGGTCGCCTTCCTGGGGCCAGAAGATGGATGTCCTCGGGTGGAAGGTGTCGCCCTTGAGGGGCTTCCAAGGATGGGGGAGGGGACGACAGACGGGCCAGGAGAAGGGGAGGAGACAGACAAGACTAATGAAAAGTCCTGCTCTGCCACAGCAGGATCCTCCACAACCACCTCGGCAGGTGTGGTGTGGCCACTCTCCTCCTCCACAACCTCTTCACCACCCAGTGGCTCGGGCACATGATGGCGTGGGGGGGATGGGGTGGAATGCAGGCTGACAGATGATGGCCCAGCTCCGTCATCTGTGGATGACACAAAGCAGACACATGTTGGTGGTCCCACACACTTGGCACATGTCCCCCCCCCCCCAAATGCAAAACAACAAATAGGGGATTATAAAACACTTACCTGTCCTTGTGCCTTCCTCCACGGAGTCATAGCCTGCGACCCCCTCCACCTGCTCCCTCTCCAGGCAGCGAGCAACCACCTCCTCCTCTGCGGTCAGGGTGACAGGACATGGGGGACCACCACCTGTGCCCCTCTCATACCTCCTGATGGAGGCCACCTTGTCCCTCACCTTGCGCCGCAGGTCGTTTATTTTCTTTTGTATGTCCCCAGCAGTCCGGGTGGAGTAGCCCAGGACATTGACCCTGGCAGCAATCGACTCCAGGATGCCCTGCTTCCTCTCCCGGCTGGTCTTCCGGCTTTTTTTGCCATGGAGAAATTCATTATCCGTCTCCATAGCCGAGATAATCACTGAGACCTCCTGGGCATTAAAGTTGAGGTTCCTCCTCTCTCTGGGGGTAGCGGGAGCAGCCATTACAGTGCAAAAGTATCTTCCCTGGGGTGGGGGGAAACGGAACTACTTTTGCGCCGGAATGGCGTTTCCGCCAGCGCTTTTAAGCGCCCAGCGGAACGCATTGCGCTGACGTTTCCCAGGAAGTGGTGCCGACGGAAGTTGTGAGCATGCGCACAAGGGGGCGAGTGGAGCCGCACTCACTGCGCATGCTCCGTGGATGATGCGCTGAACGTAAGCCTCTGCGCTGGGCTCCGCCCATCATTTACATATGATCACACCCACTTCCACTTGCGTCGGGTTACGCCAGCGCATTATCGTTACTCTGGCGCAAGTTTACGCGCAACTGCTATGTGAATTACAGGACTTGCGCTGAAAGGGTCTTCAGAGTAACGTAAATGAGAAGCGTTACTCCAGAGGAAAGATACTCTCATCTACCTGAATCTGGCCCTATAACTAGATTCAGTGTAATGTAAGTAGAGGAAGCTTAGCAGCTGGTTACACATCTGGACTCAGGAGCACTAGTGTGGGCCACCAGGATATCCTTTTTAGGGTGTCCCACACAGGTGATCCAGTGGATACTCGGGGTGTTTCAATGTGTTAAACTTGACCAATATAGATAAATGTTCCAGCTTTGAAAAGGGATACAATCATGTGTTCAGCTTGAAACTCTGCCCAAACAGTCAATTGTCCCACACTTCCAAAGAATGATTCATATTCCTCTTTCTGGCCTCAAATATCATTTTGCTAAAGTATACTTTTTGTTTCATTCTCATAGGGCTTCAAAGAGCTTCTACACTGGAGCCCAGGAACCCCACACCTCCAAGAGACCCCCAATCGCGGGATGTGGAGGAAGGAGAGGTGGAGGAAGTGGTGGAGACTGGCACCACAACAAGAACCTACCCCTTTCACAAGTCAGAGTGCACAGATCATGATACAGGACATAATGGTCTGCTGTCATGACTTGGACATTATCAAGAAAAAAAACAAGCAGCTCAAGATCAAACTAAAGAACATGATCGATGTTCTTGGGAGGATAGAATAATTTGTTAATTTTGTACAAAATCCATGTTTTTATTTTTTTACTTTTATAATCGTTTTTTGGAAAATTGTGTAAATTAAAAAGCCACATTTTGAAGATGCACACAGTGGGGGTTATTTCCGAAAGGCAAATCTACTGTGCACTGCAAGTGCAGTCGCTGTAAATCTGATGAGGGGTAGATCTGAAATGAGGGGAAGCTCTGCTGATTTTATCATCCAATCATGTGCAAGCTAAAATGTTGTTTTTTATTTCCCTTGCATGTCCCCCTTGCATCTACAGCGACTGCACTTCCAAGTGCACTTGCCGTGCAAAGTGGATTTGCCTTTCGTAAATAACCCCCACTGTGTCAACATGTGCTATTTGCCATCAGGAGATATTAATGTACATATTTTGTGGGTGCAACCCCTTCCTTGCAACTGAAGAAGGTGAGAGGAAGGGGTTGCACCCCCAAAACGCATCCATTGATCCCCCTTGATGGCAGATGGTACATGTTGACATGAGGCATGGTATCGCAAGCTGGAAAGCCCCTTTTTGATGCAACATGTTTTATGCATCTTCAAAATTTGCCTTTTTTAGGGGTGACACCCCATATTTTATAAAGGCAAGATGCAAACATTTTAAACACAATAGAATATCTGATCGTGCCTCAAAATTGAACATGTTGAACTTATTAATAAGTTCCAGAGTTTAAAATGTTTTTGGTTCGAAAACATGCATGTTCGGACCCAACAGATGCCATATAATTTGTGGAATGTACTCACAAATAGTTGTGCAGAACACAGCATGCCATTACATGGTTGATGTTTAAATCCGCAAGATGGATGGAGGTCTGAAACAGGTGGAACCAGCTGGCCATGATGCCAAACGCATTTTCAACCACTCTTCTGGCTCTAGTGAGCCAGTGATTGAAGACCCTCCTCTCAGGGGTGAGGGTCCTATGGGGAAATGGCCCAATTAAATATTTTTAGGGGGGTTCTAGATGAGTTGGGGACCTCACAAATCAAGCCTACAGCACTCTGAGTTGAACAAAAAAACATTTGGAGACATTTCAGGGGGGAAATAGGGTTAGGGTAAAGCGCTACAATGGAGCAGATAAAATACATTGGGAAGTGACTAGTTCAGGAGAAAACTTACCTTAATATAGACCTCCTGCAGGACTTGTATTATGGCAAAACAGGTGTCTGGGATGCCTGTTGATAACTTAAGGTCCTGCAGGCTTCTCCCTGTAGCGTGGCGACTAGCCTCTGCTCAGCAGTAATGGCTTGCTGCATTACGGTGTCCTGTCTGGTGATATGGAGGGACGCCAAAGCCAACAGATGCTGAAAAATGGAGTCCGTCATCCGGAGAAAATTCCTGTAGTCATCAGGGTTATTCTCCTGGATCTCCCACAACAAAGGCATGTGACAGAACTGGTCACGCTCAAGCAACCAATTCTTGGTCCAGGAACTCCTCCTCACTCTGTTCATAGACTGGACTTGGGTTAAGGTATGAAGCCCAACACCAAGCACAGCACGAACTCTGCGATGAAAACGTACCGGCAACATGGCTAGAAAACGGTCGGCCGGTAGGAACGACCTAAAAGAACGCAGTGAAGAACAGCAAGGCCTATGAAGAACGACCTGAAAATCAGTAGCGAGAGGACAAGAACACACTGAAAAAACTGATACGAATTCACTACAAGCACTGAAGAACAAATACAAACCCACAAGCACAAACTGAACACCAGAAAACGATCTTTAAAGCACAAAGACTTATAACTTTAACTAACACGAGGATCAGCAAAAAGCAGCCCAAAGGGTGGCGCCATTTGAAAGGAACTTCCCCTTTATAGTCCCGTCGTACGTGTTGTATGTCACTGCGCTTTGGTCGGAAGATTTTTTGCATGAACGTGTGTATGCAAGTCAGGCTGGAGAGGAATCACGTTGTGAAAAACGGCGGGTTTTTGAACTTCAGGAAAAACGATGGTGTGTACGAGGCATAACACATGTGATCTAAACCATTCCATTGTAGCTAAGGCCGAATCCATCTTCTCATTAACTCTGACCAGCTTTCCTGTCCTTGCTGAAAGAAAGCATTCCCATAACATAATGCTGTCACCACCTTGTTTACAGCGGGGGTGGTGTGTTCAGCGTGATGTGCATTGTTAGTTTTCTGCCACACATAGGCCCAGATTCACAAAGACTTACGCCGACGTATCTACTGATATCCTGTCATAAGTCTAGATGTGCGCCGTCGTATCTATGCCCTGATTCTTTAAATCAGATACGTCTGAATTTTGCCAAGATACGACCAACGTAAGTCTCCTGCGCCGTCATATCTTGGGTGCATATTTACGCTGGACACATTCGGCGTTCCCATTATAAATATGCAAATGAGCACAGTAATCTACAACGTTTACGTAAGGCGTTTTTCCGGCGTAAAGATAAACCACCATAAAGGTGGCGCATCCCATGCAAGGTATGGATGTCGGAACAGCCATCGTCTTTACATCGTTTACGTAAGTCGTACGTGAATGGGGCTGTGACGTTCACATCGTAGGCAGTTTACGACGTGTATCTTGGGCATTCTATTCAACGTGATTCTGAGAATGCGCCGTTCGCTCGGCCGGTCATTTACATGGGGTCACGGTTAATTTAAATGAAGCACGCCCACTACCTGCCTACTTTGAATTAGGCGGACTTAAGCCGGCCTATTTACACTACGCCGGCGCAACGTACGGCGCGACTGCTTTGAGAATACTGTTCTGGGCTCCCTGTTTTACGTTGACGCTACGCCGGACAAAAAGTATGCCGCTGTACCTGAATCTGGCCCATAATGTTTTGCTTTTAGACCAAAAAGTAAAATGTTGCTATCATCTGAACAGAGTACCTTCTTCCACATGCTGTTTCCCCCACATGGCTTCTCACACACTGCAAAAGGGACTTCATATGGCTTTCTTTCAACAGTGCTTTCTTCTTGCCACTTTTCCATTAAGGCCAGATTTGTGTAGTGCACAACTAATAGTTGTCCTGTGGGCAGATTCTCCCACCTGAGCTCTTTATCTCTGTAGCTCCTCCAGAGTTACCATGGGCTTTTTGGCTACTTCTCTGCTTAATGCACTCCTTGCCCAGCCTGTCAGTTTAGGTGAACGGCTATGTCTTGGTAGGTTTGCAGTTGTGCCATACTTTTGCCATTTTAAACAGATTGAACAGTGATCTGTGAAATGTTCAAAGCTTTGGATATGTTTGTATAGTCCTAACCCTGCTTTAAACTTCCCAACAACTTTATCCTGGACTTGTTTGGTGTGTTTCTTGGCCTTTTAGGATGCTGTTTGTTCATCAAGGGTCTCTAACAAACCTCTGCGGGCTTTACAGAACAGCTGTATTTATACTGAGATTAAATTACACACAGATGGACTATATTTACTAATTAGGTGATTTTCTAAGTCAATTGCTTCCACTAGACCAGGGATCTCCAAACTACGGCCCTCCAGCTGTTGCAGAACTACACTTCCCATGAGGCATTGTAAAAATCAGCCATTCACAGACATTACTAGGCATGATGGGAATTGTAGTTCCTGAACAGCTGGAGGGCCATAGTTTGGAGACCCTTGCACTAGACCAAAGGGGGTGCAAGAGGAGATGCTCCACAACAAGACCTTAGGGTCAAGGTTCCATCACTGAGATGGGGGGGTAAGGTGGAATAGGGTGGGCTCGAGGGGGGTGGGGGTGGGGGGGATTAGAAGGGAAGGGTAGGAAATTAGGATCGGATATCTGTCAGAAAAGAGAAAAGATAGGGAAAAAGAAAAAAACATGTCTAATGTAAATTATTTTACCTATAATGTAAGAGGCCTCTGCTCCCCTGGGAAAAGACATATGGTCTTAAAAGAAATCGAAAGATATTCTGCAGAAATCGTTTTGTTTTTTTCAAGAGACACATATAACAGTTGATTCCGGTGTTAGACTCTATTCTCGGGCAGTTCCATTATGGTACTATGGAGACTCCCCTCAGAAAAGATCTAGGGGGGTTGCCATAGGGATAGGGAAAAACATCAGTTTTAGGGTGGAAGAAAAGAGCGTCGACCCAGAAGGACGGTATTTGTTCCTAAGAGGGATCCTACAAGGGAAAAAATATACGCTGGCTAATATATATTGCTCTAACAAACATCCCCAAAAATATCTTAAGAAAATCCTAAATATATTAATGGATTTTAAGCAGGGCTATGTAGTCTTGGCAGGTGACTTCAACCTCTCATTAGAACATCATCTTGACAGGGCGTCGGGTGTACAGATGCTGGGCTCTAAGCAACAGCGAACTTTAAAAAAAAAACTTTACAAACACCAATTAATAGACCCCTGGAGAATCGCAAACCCAAATAAAAGGGACTATACATACTATTCTTCAGTACACAACATGTACTCAAGATTAGACTATATAATGGTAGACGATGGAGTATTGGAATATGTAAATAAAACTTTGATAGGGGTAATATCAATTTCAGACCACGCCCCTGTAATGGTGAGAATACATTTCTCGGAGATAGAAAAAAGAACAGGGATGTGGAACCTAAACGAAGATTTGATTGATGACATAGAAGTCTGTGACATAGCAAAAAAAGAAATAGAGCAATATTTTATGGTAAACAACACACCGGATGTCAGCACTGCGACTATATGGGAAGCTCACAAGGCATGCATTAGGGCAAAGTTTATTTCCTTAGGGGCAGGGAAGAAAAAGGCAAGAGAAGCAAACAAAAAAATAATAATAAGTGAGTTACAAGAATATATAATATAAACATAAAAATCAAGGAGAAAGCAAAGTTTATCAGGAAATAGTAATGAAAGGGCCCAAATCAGAGATCTGATGGAATTAGAAACCAGAAACATATTTAAAATTGTAGCAAAAGAAAGATATATATATGGGGGAATAAACTGGGGAAATACCTGGCCAGGATCTCAAAGGAAAAAAGAAACATAAATTATATTGAAAAAATTATAAATCAAGTAGGGCAGATAAAATATAAAACGTCTGAAATTGCTGAGGCCTTTCGGACTTTTTATAGTGCACTGTATTCTATTAGAGGGGGAGAAACACAGGAAAAGAAAGAAGTCAAGAAAAAAAAAAATAGGGAATACCTTGAGGAAGCTAACTTACCAAAGTTGACGCAAGAAAATGCTGAAGTTTTACAAGACCCAATAACGCAGGGGGAAATAAGTCAAGCAATTCATGAAACACCCGGAGGTAAGAGCTCAGGCCCAGACGGACTACCGATCAAGTACTACAAAAAATTTAAAGAACTCTTGGTCCCCGAGTTGTGTAATTCTTTCAATAAATTGGGAGAAAAGGAAGAAATAAGGAAAGAATCTCTCCTTGCCAATATCTCAATTATCTCCAAAACCGGAAAAGATAGCACACTTTGCTCAAGTTATCGTCCAATTGCATTATTAAATACCGACATAAAGATTTATGCAAAGATATTGGCAACGAGGATAAAGGCATTTATGCCGGACTTAATCAATGCAGACCAGACGGGGTTCATAAAAGGGAGAGAAGGGCGGGATAATAGCCTGAGAACGATATTGGTCCTACAGAAGGATAGTAAGAAGAAACCCCCAGTCGTACTCATGTCAATAGATGCTGAAAAAGCTTTTGATAGAGTCGACTGGGGGTTTATGATGGAAACCCTATGAAATATAGGATTGGGACCTAGATTTATAAAATGGGTGGGCAATTTCTATATCTATCCGATGGCAAGAGTAAAGGTCAACGGGAGGGTGTCGTCAGTACTTGATATGAAGAATGGGACTAGACAAGGTTGCCCGCTCTCGCCCCTCCTGTATGTAATATCTTTGGAACCACTATTGGCCAAGATAAGGAACAACTCAGATATAGGGGAAGCGAGAGTGGGTGAGGAGGAGCATAAGGTGGCTGCATACGCAGACGATATACTCCTATATGTGACGAAGCCTAGACTCTCCCTGCCCATTTTAATAGAGGAAATAGGAAATTATGGGGAACTTTCTAACTTTAAAATAAATCCCATAAAAACGGTAATTTTGAACTTGGGAATAGGGACATCAGAAGAAATGGACCTACAGAGAGCATTTCCATTTACGTGGGAAAAAAGTCATTAACATATCTAGGAATAAGGATTACACCCAGAGTAGAAAGACTATACGAGGCTAACTATATCCCATTAGTTAACGAAATAAAACAAGACTTAAAAAACCTAGCAAAGAGGCCGATCTCTTGGGTAGGGAGGATCAATGCATTTAAAATGATGGTTTTACCAAAGATAATCTACAAGTTCCAAATGCTCCCAATTAAAATCCCACCAAGCTTTTTTAAGATAATTAAAACTATAATCTTAAAATATATCTGGCAGGGCAAAAAATCCAGAGTAAACTATACTACCCTTACCCGGAAAAAAAAAGGGGGGGACTTGCGCTCCCCGATATAAAAAGATATTACCAAGCTGTAATTCTAGCAAGGCTAGTGGAATGGACAAATATAAACACTCAAAAGAAATGGGCACAGATGAAAAGTTATATAAGTTCGACACAATTAAACACAAATGTATGGATTCCACCTAAATTTAGGAAAATAGGCACAGATTCACATAGTATATCGAAGAATGTTTTCAAAATATGGGACATATTAATTAAGCGGGAAAAATGGGAATATAATTCCCCGTTAATCCCACTAGCTGGCACAACATTTTTCCCACCAGGAAATAGAACAAAATAGGTAAGAATTTAGGTAGTAAAAGACTAGGGGAAATAGTCACATTAGGGAAAATAAGGTCTAAAAATTATATTCAAGCACAGGAAGGGGTTCAACAGTTAAGCGATTGGGAATATTTTCAATTAAAACACTTTGTGAGCACACTACCATTGCCGATAAGGGATGATAAAGCACTGAACTCAATAGAAAAATTATGCTCCACGGCAAAACCACTACAACATGGAATTGCGGCATTATATGGGATATTGACAGACCTAGAGACAAAGGGAACATTGACATGCATAGAAAAGTGGGGACAAGATATCGGGGAAAGAATAGAGGACTCATTCATGATAGGTGCTGTGTTTAATTATGCAATCGATACTAACAAAATTGAAGCTAACTATAAATGTATGATGCGTTGGCACCTGACTCCAGACAAAATGAACAAAATACACCCAACCAATTCTGCTCTATGTTGGAGGAAATGCAACCAAGTAGGCACTACAATACATGTTTGGTGGGACTGCACGAGAATACAGGAGTACTGGAAATACAGGAGTACTGAAAAGAAGTTCTAGAATACATAGAGGAAATCACAGGTGAAAAGATCCAACAAAACCCCTTGACCTGTCTGTTCCACGAAACCGAAGGGTAAAAAAAAAGGTATAGATTGACACTGGTCCCGGTGTTGCTAAATGCAGCAAAGGGCCTAATTCCAAAAAATTGGTTACACCCGGAGAGGCCAAATATAAAAGAATTGATACACCGAGTTGACTACATTTTAGAGATGGAATATCTGAGAAGGGTGGACCTTGGAGAAGAAGTTGGTAGTAGAAATAGAACTATTTGGGAGCAATGGAGATTATTTAAAACCTCAGGAAAATATGCACCGGCAATAACAGAAATAGATAGGTAAGACCAATGAAATAGTAGAGCAATAAAACGCAATCGCGTAGGACAGAACCGAAAGATGGAACGGACCGAGAGGTGGGGGGGTTCAAGAATGAGGAAATGGGGGGAGAAGAGAGTGGGATAGGAGATGAGTATGGGTAGTAGGGCAATGATTGAGTTTTTTTTTTTTTTTACTCTCCTATTCTGTTAATACATAAAAAAATAAAATAAAAATAAAAACAAATAATATATAAACAAATAAAAAACAAAAATACATAAAGAAAAAGAAAAACCACATGTGATGCGAGACCACAGAAGAAATGCGAAGGGCGGAATTACCGTGAGCATGTCTTACTGTCTCTTTCCCCAGTTGAGTCTGATGTGGACATTAGAAAAAAAAAAGATAGGGTGCTTAGATACAGATTGATTCTAGCCTGCGGAAGGCTGACTGAGAGTAAAGTATTTTGACACACACTGTATTGGTTTAACTTGTTGCGCCCTTTTCATTTTATTCACATATAACCCCCTACTCATTCTCCAAAAAGTGCTCAAAGAGTTAATAAAAACACAACAACCGTTTTTGACAAGTCCTTTATTTAAAAAAAAACTAAAAACGCCAACCTGAAGAGGGAGAAAAAACCTACCCAACACACATGGCTGTTTATCTCCAGGGACACAGCCATCTGACAGGTAAACTTAGGGGTGGGAAAACCCTGTGACGTCACTAGGTGACCCCCACACAATGTATAGCTGTCATTGGGGGAATGTCATTCTCAAATGAGAGATGGAAATAGGGGCAGGCTTAAATGGTAATGTCCTTGTGACATCACCGGTTAATCTCTGCCCCTATGTTGGACAGGAACAGTCACGCTCGATGGGCAGTGTTTTTTTTCTTCATTCGGGTTGGTGTTTTTATGTTTAGGGCTTGTAAAAAAAAAACTGTTGTGTTTTTACTATGTTATAATAGCTATGTTTTTCCTCCAGAATCCCTCTTACATATTCAGAGTGCCCCATTACATCCTCCAAAGTTTCCCCTTAGTAATACCGTACTAAGGGGGTACTCTGAAGGCAATAAGCAGGCACTCAGGAGAATGTAAAGAAGTACTAAGGGGTACTCTGGAGGTAAGTTAGTACCTCCATAGTGCTTTCTTAGATCTCTTTGTAGAGCACCCTTTAGTGCCCCCTTATGTCCTCCTCCAGAGTGCCCCTATTTAAATATCTCCTGGCCTGGTCACAACTCATGAGCAGCTGGCAGTAAAACACTTTAAATAAAAAAATCTTGTCTGATTCTGAACTGTGCATGCGCAGTCTGAAGCCCACCGATTAGGGAACTACCGAGCTTGGTCTCTACTTATGGAGTGTGTGATTTTTTTTTTTTTTTTAGTAACATCCCACTGCCTGATCTGAGGCTGAGCCCAGCAGTTCTCTAAATGACTAGTTCAGAATCAACAACAAGGTTTTTTTTCTAAAGTGTTTTACCATCATCCACTCATGAGTTTTTTTTCCCCCAAGGGTACCAGATATACTCGCTGCTCTCTTCCCCTTTGTCTTGCTCGCAGAAATCGCAGGTGCAGCAGAGTGTGGGTAGCAGAGCCAGAAATTGTGATGACAGGCCAGGCTACATTTGAGCAAGACAGGTGCTCTTAATGTGCCCCCTCTCCTATTGTGGTGTTTGAGGGAGCTCAGGAAGATTCACAGCACAAGGCATGCAGAGAATGCAGGAGGTGTGCTGGCTGGAATGCTGAGAAGGAGCCAGTGCACGGATAGTGCTTAACCTCTCTTTTATAGAGCCAGCTATACATGAGGGGGGAGAGAAGGGGAAGGATCAGAGAGGCACTGGGCAGTGGTTGTAACTGGAAGACCAGCAGAGACAGTAGCTGGCTGGAGCATACTTCACCTCCATCATCACTGCTGGTGCTAACACTAGGCCCTAGGCTGCCTAAGATGCAGTCACAGGTAGTTGTTGCTGGGTCCAAACCCCCCAGAGCATCCTTCCCAATTACTCAGTTAGCGCCCCTGCTGCCACAGCTGAGCCACTCGGCAACAGCGCAGGTTGTGAAGCAATTAGGGCTGTTTCTGAATGTACCGAGGCTGACAGCATCCACCGCCGCCTGCTGTTCTCAGCACCAGGGTTTGGCTTCTAGGGCATTCAGAGGAGGAGGAAGTTCCTCCTCCCAAACTTTTCCAGTCCCAGTGCCCAGCCTTTCAGCTTCCACCTGTCCTGTAGCCTGCTGCAATGAGATGAAACGTGTCCTCATGTAAGCTGGGAATTCCCACTATTGCCTGGTCTTCCTTCTGTGTTACCCCCCCCCCAGTGTTCTGGCTTCCATCCTCTCCTCTCTCCTCCTGGTTGCTGAGAAGGATGTTTCATAATGGAAAGTGGGGGAAGGGGATAGTAATTATGTAATTTACTGGCCCGTTCCTTTTCCAAATTAACACACACACTCACTGTGTGCATTCATAACTGAAGCATAGTAAAAATAGTGTTTCCTATACTTCCATTTGTGAATGAACAGGAAGCCACTCAGTACAGAGCACTTCCCATTCATTCACTGTCCTGTCCTGCACAGAAAGACATATGTTTGAGCTTTCGGGTGCACACCCTAATACCATAGCCATGCATACACCTATGCAGGGCTTGACAAATCCCGGTCGCCAGGTCGCCACGGCGACTAGAAATAGCGTCCTGGCGAGTGGAGTCTTGGCTTGGAAGGTGGGCAAAAAAAAAAAATGTTGTTCCATAGGACCGGCGCTCCGAGGACTAGGCCGAAGACGCGACCTCGCCTAAAATATCCTACCCGCAGCTCGCCGCGATCCTGGGAAAAGGCCGCGAGCGGCATCAGGCCAGATGCTGCTCGTGCCCTTTCCCCAGGATCGCGGCAAGCTGCGGGCAGGATGTTTTAGGCGAAGTCGCGGCTTTGGCCTAGTCCGTTGAGCGCCGGTCCTATGGGATGGAATGTACAATTAAGAAAACTTTTTTTTTTTTTAAACAAAACGGTAGTGCCAAGTGTTAATGCAAAGGCATTCGGAACTCAGCAACCCTATTTAGCAGTGCATGCATAAAAATATCACCCACCCCAGTACCAGAATTGGACATTTAATGTAAAATATATAATAAGTCTTTGAACAGTATTAATTCCACGGGTGCCTTCTACAATCCTTCTCTGTCAGAATTAAAATGCATTTATATATACTACAGTCTCAAAGGTCCTTTTTCTTAGTTGTACTGCAATGTCTTCTGCCCTGGCACAGCATGCATACTCACTGTTAACCATCCTCTGACAATTAAGAGTTCTACCCGGCGACAAACTTTTACCTTTTAAAATCTCCATAGGCAACGTTTAAAAAATTCTACAGGTTGAATGTTTTGAGTTAGAGGAGGTCTAGGGCTAGAATTATTGCTCTCGCTCTACCAATTGCGGCGATACCTTACATGTGTGGTTTGTATACCGTTTACATATGCGGGCGCTGCTCATGTATGCATTCACTTCTGCGCGCGAGCTCGGCACGCGTTTTCTGGCTCCTAACTTTTTTAGCTGGCTCCTAGATTCCAAGCAAATTTGTCAAACCCTGCACCTATGCATGTAAGCATGAATCCTAAATCGGTAAACATATGTAGCACCGGCTTCGTATTGCCTCTGTAATGTATGCAGAGTATCGCTCTCTGAAACATTTCTGGCTAAACTGATAGCAGAAGGAGAGACTCTATTGCAGGGGTATCAAAGTACTGCCCCGCGAGCCATTTGCGGCCCGCGGACCGGTTAAAAATAGGCCGCTTTTTTTTTTCGTTTTTTTTTTTTTATCTAGCAGTCGTTTTATTTAAAATTCACAGGCACCGCAGAGGGGGAGGGGGAGGCGCCGAACAGCTTTACCTCTGTCAGCTTCCCTCATCTCTCATCTCCGCTGCACGCTGCTTACCAGAGCAGAGTAAACAGAGCGGAGGAAGGATCCGCCCATCGACCCACCCACAGCAATCGATCAGAACCCAGATCCAGGGTCCTGCTGCCACCTCAGGGTGGGAGATTGACAGAAGGAGAGGGACTCGTGAGGCAAACGATCCTGACTGCCAGGAGAGGTGAGTGAGTGAGCCATCAGACTGAGGCAAAGTCCTTAGTGGGGTGACTGCGTATAATTTTTTGCAGTGTGGGGGGTATTTTGTGATGTTTGGAGGGGGGCTAATTGTGGAATGTGGGGGGGGGGCTAATTGTGGAGTGTGGGTAATTGTGAAGTGTTGGGGGGGGGTAATTGTGAAGTGTGGGGGGGCTGATTGTGGGGGGTGGGGGTAATTGTGGAGTGGGGGGGGTAATTGTGGAGTGTGGGGGGGCAATGCTGGTTTAAAATGCGTTTGCGTTTTCTGACAACAATTGCTGCAAATAATGCGTTTGCCGACACCAGTGCTGGTTTAATTATGCGTTTTCTGTCACCAGTGCTGGTTTAATAATGCGTTTGCCGACACCAGTGCTGGTTTAATAATGCGTTTTCTGTCACCAGTGCTGGTTTAATAATGCGTTTGCCGACACAAATTGCTGCAAATAATGCGTTTGCCGACACCAGTGCTGGTCTAATAATACGTTTTCTGACACCAGTGCTGGTTTAATAATGTGTTTGCCGACACCAATGCTGGTTTAACAATGCGTTTGCTGACAACAATTGCGGCAAAAAATGTGTTTTCTGACACCAATGCTGGTTTTATAATGCGTTTGCTGACAACAATTGCGGCAAATAATGCGTTTTCTGACACCGGTGATGTTTAATAATGCGTTTGCCGACACCAATGCTGGGTGTGGGGGGTATTTTATGGAGTGTGGGGGGGTATTTGTGCAGTGTGGGGGATAATGCTGGTTTAATAATGCGTTTGCTGACAACAATTGCGGCAAATAATGCGTTTGCCGACACCAGTGCTAGTCTAATAATGCGTTTTCTGTCACCAGTGCTGGTTTAATAATGCGTTTGCCGACACCAATGCTGGTTTAATAATGAGTTTGCTGACAACAATTGCGGCAAATAATGCATTTGCCGACACCAGTGCTGGTTTAATAATGCGTTTGCCGACACCAGTGCTGGTCTAATAATGCGTTTGCCGACACAAATGCGTTTGCTGATACCAATGCTGGGTTTACTGACATGTTTTTATTTTTAATTATATCCTTAGCTTGTATTGCACAAAGTGCAAATTACATCTGGAAGTGGACAGTCTTCTTTGATCATACGCCATAATCATGTCCGTAAAATCTAAAAGAAAAGTTGATGCTGAACAGAGGAAGTTTCAAGAGAGGTGGACAAGTGATTATTTTTTTGTGGAGTTTAATAAGATGGCTACTTGCCTGATCTGCAAGGAAAATGTTGCTGTTCTGAAAGATTATAACCTTAAGCGGCATTATATTACTAAACATGCTGAACGCTATGCAAAGTATGAGGGAAAGGAAAAGGAGAGACAAATTGACCAACTTCAGAAAGCACTGTCCATGCAGCAAAATCTCTTTAAGCGTGCAAAAAAGGAATGTGACGCAGCAGTTGAAGCTAGCTATGTGGTGTGTGAGCAAGTTGCAAAAGCTGGAAAGCCATTTACTGAAGGGCGGTTTCTTAAAGATTGCATGGTAGGGGGCATGGCCGGGATGTGAACGAGAGCAGACGTGTGCAGGCTGAGCTCCGCTCCTTCTCTTATCCTTACCTGATTTCAGCGCGGATTCCTCCTTTTAGCGACCGACCTTCAGACACCCTGGGGCGGAAGAAGACGTCCGGCACCCCGAGGCCACCTCCGCTGTCTCCGGGTAAGCTCCGTTCGTCCTCGGTGTCCAGGGACGGGTCCTCCGCGGCCATCTTGCCCACGAGACTCCCAGCAGGGAATATGTCAGCCGGCTCCACAGCTTCCCCTAATCCACCTGCATCCCTTGCCTCCTCGCATGCGGAGCTCCTGGCGGCCATCAAGGAGGGTCGGGACTCGTGATGGTCAAGATAGATCACCTTGTTGCCGATGTCAGCTTGATCCGGCATGCCATGGACAAATTTAGGGCCCGGTTTACTGAGGCGGAGGGCCGCATCTCTCAGCTGGAAGACTCCACCAGGGCTGATTCCAGGGACCTCCACGCCTTACAGCTGCAGGTTAAAGCCCTGCAAGAGAAGTCTATAGACACCGAAAATAGGCTCAGGAGAAACAACATAAGGGTCCTGGGCCTCCCTGAAAAGGCAGAGGGCCTCAGGCCTGCAGAATTTACAGAGGCCTTCCTGATCTCCCTCCTGGATCTGCCTGCGATGCCGCCTACATTCGTGGTGGAAAGGGCCCACAGAGTCCCCCTCAAACCACCGATCCCGGGGGCTCCACCTCGGCCCTTCTTGTTACGCCTGCTAAACTACAGGGACAGGGATCGGATTCTGGCTGCTGCCAGGGAAAAACGGGACCTCCTCTACAACGGTGCCAGGATCATGCTATTCCCAGACTACTCCCCGGAGGTTCAACATCACCGCAGATCCTTCAGAGGTACGGAGACGCCTGAGGGACCAAGGCCTCAAGTTTAGCCTACTCTATCCCAGCAAGCTCAGGGTGATCGATGGAGACCGCACGCGCTTCTTCATGGACCCTGAGGCAGCTATGTCATGGTTGGATGGTCGCTGAGGGGCTGCATTCCGTCTACCCCTTGCCTCTACTACCTCCCGTCCCCCTGGTGATCTAGAAGGGACCCCGCTGCTATGGTGAGATGTTCCTGTTTTGTCAATAATTTTTATTTTTTACTTTTTGTTTTTATTTTTATCTCTCCCCCCCCCTTCATTTTTCCGGTAAATGGTACTGTATTCTTGTCATCCCAAGCTAGTCCTTTTTCAATATGGCCGCTATATGCCTTTACCCCCCACGGGCCCTATCACTAACTGATGCGAGGTGGCTGTCATGTCCTCACGGGGTCGTCCTGAGCTTGGAGACCCGGAACTACTCAAACCTCCTTTGATTTGACTCTCTAATTTGTTTTTATTGGGGAATCCGGCCCAATTGTACCAAGAGGAGTTCTGATGCTCAATGCCTTATACAAGATACACACAACTTTGGTCTACTGACGTAGCAGCACACCAGGACTGCTACACCTGCCCCCCCCCCCCCCATCCTCCCCCCTTTTTTTTGTATCCCCCCCTTTTTTCTACTTGGACTCCGGACCCTGACCGAGTGGTCATTTGATAACCGCTGTCGTCCGGCTGTAGTAGCAGGTGACCTGGCGCCTGCCGTGTAGGGCCCCTAGTTCCGGGGCTCATTTACACTGTGTTCTGTTTTCTGTTTGGGAGAAGAACTATTCCCACCCCCCTGACCGTTGTTGGAGGGATGGGACATAGTAGGATAGGCACCCGGTGCCTGGGAAGTTTGTTTCTTTGTATGTTTGCTATGTTTTCTTTGTTCACTGTTTTTTTCTGTTCTCTAGCTACTATATGCTCAGGCGCTGTCAATATGCAATGCAATGTGCTCGGTTTCTTGCTGCTCCTGGGGTGTTCCCGGGTGTATTTACATAGATATCCTTCCATTCCCTTACCTCCCTTGCCTGATGGCTGACCGCTCATTTGACTCCTTTGCCATTCTTTCCTGGAATGTCAGAGGCCTTAACTCTAAGTTCAAATGTGCCCTTCTCTTTCAATATCTGAAATCCTACTCGCCCCAGCTTGTTCTCCTCCAGGAGACTCACCTCATGGGCAGCAAGGTCCTGACTCTTAGGAAGCTGTGGATACAGCGTGCTATACATGCCACATATTCTACATATGCTAGGGGTGTTTCAATCCTAATGCACAAAACTTTCCATGTGTGATTGAAGAGGTCCGCACGGACCCCCTGGGTAAATATGTGCTATTAATTTTCACGCTTTGGGCACAGAAGTATATTGTTGTCAACCTGTACATCCCCCCCCCCCTTTTTCACCTGCTCTGTTATACGACGTGCTTGAGAAGGTTACACCCTTCTGCCCAGGAAAAGTGTTGGTAATGGGTGATTTTAATGCCATCTTGTCACCTGACCTGGATAGGCCTACGCCTCCCAGGCATAGATGTATGGACCTGCTAGCCTGGGCTCAGGCAGTGGGTCTGGAGGAAGTTTGGAGGTGAAAGCACCCTGGTGTTCGGGCCTATTCTTGTTTTTCGGCCTCGTACAAAACCGCTTCCAGGATAGATTTGGCCTTCTCCAACCCCGCACTGTTAGCGGATGTGTTGGAGGCGGATTATCTCCCTAGCAGTCTGTCTGACCACAGCCCTTTAAAGGTGGTGCTCCGCAGTGCTGCGCTTTGGAGGCTGGGCGCGCAATGGGTTACTCATCCTGATGTTGCAGAGGTCTTGCCCCCCTTGCTAGCTGAATTTTGGGAAAATAATGAGGGTTCCACTCCCCTGGATAATGTCTGGGATACCTTTAAAGCATACACCAGAGGGCAGTACATTTCTTCCATTGCCAATGTCAAAAAGCAACATTCAGCCAAGACACTGGAATTGGAACGTTCGGTCATAGACCATACTGATGCATATAATAAAGACCCCACCTCGGATCAGTTTGATCGGATGATGGCAGCTCAGAGGGATTTGCATCTGCACTTAGCTGAGGTTACACACAAGGGCAAGCAGAGAGCCTTTGAACAGGGTGACCGCAATTGAAACTCCTCGCCATTCGGTTATACCCCATGTTGCCCTCAGTGATAGACCCAGACCAAACGGGTTTCATGCCCCGGAGGTCCACAGATGTCAATCTTAGGAGACTTTTTACCAATATCCATACTCAGCATCTTAATGTGGGAACGCGAGCAGTGGCCTCATTGGATGTCGAAAAGGCCTTCGACACAGTGGAGTGGCCCTTTCTGTGGGAAACTCTGCGCAGGATGGGCTTTCCACTATTATTTATCAAGTGGCTCCAGGTGATATACAGGGCCCCCACTTCCTAAATACGTCTGGGGGGGGGCTGTCTGCCCCCTTCAGACTTTCCAGGGGAACGCGGCAGGGTTGCCCTCTCTCTCCGGCTTTGTTTGCCCTTGCCATTAAACCGGTGGCGGAGGCTCTCCGCACATCACCACATATCAAGGGTCTCCGAGTGGGTCTACTGGAGGAGAGGGTGGCCCTGTATGCGGACGACATGCTTCTCTTCCTTAATGATGCGGGCCCTTCGCTGCGGGGTGCACTGACCGTCTTGGACACGTTTGCCTCGGTCACTGGACTGAGGGTGAATTGGTCCAAGTCCCTACTCTTCCCTATAGATCAGGCGGCTAGGTCCACCACCCCTCCCGACAGTCCCCTTAGCTGGGTCACCACCTTTAAGTATCTGGGTGTAACCGTCTCTGCCTCGGCGACCGAATACATTTCGCAAAATTTGTCCCCGGTGCTGCTAGAAGCCCAATCCAGGCTTAAAGCATGGAGCAACCTCCCCCTGTCTGTTTGGGGAAGGGTGAATTTAATTAAGATGAAGATTGTCCCTAAACTTATTTACCTTTTCCGCCACTCCCCGCAGTGGGTGCCCAAGTCCTTTTTCAAAAAGCTGAATCAAATTTTTTCCTCCTTTATTTGGGGTCCCTCCCCACCCAGATACAAGCTGACAACCTTGTTGAGGCCGCGGACGCAGGGTGGTATGGCTTTCCCTGACTGCTACAAATACTACCTTGCCACGTAGTTGGTGACTGCGGCCTGGTGGCTGCGGCCAGATGGGATGAACACCTCCACTGCACTGGAGACCTCGGTGGTCGGTTCACTGGAGGCCCTCCGGCTCCTGCTCTATCTGGGCCCTCGCGCCCCGTATCCCTTGACCCCCTCCATGCGCACCACCCTGCGGATGTGGCGGACTGGTCTGGCCATTGAAAAATGTAAACCCACCGAAATTTCCCCGAATGCCCCTATCTGGATCAACCCTACCTTATCACACTTTTATAAGCTCTCAGACCCCATTGCTTGGTCGAAGTATGGCATTAAGCTTGTTTCGCACATAGTCTCCCAAAACGCTCTGATACCATTCTCGGACCTCTCCTCCATGTTCAACTTACCCCAGCACTACGCTTTTAGATACCACCAGCTGTCACATGCCTTCGTGGCTCAGTTCCCCTTGTCGTCCTGCATCGTGGCCCAGTCGGAGTTGGAGAGAATACTAAAGTTTAATTGTGACGTAAAACCCACATCGCATTTGTACTCGTATCTGATCTTTGTGTCTCTCCCCCCTCTGGATGGGCTGCGGTCCAGATGGCAGGGGGATATCCCCACACTAGATACGGACGACTGGGACGAGGTCTGGGATCTCCCTTTCTGCTCACTTGTCTCTATTCGAGACAGGATGGTGCAATACAAGATAGTTCACAGAGCATACTTCACTCCATACAGGCTCCACAAGATGAACCCGGCGCAATCTCCGGAGTGTTGGAGATGCAGGGCATCACCAGGTGACTTCTCCCACATTTTCTGGCAGTGCCCCGAGGTTCAGCGGTACTGGGTAATGGTGCTAGAAGTGATCAATGCAGTCGCAGCGACCCAGTTGCCGGTAGCGATGGAGGTGTGCCTCCTGGGAATAATTGAGAACATCGTCCCAACCTCCACGGGGCGCACGTTGGTCAGTCTGTTGCTTTTCTATGCACGCAAGAATATTGCCATGCATTGGAAAAAACCTACACCCCCTTCTCTGGTGCAGTGGAGGCGTCTGGTGAACGCCAGCCTTCCCCTGTACAGGGACACATACATCAACCGTGGCTGTCCACTGAAATATGACAAGGTTTGGCGTGCATGGCTGGCGGAGTCTGGAACTGCTGGCTAAATACATATGGCTTGAGTTAGCAACCACTGCCATGGTCCTGGTGAGCGGTCCTATTGAGCAGCCCTAGAGGCACCTTGTGGTTGATACAGTGAGGAGAGTTGGTACACCTCCACCCTGCCACATCCTGGTCAATGCACATTGCTACAGATGTTTATTAAATCAGATGTATTGATGTATGTTGTACGCGCTTGAGTACTGTATGTCTTTTGTTGTTGATTTGTTTTTTCTCTTGTATGTTGTGAAGTACCTTAATAAAAAAAACTTAAAAAAAAAAAAAAAGATTGCATGGTAAAGGTTGCCGATATCCTTTGTCCTGAGAAGGCAAGTCTGTTCAGAAACATCAGCCTATCAGCAAATACAGTGGCAGAGAGGATCAGTGAGTTGTCAGATAACATATATGATCAATTGTGCGATAATGGTACAAAGTTCTGTTTCTATTCGCTGGCTCTTGATGAGAGCACTGACATAAATGACACTGCTCAGCTTGCTATATTTGTCAGAGGAATTAATGACCAGTTTGAAGTGACAGAAGAGTTGCTCAGTTTAATTGCAATGCATGGACAGACTACTGGCAGTAACATATTTCAGCATCTCTGTGATGTAATTGATCGTGCTGCCCTGCCTTGGGATAAATTGGTTGGAGTAACCACAGATGGTGCCCCATCAATGACTGGGAAAAGAAATGGCCTAGTGGCGCTGATACAAAGAAAACTGGAAGAAGAGAATGCAGATCCCGCTATTGCTTTACACTGCATTAATTATCAACAGACACTTTGCAGCAAATGCTTGAGCGTGGACAATGTTATGCCAGTTGTGGTGAAATGTATTAATTACATCAGGTCAAGGGGCTTACAGCACCGCCAATTTCGTGCTTTTTTGGAGGAAATTGGGGCAGCTTATGGCGATGTCCTGTACTTTACAGAGGTATGCTGGTTGAGCAGAGGCAATGTCTTGAAGAGGTTTTTTTAAGTTAAAGCAGGAAATCAAGACATTTCTGATGGATGGAAGACTGGATGTTCCTGAACTTGATGATCCCAAGTGGATCATGGACTTGGCATTTTTGGTTGACATGACACAGGTGCTGAACAAACTGAATCTTAATCTGCAGGGCCCAAACCAATTTATCACTATGGCTTTTGACAGTGTGAAAGCATTCACCTTAAAGCTGCAATTATGGAAAACACAGTTCACCCAAAAAAAACCTCAGCCATTTTCCAACCTTCAAATCTGTATTTGAAGAAAAGAATGTAGATCTTTCTGTGCTTTGTATTGCTAAATATGTCTCTGCCATGGAGAACCTTCCACAGGAATTTGATCAGCGGTTTGCTGACTTCACTACCCACAATGCAACTTTCCAGATGTTTGCAGACCCATTTTCCTTTTGACGTTAATGGTGCTCCAAATGTGCTGCAAATGAAACTTATAGATCTGCAATGCAGCACTGACCTCAAAGCCAAATTCAGAGATGCACAGGGAAACACAGAACTGATCGCTCAGTTTTTGAGAGAGTTACCAGCTACCTTTCCAGACTTGTCCAAACTATTTAAACGTGTCATGTGCTTATTTGGCAGTACATACCTGTGTGAAAAATTATTCTCAACTATGAGTTTTAATAAGTCTAAAACCAGGTCTAGGCTAACTGATGCCCACCTTCAGGCTGTTGTTAGGTTCTCAACTGCGAACTCTCTTAAAGCAAACTTGGCTCAGCTAACACAGAGAAAACACTGCCAAGCATCTGGCAATAAGCAGTGACTGGTAGCAAGCAGGAATTACGAATGTATATAGTTTTATTGTTTTTAAAGGTAAAGTTTGCATGCGGCCTCCATGGGAGTTGAACATTTGTCATGTGGCCCTCAGGCAATTTGAGTTTGAGACCCCTGCTCTATTGGGTACAGCTGCAAGATTAAGGGCAGATTGGGTCCTGCTGTAGCTAAGAAGGAAGTCCACCCTTAACAGCGAAAACAGGGAGGGACAGAATTGGATAGCAGCCCAGGAGAGCTGTGATTGGGGGAGAGAGAGGAGGACACAGGAGGAGAGACAGCCTGGCATTGTGTCAGCCAGAGAAAAAAGGGTCCCATGTGCTTGTCTCCTGAGCACTTCCAGAGCCTGTTTTGCTGTCTGTGACTCTCCTAAAGGGAGGTGCACACTTGAGAGGAGGGTTTGCAGTGTGTTATTCTGCCTGATTACTGAAGATGTGCTAACAGGGCAGTGAAATCTAAAGACAATTTTCAGTACTGTAGCAATCCTCATCATTATCCTGTTTGGAGGATTCTGTGGCGGCATGTGTTGCTCCCATCGCCATCCAGTCGACTGAGACAGCAATCAATCCACCAATTGCTGGAAGGAAGATATATCAAGTGCATCTAATGCCAACCTTGTGTAAGTGGATCTTGCTTAATCCTAAGTCCTATTTCCTGCTAATGCAGCTCTATCTGAAGGTGGATCACCACATCTAGGAATCTTTGTTACCATGTGACACTTTGCGAAGATACCCATTTCCATTCTGTAGATTACAAATATTACTTCACAAAAGTCTGAGTACTTAAGATTTAAAGTGCCCCAACACGGGCAGACTCTGTGTGTTTGTGTGAATAGAATTCCCACTGGCCAACGGTTAGCTAGAACCTACAAGACCTAGATAGGATCTTATAGTCAGTAACATCACTTTTGGAAAATTGTTGAACATTATTTTTGTATTGCATTGTACAGTTTTGTTCACCACTCGTTCAGTGCATTTCAGGCAAGGCCTCCCACTGGTGGTTAAAGTGAACGAACACCAATCCTGTTTTCATTTACGGAGCAGTTTGTATTATATCATTGCATTTAATATTGGTATTCTGTTAATCAGTTTATCTATTTTCAAGGCTTATTGCTAGTTCTAATAAAGCCCAGCTAAAAGTTTAAACAGTGTAGAAGACCCGTAAATTATAGCAGCCCTTGCGGGGGTAGTGCTACACATATCACATATATACAAAAGAAAACAATTCTTTATTAATTCCAAGTGCCACTTAGTGCTCAGTGATAAATAAGGACAAACATATCACATATGCTTGTTCACAAATGTGCAAAGAGAACAAAAGTTCATAACAATGGTGAGAGTCCAGCTTCACATAAATAATTCCAAGCACCTTAACTATTTGCTTACTGGGCACTTAAACCCCCCTTCTGCCCAGATCAATTTTCGTTTCAATCTTCTTTTATTTGATTTTTAAGCAGAAAAAGTAACACAAACCTGGGAGGCACTCCCTCTGGTTTAAAATCAACACATCATACAGCAAGGATATCGACAAATATTCCAATTCACAATGTCGTTTCCAGGGAGAAAAAAACAAACAAAATAAAAACAGTTTGTATATTCCTTATCTCATCATAACTCTTCTTTCCCTCCCTCAACAGCCCAGAGTCTACTCAATTAATACCCCTTTTAAATCTTAAGTTCCAATTCCTACACTCCTTTGGGTAACTTAGCCCCCGTCCCTCCGGGTATCCTGTCTCCCCGTGGGGTTGGGGCAATTGGTCCTACCCTTGTTCTGTTCCTCTCTGCTTTACCAACCCCCCCCCCCCTTCTCCGAGGAAAAAAAAAAAAAGACCCCTCTCCACAATCAGCATCTCCCTCCCCGTCGCACCCCCCGGCGCCCGCTCCATCCATCAGTTTGCGTCTATCAAGGCCTTCCCCTCCTCCGTATATCTAAACACGTTCCACTCCGCCCACGTTTCCAAATACAACTTACGTTTTTGCCTTGAAGTCCATACCAATTCCTCCATTCTGTTCAAGTCTTCCACTCGGTTAAGCCACATCCTTACAGTTGGTGGCTGTGACTGTTTCCACATCCCTGGGATACAAGCCTGGACTGCATTTAAGAAATGACTGACTACAGATTTTCTATATGGCCTAACCGACAATTCCGTATCCTGCAGCAGATAGAAAGACCCCTCTTCTGGTAGTTGCTCCTCACTGAATTTTTGCTCTATTTCCCGAACCTTTGTCAAAAACGTAAAATCTTAGGACAGGCCCAAAGGATGTGCATTAGGGTTCCTCCTTTCTTCCCGCACCTCCAACATCTGTCTGACATATCTGGGTAACACCTATTTAGTACTACCGGAGTGTGATACCACTGAGATAAAATCTTAAAATTCATCTCTTGTGTATTCACACACACAGATGATTCAAATATATTCCTGAGTATCTTATTCTTTTGCTCTTCTGTAAAGGGTCTTCCCAGCTCAACCTCCCATTTGTTAAAAAAGGGTATTAGAGAGCCCTCTGCAGGTGCGTTCAATAGCTCGCTAATTCTTTAGAGGGAATGCCGAAGCATCCCACTCCCACTACAGTACCTCTCGAACGTTGTCAATCTGCGCTCGTATCTAGCTGGGGACTTCAAAGTGTCGCAGCTGTAGGGCCCTCCAGAAATCCAATTGGTAGGGCAACACACCCGTTAACATCTCCTGCATAGTATTCCATGTTCCTTCCTTCAGAAAGTGAGATGCTTGAAACAGCCCCTGTTCTATTAGTCCACTAAATGATCCCTTCAACAATCCTGGTTCAAACTGCGGGTTCCCCAAGATTGGAAAAAGTGGTGAGTCCACTGTTGACAATTTCCCCTTCACAAATAACCTGTGGGCCATTTGAAGAGTAGGGCCTATCAGTGGGTGCTTTTAAATGTCAGTCGGTAACTCCCTGTAGCACCATGCTGCTCGGTGCAGCATACTGCCACATTGGTCTTGCTCTAGCCCCGGCCATATCTTTTCTCCAGTATGTCTACTCCAGTCGATCAGCCGGCACAGTAGTGCCGCCTGATAGTATCTATAAATATCTGGGGCCGACAATCCTCCATCTCGTTTGGCTAATGATATTGTGTGACCCTTGATTCTTGGGGCCAGATTCAGCAACACTTGCGCTGGAGTATTTCGATATGCGCCGCGTAACTGTGAAGATGCGCCGTCGTTTCTATGTGCCCGTACCCACCAAACTAGATGCGCCCAATAACGGGCCATTTGCGACCGGCCGAATGTTCCGACGCCAGAGTATCGTCAGCGCTTAATTTCGCTTGGCGCATCAGTCGCGCCTATTGATTTCCCCTGCAAATATGCAAATGAGGGATTTTTCCCAATTATTATCCCAAAGATTAGCACCATACGCTGGCTACATGCGCCGCGCGTATCTCGTCCGTCCGGCGCAAAGTTATTTCTACAAAAGGCTGCTTTATCTTTACTCCAGACGGTCACAGGTCAGCAGGAGAGCAGCTACAGCAGCGTTACCGACGATAAGAGCTAGCTGAGCACCCCCACTTGCAGGACAACACCTCTGTCCATGCTTGTCTGTCAAATTTTACAGCCATGGAGGAAGACATCATAGGTCTCCATAGCCGAGATGACGGCTGACAGCTCCTGGCCATTAAAGTTCAGCTTTCTCCTGTGTGTTTGCGGGGAACGGGAGCAGCCATCTCAGAACAAAAGTAACATCACTGCGGGGAGGGGGAGCAGGATATACTTTAGTGCCGGAATGGCGCTTCTACGGGCGCATTTAAACGCCCAATGGAAGGCATTGCGCTGACGTTTCCCGTGAAGTGGTGCCGACGGAAGTTGTGAGCATGCGCACAAAGGGGGCGAGTGGAGCCTCACTCACTGCGCATGCTCCGTGGTTGATGCGCTGAACGTAAGCCTCTGCGCTGGACTCCGCCCATCATTTACATATGATCACACCCACTTCCCCTTGCGTCGGGTTACGCCAGCGCATTATCGTTACTCTGGCGCAAGTTTACGCGCAACTGCTATGTGAATAACAGTGAAAAAATGTTATTGCGCTCATTAATGTGACAAAAGAAAATAAAGCTGCAATCCAAAAGTGTTATACTACACAGAAACCATATGACCAAAAAAATGAGATTGCGCTAAATATTATAAATAGGTGATTTGAAATGCTGATTAAGCATGTGCACAGATAAATAAGTCCATCAACATATATAAAAGTTTATAATCCAGTGATCCCACGGGTGCTGACAAATCAACTTGGAAAAGTGTGGTATAGATGAAACCTCCACCGAAATCACATATAGCCTCTTACCAAAAAGACATGATATATAAGCCTGATACGATCTATGATGCCAGGTGATGGTCACAAGGAAGCTCCACTGCATACAGCCTGGTTTACAGATGTAAAGTGTCTCCCGACGGGTCATCAACAGGCACATATAAAACACAAGGCTTCACATAGCATAAAACCCTTTTTATTGAGAATAAAAAGAGACGACTTGCACTTACATCAAGAGTGAAGAAACATCGCATAAAACACAGCAGCCGGCTGGCTTAGAACAAACAGCCCGTATTCCGGGTAGAGCGATTGGAGCACGCGGTGACGTCACCGCGTGCTCCAATCGCTCTACCAGGGGAGGAGACGTTCTGACGTCACCGCGTGCTCCAATCGCTCTACCCGGAATACGGGCTGTTTGTTCTAAGCCAGCCGGCTGCTGTGTTTTATGCGATGTTTCTTCACTCTTGATGTAAGTGCAAGTCGTCTCTTTTTATTCTCAATAAAAAGGGTTTTATGCTATGTGAAGCCTTGTGTTTTATATGTGCCTGTTGATGACCCGTCGGGAGACACTTTACATCTGTAAACCAGGCTGTATGCAGTGGAGCTTCCTTGTGACCATCACCTGGCATCATAGATCGTATCAGGCTTATATATCATGTCTTTTTGGTAAGAGGCTATATGTGATTTCGGTGGAGGTTTCATCTATACCACACTTTTCCAAGTTGATTTGTCAGCACCCGTGGGATCACTGGATTATAAACTTTTATATATGTTGATGGACTTATTTATCTGTGCACATGCTTAATCAGCATTTCAAATCACCTATTTATAATATTTAGCGCAATCTCATTTTTTTGGTCATATGTGAATAACAGTACTTGCGCTGAAAGGGTCGTAAGAGTAACGTAAATGAGAAGCGTTACTCTGGAGCAAAGATGCTCTCATCTACCTGAATCTGGCCCTTGGACGTTTATTTGCCCATATAAACCTATTAAAGAGGGATTGTGTTTGCTTGAAAAAAGATTTCTGTATAGCAATAGGGAGTGTCTGAAAGAGATACAGAAATTTTCGGTAGTATATTAATTTAATAATGTTAGATCTCCCAAACCACAAATAAAACCCCTTCTGCCATCCATCCAGGAGGACCCGTGCTTGCGCCAATAATGGTACAAAATTAAGTTTAAAAATGTGTGTTAGGTCCGCCGGGATGGAGGTACCCAAATATGTAAGAGATGTGTCAGACCATTTAAATTTATACTTAGATTTCAGTATTTTCGATTCTTTCTCCGGGAGCGCCACTCCCACCGCTTCTGATTTGTCATAATTTATCTTGAAGTTTGACACATCTCCATACGTCTTTAGTTCTTGTACCAAATTAGGAAGGTATTCCATCGGCATGTCGTCCGCATATGCTGAGATCTTGTATTCTGTACCTCCCAGATACACTCCCTTAATATCTGGATTCGATCGAATCCTACTTAGTAGGGGTTCCACAGATAATGCAAATAAAAGAGGAGATAGAGGACAACCCTGTCTTGTCCCGTTTGACAATTTAAAAGGTGACGACAGTATTCCGTTCACTCTAACCTGGGCCGTCGGGTGAGTATAGTTGCTTGCGATCCATTGCAGCATCTTTTTACCGAAACCCCATGTGTCTCAATACCATAAATTGCAAATTTATCCGGTCAAAAGCTTTTTCAGCATCCGTTCCAAGAAAGACACACAGGGTTCGGGAGGTACTGGCCAAGTGGATCAGGTTCAAGGTCTTGACCGTATTATCTCGAGCTTCCCGCATCTGCATGAACCCCACCTGATCTTTATGGACAAGCCCTGGTATGTACTGCTGTACCCACCTTGCCAAAATCTTAGCGAAGAGCTTCAGATCTTCATTCAGTAGTGAAATTGGTCTGTAACTCCCGCATTGAGAAGGGTCCTTTCCCCCCTGGGAATAACCGATATCACCGCTTTTAGCGATTCAGTATGGAAGGTGCCTAAGTCTCCTAAGCCATTGAACATTTTTACCATAAATGGGCCCAGATCCGGGAGACAAAGTCTATAGTATTGAGTAGTGTACCCGTCCGGGCCTGGCGATTTCCCTCCTTTCCCCTTTTTCACTGCCTCCTGTATCTCTTCTATAGTAATAGGTTTTTCCATCTCTTGACTCATCTCTGGCGTTAAACTCGAAATACCTGAAGTTGCTATATAATTTCCCATTGCCACATGGTCCTGAGAACTTGTTTGCAAATTGTACAAAGTGCTATAGAAGTCTCCAAATCCCTGTGCTATCTCTCCAGGTAGAACAAGTTTATCCCCTCTTGTTCCCTGAATCATTGGGATATAAGTCTTTATTTGTTGTTCCCTTAACGAACTGGCCAGTTGCTTCCCGCATTTATTCCCAAATTCATAATTCTGCCTTCTACCAGTCTGTATTGCCCTTTTCGCTCTGTATAGGAGTAATTCTGTAATTTGTCTACGTGCCGCCAGGAGGTCCCGTTCTAACTCTGGGTTGGTGCTCTGTTTGTGTCTTATTTCTAAACTTATAAAGTGAAAAAGTGCGGCACAATAAATTAAACTAGAAACAATAATGATCAAAAAATAATCAACAAACAGAAAATAATTAAGTGTCCAAATGATCAAATTAGCAAAAAATCCATGTGCAAATCAATCCAAACTTCAACGTATATCCAAGAGGAGTGAAGGTGAAGATAACACCACAAAAATTTCCACCACCGCATGCAAGATGGACTCTCACCTTGATGCTTTGAACTGAAACAGGTCTCAAAGCTTATCAACAGTTGTCAAAGTACAGCCAATCCTCGGATGGAACAATGGATCATGGATGGCACCCACATTCAGGGCGCATAGGAACCCTTATTCCTCAGACATACAGACAGTCTCCAGTCTGTCCTTCCAGTGCAGCCTGGGTCTCACTCTCCCCCTCTTGCATGCGGTGGTGGAAGTTTTTGTGGTGTTATCTTCACCTTCACTCCTCTTGGATATACGTTGAAGTTTGGATTGATTTACACATGAATTTTTTGCTAATTTGATCACTTGGACACTTATTTATTATTTTCTGTTTATTGATTATTTATTGATCATTATTGTTTAATTTATTGCGCCGCACTTTTTCACTTTATATGTACTTTGGGAATATTTTTGAATTTATCCTTAGTGCTGGCTTGCATATGTTAGGTTTATTTTATTGTTATTTCCAGCGCTGAATACCTTCACTGTTTATTTATTTCTAAACTTGCAATTTCTGTCATAAGTGTTGTTACATTTAGTTCTCTTTCCCTCTTTATCCTTGCCCCGTGTTTCATCAAGACCCACTGTATCACCGCCTTATGGGCCTCCCAAACCACCCCTATGTTACAGTCTGCTGTGTCGTTTGTCTCAAATTACCACTTTAATTCTTTTGCACATCTTCCAATACAACGTCATCCTGTAATAGGCTCTCGTTCAGTCTCCAGGACACGGTTACCGGAGGACGAGAGTCCCCTAATGTTTATTTTAAAAAAATTGGGGCGTGGTCTGTCCACGTAATTTCCCCTATTCCAACCTCCTTAACTGCGTGTAGCTGATTATGTGGGATAAAATAATAATCTATACAGGAATATATCTTATGCGGGACAGAGTAAAAAGAATAGTCTTGCTCCCCTTGGTGCATCAGTCTCCATATGTCTATTAATCTCGCCTGTTGCAACATCTGCTCTGTTCGTTTCCAAGTACCCCCCATAACTGACAAGCGTCCGGATGATGTATCCACCATCGGATCTAGGGGCATGTTCAGATCCCCTCCCATGATCAACTGTCCTTCCTGAAAACCTGCCAATTTATGCAAAAACTTCCTCAGGAGCTGATCCTGTTGTGTGTTGGGGGCGTAGAAGGTGGCCAGTGTTATTACCGTGCCCCCTATCGTCCCTTTCAATACTAAATACCACCCCCCGGTACCCACCAAGGATTCTATCAATGACCACGGGGTACTATTTGAGATTAAAATTGATACTCCCCTCTTCTTTGCCGCCGGGTTCGTCGCATGGTATACCATCGAAAAGACTCTGTTTCTGAGAAAGGGGAGCCCCCCTTCCTGAAATGTGTCTCCTGTACAAATGCTATGTTACTTCCCCTTTTCCTCAATTCCTGTAATAAAATCCTTCACTTTTCCGGAATATTTAATCCCTTGGCGTTAATTGATATTATTGAAAGGGCATCCATTTCCTAGCCAAAGCAAACACAGTTCAAAAACAGACCTTCGGGGCCGGAAAGACCTTGACAACTCGCCACAAGCGAGAGGGAGATCAATTTTCAGCTTTCAGCGCTGACGCAATTTGAATGACAATTTGCACGGTCATACAACACTGTACCCAAATTACATTTTTATCATTTTTTTTAACAGATAGAGCTTTCTTTTGGTGGCATTTAATCACCACTTGAGTTTTTATTTTTTGCTAAACAAATTTGTTTTGCGAACAGGTAATTTTTCTCCTTCGTTGATATGCACTGATGAGGCGGCACTGATGGGCACAGATAAGGACAGATAAGGTGGCACTGATGGTCACTAATAATAAGGCACTGATGGGCCCTGAAGGGCACAGATAGGTACCACTAATAGATGGCACTGATGGGCACTGCTAGGCAACACCGATGGGCAGCACTGTTGATGAGGCACTGGTGACACTGATAGGTGGCAGTGTGGGCACTGGTAGGTGGCACTGTTGTGTACTGGTAGGTGCAGGGCTTTTTTTCTGGGGGAACTTGGGGGAACTCAGTTCCACCACCTTTGGCTCAGACCCTTTGGTGCCCGCTCACCACAATCACTTGTGAACACAGAAGTCTGGTTTCTGTGTTTACAGGTGACTGCTTTGTAACCCCCTGAACTCTGCACACTGTATGTAATGCAATTCTGGTATTTAATGCCCCTTTAAGACCCTTCTACTGTTTGTGAAATCTGAACGGGTCATGGTTGAGTTCCTGCACCTATTTTCTAAGAAAAAAAGCTCTGGGTAGGTGGCACAGGTGGGCACAAATGAGCTGGCAGCAGCTCTCCTTGATCGGGACCGATGTCCCTCTATCAGCGTGAGGAGAAAAAATAGCCGATTAACGGCTCTGTTTACATCACATGATCAGCTGTCATTGGCTGACCACGTGGTAAATGGTCAGGATTGACCTCTTACTCCAATCTGGTGCTAAAACAAAGTGCTTTTGCTTTCCCACACTGGAGCCTCTGTTCCCAGAAGATGCCTATTATGGGGAAACGCCTCAGGTGGAGCTGGATCTTTGACATTACCATGCACTGGTGCACCAGCATGTCCTGGGGCCGTGTTTTGTGGATGCTCATACAGCTTGTTGTTCTCTATAAACTTTAAGTGCAATAACCATTTATTAAAAGGTTATGAAAATAATGAGGCTTCTCTTTTCTCTTGGTTTAAAAAATAAAAATAAACATTTGGTTTGGAGCACGCTAGTGGATTCAGAGAACTGCCTGTGCGATTCCTGTGTGGGGACACCATTGCTGCATCTTGCTGGCGGGGTCACAGACCTGTTTGGAATCCATACAGCGGTAGTGTCGGTTCCCTTTCGGGTAGGATATGGCACTTAAAGGGACATGAGCACTTTATGTAATAATATACGCTTACCTGCCTGTTCACAATACACAGCTTAGCTCAAACAAACTATTTAATTGGACATTAAACATGAAGTAGGCTTTAACTGTATCATGTCTCACAGATCTAGGCTATTTCTACCATGCCTGTGAAATTCCTTAAAGTGGAGCTCCACCCTAAAGTGAAACTTACGCTCATCGGAACCCTCCCCCTCTCCGGTGTCACATTTGACACCTTTCAGGGGGGTGGGGGGTGCAGATACCTGTCTAAGACAGGTATTTGCACCCACTTCTGGGAGTCCTCCTGTGGGTATTCTGCGGGTAGGACAGCGCAGCGTGACTCGCGCATGCACTGTAGGGAATCAGGCAGTGAAGCCGGAACGCTTCACTTCCTGGTTCCCTCACCGAGGATGGTGGTGGGGGCAGCGGATAGACAAACGATTGCTCGTCTTCTGCTGCAGACGTTGCTGGACTCCTAGACAGGTAAGTGTCAATATATTAAAAGTCAGCAGCTGCAGTTTTAAGCAAAACATATAATAATGTCAGTGTTCTTTGTCATTTGGTTTACATTATTTTATTCTTAATTTCCAATCAGGATTCTTGGCCCACCAAAGCCACTGAAACTGGATGCTGATTTAAAATAGTGTTTGGGAAACTCAAATGTAACATCAAATGTAAGAAAGGAAGGGCAGAGAGGATACCCAGAACCATAATTAAATGAGCTCAACAAAATGTGACCAAAGATTGGCTCACCAATTAATAGAAAAGTGGTGTAGATACCACACCAGTTGTTGGGTTTACTGTGATGCAAGGGCAGTGAGGCAGAGTGGAATTGGGGACATCCCAAGGTACTTCTGACTAAGGTGGCATCATGAATAAAATTGGTATACGGTTCATCACTGCCAATGACTGCCCAGCAAGAGGAAGTCTGTAAGTGCAATGAATATAAGTTAAGGTGAGTAATTATCATAACATATAAGAATTCCCCTAAAAGGCCAGGATGGTAGCAGCTTCGATAATCTGACCCACATATGGGAACCACCGAGAGAGATCCGTGATGCTCATTCACGGGTGAAGCCCATTAAATGAGCTCCCCAACCTAGAGACGTCCAAGACGCCGCCAATCAGCGGCGTCTGACGTCACAGGTCAGTTTCTCCACTCTGCCTCACTGCCCTTGCATCACAGTGAACCACCAGGTGGTGTGGTATTCACACTACTTTTCTATTAATCGGTGAGCCAATCTTTGGTCACGTTTTGTTCAGCTCATTTAATTATGGTTCTGGGTATCCTCGCTGCCCTTCCTTTCTCCCCTTCCCTTCTCCTTTCCTTTCTTCACTTCTAGCTATTCCTTTTCCTTCCTTTTTTCCCTCTCCCCCTTCCCTCCTCCCCTTTTTCCCACTTTTCTTTTCCTCCCCCTGTCCCCCTCCCTTCCTAATTCCCCTCCCCCTTTCCCTCCCCCCTCCTTTTCCTTCCTCCACGGGTGTCCTATTTCTCTTTTATGCTGTTCTCCACCTGATTTTCTACCTAGTTTATGCCTCCATTTAGAGACTTCCGCATTATCCCCCTTGTCTGCCGCAGGGGAGCATTTTTACCTGGGCGGCCTGATGCCGCACATGACCACCCAAATAGTGGGTAAGTTATTTTCTTTTATGTTTAATACGGCTATTGTTGAACTACTATGTATGTATAATATTAATTGTATTGTTTGCTTTATAGATTAGTCCTCTCGAGGCATAGACCAGTTTATACGTTTGTAATAACAGATATTGCTTGGGCGCACCCTGAGTCTCTGTTTTTTCAATTTTAATCACGTAGTTTATGTATAATAAAATTTTATGTAATAAAAATGTATTTTTTACTTCAATATGTATGTCACTCCTTACCAAGTACCGAGATAGTCCATTAATTCCCGGAGGAGGGAATGTCATAGGGTCAGCATCAGCTACTGTCCCTTTGCCCCCACCCTTTTCGTCAGGGATTCAGCATTATTATCATACAGTATGTGAGCTACATGGTAAAATATTTCTGTGCTTTCATTCATGTAGATAAAATGATTCAGCTTGTAAGGACCTGAATACAGTAAAATAAAAATTGCATTATGTTTTTGCACTTGATATATGTTAAATACCAATACTGGGATAATCTGCAAATGCTTGCCAATCCATTTTGTGATTAAGATGGCAAGTGCTAAACTAGGTACTATCCTCTGCTCACAAAGCCAATCACATCTAAAATCCCCCTACATCATGAAAACTCCTAATTAAAGTGGAGTTCTACCCTAAAAACAAACTTTTCTTTCTCGTACATCACGGGACACAGAGCGGCATATTCATTACTATATGGGTTATATGGAGTACCTTCAGGTGTGGACACTGGCAATCTCAAACAGGAAGTCCCCTCCCTATATAACCCCCTCCCCTAGAGGGAGTCCCTCAGTTTTTTCGCCAGTGTCTTAGGTGTTGGTCACGGAATAGCTTTGCTCCACATCCTTGGGATTAAGGGCGGGCTAACCGGATCTGTCCAAGGAGCCTCAGTGCCAAAGTGGACAGTACCCGGGCCCCAAACCGTGGGGTTTTGCCTATAATGCTCCTCTTTGGAGGGCTGGACCCTGGGCCCAGGACTTGGAGTTTGTAAAAACCATAAGTTCCTGTTTGCCAGGGTGCTATATAGGTCCAGGACAGTGGGTACCTTCATAGGACCCCAGGGCCTGAAGGTCTACTACGCTACCCACGGAGATGGGAGAAGATTGGATCAGTTTGCTGGACAAACATCCTGCAGCATGGAGCAGGTAAGGGGGAGCCTGCGGGACTTGGTTCGACAGCAGGCTCTCCAGGGTAACCTAAAAGGGGGGACAGCCTAAGTATGCTCTGCATGGGCAACCTTGCTCACTATGTCTAAGAGAGACAGGATGACACCTTTTTCCCCCATCACTAGGTTCCCCTGTCTAAGAATGTGTTGCTAGCTAACCTGCTGCTTTCTTCCTAGGACTAGTAAGGATCCCTAGGGGCCTTTTGGAGTCCTACCTGGCCGGGGGTTTGAATCTGCCGCCTGTTTCTGCAGTCCTGGGTCTCCAGCAGCGCGGCTCCTCCATGTTCCTCCTGTTCCGGCATACTCGCGCGCGCGCGTGCGCGCGCACGTCTTATAGACGTTTTTCGCGCCGTTCAGACAGGAGGGCGGGGGGGGGGGGCGTGCCTGCGGCGTCATACAGGGGCGCGCCTTGTGCTGTTATAGATCAGCAGGCAATTTCAGTGCTCAGTCTGAGGCTGATTTCAGAAGGAGAGGACGCAGAGCGGCAGAACAGTGACTCCCGGTGGCGGAAGAGGGGTAGTACATGCTGGACTTTGTTCCAATGCCTTTTTTGTTAAGCCAAGAAATCCCCCTTTTTGCATACAGGTTGGAGGCTGGCAAACTAAGTTTGGGGTCACTGTATGTTTCTAAAAAAGAAAATATATATAATATATATTTAAAAAAAAAAAAAAAAAAAAAGAGAAAAACATACGAGATCCCATCAGTTTTTGGGCATTAGTGATCTATTATCCCCTAAACTCTGGTTTTGTACTCCTGGCCACTACAGTCTGTTGTGTGGGCGGAGTCCCTCGATTTTGTATTATGGCTTCCAAAGGCTCGGGGTCAAAGGGTACAAAAAAGACCAAAAAAAACAAACAAAGGGGTTCCCCTTCTGATTCTGATGATATGCCGATACTTTCCCCGCAACTTATTAACATAAAGGGTGCCTTGGATGAGCCATTAGGGGGATCTGGTGCGGAGGCTGGCCCAGATCAGCCCAGCCCTGTGTTTATCACAGAGGAGATTCTAGCCGTATCCCTAGGGGGGCTAGAAGAGAGAATAGCAGCATTGATCGCTAGAGCTATTCCTGGTAAGAAACGGGTTAGATCCCCATCACCAAGAGGTGTATCCTCAGATGCTGAGATTCTCTCTCCGGAGGAATTGGAATCACAGGAGGATCAACTAGACCTGAACCAAGAGGGTTCAGGGATTGAGGGATCTGCCTCTGAGGAACCATTTTCAGACTCCCAGACAGAAAGACTGTGGGTACAGTCTTTGACGGACATGGTCCGCTCGGCATTTAGTTTACCATTGTCAGAGCCTCAGGTTCCTCCGGTATCCTCTCTGGGCTCTTTGAAAGCTCCGTTAAGCAACGCAGTGTTTCCGGTCCATCCTCTCTTGGAGGAATTGATCTTTCGGGATTGGGTACGGCCGGACAGGATTTTTCTGCCACCGAAAGGCTCCCAATAGTGGATGCAGCCATCTCATGTGTGAATAAATCACTAACTTGCCCGGTGGAAAACATACATATGTTTAAAGATCCGGTTGATAAAAGGTTAGAGACACTTTTAAAAGCATCCTTTGCTACGGCAGGAGCAGTGGTACAGCCAGCTGTGGCTGCAATTGGTGTTTGTCAGGCGTTAAAAGACCAGACAAAAGAAATGTTAAAGGACATGCCTACCCAACAAGCAGAAGAGTTTTCTGACATTCCCAGAGCTCTGTGTTTTGCTGTAGATGCTATAAAAGATTCCATCCAGCAAGCCTCTCGTTTATCACTATTTTTGGTGCACATGAGAAGGCTCTTATGGTTGAAGAACTGGGCGGCGGAGCCCCCATGCAAAAAGCTTCTGGCAGGGTTTCCCTTCCATGGAGGACGACTCTTCGGAGAGGATCTGGATAAATATATTCAGACTATTTCAAATGGCAAGAGTACCCTTTTACCGGTCAAAAAGACATTCCGGGGTCCTACATTTAAAAGGCAGCTCTTTCCTGTCTCGGGGCCCTCAAATTCCAGGCAGTATCGACGGCCGCCTGCACGATCCAACGTTAACAGTAGATCGCAGGGACAGGCCCCTGGGGGTAAGAGGCCATGGTATCGCAAGCCGACAAAGACAGCCCCTAAGTCTGCCTTATGAAGGGGCGCCCCCACTCTCGCGGGTGGGGGGAAGGCTTCGTTTCTTCTCAGAAGTTTGGGAAGCCAAGATCCCCGACAAATGGATCCGGGCATCTGTAACCACAGGCTACAGACTGGAGTTTCTAAGGTATCCTCCGCCTCATTTTCAAGAATCAAGGCTACCAAGGGATCCAGCAAGGAAGGCATCATTGCTGGCAGCTTTGGATCACCTGCTCTACTAGGACGTAATAATAGAGGTGCCAGCCCAAGAGCAAGGGCTAGGTTTCTATTCCAATCTCTTTGTCATACCAAAGCCCAACAGCGATGTCAGGCCAATCTTGGACCTAAAGAGGTTAAACGGTTACCTAAAGGTTCGTTCCTTCCGGATGGAATCCATCCGGTCAGCAGCTGCCGCGCTTCAGAAAGACGAATTTCTGGCCTCCATAGACATAAAGGATGCTTACCTTCATGTACCAATCTTTCAGTCGCATCAAAGATTTTTAAGCTTCGCGGTGGGGCAGCGACACTTCCAATTCAGGGCGCTCCCCTTCGGGCTGGCCACGGCCCCCCGGGTATTCAGGAAGATCCTAGCCCCAGTTCTGGCCAATTTAAGGATCCAAGGGGTCACAGTCCTAGCATACTTGGACGACCTTTTAATCATAGATCACTCACGACCGGGTCTGCAAAAGGCAGTAAACCTCACGGTTCGGTACCTCGAAGAATTCAGCTGGGTCCTAAACCGGGGAAAGTCAGCGTTCCAGCCTACAAAGCAGTTGGAATACCTCGGCATGAGGTTAGACACAGAACAGCAAAGAGTGTCCTGCCCCTGGTAAAGATCGAGGCTATCAAGGGGCTGGTTCAGTTGGTTCTAAACAAGAAAAAAACAACTATTCGCCTGTGTATGCGATTACTAGGCAAGCTAGTGGCCACGTTCGAGGCAGTACCATACGCTCAGATCCACACTCGCGTCCTACAGGCAGCCATTCTAGCAGCCTGGGGCAAGAGGGCACATGCCTTAGAGTCCCCTTTGACGCTATCATCAAGGGTCCGACAAAGCCTGGCCTGGTGGTTGAACCCCCAGAATCTTCTAAAGGGAAAATCCTTCAGCCCTGTTGTCTGGAAGGTAGTTACCACAGACGCCAGCCTGGCAGGCTGGGGGGGCGGTCTTCGGGGGGTCCTCTCGCCAGGGAACTGGGGTGAAAGCAGAGGGGCAGCTCCCCATCAATATCTGGGAGATCAGAGCTGCTCGCCTAGCCCTTCTGGCATGGACCTCCAGATTAAAGGGGTTCCCGGTGAGAATCCAGTCAGACAATGCCACGGCGGTGGCATACATAAACCACCAAGGGGGAACCAGGAGTCGGGCCGCTCAGAGGGAGGTGAGCTTGATTTTTCAGTGGGCAGAGGTTCATGTACCCTGCATTTCGGCGATATTCATTCCCGGAGTGGACAACCTGCAGGCAGACTTCTTAAGTCGCCAGAGTCTGTCGCCAGGGGAGTGGTCTCTGCATCCCCAGGTCTTTCAGACAATCTGCCAGAGGTGGGGAATGCCAGACGTAGATATAATGGCATCCAGGTTCAACAAGAAACTAGACAGGTTCGTGTCTCGAACGAGGGATCCTATGGCCTGCGGAACCGATGCGTTGGTTTGCCCTTGGCATCAATTCAAACTTCTATATGCATTCCCTCCGCTACAGTTACTCCCTCGCCTGTTGCGCAAAATCAGAGTGGAGCACAAGCCAGTCATTTTAGTAGCTCCGGCTTGGCCCCGGAGGACTTGGTACTCACTAGTCCTGAAGATGGCAGTGGGAGACCCTTGGACTCTTCCTCTACAACCAGACCTACTCTCACAAGGCCCGATCCTCCACCCTACATTACGGCGTCTAAATTTGACGGCCTGGAGGCTGAATCCCTGATTCTCAGGGGTAGAGGTCTGTCTAGGCAGGTAATCCCTACCCTGATTAGGGCTAGAAAGCCGGTCTCCAGGGTGATTTATTACAGGGTGTGGAGGAACTACGTAGGCTGGTGTGAATCCAAAAGATGGAATTCCCGCAAATATACTATTGATAGGGTGTTAAGTTTTCTCCAGCTAGGAGTGGATAAAGGCCTGGCACTAAGCACAATCAAGGGACAGATCTCAGCTCTGTCAGTGTGGTTTCAGAGGCCGCTGGCCACCCACTCGCTGGTAAAGACCTTCTTACAGGGGGTCTTGCGTATTAATCCTCCTGTCAAGTCACCACTTTGTCCATGGGACTTAAATCTTGTTCTGTCATCCCTACAGAAACAACCTCTTGAGCCGTTGGCTGAGGTACCTTGATTTTACTGACTAGAAAGTCGGTATTTCTGATCACCATAGTTTCGGCCAGGAGAGTATCGGAATTGGCAGCCTTATCTTGTAAGGAACCATATCTCATTTTGCATAAGGATAGGGCGGGGTTCCGTCCTCATCCTTCCTTTCTACCAAAGGTTATATCCAGTTTCCACCTGAACCAGGATGTGGTACTTCCATCCTTCTTCCAAAACCCACCTCTAGAAAAGAGGGGTTGCTGCATACGTTGGATATTGTCAGGGCCGTAAGGGCCTATCTTAAAGCTACAGAGAAGGTTCGGAAAACAGATGTGGTGTTCGTTTTACCGGAAGGGCCCAAGATGGGTCAGGCAGCCGCTTGATCCACCATCGCAAGATGGATTAAACAATTAATTGTTCGGGCCTGCGGTTTGAAGAGGTGCCTCCTCCTTTGTCGGTAAAGGCCCATTCTACCAGGGCCAGGGGCACCTCCTGGGCAGCACATCATCAGATCTCTATGGCTCGAATATGCAAGGCAGCAACGTAGTCATCAGTCCACACGTTTACAAAATGTTATCAAGTGGACGTAAGAAGGAATGCGGATACAGCCTTTGGGCAGTCAGTACTACAGGCCGCGATTCAAGCTCCTCAGGATCTGAGGGGGCTCCCTTGATTTGATTTGAGATTTACATTTCTCGTTTAAGTTGGATTTACTAGTATCTGAGTATACCTCTAAAATTAAATCCTTCTTTGGAAGATGTCTCCCTCCCCTCATTAAAGCATTGCTTTCGGACATCCCATATAGTAATGAATATGCCGCTCTGTGTCCCGTGATGTACGAGAAAGAAAAAGGGATTTTTAAATACAGCTTACCTGTAAAATCCTTTTCTTGGAGTACATCACGGGACACAGAGCTCCCACCCCTCTTTTGGGTGACCATTTTGGGAGGCATACTGCTTGCTACAAAACTGAGGGACTCCCTCTAGGGGAGGGGGTTATATAGGGAGGGGACTTCCTGTTTGAGATTGCCAGTGTCCACACCTGAAGGTACTCCATATAACCCATATAGTAATGAATATGCCGCTCTGTGTCCCGTGATGTACTCCAAGAAAAGGATTTTACAGGTAAGCTGTATTTAAAAATCCCTTTTTTATTAACAGCTTGCCTTTAATGTAAAAAAAAATAAAAAAAATAATTTTGTATATGGCTGTTACTAGACAGATTTCGTAATCTGATGTTAAATTATTAAAACAAGTGAATAATCCAATACTATTAGTGTATACCATGAAATGGTTAAATTGGTATGACAAAACCAAGGTATATGATAACCTACAGATATTTGTACATCCGTGAAAAAAAAAAATGAGTAAACATAAGAGTAAATAACTGAAACACAAAATGAAATTGTCCATAAAGTAGTCCCAGATATGTGGAAATATTTGTGAAAAGTGAGCTGCAAGAAGTCTTCCAATAGAGAATATTCTACAAATAGCTACAAATAGCACCACCTTCCACCAAAGGTACACCCGAGTGTCAGAAATGTAGTCTCCTTACCAGACGCGCTGAGCACGGGTTAATTTAGAGTGACTCAAATGACTATTTTCTGGAGCTGCCTCAGATCAGTCAAAGCGGATGGATGTCTAAAACTCAAAAAGAGAGAAAGGGGCCCATAGTGCAGCTTTGCAATACAATTTGAATGTAAAAGAAATATATTGCACTTACAGGAATTTGATGTAAAACAGGCCCAATCGAATGCACCATGTGCGGTATAAAAACGGGATTTCAGCGTCCTCTTTGATTCACCTTCCTGGGTCAGTTCGTTTGGAAGAGCGTGATGACGTCAGAACGTGGCTTGCGTTCTGACGTGGCTTGCGTTCTGACGTCATCACGCTCTTCCAAATGAACTGACCCCATTGCCTCAATGACACTCATTTCCCAGGAGTCTCTGGGCATTACTGTGCCTAAAAATCCCAGCATGCTCCTCTCTAGGGAAATCCAGGAAGACACAGGAATCGGGCTTCTCGTGCCCACAGCTAACATGGAAACGGCCACAAGATCGCTGAGCAGATATCGAGTAAGTGTTTACACTGTTTTATGTACCGATTGTGTTTTTTTTTTATAATTGTAAATAGGGCTGGTACTGATTAAAATTTTCATGTTCGATTAATCGATTTTTTTTTTTAAATCGATTATTCAACTAATTTTGATTAATTTTACGTTGTAACACACATACAGATCCAACTACTTTTAGCTGATCTCCTAGCATTGCATCTATGCATTAGTCAGTGGTAAATGTGGTATACACTATATACAATCACCCGACACTAGTTAGTTTCCACAATCAATGACTTAACTTCACAGTTTACACAAATACATTTTAAATTCAAACTGTAGCACTGACGTAAGTATTTTTTGCTTATTAAACTTTAAGAAAAACGTAGAAAGTTAGTTTAACTTTAATTATAAAACGTATCGGATATATTGACTGTCAGTCACTTTATAGTAGGCAAGTAGGCATCACTTTAGCCAGTCACGCAGGCATACCAGGTCGTTTAAATTTTCTGGAAGCAGACATGATCACATTTTATTGACAATATACCCTGAAGAACTGAACAGTCTTTTGCACGGAATTGATGTTGCCGATACACAAGGAATTGTTTGCACAAAACTGTCCAGGCTGTCCGTTGAAGTCAAGAGTTTTGATTGATCGAAAGAATTTTAATCGATAAAATAAATTAAAGATTTATTCGAGGAATTAATCTTTAATTTTCTCTAGCATTATTGTAAAATAATATTGTGGATTGCAATTATTTGAAGCATCTTCATTTTTAGTTACTACGTCTGAGTGCTATTTTTTTTTTTACAACACAGTATAATTAAAATCTATGTGAACCCTTACAAATATGTATATATATATATATATATATATATATATATATATATTAGGGCTGTTACTGATCAAAATTTTTGTGTTTGATTAATCGTTTTTCTTTTTAATCGACTAATTTCGATTAATTATAATGCACATACAGATCCAACTACTTTTAGCTGATCTCCTTGCAGGCTGATGATTCCCAGTGCAGTTACCAACCACTGGAAAAATGGATAGCAGGATACAAAAAACACACAAAGGCAGCGCTCGATGGGAATAACATTAACACTTTTATAGTCTTCAAGTAGGTAACAAAATAAATATTGCACTGGAGATAAAATCGATGTAGCTACATAAACTGTAAAAATGGTGTGAGTAATACCATACGGTACCAAAAGCAGTCATAAAAACATGTAGCCAAGTATGATACTGGTATAAAAATGTGTACAACGATGTCACTGCTGAATCCAGATGAGGAGAGGTCAACATCAGTCCGTCGGCATGTAGATGTCCCATGAAGGGAACCATCACAACTCCCAGTGGATGGTTGTAGAATCCCAGGATGACAGAGGGAAGTGATAGAGGGAAGTGATAGAGGAAAGTGTAACAGCCCTTGCGTGTGGCAGATAGTAAGGTCCCGCCGGCATGCAGATATGAAGGCACAGCAAAGGAGCCCTTCAGATGGACACGGCAAGCCCCGCCGGTGTCCGTGACGTTACTGGATCTCCGACGGAACTCCCTGAAGGCCCAGAAGAGGCGAGTACCAATCAAAAGAATTTTAATCGATCAAAAAGATTTTGATCGATCAAAAAAAATTAAAGATTAATCGATTAATTAAAAGTTAATTTGCACGAGGAACAAGATTAAGCGTACAGCGGCACTAGCCTATCTTAAAGCACAGAAGGCAAACGTTATTGCATTAACAGAGACACACGTTACTGGCCACTTGCAGGCGGCATTGAAGCGCCCCTAGATAGGGTGGGCATATCATAGCACACACTCGAGCTTCTCCAGAGGAGTCTCACTCCTGGTGACAAAGGCCACCCCTTTTGAATTAATAACCCTGGAATCGGACCAGCAGGGGAAATTTTTGTTTTTGCATGCACGCATTGGGGGAGTACCTCTTTTGCTGATTGCATGCTATATCCCCCCTCCACACAGCTCGGAAGCCATCGCTCTGGGGTTGGCGTTCATGGCCAAGCACCCGATGGTACCGAAGGTGTGGATTGGGCGATTTTAACATGACTATGGACCCCCGCTTGGACCGACCGGCGACGCCGGGGGGACCTATGAGGGATCCTGGTCTGACTAGAATGGGCCGTTTGCTAAGGGAGTTTGCCCTGGTCGATGTGTGGAGGCAGAGGAACCCTCAGGTTAGGGCGTACACGTGCCACTCAGCTAGTCACGCAACCATGTCCCGCATTGATTACATTCTGGTTTCGGCTGCATTACTACCTAGAGTGGGGGGGGCGGGTTTCGCACCTAGGGCCCTATCAGATCACTCGCCATGTTGGGTGCAGATGTCCCTGCTAGACAGAGCCCCCACGAGGGTATGGAGACTCAACCCTTTCTGGTTGACGGCCCTAACGGATCATGATAGAACTGAACAGGAGCTACGGTTCTTTCTCCCTGATGGGCAGGGGTCCCCAGATATTAACTCCCGGTGGGATGAGTTTAAAACTCATGCATGCAGAGTGTTGGACACCAAGATCCGTAGATTTAAACAATCCTCGAAGATAGATGTGTGTAGCGCAGAAGACATGTTGCAGAGCCTTGAGGGCACATATAACGCTCAGCCCACAACAGAGACCAGGGTGAGAATGCAAAGCAGGATGGTTACACAGATGCACATAGAGAAGGCTAAGCAGCGTATCTTTTTTAGCAAAACGCGGGTGTATGAACATGGGGAAAAAGCTGGGAAAATGTTAGCGTATTTGGCACACCTAGAGGATAGGCCACCGGTGGCTGACAGGTTTATGGACTTCTATAAGGACCCATATAGCTCCCAGTGTAGACACACACCACAGGAAATACGGGAGTATCTCCACACACTGCAATTTTCAAAGTTGAGTAGGGAACAAGTGCAGATGCTTGAAGCCCCAATCACCGCTGAAGACGTTGCCACGGCAATGTCACAACTGGCAAAGTCCAAGGCTCCGGGGCTTGATGGTCTACCATTAGAAATCTATACCACGTATTCAGAAACGTTGGTCCCCAAATTGAAGGCCTTGTATCTTTCTATATTTGAGCTGGGAACGCTTCCCGCTTCGATGCAGGAGGCCCAGATAATTGTCCTTCCTAAGCCAGGCAAGGACCCCCACCACCCGGAATCATATAGACCTATATCTCTGCTACCAGTGGACATTAAAATCTTGGCAAAAATCCTATCGACCAGATTAAACTCAGCGATCCTTTCTCTGATCCATGGCGATCAAACGGGATTCATGCTAGGGAAGAATACAGCTATGAATATTAGGCGGTTATTCATGAATATACAAGCGCAACACGATAACGTGGGGACCAGGGTGGTAGTGGCTTTGGATACGGCCAAGGCCTTAGACTCGGTCGAATGGCAGTATTTGTGGGAATGCCTGAGCTGTTACGGCTTCGGCCCAAATTTTATTAAATGGGTGCAGCTTTTATATCAGACCCCTAAGGCCAGAGTTTTTGTTAATGGGTGGCTTTCGGAACAGTTCTCCCTGGAGAGAGGCACGAGGCAGGGGTGCCCTTTGTCACCGCTGTTATACGCCTTAGCAGCCGAGCCCCTGGCTATGGCCATTAGAATGAGCCCAGAGGTGGTGGGTCTTAGGAAGGGAGACAGGTGGGAAAAGATCGGCCTATATGCGGACGATACAATCCTATATTTAGCAGACCAGGGACCCTCGTTGAGAGCGGCTTTAAACATTATAGAGGAAGTGGGGAAATATTCAGGCCTACGGATCAATTGGGACAAGTCCCGAATTCTCCCCTTGGATCAGTTCCCCCCCCCCAGCGGTGTCCCCTGAATTACCCCTGCAAAGAGTAGCGGAAGTTAAATATTTAGGGGTGCAGGTTATGAAGGATCTAAGAGACTATGTTCCTCTTAATGTAGAACCTCTATTTGCAATAATTAAATCCAGAACCCAGGCATGGACAAAACTACCACTAGGGGTGATGGGCAGGATAAACCTGGTTAAAATGATTCTACTACCCAAAATTCTATATATGGTCTGGCATGCCCCTCTTTACATACCCCTCAAAATTTTCAAACAGCTTGAAGCAATCTTAAACTCGTTCGTGTGGGGATTTGGCCACCACAAGTTAGCATGGCATGTACTCAAAAACCCCAGTACGGAGGGGGGTTGCTCCCTTCCTGATTTACAGGACTACTATGTAGCCTCACAATTATCTCACCTATACTATTTCAATACATCTGAGTCGCAGAGATATGGGTCGCTGGTTTGTAATAAACCGGATAGCTCCCTCCACACCGGTACAGGCAATTTTCAGGGGTGGCGGATGTAGGTCTGCCCGGTTTGGAGCGGACATGCTGACGCACCACCAAAAGGTTTGGGAAGTGGCTCTAAAAAAACAAGGCAGGTCCCATATACACTCACACACCCCATTATGGGAAAATGGTTTCATGCCCGAGTTGGCCACAGTCCCAGATCCAGGGATATGGGCATCATATGGGGTGCAGTATCTATCTCAGGTCATGACTAGTGCAGGGCTCAAGCCATTTACGAGGCTCAGGGAAGAATTCTCCCTCCCGCCGCAGTTTCATTTTAGATATATGCAGCTCAGACATGCCCTTAGAGCCCAGTTGGGTTCGGATGCTGTTGATGTGAGCAGACCACAGGTGTCGGACGTGATCTTTGGGAAGGATTCTGCCAGGCTCACGTCCAAAATATATTATGTTGTCCGGCGGCGTAGGATCAGCGGGATAGTGCAGACAGCCAAGGTAAAGTGGGAAGGAGACGTGGGCCCCATAGAGGATACAGAGTGGGATGTTAAGAGCACATCCCCTAAATTATCAGACAGGTTGACACAACTGTATATCCTACACCAAGCATATATTACGCCCCAGAGGCTGGTGAAGTTTCAGCCCACAAGGAGCCCACTACGTCCCATGTGTTCAGTAGAAGAGGGCTCATTTTACCATATGCTCTGGCATTGCCCCGATGTACAGGCATACTGGCTACAGGTGACGCAGTTTCTACATGACAGCATGGGAACCCCGGTGGGCATGGATCCTAAGCTGTGCCTACTGGGACTACTCCCAGATGTGGATACAGAAAAGTACCAAGCAATTTTTATATATGAATCACTTTTCTTGGCCAGAAAGGTGGTGGCAAAGGCCTGGATGCAGCCAAGGGCTCCGACACTGGAGGACTGGAAGAGAGAGGTCAATGCCATTCTCCCGTACAGGAAAATTATATATATACATAGAGGGAGACCGCAAAAATTTGCCAGTGTATGGGAAAGATGGCTGGGGGACGGTGAAACATACACGAGCTGAACCAACTTATCTTAAAGAATCACACAAGTTGGGGCAGGAGGGGGCGGGAAAGAGTTACTTAGATATATAAAGTGGGCATACCTACTAAAGTGTATTTATTTTGTATGGGGATGATGAGATGTCTAGTCGCTTATGCCTTAATATACGCCAAGTGCATGGAATTTATAGGATATGTGTAATAGTACCTGCTGTACCGTTAAATCTTAGGGCTATGTTGGCCCATTAACGTTTATATTTGTATGTATTCTTTTTACATCTCAATAAACTTGAACTTCTATGGTTAAAAAAAGTTAATTTGCACAGCCCTAATATATATATACACAGTTGTGCTCATAAGTTTACATCCCCTGGCAAAATTTATGATTTCTTGGCTATTTTTCAGAGAATATAAATGATAACACAAAAACTTTTCTTTGACTCATGGTTAGTGTTTTGCTGAAGCCATTTATTATCAATCAACCAAATGAATTTACTCTTTTTTTCTTAAAGCCATAAGGAAAACAGAAACTACCCAAATGACCTTGATCAAAAGTTTACATACACCAGTTCTTAACCCTTTCACGCCGAGCGTACGCACATATGTGTCCTCGGGTTTCAGGAGTTATACCGGGATGATGCCTGCAGCTGCAGGCATCATCCCGGTACCGTTGTTTAGAGCCGGCGATTGGCTTTCCAAACATAACAACCTATGCGGCTAAAAGCCACTCGGTTGTTATGCCGGAGGAGCGGGAGGGGACATCCCCCCCTCCCGCCGCCTCTCGCCGCTCTGACAGGGCCTCCCGTCCCACCGGGGGACCTGATCCTCGATCCGAAGCGTCCTGTGTCCGGCCGCAGACTGAATGAAAGCCGTACGTGGCTTTGATTCAGCCTGCAATGTGTAAACGCGGAAGCGACGTCATGACGTCACTTCCGGGTTGCTCGGCTGTCAATGACGCCGGATTTAAAAAAGTAAACAGTATTCAGAATCGCCATTTTTAGACCCCCGATCCCTCCATAAAGAGTACCTATCACCACCTATTACTGTCACAAGGGATGTTTACATTCCTTGTGACAGCAATAAAAGTAATCAAAATGTAAAAAAAAACACAATTTAATATTATAAAAATAAATAAAATAAATAAGAAAAAATAAATACAATTTTTAAAGCGCCCCCCTCCCCACGAGCTTGCGCAACAAAGAAAACGCATACGGAAATCGCGCCCGCGTATGAAAACAGTGTTCAAATCACACATGTGAGGTATCGCCGCAATTCTAGCACTAGACCTCCTCTGTACCCCTAACCTGGTAACCGTAAAAAAAGTTTAAAGTGTCGCCTATGGAGATCTTTAGGTACCGTAGTTTGACGCCATTCCATGAGTGCGTGCAATTATAAAGCGTGACATGCTTGGTATCTATTTACTCGGCGCAACTTCATCTTTCACATTATGCGAAAAAATTGGGCTAACTTTACTTTTTCATTTTTTTTTTAAATTCATTAAAGTTCATTTTTCCCAAAAAGTTGCGTTTAAAACACCGCCGCACAAATACCGTGTGACATAAAATATTGCAACAATCGCCATTTATATATATATATATATATATATATATATATATATATTTGAATCCCTTTTAGTTAGATATTTTATGTGTTTTATAGTATTTGGATCTTAATTTTAGCTGCTCTGTTCATTATGTCATTTACTGTGAACATCACTTCCGGGGTCCGAGTATCCAGTCTATATGTTTTAACCTTATTTTCTTATTCAGTTTATGAGCGTAGTTTCCATCATTCAAGTCTTTTCATACTTTCTAGCCCATACACGATATTACAGGACACCTCGGTGTGTCTGTGTGTTGGATTGGTGTGTCCCCTGCACCATCATTTACCTTCCATCATTTATAACATCTTAGGGCTCTTTCACACGTCCGTTCCGTTTGCCCGTTTTTTGGACGTCCGTTAATGAACCTCAATGCTTCCCTATGGGAGCGGATTCGTTAGCGGATGATGCATCCGCTAACGTCTGCCAGATCCGCATCTGTTTTTTCGGACGGAAGAATGTCCTATTTTTCTTCCGTCCGGCCGAACGGATCGGATGCAAACAGACAGATGGTCCATTTCCTTCCGATTCCCCATAGGGGATAGCGGAGGAGAGACAGGGCGGTTCCTGCACAGTGTGTGGGGACCGCCCTGTCCGCCCGACAGCTCAGCGGAGACCCCCCGCTGAGCCGACGGACACACGGAGCGGACCGAAAAACGGACCGCTCCGTGTGAAAGAGCCCTAACACATCAGAATATCCCTATTATGTCCTCCGTATCTACAACAAAATGGCCGCGGGTGTAGCCCAGGAAAACATTTGAGAAATGGCTGCCCCCATGCCACAGTCATCATCACACACTATATAAACACTTCCGTGTGCTGCTATGCCCTGTCCCCGTTGAAGTCACATGACAGTGACGTAACACGTAGGACAGGCATACGGAGACCGGAAGTGACGCGATCAGGTCTCGAGCTCGTCGCTCGTTTTTCAATGCAAGTTTTTGTGTTATTTTAAATGTGAGTACATATATTTTTTAATAAATTGCCAATACTTCAAACCAAACGTATTGCACCAAGAGGCTCTGTTTATCTCATCTCTTCATATTACCTGGCTCTCCGAGCGCCCCCTCCCAGCCTCTATCCACACAACATTGGGAATGCCAGAGAAGGAAGGAACCCCTCTCTATCCTGAATGACCTAGCATTCCACCATACCCTTTATGCTGCTTACCTTACAGCAGTAAGGTAAGAAGGTAGTACACCTCCAGGTGTTACTCACACCGAAGAGCCACTCATCACTGAAGTCACAAGTGCCACCTGTTACTGCTACAGAGCACCTGTACCATTGCACTTTGGATCTAGAAATATTCCCATTTCTTCCTTTGAGATCCGCTAGCACTCACAGCAACACACCTAATGGACTCATCCATGTTTTAACATATATATTTTTTTCCACATTAATACACATTTAGTGTCCCCCCATTTATTTCTCTACTTCAAGTCACTTTATTCCAGCACATCAGCACTTTATTCACTCTTTATTTATTTGCATTTTTAGTGTTTCTACCTACTGTTATTTGAAGATTTATTTGCATAGGTTTTATCTGATGTGGGAACGCAACACCACTTTTTGATTACTCTTTGTTGCCTTTATGGATAGTGTTTGACCCTCACAGTGTTCTAGCTATTATTATTTTTGGTCCATAGTAGGGCAGGAATATCTTTTCTATATATAAGGAGACTGAGATGGCCACTCTAGAACCTTCAATTTATTCTGCTGTAGCCAATGACAGGTCGACTTGGGCTTGTGTTTTGGATCATTGTCATGTTAGAATGTCCAAGTACGTCCCATGCGCAGCTTCCTGGCTGATACTGCATTAATCTTGCCATCAATTTTGACCAAATATCCTGTACTTTTGTAGCTCACACATCCTCAAAATATCAGCGATCCACCTCTGTGCTTCACAGTAGGAATGGTGTACCTTTCATCATAGGCCTTGTCGACTCCTCCAAATAAAGCGTTTATAGTTGGGGGCAAAAAGTTCAAGTTTGGTCTCATCCCTCCAAATGACTTTGTGCCAGAAGGTTTTGAGGCTTGTCTCTGTGCTGTTTGGCGTATTGTACTTTTTGGCATTTGCAAAGTAATGGCTTTCTTCTGGTGAGTCGACCATGCAGCCCATTTTTCTTCAGGTGCCTCCTTATTGTGAATCTTGAAACAGCCACACCGCATGTTTTCTGTGAGTCCTGTATTTCATCCAAAGTTATTTGTGGGTTTATATTTGCATCCAAAAAAATTTCCCTTCAGTTGTGGCTGAAAGTTTAGTTGAATAAGAAACTTCTTCCCTCAGCCAGAACACTGAAGATGAGTTATGGATTCCAGCATGACGATGACCCAAAACATACTGCCAAGGTAATATAGGCGTGGCTCAAGAAGAAGCACATTAAGGTCATGGAATAGCCTAGCCAATCTCCAGACCTTATTCGTATAGAACATTTATGGATGGAGCTAAAACTTTGAGTTGCCAAGTGACAGCCAAGAAACCTTAAGGAGAGAAGATCTGTAAAGAAGAGTGGACCAAAATCCCTCCTGAGATGTGTGCAAACCTGATAATCAACTACAAGAAACATCTTACCTCTGTGCTTGCCAACAAGGGCTTCTCCACTAAGTACTAAGTTGTGTTTTGCTTGGGGATCAAATACTTATTTTACTCACTGAACTTTGCAACTCAATTTATAACATTTGTAGCATGCGTTTTTTTTTTTCAGGATTTTTGATTAATATTCTGTCTCTATCATTTAAAATAAACCCATGATAAAAATTGTAGACCCTTAGGGCCAGATTCACATACAATTACATTGGCGCAGAGTATCAGAGATACACTACGCCGCCGTATTTTACCTGGCTCTACGACGAATTCATGTAGATTTTGGCCTGTAACGTACGGCGGCATAGTGTATTTCTCGCGGCGGAATCGAAATACGCGATTAGGGGGCGTGAAGCATTTAAATTAGGCGCGTCCCCGCGGCGATCGAACTGCGCATGCTCCGTTCAGAAATTTCCTGCCGTGCATTGTGCGAAATAACATCGATACGTCATTTGTTGTTTGAGTAGCGTCGTTTACGTACATTCCTATTCCCGGACGACTTACGTAAAAAATAAAAACAAACGTTGAAATTCGATGTAGGAACGACGGCCATACTTAACATGGGCTGTCTAACATTAGACCAGATAAAAGCTGGAATAACTTTACGCGGCAAAAAGATGACTACAGATGCCGTAAGAGATTGCGAAGGACGATCGTAACTTCCTGGATCGTTGGAAAAAGCTCATTTGCATACGACGGGAACTCCACCCAGCGGCTGCAAAATTATTGCAGCGTAGATCCGAAGGCGTACGAACACGTAAGCCGGTCGGATTGAAGCCCGAAGCCGTCGTTTCATGGTTTGAGGCTTCAGACTAATGAAACGACGCGCGTAATTTGAAAGTACTCCGGTCTAACGCGAGATAGACTGGAGTAAGGGCTCTGTGAATCTGGCCCCCAATTTCTTTGTAAATGGACAAACTTACAAAATCTACAGGGGATCAAATAGATATTTTCCCCACTGTATATACAGTATGTCACAAAAGTACACCCCTCACATTTTTGTAAATATTTTAATATATATTTTCATGTGACAACACTAAAGAATTGACACTTTGCTGCAATGTAAAGTAGTAAGTGTACAGCTATTTTTTTGCTGTCCCCTCAAAATGAATGTCTAATCCTCTGGCAACAAAAGTGAGTACACCCCTAAGTTAAAATGTCCAAATTGGGCCCAAAGTGTCAATATTTTGTGTAACCACCATTATTTTCCAGCATTGCCCTAACCCTCTTGGGCATGGAGTTCACCAGAACTTCACAGGTTGCCACTGGAGTCCTCTTCCACGCCTCCATGACAACATCACAGAACTGGTGGATGTTGGAGACCTTGTGCCCCTCCACCTTCATTTGAGGATGCCCCACAGATACTCAAAAGGGTTTAGGTCTGGTGACATGCTTGGCCAGACCATTAGCTTTATTCTCAGCTTCTTTAGCAAGGCAGTGGTCATCTTGGAGGTGTGTTTGGGGTAGTTATCATGTTGGAATACTACCCTGCGGCCCAGTCTCCAAAGGGAGGGGATAATGCTCTGCTTCAATATGTCACAGTACATGTTGGCATTCAAGCTTCCTTCAATGAAATGTAGCTCCCCAGTGCCGGCAGCACTCATGCAGCCCCAAACAATGACACTTCTACCACCATGCTTGACTGTAGGCAAGACACACTTGACACAAACACTGAACACCATCTGAACCAAATACGTTTATCTTGGTCTCATCAGACCACAGGACACGGTTACAGTAATGCATATCCTCAGTCTGCTTGTCTTTATAAAAACAGTTTGAGGGCTTTCTTGTGCATCATCTTTAGAAGAGGCTTCCTTCTGGGCTTACGCATGGCCGAGTGAGGTTGTGAAGGTGTGAGCTCCCGCTACCTCCATGCCTCCGAGCGTGACACATACCTGTAGCCTGAGGAAAGTGATTTGCCGCCGGTGAATATCCCCTGAACTGTTCCTGGGGCCCTTTAGAGCTGTTTGGTCGGAGCGGTCTGTGTCCCCCCTCCCCCCGCTGCCCGTCGCTGCTTGCGTTCCGCCCTCCGCTGGCCACACGGTCTGCATGTCAGCGCTGTGGTTACGAATTCTCGAACCCAGCAAAATCAAAGCAAGAGAATTAGACGCCGCGAGGAAGAGCTGAGGAGACCGGAGACAAGAGTAGGAATGAGGGTGTCGGCTGGGAGATTGCTCGTGTACTGCTCCATAGTAGTGTAGGTAGCTGTGTGCTGTGTGCTGAGTGCTGCGTGTTGTGTTTATCCCAGCCCAGCCCAACCAGTTAACCTGAGCCCCATACATATTATCGCTGGTGAAGACTGGTGGTGAAGTGTGGACAATATCAGAGTAAAGGGGGAAAAAAAAAAACGGTGTAGGGGGCTTAAGCTCCCAAGTGCTCTGGAGTGACGCCGAGAGGAGCACACAGCACAAGGCTTAAAAGCTCAAATTATATGTGGAAATTGGAGGGGAGGTATGTGTGCAGCTAGATCCAGAGATACACGTACATCCCGGAGGACAGCATTGCCAATACAGCCACCTAAACTAACGGACCACCTGGAGATCCAGAGCTATTTTTCTAAAATGGAGAAAGGGGGTGAGCAGGGCCAGAACCTGGAGAATCTGCAGATACAAACACAGACTACTATCCCAAGGTTAGAGGTGCGGGCAGATGTGGAGATACTACAGACAGCCCCTCAAAGTCCCCGGGTGATCAACGCTGGTGGGAGCGACCCCCCCTCTAGGTTGAGTGAAGGGGGGAAGAGTGAGCTTGAGACCCTAAAATTCCTGATCCAGGCATTACCAACAAAAGAGGATATCACTACACTAATTATGAAAATAGAGGAAGCCCATTGTAGAGATATGGAAGAGATCAAATGGGAGGTTCAGGCCTTGGAAAAACGCACGACAACGAATGAAAATACATCTAAAGACCTCGTACTGCCTGTGACGACACTGGAACAGGAAAGGAATAATCAACTAGACGTGATTAACTCCCTGCAGCTCCAATTAGAGGAAATCCAAGATAGGAACAGACGGAATAATTTACGCATACGAGGTATCCCTGAAGCAGCAGTCCCAGAAGACCTCCAAGAGACGGTAAAAAATATTTTCCTGGTATTATTGAAAGATGCTATGCCTTTGAATCTTGAGATGGACAGAGTTCATAGGGCCTTAGGCCCTAAGCCCAAAGATAGCTCTCGGCCTCGAGATGTGATATGCAGACTGCATTATTATAGACAAAAAGAGGCAATATTAAGGAAATCTTGGGACATGGGGACTATAGAGTTTAATGGAGCTCAGTTGAAGATACTGCCAGATCTATCAAGTGCTACCCTGCAACGGAGAACTATGTTACGCCCTATATTAGATCGGATAAGGGAAATAGGGGGAACATACAGATGGAGGTATCCAATATCAGTATTGATTAGGAAACAGGACACAGGCACATTTTGGCTGCGCTCTAAGAATGATTTGCCGAAACTTTTTTCCTTTTTGGGGATTAACCCTTTTGAGGTTGTGGATTGGAGACAGCCAATCCTGAGGAATAATTAAGATACAAGATTAAGGAATTGTTTGCTACCTCTCTCTCCCCCCCCCTTTTTTTAGAGGGATAAGATAGAAGATGGTTGGGATCCGTCTTCTCCCCCTCTTTTTTCATTTTTTTTTTCTCTTCCCCTCTGGACTTTTTGTAAAAGTCACCATCCGAGCATGAGTGGGAGGGAGGAGGGGGAGGGTATTAGGAGGGGGATGGGGGGTAGGATTGGGGGGGTGGGGATTGGGTGGGGGGGTAAGGGGAGGGGGGACTAGGAGAGGGCAGGGGGGGGGTGAGTAGTGGGGCATAGAGGGGGTATGGGGGAGGGGGAGGAGGAGGGGGGCTTTCCTCCCTGGGGGTTTTGGGTAATACGCCATAATTTACAATACATACTAGACAAATACAAGATATACACACACATTACACACCTTAAACAGAGGTTAAGGGTTGCGAACCCAATTAGGACACCAATTAGGAATGTAACACATAAGTCACTAAATAGGTTTAATTACAATACTCACAGTACACATTGGGGCCCACATAGGAGATAATAATTAAGATAACAGTATGGCTCTACACACGTTCAACACTCATAGCTGATATACTGTACACTAAGGAGTAAGCACATATTGGAGGGGGTTTGGTGGGGGGGGGCGGGAGGGGATTGGGGGGGGAGATGGGAGGTCCTTCCTACCTCAAGTAGGTTTTGTTGGTTACCCAGGTATGAGGATTTGTACAATTTATTTTGAATTATTAATGTATTATGAATATGTATGAGAACGGGGTCTAGGAAAACTATCTCGATAGGTTATGGAGTGGGTTGTGTCATGTATGATGTTTTAGAATACATTACAAGATTATTATTGTTGAATTACTGTAAGAATATTGTACTACAGACTATTACACTATGTACTGTGAGAATATTATACAAATAACCGGTATATATATCCTGGAGAGGGGTCCACCCTTAGTGCCAGGGGGAGTGAGGGGGGGGGGATGGGTACGCACGGGGAAGCCACCAGGGGGTGGAAGGACACCTTGGGGTTAGTAGTGAATAGGCACTGGGGGAGAATATGCAACCCAGTAGTTGGGCAATAATGTGAGGAGAACGGGGAAGAGGGGGAGAGGGGAGAGAAGGGGGAGGAATTAAACAGGGACAACTCGGGACGGGGATCAACAAAGATAGGTAGCATAATATAGTTTAAATAAAGTGGAGTTGGAAGGAGGGCAAGGAGGAGCGGGGGCACCTGTTTGAAGGAGCGTGCGTAACCAGTACCCCCCGATAGGGAATTACTCAGAGGATAGGGTATTAGAGTAAGCAAGTAGGAGCTAAATTGGCTCTGGGGTAGAGGGGGGAGTTTCCGTACAGACCCCTCTCGATCCTCACTGTCAATAAGTTAGGGGAAGCGGAGGGTTGGGTTAGGGTTTGTTGGTTTTTTTTTTTTTCTTTCTTTTTCTCTCTCTCCTTCTCCCTTTGTCCTCCCCTCCCTCTCTCCTTAATTCTTCCCCACCTCCCTGTTTTTAGGGAGGGTGGGAATAAATTTGTTTAAACACTTCTGGCTCTGAGGTGGGGATTGCCATAGAAAAAAAAGGCTCTTCCCTGTGAAGATGGGGGGTATAAGGATTACCACCATTAATACTAAAGGATTAAACACCCCAGAAAAAAGGAGAACTCTCCTTAGTGAACTCAAACGAATGCGCTCAGATGTTGCTTTTGTCCAAGAAACCCATCTTAGAGGCAGTCGGTTACCATACTTACAAAATATTCTTCCCCTGTACTTATCACGCCTTTAGCCCAACATCTAAATCTAAAGGGGTCGCTATATTTATCTCCAATCAGATTTTTTGGTCATTAACGGATAAACAGATAGACGAGAATGGAAGGTATATCTTTTTAAAAGGTACCATAGGAGACGAGAAAGTAACACTAGCTACTGTGTATACACCTAATACGTACCAAGACACCTTCTTGATAGGAGTATTGTCTAAATTAGACAAATTTATAGAAGGGAAGTTGATCCTAGGAGGGGATATCTAGATGACACTTGACCCCAAACTAGATACATCTTTAGGGTCCTCGTCTGTATCAGGAAGATCAAGGAGGCGGGTCATGCGGAAATTAAAAGAAATGCATCTGGTAGATGCTTGGAGGATATTCCACGGGGGGGAAAGAGACTATACTTTCTACTCTAACCCACATAAAAGGTACTCCCGATTGGACTACTTCTTGATTCCTCACTACCTATTGACAGTAGTTGAGGAAGTAAATATTGAGAATATAACTTGGTCAGACCACGCCCCAGTGACACTCGATATAATAATATCAGGCAAGGCTCTCTCCACGGGATATCGTTGGCGTCTGAATGAGAGCCTACTACAGACCCCAGAGGTTAAAGAGGCAGTAGAAAAGGAACTAGGAGAGTACTTTCGGATCAATGATACACCGGGGAGCGACCCAAGCGTGGTGTGGGAGGCCCACAAGGCAGTGATGAGGGGACTATTGATAAAGCATGGGGCAAGAATAAAAAGAATGCGAGAAAACCAGGTTAGGAAATTAACAATAGAGATCCAAACCCTGGAAATACAACATAAAGTTAGGCCGTGTACACACGGCAGAGAACCTCGACGGGCAGAACACATTGTTCCGCCCGTCGAGGTTCTCTGCCGGCCGTCGAAATCGGCGACCCGCCCGTCGGGAATGGCAACCAGCCATTCATCCAGGCGGGCCTTCGAGCAAATAGAGAGCGTGCTCTCTATTTCTGCTCGACAGGCTTCCCGACGGAATGCTCGCCGAGAGCGTACACACGGCCGAGGTCCTCGCTGGAATGCAGCTTCCAGCGAGAACCTCGGTCGTGTGTACGCCGCCTCAGACAGTCGACAAATGTAGGAGAAGAACTAGGACACAAAAGGAGGGAGTTAGCAGATCTACTGAGGTATAAAGCTAAAGCAATTATTCAAGTAGGTAGAAGGATAACATATGAATTGGGCGACAAGTGTGGTAAAATCCTAGCAGGGAAACTGAAGGATACTAGGAACACTCTGTATATACCACATATTAAGGGAAAGAATGGCCAGGTACTGACAATTCCTAAAGATATAGCGCAGAGATTCAGAGAATACTATTCTTCCCTATATAACTTAGAACAAACAGACATCCCTAGAGAAAGGATAGAGGATTATTTATCCTCAACACATCTCAAAAGACTATCTTCGACTGAAAGGGAGAACTTGGAAAGACCCATTTCAATAGAGGAACTCCAAGGAGTAATGAAAATGGTTAAAAAAGGGAAAGCTCCAGGCCCAGATGGGTTCTCTATTCAATATTATCAACATTTCTTTCCCGCCCTTGGACCGTACATGATTAGGATGTTCAATGAGATCGGCCGATCTACCGCACTCCGCCCGGAAGCCCTTATGGCACATATTGCGGTGATCCCAAAAGAGGGGAAAGACCCGGCGGAGTGCGGTAGCTATCGCCCGATCTCATTGTTGAACACAGACTTGAAACTCTTTACTAAATTAATAGCATCTCGACTACAGCCCCTCTTGACACAGCTAATACATCTAGATCAGGTGGGTTTCATCCCTACCCGGGAAGCCAGGGACAATACTATTAAAGTGCTGAACCTGGTACACTGGGCAAGGGAAACCAAAACAGCCTCTATCTTTCCAAGTACGGATGCAGAAAAGGCTTCTGATAGAGTCAGTTGGAAGTTTATGGCAGGGGTACTAAGACATATCGGATTGGGAGAACATATGCATAGATGGATTATAGGGGTATATACTACACCTCAAGCATTAATCAAGGTAAATGGGATCCTTTCAGAGCCCATTAAAATTCTGAATGGAACAAGCCAGGGGTGTCCGTTGTCCCCGCTATTGTATGTTTTGACACTGGAACCTCTGTTGAATAGGATAAGGCTTAACCCGGGAGTCCGGGGATTGGATATAGGGGACAGAGAATATAACATTTCTGCATTTGCAGATGATATGCTGTTCACCATATCCCGCCCCCAGGAATCACTACAGAATTTGATGAGAGAAATAGAGGAGTATGGGAAATTAGCAAATCTAAAAATTAATTATGAGAAATCAGAAGCAATGTGTGTTGGGATTACAACAAATCTTAAAACCCAAATTTAAATTTAAATGGGTTAAGACAGCCCTGAAATATCTGGGGATATTCGTCCCACCAAGATTAGGTAACATCTTTGAAGCAAATTTCCCTCCACTGATGAATATAATTAAGAATAATTTGAAGAAATGGCAGAGGGGCTTTCATTCTTGGTTCGGGAGATGTAATGCCATCAAGATGAATATACTCCCTAGATTACTGTATTTATTTCAAGCAATACCAATTAGAATCCCCCCGGCCTTTCTATTCCAAGTAAATAGGCTTCTTTTTAAATTTATCTGGTCCAAGAAAAAAACAAGGATTAGTAGGAGTAGGATGTTTCTACCCAAGAGTAATGGAGGCTTAGCAGTACCAGATGTAACTAAATACTATCAGGCGGTACATATGGGTAGGACCATAGAATGGTGTAGGAGTAAGGGATCAAAGTTATGGGTAGACCTTGAACAAGAAATCAGTTAAGTCCCACTGCAAAGAGCACTTTGGTGCTATCAAACATTACTGACCCAGTTAAAAAATCACCCAATTAAAGGGGCGACGTTGGCAATAGGCCATAAGATATGCCAGTTAGGTAAGCATACCTCAAGCTATTCCCCCCTGTACCCAGTATTGGGGAACCCAGGCTTTCCACCAGGCATGGAGAAAGGGGCATACAGGACTCTTAGAGAGAGGGGCCTTACACAGATAGTACATTTCGCAGAACTAGAAAGATGGCCGACTGTATCCTCATTGGTTCACCCGGAGGGACAATATGGGGTCAAAAATTGGCAAGCTATACAATTGTGTCATTTCCTGAATTCCTTAGGACCAACAAGTAGATACAAAAGGGAATTAACACAATTTGAAAGATACTGCGAAGATCAGGAACCCCCAGATAAATTACTATCTAAGATGTATAGGTTAGGAATAACACCTCCAGAAGTTCAGGAGATACCAACTATAAGAGAGTGGGCCAGAGATATGGAGAGGAACTTCTCTCAAACCCAGCAGCAAAAAATAATTAATCTATCTATGAAAACATCAATAAGTACTAGGCTCCAGGAATTAAATTATAAAATATTAAACAGATGGTACTATACACCGGAGAAATTGAGTAGGGTGTTCCCTGGAACTTTAGATACCTGTTGGAGATGCAAGAAAGATAGGGGAACTATGTACCATATATTTTGGACTTGCCCTAAGATCAGGAAATACTGGCAGGAAGTACTAAAGATAACCCAAAAATGTACAACATATCAAATACAGGACGACCCAGCTTTTTGTCTGCTACACCTATCACAGATTCCAATAAAAACATATAAGAAGTCGATCATATGCCATTTGATCAATGAAGCTAAGGCTGGGATAACCCGAAATTGGAAAAAAAATAAACCCCCTACGATAATCGACTGGCTCCATAGGGTAAGAAATATCTGTGCGATAGAAGATGTGGTGCTATCAACCCAAGATAGAAAAGAACAATATAATAAGACCTGGGGAGCATGGAATGTATTTATATATTCAGAAGAAGGGAGGAAATTAATGGGGAGGGGAGTGGAGGAACGGGATAGATCAAGGTCCTAAGATAGTGGACAATGAGGAGTTTGCTTTACCGGAAGGGAGAGGAGGGAGACATTGTGGTTTTTTTTTGTTTCTCGGGTAGGGGAGATAGGGGTGGGAAGAAGGGAATAAAGGGAAGTAAGGTCACACAATAGAATATGGGAACTATAAATGGAAATAATGACAGGGGGAATGTCAGGGTAAAGATGACAATTAAAGGGAGACAATAGGGTGAGACTAGGGAAAGCAGGGGAATATAACACCCCATTAACTAGAGGGGGAATTTAAAACTTGATGAGGAACTTCGGGAAATAATACGGGGCTTTGAGTCCAGGAGAGACCCCAACGTAAATATCTATGTTTTACCTACCCTCTCCCTGCTCTCTCTGAGTCTCTAAGTATTAATGAGTACAAATGATTATGAGATAAATATGATATTGTTCTGTTTATTTGTTTTATTTATATGTAATGGATAATTAATCTCTGTTGTAAAACCAATACTTCCTAAATAAAGAAGGATTAAAAGTAAAAAAAAAAGAAGAGGCTTCCTTCTGGGAAGACAGCTATGCAAACCAATTTGATGCAATGTGCGGCGTATGGTCTGAGAACTGACAGGCTTACCCCCCACCCCTTCAACCTCTGCAGCAATGCTGACAACCTCTGGATATGATGCTGAGCATGTGTGCTCAACTTCTTTGGTTGACCATGGCGAGGCCTGTTCTGACTGGAACCTGTCCACTTAAACCGATGTATAGTCTTGGTCACCGTGCTGAAGCTCAGTTTCAGAGTCTTGGCAATCTTCTTATAGCCTAGGCCATCTTTATGTAGAGCAACAATTTTTTTAGATCCTCAGAGAGTTCTTTGCCATGAGGTGCCACGTTGAACTTCCAGTGACCAGTATGAGAGAGTGAGAGGGATAATGCCAATTTTAACCCATACCGATTTATACCTAAGACCTTATGACACTAACAAGTCACATGACATGAGGGAGGGAAAATGGCTAATTGGGCCCAATTTGGAAAATTTCACTTAGGGGTGTACTCACTTTTAGACATTAATGGCTGAGTTGAGTTATTTTGAGGTGACAGCAAATTTACACTGTTATACAAGCTTTACACGGACTACTTTACATTCTAGCAAAGTCATTTCTTCAGTGTTGTCACATGAAACAATATAATAAAATAGTTACAAAAATGTGAGGGGTGTACTCACTTTGTGAGATACTGTGTATATATACACACAATGGGCCAGATTCAGGTAGATGGGCGTATCTTTAATTTGGAGTAACGTTTCTCATTTACGTTACTCCGCCAAAACTTTAGGAGCAAGTACTGTATTCACAAAGCACTTACTCCTAAAGTTGCGGAGGCGTAGCGAAAATGAGCCGGCGGAATTCAAATTGGGCAGGTAGGGGGCGTGTATTATTATAACTAGGCGCGATCCCGGGCGAACGTACTGCGCATGCGTCGACTGTCAGTGCGCATGCTCCAAATTCTGTCAGTGAACGTCAATCCCCATTCACGGACGTTTTACGCAAACGACTCAAATTTTTTTTTTTTCGACGCAATGACGACGGCCATACTTAACATAGGATACTCCACTAGGGGGCTGCTTTATCTTTACACCGCGTATCTCTTACGGAAATGTCGGAAAGTCACTGCGTCGGGCCCGAATACGATCGTGAATTGCCGATTCTCGCTGATTAACATATTCTTGGCGTTAATCAGCGGGAACGCCCCGCGCGCCATTTTTAAAATTGCAGTTCCGATACGACAGCGAAATACAATTACGCCGCTCGTATAGGAACTCCAACCCGGCGTTTCTTGTTTTCTGACTACTGAAAACAGAAACGCCGCCGGTGAGAGTTAGGCTGGAGTATCACTGATACTCCAGAGTAACTCTACCTGAATCTGGCCCATAGCTGTGAAAAAGTATTTGCCCCTTTTCTGATTTTTTATTTTTTTTTGCATATTTGTCACATTTAATTAGCTCATCAAACAAATATTACTACACAAAGATAACCCAAGTAAATACAAAATTCAGTTTTTAAATAGTGGTTTCATTTATTAAGGCAAAAAATCTGTCCAAACCTGCCTGGCTTCATGTAAAAAAGTAATTGCCCCCCAAACCTAATAACTGGTTGTGCCAGCCTTGGCGACAACAACTGCAATCAAGCGTTTGCAATAACTGTCAATGAGTCTTTCACATTGGAGCAATCTTTCACAGTGGAGCAATTTTGGCCCACTCTTCTTTGCAGAATTGTTTTAATTCAGCCACATTGGAGCATGAACGGCCTGTGTAAGGTCATTATACAGCATCTCAATTGGATTTAAGTCTGGGCTTTGACTAGGCCACTCCAAAACCTAAAATCTGCTTTGTTTTAACCAGAGCTTTTTTTCTCAGAAAATAGGTGCAGGAACTCAACCACGACCCGTTCAGATTTCACAAACAGTAGAAGGGTCTTAAAGGGGCATTAAATACCAGAATTGCATTACATACAGTGTGCAGAGTTCAGGGGGTTACAAAGCAGTCACTTGTAAACACAGAAACCAGACAAGTGATTGTGGTGAGCGGGCACCAAAGGGTCTGAGCCAAAGGTGGTGGAACTGAGTTCCCCCAAGTTCCCCCAGAAAAAAAGCCCTGGTTTTAACTATTTGGAGTAAAGCTTGTTGTTGTTTTTCGGATCATTGTCCTGCTGCATAACCCACATGCACTTAAGCTTGAGGTCACAAACTGATGGCCAGACAATCTTCTTTAGGATTTTCTGGTAGAGGTCAGAATTCATGGTTCCATCAGTTATGGTAAGTCGTCCAGGTCCTGAAGCTGCAAACCAGCCCCAGACCATCATGCTACTAGCATGGGAAAGGGCAATTACTTTTTCACAGCACTATCTATATACATATATACACACACACACGCAGTGCCTTGCAAAAATATATTAACCCCCTTGGTTTGTACCTATTTTGTTACATTACAGCCTTTAGTTCAATGTTTTTTTTTAATCTGAATTATATGTGATGGTTTAGAACACAATAGTCTAAGTTGGTGAAATAAAATTAGAAAAATATATACATAAAACTATTTTCCAGAAATAAAAAAATTATAATTGGCATGTGCTTATGTCTTCACCCCCTTTGTTACGAAGCCCATAAAAAGCTCTGGTGCAACCAATTACCTTCAGAAGTCACATAATTAGTGAGATTATGTCCACCTGTGTGCAATCTAAGTGTCACATGATCCGTCATTACATATACACACCCTTTTGAAAGGCCCCAGAGGCTGCAACACCTAAGCAAGAGGCACCACTAACCAAACACTGCCATGAAGGCCAAGGAACTCTCCAAACAAGTAAGGGATAATGTTGTTGAGAAGTACAAATCAGGGTTAGGTTATAAAAAAAATCCAATTTTTTTATGATCCCTAGGAGCACCATCAATCTATCATAACGAAAAGGAAAGAACATGGCCCAACAGTAAACCTGCCAAGAGGCGGCCGCACACCAAAACTCACGGACCGGGAAAGGAGGGCATTAATCATAGAGGCAGCACAAAGACCTAAGATAACCATGGAGGAGCTGCAGAGTTCCACAACAGAGACTGGAGTATCTGTACATGGGACGAAAATAAGCTGCACGCTCCATAGAGTTGGGCTTTATGGCAGAGTACTAGTGGTCTCTGCATCCTTAGCAGGGTGTACCTGGGGGCCATGGCCTGGTGATCATACCCACAATCAGGGGCCCTAGTAAAGAATGAGGCTGGGGCTTAGACTCCACTCCCTAGGGAACCCCGAGTTGGAGATCTACAAGGACTATCACAGATACCTGACAGGGTGGAGACTGCAGGGGGTGTGCCAGCAGGGGGCAGAGAAATAGCAGCACACTGTGCTTCCCACTGAAAAGCTGGGCGGGGAGAAGTCAACACAAGTCTGACCACTGGAGTACTGGCAGGTTGTGTTCCAAAATAGAATGCAAAGAAAAAACTAACTATGCTGGGGTGATGTACTTTCAAACCAAGCATGGTCAGTTTTAAAATGGAAAGCAAGGGGACTGGCAGGATCACCATGTATTTCATACAAAGGTAGCAGAATACTTTTTCATACAAGTTCATAGTAACACATGGTAGACACAGATCAGGAATATGAAATGTTGGAGTAACATAAGTCCTATATATTTGTGTATTAGGCAATTTGTGCTGCTCGTGATGGAGTTTTGTATGTGTTAATCCCTTCCTGGGTCACAGATCTAAACTTTTTAAACCATGCCTGTGCAATCCCCCAGCAAAACATATTACTGTATATAAGTTGGAGTCCATTGTTTGTCAGTTGGTTTAGGTTATTTTACCATTCATTTCAAATCAATAATGTTGGCAAGTTTAGCAGTGTTAAGAATTAGTTTGTACTGCTTTTTATTGAAATTAAAAATATTTAACTATTTCTATTTTTGTATATAAAATAGCAAACGGTTTTACATCTTTTACACACTCAAATTTTATCATTTGAAATATAACAAAAGAGAAAAAAAGCAAATAAAAACTTTATTATTGAAGGTGCTAAATAATACATCAAAGCCCATTTATGCAGTTATAGAGATAATATTAACATGTTCATGAACGTTAACAATTGAAATATTCCATTGTTATTGTACAATAACTATATAAAAATAATCAAATGTGTTCTTTCATGGTATTGTACATAGTGTTCAATTAACTGCACATTTTAAGACATCCATGCATTATTAGAATAACACCATTTCAGATTATACTGGATCTTACTTGCAACCTTCCACACAAAATGTTAATATAATGGTATATTTGATATCGTTTATAAATTATTTTGGAAACTGACATCTGAATTGAGCTTTCCCAATATAAAATATGGTAAGATGATATGTAAAACTGTCAACTTCGTACAAAAAAAATATTACATTTCTGCTCAAAATCTCACTCGTGGCAGCACAACACATCTTCTTTGATAATATTCCTAATGGCCTCAGAATTACCATACAAATCAGTGCTAATAAGTTTTATACCTCGGGTACCTTTCTGGCCTCCAATGATGTGTTGTTAGTTTACACAACCTGACCACAGCATACATAACTTTGTACACTGCAATATGCTTATTATAGGGAGCATGTCTCAAAATCATACATAGGTTGTTTATTTAATAAAGATGGTAATCAAACATATTTTTATGACTTTAAGTATTGTCATATGATGGTCCAAAAAATAGGTATAATACCTTTTTTGTAGAAAAAAAAAAAAAAAGACTCTTGAGAAAAAGTTCTACAAAATAATTCAAATAAATCAACAATAATGTTTTTTCTTCTTCAATAACTGAATGAATATTTGCTTTAAAACAGGGTTGCATCCAATAGAAAAAAAAAATAGATCAGAAAAATCAAACGCAGTGTTAAGCTGTACAGTATAAAGGATCACATTCAAGATTCCTATGAATGTGCAAAATAATTTACGAATCAGAAAATATTAATTAACAGTGTCAGCATTACATTTTTTTAAAGCACATGATTTAATGCATCAATCAGAGATGCAAATAATAAATAAGATAAATATTTTACAATAACATTTAGTATTTGTGGTTCTGACAAATGATGTGATTAAAAACAGTAATATTAACATACATGTTTAAGTGAAGAAAGCAAACACATTCCTGTGCCTCCTGGGAAATATACATTGATACAGAAAATGTGCAGTTGTTTTTATTTTTTGCATGTGTCACATGATAGTTGCATTGAAAGAGTTTGCAGATGTAAACATGCATCACATTTGACACACGTTTAGTAAATCTGACTTGGTAAGTTTGCTCTTGGCTAGTGTAACTAAAATCAAGATGCATAGCATGCAAGCATCTTAACGTTACCTGGAATGCATTATAATGTGTATATCAGTCACTTCCACTTAGTGCAGTTGTTTTTTCCCAGTAAGGATTACAGATGTAACAACAGAAGAAAGTATGTTATATTGTAAAATTATATTGTTCATTGCAAGATATTTTTCCTTTCATTCATGTTGTACAACATGTACAGGAACAGTGACATACTAGAGTCTCAGGTTTGCTGAATTTGGCAGATCATAACTGAAACAGTCTGTTTTCCAAAGTTGAACTTGAAGTTTTGGAGTAGTTATGCCAGCTATGCAAACCTTCCTCTTGATAAAGGTGCTTCAGAAAGTCATAAACAGGTGGAATTACTCAAGGCCAAATGTACTTGTTTCCTCAACTGCAGTTAACATCTTCTCATAAAGCATAGAAAATGAAGGATATGGTGGAAGATCTAGTCGGTTGAAACATGTATGGGCCCTGAAAAATAAAAAAAATGTAGTTTCATATTGTGCTACAGAAATGTCAGACATAGATATGAGTCATACTGCTGGTGATCAATAATCGCTTGTAGAATAATTGTCCAACTAGTAAGTTAAAGTAAAGTCCATATAAATTCAAGTTCTGCACTATCCACGTCATTAAGGGCCAGTGTCACATGTTTGATATCAGCTTGATACACTCTTAAGGTCATTAAGCATTCATTGCACGTGACAGTTGATCTGAATTTGACCTGCTCCTGTGCTTCTGCATTCCCATGGACTTTTTTTTTTAAAGTTGGACTCTAGTCAGCTATTAAAAACACCATTTAATGCCGTTTATGATTTTATTTTTTTTGCACGAAATGTCTTTTTTAACCACTTCAATACCCGCCCATTGTCATTTGACATTCACAGATGGGATCTCCCATCCTGGGTGGACGTCAAATGACGTCCTGGGCTTTGCGGGTGGATATCTGAATGATGCCTGCAGCTAGAGGCATCATCCAGATATCCTTTTGTTCTGCCGGCGATTCTGCGCAACATAAGAATGATCATAGTGTAGGTTCCGCCGCTTGATCGTTCTTACAGGCAGCGGGAGTGGACACCCCCCCCCCCTCCCGCCACCATCTGGTGCTTCTCCAGGCTCTCCCATGCCATCGGGCGCCCAGAGAAAGAATCGTCTGGCGTAGGTAGGAAGCATAGAGATGACTGGTGACCAGATGGTCACCAGTCATCTCTATGGCCGTCGGAGGACCCAGGCGCGATGTGATGACGTCACGTCCGGGTCCCCATAAGTAAACAAACTCGCGATTGCGGCTAGTAAGCAACAGTATTCATGAGATCGGTGAATTTTTTTCACCGATTTCATGGTTTCCAGCCTGGAGGAGAGATGCAGGGTCTTATTGACCCCTCATCTCTCCATAAAGAGGACCTGTCACACACATTTCCTATTACAAGGGATGTTTACATTCCTTGTTATAGGAACAAAAAGTGAAAAAAAAACAAAAGAATAAATAAAAGAATAAAAAATAAAATTAAAACGCCCCTGTCCCCAGTAGCTCGCGTGCAGAAGCGAATGCTCACGCAAGTCCCACCGACATATGTGAATGCCATTTAAACCACATGTGAGGTATCGCCGCGTGTGTTAGAGTGCCAGAAACAATTCTAGCACTAGATCTCCTCTGTAAGTCTGAACTGGTAACCTGTAAAAAAAAAAAAAAAAATTCCAAAAAAAGGGTGTTTAAATAATTATTGCGCATATACCGTGCAAGATAAATACCTGAATTTGACTTAATATCAGCCCCATGCGCTTCCCTGCACAACAGGACTAAAAGAGGGAGTGGCAGCAAGCCAAAATAATGGCAGCCAGAAAAATAACCGGATGGGTTTGAACTATGATTTCTGCAATACAGAAAGTGCCAAGTTGAAGTCCCATGGAAACAACAGAATCCTGACCGGTGCAATATGTTTGACGCCTTGCACAAAGGCACACACCAAGGAATGTTAAGCAAACAGTCTCTCAGTGTGGGTACTTATTGCAAACTGTAGTCTCACCAGCAATCGGTCCGCTGTGTCCTGCAGTCCCACAAGGAAAGTTCTGCTGCAATCTGTAGTTCCACAACGCACGGCTACAACATGTAGTCCCACTGAAATTTTTTGGCCTGCTTGAAAAAGTAGTCCCTCAAGATCCCACAATGCCACTCTCACATTAGGATTCATGGTGGTTGTTGCCAGAGCGCTATGCTCCACTCGTAACATCACTGGGCATGTGCCTAGTCAGTCCTCAGTTAATGCAGGGGGTGGAGAAAAATTCTCTGTCTCCTACTTTTGGTGCACAGAAGGGTAAAATTTGGGAAACAAAATTCATTTTTCACCCCAGAAGGGGGGAACCAGCAGCGACTGCAGCGGTTACACGAGGGCACTCACCAGTCTGCCATAAAATCCCCAAAATGTAGTCCAATCCTCAACTATCACAGCCGGCCACAAGGGCCTTCATTGACTCGACTCTTCAGCTGCAGATCACAAAGGATTCTGCAGGGTCCAGTTCTGCCCGGCAATGTTTTCAGGCCATCCAACATGTCCAGAGTGGGGTCCGGGTACATTTCAATGAGCGTAGATAAGCCATAGGAAAAAGCTAGTTTCTTAAACCCAGGTGGAACTGGCTCTGAAGAAAACAGCGCCCATTGGCTGTTGAAACGCATCAGCGTGATGTCAGCACGTCCAACGGGAATCACAAGCTGCTAAGGGTATCAGCTGTCTCTATCACCGGCTTCCTGCCCTAACAGCTTAGCTGCCTGATCACACACGGACCACATTTGAAGCCAGCTGCCACCTGCACGGCCCTGCTGCAGCACAGATCACACAGTTGGGAAGTAGTGTGTAGCACACTGTGAGTCCAGCCCATGTTTGTGAGTATAGTGCGGTATTGAGAGCCCACACAGGAGGAGGACTGCTATTAACAAGTTGGTGAGACCATTCACTTCTACCTAATGTTTCACATTATGGACATACTAGCCTGACCCCTGTGTTTTACTCTCCCCATACCTGTAGCCCTGCGCTATACAGTATATGTGCAACATATGTGTCTTACTGAAGCTTGTGCATACCTGATCTAATCACGTCTGTGTCCTTCCATGGATTGTACTCAAGTTTTATTGCTACTGTGATTAGCAAGTACTTGCCTTATTGACAGGTGACAGACTTACCCTCATGCATCCACCCAGCCGATACCATAATTTCAGGAGCCACTTCTCCCTAAACAGCACATACAGCCCATTGGAACTCCCCTTGTATACAGGACTGTACAACTTACTCAAGTTCCGGGGGTGTCCTCTTTGAGCTGTGCTCTACATATAGTGTGCCCGAATTTGGTGTGTTTGGTGACTGGGTTATGCAGCTGCGATTCCCATGATTTTAATTGACAACGTTGTCTTTTTAATTGTGATACCACTCTGTTTATCTGCCACTTTTTTCTATATGTTTTTTGCTTTTTCTACTCAATAAAATTCATTGTTCTTTTCCAGAGTGTTCTAATATTGGTCTTCTTTGGGGGAAGTTTATTCTCTCGTTTTGTTGGAACTGGTGAGAAGCTAGCTAATTTTTCATGCAGAGACTGCATAGGGTCATCACCTACGACACTAGCAAAAAAAAAAAAAAAAAACCTTGCCTAATGGTTTTGCCAAGAAGGGAATTTCCTGCCTGTTTTTGTCAGTGTCCAATCACCTGAAGATGGCAGCAAAACCCTATCATCATGGGTATGAAGATGCTCTTTGTCCCTTGATGTATGATAAGGAAATCTACTGTCGGTGTATTTGATATGAGCTTGATTTACTTAAAGCAAGATGCATTTTACAGAAATGTATATTGGTTATTAGCATACATTAATTCTTTTGATGATAGTCTAATTACATGCATGTAACATATCTAAAATTAACATACCATTAAAGCAGTTGTAAAGGTTTGTTTTTATTTTCTAAATAGGTTCATTTAAGCTAGTGCATTGTTGGTTCACTTACCTTTTCCTTTGATTTCTTTTTCAAATGTTTTTTTTCTTTGTCTGAATTTCTCACTTCCTCTTCCTCCTCAGTAAGCTTGCCCCCATCATCCGAGCGGGGGTTAGTCAGCCAGAACAGCTTACTGAGGAGGAACAGGAAGTGATAAATTACGACAAAGAAAAAAAACATTTAGAAGGGAGATCGAAGGAAAAGGTAAGTGAACCAACAATGCACTAGCTTAAAGAAACCTATTTAGAAAATAAAAAACAAACCTTTACAACCCCTTTAAGGGCCATTATTATTTTTTTGTTACACCAAAAGAGCAAGGTTAGTTGCATGAGCAGTATTATTATAGCCAAAGTGTTTTTTAAATGATAAAAACAAATCTATTGAAGTGATTTAAAATATTATCAGCTTGCTAAAAAATGAGTACAACTCAAGAACCAAATTCAAGCTTCCATTTCTGTCCTCTCCCATTGAAAATATACGTTTCCTATAAAGTTGTCTCCACTATTTACCCTCTGAATGCTTTATTGCTGAAGACCCCATACACATAATCTGATTCCAAGCATAATCTTATGCAATCATCTTGTTTTAATACCTTGGAAGAGCTGTGATTTTTCCCCACTTCTCCACACAGAAACGTCTTGGCCCATTGCTGCCTCTGAGGGAGGCAAAACCTTCATATGGTATACTGGAAGTACCTGTAACAAACTACCAAAACAAAGAAAGTTCAAATTACAACTTGCTTAAACAAAGATATATACAAATTACCATAAATACCTACTTTACATAAAGCACAGGATTAATTTACCATATCTATATAGTGTGTATGTATGTATGTATGTATGTATGTATAAATACACACACAGCTGCCATGTCATCCTAATGACTGTGACAACAAATTGATTGATTGTCCATCATATTGTGTTTGTGGGCTGGACTGTGGCAAGTAGGAGTATAAAAAAATATGCCCTGGAATCAGAAGTCAGTGGGAGTAAATACAGATTCCCTTGCATTAGTGTTATTGGGAGTAATAAAAATCCCAGTGTCATTGGGAGTAAACATGCCAAGGCTTCAGTGGGAATAAAAAATGCTCTTGTAGCAGTGGTCAGTAAATAAAAATGCCCCTGCGTTAAAGTTTAATAAGAGTAAAAATTCCACTGTCAGTGGTCATATTGAAAGCCCCTGTTTCACTGGTCAGTGGGAGTAATAAATGGCTATGTGATAGTGGAAGGGAATAAATGTCTCTGTGTCATTGGAAGAAATAGTCTACCCTTATCAGTGGGAAGAGCGGTGAACCTGTGTCAGTGAGAAGAGCGGTGAACCTGTGTCAGTGAGAAGAGCGGTGAACCTGTGTCAGTGAGAAGAACGGTGAACCTGTGTCAGTGAGAAGAGCGGTGAACCTGTGTCAGTGAGAAGAGCGGTGAACCTGTGTCAGTGAGAAGAGCGGTGAACCTGTGTCAGTGAGAAGAGCGGTGAACCTGTGTCAGTGAGAAGAACAATGAACCTGTGTCAGTGAGAAGAGCGGTGAACCTGTGTCAGTGAGAAGAACGGTGAACCTGTGTCAGTGAGAAGAACGGTGAACCTGTGTCAGTGGAAAGAGCAGTGAACCTGTGTCAGTGGGAAGAACGGTGCCCCTGGGAAGAACAGTGAACTTGTGTCAGTGGGAAGAACGATGAACCTGTGTCAGTGAAAAGAACAGTGAACCTGTGTCAGTGGGAAGAACGGTGAACCTGTGTCAGTGGGAAGAAGGATGAACTTGTGTCAGTGGAAAGAACGGTGCCCCTGGGAAGAACAGTGAACCTGTATCAGTGGGAAGAACGGTGCCCCTGGGAAGAACAGTGAACCTGTGTCAGTGGGAAGAACGGTGCCCCTGGGAAGAACAGTGAACCTGTGTCAGTGGGAAGAAGGATGAACCTGTGTCAGTGGGAAGAACGATGAACCTGTGTCAGTGAAAAGAACAATGAACCTGTGTCAGTGAGAAGAACAATGAACCTGTGTCAGTGAGAAGAGCGGTGAACCTGTGTCAGTGAGAAGAGCGGTGAACCTGTGTCAGTGAGAAGAGCGGTGAACCTGTGTCAGTGAGAAGAACAATGAACCTGTGTCAGTGAGAAGAGCGGTGAACCTGTGTCAGTGAGAAGAACGGTGAACCTGTGTCAGTGAGAAAAACGGTGAACCTCTGTCAGTGGAAAGAGCAGTGAACCTGTGTCAGTGGGAAGAACGGTGCCCCTGGGAAGAACAGTGAACTTGTGTCAGTGGGAAGAACGATGAACCTGTGTCAGTGGGAAGAAGGATGAACTTGTGTCAGTGGAAAGAACGGTGCCCCTGGGAAGAACAGTGAACCTGTGTCAGTGGGAAGAACGGTGCCCCTGGGAAGAACAGTGAACCTGTGTCAGTGGGAAGAACGGTGCCCCTGGGAAGAACAGTGAACCTGTGTCAGTGGGAAGAAGGATGAACCTGTGTCAGTGGGAAGAAGGATGAACCTGTGTCAGTGGGAAGAAGGATGAACCTGTGTCAGTGGGAAGAAGGATGAACCTGTGTCAGTGGGAAGAACGATGAACCTGTGTCAGTGGGAAGAACGATGAACCTGTGTCAGTGAAAAGAACAGTGAACCTGTGTCAGTGGGAAGAACGGTGAACCTGTGTCAGTGGGAAGAACGGTGAACCTGTGTCAGTGAAAAGAACAGTGAACCTGTGTCAGTGGGAAGAACGATGAACCTGTGTCAGTGAAAAGAACAGTGAACCTGTGTCAGTGGGAAGAACGGTGAACCTGTGTCAGTGGGAAGAACGGTGAACCTGTGTCAGTGGGAAGAACGGTGAACCTGTGTCAGTGGGAAGAACGGTGAACCTGTGTCAGTGGGAAGAACGGTGAACCTGTGTCAGTGGGAAGAACGATGAACCTGTGTCAGTGAAAAGAACGGTGAACCTGTGTCAGTGGGAAGAACGGTGAACCTGTGTCAGTGAAAAGAACAGTGAACCTGTGTCAGTGAAAAGAACGGTGAACCTGTGTCAGTGGGAAGAACGGTGAACCTGTGTCAGTGGGAAGAAGGATGAACTTGTGCCAGTGGAAAGAACAGTGAACCTGTGTCAGTGGGAAGAAGGATGAACCAGTGTCAGTGGAAGGATGAGGTCCCCTGTGGATGAGGTCAAAGCTTCAACTATATAAGCATCATCCGGAAGGAGATCACTCCACCATTGGTTCCTGTTCTATTGCCAGTTGCTAATTCACTCGGAAAAAAAAGTTAACCCACTACAGCTTGCAGTGAGAAAGCACTTCATGCAGAACCTTCTCATTGCAGGGACCGGTGTAAAGAATGAGTGGGTAAAGTGACTTGTGAAACTGATAGATCTGTGTGTGGCAAAGAAAACATGACGGTTGTGTATGTTTGCAAGTATTCCATGAGTAGGTAACCCCTCTCACTATAATATACAGTGTATGCCAGGGCTCAAAATTTCAAGCCCTGAGCTACTAGCCAGGCCTTAAGAGTTACTCGCCACCAGTTGCCCCACCTAATTCATACACTGCCCTGCGCCTAATTGCACCCATAAGCACACCCTCTTAGATTATCTCATGGAATGACACTGTTAAATGTTTTATGCAGAATCAAGTTACACAATTAAATATTAACAACAACATGGGACAGGGCACTGGGGGCAGACCAGGGGGACAGGGCACTGGGGGCAGACCAGGGGGACAGGGCACTGGGGGCAGACCAGGGGGACAGGGCACTGGGGGCAGACCAGGGGGACAGGGCACTAGAACTGGGTCTCTTCCCCATTCTCTTGCTGTCTCCTCTGCAACTCCCATCTATCTTCTCTCTCTCTCTCTCCCTCTCCTCTTCATCTCATCATCAGGAGCCTGTGTGTGCGGCTCCACGCTTGCATGTCCCCACTTTCCCCTTTTATTCAGGCTGGCAGTGAGGAGAGGAGCTGCAGCACAGCACAATCCAGGGAGTACAATCCAGCACTGAGATCCGCACAACTGCACAGCCATTGACACCACCACACAGCACACATTGAGACCAGTCTGTTTGCAGTGCTCATGCTGAACTGTTGGACACTTACATAGAGCACAATGAGAAGAAAACTGTACAAACTGGAAGGCTGCCGCTCTCATGTCAGGGCAACTTTCAGTGAGTGCTGCACCGGAGTGGTAATTTTCGCAATCCTCCACCTCACTCATTACTTCCTGCTCTCCAGCTACATTGGTCGGGGGGAGGGGGGCAGGCTCAGAGAGGTCATACTGTTAGGTCCCATGGCTTAATGAGAATTGTAAGGAGAGAACCTGTGTACTGCTCTGCCTGTGTGCTGCTCACCAGACTACTTTTCCCAAGCATACACCTTTCCTTATCGGCTGCCAATCGCATTGGGACTCTAAGTGTAGGCACAGATTGGAGGGAGATTGGTCATGCAGCCCTGTCATCACTTGCCCCCAGCTTAAATCCACTCGCCAAATGCTAGTAGGCGAGTGGAAATTTTGAGGCCTGGTGTATGCATAGAAAGAATTGAATCAATACTAAAGAATATAATTGACCATACACAGAAGGCAGAAATAGCAAGATGACACTGATGACAATGTACTTACCTGTAACAAACGGAGACGCTGCTCATTGTTAAACCTTTCAACAGCAGCCCAAAACCATCTGATGACAATGTGATTGTCATGGTAGCCTGAGAAGAATTAGAACATGAGAAGAGAATCAGTCAGTTTTCAATTGAACACAAAGTCTACCTTATGTAAAACTAGATAATCACCATTGTCCCCATTTTATGCCTACTGCCCTGTACACACAATCAGAGTTTCTGACAGAATAAACTCAGACGGGTTTTTCTGACAGAATTCCGTTTAAGCTGTCTTGCATACACACGGACACACCAAATTCCGACCGCCAAAAACACGGTGACGTACAACAAAACGACGAGCCTAGAAAAATGAAGTTCAATGCTTCCAAATGTGTCGAATTGTTTCCGAGCATGCATGTTTTTTTCTCCATCACAGTTCTATACAGACAGTTCTCTTTCTAACTGTGTCGGAATTTCCGACGGAAAAAGTCAGATGGTGGAAACACACATGGTCGGAATATCTGATGAAAAAATTCCGTCTGACTTTTTCCATCGGAAATTCCTATCGTGTGTACGAGGCATAAATCTGTCAACAATGATGAAAGGAGAGAGATCTGTAATCCTTTAATCTAACATCTTACTTTGCTGCAATTTTTCTCTCTGAAAATGCTTCTGAAGCAGTTTATGTTAGACATAGCACCCAGATTTGTTTAATGGCTCAGAAAACTACACTGTCCTTCATTTTCTATGTAATCTATGTGTGCAAATGGTTGGGAAATAAGCAAAAGCAGAATTCTGTAGAAAGTCCAACTTTAAGGTGATATTAAAGGTTTATTTTTATTTGTTTCCCAAATAAAAATGAGGTTATACTTACCCACTCTATGCAACGATACTGCACAGAGAGGTTCCTTAAAGTGATTGTAAAGGATTGTTTTTTTTTTTAAATAACAAACATATCATACTTACCTACACTGTGCAGTTTTTTTTGCACAAAGTGTCCCAGATCGTCCTCTTCTGGGGTCCCCCGGTGGCTCTCGCAGCTCCTCCCCACATCAGACAATAGATAACCCCCCTAGGAGAAGCGCTTTCCTGGGGGGTTACCATATGGGCGCGCTCCCGAGTCCAGCATTTGTGTCCACAGACACAAATGCCGGACTCGGCCCCGCCCCCGCGTCATTGGATTTAATTGACAACAGTGGGAGCTAATGGCTGCGCCGCTGCTATCAATCTATCCAATCAAGAGCTGGAACCCCATAGAGAGAGGGACAGCGCGTTCCCGCTGAGGGAAATTCGGAGCTCTTGTAAGTAAAACAGGGGGGGGGGGCCTAGGGGGCCTGTCACTGCAAGGTGTTTTTTCACCTGAATGCATAGGATGCATTCAGGTGAAAAAACACAAGTGTTTGCAAAACCTTTAACTCTTATGCCGCGTACACACGATCATTTTTTGCGATGAAAAAAAACGACGTTTTCAATCATGAAAAGAACAACGTTTTTCAAACTTCATTTTCCAAAACGACATTGCGTACACACCATAGTTTTTCAACAAAGCTCTAGCAAAGCGTGGTGACGTACACCACGTTCGACGGCACTCTTTTCCATTGAAGCTCCGTCTCATAATTTGCTTTTGAGCATGCAGCGTTTTCAACATTGTTTCGCCCACACACCATCACTTTTTATGACACAAAAAACGACGTTTTGAAAAACGACACAAAAATTTCAAGCATGTTGGAATTTTTTTTTGGTCGTTTTTTTTAAGACAAAAAACGAAGTTTTGCCCACACACGATCAATTTAAATGACGTTTTAAAAAACATTGGTTTTTTTCATCGCAAAAAGTGATCGTGTGTACACGGCATTAATTGGCAGTCCCCTGCCGGCATTTACAACTTCTTTCTCTGAGTGGGTGAGTGAAAAAACGTATATATCGCAGCACATACGAACTTAATTGCCTCTGGGCGCTCATTGTTCCTTTCTCCTTTGATATCAAATGAGATGAGTTTTGATCTTTTTTCTGAAGGCCAGGTGGTTTTCCTCCAACCGAATGCTGGTTGGTAAAGCGTTCCATAGTCTGGGACCTTGGAGTGCAAATCTTCTTTCTCCTTTGGACTTGTATTTGGCTTTGGGTATCTGGAGCAGATTTTGGTTGGTGGATCGCAGAACGCGATTGGAATTGTGAGCTTTTATTTTTTCGCATAGATATTGCGGGGCCTTCCCATGGATGCACTTATGTGTCAGACAGAGTGCTTTAAAAGCAATTCTGTCTTTTACTGGCAACCAGTGAAGGGTTCTCAACGAAGGTGAGATTGATTCCCATGTTTTTTTCCCAGTCACAAGTCTGGCGGCCGTATTTTGAACGACTTGCAGACGAGAGATTTGATACTTAGGGAGTCCAAAATAGAGGGCGTTGGCATAGTCCAGTCTGGAATTAACAATTGTTCCCACCACAACTGCTATGTCTTCTTTAGGAATGAATGGAATAAGTCTATGTAGTAGGCGCAGCAGATGGTGAGATCCGCTGACTACTGACCCTATTTGTGCATCCATTGTCATGTAGGTGTCAAAGATGACCCCGAGACTTTTGACTTTGGAGTTAAGGGTGATGATTTTGACCCAGAATGGGCGGGGGTGTCCAAGTTCTTCCTCTGAGTGCTCCTGATCTGGGCTGTGTGCATCTATAGACACAGAGATTTAAAGTTTTCTCCTTTAAGACCAGGAAGTGAGAATAGCGGTGCTGCAGCCAGGACAGCACTGCATCAGTGAGAGGTTTTAGGCAAGCATTTAGGGACAGGGGTGGGTAGGAAAAATAGCAGGGAGTTTTTTTTTTGCCTTAATGCAGAGAATGCATTATAGTAGACTTTAGAACCACTTTCTTTAATTCATTTAATAAATATCACCAATAGGAAGAGTTCCTTTAAATGAAAGAGCATTTACCTCCTCTGTACTCTGTATTATTTCTCCAGTCTCCTAAATCGATCTCTGCTGTTCCCGCAATAACCAGCTCAAGCTCCCTTGCATCAAATACAGATACCAGACGAGCATCTACCACCTGAAAAGGGAAAACAGAGTAAGGGGCGAAGAAAATACCTGTGAGCTGGATGGCATTCTACAGCAACTTCTTTAGCCCTTTTGCCAACAGACTGTGAAACCCTGGATTGCTTAAGATAAGAACTGGAACTTTAATAGTTATACCGTAAATAAGATTCATGAGGGTTGAATTACTAAAAGTGCATTTTTTAGTTAGCAGCAAGCGCTTACATTTTCTATTTTTTTTTTTTCTCTAGGGATACGTGGGATGAATGAGGATGAATGGTAATGGAAATAGGTTGGACGTTGTATATATTGTTTTATTGATAATGATCGTTTCTGTAGATTGATCAGGACTCTGTATATCAAATAATAAGCAAGTATAGATATATAATGTAACAGAATCCTGGTTAAATGTTAAAACTTTTTTGTATTAAAGACAAAAATATATATAATAAAGATAAATTGAAAACAATTTTCCAATTTTGTGTATAAAAAAACATTTATGGACATAATAGTAACCTGACTATGAGTTTAGTTAGAAGTAATGAAGTACAGCAGAACAGTTCTTATCACAACTGCATAATTTTATAAAGTAGGAAGGTAGGTTTGGTTATAATAAAGTATTTTATTTCAAGACAAGCCTATCAAAAAAGTATTTAAATCGCAACCAAGCAAGCAGGTTATTGCTTCTCTGACAGCTCATTATTCAGACTGCATGTACACACTTTACCTCATAAAAGCCCCGCACCAGGCTCTCCGTCTGCTGTACAACTCCCCTTTCAATTCGCCATTTCACCATTTTCTCAATGTATTCTTTCTTGTTCTTCTCAGTTACGGGAATGTTTGCTCCTCCTGGCTTAAGCTCTCTCTCTGTAATCTTTCCAAACAAGGGATATGTATTTGAATATTAACTAAAATAAAGGAGCATATATTCAAGCAGAACTCCAGACAGATACGAAAAACATCTTTTTTTTTGCAGTTATGCATTTATTATTAAATCAATAAATGTATTTTAAATGCAAACCTAAATAAGTCCCGATATCAGTCTCCTGTAGTCCTAGCTGTAGAAGAATGGAGACTGGGAAAAGGAGCCATTGGACTGGCTGAGAATGACAAGGTCACCTACCTGACTGTCCTGTCTGACAGCCTCAGAACCGGCTGGACAAAAGTAACTGATTGTTCAGCAGGTAAATAGATCCCATATTTATATTTCAACTGTGAATTTAGACTGGAGTTCAGCAATAAAGATTTTCTTTATATTGGGAAAAATATAGTATAAAATTCATAGTATCACAATACATTTATGTCAGCAACTATAAATAGCCAGCACAACAAATATCACACAGATATGAATGTTTGCATTGTTCTATCACTAAGGCGGCGTACAGACGATCGGACATATCCGATGAAAGCGGTCCGCGGACCATTTCCATCGGATATGTCCGATCGGGAGTTTGATCCGATGGCGTGTACACACCATCGGATCAAATTCCCCGCCGCCGGACGGCGCGGTGACGCGGCGGTGACGTTGACGCCGCCGCGCCACCGCCACGTCACCGCACCAGGAAGTAAAACACTTCCGCGCATGCGCCGAATCCATTCGGCAGCGGCGCGGCGGCGGTGGGGGCCGACATGTCTGCTGGTAAGTGTACTAACCAGCAGACATGTCGGGCGGACAGATTCCACCGGATAGATTTCAAAGCTTGCTTTGAAATCTGTCGGGTGGAGAAATCTGTCCGCTAGCCCATACACACGAGCGGAGATGTCTGCTGAAACGGTCCATCGGACCGTTTTCAGCGGACATATCCCCTCGTGTGTACGCCGCCTAAGAGTTTATTCACACTATATGTTGCAGTGACACAACGTGTTATCGTGAATTGAGGAGTAGAATTGTACCTGTTGCACTCTTTACAGGCTCATCCACAGTTTGTGTAGGGCGCTGTGTTGAATTGCTGGGTGGCGGCAGCACCATGCAATCATTGTAAAATGGAGACCTTCACCAGTACACTTGGGTACTATTACCTTTTTCGAGGCAGAGTGAAAAAGATCCTGCGAGGCTCTGAAATGTTGGCCTGTGATGCCTGATACTTGAAGCGAAAGGACAAGATTATCACAATACTAAAATGTGCTGTGAAGATCTCTATTTTATCGTAAGTGGAGGTGCCCTGCATTCATTTGTAATGGGCTGGCAGCACACCTTAATGCATGAGGAAACAGACGTTTTTTATTTAACAAGCACACCATAACACAATGCTAACTAATAGAGGAGTGCGTGCCTTTGGGTGCCACTTTTTATATATGGCTCTGCAATGTGGATCATGTGTTAACATGCACTGAAGTAACACAGTAATGTACATGTTTATAGAGTTTTATTTATAGCTATTCAATTTCCAGTTGGTTTACTGAAATCCACAAAGGCTACAACAATGTTGTTACTTGGCTAAAAAGTCTGTTTTACCTCTTATTGGTAACTCATATTCTGGGGAAGTCACAGAGTGTCCAGGATAATCTTTAGAATTCTGCCTCACCTTTGCACAACCGATGTTGGCGCTTGCCCCAAATGTATGTATCTATTGGAAACTGAAATTGGAGTGGAGACATGACAGAATTCTAAAGTGTTGTAGACATGCTTTATAAATTCCCAGAAATAATTTTTATTACCAAGAACAGGTAAAACGAAACCAGTCACCCTATCTATACAGGCAACATATCCTTGGGGCAGCTGAACTACCTCCCCACTGCTGTAGCTATCACACAAACAGTCCAGTTGCCAAAGAGTTTTGTACTGTAACTGGGTGAGCAAAGCCTTAGGCCCCCATTCCTGAACGGCTGCTCCATGCATCCCTATGGAGCGTCGGATGTCAACGGAGACATCCGACCCTATCCGATCCGCTAAAAACAGACGTATGGGGGGCACGTCCCCATCCGTCCATGTGGATCGGATTGGGTAAGATCTGATGAAAACAGACATGCTGTCCGTTTTCATCAGATCGCTCCATAGGAGACAGCGGTGCCCGACAAGCCCCTCTCCGCTCAGTGAGCAGAGAGGAGCTTGTCATCCGTTGGCTCAGCGGAGATCTGTGGACTGGTCTCCCGCTGAGCTGGCGGGAGCAGGCGGACTCCGTTGCAACGGACTGCGACGGAGTCCGCTTCGTGTGAATAAGGCCTTATGAGAATTCAGAGACACTAGTTCTCTATCAGGTTCTCTCAGCTTGTGAATGACAGCAGAGAGTGAATGAAATCCACAGCTTGTAGACAGTCTGCTATTAGCCATAGAATCTGCCTGCTGTCGATGAAAAGGAGGGATACAACCTGATCAGGAACTAGTCACTCAACTTCCCCATTAGACCCTACCCACCGTCAGCATCACTGGTTGCTAGAAGTCTACAGAGCCCTTGACAGCCAGCGACAAGTGAGGAAAGGGTAGCAGCGGCAAAAACGTCACTCTGCTAAACAGCGTAGAGAGACAGGCACTCTGCCTGCCTCTGTATGTCAAGTTAGAGTTGGTCTTAAAGTAGAACTATAGGCAAAACGTTTTATCTTCATTTTGTATAGAGTAAGAGAGGGTTATAACTCCTGTCATATTTTCTTTGTCCCCTTGGGGAGATTTTTCTTCACTTCCTGTCTGATAGCCAACTAGGTGAGGGAAAATCCCTGCAAATTAAATGAATTCCTTGGGGACCCCCAGCTCACCAAATCTAGTGTTCCCTTTGGAATTTTCCCTATTTATTTTCTGACAACAATCCAAAATTTGGGATTTTCTTTTACTTTCACGGTGAAAGATAATAGTACACAGGTCCAATAGAGAGGGTGAAACTCCCTAGCTGTGGCACAGACAGCAATACAAACTGACTACTGTTCTTTCCGCTCTGTATAAAAAATTTAAAAATACATTTAAAAAAAGTTTTGCCTTAAGTTATACTTTAAGCCTAGTACACACAATGAGAAATACGGATCAAGAAACATTGCCCTCGAAGTGATCACATGATAATCTGATTAGTACACAGCTTTCGATAGCCGATCATGACAGTTCGTTTGAAATTATCTGAAGGGACAAACACGAAACAGAACAAACGATTTTTGTTTAATCGATACAGTATTAGTCTAAAAAAAGACCATGCATGTTCAGAAATTAAAGAATGCAATACAATATATTACATTCTCCTAACTTGAGTAACCTCTTAATTTTCAATATGAGATTAGCATGCAATAAAAAATGGACAATCATTCGTCCAATATTCTCATTGTTTGTACAAGGCTTCAATCACCTCCAGCTTAGTTATCTACGAATTGGAGATAATTCTTTAGAATTTGGTGCAGCCATAGCTACCCTTTGTAAAAGTGGTGCTATTAAGAAATACCAAAATCTATTGCGCGTTTTGGAAAAACTAGCAAAATTGGCAGCAGGCTTTTGTGAATCTGATGCAGAACTTTTTGAAGACCCATACCACCAGAAAAATTGTCCAAACACTTTACTTCATTCCCCCCACTGTATGCAACAACAAGTGGTACATCAAGGGCATATTACTTGATTGCTGGGTGAACAGGATTTTTTTTTTATGTTGGTTAACTCTATATAATTATATGACATTCAGAACAGTTAATAAGAAAAATATACCTGCCCAAATACTTCTTCATTCACAGTGAACGTGAGGTCCAGCATATCATGGATATCATTGTCTTTCATCCACTGTAGGCTCTGGTGAAATTCTTCATCTAGATATTCCAAATCACTCAAATCACAAAGTCTACAAAGGTGTAAGATTGAAGATTTAACACATGAATTCCAACATTACCCCTTAATCTAGATATGTGTTCATTAAACATTTTCCTAAATACAGCCTTTATCAATAACTTAATCTTTACAGTAGATTCCTAGTAGCTGATCAGGGTTATGGTGCATTGCACATTGGTGTCAGTCAGAAACATTACTTACAAAAAATTTGAGGAAAGGAAGGGGTGACCTCATTATGTGCTACTGCACCTTAATTGTCCAATGTTGAGATCCTGAAATTATTGTTTTTCTGAGTTCTTCTTTAGGATGAAATATAAATCTCATACTCTATATTAGATTCAGGAGTCATAATCTTCCATACTGCACTATACATGATTCCACACACTTTGTTAAGAAGGTGGCCCTTTTTTCAAAGAGGCTGTAAGTGATCATTCCTCTCCCTGTTAAAATCTAAACTCCAGGAATTCAGGCACTTTCTAAAATGCGTTCCACCTTATGGCTTTAATTCACATTTTTACTGAACACCTGGAGTATAGCTATCACTGTACTTCCCACACTCTGGTACTAGACCTTCTGGTCTCATCTTCTATAGCTGCAGTATCCTATGCAAAAGCTTTCCCTTCTCCTCCCCTCATCTTGCCCAATCATTAAGCACTATGTATTATGTGAACCCATGCACAAAATATAAAGCCTTCTGTAAATGAATAGGGCGGGGTCAGAGCTTGTCTTTTTAATCTGTAGCACTGTTATTTTCTGTAAAATGCAATGCAATATGGTATACAGAATGCCCTCAGATATATAATTTCCTGCTTGCACGATTGGCTTACAATTTGATAATTTTTTTTATTTTTTATTGAAACACAATATATTCTATACCGTGGAGAAAACACATGTTTAGTACAAGACAATTTGATATGAAGTATTATATTTCAATTAATTAAAAAAAGCCATAGTGTGCATGGACACCTTGGCTAACATGGATGGGAGTTTGCAGGTAGAAAAAAAAAAAATGACAGCTCAAAAAAGCTAAAAAAAAAAAGGAGCTGCTTCTTTGAGCTTCTTTGAGAATGCAGTGTGCACAAGCCCTTGTGTGGCCAATATAGATGCAAACAGTATTCTCAAGTGTCAGAAATATACTTCTTGATTGACTTACATTCGTAGAAGTGCCTTATAAAATGGACGTGTGAAAAAGGCATCTAGTAGATACTGATGTATAAGTGCAAGACCCAAGATTCGGCCACTGAATCTAAACCTGAAAAATAAACATTAAACAATAATTAAATCCCCATTACATGCAAACAGATAGTGGGCAAAACAGGGAGTACAGGTATAGTGTACATGTTCTAGCAGGAATCTTACACAGAAAAAATTGAACAAGATGCAAAAACACACAAAACATCAGAAAGTTAATCCGCATGTCAACATCACCCAGGTTAATGATAGCAAAGATGGGAAGAGATGTCTTTATTATTTCTACTACATTTGGCAAAAACTGGAATATGCTAATTACACTCTGTGGCTATGTGCACCTACAGTTATTTTTGTAGATCATCTTGAGGGAGCATTTTTTTTAAGATACAACATTTTAATTAGTTTAATGCAAATAATCTTGTGTGTTTATAGTTAAAAAAATAAAAAAAATCTTCATAATTTGCATGCACAGTGGTTAAAGTGATAGATGGATGGTGGAATACCACTGGGTCATTGCACAGTGAGGAAGCCGTCAATCTCTGATAGTTATGCCCCTGCCCTCTGCCGAAAGCATAGATGATGCAGTGATAGAATGCCAGCATCGGTGTGAGATGGTGAAGACAGCTGACAGGCTACAATGTCCAGCTATAAGACCAGGTTTCACCTTCCTCTGACGTTGCTCTTGGACATGCGCAATAGGATGCAGAGGAACTGGTGCCCAACTAATCACCCATAAGGGGATCAATGTGCGTGAAGCAGATGCTTACAATGTTGTCCAGTGCCATACTTTTCCTGATGTAGGAAAGACTCCAACTGGTCCTCAGTGGTGAAGACAAATTAGTAGCTCAATAGTGTAAAATGGAGTCTGACCCAGGATACCCACCAAAAGTGAAATCCCACAAAGTAGAGGGAACCACCTGTTTTTTTTTTTTTACCAGAAGGCTGCTCAGGGGGGATTCTCCCAGGAGAGAAGCCAACTGGATAGAGAGGGAAGAGTCTTCGCCAGCAGAGTCCTAGCAGATACCCTGTTAATAAAAGTACACATGCTAGACTAATCAGGACCTAAATCCACAACAGCAGAGACTAGGGCTAAGGTAGTTCAATAAATAAAAGGAGAGAATGGTCCTTCAACACCTGATCCTCCTGCAAGAGGGGAGAGGAGGGGGGAGAAACTGTTTGATGACGAGGGCCTAATGGGTTACCTAGTGTGGATCTAAGTAGAGAGGGTCTGTGGTGGGTACCCTTGCTTACAGATGACAGTAGTTGAAACCTGACAAGACACAATTCAGTTACTGTCCACTCGGATCTCTAAAGCTTACTTTTTCCTCAAGAGGTCAGAGTATCTCACAAAGCATATGCCAGGAAAGGGCACTAGATTTAACACAAGAGACCAGGCTCTGAAGAGTATCAAGTGTACAATACTGATGATTCAGATCCCTAACAGAGTGAGGGAAGTCCAGGCTTGTTCTAGTCAGCCTAGTAAACAAGAAGGCCCCTCTGTGGAGGGGAGACACTGAGGGGTGACAGTTACCAATTGGTTAATTGCCATGTTCTAGGGAAAGGGAAACTCAGACAGAGAGAGGGGGTCCTGATAGTGCCAACTCTGGAACCCTAGCTAACAGAGTCTGAAGCAAGGGATTTGGGCTTGGAGAACCCAAGATTCACTGAGGACGAGGCTGCCAAAGCTGAGAAACTAGCCTGAGTATCTAAGGGGACACTCTCTGCACCAAAATGCCTAAAAGGCAAGCTTCACATGGACTTGGAATGATTCAAACACACCCCCACTTGTAGCATTAAGGGAACACCTGCAGAAGGGTTGTCAGTGGATTTGGCCAGTGAGAGGTTGGTTTGTGACTTTTAACCCTGCGGGCAGTCTGAGAGTCAGGCTCTGGGGTCCTAGGGGTACCTACTGCAGAAGTAGACAAAGGAAAAGAGTGGAGCTCAGCTGACCTTTCCTGGGAGCTCCTGCACTGAAATAGGTGCATGCTCGAGCCTCCAACAGGACCTATGAATGTGGAACCCAGGGTAGACCTGAAGAGAAAACATTCTTTGAAGGCCAGTTGAGTCAGATGCCCTTTAGAAAGGGCATCTGTACTGTAACCAGAGGGCTCTGCACATCTGTAGGCACAGCAGACCACATGCAGGACTGAAGTCTAGATGCTTGTAGCAGACCATCACAACCAAAGCGCAAGACTTCTTCTCAACCCATTTAATTAAAGAGGGTACTCTACCTGGAGGGTTTGGTATGGATTTTGAGGGGGACTCCTACGCCGTTTTTTTTTACATTTGCCGCAGGGTTCCCCTTAATATCCATACCAGACCTGAAGGGCCTGGTATGGAATTTGGGGGGACCCCTACACATTTTTCTTTTTTAATATTGATTCGGGGTTGGACTGGGGGGAACCCATGCCGTTTTTTTCAATGACTTTTATCTGTATTGCTGGGACCCAACAATTCATTAAAGCCGTGAGTAGTTTTAAATTGCTTTTTTTCCTTTAGAAATGTCATTTTGTGCAGAGACTGTTATAAACATGGGAACATGCAGCGATTATATATTTTTTTCTCAGAGATACACTTTGACTATTCAAAGAAAAAACAACTTTTATGCAGTCACCACTCACTAATGGTGCAACAGTGAGATCCCAGGGACTGCTGCACCTTAAACTTTAGGAGCATCCTAATCAGTGGGGTAAATAATTAACCTTATTATATTTAGAAGCTTGTGCCACAATATTTAGGTTTTAACTTACATTTACTAAGAACAGCAATAAAATAGAAACTTACCATTCATGATGATTGTCAACGAATGCAGACATTGGACTTATTTGTACCGTATAAGTGTCATTTGCAGAATATTCAAATAAACCATAATAAGGATTAAATAATTCTCTTGAGACAAGAAAGAAAAATTCCCTAGATGGCCCACTGTAGTCCAACCTTAGAAAAAGAAAAAAAAAAAAAACATAATTGCAGAAAGCTATTTGACTACATTTAAAGTGGCTCTCCTGTCAAAAATAAAAGTACAGCTCTTTTTGGATTTCTAAATGTTTTGTTATAAACAACCATCTAATCCAGACATTCAGCATCCCTCTTCTCTGTCACCGACAATGATTGCCCTGTGCAGTTTAATGTGGCTGCTGACGGGCAATTCCTAGTACTGTTGTCAGCGTCAGTTCTCCCAGTCCTGCCCTGTTCCTGACGTCACGTCTTTCTCATGATCGAGCATGCACAAGCATCCTCATTCATGAGAGAGCTCCGACAAGGCAATCTGATGGTAGTGACAGCCCTTTTTGTTTTGTTAAATCAAACCCTCGTGTCTTTTGCTTTGATTTATGAACTCTGTGCCATCATGTGATCTGAAGGCTTAAAAAACAGTCTATAATATTTCTGTGAGAGTTGGAATCGCGCTAATCATGAGTGTGTGTCCAATAAAGGGCACAGTGCGTGCTGTGAATATTATAAACAAATTAGGTGTATACCATGTGAACACATAAAATGATTAATTACAATAAATATCACACCAGTGTGGGTACAGATATGAATCCACCAACAAAAAATCAATATTACGTGACAACATAAGACAAAAACGCCACACTGTATGTGTAGTTTCTGTAAAAAACGTTAGACCAATAGGCCACACAAGTAGTGAAATAGATGAATTAAATCCAATTAGACTCCACCTGATGGACGTGGGAAAGCAAATGTAAAGTCTATGATGCGTTGAAAAATAGTCAATATGGTGAAAAATCTCAGATAAATAAAATTAAAAATAAAGTTATAACGTCTCCACCTTTAGAACATGTATGTAAACAGAAGAGGAGGAAAGTCTCAAGCTGATATAGACGTGTCGATCTCCTGAGTGTCGATCACAAATGGACTTGCACCGATTTGAACCTGCAGAGTCTCAGCGCCATAAAAACAAAAACAAAAAAACTCGCATAGTATAAAACCTTATGGGTAACTGAGGTAACTACACTACACGTGTGGGACAGTCTTGCGACCGGGGGAGGGAATAGTGCGAACCCACCACCTCTTCACACACTGACCCTTACCAGATATGGACCCCACAGGGTAGATAAAGGCACTCAGAGAAATGGGATCGTAATTCAGCAGCCATAGGACATCAACCGATGACAGTGTTGAAGATAACATGCAACAACATAAAACCGCACATAGTGTAAAATCCAAATGTATTTAATATATGAAAAGTTAAAGGTTGCACTTACAAGAATCTAAATCAATAGGGCATTTAAAAACAAGCAAGGTACCGGCCGGCTGGATGGTACGCGTGCGTCCTTCCTTCTGGATGTGGTGACGTGGGAACGTCTCCTCCCAACGTTTCGTCTTCGTAAGACTTGATCACGGGATAAGGACGACGCCCCACGTCACTACAATAGTACCCATAATGGGCGGAGTCAGTCAAAAGGCGGTCCCATCATCGCCATTTTGGAACAGGGCTATAGTAAGGGAAAAGTATGTAAACCTACTCATCTCGTATGTACTAATGGCAGCCGTACGGGGAATCACGTGAGTACAGACCACAAGAAGTCGTTATATAGGTTAACTGGTATAATAAACATACCATGGAGGACCAGATCAAACTAGGCACATAGCAGTACCTACCATGACTCGATGGAAAATGGACATGCAATCATAAAGGTTGTTCCTGCAACTCAAACCAAACTTTTTAAAGTTATGGTCTGTGCGGAACTCAAATTTGAGTTCCGCACAGACCATAACTTTAAAAAGTTTGTAGTTACCTCAGTTACCCATAAGGTTTTATACTATGCGAGTTTTTTTGTTTTTGTTTTTATGGCGCTGAGACTCTGCAGGTTCAAATCGGTGCAAGTCCATTTGTGATCGACACTCAGGAGATCGACACGTCTATATCAGCTTGAGACTTTCCTCCTCTTCTGTTTACATACATGTTCTAAAGGTGGAGACGTTATAACTTTATTTTTAATTTTATTTATCTGAGATTTTTCACCATATTGACTATTTTTCAACGCATCATAGACTTTACATTTGCTTTCCCACATCCATCAGGTGGAGTCTAATTGGATTTAATTCATCTATTTCACTACTTGTGTGGCCTATTGGTCTAACGTTTTTTACAGAAGCTACACATACAGTGTGGCGTTTTTGTCTTATGTTGTCACGTAATATTGATTTTTTGTTGGTGGATTCATATCTGTACCCACACTGGTGTGATATTTATTATAATTAATCATTTTATGTGTTCACATGGTATACACCTAATTTGTTTATAATATTCACAGCACGCACTGTGCCCTTTATTGGACACACACTCATGATTAGCGCGATTCCAACTCTCTCTTTATTATTGTTTTATGTTGTATAACATTTTTGAGTCGCAGCTGTCACTTGTTAGATATTTACTGGGTATGCGCAAATTTATTTTCCTTTATATAATATTTCTGTATACAAGTACAAAAAGGTACCTTCAGTTCAGCAATTAATTCTCATTTGCATCTGCAAAGAAGGCATTTGTAAGCATGCATTTTGCTACGTCTGCCAAAAAACTAAAGCAATGCAACCAAAATGCTGAGATAGTAAATTTGAAAAAAAAAAAAAAACACATTTACACTAAAGCTGGCGATAGATGGATAGAAATGTGTCTGGTTCAACAGGGATTTGTCATTGTTCAATCTATCTATAGTTGTTTTAGTTTGAGAGGAATCAACCCAATGATCAACTTCTCTCAAATGGTTCTATTGGTATATTTGTGTTCAATCATGACTGGTGTAATCTGGCAGTGGAGAAGTCCCACTGTCATAATACAATGACACAGCAGACAGGATTCCTTCTTCTTCTACCTCAAATGTGTGGATAAGGCAATCTGCCTGATCAAAAAATCTAGAAAAAAAATCTATGAGCAGTTTAACTGAGACCACAACGTCACAATGTTATGCAAAAGGGGAAAACTACAAAAGCCATATTGTTATGCTTACCCTTCTTCGCCAACAAAAGTAACATACAGCTTATTCCTCTGCAGGTCTTTTCTGGAATATCCCATAATTTGGTTGAAGGCATCTTCAAGTAAATGGTCTCTTCTTATAATTAATCTGAAACAAAAGGATGAGATAAAATGGTGAAAAAGCTTGGTAAAGATCTTCATTGATAAAAATGTATACTAGTTTAGGAGCTGTGAGGCTGAGCATTTTTCGTTTCTTGTGGTCCTGGAGCTAGTATACTACTTGTGGGTTTGGAAAGGTAACACACACCCTTATGAGTTCTTGATCTCCCATTTGTGCAAGTACAAAATATAATGGTATTAATGAATACACTGTTAAATTAAATTGGAAAATTAACAATTATATATTTCTGCAGTGTCAGGCATTTAAGTGTATGTATAGCCATTTGTTTATATATTTTAAATAGAGAACAAAAGGGTCAAAACCCCCACCAGTTTTTTGTGTGTGTACTATTGGGGAAATTTCCTCACACTTTATGTCCCAAAGAGGCAAAAGGTGACAATGGCCACCAGTACAAATACAGGGGTGAAACTCCACAATGGGAACACAGACAGCATTACAAATTTGACAGAGGGTCTAAACCCTCCCTACTCTATCTAAAACTAAAAATACAATTTAGCCTAGAGATTAGAATGAAAATCCCATATCAAAATGGTGTCTCTGTGTATTACACAGAATGTCCCTACCCACATACTCCTAATAAACAATTCTGGATATTTTGGTGTAAGTATCTGGATCTTTGAGATAATAAAGACCTGTACAGTCAACAGCAACTTTAGCTTTTTGAGTTATCTAGCGCTAGTAAGTTTGCTGTATACAGAGGGGTCAGCATCCTTATACATAAATCCCTACCGTTTAGACTGCTGTCACTGGAAATAGCTTTGTTCTGTTACATGTCATAGTGGATAGGTTGGAGCTGGTGGAAGTGGTACTGTACCTGCCCCCCCCCCCCCCGCCTGCATGCGATTACTTAATCAGCTGATCTCTAAGATAGGCGCATTTGCCACAGATAATGTGGTGATACTGGGGGACTTTAATCTAGTTCTGGACTCTGGGGTGGACAGACTTTCACCCGGAGCGGGCTCATCTTCAGAGCTGCTCTCTTGGACGGAGGCTTCCAACCTGACTGATGTTTGGAGATGGCGTAACCCTTCTCAGCGGGCCTACACTTGTCACTCAGCCTCACACAAGACCCTTTCACGTATAGACCTTGTCTATTCTGGGGGGGTCTGTCCTCTCTAGAGTTTGGGACATCTCTATTCTCCCCCACGGCATATCTGATCACGCGCCGCTTGCATTGAAGTTGTGCGTTTTTTAATGCACCGGGGGAGAGCCTGTGAAGATTGTCCAGGTTTTGGCTGTCGGACTCGAGGATCTCGGAGCTATATAGATCCGAGGCGATACATTATTGGCGGGACATAGACCACTCTGTAGCCCTGACCACATCCTGGGACACATTTAAGGCTTTTACTAGAGGCAGCCTGCAGTCTCACATTCGTAGGATCTGGAGGGATCTGAGAGAGGACACCCTGAAGGCTGAGGGGAGAGTGGCCACACTCAAACTGGAGTACTCCACAACTGGGACCACCAGGGTTTATTCAGACTTTCAGGCAGCATTCAGGGATGTTCTTCTCCTCTGAACAGCGGCCACAAAAACTCAGTTCCTACACCAGTCCCAAAGAATATTTGAACACAGGGAGAAGACGGGTAGTAGGCTGGCATGGCTGGCAAGAGAAAGCTCCTCTCCGGTGACTATATCGGCTATATGCGACTCGGATGGGACAGCTTTGACTGATGCCACCGCTATCAAGGCCAGATTTGCATCTTTTCACCAAGAGCTTTACAGCTCTCGGATGGTATGCACGGATGTAGAGCTAACAGCCTACCTCGACGAGACGGAGCTCCCTTGCCTAACATCCACATACAGGGAGGCATTAGATGGCCCTATCACACTAGAGGAGCTTCAGCGGGCAGTAGCCTCCCTGCAAAATGACAAGATGCCGGGCCCAGACGGCAACCCTTCCGAATTCTTTAAAACATATGCGGAAGAAATTCTCCCTTCATTTAAACGAATGCTCCAAAAGGCCATGGAGGAGAACTCTATCCCCCCTACAATGGCTGAGGCGGTAATTGTTGGCATTCTTAAACCAGGCAAGGCCTCTGAACAGTGTTCCTCGTACCGATCAATTTCTCTCCTCAATGTGGATGCCAAACTGTTGGCCAAAGTACTGGCCGGACGACTGAACACTGATCACGGCATTAGTGCATGTAGATCAGTCTGGCTTTATGCCGGGCAAGGGAACTGATATTAACATCCAACGCCTCCTCACCCATCTCTCCAGGGCAAGTGGGGACGGTATGGAGGCGGTAGCCTCCCTAGACGCCAAGAAGGCTTTCAACTCGGTTGAGTGGCGCTACCTCTGGGCCATTCTACATAAAAATTTGGGTTTGGCCCTCGATCTATCGGATGGGCTCAGATGCTATACCACAGTCCCACAGCCCGTATGCACACAAATAACTCGCTGTCATCGCCTTTCCCCCTGTCTAGGGGCACCAGACAGAGCTGCCCACTTTCCCCTGGTCTGTTTGCGCTAGCCATGGAACCCGCATCAGATCTGCCCCCTCAGTAGAAGGGATTTGGTTAGGTGTAATTATGGATAAAATATCCCTATATGCCAATGACACCCACCTTTTCCTCAAGGATGTTTCCTCCCTCCTACCTGCAAATAGTAGATGTGTTCGGCTCGTTCTCAGGCATCAAGGTCAATTGGGGTAAATCACTCCTCTTCTTGCTACACGCGTTGGGCCATCACCCACCAATCTACTTTTGGGCGGCTGTCCTGGTGACAGTTAGATGGTGGTTCTTCCAACCCCAAGATAACCCAGCAGTGACTCTGGAAGCAGCCATAATGGGGTCATATTCCTCCCTTAGTAACGTGGTGTTCAGAGGGACGAGATCCCACCCTGGCATCACAGACTTAATGCATACACCATTACGGTATGGCACAGGGCTAGGACCCGTTTTGGCTCCCCTGAGACATTCTCCCCTCACATCCCCCTCTGGGGTAACCCTAACCTACCGCACATGAATACTGTTCCAGATCCACAGATCTGGGCCAAGAAAGGGAATAGTGAAACTGAAGTACATTGTCGAATGGGAGACATGTGTCTCCTTCTTTACCAGGTCAAATTTCTCCACAGAGCCTACTTCACCCCAACAGTTGACAATTATGAATCCCAACACCCCGGTGACCCGTCCCAGATGTGATCTAACGACTACCTTCTTTTTTTCACATGGTCTGGTCCTGCCCCCGCCTCGGAGACTATTGGTCTGGAGTAGTTGACGCCCTCGACCAGATTACCTCCCTGGATCTGGGAACTAACCCTAAATCAATGCTGCTGAACATCTTTAACCCTGGGGTGCGGGGCAAATACACTAAATTATTCCTCAGCAACGCTACATTTTATGCCTGTAGGGAGATATTCCTCCACTGAAAAGACGCTGCACCTCCCGTGGTGTCCTCATGGCGTTCGGTATTAAACTTGCGTTGCCACTGTACAAGATCACCTTTGCTAATCGAAACTGCCCTACTAAATTTGACAAGATATGGTCGGGATGGATAGATACTTGGGGCACAGAGTTCACGGGTGACAATGATGATAATGGCCCACTGTTATGATCTCCTGAAAGCTATTCGCTATCTATTTTTGGGGGAAACCAACTGCTTAGATGAGGTCCCTCCCTCCCCTGCACAAATTGCTCAGGAGTCCTGTGTGCCTTCTGGTCTGTTTCAGGTCCGAATTCAGCCACAAAATTCAGGCACCGGACCCCTGTTGTAAGCTTATCCGTGCTCTAGTGTGAACCCAGCCTTGATGATTGTGGAGCTCAAGCAGATTTTTTAATCATTTCATATTACATTTTAAGGACTCAGACACTCCCCTTTTATTGGGTCTAGAGAATTGAGTGGACTTGAAAGGATAAGACAAAACAAAAAAATGATAATAGGTGTTCTTGTGTATCCGGCATTCATCTAGAACCGTGCTACAAATATTTAATTCACAAACCTGAAACAAGTGTGCAGATCTGAATGATGACTTGACTTAAAGCGGAGGTTCACCCTAAATATAAGCCCTCCCATGTGATCCAGCATACTGGCGTCAGCGCCAGTATGCTGTTTTTTTTTTTTAAATCCATGTACTTACTGTATTATGCAGAATTTTATTCTTTTTACCCCGCGGTGGACGGCGCCAGTATAGCGCGTCACATCTTACGAAAGTACCCGAAAAGGACTCGGGTAACCTCGGCGAAAATGCGGCGCCTGCGCACAGACCTAGGAGCTGACTGCGCAGGCGCCGTATTTCTCCGAGTCATACGGCTATGGCGCGTCACGCCCTCCGAAAAACGCCGAAATAGGACTCGGAGAAATACGGCGCCTGCGCAGTCAGCTCCTAGGTCTGTGCGCAGGCGCCGCATTTTCGCCGAGATTACCCGAAGTCCTTTTCGGGTACTTTTGTAAGATGTGACGCGCTATACTGGCGCCGTCCACCGCGGGGTAAAAAAAATAAAATTCTGCATAAGACAGTAAGTACATGGATTTAAAAAAAAAAAAACAGCATACTGGCGCTGACGCCAGTATGCTGGATCACATGGGAGGGCTTATATTTAGGGTGAACCTCCGCTTTAACTACATGATTTTTAAGTGAGTGGTTTAGAAAGTACTTATAGCATTTAAAAACCTAAAAACAAAACAAATACATTGCAGCTCACCAGTCCTTCGATGAGGTGGCTGCATTCATTCTCATTTTTAGGACTTTTTTTTTTTTTAGGACTTTTTCTGCCTTTATATTTACCAGGTAATCCTGCAAATACTTTCTGTGCCTGGGTGACTATATTTGCCAATCTACTCCATCTTTAGAGTCACCCATAGTTGTCATTTAGTCTGGCCTTCAAACATGTCTGCCATTGTTCTACTTTATTATATGAGGCATGATGGGATTAGTAGTTTACATATAATATGATAACATTGGTTTATGCTTTCAGTTCAGCTTATATGGCATTAACAGATTTTTGATATACTTGCTGAAAATGTTCTTAGCTTAAAAAAAGGAAACAAATGCAGCCACCACATCTAACTACTGGTGAGATGCAATAATATTTTTGTTCTTGGTTTCAGTTACATTTTATGTCACAACACGGTTATCCGCAATAACAATCTCCATATTTCTCTTGGCACTGAATTCCTTTGAGATTTAAAGTGGTTGTAAACCTCAGACATGAAATATGAACAAAGTATATGCCTCTATAGTGTGTACTTGTCTCAATCCAAAGAACTAACTGTTTGCTGTTTCGTTCCTCTGCCATCTGCAAACTTTCCTGACACCAAGAGAAAAATGGTGACTGGGAGGGAGGTCCAGTTGATTAACAGCCACAGCTCTGTTCCTGTGTGCTTTGTGGAGGGGGGTGTGTCCTTTCCCTTCAATCAGCTGTCAAGAGTTTTCCTTGCTGATGTAACCTCAGTTCTCCACCCCCTGCTTTTCAGAGCTGAGGGATCCTGTGTAAATTCTGCACTTTGAATGGATGTAGGGGAAAGGTGGCTGTAGATAAACAGGTACAATTTACATAAGAGGATTTGTTTCATTCCTGTGTATCACCTGAGGCCAGTCACTTCACTGGGTATATGTAAGGGTTTACAACCACCTAAACATCTAAAACCAGGACAAAAAACTCAATTAAAAAGTCTTAATATTATACAGAAAAAAATAGAAACTTTACTTTAATTTCCCAGGTCCCTGACCATAGCCTTTAGTTTCCAATTTTCTGTAAAAATTCCGTAACTTTGCTTCAAAATCCCTCTTATAAGGTGCTGGTGCTCTGGCATTGGCACGCTGAGTTCCTAGAAGAATCAGAATCCATTAGTTAGGATCAGTTTACTTGCAGTTTTGGTTAATATGTATACACTACAATCCGACTGCAGAAGGTAAACTATTCAGTGCGCTGTGACTTTTTATTTTTTGGATAAGATGACAGTATTGCCCAAAGCACTCCTATTGTTCAGCTGATTTCAAGTAGGGTGTTTGTACTACTAAAATTGCTAGTGATTATTAAACATAGTAGTCAAAATCAACGAAATCCATATGAATCGCATAACTCCCTGTGAAGTAGCAAGGAGCAGTGGTCTATCACACAAATTTAAAGTAATGTGTTCACCTGAAAACATTTTTTTATGTAATTCTAAATGGTATGAAAAACAGAATAAAATGATGTTTTTAGAAAAAAATGATATCAATTAGCGGAGAAAAAAAAAATATATGTATGTAAATATAATATAATATTAATAACTTGCTGTCCCGCCAACCACTGGAAAAGTAATTTCACAACACCCCAAAAGAAATAAAAAGTACAAATCAGTGTATTGCAGCAAAAATAAAATGTTTTGATTTGATTTTTTTCTGGGCTACACCGATTTGCACTTTTTATAACAATAACATTATTTGTTTTAACACTAGAAAAAAATGAATGGACTTTATTTATCGTTAATTAATTAGAAAATGAAGCTTCGTAAAAAAATAAATGGTCAAACAATGCATTTATTTATTTACACAGATGGCCACCTGTCAATATTACAAAGTCAACAGCAGTAATGCCGCGTACACACGATCGGAATTTCCGATGGAAAAAGTCCAACTGACTTTTTCCATCAGATATTTCGATCGTGCAGCCCCATCGGAGCTTTTTCATTGGAAATTCCGATGAACTCTATTGGAGTTTATACATCGAACATGTTCTATTTTTCTCCGATGGAATTCCGTCGGAATTCTGATGAGATTTGGCTGGGCAGAAGCCCGATCGTGTGTACGCGGCATTACACATTCTTTTAACTTTCCAATGAATGCATTTTGTCTCTGTACTAGAGCTGGCCATACATGATTTTTTCTTTTTTTTTCTTTCAGCCAACAGAACAGTTTCCTCCGTCATCACAAACTAGGTGGATAGAGGAATGCGCCCTGCTGGGACATTGTATTCCAACCCTCCACTGTCAGAATACACTGATCAACAGCTGACGCTGATTGGCTGCCGTTAACCGAAATTTTCAAACATGTCCCATCAACAGAAGTCGATTAAACAAGACTTATGCCGCGTACACACGATCAATTTTTGTGATGAAAAAAAAGGACGTTTTCCACTATAAAAAAAACGACGTTTTCCATCATGAAAAAAAACGAAATTTTTCCAACTTCATCATAAAAAACGATGTTGCCCACACACCATTGTTTTTTGCTCTAGCAAAGCGCGGTTACATACAGCACGTACGACGGCACTCTGTTCCATTCAAGCTCGCGTCTCATAACTTGCTTCTGAGAATGCGTGGGTTTACGTTGTTTAAAACGTCGTTTTAGCCCACACACGATCATTTTTTACAACACAAAAAACAACATTTTCAAAAACGACAAAAAAAATTGAAGCTTGTTCGAATTTTTTTTGTCATTTTTCAGAAGACGGAAAACAACGTTTTAGCCCACACACGATTATTTTAAATTACGTTTTTTAAAACATCGTTTTATTTCATCACAAAAAACGACTGTGTGTACGCGGCATTACTTCTGACAATGACCCCTTTCCCTCCCCTCTCTCCACCCTTCATCATTTGTTGTTGTATACAATGGAAAGAATACACAGGGCTTCTGCATTACCCCTTGCGGAGTGTTTACTGAAGCAGTAAAGCTGCCATACATGACTTGAATTTCAGCGAACTCACGCTGAATCACACAAATTTAAACTGTGGGTGACCCGGTCAGCACCACCTGGCTTAATAAAAGTTGAAACTAGGAACCAGGTAGAAAACTGCAACCCAACCGTGCCTGCGTCCATTCAGATGTGGGATCTGTTCAGGTATTCTGACAGCCACAGTTCCAGCTGTCAGAATACAGAAGCTGACAGCGAAGGTTTATCCACTTACACTGTTAGTGCAGGCTGTATGTGTATGGCCAATTTAAGACAAACTAATAACCCACATTGAGTGTCACATTACTGCATTTCATGTTGGTTATCTCTGAGAGCAGCGGATACTGTACCAGGGGAGTTTTGTGGAGAAGACACTGGCGAGCCACGCGGAGACTGGCAATAGCTGGGATGTAGTAAGGCATGTGGTGGAATATATGACATTATTTCTTCTTCAAAAAGACTGCATACAAGCAAACAAAGGATTATAAAAACACGCAAGATAATTATGCTGTCCAAATGTAAATGTATTTTAGATATATTTCTGCCTGGAAAGGATATGACAGATCGCTATACCTAATTTTATATTCACTTTCTGAAGCATAAACTTGAGTAATTATTTAAAAACACATACAAGTAAACATAAACTGCCTATTTCCAGAGAAAGTAAGTCTCCTTCATTGAGGTGGAGTTCCCTCAGCACTGCAAGGGTTGAATGCTCATTTATTTCCAGGGGACCAGGAGAAACAGTTTTACTTACCTGATCACCCACGCTCTCTATGGACTCTGCATTGTACTTAATAATGTCGGAGGACCTGCAACCACCAGAGCATAGGAGAGAACATGTTGTGGCAACCGGTCTAGAAGTGCAGGCCTGATAATGTCTGAGGCCCTGCAACCACCGGAGCATAGGAAAGAACAGGTTGCGGCAACCGGTCTAGCAGTGCAGGCCTGATAATGTTGGAGGACCTGCAACCACCAGAGCATAGGAAAGAACAGGTTGTGGCAACCGGTCTAGCAGTGCAGGTCTGATAATGTCTGAGGCCATGCAACCACCGGAGCATAGGAAAGAACAGGTTGCGGCAACCGGTCTAGCAGTGCAGGCCTGATAATGTTGGAGGACCTGCAACCACCAGAGCATAGGAGAGAGCAGGTTGTGGCAAGCGGTCTAGCAGTGCAGGCCTGATAATGTCTGAGGCCCTGCAACCACCGGAGCATAGGAAAGAACAGGTTGCGGCAACCGGTCTAGCAGTGCAGGCCTGATAATGTTGGAGGACCTGCAACCACCAGAGCATAGGAGAGAACAGGTTGTGGCAAGCGGTCTAGCAGTGCAGACCTGTGGGACTGGATGATCTTTTTACGGCCCCCTAGACCTAGATGAGCATGTAACTCTTGCGGTGCAGCGACAGCCCTACTGCATGGGATCGTCTTTCCTTTCCCCAGAATTCAGCTTTAAGGCATTGCACACACATGCTTTAGCTTGTGTAAGATAAGTGTGTACAGCAAGCTTTTGCAAAACTTTCAAGCAGCTTTACTGAAGCCTTTAAAGCACCATTTGTGCTGACTGCCACAAATGCAAACGCTTGTTGTGCATACTGCACTTATACAACCTGATGCCCATTTGTACAAGACCCTAAGGTGTCTAAACATATTGTTAGCACAGTATATATTTACTTTTAACGCGGGCTGAAGCCTGTGTGAACAAGATCTTAGAGTTATTCTGGATTAAAGAATAGTAATAGTCTAGTCCCTTTTTTTATTGTCTGCCAGGGTTTGCAGGTAGTAAGACGCAGAATGTGCTATTCATGGACACACTTTAACCTCCCTGGCGGTATGATTCTGTCTGGAATTACGTACCAAATGCGGTACAATTTTTTGCATGGAAATTTGGCGTTTTATACTGTAGGCCTGCAATTCTTAGGAATAACTCACTTACATTTGTAAAAATCAGAGTCTAGTAGACATCCCGGGTATGATAAAGTTTGAAACACAAAATCATAAAATTATAATATAATTAATAACTATAAATAATTATAACAAATAATAATGTAATTATAATAAAAATGATTCAATAATGTAATCAAATCAAAATCACTAAAATTTTCTCAGTTGCAGAATTGGCGCTGTCATTACTTTAATTTTTTTAAGACGAATTTCCCCACAAATCGCTATCGCTCAATTCTGCAAGTGATTATAATTTATTATCGCTGTTTTCCAGCTGCTCTAAAATCACTTTTGACATAAAGGGACACTTTTGGTTGCTATGGACAATCTACAGTTTGCAGGCACAAAAAAAATGTTTTTATTATATAAAAGTACATGTATGACACAGGGCAGACCATTAGGGACAGGGGGGGTGTGTATTTTTTACATACAGTACTGTAATCTATAAGATTACAATATACTGTATGTAATGTGTTTGTTTACATTTTTGAATTTGCCGCCGGTCTCCGCCCCCGTGCGCCGTTACGTCGCAGGGAACGGAGATCGGCGGCGCGTGGGGCACTGTGTGAGTCGAATGCAGGACGCCACTCGCTCACACAGCGGGGGTGCATCGCTGGATCCAGGGACAAGGTAAGTAGAGTACCCTGCCTGGATAAAAGGTAAGCCAGCGCGCTGCAGGCTCTGCTCATACACCCCGAGCGTGACTCGGGGTTACCGATTTTTACATTGAAAATCCACCCCGAGTCACGCTCGGGGATACCGCTAGGAGGGTTAAGGCCGAGACATGGAAGACAGCTCCAGTAATAAAACTATTAGCCCAGGTTTACACGGATAGCGGGAATGAAATTGTGCGAGTTTAGTTGAACTCACACGATTTCATTCCTGCATGTCCGTCCTGACTTCAGGGGCGATTTCAGAGACATCTGTGCGGTTTGCTGCACAGATATCAATGGAAATCGCACCCTGGAGTCGCCAAAAGAAAACAACTTTTGGGAATCAGTGCAGTGCCGGAATTGCGGTGTCACACCGATTCGGACAGTGCTATTGCCGGCAATTGCTGACGATTTGGCATGCCAAATCTCTCCAATGTGAACCAGGACTAAAACAGGTTTCTTCATGTGTCTAATGAACACCGGAATTCCAGCAAAACATGTGCTCAAAGTCATATACAATGAATTGACGAAAGGGGGATTTTTTTAAAGGCAATATAAACCTTGCTAGCTGCTGTTTCACCTACATAAGATGTGTAGTGATCGTGTGTCACTTGGCAAAGGGTAATGTGGGACTTCTGTCTGTAGTCTGAGAACAAACACTTTCTTAGAAGAAACTACATATCCCAAAATTCGCGAGAGCTAATTTGATCCAACACTAGCCAAAAGCAGCTCACTATGCAGAGGGAAGATTTTTATTGTTTTTTTTTTTTTATTACATTAGCACCCCCACACAGAATGGATGGCATTAAATGCAATGAACACGTGACCCGGAACAGGAATTTTTTCTTGCCCCTTTGGCCATTAGGGTTGAGCTAGTTGTGATAAATCATGGACATAGAGGATCGATCAGCCACGACCCTACAAACCGCAGCCACAACATGTGGGGTCGCCATTACAAGATAAGGCAAAAAAAGGACACGGGTATTAGACGTACCCTAAGGCCCCTTTCACATGTCCGCCTCCGTTTGTCCGTTTTTACAAGTCCGTTTACGGACTTGTAATGGACGCCTATGGGGTCGCGTCCGTTAGCGGATGATGCATCCGTTAACGTCCGCAAAGATCCGCGTCCGTCTGGATCCGGTTTTTCGGACGAAAGAAAACACTATTTTTCTTCCGTCCGGCGGAACGGATCGGATGAAGACGGACAAACGGTCCGTTTTCATCCGATTCCCCATAGGGGAGAGCGGAGGAGAGACAGGGCCGTCCCCTGCACAGTGTGCGGGGACCGCCCTGTCCGCCGACAGCTGAGCGGGACCCTCCGCTGAGCCGACGGACACACACGGAGCGGACCGAAAAACCGTCCGCTCCGTGTGAAAGGACCCTAATACTTAGGTAAAACAACAAAAACATTAGAATGTGTACAATGCCTTTAACAGAACTGTTGTACAATTTTTAGAATAAAGTAGTTATGAGAGAAAGCAAAGTAAATACATATTTTGTAGCTATTAAACACTATTAACTTGCTTCAGCTTTGGTGCTAACTAGGGATTCCCTCACGTTGGAAAGTTTCCTTCCAATTCCAGTTTTGTACAGAAAGTGAAGGGAAATCTCCTCAATGGGATACCAATTGCAAAAAGGGTTTAAGTTTTACTTCAAGAATTACTGTTGCATATTTGCTATACTAAACATTCTGTTGCTACATTCAATCTCCTGAAACCAGCATGACTTCTTACCTTAATAGAATAACAAGATCTGCATCACCAGAAAGGCGAACAAGTCCTGAGGGTCCTTCTGCCCGAATAAACTGTATCTTTTCCCTGTTTAAGAGTGAAATCTTTAGGTCATTATGACACAATCGATATTAATACAAGCTTTATCTAAAATATAACCGGAGCATACAAAACTAAGTTATATTTAAAGACAATTTTTTTTTTTAAAGTTCTAAATAGATAGAGCAGGAAATGGCTAAAGCTTGTGTATTGCTGTTGCTTTCCTATTATGGAGATTTCCACAGCCACCAGTACCTGAGAGAATGGTTTCGGCAGAGCTCATGCTGTCGTTCCTGGAGAATTTCAAAGATGTTAGGTTGACGCAAGAACGCTACAATTTTTTCATTGTAACCTAGAAATATGAAAATGAAAAAACAGAAGAGGAAGTAATAATATATCAATATACGTAAATCATTTTCATATTGTTATTGATGTGCCCTTGTATTATCATTATGTAGAGGCACACAAGTGTTCGTTGTTGCATACTCTGTTATAGGATACAGGTGATGGAAAAAAATGAAAATTAAGATTAAGGCCAGTGATATGATCAGCCAGCCCCTTGAGAGAAAATAGTTGTTATGTAATAGGTGCAGAAACACCCTAAACACCAGTGTGACAGAAGGATCACCGACATGATTACAGGAGATAAGAGCCATAAAAAGAGCCTGTCTTGAGCACAAGTCGTTTCTATTGCTGACTACCTAATAATAATGATAATTGCTGGGCTTCCATGCTGTTTCAGTGGCTTCAGTGCTCTAATGCCACGTACACACGATCGTTTCATCCGATGAAAACGGACCGAACCGATCGTGTGTACAGGGCATAAGTCCATGACACAAAAAGGGGTTCTGGTTTCACATGTTGAATTTTTGTTCTGTCTATAGTAAGGGTGTTTCTCCAGGTCTATTTGCTCTTGTGGTGGAACCGCTGGCTGCTCAAATCCAGGCAGTTGACTCAGTAAGGCCGCGTACACACGAGGGGATATGTCCGCTGAAAACGGTCAGATGGACCGTTTCAGCAGACATCTCCGCTCGTGTGTATGGGCTAGCGGACAGATTTCTCCACCCGACAGATTTCAAAGCAAGCTTTGAAATCTATCCGGTGGGAATCTGTCCGCCCGACATGTCTGCTGGTTAGTACACTTACCAGCAGACATGTCGGCCCCCACCGCCGCCGCGCCGCTGCCGAATGGATTCGGCGCATGCGCGGAAGTGTTTTACTTCCTGGTGCGGTGACGTGGCGGTGACGCGGCGGCGTCAACGTCACCGCCGCGTCACCACTACGTCACCGCGCCGTCCGGCGGCGGGGAATTTGATCCGATGGTGTGTACACGCCATCGGATCAAACTCCCGATCGGACATATCCGATGGAAATGGTCCGCGGACCGTTTTCATCGGATATATCCGATCGTGTGTACGCCGCCTAAGGGACATCTGTGTCAGGGTGTTGGAGGAGAAAATATCCTTATACGCTGATGACACGCTCCTATACCTTAATGATACAGCCTCTGTTTTACAAGCTCCATTGCAGACTATAGACCCCTTCAGTACCTAGTCTGGGCTTAGGATTAACTGGGGGAAATACCTTAATTTTCCCACTTAGCCTTTCACATCCTAACCTAATTATGAATACTCCATTATGCTGAGTGGGGGAGTTCAAGCATCTAGGGCTAGGGTTGGTGGCTCCCTAGCAAACTATTTTAATTTCTCAATTTAATTACAACTGTTAAACCTATGTTGTACCTATGTATAAGCTTACTTATACCAAAAGAAATTGCCCTAAGATATCTGATAAGATCTGGTCCTTTTGGATAGATTCTTGGGTTTCAGATGATAATCTCCCTTCTCAACATTTTGTTATAGTTGAGTCTCCCTTTATTTTCATCTTTAGTTCATATGGATAGGAGTACAGCCAGGGCTGGATTTGCTCACCCTGCCCAGCCCCAAGGCCAGGTTCTGCAATGCACCCCTCCCTGCCAAACCCCCCCCCCCAAATCAACGGAGAATAGCAACCGGGTGGCAGGGGCGGCACAGTTAGTTCAAATATTTTTTGTTTCTTTTTATTTATTTGTTTGTAGCTTGTCGTTTACTTTTTTTTTATTATTTTTTTATAATTTTCTTATTCTTTACTTTTTAATTACTTTTTTGTTTTATTAATTTAATTATTATTTCTTCTTATTTTTTTATTTAATTTTTTTTATAAAAAAAAAAAATCACTTAACTTTATTGCTATCACACAGGAGAAAACAATTCCCTGTGTGATAGCAATTGGAGGTGACAGGTTCTCTTTATTGACCCTGTCACCTACAAAACAGGAGTCCTAGCACTGTGCTAGAACTCCTGTCACAGCTGAGATGGGAAGAGCACAGCTCACCCCTCTCACTGTGTACATCGGACAGCAGCACACATTTTACAATTGATTTTGGTGACATCGCTGCAATCACTTGGTAACGAGCGAGCGGATTCCCCCTTACTACATTTAGTCCTGCTAGAAAGCAACTTACCGCCCTTAACTGTATGTTCCAGGCGTCGAGGGACTCCATCCCGCTGCTGCCCCTCGGCGCCCTGCCGCCTTGGAGGCCTTGTGGGAAATCTGGGCCTGAGTACAGCAGTCTCAAATTTTCTCTCCCTTTCATGGCCCTCTCCCCTCCCTCCATTTATTTTTCCATCCTCCTACCCCCCTTTTTTTTCTTTCTATCTTTTTTTTCTTTATTCCCCTCTTCCCTTTTTACCAACTTGTCTAATGGACTCCTTCAGGTGACATTTTCAAGTAGTCCATCCTATTCTGAATAATTATTGTGACACACATTTTACTAATATAACTATGAATTCTATCCAGTTTCTCTCTTGATACTGCTGGATTGATTTCCTTCAATATTGTATTGTGCTGCAATTCTGATTTAACCAGGCCATACACGGTCGAATTTCAAACAAACTTTTTTTTCAAAATCAGAAAGTTCTTTTTTTTTGTGATCCCATGATGCCACCATTGATTTTCAAAATTCGGCCGAGCAAACCTTCATGTTGCCGGGAATATTCTTTTCTCTCCGGGAATATTCTTTTCTTACACATGGGCATTTTTTTTCTATTACATTTCTCTCACGATTCTCCCATCATTGATCAGAAAATCGTCAGTTTTTCAAAAAATGTCCAACATGTCAGATTTCTCAAATTTGATTGCTGCACGAATATTGGCTGTTGCTGCTGCCCACTAACAGTGCGAAATTCGTACGAAAATTCTTTGATACGATTTTCGAAAGAATTTTTTTTTTAAATTCGAACCAAGTACATGTTGATAATTGTTGAGCTATGTATGCTGCTTTTGTGATTGTATTTCTGAATTTCTTAATAAAACCTTCTATTGGTAAAATAAAAAAAGGGGTGGGCAGAGACAGCAATAAAAACCTGACAGGTGTTGTTATCCCTCTCCACTCTCTCCAAACCTAAAAAGTAACAAAGTAAATGCTGCAAGATGTGTGCCACTGAAAATACACTATACTTTCCCTTCAAGAGAAAACCACTGCATTCCTTCCCTACACTGAATTGCACCAGCATATTATGAATGTGCATGTGCATTTGGAACTCCCTATAAGTTGTGTTCTGCTTGCACCTGTACTTTTTTACATATCCAAAACACAAACAAGACTCAGTCAGTGCTCACTACTTCTCACATACAGTGGTACAATGTTTGAAACGATACTGCTCTCCTTGAGTGGGAAAACTCCAAAGAAACAAAGAAGGGCGCAAATGCCTAGTGCAGTAAGTCCTGAAGATTTTAGGGGGGCCGGACTGTGGCCATTGGGGGTGGAAAGGGTCCCTACGTCAGTGGGAAAAATAATGCCCCATAAATGCGCCCATTATTGGTGTTGGTGGGAGGAATTATGCTCCATTGTTGATTTTATTGGGAGGAATTTTACCCCATTATTGATGTCCTTGGCCCCATCGTTGGTGTCATTGGGAGGATTTGCACCCCATCATTGTGCCCCATTTTTTGTGTCATTGGGAGGAATTGTGCCCCCTTCATTGGTGTCAGTGGGGGAAATTATGTCCCATTGTTAGTATGAGTGGAGGAAATAGTGCTCCAAGGGCCGGATAAACGCAAGCAAAGGGCCGCATCTGGCCCCCGGGCCACAGTTTGGAGACCGCTGGCCTAGTGCATTGCCTTCAACATCAATTGAATGAAAAGTAAAAAACCCATCAAATCACAACTCCAGCATGGTGGATGCCCAAATCACTGTAGTTGGAAACTTTTTTTCATATATTCAAATGTTTAGTTAAAAAATTCTGTGAAATTACCATTTTCTTCATTTTAAAATATTAGGCTACATGATCACTTTAAAAGTGAAAGGTGCTAAACATGCATGTATTTAATTTGTTCTTGTTTTCTTCTGTAGCCATAACCACACTACCATTGTAAGGACACTGCATTATTTACATCATGTCCCAGACTGCAAACTACCTCCTGGAGGTTTATTTTGCTTCTCCCTTTTGGAGGTTGCATCCGCGTGCCCTGATACCATTAGTGCCAACCAGTGAAAGGTACTGTCAAGCTGGCACACAATGCTAAATCAAAATATTTATATATTTTTTATTAAAAACACAACTATGCTTTTAAACTAAGATGCAGCAAAAACTGCTCCTTCAAGTAATACACACAAGATAATCTAAAGCCTTGCACACACGATCGGCTTTCCATCGGACAAATCCGTTGGCCTTGTTCTGCATACAGACGGCAGAACTTTTTTCAGCCAACATACACAAAACTACGTGGTTTTTCAGCTCTTTAGCGCCACCCTTTGGGCAACTTCTAATGTTGTCTGATGGTTAGCATTGGTTCAGAGCATGTGTGTTTGTACTTTGGATTTTAGTCCAACGGACTTGTGTATACACGATCAGATAATCCGACGGAACACATTTGTTGTTGGACAATGGCTACCCAACATTTGTCGTCGGAAATTCTGACAACAATTGTCCGATGGAGCGTACAGACGGTCGGATTATACGACAAAACCCGTCCATCACACAATTGTTGTCGGAATATCCAATCGTGTACACCGTAAGACTCACTGTTCTTACAGATTATCAGCACTTGCTGTTCTGTTCACTCCTAGGCAGGTGACCTTAGAACTTCTATTAAAAGCGGTAGTAAACACTGCTTGCTCACTTGTACCTACAGGTAGGTACCTGTAGGTACAAGGAATATCTCCTAAGCATGAACTATTTAGTATATATTCTCTACTTCTGCAGTCGGTGACATCACTGGCGCATGCGCAATGCGCCCTGAAGGGATGGTATGCCATTCATTCAGAACACTGTGCTGTGTTTGTGGCTCCCCTGTTCATGTGGGGGAGTGATGTCATCAGGGCTTGGCCAATCAAATGGCCAGAGCCCGCTAACCAGGGAAAGAAGACTGAATGAAGATGGAAGCCCTGTCAGCTGTGACAGCTCACCACTAGAGGGCTTTGTTTTAGGGTAAATCTGACATAATGTGCTAGTATATGACGCATACTAGCATATTATGACATTAACTTGCATGTTTTTCTTGACACTTTACTACTGCTTTGATGCTACCCCTCCTTTTCAGAGGCTAATTGCGTGGGGAGAAGAGAACAGTCTGCATAGAGCTGGCAATGCATGAGCCAACCCCCTGCAAGGTAATAAAAGCTGCACATAGACACATATTCTATACTTCTATTCCCTTTCATATACATACAGGGCATAACGACACCTACAAAATATACTACATGATAGAAAAGCCATTTCATTACATGAATGCAATACATACCAACTGGCATCATATCCGGATAGTGATTTCTAGTGACCGCATTAAAGGTACTAGAAGGCCTAGGTAAAACTGGGGGCCCTGAATGTCGTGCATCTTCTCCAACCTGTAACGGAAGTGATGGACAATATAAATACCAGGCTATGTGTATATTTCCTTATATAAACATAAATGAAGGTATTTTCCTATTCTTCAAGAATTGTTAGTTATTTCTGGCAAACACAGATAAGGTTTCTTAAGGTGTACTGAAACTGGCACAAAGGTATTGGTACATTTGTCAATTTGGTTTGCAAACATTTGTTAAAAACTGCATGCCTTACTAAATAAAAAGTAGAACACGTTATCATTTCTTTAACACAGCAAGCCCTTTCAAAGTGTTTTTTTTAAGTCTTGGCACAAGAAAGACATTCTGTGGGTCTCAGGCTAAAAATTCCTAGACTGGCATAACACTGTGCCCTGGGATTTGGGCAAGGATGCAAAAACGATTCCCATTATTCTATAAAGGCTCCACTGAATTTATTTCAGCCTGCTTAATGTAATGAAGCTCCAAACATATGCAATTACCCTTTTATGATCTGGAAGATGTGTTGGAATAATGCAAAGTAACTGTTCCCCAGTTTAAAAAAATACACTGATTGCTATTTTTGGTAATAAAATGAAATTGTTTGTTTCATGGTTAGGCATTGAACTGAGATCATTTAGCAGTATTGCATTTTCCTGAACATGGCTGCTTACAAGTGGTATGATATAAGGAGGGCAAAGACTCATAATAACAAATGAGTAGTTCCAGGTTAGCACCTTTCAGCTGCAGTCTGGGCATAATAAGTACAGATTTCAGATGGGATGCACCTGTATTGGAGCATCAGCACTTTGAAGCTCGCAAAGCTGGATTTTGGGCTTGGTACACCACTCCACTTATTGCCCTTTTTTAAACATATTTTGTACTGTGATCACTTTTAAGTCTTGTTGGTTTTCCAATAAACCCACATTTACCTGCACCTACTCTTTTTTCCCCTTTCTTCCATGTTGTGGTTGATTTGTTTGGTTTATCCAGACTCTTCATACCAGTTGATGCGATTTGCCATCAGGATTTCACACGCTCTAACGATCTGCCTAATAATAAGATCCACCGGTTCCGGTAAGAGTATTCTCCCTCACTCCTTTGCAAGAAGGCTTATGAGATGACCCTTATTGCTACCCGTCTGATTTGATTATCACATTCCATGGTCTTTTGAATGGACTTTATGTGGACTTATTTATTTATGTCACACTTTTTGCACACTGAGGCACATCTCACGTTGTGCGATTTGGTCTCTCTTATTTTCAGCGCTGCATTTTAATTATAGTTGTATTGGAATTTTGGTCACATTTTGTGCAGCTGCTTATATTTAGTTTGCATTTTCAACAGTTTTTTGCACCTTTTGGTTTAGTTTTTGGACTAGCGCATAGGCGTGCGCACAGGGTGTGCCAGGTGTGCCCAGGCACACCCTAATCACCCTGTGCAGCACAGATTCCCCCTACTGCCCTGGCTCCCACCTTCCCTCCCGTAGCACTGACAGCTTCCCTCCTCTCCTATCAGCTGTTACTGCTGGGATGTTTCAGGAGTGGGGAAGGGGCCAGTAAATATGTAATTTACCAGCCCCTTCCCTTTCTGAATGAACATCGTGATCGGTAGTGTGAGTTTGGGCTTTGGGGGTGCACACCCTAATGCTATAGGCTGCGCACACCTATGGACTAGCGCAATATTTTTCTCTTTTTCTCAAAGCTGGATTCACACCTATGCATTTTTGGTGCTTTTTGCACTTTTGCAGATTAGCACTACAGAACATGTTCCATAGGAAACCATGGTAAACGGACTGTGGTGCAAATCTGCAAAATGCAAAAAGCACTAAAACAGCACACGGCCGTTATTAATGTCATGAAAAAAAAAATGAAGTTTTTCTCGACGTGATTCCTCTCAAGCCTGCCTTGCATACACATGATCGTGAAAAAATAAATACTCGAGCAAAGCGCGGTGACGTACAACACGTACAATGGCACTATAAAGGGGAAGTTCCATTCGAATGGCGCCACCCTTTGGCGTGTTTATGCTAATTTCCCATCTCATAACTTGCTTCTGTGCACGCGTGTTTTTTCCCCCTCGTTAAAGCGTACACTCGACCGTTTTTCACGATGTGAAAAGCAGCGATAAAAAATAAAACTGTTCTAAATTTTTAACAACCATTTTTCTAGTCGAAAAAATGCTCTGGAGCCTACACACGATCGTTTTCACGTCCATTTAAAATTTTTTAATTTTTCTCGTCATGAAAAAACGGTTGTGTGTACGTGGCATTACAGCTTGTTTAAAAAACACCCAGATTGAAGCTGTATGGCGGTTTAATTTCCTCAACAAAGCTAGTTCTCATTCTCTCTCCTTGATGCTCTTACCTTTTTTCAAATATAAGCTCCCAGCGCATAGGTGAAAAGATCATTCAAACAAACGTAAATGCTAAACGGTGCAGTGCTAAATAATCACAATCACAAATAATATGATTTAAAAATCCTCACAGTTGTAATCGCCCTCATGCAGTTTTTTTCAATAAAAAAAAATCCACGTCTTTTTTTTTATATAGTGAATAATCTCAGCCAGAATCTTCATACCATCTCATTATTTTAAAAACACTCTTTGCAGCAACTCTACTAGCCAACAGACACCATTTACAAAGAACTTCATCAGCTAACCTGACAGAAAGGCAGCGTTTAGTGGTGCAAGTCTTGATGTGGAAAAACATGCAAACCAGGACTGGTAGTGACAGCTGTACTGAGGATCTGGCAAATGCATTGTTCTCAGTGCACTTTATTTTTAAGTGATTTTTACTGTTTTAATAAACTATTAAAAAATGATTTTATTATCTTTATGATACATTCTGGATGGAGGTTGGGGAAGTAAGAGCAGGCCTCCTCTGACAAGTATTACTGTGTCTATGGGTACACTGCATTGCCTGACTTATTTTTATAAGTTTATAATTAAAATCTACCAAAAAAAGGGTAGCTTGTGTTCATTTGCAGATGGAGTTGGTGCATGGAGGGTGTTTAATAGAGACGGCATAAAGAATCTGGCTGGGATTGCACACTATATGGAATAGGGACTTTATGTGAAGATCATTTTTTGAGATTGCTTTTAGGGCTTCCGCACATGAGCTCATTCCTCCTTACAGAACAAATACGCTAGCATATTTTGGTGCCAAGGTACTCCTGCTGCTCACTGAAATTAATAGGTGTAGTCAGCTGTTGGCACAGGTATGCCCCACTACTTGCGCAAAGAGGCGAATGCATACAGACAGACTGTGTTTAGGACCTTACATCTATATGCAGCACCAAATTACACTAGCAAGGAAAAATGTGCCTGTGTGCATGAGCCCTTATTGGAAAAGACTACACAAAGAATGGTGAGCTTTAGTGGTTTAAGTGTTGCAGAATAAAGTAAATACTAACCTCCCCAGCACTGTGGCTGCGTTGTCTTGTTAAATGCTGCCGATGTAATAGTGCACTAGTTGGTCTGCTGCTTTGTAATGGAAGACGTGGGTCAATAAACGTAGTGCTTCTAGAATTATGATCAACAAAAAAGGGCTGCAAGAAATCCAATAAACATTAACTAAATACAAGTAGTAATATAAAATGTGTATATTCATGTATGTGCCCAGCTACACATACAACAATTGCATGCAATTAAAGAAGAATTATTTGAATCAATGTTAATATCTTAACTGTCCCCACGTCTAAACTGTTCAAAAATCCAGTATATCTGTCCGTGTGGCTACCTCTCCTTTTTCACCACCTCAGTGCATATAGTTCAGAGTCATACAAAACCATAGGGAATCTGCCATCCCTTGCTTCACTAGACATGTGAATCTCAAATTCAGCCACTAGATGGCGCTGTTCAAACAGTATGCACTGTATGTGATGTTCAGCCCCAAAAGGAAAAATACACCTCGAGATGCTGTATGTATTTCTCCAGAGACAAGCCATGACTAATATGCCTTTAATTATTGTGGTTATTGGTCCCGGCGACTTCTCTTCATCATACTACAAAAAGTTTGCACCAGTACTAATCCCCCACCTTGTGAAATTGTTCAACCACATTTTACAAGGCAATCAATTGCCTTCCGAAATGCTCCTAGCTAATAATGTCCCTCTTACCCAAACCAAACAAAGATCATTCAACCCCACAAAACTTCTGCCCGATCTCAGTTATAGACAATGACCTAAAAATGTTTGGTAAAATATTAGCAGACAGATTGGCCTCAGTCATCTCACCCCTTATCCACCCTGATCAATCAGGTTTTATCCCAGACAGGCAAATTACAGACAATATAAGATTAGCAACAAACATCATCCAAGACTCCAACCTTCATGCAAGATCCACACTACTGCTTAGTTTAGATATTCATAAAGCTTTTGATAGCGTTAGTTGGTCCTACTTGAACTCACTACTCCCCAGATACGGTATAGGTGATGAATTTCTACATGGATTTAAAGCATTATACCACGACCCACATACTCGGTTCAAGCTCCCCGGCCATAACTCAGAATTTTTCCCATTAAGTAAGGGCACAAGACAGGGCTGCCCCTTATCCCCTCTTCTGTTTGCCCTAGCTATCGAGCCCCTCGCTTGTGCCATCCGCAGTAATAACAACATCAAAGGGTACACAAAAGGCTCGAAAGAATTTAAGTTAAGCCTCTATGCGGATGACGTCCTTTTGTTTCTCACTGAACCTTTAATTTCGCTACCAAACCAAATCAAGACACTAGATACGTTCCATGACTTCTCAGGATTAAGCATAAATTTATCTAAATGTTCTGCCCTGCCAATCAATTGCTCCCCTGATTTGACGGTCATATTAAAAGAGAAATTTTCTTTTCAATGGAGTTTGGAGTCCTTTCGATACTTGGGCATCCATATCACCCCGTCCTACAAGACTCTATACCACAAAAATTACCCTAGATTACTCCAAAGCATCAGAGATTTACTTAAATCTTGGTCAGCATTCCATATATCTTTTATGGGTAGGATAGTTGCTACCAAGATGGTTATACTACCAAAACTACTGTTCTTCTTTAGAGCGCTCCCTATCCTGGTACCTAAAAGCACCCTAGACTCTGTACAGAGAGATATAAATAAGTTCATATGGCAAAATAAAAAGTCTAGATTTGGATATGCACTGATGTTCAGGCCTCAATCGAAGGGTGGGTTGAGTATACCCAACTTATGGCTATACTATCTCTCAGCCAGGTATACACAACTCGCATAATGGTATGCACCCTCCAATCATATCCCGTGGCTAGATTTTGAGGAACAATCTGTCCTACCGTTCCACCTCCAAGGCCTTCTATGGTCCAAATCTATTAAAACTCAAAGAATGGGCAACCTTAACAGAGTGATGTATCAGGATCTACTATTGTGGCACAGACATAAACATAAATTTAACATCTCCTCAGATATCCCTCCCCTAGCATCCTTCCTGGGTGACCCTCTATTTACCCCCCCCCCCCCCCCGACCTACACTCTAACCAATATTCTGTTTGGAAACTCCTCAATCTATCTAACCTAAAAGCATTCACTAGAAACAATACTTTTCGCACATTCTTAGATTTGCAAACAGAATATAAACTTAAAGATACTGATCTCTCAGACTACAATAACATCAAACTATTCTATCAAAAAAACTTTTCTATTAACCTCCAAACCCCCTTCACAATATTTGAACAAATCTGTCTTACTTCACCTCAGGGGCCTGATATCTAGAATTTATAGAAACCTAAATGATCACAATTTACCAGACAAAACACGCCAAATGTTGCAATGGGAATCAGATCTTCATGAATCCTTCTCCACTGAACAATGGGACAACATGACAAATAACCTAAGAAAGTGCTCCAAAACAGCCTCAATTAGGGAATCTGCTATTAAACTTCAATATAGATGGTACCTCACCCCAGACAGAATTAATTCATTCTATCCCACAATCCCTCCCTTATGTTTCAGAGGTTGCCCAGTACAGGGTTCCCTCATACACACCTTCCGGGATTGTACACACCTCAAAAATACATGGCAACAAGTCAGTATCAAAATAGAACAGATAACAGGTAGAAGAATAGAACTAACACCTAAAATGTGTCTCCTTTTCTATCCTATCCCTGACATTCCTATAGCCTAGACTAGGCTAATACACACCGTGCTCACAGCAATACACTGGGCTATAGCTCTTAACTGGCGTTCCACTGTTGTGCCGTGGCCCCAAATCATGGATCGTATGTTGTCCATCAAACTAGCAGAACGCATTCACCACACCTTATATGATACTATGGACATATACAATCAGAAATGGAAACCTTGGGACCTATCTCTGCTGATTCATTGAATAAAGATGTGAGTCTGTTATCTCCCCCCCTTTTTTTTTTCTCTTCCCCTTGGCCATTAAACTAATTCATTAGATTCTCACATCTCTGTATTATGCTGAGTGGCCTTTTACACAAACCCTGATCTATTTATCTACATCTCGAGTAACTGCTATGTTTATGTTTCACTGATGCTTACTGCTAATATATATATATTTTTCTGTACTTCTTGCCAATGTTTGTTTAAACTGTATTGAGACTTATTTTTCAATAAACCGTTTGTAAACAAATTTTTTTTGTGGTTATTAGGGTTTGCAGAAAGCTCATTTGCATATTGAAGAGTTAGGGCCCTTTCACACGGGGCGGATCAGCATTGATCCGCCTCCGTGTGTCTGTAAGCTCAGCGGGGATCCTCTGAAAATCCCTGCTGAGCCTTCGGATGACAGGGCGGTCCCCGCACACTGTGCAGAGACCGCCCTGTTTTTTCTCCACTCTCCCCTATGGGGGAGCCGATAAACACGGACCGTGTGTCTGTATTCATCCGATCCGCTCTGCAGACGCAAGAAAAAATAGGGTCTGCAAAATCGAAACTTTGCGGAGGCGGACAATTACGGTATCAGCCGATGTTCATCCGCTGACACCCGCAATCACATAGGGACCAATGTATGTCCTGTTTTCATCCGCAAACGTATGGATGAAAATGCGGACATACGATCCGCACATGTGAAAGGGGCCTTAGGCCTACCTATTGTATGTACTTTATGATTCCCGGCTTTTTTTTATCCTTTCCATCAACAAGCAACAGAAAAAATGTTGCAGATATATTGTCACACACTGGTGCAGGCCTAATTGTAATTTATTCCCAGTGGTGCCATGGGTTCCTCTAGACCAGTGGTTGGCAACAGGTTGATCAATATTAATCTCTTTGATTGCAGCCATTTGATGGATTGAGTGCAACTTGGTTTTGCTGTCTGTACCACCCCCAGGGTTACCAACAGTCCATTAATTCACTGTCAGTTTGTAAAAATCTGTATATTTTGATGGCGTCTATAAGTGTCTTTGAATAGAAGCAGATGTTTGTAAAAATGTCCCCCTAATGGCTGTGTGCCGGTCATGTGATGCGATTTCCTGCGCCCAGCAGGAAGGGATGCAGAATGATGCTAGGAGATGTGATCGCTCCACTCAGCATACTTGCTGTCTCCCTTTTTAAGCTCATCCTCTGCTCCACACCGGAAGTGAAGGAAGGAGGACTTTGATTGGTGGAATAAGCAGCCTGGAAGTAAAGCTCAGCTACCACCCGACAATAAGGAGAAAGTGCAGCCAGGACAGAGAGAAAGAGAGAAAAACAGGAAAGCCCAGGAAGAGACAGGAAGGAAACCCACAACGAGGCAGACCTATTGGGAGCCTACAGGTGGGCTGTGTGCAGAGCAGGATGGAAGAAAAGGATGAAATGAAAAAAAAAGAGCTCATGTAGGGGAGCTAGGCTACAGGAAGTGCTCTGCTGGTGGGTTCAGAGACCAGAGTTTTCCCAAGAACATGAGCCAGGGAGTTTGCCAGAACTGTGAGTGAGGAGCTGCCAAGGGGAGAATCAGCACTCGCCACCCGAGCTGGTGAAATTTGACCTGCCTGTCTACAAAATGTAAAAACCTTCTCTTCTAAGTAAGGCGTTACTGTGCTAATCCCAGCTCAAAATTTTGGGATGAGAACAAATGGCAAGACTTAAAGGAGTTGTAAAGGAATTTGTTTTTTTCCTGAAATGACTGTTTACAGGGTATAGAGACATAATTCCTGATTCCTTTTAAAAATGATTAAAAATAGATAAAAATCAATCATATAATGTGCCTGCAGTTTCAGTTTTGTTTTTCATCTAGTTTCATGTTTCTGTGAAGGACAGAGACACAGAGCCAATACAGGGCAGTGTTTGTTTTTAAAATGAAACTGAGGGGTTTTAGACACACAGTAATAACACCTCCTTGATCAGAGACCACAGAGAGAAGCTCCCATGATTTTTTTCATAAGGACACAGACAAGCAGGAAGTGTGGAGATCAGAGAAGCATTACAGCTACTTCAAAGCAAAAACGAACAATGAGGACATGAAACCAGGATTGCAGTAAGGTAAAGTAAGCTATTTAGCTAAAAAAAAAAAAATCCTTTAGTGACCCTTTAAATTCCATCTTTGGTTTCCTATTCAAAGATACATTTATCACACTTTCACACTATACCAAAACCATGAATACCTTGCTTTGATGATCATGTTTCATTTCCCAGCCTCTCGGTAACTCAACTTGCTTATTGGCAAATAAATTCAAAAATCCTACAAGATCCCGATTATGTTGGTAACGTTCAAAATGATGGGCATCTCTCCGAACTTTGGTGATCATATGCTTCAAACAAGAATTATTTGTAAACATGCGATAGGCACTCTAAAAAAACAAAATAATTAACAGTTTATTAACACAGCACATACAGTGGTAATATATAATCAGGGGCGGACAGACCATTCGGGCACTCGGGCACTGCCCGAGGACTCCATGCCACTAGGGGGCCCCATCAGAGTTCCATCCTTAGAAAAACCAGGGACAGTATGTAAAAATGTGTGTTTTTTTACATTTGTCCCTAAATTGTCCCTTTCCGACATCATTTTGGTCTAAAATCCCAAGTTTACAGCTGCCCCGCCTCTCCAGTACCTTTTCAGTGTGTGTATGTGTATACTGTGTAAGTAAACTGTATGTGTTGTATGCTGTGTGGCCCCATAATCTCCTATTGCCCGGGGGCCCCATGAGTTGTCAGTCCACCCCTGTATAAAATGTATATTCTTAAAGGATGTACAGCCAAATGACTGTTTTGAACAACATCGATACGTTAAAGTGGAAGTAAAGGCAAAACTTAACTAACTCTAAACCTATTCCCACCCATATTCTAAGCCTAATCTATCTAGGTCTGTAAAGAAAAGATCGCTATACTTACCTCTGCTCCGGTTCTAGGTTGAGCTATCAGTGACGACTTCAGAGTGTAGGAGAGGCAGCCGACAACGGAAGCCCCATAGTAAGTGATGTCACGCTCCATAGGTGACGTTACTTCCCAAGCATTTCCCAGCAAGGAGTTGTAGGCCTTCTCCTGCACACAGAGGCCGCCGCTGGAGACTGGACTGGAGCAGCTTCAAAATAGGTAAATATAGCAAATTTTCTTTACAGGGCTAGATAGATTAGGCTTAGAATGTGGGTGGGAGTAGGTTTAGAGTTAGTTAGATTTTGCCCTTAATTCCACTTTAAGTACCACATGATTTACAATTACAATGAAGACAAATACAAACATAACTACATTTAACAAATCTAAAACTGTAAATCAATGCAGTAAAAAAAATTAAAAAATAAAAGATTGCAAATAGCATTCTTTACTTTTATCTGGACCCCAGGCACATAGCTAAATACAAAGATATAGTACATATATGACAGTTGTTTTACCCAACAAAGCATTTGTATTTCTGTCTGTCCAGTCCAGAGATTTACACAGCAATGCCACACAGCACACCCCTATCTGGCAGAGCAGGAGATCTGCAGTTCAGTAATGCTTATGCCTTGTACACGATCAGGGCCGCTGTTAGGAATCATGGGGCCCCGTAAAGCCTACCTGACTGGGCCCCCCCCACGCACACAACTGACGGTATTCTATATAATATATTTTCACAAAAAAAAATACTTGAAAATAATTTCTAATTATTAATGGACACAAATGCCACCCGATTCCCCCTCCTAGTACAAATCTCCCCTGCCTGCACAATTCCCCCAATCCCTCCTATTAGCCCCAAATTCCCTCATCGGCTCATGGTACACAATCAACCGCATCTCCCCTCACGGCACAAATCTTCTTTCTTCAATCCCTTTCCTAGCACAACCCCCTCTCAGGGCAGGGGAAGGAGCTCAGCGGTGGCTTGCCAGGTTCATTATCCCTCCATGTCTCTCACCCAGCAGCTAAAAGCTGGCGGGAGGGAGAGAGGGAGAAACCTGGGTGAGAGATACTGTCTGGGCCCCTCTAAGTGCCGGGCCCCCTACAGGAGGGCTGGTGGTCCCCCCCCTATCAGCGGCCCTGTACACGATCGTAATTTCCATTTGGATTCATTTGGATTGACGGAATTCCGTTCAAGCTGTCTTGTATACACACTGTCCCACTAAATTCCAACCGCCAAGAATGCGGTGACTTACTTACACTATGATGAGCATGAAAAGGAAGTTCAATGCTTCCAAGCATGGGTCGACTTGATTCGGAGCATGCGTGTTTGTTTTCTCTGTCAGAGTTCCATACAGACGAATGGAATTTCCGATCAAATTTTTTTCCGTCTGAAAAAAAGAGAACATGTTCTCTTTCTAAGTCCTCGGAAAAACTCAGATGGGGCACACACACGGTCGGAATATCCGATGAAATTCCGATCGTGTGTACAAGGCATTACATGGTCTCTTTCATACCCCCACCCTGTGACCGACCAGTGAAATAACAGCTCCCCTCTCTACCACTCTGGGTGGGTTAGGGAAGGAGCAGAGGAAAAAACAAAACAAATTGTTCCTGGCACATGATAAGTATATTCTGTATCCTCAAAATTCTAACAAACCATTTAAATCTAACTGTCTGGTATCTTATTTCCAGCAACTGACTATCTGTTAGTATGTCTAAAGCCCCACACACTATTAGATTTTCTGCCTGCCTGATTGCATACAAATTGAAACTCTGAGGCCTCGTACACACGAGGCAATCGATTTGTTCAAAACGGTCTGTCCGCCCGATTTGAACAAATCTGTCTGCTGGCATTTTGGTTTTTTTCGCGTGTACACACGAGCAAACCAAAATCCCCGCCAGCAGACAGCGCGCTGACGTGTCGGTGACGTGGCGGTGACGTTGACGCCGCCACGTCACCGCACCAGGAAGTAAAACACTTCCGCGCATGCATCGAAATCATTTGGCGCGTGTGCGAGAAGACATGTCTGCTGGTTAGCATACTAACCAGCAGACATGTCGGGCGGACGGGTTCCCAGCCGACAGATTTCAAAGCATGCTTTGAAATCTGTCGGGTGGCCAAATCCGTCTGTTTGCCCGTACACATGATCGAATCTGTCTGCTGAAACGGTCTAGCAGACCGTTTCCAGCAGACAGATTTGATCGTGTGTACGAGGCCTTAAAGGTTTCATATTACATGGTTTTGGTAAATCTGAAGACAAAAATCTGCAGAAAATATAGTGTGTATGGGGTCTTAAAGGGGTTGTAAACCCTTGTGTTTTTTTTCCTTAATGCATCCTATGCATCCAACACCTTGCATTGTCCGGCCCCCTGCGTCACTCTCTCCACAGGTTCTCGGCTCTTCATTGGATAGATTGATAGCAGTACAGCCATTGGCTCCCACTGCTGTTATTCAAATCCAATTACGCGGGAGTCGAGGGTGGGGTCGAGTGTATGACACAGGAGCGCTCCCGCAAGGTAACCCCTTCGGGAGAGAGCTTCCCAGGGGGGTTATGTAATGCGGGGAGGAGCCGCGAGAGCTGCCATGGGACCCCAGAACAGGTGGATCGGGGCCGATCTGTGCAAAACGAACTGCACAGTGGAGGTAAGAATGACATGTTTGTTATTAAAAACAAACAAAAAAAAAAACGGGAACCTTTACAATCACTTTAAGGTTTGACCTCATATTATATGGTTTTGGTAAATCTTAAGACAAAAATATGCAGAAAATCTAATAGTGTGTATGGGGTCTTAGATATCTTATTTTGAATGTCAGTTAGTATTGACTATGGCAGACTGTGGAGTCAGAACAGGAAAAAAACTCCATTAAAACTAATGGAGGATTATCCAATCTCATAAGTGAATTTGTACATTGAAAGATTTAAAAAAAAAAATAATAATTAGTGTGCTCTCCTCCAATGATCAGACTTGTCCTGACACTCCCTTCCCCTCCCCCTGAACAGCCATTCACTGGGAAGCTCATTGTGCTGCTGTTCTACTCTCCCAGTTCTTAAGCAGCTAAGAACAGAGCATATGTGATCACTTATAAAAACAGGAAAAAAAAGGTATTTATAATCTTTTTATATCTATACACAAAAGTTTTGCCTTTCATTTCTATTTTAAACGGAATAGATTGTTTTACAAGGTGAGGGTTTACAATCACTTTAAGTAACCAAAAGTGAGATGTGCCACATTGAGATGATACAAAGGAAGCTAACAGATACTCTAGGGTTAGGGGGGACCACACCGCTTCAAACTTAATGGGAAAGGATCCGGGGGAAGAGGGTAGGTTTTGGGTTAGAAACAAAGTGAAAGAAAATCAGAAGTTAAAAAAGGTAGAGAAAACAAAGCAAAAGTCAACAATAATGTTAACAAGACAATATTTAATGAGAACAGGACAACTATCCTAAAATCAGATATAGGGTGCTGGAAAAAATGTGCCTAAGCCCTTCTGGGGGTAAAAGATGAAATACCCTCAGGAACAAAGCCATCCGCCCACAAAACAGCAACAATCACAATAAAGTACTGAAAATATACATCTACATACACTGTGGGATTTTTTTTTTTACTTAAAAAGGTGGCTAGGCAGAATAATGACAGAGCAAGTCTGCTGGGAGCCACATGGGAGTGGGTTACTAAGGTGCTTACAACCCTGGAGTTTGTATGATTCTGGTGTTATGCACAGTGTGACAGGAAGTCAGGTAAATCTGTGGGTGTTGTCACAGACGGGAGATACATTTCTGCCTTGTTTGGACAATACACCAATTACTACCAGGTGTCGGCTGCAGAAGTAGCCAGAAAGGTTTAGGGCGTTGGAAAATGTCAGCTGTTCAGAATGAGTCAATTAGGCCTCTATAAGTCATCCAGAGGATGACTACTGATTGCTGCATCCTGAGGCTTTTTGAGTTAAGGAGAGCAGTGCCAGACTTCATAGATAGGTTCCTGTGTTGTGAAGGTAGACGCCCCAAGTAGCCAGGGTTTATTTTATGTTTTGTTTTGTTTATGCTGTTTGGATGCTTGCACTTGTTTCCAGCAATATGGGAGAATAAACCAAACTCTTTGTTTTCAACTGTCTTCGGCTGCCTCTCTGTATAGTTCAGTGTGTAGTGAACCCATCCAGGGGATCACACCCCCCCGCTACCGAGCAAACCCTTACAAGGGTCACAGCATACTCCCCCTGTGGTGTCAATGTAAAAAGTGCTAAGTGAGACAAAGAGGCCAAGTCCTGTTAAAATATAATAAAGAGCCATCAGATGTAACCCATTGAGCATGATACTACGAGTCAGGCATTGCCAACTGGATATAGTGAAAAATGTATGTAAACAAAGCCCAAAACGAAGGCAGAATTCTGTTTATATAGGTTATATAAATAGATGCGTATATAAAAAAACAGATACAACAATCATAGAACAATAGGTAATAACATAAAATAAAAACATGGATGGCAGCAAGTGTGCCAACTCTAATTTATAAAACAAAATAAGTATACTTCAGGGAAAAAATCCTTTTTGAAGAGGGAGTCCACATAGTGTAAGGCTCCACAGGGTACTCTCTATCCACATTTGAGGTGCCAGCTAGAGCAGTGAATAAAAGCAGGCAATTGACAGGGCAAAATTGGGGTACCAGACACTCAGCAATTGTCAGACAGTCTGAGAGAGGAGGATACTTATCAAGAAAAGTGAAAAGGCCTCAGAATGAAGGTGTAGCCCTTTAGAAAAGCTGTAGGGTTGCAGATGGTTTCCTATGCTATTTAGGAATTGGAGGAGAAAGGGTCCAGTGATCAGTGAGACACAGTTCATGGAGCTGTGAAGCAGGGGGGTCTTGCCAAGTGTTCCAATTGCTTTTGTGAAGGCTGGTAGATTCCTTGGGAAAATGAAGGATGGTAATTCTACCATTCCCTCAGACAGGGAGGTGAAATGGGGTAACTGCATCTTTATAGGATGTTTTCTTTATGCAGCATCCATTATCCCATTTTTGATTGTAAACCCTCACCTTGTAAAACAACCTATTTAATTAAAAATAGTAATGAAAGGTAAAACATTTGTGTATAGACATAAAAAAGTAATAAATATCTTTTACCTTTTTAGAAGTAATCACATTCCCCATGTTCACAGCTGCATAAGAGCTGGGGGCTGGAAACAGCTGCATACCAAACTTCCCAGTGCAAGGCTGTGCATAGGGGTGTGTCAGGACAAGACTGATCATTGGAGGAGAGAAGGCTGAGTTCCCAGTGCAGCTAGAGAATTGATCAAGGAAAGCAGAGGGACTGGAAGAAACACCAGGGATTTCACACACAGGAAGCAATAAAAAGAGAACAAGATACTTTTTCATACAAGTACATGATACAGCAGGCACATATCAGGTATATAAAATGTTGGGTTTACATATTCTTTAAAGAAATGCGCCCTATATAGTACATCACAAGGGTTAGTGGTGTCACAGTTATGAGGGACAGGAATCTTGTGAACTTTGCCTAGTTCAATAGGATCCCTGATGGGGATACCCAGAAGCATGTTGAACATTGCTTGGATTGTGAGTAATTTTGGCCTGTGGCCTGAAATAGGCCCCAAAATCTAGCATTATAGCAGTGTCGTCTAAATGTCCATATCGTTTAGATATTCTGGTGTTGAGCCAAGACTATCTCCTGCAGTTTCATGATAGCTATTGTATTGGAGATAAGGGTGGTGACGGTCCCGGCAGTATCTAGATGTTGCCGCTGAGGTCAGCCATATTCTGTACTTGCTTCTCCTCTAAGCATAAAGAACATAATAAGGTCACATTTATTGGTGAGCAGTACAAAGTATTTTCTAAGTGTACCTTTAAAACCCTTTTTTCACTTAACTTTATCCCTGGCACAAGCCCCCTGGTGACAGGGTCCAGTGTGGGTGTGGTTTCGGGGACAATTTGAGTTTATTGTTTTCTCTGCCCAAGCTAATTAGGTATCCATTCACATCTGAAAGGGCATGATGCTTTGTTAATATACCTCATCCAGTAAAAAAAAAAAAAAAAATCTTTAATACGCTCTAAATGTAAAAGTGTAAAACCCCATTTTCAGGCAAACTTTTGAACTGCAGCCAATCTGTACACAATGAAACGGGATAATCAGACATCCTATCTTCCAAACCATGTTTACTTTAAACTATATTGACTTCTAGTAAAACCAAAAAACATGTTTTCAAGTGTATGCCAGAGCAAACAAAAAATGCATGACATTTCTGTAATACAGTCTATGCACATTTTTATATGTTTTATATGTTATACAAAATCCTGCAAGCACAGGACAATACGTAGGTCTGTCCGTAAATGCATTCCAACTCCTAATTCCTGTTGTGAGCTGAGATCATGCAGCATTTTTGTGACCGGTGTCAGCCCTGCCTAGCTGTTTTTTGCTAAACTATGTATTTTGACCCTTCTTCTCATATCCACAACATATCTGCAGTCCCATGTTACGAACTGGGAGGGCTTTTTAGGCTCCCTGAGATAACACAGGAAGTGTAGTACACAGAACAGCTATGATTTCTAACAAGATCAATGCATAATTTAACATTTTTTACTTATTGAACTGCTTTCAGTGGACAATTTTGCAGGTCAAAATGAGGCAAATAAGAGAAGTTCATTGTTAGGGTCTACATACACCTTAATGATAAACATACATAGTAAATTATGTTGTGTATGTAAGAAATCTTGTATCATGTATCTATTATATTCTCAGAAAACAACTAGGTTATCAATTCTCCCCAGCAGAATCAAGTGATCATGATACATTTATTTAGAAACAGTTTACTACTTACAGGGTTTGAATGCAAAACTGTGAAGAACTCAGGACTAGTGAGGAATTTCACTGGGGGAGAGTGAAGAAGCAGACTGAGCCTCGACCTTGAGGTAGAATGAGGAAGTGCGTTCTCTCTACGGAAGTCTAAAATCAAATCATGGTCATCAAGTCAGCAAAATTAAAATGTTACAGCTCCTCTTTTTCAATTTCCAAATTCTCTTTCATCGTCTTTTTTAAAGTTGACCTGTGCTTCACCCCAACAGGGTTCCTTTAACATTGTTTGATGCTGAGTGTCTGGCAGCCACAAAAGCATTTTATATCAAATAACTGTTTGAGAATACAACTTAACGCTGTTAAATATTACTCCACAGAATGAAAATAAATACATGTACAATGTGTCTTTACGGAAACAGAACAGTTAAAAAAATAAAAAATAAAATGAAAAAAATAAAAATTAAATATACGGTCACAACATACACTTTCATTTTAAAAAACACCAGCATGGTAATATTACAATGGTTATATTTGACAATCTAATATACGGTAAGCTTACTTGAAAAACCTCCTTTCATGTTTTGCGGTTGCTACCTGTCTGCTAGCCATCTGTTTCCACAACTTCCTTATGGCCTGCCAGCAGTGATTCCTTTACTGACTCCACCTCCTGACACTCCTCCACACAGCACCTCTGTAGTTCAGAAGGCAGGCTCTGTGAAATGTGTGACACTGCAGTGCCTACTCACAGGGCATAGTGACTACGTGTCACAGAATCCAAGGGAATAATGTGTGGGAAACTACACATACTAAATTTACAAGATTGTTTAGGTTAAAGGGGTAGTTCCCCCAAAAACCTTTTTTTTTAACATTGATTGAGGCTCGTTTTGTCAAGGGGAATCGGGTGTTTTTTTTTTAGAAACAAAGCAGTACTTACCGTTTTAGAGATGCATCGTCTCCGACGCTTCCGGGTATGGTCATCGGGGAAGGGCATTCCTATTTGATTGACAGGCTTCCGACGTTCGGATACATCGCGTCACGATTTTCCGATAGTAGCCGAACGACGGCCGATTCCCCTTGACATAACGAGCCTCAATCAATGTTAAAAAAAGGTTTTTGGGGGAATTACCCCTTTAATAGGGGTAGGCTAGAAATAATAGTATACAGTTAAAATTAATAAGTGATTTTACATTTTGACCAAAGCTACACTTTAACGATGGATCTCTGGAGGATTTTACCCCCTTCAAGACCAAAGGATTTTTTGCTATTTGGCACTGTGCTACTTTAACTGACAATTGCGCGGTCATGCAACACTGTACGCAAATTAAATTTGTGTAATTTTTTGGACACAAATACAGCTTTCTTCTGATTGTATGTGATCACCACTGGGTTTTCTATTTTTTTTTAACAAAATAAACAAAAAAGATGAAAAAATAAATAAATATTTTACTTTCTGATTTTTTTTTACTTTCTAATTTCTTAGGCCAAAACGTATTTTAATACGTGTCTATGGTTAAAAAAAAAAAAAAAGACAATAAGTGTATATTACAGTGTGTCTCAAAAAGAATAACCCAATTTCAAATAGTTTTATTTAATAATTAAAATGTGTTACGGTTATATAAAAAATTACAAACTTAAGTCCTCAAGTTTCACTCACCACGTTATAAATGCTCTATGTGCCTTCCAACTGCTGCAAAGATACCATCAAGACAACAGCTGAATTAGTCCCCAACGCGTCTAAGGCTGCTTACACACGAGGAGACATGTCCGCTGAAACTGGTCCGCAGACCAGTTTCCGAGGACATGTCCGATCGTCTGTACGGCCTAGTGGACAGGTCTCCAGCGGACAAAAGTTTCTAAGCATGCTTAGAAACGTGTCCGCTGGAAACCTGTCTGTCGGACATGTCCGCTGGTTAGTACGCCTAACCAGCGGACCGAAATCCCGCGCATGCGTCAAATTGATTTGACGCATGCGTGGAAGCATTGTACTTCCTTGTTTGCGCACGTCGCCGCGTCACCGTCACGTCACCACGTTCTCTGTCCGCGGGGATTTGGGTCTGATGGTGTGTACACACATCAGACCAAAATACCAAAATCTGCGGACCGTTTTCATCGGACATGTCTCCTCGTGTGTACAGGGCCTGAGAGTGTCTTCTTCCACAGAAGTTACTGCAGTCGTGAAGTCCCAGGGTGTAATGTCTGGAGATCTTGGGAGCCAAGAGTGTAGTGCCAATTCTTGGGGGCCTGTGCGACCTAATCAACGTTGTGCAAATGTGGCGGTGATCCGTTTTGCTAAAAAATGAAATCTTCAGAGTCTTCATTAGGTTGTGGAAAAAGTCTGTCCTTCAGCATTTCATAATAAGAATGTCCCTTAACAGTGTTTCCCTCAAAGAAGAAAGGGCCACATATCTTTGGAAGTGAAACCGGACAAAAAGCAATCATTTTTGGTGACTTTCGCTCATGCTGCACAAGTTTGTGTGGCTTTTCAAGTCCCCATAGGCAAACATTGTGATGCAAAACTGCTTAGATGAAACATTGCTGAATAATCAATCCGTCTTCCATGACATCTAAGGCCCCGTACACACGAGCAAATAGATTTGTTCAAATCGGTCGGACAGACCAATTTGAACAAATCTGTCTGCTGGGATGTATTGGTTTGATCGCTGTACACACAATCAAGCCAAAATCCCTGCCGGCAGATAGCGCGCTGACGTGGCGGTAACGTTGACGCCGCCACGTCACCGCACCAGGAAGTAAAACACTTCCGCGAATGCGTCAAATCCATTCGACACATGTGCGAGCCGATATGTCTGCTGGTTAGCGTACTAACCAGCAGACATATCGGTCCGACTGGTTTCCAGCAGACAGATTTGAAAGCATGCTTTCAAATCTGTCGGCTGGCCAAATCCTTCTGTTTGCCCGTACAGACGATCGAATCTGTCTGCTGAACCGGTCCGTCAGATGGTTTTCAGCAGACAGATTTGATCGTGTGTACGTGGCCTTAGAGCATATGACAGATATCTAAACGTTTTATTCCGTCACTTACACAAAGGGTTTGCACCAGTTGCAATCGGTATGACCTCAAAAGAAAACATCATCTTGACACGCGCCAAAACAGTCGTATGAAGTTCTCAGCTAACATGATGAGCAGACTTATGCAAAAGCCTCTTGAATTAATTACACATTGTCCACTAAATTGCATGGTAGCCAGGACTCTTCCCCTTATATTAATACCCCAATTCTTCGAATTGTTTATACCAACCATGAATGTTCTTTGCCACTGTCGAAACGCCTGCTGTACCATTGTTATGGAGTCTTGCTCAATTGAAGAACACAAAACACCTTCTGTTGCATAGACACCATCATGTTAACGACAGGTTAGCTTCTATTTGGGCGCTAGTAGTGGTATCTAGCGGCTGTCATTTGAAATTCTAGGCCATGCCCATTCAAGTTGTACAGGTTTTATTCATTGGCGGCGCATGGTTGCACAAATATCAAGTCATTCTTTTTGAAACACACTGTATTTAGTTTGCGTCAAAGTTAAAGCATCTGGTATAGATACTGACATTTATTTATAATACTGTTCTATACTAGTAATGGCGGTGATCAGCGACTTACGAGTGGGACTGTGATAGTGCAGCGAACAATCTGACACTAGCTGATACTGGCTGGGGGTACACTAACACTGACATCAATAGTGACAGTAATACAGTGATCAGTACTAATCCTATACACTGTCACTGTACTACTAACATTGGCTGGGAAGGGGTTAACATCTAAAGGCGAATAAGGGGTTAAATGTGTGTATTATGTGCTGCTTTTACTAAGTGATCTTGCGTTTTTTTCACCAGCTTTGCAGGTAATGAAAAAACAGCAAGCTTGCCTGTAAGTGTTCAGAGCATGGTGTTGGTTACAACACCGAGCTCCCTTCTGTAAACGACTGAGCCGATTAATGGGTCCCAACGATCAATTGTTGGCTGGGACCTGCTTATCGGGTCATGCTGTAACAAATCACAGCACAGCTGGGGTGGCGCACGAGTGCACCCCCTACCCGAAAGTGCTGATCACATATTGGATATGTGATCTAGGGTAGAGCGCCGCTTGCAGCAGTATATCTGCATGGGGCAGTTGGGAATAAGCGCCTAGAACACCCCTTTGCTCATAACCTCTGCCCAACATTATCCCAACCTTGTACTGACCTAACACACTAAAAAAAAATATTTAGGCAGCACTACCTCTATTGTCTGCAATGCTACTTTTACTAGAATATTAAATATTTAGAGGACGGTAACAAAATATTTGTTTAAATGTTCTCATTTATTCAGGTCCTGATATAGCTAGTAGTAGCTACCTTGTTTCCCTGAAAATAAGACGTACTCCGAAAATAAGCCGTAGCAGGATTTCTAAGCATTTCCAAAATATAAGCCATACCCCGAAAATAAGACGTAGTGATGGGCGTGACTATGCGTAGCGGTAAACAATACGTGATAGCGTATGTACCGTAGTGTACTGGTGCGGAGCTGTAAAGAAGTCGTGCAACCCTTCTTATCTGCTCCATTATCACAGCTGCTACGGTATCTCTAGGTGACCGGAGAGGTGTCGGCAGCCCCATCAATAAGGTCAGCTCCCCCTGTCAGTAAGATGACCAGATTTTTAAAATGAAATCCGGGGACATATTTTTTTTTTTTACTAGTAATGGCGGCAATCAGCGACTCTCTGCCCGTCCCCGCCGCCTGTCTCACAGCGTGTCAAGTCTCATTCTCCAGGCCCCCGGCTACTACTGGGTGGGGAGATCACTCCACCAGGGAAGGAAAGGAGATAGGCAGGTAGCTGGCTGGGACTTGAGCCAAGGCAGAATAAAATGTGAGCGGAGCAGAATGGGCATGCACCCGAAACCCAAAAAATATTCTCTCCGCTCCGACCAGCACATGATCATCAGAAAGGGGCACAGATGATGAAAAAAATGCATCCCCACTAAGCCAGTGTGTTATTCAGATTTTTTTTTCTTTAATTCTGCACTGACTTTCTTTAAAAATTGCCCCAGCCACTGTTCAAATCCAATCTGGGGACAAAACTGGGGACAGACTTGGACCGGGGACAGTTTCCTCAATCTGAGGACTGTCCCCAGAAACCGGGGATGTCTGGTCACCCTACCTGTCAGGTCCTGCTGAAAGTGAAAGTAAAAAGTCTCCTCAGTGAAGTGAGGAGCAGGACACTGTGTCCTTAGGCTTAGGGGAAGAAGTAAAGCTGCTCCCCAGCACTGACCAGCAACAGTCTCTCACCCCACACAAACACCAGGGTATAGGGGGAAAAGCTTCAGCAAACAGTCTGCTACTGAGCCCAAAGAGATCATCCCAGCTCCACTGTGCAGATCCCTGATAAATAAGCCACATCAGCACATCAACTTTGCTGGTCTATCGCTGCTTTTCTCTTTCTGTACAACCAGACAAGATGAGTGCAAAAAAATAAATACAAATAAGACATCCCCTGAAAATAAGCCATAGGGCCAGATTCAGGTAGATGAGAGCATCTTTGCTCCAGAGTAACGCTTCTCATTTACGTTACTCTGACGACCCTTTCAGCGCAAGTACTGTTATTCACATAGCAGTTGCGCGTAAACTTGCGCCAGAGTAACGATAATGCGCTGGCGTAACCCGACGCAAGGGGAAGTGGGTGTGATCATATGTAAATGATGGGCGGAGCCCAGCGCAGAGGCTTACGTTCAGCGCATCAACCACGGAGCATGCGCAGTGAGTGAGGCTCCACTCCCCCCCTTTGTGCGCATGCTCACAACTTCCGTCGGCACCACTTCACGGGAAACGTCAGCGCAATGCCTTCCGTTGGGCGTTTAAATGCGCCCGTAGAAGCGCCATTCCAGCACTAAAGTATATCCTGCTCCCCCTCCCCGCAGTGATGTTACTTTTGTTCTGAGATGGCTGCTCCCGTTCCCCGCAAACACACAGGAGAAAGCTGAACTTTAATGGCCAGGAGCTGTCAGCCGTCATCTCGGCTATGGAGACCTATGATGTCTTCCTCCATGGCTGTAAAATTTGACAGACAAGCATGGACAGAGGTGTTGTCCTGCAAGTGGGGGTGCTCAGCTAGCTCTTCTCGTCGGTAACGCTGCTGTAGCTGCTCTCCTGCTGACCTGTGGCCATCTGGAGTAAAGATAAAGCAGCCTTTTGTAGAAATAACTTTGCGCCGGACGGACGAGATACGCGCGGCGCATGTAGCCAGCGTATGGTGCTAATCCGTTCGTGAATTGAGAAAAATCCCTCATTTGCATATTTGCAGGGGAAATCAATAGGCGCGACTGATGCGCCAAGCGAAATTAAGCGCTGACGATACTCTGGCGTCGGAACGTTCCGCCGGTCGCAAATGGCCCGTTATTGGGCGCATCTAGTTTGGTGGGTACGGGCACATAGAAACGACGGCGCATCTTCACAGTTACGCGGCGCATATCGAAATACTCCAGCGCAAGTGTTGCTGAATCTGGCCCATAGTGTGTTTTCTTGAGGAAAAATAAATATAAGACGGTGTCTTATTTTCGGGGAAACACGGTAGTCACACTCAGCTGGACTTGTGCTGTAATGTTGAAGAGGTTTGGAAGTTTCTCAGCCACTTCTTTTGATCCACTGAGTATCAAGAAATACCCCAGCCATTATATCCAGAAGGTAGCAAAGACACCTTAAACCAATCACCATGGAATGTTTCAATGTCAACTGTCCAGGGTGGAAGGTGCAAGTTTCGTAACTACCCTGTTTTAGTTACCTAATCCTATCCTTGATGTCAGGAACTAACTACTGCTAGCTGAAACAAAAAATATTACAATGTCATGACAAACCTGCATTTGAATGATGATAATCAACATCCTCAACTGGTACGACTGCATCAACTGGATTTGCCACCTCATCTGGTTGATCATTTGTCATTGTTCGTCGAATGCTTTGATACCTGTTATAGAAAAGAAAAGATATGTTTCATCAATTGCACATGTCTTACATACCTAAAAAAATAGGATTTTCGTATATACTGTAAATTCCAATTTATGTAGTTCATTAGGGCGGCCCAGGATTCAGAGACAACTGGGTTATACTACAGTCTAAAAGAAGGATATGGACACTAGACATGTGCGTTCCCGTTCGTAACTAATGGATTTTCGTATGAATTTGTTAGTATTCTGATCAATTCGAACATCCGAATAGCTGAAAGTACTAAGATACAAAAATTATGGAATTACGAATAGGCAAAATAAAGAACAAGCAAAAATACGAATGTACAATTGGACAATCTTACTAAAATACAAAACACCGAAACAGCAAAAGAACGAAAATTACATCTACAACGAACGATTTGCATTCCGTATTTTAAATCCTTTGTCTGTTCGTAATTTCGTATGTTCGTATTTTCATTCATATGTTCGTATTTTTATTTGTGTGTTTCTTTGTCTGTTCGTAAATTTGTGTACTCGTATCGTTCTTTTGAATGGGTACTGGGCAGTGTAGTTAGTGAGTCATGTATCCTACTTAATATCTTAGCCAATCAGCTTATCTTTTTTGTGCTGAGTCACATTGTACAGTGTAAAGCAGGGGTGGGCAACCTCGGCCCTCCAGCTGTGATGAAACTACAAATCCCATCATGCCTCTGCTTTTAGGAGTCATGTCTGTGATTGTCAGGGTCATGCAATGTCTCATGGGACTTGTAGTTTCACCACAGCTGGAGGGCCGAAGTTGCCCACCCCTGGTGTAAAGCCTCGTACACACGATCGGACTTCAAACAAATTTTTCCGTGGATTTTTGTCCAAAGGGAGTTGGCTGGACTTTTGAAAGCGAAAAAGTTTGTCCGATGGAGTGTGCACATGGTCGGAATTTTTGGAAAACGCTAATTTTGAAGTTTGTTGGCAAAAAGTCTTAAGAGAAAAAGTCTATCTTAATATGGATTAGCCGCGTGTTGAAAATTAAACTAAAATACGAGATTGCGAATGACTGCGCCACAAGGTATTTAGGAAAGTACAAAATTACGAATCCATTAAACGTAAATTATTATCTAACAAGATTATGAATTTCGAATCAACAAAAATAAATTAGACAAAATTACGAATCATTCAGTATAAACAAAAATAAAACTGTTGCGAATATACAAACGGGTCCGAATAGGAAAACCATTATGAGCTCATGATTACATGCATTGGTGTATGCCAGAGATTTCCAAACTACGGTCCTCCAGCTGTTGGAGAACTACACTTCCCATGAGGCATTGTAAAACTCTGACATATACAGACATGACTAGGCATGATGGGAATTGTAGTTTCTGAACAACTGGAGGGCCGTAGTTTGCGTAGTTTAGTGTATGCTAGAACAAAGTATGACAGGATGTATTTTTTCTCAGCTTAGCACAGTGCAGACTAGGGCCAAACTTGAGTTGGCTATCAATACACCAAAGTTTACTAGAGCAGACCAGAACCAATTAAGCTGTGTACACACGACCGTTTTTCATGACAAGAAAAATTCTATTTTTTATTGATTGTGAAAAACGGTCGTGTGTAGGCTCCAGAGCATTTTTCACGATGTGAAAAAATTTAGAATCTATTTTTTCTCATCGTTTTTCACGTCATGAAAAATGGTCGTGTGTGCGCTTTAACAAGGGGGAAAAAATGTGCATGCTCAGAAGCAAGTTATGAGACGGGAGCGCTCGTTCTGGTAAAACTAGCATTCGTAATGGAGATATCACATTCGTCACGTAACAGACTGAGAAGCATGAAGACTGAAAAGCATGAATCGTCTCTCACCAAAGTTTTACTAATACGCGGTAACAAAAAATCAGCAAAAGCAGCCCAAAGGGTGGCGCCATTCAAATGGAACTTCCCCTTTATAGTGCCGTTGTTGTACGGGTTGTATCTCACCGCGCTTTGCTCAAGCATTTTTTTTCACAATCGTGTGTATGCAAGGCAGGCTTGAGAGGAATCACGTAGAGAAAAACTTAGGCCCAGATTCACAGAGCAATTACGCCTGTCTAACTGGTGTTAGACAGGAGTAATTTCAAATTTCGCGCGCCGTATCACTAGTTTGAATCCTCAAACCATGATACGGCGGCTTCGGGCTTCGATCCGAGAGGCTTACGTCCTCGTAAGCCTTCGGATCTACACTGCGATATTTTTGCGGCCGCTGGGAGGAGTTTGCGTCGTTTTCATGCGTCGGGATATGCAAATGAGTTTTTACGGCGATCCACGAAGGTACGAGTGTCCCTCACAATAGCCTACGTCATTTTTTGGCTACGTAATGTTAGAGGAGCTTTTTGCTGGTCTAACAGTGCGTAACCCATGTAAAGTATGGCCGTCGTTCCCACGTCGATTTGAAAATATTTTTTTTTTTTTAACGTAACTCGTTCGGGAATAGGAATGTACGTAAACGACGCTACTACGACGTGACGACGTGTTTTCGCGCAATGCACGGCGGGAAATTTGCGAACGGAGCATGCGCAGTTCGATCGCCGCGGGGACGCGCCTATTTTAAATGCTTCACGCCCCCTACTCGCGCAGATGGATTGCGACGGGAGAAATACACTACGCCGCCGTCGTTTACTGGACAAAATCTACCTGAATTCCACGTAGAGCCAGGTAAAAAACGGCAGCGTAGTGTATTTCTGATACTCTACGAGAATCTAATTCTCTGTGAATCTGCCCCTTAGTTTTTTTCCATGACATGAATAACGGGCGCATGTATGCGGCATTACTCATACACTGCAATATGAAGGAATGTCTTTAAATGCTCTCCAGTTTCCCATACAGCTAAACTTGTAAGGTTGGACATGGGTGGTGTTGCAAATAAGCAAGGTTTGCAAATGAACCAAGTCTTGTATTTAAAATCAGGTTTTTAATAAAGTGGTTGTAAAGTCAGAAGTTTTTTTTATCCTCATGCATTCTATGCATGAAGATAAAAAACCTTTAGGCCCCTTTCACACTGGGGCGTTTTTTGAGCGTTATTACAGCGTTATTTGAGTGAAGCCTCATCTGCAATCCCAATGTGCTGGTAAAGCACCGCTAAGATCCTAAAGTTTTAGGGCGTTTTTGCAGTGCCTCAGTGTGAAAGGGTAAGGCGTTTTTACAGCGCTTTCCAATTCATTTCAATGAAGAGGGGCGTTTTTGGAGTGTTTTTTTCAGCGCCCAAAAGCTGCTCCAAAGATGCTGCTTGCAGGACTCAGTGTGAAAGGGTCCATTGAGATGCATGGAGAGCGTTTTAAGAGCGCTTTTTTTAATGCTAAAATGCTGTAAAAATGCCTCAGTGTGAAAGGGGTCTAAGTGTGCAGCAGCCCGCTTATGCCCCCTAATACTTACCTGAGCCCCATCTCAATCCGGCAATGTTGCATGAGTGTTTTGGCCGTCCGAGACTCTCCCTCCCCCTGCTGTCAATCAAGGTCCATTAGCCAATGAGGGGAAAGAGGGGCAGGGCGAACCACGACTCCTTGTTTGAATGGACACATGGAGCTGCGCAAAACCACTACACAGAGAAGGTAGGTATAACATGTTTGTTATTTTTATCACTTTAAGATCAGACATTCTCACCGTCTATTAAGCTGCTCCATCTGCTGGATAGAACTTGATCTCTGCAAAATTTGTGGAGCTGGAGGCGCTGTAGGTCGCTGCCATGTTGTTGTACGATTTACATGATCAACATAAAATATCCTTCCATGACTGTCAATTCTTGCTTCCCAATCTGCAAGTACAAGAAACATTACAATATAGCAGATGATTTCAGTTTTTGATATAACAAAAAAATCTAAGGTTGCCTGGTAAGATTATAGATTAGATAAAGATTTTGGAATTTGTAAGACTATCAATAATTAACCTTAAACTACAAATATTAATATTTGTTAATGTGCGCACACATTAAGGGGAAACGCTCTAGCCAGCATGGTGATACTTATGCACTGGAAAGTATTACAGTACACACTAGCCTTGGCTTACCATGCATGCAAAACAAACACAAATGTTTGTCAAAGAAAGAGCAATTTAAGAATCTAGATGCAATTTCTATATATATATTATACAACCCTGATATCCAAAAAGTTGGGGAGCTGTGTAAAATCTACACTGGCCTGCCTGCAGTCCAGACCTTTCTCTAATTGAAAATATTTGGTGCAACTATGAGACAACATTCCTTCCCCAAAACTCCAGAAAATGGTCTCCTCAGTTCCTAGATGTTTACAGTGTTGTTAAAAGAAAGGATGCTACACTTTAATAAACAATGGCCTGTCCCAACTTTTTTGAGACATATTGCTGCCATAAATTTCAAAATGACTTTATTTTTTTCTTAAAATGGTACATTCTTTCCCCAACTTTTATACTTTTACATTTTACATTTTCTATTGTGAAAAAAAATATGGCTTTATGAGATTTCAGTTTTTATGTAGATTTTACACAGTATCCCAATTTTTTGGGGAATTTTGGTTGTAATATAGTAGGTAATGCTCCAAAAATGTTATACATAGCACACAAATGTAATTTGTCATTCAAAACCTGAATTTAAGCTGCAAGTACTAAAGTGAACCCACTCACCATTAAATGCAAATAAAAAACAAATGCTGCGCTACATAGAATTGCTAAATAACGGTGAATTTACAAATTAACAGTGGTTGTAAAATCTGAAGATTTTTTATCTTAATGCATTCTAAGTGTGCAGCAGCCCGACCTAAGCTCTCCTAAAACTTACCTGAGCCATCTCGATCCAGCGATGTTGCAGGAGAGTCTTGGCTGCCCAGGAATTTCCCTCCTGATTGACTGAGACAGCACACGGTGCCAATGGCTTCCTCTGTTGTCAATCAAAGTCAGTGAGCCAATGAGGAGGGAGGGGTGGGGCCAAGTTGTGGCTTTGTGTCTGAGTGGCTCGGGTGCCCCCATACCAAGCTGCCTGCTGTGGGAGCACTCGGCAAGAGGGAGGGGCCAGGAGCATCGGCTAGGGACCCGTTATTTTTTTTTATGAAAAAAAAACTGAGACTTTAGTATCACTTTAAGGCAGGGGTGGGCAACCTCGGCCCTCCAGCTGTGATGAAACTACAAATCCCATCATGCCTCTGCTTTTAGGAGTCATGTCTGTGATTGTCAGGGTCCTGCAATGTCTCATGGGACTTGTAGTTTCACCACAGCTGGAGGGCCGAAGTTGCCCACCCCTGCTTTAAGGCATGGTTTACACAAATATATATTATATATGTATGTATATATATATATATATATATACACCTTAATAAATATTAATATATAATGAACTTTGCTCTACACAAAATTAATTATCAGTAACAATATTCACATAAAAATTAAATCCCTCAAATAATGTGCAAAATTCGAAAAATAAATTCTTGTCCCAAATATATTCCCAATGTGACAAGTTCCCATAAAATATACATATAGTTCTTTGTATACTGTACAAATGCTGCAGTTTAGTCATTGAAGTCAATAGGTGACATTGACAGGTGGACGGGGGAGCAGGATGAACGCAAGAGACGTATCTTAGACAAAAATTGACAGTGCAGCAATTATATATCTAAATGCAAATTAACATAAATATCTCAACCACATATATTATAACTTCCAAAAATCACAATTAAACACCAAAATTGAAGAATGAATAAATAATCTAATAAATTCTCTATTTATGTATATGTATCCCAAAGTGCCCATAAACAATCCTTGTTATCTTCACCCTTGTGTGAATGTCAAAATCTTCAAACACCAAGGAAGTGTCCACCACCTGAGCTCACCAGAGTTGTAGGACCCTTACTAATATTTCAGGTCATAATCTGTACGCTTTGTGGAAATAGTAATCTACCTCAAACTCACAACTGCATTACCCACAATATATAGTTTACTAATAACATATGAAAAAATATATAATGCTCCAAATAGTGGTATGACATTTAAAACCAAAGATACAAGCCATTGGCAAAATGCACTTACATGTAATGGTACTGCGCAGTGTTTTTTTATATTTAAGTGCTATATTGGTGGAATCTTTCTACTGCAGGGTTAGTAGACCCATAGGATGTCAATATTAGTTGCACGATTTATGTGCACATGAGATTGTGAGTTGTTACCCCTACTCATTCACATGGGGGGGATCTGGGGGCCTGCTTGTTAGAGGAAGCTCCAAGTTTTTGATAAGGCATCCCCACCGGGCCAAGGTTGTGGGAAAGAGGCCTTTCTCTTTATCAACATTGGGACATGGTGCTTTCGCCACCCCCACCTCCCCCCCCCCGTCTAATGTTGGGGGCATGTGGTCTGGTATGGTTCAGAAAAGCTGCATGCTCATATAAGGGTCTGGGGTATGGATTTTGGGCACACCCTATGCCATTTAAAAAAATAAATTTACAATCAGTTTGGATCCATCCAAAATTATACTGGGTGGATTAGAAAATGTTTCAAACCGACAAATCGTCTAATGAATATATGAAAAGAATCCCGAAGAAACAAAATAAATCCCGAAAACAAACTGGGCCGAAAAAATAAAAGCAAAACAAACTCTAAAGAAGATGTGCACTTTCATACAAAGTGTGAAGTTGGTTTTTACACAGAGCAGCCTGGATCCTCCTCTTCTCGGGTCCCTCTTCGGCTCTCCTGACCCCTCCCCCTCCCTTTGAAAAAAGTGTTTTTCTTGTCGGAAATCACGATCGTGTGTACAAGGCATAAGACTACTAAGTGCACTAAGAGGGGAGAGATTGGTATAAAGGGAGAAGAAAAAAAAGGAGAGGGTGAGTTTGCAAAAAAGAAAACAAACAACCAAGCCCACTGGCCAGGGTGGAATGTTTAATGTGATTGTGGGGAGCCATCTAACAGGGATCTGCCCTTATCAGAATATATAAACATATTCGAATAGAGAAACATTTTCTTATAACGTTCATGCTTGTTTTGCACAGATAGCACTAGGACCTCCATGTTGTTAATGTCTTCAACCTTTCTAAGCCATATTTGCACAGACGGAGGGCCTGGCTCCTTCCACTGAGACCAATGCAGAGCTTGGCAGTGTTAAGTAAACTTTTTGTATATTGTAGTAGGAATGTCAGAGCAATAAAGCAGAAAGAAGGCAGGGTCCTCTGGCACCTGACAGTCCATAAACTGTTGCGTGAGACTGCGCACTTCCTTCCATAAAGTTTCTAAGCTTGGTCAACTCCAAAATATGTGTAAGAGTATCCCCCTAGCAGCGGTCTGAGGCGTTTGGAAAGAAGGAGTGTGAAACCATCTGGAAAGTAACTTATAATTGCATTCTTGAATGCATTTACACATGGATGATTTAAGGGCAAACTGAATGATTTGTTCGGCTTAAGCAGGAGTAAGAGACCGCCCCAATTCTGTTTCCTATTTAATGAATCCAGGTACCCTGATTTCTGCAGGTAGGGAGATAAGTAAAGAGTACATTGTGGAGAGGGTGCGGGGTAAGGTGCCTTTATCCACGCAATGGGACTCAAATGGAGTTGGTGACCGTCTGTACTCTGCTGGGGGTCCCAGTGTATGGAAAAGGTAATGGAGCTAAAGTGCTCTCCAAAAGTCTAAGGCAAATCTTCCATCTGGCGTCATCAGATCCGAGATGGAAGGCAAGGTAAGGAGGTGTGACACTTGGAAGCACCCTTATCTCCACCAGATTCTGGAACGGGCCTCTACCCAATCCTGGGGGGAGGTCAGGGTTTCCCAAAATAGGATATTAAGGTGATTTGGTGGTGAAAGTAGCCAGGTTTTTGCATATAAAATTGCAGACCCCGAGAGTGGGGCCAATGATAGGGTATGTTTTAAGCAACAAGGGCAAGGCCAGAAAGCACCAGGAAGCTTTTCGGAGAGGAACAATACTAAATTATTGTTCTAATTGGGTCCATCATTTTTGATGGCCGTGTTTGCCCCAGTCAATCACCCGCATTAGATGAGCGGCCTGGTGGTATTTCTGGATATCCAGCAACAGCAATTTCCCCATTTATTTTTGGAAGAGTCAGGAGATGCCCTTGGATCTTGGGCCTTGTTTAGGCCAGATGAATTTAGTGAAAAGGGTGGTTACTTGTCTAAAATAGGCTGATGGGATATGGATTGGTAAAGATTGAAATAGGTACAGGAATCTGGGTAGAACACTCATCTTTATAATGTTGCATTGCCGAACAGTGAGTGCATTTTACACAGAAGGTTTTTTATCTTAATGCATTAAGATAAAAAAAAACTTCTGACTTTACAACCACTTTAACTTAGCCTTTTTGTCACCCCCTGACCCAACTGCCCAATAACCTAGATTCTAGAAGACCATAGGCTGCTGTAATACTTACATTCCTTGAATCTCCATTGCCACTGGCCCCCTGCCCACCAAATTCTTATAAATGCTCCATTGTATCTCCAAACTTGGAAGTCTATGAGGACCCTGTGTTCCGGTGCAATCGGTGGCAGGGTGGGTGCTTTCAGTCAAGGGGAAGGAAGGCAGGGTAAGTATGTCTCCAAAGAAATAGAAAGACAATAGAAAGACCCCCCTCCCCCCCAAAAAAAGGAAACAGTATATTGACTAAGTGATAGTACACTAATATTTATGTATTTCACACACACAGACTGAGTGTCTATTGTGGGTACATTTGCAAAGGAAGTTAAACAATTAGCATAAAAACTTAAAAACTCAGGGAATCCTAACCTTCAAAGCTTCCTCTATGTTTCTGAGTTGAATTAGTTCATGGAAAGTACCCAACGCTGGAACCCAACCTGAGAAGAATGATTTACGAGTCTATCTGTCTAATGTTGATATGAACAATTCAAAATACATATTTTTTTAGGCTGCAACCGCCTTTTTTATTTGAGCAGATTGGACGATGACCTGGACTGATCTGTACATAACACACAGTTGTTGTTCATCATTCTTCTTTAGCTGACCCAGTGGCCCAGATTCACGTACATCTGCGCATTATTGGACCGGCGTAGCGCACCGCCTTTACGTTAGACTTGCGCAATTTTGCCGCGTAATCACCCTATTCTCGTAGCTTTTGCGCAGAAATTTGCGCATGCGTAACGTTATTTCAGAGGCGTAAGGCGGAGTAATACAAATTGGGAAGGACGTGGGCGTGTTACATTGAAATGAGCCGTGACCCCATGCAAATGAAGGGCCGGCCGGCTCGCGCATGCGCGCTTGAAGGAGACCATGGTCAGCTCCGCTGTGCGCATGCTCACAACTCGGGAGCGGCGCAATCAGTGAAATTGGAAATGGACTAGGGCAACTTAGTGAACTACGCAAACAGCATAAATAGACAGACACAAACGCACTTGCATTGCAAAAGTACATCCCTTTGTATCCCTTCCCATTTAACCAAGTGCTTTTGTCCTGTTGTTCGTTGCGTTGTGTTTTGTAGTTGTCAGATTAGTGTTCTGTGTGATCAAGTGTTTGTTAGTAGATCTTTGAAAGTGTTTTTTGATAAGTGTTTAAGAGACTGTTTGTTTGATATATTTCTGTTCGTTTGTTTTCTTGCAGATTTTTTGCTGTTTGTTTTTGTGACTGTTTTTTGCTGAGTGCTTGTGTGATTTTTTGGGTGTTAGTTTTCTCTTTGTGTGTGTTCTTGCTTGATTGGTTGTGCTTGTTTTTGTGACTGATTTTTGTTGACTGGGAGTGAGTTTTTTTGGAAGTATGACAGAGAGAAAGCGAAAACTCAATTTTACTGTGGGGGAAAAAATAATTCTTGCCCGGGCCATTAGCGATTATGGGCGTTTCCTCCACGGCCCAGACAGTGCCAACACCAACCCGGCCAGGAGGAGGGAGATTTTGGACCTCATCACTGAGCAGGTCAGTTCAGCGGGGGAGGGGGAGACACGGACCCGGTCTGGGATTGACAAAAAAATTAATGACCTCCGGCGTCTGGTCTAACAGAAGCTGTCCAAAATGCATGCCCATGCCAGGGGCACAGGAGGGGGCCCACCATGCCGTATTAGGCTGACAGCGGAGGAGCGTGCGGTGGCCCTGACCTTTCATCGGCATGAAGTGGAGGGCCTGCCTGGCTTTGACTCAAGTCCGGAGCCCGTGGTGCCAGGTAAGTATTTTTTTTAATATCAGGTGTGTAGCATGTGTGGGGGAGGGGGTGAAAGGGAATATGTGGCAAGTGTGTGGATCCTCCAACCTGTGAATGTTTTGTGTCATCCACAGATGTGCAGGAGGGTGCAGGGCCATCTGGCCTGACCGCACCATCCCCAGGACAGCAGCCTAATGAGGCCCCCCCAACAAGGCCGGAGTCCGCGGAGGAGGTTCAAGAGGAGGAGGAGAATCATGAGGAGGAGGAGTCCATGTCAGGCACTGGACTTTTGGTTTTTGAGGACTCTTCCCCTCTGGCTGGCAGCAGGCAGCCCTCCCTAAGGGGGAGCCCCCCCCCTCCTCCCCCAACATGGCTCCCCTCCTAAGGGCCTCCCCTTCTCCCCGGCCACAAACATCAGCTGGAGGATTTCGTCCCAGAACACCAGGGGGGTGGCCGATCTCCTGCCCGCCACTCTGAGAAGGGACCAGGACCTTCAGACCCACCATCTGGGACAGGTCAGCCAGACATTGGTGCGGATGGAGGAGAGCCTGTCCTCCATCAAGGATACGCTGGGGAACCTGGACTCCCACTCCCGGGCTTTCACAACCTGCCTAAACGACCTGCAGACTACATCAGCAGGCGTTGGGCAGGATGTGAGGGCCCTTACCCAGGCTATCCAGGCTAACACGGCAACACTTGGTGCTGCCCTGGACAGAATAGCCGTGGCCTTGGAGAGCAGGCCGCCAGGTGGGCAGAGATCAGGGGCTGCTCCTCCTTCCCCGGTTTTCCCCCTCCCCCATGAGTCTCCCCTGAGGAGCCGGGGCCGTGGCCGGGGGCGCCCCAGGCGTGGCTCACGTAAAGGGCAATAATTTTTTGTTCCCCTTTTTTTATTTTATTTTTTATTTTTTTTGTTGCTGGAAAATTTTTGATTTTGCTGGTCATTTTTTTTTTTTTTGGGTTGTGAATGCTGTTTGAATGTGGGGGTGACATTCCTGCCGGAAAAGGGGTGTCACCCTCAATTTTGGTGGAGAAGGGTTCCCCAGGACCAGGGAGAAGTGATCCCCAGGTCCGTGTGAATGGTGTATGAATGTACAGTGACATAATTGGAGCCTTGGCGTGGCGTTGCTGCTCACAAGTCCTGCATGGTGGACTGGTGCCAATCCAATTTGATGTGGATGTGGGGTGTGTGTGCTAGGGACCACAGTGGTGTGCATGCATGCATTCTCATTGTGCCATGATTAATGTGTGTGTTTAACGTGCAAAGATGCCCAATGTGAGTTGTCTCCTAGCTACTCTTCCCTCAGAAGATGGGGTAGCCTCGGTTAGGGGGGGATTGTCTGGTTCAGGGGTCAGGTCATCACGTAGGTCAATCTGCAGGCCCTTTCTTACTGCGAAGTTGTGCAGCATGCAACATGCACCGATGATCTGGCACACAAAGTTTGGGGAATACAAGAGGGTACCCCTAGACTTATCCAGGCATCGGAAACGTGACTTCAGGAGGCCAAAGGTGCGCTCCACCACTGCTCGTGTTTGGGCATGTGCTTGATTGTATCTTTCCTCTCCTGGGGTTTGGGGGTTCCGGATAGGAGTTATGAGATGGGGTCCCAGTGGATATGCAGAGTCACCTGTAAGGGAAAAGACAGGAGGATGTTAGTCATGCATGTGCCCCTTGTGATGTGTGCATCATGGGGGGGGGGGTACAGTCATGCCTGCCACCCATGTCACTCACCAACCAGCCAGGTGTCCCCATACACGTTCTGATCAAATTCCATTCAGATGGGGCTCTGATTGTATATGAAGCTGTCATGGCTGGATCCTGGGTGTTTGGCACGGACGTGCCATATGAGGCCTTGGGTATCGACTATCACCTGTACGTTGATGGAATGCCAATGTTTCCGATTGCGGTACATGTGCTCTGTCTCCTGGGGGGGCTGGAGTGCCACATGTGTGCAATCAATGGCCCCCACAGTGCGTGGGAATCTGGCAATTCTGTAGAAATCTGTCATTGCCTTCAGCCGCAGGTCCTCAGTGGTGGGTTTGATGATTTGGTTGGCCATGCGTCCGAGGATTGCAGGGACAACCTGGTGCACACATCTGCTCATGGAGATTTTGACATCCCAGCCACCACTCCACTTGTACGCTGAAAAGAGCCACTGGCAAGGAAATGGAGTGTTGCCATGACCTTGACCAGTGGCTGCACTGCATGTGAGCGGTGTGTTGGGCTGGTGATGTCCTCCTGCAGGGTTGTGGTTAATTCCAGGATGGCATGAGGGGTGAATCTGAAGATGCGATACACCTCAGAATCACTCATGCCAAACAGGTCTATGCGGGTGCGGTATATCCTCTCCCGTGCCCTCCTCCGTGCCATCCTCTGTGCCCTCATCCTTCTTTGTTCATCTAAAGTCAGTAGTATAGCTATGCGCGACGATGCCCCTGGCATGTTGGCATACAGATTGTTGTGCAACACGTATGACTGCGGAGCTCCTCACTAACAGTGTTGCTTTATCTAACAAGTAGACTTTTTTTCTCTTTTTAGACCAGCTTTTATATGCTCTAATTTTAGACAGGACATTTTGCTGTTGCGCACACTGCGTAGCCTGCGCTGCCCCAACGTTCTTTTGTGGATCCCCGTAAGTCCCTCATTAGCATATTTGGCTAGCAAATCAATGGTCTGTCTAGCGCAGTTTTGCGCGGACGGATGCGCCAGTCTAACGAAATTACGCCGGACCAAAAAAAGTAGATTTCTTGCGTATCTCGTTTTGGGGATGCCGTGCATCGAAACGCACGCGCACATTTAGACTTACGCACGCGCATCTCCTGTTGCGCAGGCGTAATCGCTCTGTGAATCTGGGCCAGTATCTCTATTATCCTGAGAAGAGAAGCGGTGGGGCTGTGCTTACATATATTGGCATAAACATTCTGTGTACACCAATATTTTGGCCAGCCATTTGATTTGATTGATCCTCCACCTTCAATAAAATATTCCTATACCACTGCTGACTTCAATAAACACGGAGTTCCTCTCTTTGTAAGCAACCGTCAAGCCACGCATGCTACTTATCATTGGCTAAAGGATGTACCTCAGTGGGGTTTTTTATGCGTAGTTCTCAAATTTTTTATTAAAAATAGACATCAACGTTCACCACAAAAATAAAAGTGAAATGATGTGCGCCTGGGGTCAATAAATACAGACTTATTCAGATTGCAAACATCTGTTAAAAGGGGGGAGCTCTTTAAAACTGAAATAAGTTCTGAATAATATCACGTCTTACTGGGGGGCAGAGCTTCATCTATCCTCTGGTATCTGCCGACATCTTGCCGAACTGAAGGAAGTGATCGTAATGGTTGATGGCCATTTGAACCTAAGGAATAAATAATACATACACGTTTAACTGGCTTTACTGGTGTCGTAATTGGGAATGAAGATGTATTTCAGTATTAGGCCTCATGCACACTAGACTTTATATAGCTGCTCCTAGGGGAATCTGACGGTTTTTTTTCTGTCTTTTAGCAGCATTTGGTGGCAAAAGAGTTTAACGGCAGGAAAAAACCCACTGCCAGTACATCCAGGAGCAGCAGAGTTTTGGCAGAAAAAAACGATTGATGCTGCTAAACGTGCCGAAACTACACATTTAGCATTTGAGCGCTTATGGATTTCAATAGCCAGAATAGATTTAAAAAAATTCTGGCCAATTAAATAAATAAATGCCCAAACACTGCTAAACTATAAAACACAGCTTAGTTTTTAAGACTGATTTTCTCCTGTTAGGAGAAACAGCACTTACAATATACCAATGTGCATGAGGCCTAAGTTGGCATATCAGCTATTTTCAACCACTTGCAGGACTCCAGTGGCCATTTAGGTATTGGCTAAAAGGATTTTTAATGTACATTATTAAAATAAAATAAAATCTCCCTTTACTGGTCAGAGGACATGAAACACACTAGTAAGCAATTATACAATCTTACGTTTTTATATGCATTTATAATATTGTATTATACAAGATCTTATCTATATGATCCTACTACTGAAAACTCAAAAATGTATGTATATAGGAAAAAAAAAAATATTTACAACCCTGCGCTTACGGAAAAAAATGAAATGCTATAAAATACACGCTATCCACCTTCAAATGTGATCAAAATAATAAAATAAAACTATTCAAATCATAAAGTTTCCAGGCAGCACACTAGATGAACCACCTAATAGAGGTAACCAGTTACCTTAACCACTTCCATACCAGGCACTTACGCACCTTCCTGCCCAAGCCAATTTTCAGCTTTCAGCACTGTCGCACTTTGAATGACAATTGCGCGGTCATGCTACACTGTACCCAAACAAAATTTGCGTCCTTTTTTCCCCACAAATAAAGCTTTCTTTTGGTGGTATTTGATCACCTGTGCGGTTTTTATTTTTTGCGCAACAACTAATAAAAGACTGAAAATTTAGAAAAAAAAATACATTTTTATTTTTTTCTGTTAACTTTTTTGTAAATCAGTATGTTTTATCTTTCAATTACGGGCACTTATATGGCGGCACTGATGGGCACTTATGAGGTAGTACTGATGGGCACCGATGAGGTGGCATTGATGGGCACTGATAGGCGGCGCTGGTATGCGGCACTGATGGGCACTTATAGGTGGCACTGATGGGCACTCATAGGCGGCACTGATGGGCACTCATAGGCGGCACTGGGAACTCATAGGCGGCACAGAATGGCACTTATGGGTGGCACTGATGGGTACTTATGGGTGGCACTGATAGGTGCGCACTGGGCATGTATTGGCACTGAAGCACACTGTGGGGTGGCACTGATGGACTTTGAGGGGTGGCACTGATGTATATGTTGCCAGTCAGTGCCCATGTGTGGACACTGACTGGCATCTTTTTTTTTTTTTTACCTGTATTTTTTTTTTTTTATCTTGTGTTTTTTTTTTTTTTTACGTTTTTTTTTTTTCTTGCCCTGCCAGTGTGGGCACTCCCTGGTGGTCCAGTGTGGGCATACGAGGGGGGGCTGCTCTGATAAACAATCAGCGTTAACCCCCCCTGTCAGGAGAGCCGCCGATCGGCTCTCCTCGCGTCTGTCAGACGCGAGTGAGGAAGAGCCATCAACGGCTCTTCCTGTTTACATCGTGATCAGCCGTGATTGGACACGGCTGATCACGTGGTAGCGAGCCTCCGCCGGAGACTCGTTACTGAGATCGGTGATGCAGGGTGTCAGACTGACACCCCGCATCAACGATCGCCGCGCTGCGCGCCCCCACAGGCGCACGCGGCATTGAAATCGTGCTAGACGTTTGAGAACGTCTAGTCACGATTTCATAACCACTTCCCGGCCGTAAATCTGCTATTGGCCGGGCGGGAAGTGGTTAAACACAAACCAACAAGGTACACTGATAGAATATTATACAGGTGAAACTCGAAAAATTTGAATACCGTGCAAAAGTTCATTTATTTCACTAATGCAACTTAAAAGGTGAAACCTGATATATGTGATAGACTCATTACATGCAAAGCAAGATAGTTCAAGACGTGATTTGTCATAATTAAGATGATTATGGCTGATGCCTCATACACACTACCGGTTTTCCCGGGAGAACCGGCCGTGTGTATGCTTCATAGCAGTTTTCCCGACAAGAAAACTGCCCGCAAAAAAATTAGAACCAGCTCTCTTTTTTCCCGTCGTGTTTCCCGGCGTTCTTTTTCCCATCGCGAAAACCACTCGTGTGTATGCTTTTCCGAGGGGGAAAAAAAAACGTACATGCTCAGAATCAAGTATGAGACGAGAGCGCTCGTTCTGGTAAAACTAGCGATCATAATGGAGATAGCACATTCGTCACGCTTTTACTAACGCGAGGATCAGCAAAAGCAGCCCAAAAGTGGCGCCATTTGATTGGAACTTCCCCTTTATAGTCCCGTCGTACGTCACTGCGCTTTGGTCGGGCGGGATTTGCCATGATCGTCTGTATACAAGGCAGGCTGGAGAGGAAGCACATCGGTAAAAAATTTAGTTTTTTTTCCTGACAGAAAAAACGGTCACGTGTACGAGGCATTACAGCTCATGAAAACGCCAAATGCACAATCTCAGAAGATTTGAATATTGTGAAAAGGTGCGATATTCTAGGCTCACTCTAATCAGCTAATCCCAGTTTGCTGCATCTTTAACTGATTACCGACCACCCGCTGTCATATTACTGCGGGACGGTGGCACTGCTACGCGGGAGCACGTAGCTCTACGTCCTCCCTTTAGCAGCTTGTCGGGCGCGACAGAAGATCAGTGATTTCCCCTAGTGGGGCCACCCCCCCCCCATACAGTTAGAACACACCAGGACCACACTTAACCCCTTCCCTGCCCCCTAGTGTTAACCCCTTCACTGCCAATGGCATTTTTACAGTAATACAATGCATTTTTATAGCATTGATCGCTAAAAAAATGCCAATGGTCTCAAAAATTTGTCAAAAGTGTCCGATGTGTCCGCCGTAATATCGCAGTACCGAAAAAAAAACGCTGATCGCCGCCATTACTAGTAAAAAAAAATAATAATAAAAATGCCATAAAACGACCCCCTTTTTTGTAAACGCTATAAATTTTGCGCAAACCAATTAATAAACGATAATTGCGATTTTTTTTAACGAAAAATATGTAGAAGAATACGTATCGGCCTAAACTGAGGAAAAAAAAAAATGTTATATCTTTTTTGGGATTTTTATTATAGCAAAATGTAAAAAATATTGAATTTTTTTCAAAATAGTCGCTCTATTTTTGTTTATAGCGCAAAAAATAAAAACCGCAGAGATGATCAAATACCACCAAAAGAAAGGTCTACTTGTGGGAAAAAAAGGACACCAATTTTGTTTGGGAGCCACGTCGCACGACCGCGCAATTGTCAGTTAAAGCGATGCAGTGCCGAATCACAAAAAGTGCTCTGGTCATTGGACAGCAATATGGTCCGGGGCTAAAGTGGTTAATATTAAGCCTTTCCAGTGCTACACCGCATAGACCGATCATAAAAGCCAAAAAAAAAAAAGGTCTATAGTGTTGTATATTTTATTACTTTTATTACATTCATTTTATTGGCTAATAAAATATACAACACTATAGAGCTTTTGTATTTTTGGCTTTTATGACCAGTCTATGCGGTGTAGCACTGGAAAGACTTAATATTAAAGCTGCAGCAAACTTATGAAACAGAGAATATAAATGATCATTCTGGAAGCAGTGCGGAGGAGTGGAATACTGTATAAAGCTCATGTGGACCCATTTATTAATTTAAGGTGAGTGCATTCACTTTTGGGGTGCGATCACTGGTGGAAAGTTTGGTGGTGTATTATAGTCCATTTTAATGGGAACAAATAATCAGGGCAAAGGCACTAAGAAGGTGACACAATATTATCACAAGCTGTGTATTGTTCAGAATCTAAAGCAATATTAAGCAATTTGAATTTTATTTGAGCAAATTATTCTTTTAGGGACAGATTCATGTACATTGGCGCATATATTGACCGGCGTAGCGCACCTCCTTTACGTTCGACCGGCGCAATTTAGAGGCACAAGTACCGTATCCTCGTAGTATTTGCGCACAAATTTGCGCCGGTGTAACGTAAATTCTGAGGCGTAAGGCGGTGTAATTCAAATTGGGACGGACGTGGGCATGTTCCATTGAAATGAGCCGTGACCCCATGCAAATGAAGGGCCGGCCGGATTGCGCATGCGCGCATGAAGCAGACTATGGTCAGCACCTCTCTGCGCATGCTCAGAACTCGGCCTGGTGTAATCAGTGAGATAAGAACTAGGCCCGGCATACTTAGTGAGCTACGCCCAGGGCATAAATAGGCCCAGACATACGTCCTTTTATTGCAAAAGTACAACCATTTGTTTCCCTCCCTGAAGAAAGGTGCTTTTGTTCCGTTGTCTGTTGCTGTTTGTAGGTTTGTGTTGTGTCGTTGTGTTTTTTGGATTGTGTGTTTTTGAGAGATGTCAGAGAGGAACTGGAAGTTGAACTACTATATATATATATAAAAAATGTATATAATAATAATAATAATAATAATAATAATAATAATAAATAATATAATTATAATAATATTTAAAATATTAAATATATATTAGATATAAAAAAGAAAATTATATATTTATTATATTAACTAATATAAAATATATACTAAACAGAAAAAATGTATCTAAAATATATATTTACCCATTAGGGTGAAAAGAGCCACTGGCAAGGAAATGGAGTGTTGCCATCACCTTGACCAGTGGCTGCACTGCATGTGAGTGTTGTGTTGGGCTGGTGATGTCCTCCTGCAGGGTTGTGGTTAATTCCATGATGGCATGAGGGGTGAATCTGAAGATGCGATACACCTCAGAATCACTCATGCCAAAGATGTCTATGCGGGTGCGGTATATCCTCTCCCGTGCCCTCCTCAGTGCCCTCCTCCTTCTTTGCTCATCTAAAGTCAGTAGTATAGCTATGAGCAAGGATGCCCCTGGCATGTTGGCATACAGATTGTTGTCCTGCAAGTGTGGCTGCTCAGCTCGTCCCTAGCGGTGTTGCTTTAGCTGACATGTAGACGGATTGTCCAATTTTAAACCTGCTTTTATAAGGACTAACTTTAGACCGGACGTGCAGCTGATGCGCACAGCACGTAGCCTGCACCGCACAAACGTACTTTTGTGGATCCCCGTATCTCCCTCATTTGCATATTTGCATAGCAAATCAATGGTGTGTCTAGCGCATTTTTGCGCACACGATGCGCCGGTCTATCGAAAATTATGTCGGTCGAAAAATTCTAGATTTCAGGCGTATATCGTTTTGGGGATACGGCGCATAGATACGCGTGCGCATATTTAGACTTACGCCGTGCATCTCGTGAAACGCCGGCTTAAGTGCTTTGTGGATCTGGCCCATAGTTTTTATGAAGTGTGCTATATTTAGGTATAGTATATTATTTGGCTCACATGGTTACATACAGTATAATATTATATGAGTGTTTCACGTGTTATCAATTTTAGACACTTTATATTGTATTTGTATTGATTGTACTTAAGGTTTAATTCATTATTCAGCGTTACACTGTTTTTTTCATAATCTATTTTACACTTGATATCAAGGTTGTAGTGTTTAGCAGCAGGAAGACCCTAAGGGATTATTTTTCACTTAATTTCTTACCCATTTTATCACTGAGCACAAATTTTCCTTTCCCCTTCTTCCCTGTTTACACATGAGTGTGTCACTGACTTGCTGGTTTGTTTCTTAAATGTACCAAAGTTAATAAAACATGTACATTTTTAGTGTAGGACGGCCCAATTTAAATCAAGTACATATCCATTAAAAATGCTAAAAGTATATTTAAATAGTAGCATCATCTGGGCACATCTGCATTCAGACAGGAATATGCAGAATTGTTAGCCAACCAGGCTTTACTGCATTGCTGAGTGCTGGGAATTCAACAATGTGCTTACTTCACAAAAGAGCAGAGTAAGCTATAAAGCTGGGTACACACTGACAATTTTTTCTATGTTCAACCAGCATGCTGACTGGAAAAAAACTGACAGATTGGCGTACCAACATAAGTGATGTTGGTGCGGTGATCCCCCTGCTGTTCTATTGAATTCTGATAGCTGGAATATTCCCCCCCCCCCCCCTCCTTCCCTGCCAGAATTTACAGATCAGGACTCAAAGCCATTGGCTGCAGTCCTGATCGAATGTTGGTTTTCCAGCACGTCCCTTTGACAAAAGCTGGTGGTAAGCCTGGCTTCTGTTGGACAGACAGCTGTCACTGACCGAATATTTTCGCCAGTTGTGTCCCCAGCTTTATCCCTTTACTATCCAATCAAAGCCTTGGTCAACAAGTACTGTTTGACTGCAGTGGAGAAAGGTAAATGGTTAGAATTTGTAATTTTGCCAGGGCCTGGCAGGGTTATGCAAATGAAAAAACTGGGTCAACAAAGTAACAAATCCTTTTGAACAGGTAAAAGACGTAATGTAGAACTCCGGGCACAAAACGATTCCTTTAAAGTGATAGTGAAGTCTTATATTTTTTTTTAAATAACAAACAGGTTATACTTGCCTGCTCTGTGCAGTGGTTTTGCACAGAGCAGCTTGAATCCTACTCTTCTTGGGTCTCCGCCCGCGCTCCTTGCCCTTCCCTCCTGCCAAATGCCGCCAGAGCAAGTTACTTGGCACCCAAGCGGGCTTGCTCCCAAGCAATGGCTCTGTGTATCCATTTACATGCAGAGTCACAGCTCGGCCCCACCCTCTCCTAAGAATGGTTCACTGACTGTGATTAACAGCAGCAGGAGCCAATGGCCCCCACTGCTGCCTCAACCAATGAGGAGTGAGAGTCTCCAGAGAGTGCACATCCCTGGATGGAGATGGGGCTCAGGTATTAGGGGGGCTTCTGCACACAGATTTTTTTTTTTAAAAAGCCTTGAGTCTCTAGGACCACCTAAAATAATACAATAAGGATATAAATTGTTGGTCTGAAATCTACTTTTTTATATCTTCGGTATTAAGTTTCCCTAATGTAACAGTTTTTTGGGGGGTGTTTGGTGACCTTTCTATATCCAAGTTTGCCAAGCGTCTGTTGTGTAAACTGTATTTGTATGTAAAAAAAATGTATTCTATTATCCTGGAAAGATACCTTCACCCCACATTGAATAATTGGCTGGAGTTAATTAATAAAAACTACCCTGATATAAGCTTATTATTAAACTTAGGAGAATTGACAATCCACTCATTATGACCCCTCTAGATCCAGGATATTAGGACATGTCTATATTGTTGTTTATGAGTATTTTGCTTTCTTTCGTTTACATCACGAAACCCCTTTCTGGCCTACATGCATTGTTAAGACATGTGCTTTAATAGTTCTCTATGTATTTTTTATTTTTTGTATTGAAAAGTTTTCCTTCTTTTTTGTACATCTTTTATACGAAAATCAATAAAACATATCTTTAAAAAACGAGGAGTGGGAGCTGTGGTGGCTCGACGTGATTGGCACTGCGCTGACAAGCCGTTCACCTCTGCAGCCAAGGGTTCGGATCCCGGTCTCGGCTACATGTGAATTGAGTTTGGTGGTCTCAGCCCGGCTCCCGGTGGGTGTGCTATGCAAGGTAAGCCTGTGCTTAGTACACCCCCCCCACAAAAAAACACCACACTTGCACGCACACGAAATTGGTTTAACACACACGCACTTTGACCATGCGGTCTCCTAAAATAAAAAGAGGCGAAGGACCTACGGGGCTGGCGGGTGTGGGAGGCCCCCCCTCACACCCGCCATAGCCACCAGGGGCATGGAGAAGGATGGCGATTGCCTCCGGGGGGAGGGTCTGCCTACTCCTAACTCCTGCAGTCCGGCTCCTCTCTCTCTCTCGAGTTCATAACATATAGAAATAACAGTGAGATGTGTGGGCTGTACTCTTTGCAGAGAGCAGAGTTGTGATAGGGACCCAAAAGGTCCACCCTTTACAGACTACCTGCAGAAAACTTAAAGGGTTTGTAAAGGAAAAAAAATGTTTTCCTAAATACCTTAGTGCAGTCCTCCTTCCCTTGCCTCATCCTTTGATTTTGCTTTTAAATGTCCTTATTTCTTCAGAGAATTCCTCACTTCCTGTTCTTCTGTCTGTAACTACACACAGTAATGCAAGGCTTTTTCCCTGGTGTGGAGGAAGTCCCTTAAGGGGGAAGGGGGTGAGCAGGAGGGTCAGGACACTCTCTACTTTGCGGCCGGGTTCACACCTATGCAAATTGAGTGTGGCTTAAACCGCATCCAATACGCAGAACATTTCTAAATACATTGTTTTCAATGAGGCTGGTTCACATATGTGCGATGCATTCGCACTGCGCATTGCCGAAAAAATGTGTGCGGATTTTATGACTTGCGGTGCGGCTCAGGTGCGAATTCAGGCCCATTATCTTCCATGGGCACGCAGCTGATTCGCAGATGTGTTAATTTCTCTTCAGGATTCCTCTCATTCAGCTCAATACACTTCCCCCTCCCCCTCCCGTCTCCCAGGTCTCCAAATTCGCAGCTAATCTGCAGCTAAAACACAGTGGATCTGCTGAACAGTTGTCTTATCTCTCTGCAGAGATAAGAGAGCTGAAATTCACACCGCACTAGTGTGAATCCGGCCTGCAGATATAGAAAGGAGCTGTGTGTTAGTGGGCATCCTGACACTCCTGCTCGCCCCCTCCCCCCTCAAGAGGCTTTCTCCACACCAGGGAGGAAGCCTCGCATTACTGCGTGTAGTTACAGACAGAAGAAGAGGAAGTGAGGATTTCTCAGAAGAAATAAGGACATTTAAAAGCAAAATCCAAAGATGAGGTAAGTGAAGGGGACTCCACTAAGGTAAGGGAAGCTATTTAGGAACATTTTCCTTTACAACCCCTTTAAGGGTGTAGATACAAGACCTTGTGCCTGCTCTCCACAAGGAGAAAGGGCAGCAGTATTTCCTGGTCTTTCTTACAGGATGCTTCTGCACAGAGGAAAAGCTTCCAGCACAGATCTTGATAAAATGTACAAGGCACCCCAAGATTTGGGGAAGAATACACATGCCTCTTCTATTTATGACAATAATTAGAGAGTTTAGCTTCAACATGTTGTATTCTGCTGTTTGCCCATGCTTTAGAAAAGTTTGTTTTGGTGATTTTTTTGTCTCTAAACTTTCTGCTGACTAATGCTGCGTACACGCAATCGGACATTCCGACAACAAAACCGTGGATTTTTTTTTTTCAACAGAATGTTGGCTCAAACTTGTCTTGCATACACACAAATGTTCTTGAAAATTCCGACTACGACGAGCAGAGAAAAATTAAGTTCAATGATTCCGAGCATGCGTCAAATCGATTTCTGGCATCCGTAGGATTTTTGTGCGTTGAAATTGCATACAGACGATCGGAATTTCCGACAAGAACTTTTGCTGTCGGAAAAATTGAGAACCAGCTCTCAAACATTTGTTGTCAAAAATTCCGCTATATATGACGAGGCGTGGCGGGGGAACACACAGCTATTCAAATGACAGCTGTATTGTTTCCCGCGCTGATCAACTAGATGACGACGGCGGCGGTGGTGGCGGCGGGGGGGAGGGCTTGGCTTTCTCTTTGGGGACATGGCTGCATTTGTGGGGGACATGGTTGCATTTTGTGGGGGACATGGCTGCATTTGTGGGGGACATGGCTGCATTTTGTGTGGGACATGTCTGCATTTTGTGGGGGACATGGTTGCATTTGTGGGGGACATGGCTGCATTTGTGGGGGACATGGCTGCATTTGTAGGGACAGTGCTGCATTTGTGGGGGACATGGCTTCATTTGTGAGGGACATGGCTGCATTTGTGGGGGACATGGCTGCATTTGTGAGGGACATGGCTGCATTTGTGGGGGACATGGCTGCATTTTGTGGGGGAAATGGCTGCAGTTGTGGGGGACATGGATGTATTTGTGGGGGACATGGCTGTATTTGTGGGGGACATGGCTGCATTTGTGGGGGACATGGCTGCATTTGTGGGGGACATGGCTGCATTTGTGAGGGACATGGCTGCATTTGTGGGGGACATGGCTGCATTTGGGGACACATTTAAAAAAAAATATCGGTATTCGGTATTAGCGAGTACATGAAAAAAAGTATCGGTACTTGTACTCGGTCCTAAAAAAGTGGTATCAGGACAACTCTAATTAAAATCACTGTTCCCGAAAAAAACAAGAGTTTTTAAAACTTTTTTTGCATTGATCCCCTGGGGCAGGACCCAGGTCCCCAAACACTTTTTATGACAATAACTTGCATATTAACCTTTAAAATTAGCACTTTTGATTTTTCATTTTCATGTCCCATAGACTTTAACGTTGTTCGCGTGTTCAAACAAATGTTTTGCCTGTTCGCATGTTCTGCTGTGAACCGAACCGAGGGGTGTTATTAAAGGAGGCTCCCAGATTCCGATAAGCCTCCCGCCCGCAAACCCCGACAACCAACGGCCAGGGTTGTCGGGAAGGGGCCCTGTCCTCATCAACATGGGGACAGGGTGCTCTGGGGTGGGGGGGCCGCAGTGCGCCCCCCTGCCCCAGAGCACCTGACCCCCCCATGTTGAGGGCATGCTGCCCAGTACGGCTCAGGAGGGGGGGGCGCTCGCTCGCCCCCACTCCCCCCCTGACCGGCCGGCTGGCGTGCTTTGGATACGGGTCTGGTATGGATTGTGGGGGGACCCCCACGCCGTTTTTTCGCCGTAGGGGGGGGGTCTCCTTACAACCCATAACAGACCTAAGGGCCCGGTATGCTCCTGAGGGGGGGGACCCATGCCGGATTTTTATTTAAAATCCGGCGGGGACTTCCCCTTCAGGATTCATAACAAACGCTGCCCACGTGTAGAATTGGCGGGAATCCACGTCGGATCCCCGTCGCTTCTATGACGGCTTTGTCCCCATTGCGGCAAGCCAGCTCGTGGTCAATCTCACCGAGAATGGGAGCGAGATTGACACAATATCGCGGTCACTCACTGTAAATAAAATCTCCCCCGAGTGAGGATTACTGTCATATTACAGAGTTGTCACTGAAACATTTTTCCCCACTGAACGATTAACGCTCACCTTTTGTTCTGGTGACAACTCTTATATTTTGGATATAACCTCACTTTGTTTCTCAATGACAAAAGTCACCAGGAAAAATAAAGGGTCTGCCCAAAAAACAAAACACACAAGATCGAATTCTTCGCTACTCTATCCAAAACTAAAAACAAGGGTTTGGCTTTCCATTAAATTTCATGCTGGCTACACACAAATGAAAACTTAAAGGGGTTGTAAAGGCAGAAGGTTTTTTATCTTAAAGCATTTTAGGCATTAAAGTGGAGTTCCACCCAAAAGTGAAACTTATGCTTTAAGCACTCCTCGCCCCCTTAAGCCACGTACACACGATCAGTCAAAACCGATGAAAACGGACTGTAGGTCCATTTCATCGGTCCAAACCGATCGTGTGTAGGCGCCATCGGTCAGTTATCCTTCAGTCCAAAAAATAGAACTAACTTTTAAATTGAACCAATGGACGCCTGACCGATGGGTCAAAACCGATCGTTAGTATGCAAAAGCATCGGTTAAAAGGCCGCTCATGCTCAGAATCAGCATTCTAACACGATTGTTTTTTTTAACCGATGGTGTGTAAGCACATCAGACCATCAGTCAGCTTCATCGGTTAACCGATGACAATGGTCCTTCAGACCGTTCTTATCGGATGGACTGATCGTGTGTACGAGGCTTTACATGGCATGTCATTTTTTTTGGGGGGGGGGGGAATCTTAATCACATCTAAGAAACGATAAGCTGCAAAATATTACATTTTGCTTTTGGGTTTTTATTACCACTTCAAGATCAATTATTTTTTTTATGTATTTAATAAGGCAGTATAAACAGTAAGAGCCCTTTCAGATGTGCCGACCGTATGTCCGTATTTCATCCATCCGTTTTCGATGAAATACAGACATACATGTATCCCTATGGGATAGCGGGTGTCAGCGGATGAACATCCACTGACACCCGTAATTGTCCGCCTCCGCAAACGGAAGAAAACCCTATTTTTTTTCTGTCTGCAGAGCGGATTGGATGAACACGGACACGGTCTGTGTTCATCTGCTCCCCCATAGGGGAGAGTGAAGAAAAAACAGGGCGGTCCCTGCACAGTGTGCGGAGACCGCCCCGTCATCCGACGGCTCAGAGAGGATTTACGGAGCGATCCCCGCTGAGTAAACGGGCACACGGAGGTGGATCAATACTGATCTGCCCCGTGTGAAAGGGCCCTAATGGTCACCTGGAAAGAATAGTTGTCCATAATAACAAATCATTTGAAAAAAAGTATGTGGGTACCCGTCCAAATTATTGCGTTTAGGTGTTTCCATCAAAGAATACTGTTAATGCTACAACATAGGAAGACAATTTAGACAACTTTGTGCTGTGTTACTTGTAGTAACAGTTTGGGTAAGGCCCCTCTGTTTAAAGGAGAAGTACAGCCAAAGCTGCGGATAACGGGAGTGCAGTTTGTTCTGCAGTCCTGTGTGCCCGTTTTCAGCAAACAGCCAGTTGAAGTTACAGAGCCGGTCCAGGCTCGGGCAAGATCGCAACAATGGAGTCAGGATCCATCCACATGGCTCAGCCTCTCAGCGAGAAGCTGAGAGCCTGAGCCGGCCGCTCCTGCCCCTTCCACAGCCCAGCGCTCCAGTAAAGGCAGGGAGGCAGAGAAGAGAGCTGCTTACTGACAGTCACCAGCTCTTTGCTCACGGAGCTGTAAGAACTGAGCGATCGGCTGTGTTCGATCGCTCGGTTCTCAGAGACACCAGGGAACAGATGCAGCATCAGAGAATTGCTTCATCCACCTAGGTTAAAAAAGAATGAAAAAAAAAGAAAAGACCCATACATCTTTTTTTAAGCATGACTATGACCCTATTGGCAAAGTCAGGTACACAAAAACATTGAGGCATTCAATGCGGAAGAACTCAAGTGGCCTACATACAGCCTTGACCTCAATCCTAATAAACCTTATTGTGATGAATTGGAACACTGATTGCAAGTCAGCTTTTTTTGTCTAACATCGGTAACTGAACTCACAAATGCCCTTATTGGGTAAATGGACACATATTCCAACAGACACGCCCCTCACCTGTTTAAAACCTTCCCAGAAGGAATATCCAACACACTTGTATGTAATAGTCAGATGTACACATATCTTTGGCTATATAGAGTATAAGCTGCCCACACACATTTCAAATGTGTTGGCACCATCCACCCATGCTTACGCAATCGCTCACAAGAAGTCTTTAGAATACAATGTAGAGGGGAGAGGAGTTGAATAGGAAAGTGAAGCTGGTCAGGGCTCAAAAGCAGCAAGCTGGTCCAGCTCAGTGGACCTCCTACAGACATAAGACTGGCCAAATCATCTCATGGCTATGGGTTCACTAAGGCCTCGTACACATGATCGGAATTTCCGATGGAAAAAGTCAGATGGACTGTTTCCATCGGAAATTCGGACCGTGTGTATGCCCCATCGGAAATTCCGATGAATTCTATCGGAGATTACATAGAGAACATGTTTTGTTTTCCTCCGATGGAATTCCGTCGGAATTCCGATGTGAATTTGGTCGGACAAAGGTCCAATTGTGTGTACAGGGCATAAGCCTGCCTTTGTAACCCCAGTACAGAGGCGATTGCTGCTGTGGGTCACTAGAATTTGCACACTATCATTATTTTTCCACTGCTTTAATAAAATAAGCTTGTAATTAGTGTCAACTACTTTTGGCTTACATTTAAGGCTAAATAGAAAAACATTTGTTAAAACGAAGTACCTGCTGAGGCACCTTCACTTTGTACACTTGACTGTATCATACTTCTGCATGCTCCCTGCATGCTACCAGTATCTTCATCCTGAGTCGACTGACCACTGATTGAAACTGTTTGTAAGTTCCTTCTCTGCCAAATTTCCTCTGTCCCTTCTACTTCATTCTGTAATTCTGTTCCACCTTGATCTCCATCTTTATTTCGAGTGATGTTTACAATTGGAAGAGAACAAGGGTTGCATAGAGAAGCCTGTACTTCTAAACCACCAGAACTCTCAGATTCAAATTCACAGGCCCCACATCCTCTGTCTTTTTGGGAAAACCCAGCGATGTCTGTACTTTCTAAAGATGAACAACAGGCATTGTGTGTAAAACTGCTAGAAGTAGCATTACAATGAAAAAATGTACCGTTATTATTTTGACTTGTCCCTTCCTCTGCAATTCTACTGCTTTCACAAGAAGTCTGTGTATGTAATGAGCTGCTTGCACCCATTACAGACAATACCTGAGAAGATGTACCCATCATTGAATCAGTAGAATTTGTATCCACATTACTTTCCCTGTTTGGGATCCCCTCCTGTCTCTCACAAGTTACAGCTGAGGATGCCTGTGTTTCCATAGCAATACATAATGCAGCATCACCCTCCACCTCAACATTAACTGCCACGGTATTTCCATCCTCCTGATCAGCTGTTTCTCCAGCTGGCAGGTCTAAACTAACAGCCTGCGTGTTACTTCCACTGATATCAGAGGTTTGGGAATTCAGTTGTGCATTATCACAGTTGCCATTTTCCACTTGATTTGCTGCTGAACCCAAACAATTATCTGTTGTTTTATTAGTACCACAAAGTAAAACAAGGCCACCTTCGTCCAGTAGAGGGGAATTACATAGCAATTCCTGACGAAATTCGTGATCTTCTTCATCTGAATCAATGTGAAGCATGGCATTAAGTCTTGTGTCAGTGGGAAAACTGCTTCTTAGCTTTGGTGATGCGCCTAATGATCGATCGCAGGGAACAGATGTAGCAGCACCGCATTTGGCACTGTTGCTTTGTTCAAGGGAATCAAGGTAGTCATTGAGAGAATCCTGGCGACTACGGATGGGTGAAATCCTTGAAATAGCACCAGCTGCCTCTTCACAGTCTGTCTCGGCAGAAGTGCCACATCTTAATCCATCTAAAAAGGATTCTGCAAAAACTGGGCCATTGGAACACGTGGAATGCATATCTTGACCAGCCGGCATCTCTTCATCATCAGAAGGTGTACCAAGGTCTCCATTTAGGTTACTTGCTGCAAGCATCGTGCCCACTGCCTCTGGAGAAGCATCTGTATATGAATAAGGATAGATTTCATAAGTAATAATAAAAACAGTATATAAATTATGGTTAAATATATTTTTCTATGAAAAAAAATACAACAATATACAGTAAAACCTTGGTTTGCGAGCATAATTCGTTCCAGAAACATGCTTGTAATCCAAGGATTTTTTTTACAGGGTATAAAAGAGAAGAGAGGCACCTCTAATGCCGCGTACACACGGTCGTTTTTTTGTGATGAAATAAAACAACGTTTTAAAAAACGTCATTAAAAATGATCGTGTGTGGGCAAAACGTCGTTTTATGTCTTCTGAAAAACGACCAAAAAAAAATTCGAACATGCTTCATTTCGTTATGTAGTTTTTCAGAATGTCGTTTTTTGTGTCATAAAAAGTGATGGTGTGTGGGCAAAACGATGTTTAAAACTACGTTTTTTAAACCCGCGCATGCTCAGAAGCAAGTTATGAGACGGGAGCTTCAATGGAACAGAGTGCCGTCGAACGTGGTGTACGTAACTGCGCTTTGCAAGAGCATTTTCAGAAAACGATGGTGTGTAGGCAACGTCGTTTTTTTAAATAAAGTTTGAAAAACGTCGTTTTGTTTCGTGAGATAAAACAACGTTTTTGACATCACAAAAAGTGATTGTGTGTACGTGCCATAAGTGTAGCAATAAGTTGCTAAATGTTGTACCTTCATTAAACGTAACCATATTGCTACACTTAGAGGCTCCTCTCTTATTTGTTATACTCAGTTGTGACATGACGCTACTCTTGTATCAAGACATCGCTTGTATATCAAGGCAAAATGTATTAAAACATTTTACTGTATCCAGCATTTTTTAGTAGTTCACTTGTGATTAAATGCTAAGAGTAGCAATTGATCAATACACAGATGAAACAAATGATGCTCTATGGTGTGAGCTAAACAAGTAGCATGTGTTAAAGTGGTTGTAAGCCTCAGACATTAAATATGAACAAAGCACATCCCTCTATAGTGTGTACTTGTCTCAGTTAAGAGCACCAAGTGCCATTTCTGTCTTCTACCTCATTCCTCTGCCATCAGCATGAATCACTTCTGATAATTTTCCTGACACCAAGAATAAAAAGGGGAAGGGACCTCCAGCTAACTGACAGCCTCAGCTCTGTTCCTGTGTGAGCTCTACAGAGTGTAACTTTAGCTCTACGCCCCTCTTTTTTCTATATTTCAGACAAGCCTAAAAATTCAGTACTTTGAATGGATGCAGAGAAGAGAGGGCTGCAGATAGACAGGTACAATTTACAGTGCCTTGAAAAAGTATTCATACCCCTTGAAATTTCCCACATACAGTACAACCAAAAAGGTAAATGTATGTTATTGGGATTTTATGTGATAGACCAACACTTATGCCGCGTACACACGGTCGTTTTTTGTGATGAAAAAAAACGTTGTTTTTTAAAACGTCATTTAAATTGATTGTGTGTGGGCAAAACGTCGTTTTTTGTCTTAAAAAAAAACGACCCAAAAAAAATTCCAACATGCTTGAATTTTTGGTGTCGTTTTTCAAAACGTCGTTTTTTGTTTCACAAAAAGTCACCATGTGTAGCAAAAACGTCGTTTAAAACGACGTTTTTCAACCCACGCATGCCCAGAAGCTAGTTATGAAGCGAGCTTCAATGGAAAAGAGTGGTGAACGTAACCTCGCTTTTTGTGAAAAAACGATGGTGTGTATGCAACATCGTCTTTGAAAGTGACGTTTCAAAAAACGTCATTTTTTACTTCACAGAAAACGTCGTTTTTTTTCCATCACAAAAAATGATCGTGTGTACGCGGCAAAAGTGGCACATAATTGTGAAGTGGAAGGAAAATGATAAATGGTTTTCAATTTTTTTTTTTTTTTTACAAATAAATATCTGAATAGTGTGGCGGGCATTTGTATTCAGCCCATTTGAAGAATCACCTTTCACTGCAATTACAGCTACATGTCTTTTTGGAGATGGCTCTACCTGCTTTGCACATCTAGAGAGTGAAATGTTTGCCCATTCATCTTTGCAAAATAGCTTAAGCTCTATCAGATTCCATGGATGGAGAGCGTCTGTAAACAGCAATTTTCAAGACTTGCCACAGATTTTCGATTAGATTTCGATCTGAACCTTAACTGGGCCATTCTATAGCTGTTAGATTTTGGTCTTCAGATTTACCAAAACCATATAATATGAGGTCAAACCTTAAGCGTTTCAATTTGTATGCAATCAGGCAGGCCCTTGCACTACATGGTTTTGGTAAATCTGAAGACAAAAATCTCCAGAAGATTCTAAGATTGCCCTGTATTTGGCTCCATCCATCTTCCCACCAACTCTGACCAGCTTCCCTGTCCCTATCCCACTGTCCCTATGCCCACAACATGATGCTGCCACCACTATGTTTCACGGTGGGGATGGTGTGTTTAGGGTGATGTGCAGTGTTAGTTTTCCACCACACAGAGCATTTTGCTTTTAGGCCAAAAAGTTCAATTTTGGTCTCATCTGACCAGAGCGCCTTCTTCCACGTGTTTGCTGTGTCCCCCATATTGCTTTTTGCAAACTAAAAACAAAACTTGTTATGGCTTTCTTTCAACAATCTTCTTTTCACTTTTCAATTGAGGCCAAATTTGTGCACAACTAATAGTCGTCCTGTGGACAGATTCTCCCACCTGAGCTGTGGATTTCTGCAGCTCCTCCACTCCTCCAGAGTTATCATGGGCCTCTTGGCTGCTTCTCTGATTGATGCTCTCATTGCCCAGCCTGTCAGTTTAGGTTGGCGGCCATGTCTTGCTAGGTCTGCAATTGTACCATACTCTTTTCATTTTCAGATGATGGATTGAGCAGTGCTCTGTGAAGTGTTCAAAGCTTGGGATATTTTTTATAACCTAACCCTGCTTAAAAACTTCCCCACAACTTTATCCCTTATCCCTGACCCTGCCTGGTGTGTTCCTTGGCCTTCATGATGCTGTTTGTTCACTAAGGTTCTCTAACAAACTTCTGAGGGCTTCACAGAATAGCTGTATTTATATTGAGATTAAATTACACACAGGTGGACCCTATTTACTAATTAGGTGACTTCTGAAGACAATTGGTTACATTTTAGTTGGGGGTATCAGAGTAAAGGGGGCTGAATACAAATGCACACCACAATTTTCAAATATTTGCAAAAAAAATTGGAAAACCATTTATAATTTTCCTTCCACTTCACAATAATGTGCCACTTTGTGTTGATCACATAAAATCCATTTACATTTTTGACAAAATTTGGAAAATTTCAAGGGGTATGAATACTTTTTCAAGGCACTGTATGTAGGAAGATTTATTTCAACTATGTGTATCACCTGAGGTCAGTCACTTCACTGGGTATATGTAGGGATTTACAACCATTTTAATGATTAATTAATGATGGCACAATACTCCAAATGTGAGTGATTCGTTGTTATGCCTCCTACACATTTTTTCTCGGAAAGTCTGGCCATGTGTAGCCTCCATTGGACTTCCGACGGACCTAAGATAGAGAACCTGTTCTCTTTCTTTCCGTCGGACTTCTGACTCATGAGGGACTTTTGCACGGTCAAAAGTCTGACCGTGTATACGAGGCATTATAGTACTTGTGTAGCCATGTTGTGAGTAAAATGTCACACTTCGATTAACGCAACTGTGTCACTAAGAAACCCATCTTAAAAAAAGCAGAACTTCCCAAAAGAAGATTATTCATCCTAACACTTACAGTTGAAGGTCAACTCACTTCACACTCTTCTACAGCTACAATACCCAATGCTATTCAGAAATCCCAGGTGACTAGGATAGCACATCCCCCTGCTGTGCACTTTGGCTCCTCCTGCAAGCTCCCTTTGTCACTATAGGACAACAAAGTGACACATCGTTTGATGGGAAGAACCACAGTGCATAGTGGAGGATCAAGCATCCAACAATTTTAGGAAATGTCAAATTCCAGCAGCAACCATAGCACTGCAAGAGAATGAAGATGGAAATCAATGCTAGGTGCGGTTCCTTTCATTCTAAATCATAATTCGGACAACATATTTGTTATTCAGATGTATCCTAATTCCGAAAAAACAATAGTAACAAATAGTAACAAATTTAAACTAATCCAAATTAACAAAACGTTAAGTAGAAATTAATAGAATAGAAAATAAAGGAATGTAATAGAAAAACAAAATAGATTAGAATAGAGTAAAGCAGAATGGAATAGGATAGAAAATAATAGAATAAAATAGGATAGAAAATAAAGGAATAGAATAAAAAAAGAATAGAATGTAAAATAAAATAAATGAATTGAAAAAAAAAAAGGATAGAAGAAAATAGAAAGAATATAACTGTTAATCCGAATTAGAATTTAACAATTTTGAATAGAACAGAACCAGCTATTCTTCACAATCGATTGGTATAGATTTGATATTTTCTATTCAAATTTAATTCAAATTCGATTCAAATTTGTTTTAAATCCTTTTAATCCACTGGAAAAATTGAAAATGAATGAAACAAAATGAAACAAAAATAAATTATTAATTTAATGAATCAATCACAAACTAATCATTTTTCGTTCAGCATGTCTAAGTATGAGTAAGATTCTTTCATAGGGTGCTTTCAGTTTGAGTTTCCTAGTGACAGGGTCACTTTAATCACTTGAAATTTTTATAGCCTGAGCTATTAAAGTATGTCCATGTCCTATAGGTGTAAATTTACTAAGCCATGTGAGTACCGGTAATTTTTATCTGTTTTCATTGTTTTATTTAAAACTAACATTCCAAAAAGATTGCATAATTATCCATCATAATTCCTTTGCATGCTATTACTATTTGACTATTTAGGTGTTTCATTTACAGAAATTAACATTCTCAAGAAAAGTGATTCTTTCTTCTGAATAGCAAACACTAAATGGCTTAATATTTCCCCCAGAGAAAGGTGGAAATTTCTTCAACTGTATTTTACAAACACATAAAATAGAAATCAGTAATATAGAAAAATTAGCAAACCATGCAGTGGTAAATATAACACTTTCGTCTGAGCCCATATTACACTAGGCTAATGCCTTCTGTACATTAAATCTGACATTATGATTATCTTTTTGGTCACCTGATGTCCTTACCATCATGAGTTGATGACATAATTTCAACTTTGAACTGTAGATATCCGCTGACATGATCGGTTGGGAGTCTTCTACCAAGATTATAGCTGAGTATTTGATCACTGAAAGCAGACTGAATGTTATTATTGCATGAAGACCCTACTATGTTTAAAAAATCACAATGTAGTTGATTGTGTATTTTAGAGCTGAGATGAAATACATATATGTAAAGGGCTGGACTGGGACTTCATCCAGACTGACCCACATTCATTTGGAAACATGTACAAAAACAGTACGCAATTGCGGAAAAGAACATAAGTAAAAACATTTCACTGTAAGTATAAACGGCTTTTTTTTTAACTCTTTATTTCGAGAAAAAGCTGCATTCCAACATTACAGACGCCTTCAGAATGACATGTAAGTTGTATAAAAGGTATTGGGCATAGAACAGAACATTTATCTTTCTTCCAAGTTTTATAACATTTAGTTTTCTGTATGAAAATGTGTTAACTGAAAATATATATTCTAACTTCGTTCTCAATCACCTCTTTTATTATTTTACTTATTCTCCTCTGTATTTTTCCCCCCTTCCTTCTCACATTACTGCGTTAAGTTGGAGGGCTAATGTCATGCAGGAACATTGCTACAGCCTCATTGGCTGGAATTTCAGAAGCAGGCATTGCTGTAAAACCATTGGTTGCTTTTCAGCAATGCAGCGGTGCTGAGGCTCAGCCGGGTTGCACACTATGAAGTGAGGTGATGGGCAATGCGGATGACAGATCTCTCTCATACCAGCTTGCCGGACAACCACCACCACCCCCTTCACCGGCCATTAGCTGGTCTACTTTATTTCTCTTATAGGCAGTACAGAGGTGCTCAGGGATAGGATAGGCACGGACCAATGCTGTGGCAATTTCCAAAGGACACCAAGGTACATTTCTAGGGTTGTCCCGATACCGATACCAGTATCGGTATCGGGACCGATACCGAGTATTTGCGGGAGTACTTGTACTCCCACAAATACCCCAATACCTAAATAGAATACTTCCCCCCCTGCCGCCGCCGCCGCCGCATATGCAAACCGTCCCCGCCGCCTATACAACGCCGCTGCCGCCGTGAACATTGTAGGCACCTTTACTTTCAATAGCTGTTTTCCCTGCAGCGTGCCATGTAAAGGACACTCCCTCTTGCTCGGGATCTGTCCAATCCCGAGCAAGAGGGAGTGTCCTTTACATGGCGCGCTGCAGGGAAAACAGCTATTGAAAGTAAAGGAGCCTACAATGTTCGCGGCGGCTTTGTATAGGTGACGGGGGCATCATCATCAGGTACGGGGGATATGGCTGCAATATGGGGGGGAACATGGCTGCGTACATGGGGGACATGACTGCAATATGGGGGGGACATGACTGCAATATGGGGGGGACATGGCTGTATATGGGGGACATGGCTGCATCTATGGGGGGGACATGGCTGCAATATGGGGTCATGGCTGTATATGGGGGACATGGCTGCAATATGTGGGGGGCATGGCTGTATGTGGGGGGCATGGCTGCAATATGTGGGGGGCATGGCTGCAATATGGGAGGGACATGGCTGCATATATGGGGGACATGGCTGCAATATGTGGGGGGACATGGCTGCATATATGTGGGGGACATGGCTGCAATATGTGGGGTGACATGGCTGCATTATGTGGGGTGACATAGCTGCATTATGTGGGGTGACATGGCTGCATTATGTGGGGTGACATGGCTGCATTATGTGGGGGGACATGGCTGCAATATGTGGGGGGACATGGCTGCATTTGGGGACACATTTGAAAAAGTATCGGTATTCGGTATCGGCGACTACTTGAAAAAAAGTATCGGTACTTGTACTCGGTCCTAAAAAAGTGGTATCGGGACAACCCTACCGCAAACGTCAGATCGAGAACAATAATTCTAGCACTAAACCCCCTGTGTAAATCTAAAGTGGTAACCTGGAAAGGCTTTTAAAGCTTTGCCTGTGGATAATATAATTTACATCGTTTGTCGCTGTTCCACAGGCGTGCACAATTCAAAAATGTTGACTGCTAGCCAGGGATCCTAATCCAGGAATCAGCTTCCCTGCACAGATTGAAACAGGAAAGCCTTACTTTAGAGTCCACTGAAGGTTATCAATTTTCTGGTACAATTTTTTTATTGAAATATAAAAAAAAAAGGGGAAACATAAATTCCCATGCAGGGGATATGGACATAAAACATAAAGAAGTACACATAAAAGTACACGATAAAATATATATTATAAGTAGGGTTGTCCCGATACCACTTTTTTAGGACCGAGTACAAGTACCGATACTTTTTTTCAAGTAGTCGCCGATACCGAATACCAATACTTTTTTTAAACGTGTCCCCAAATGCAGCCATGTCCCCCACATATTGCAGCCATGTCATGTCCCCCACATATTGCAGCCATGTCATGTCCCCCACATATTGCAGCCATGTCCCCCCCACATATTGCAGCCATGTCCCCCCCACATATTGCAGCCATGTCATGTTCCCCACATATTGCAGCCATGTCATGTCCCCCACATATTGCAGCCATGTCATGTCCCCCACATATTGCAGCCATGTCATGTCCCCCACATATTGCAGCCATGTCATGTCCCCCACATATTGCAGCCATGTCATGTCCCCCACATATTGCAGCCATGTCATGTTCCCCACATATTGCAGTCATGTCATGTTCCCCACATATTGCAGCCATGTCATGTTCCCCAAATATTGCAGCCATGTCCCCCCACATATTGCAGCCATGTCCCCCCCACATATTGCAGCCATGTCCCCCCCACATATTGCAGCCATGTCATGTTCCCCACATATTGCAGCCATGTCATGTCCCCCACATATTGCAGCCATGTCATGTCCCCCACATATTGCAGCCATGTCATGTCCCCCACATATTGCAGCCATGTCATGTCCCCCACATATTGCAGCCATGTCATGTCCCCCACATATTGCAGCCATGTCATGTTCCCCACATATTGCAGTCATGTCATGTTCCCCACATATTGCAGCCATGTCATGTTCCCCAAATATTGCAGCCATGTCATGTCCCCCACATATTGCAGCCATGTCATGTCCCCCACATATTGCAGCCATGTCATGTTCCCCACATATTGCAGCCATGTCATGTCCCCCAAATATTGCAGCCATGTCATGTCCCCCACATATTGAAGCCATGTCATGTCCCCACATATTGCAGCCATGTCATGTCCCCCATACCTCCGGCTCCTCTGATTATACCGCCGTCGCTGCTGCCGGGTTAATCCCCGTGCAACACAGCGAGCATTACAAGTTTTCGTTGGTAAACTTGTAATACCCGCGGCGCCATGTATAGACACGCGATTGGACGGATCCGTCCAATCGCGAGCAAGGGGGGAGTGTCTATGCATGTATCCGTGTATAGACACTCCCCCCTTGCTCGCGATTGGACGGATCCGTCCAATCGCGTGTCTATACATGGTGCCGCGGGTATTACAAGTTTACCAACGAAAACTTGTAAATGCCCGCTGTGTTGCACGGAGATAAGCGGCGGTCGGCGAAGGGCGGCGAGGGGGGGGGAAGTATTCTATTTCGGTATCGAAGGTATTTGCGGGAGTACAAGTACTCCCGCAAATACTCGGAATCGGTCCCGATACCGATACTGGTATCAGTATCGGGACAACCCTAATTATAAGTATCGGTACCGGGACCGATACCGAGTATTTGCGGGAGTACTTGTACTCCCGCAAATACCCTCAATACCGAAATAGAATACTTCCCCTGCATTTGTGGGGGACATGGCTGCATATGTGGGGGACATTTAAAAAAAAAGTAACGGTATTCGGTATCGGCGACTACTTGAAAAAAAGTATCGGTACTTGTACTCGGTCCTAAAAAAGTGGTATCGGGACAACCCTATACATTTCAATTTAAAACCATCAAAAAACACTCTGTCTACTGTCTGGCATAATTCTACAAGTACAAATAAGTTTAAAATAACATTTATATAAATTTGCACCCTCACCAGTGCCCATCAAATGCAGCCGCATCAGTGCCCTTCCAATGCAGCCTACCAGTGCCCATTAAGCGCAGCCTTATCAGTCCCCACCAAATGCAGCTTATCTGTGTCCATCAATTGTAGCCTCACTGTGCCAATCAAACCTCACTGTACCCATCAAATGCAGCCTCAATTTGTCCATCAATGCTGAGCCCCTCAGTCTCTGTGTCCATCAATGCTGAGCCCCTCAGTCTCTGTGCCCATCAATGCAGCTCCTCAGTCTGTGCCCATCAATCCTGAGCCCCTCAGTCTGTGCCCATCAATGCTGACTCTGTGCTTATCAATGCTGACTCTGAGCCCTTCAGTCTGTGCCCATCAATCTTGAGCCCCTTAGTCTGTGCCTATCAATGCTGACTCTGTGCCTATCAATGCTGACTCTGAGCCCCTCAGTCTGTGCCCATCAATGCTGACTCTGAGCCCCTCAGTCTGTGCCCATCAATCTTGAGCACCTTAGTCTGTGCCCATCAATGCTGACTCTGTGCCTATCAATGCTGACTCTGTGCCCATCAATCCTAAACCCATCAGTCCATGCCCATCAATTCTGACTCTGAGCCCCTCAGTCTTTGCCCAATGCAGACTCACCAGTGCCTGGTTCACACAGTGGGTATCTCCCGCTGTATCACGGAGCTTGCGTCTGAATTCTTCAGCGGTGCTGTAACAGGGTCCCGCCTCCTACACCGACTCCTCTTGTGATAGATGGGACTTCCATATATCACAGGAGAAGCTGGTGTAGGAGGCGGGACTCTTTTACAGTGCCCCCAAAGAATTCAAATGCAAATTTGAGTTTTTTAGTGAAACAAGGATTGGTGATAAAGCATCAGTGGACAGGTGACACCTCTTACAGACAAGAGGTAGATTTCCTCTCACTTCCTGTTGTCTCCTTCCGTTTGCAAGTAGGAGTCGTTTGTAAGTTGGATATTTAAAAAGTAGGGGCCTGACGTATATACGCTGCAGAAATTTGAGCCCTAGGTGTTGCCACAACACTGTAAGCCCCCACAGTTAGTCTTGGCGGGCGCTGGAACGCCCTGCTGTGCACAATTATATCAGAAATTGTAATTACATGCCATTGTTGAACAGTGGTAGAAAAATTGGGCCTTTGGTGCTGGTGCCACAACACTGTAAGTCCTCACAGTTACTCTTGGTGGGCGCTGGAACGCCCTGCTGTAAACTATTATATCAAGAATTGTAATTACATGCCATTGTTGAACAGTGGTAGAAAAATTGGCCTTTGGTGCTGGTGCCACAACACTGTAAGGCCTCGTACACACGATCAAATCTGTCTGCTGGAAACGGTCTGCTAGACCGTTTCAGCAGACAGATTCGATCGTGCGTATGGGCGAGCCGACGGATTTGGCCACCCGACAGATTTCAAAGCATGCTTTGAAATCTATCGGGTGGGAACCCGTCCGCCCGACATGTCTGCTGGTTAGTACACTTACCAGCAGACATGTCGTCTCGCACCGGCGCCGAATGATTTCGGCGCATGCGCAGAAGTGTTTTACTTCCTGGTGCGGTGAGGTGGCGGCGTCAATGTCACCGCCACATCACAGTTACTGTTGGTGGGCGCAGGAATGGACCCTGCTGTGAAATAATAGATCAAAAATTGTATTTACTAGCCCCTGTTGAACAGGGGCGGAAAAATTGGGCCTTAGGCACTGGTGCTGGTGCCACAACACTGCAACCCCTCACAGATACTCTGGTTGGAGCGCAGGAATGAGCTTGCTGCAAACTATTGCGTCAAAAATTTTAATTACACTCCCCTGTTAAACAGGGGCAGAAAAATTGGGCCTTAGCCACTGGTTTGCGGTGCCCAGAACCAAAAATGTTCTTACAAGCTATTAGCATGATCATTGAGGAGGAAAAGGATAGTCACTCAGCATAACAGGATAGTCACTCAGCATCAGCATAGGCAGTCTTAAAGGGATCTGACATTTCAAAAAAAATATATTCAGGTGCTTGGTAGCTGGTGGTGATCCAAGCCTGATTTATTTTTATGAAGGTCAGTCGATTGACCGAGTCGGTGGAGAGGCGCACCCTGTGATTGGTTACAAAGCCTCTAGCAGCACTGAATGTGCGTTCTGAAAGAACGCTGGATGCAGGACAGGCCAGTACCTCAATTGCATACTGTGCAAGCTCTGGCCAGTGATCCATCCTCAAGACCCAGTAAGCCAGAGGATTTTCGGTGGGAAAGGTGTCCAAGTCTGAACTTGCCCCTAGGTATTCTCGCACCATGTAAAACAGATGCTGGCGATGGTTGCTGGAACCGGTCATACCTTGGGGCTGCAGACTAAAAAATTGTCTGAACGCATCGGTCAGACGGCCACCTTCTCCACCGCTCTTTCTGTGACTGACCGAAGCCTCAGCAACACATTGTCCAGAACCAGGATTTTGTAACCTCCCAGTCTCTGGGAACGTGTTTCACAGACCTTTCTGCAAGGCCTCCCGAAGAAGTTACATCTTCTGCTCCCTCTGCGCCGGCAAGATAAGGTCCGCAACCTTACCCTTGTAACGTGGATCAATGAGGGTTGCCAGCCAGTAATGATCCCTCTCCTTGATAGCACAAATACGAGGATCCTTACCACAGGCTTTGCAGGATCAGGGAGACCATACAGCGTAGGTTTGCTGAGGCATTCAGTGCAGAGTCCTCTGGGTTCACTGAGGACGACAGGATCCATGACCACCTTGTCCCAGCTAAGTTCAAGTCCATGGGTTTCTTGAGACTGTAACTGATCCCTTGAAGACTGCGGCTGATGCTGAGTGCTAGGCTCCACCTCGATTCTGACACAATCCTCCTCCTCTTCCTGTGTGATAGGTGGGCAAGCAGGAACACTGTCTGGATAAAGGGGGGCTTGCGAGGTAAGGAAGTCCTCCTCTTTCTCCCTCTGTTCTGCCTCAAGGGCCCTGTCCATTATTCAACGCAGCGTGTGCTCTAATAGGTGGATACGAGGGACAGTGTCACTGATGCATGCACTGTCACTGCTCACCATCCTAGTGGCCTCCTCAAATGGTGACAGGACAGTGCATGCATCCCTGATCATGGCCCTGTAAGCCCGGGTACCTGCCCAAGAACCTCTGCACCACCAAGTTAAGGACATGAGCAAAACAGGGCACATGGGTCAGTTGTCCCTGTCGCAGGGCGGAGAAGAGGTTGGTGCCATTATCGCAAACCACCATTCTTAGCTTAAACTGGTGTGGCGTCAACCACCTCTGAGCCTGCCCCTGCAGAGCTGACAGAACCTCTGCCCCAGTGTGGCTCCTGTCCCCCAAGCACACCAGCTCAAGCACCGCATGGCATCTCTTTGCCTGTGTAGCCCCTTGAACGCCTACGGAGCACTGCTGGTTCCGAGGACACATCAGCACAGGAAGAAGAGGAGGGGGTAGAGGAGAGAGGTGTGTCACAACCAGTAGTAGCATTTTGGAGGCGTGGTGGCAGAACAACCTCCAACACTACTGTACCCTGTCCTGCATCCTTCCCAGCTGCCAGCAGAGTCACCCAATGCGCTGTGAAAGATAGGTAATGTCCCTGTCCATGCCTGCTGGACCATGAGTCAGTGGTAATATGCACCTTACCACTGACCGCCTTGTCCAGCTAGGCATGGACATTGCCTTCCACATGCCGGTAGAGAGCCGGATTCACCTTCCGTTAGAAAAAGTGGTGTTTTGAAACTTGCCACTGATGTACCGCACATTCCACAAACTCACAGAAGGGGGCAGAATCTACCAACTGAAAAGGCAGCAGTTGAAATGCTAGCAATTTAGCTAACCTAGCATTCAACCGCTGGGCATGTGGATGGCTGGAAGAGAACTTCTTTCGGCGCTGCAGCAGCTGGGGCAGGGAAATTTGCCTGGTACAATTTGACGTCGGTGTACCGATAGTAGATTTCCCGCAAGTACTTGGCTGTGACACACCTAATTCTACGCCTTCAATCGTATCAGTGCAGGATTCAGATAGGACTGAGGGTATACTGGGGTTGGAGATCCCAGCTGATGGAGCAAGGAGAGGTCCGCTTTGTTCTTTGGTGTGGGTCTTGCCAAGGTACGCTTGCCAACGAACTGCATGGCAGGTCGACATATGTCTGGTCAAGCATGTGGTGCCCAAGTGGGTGATGTTTGGCCACGCAAGATACACTTGCGACATATGTTGGAAATAGCAGAGTTGCGATCTGAGGCACTTATCTCAAAAAAGGCCCACACCAAAGACCTTTTTGGAATGAGAGACAGCAGTGCCCTGCACATGTGGAGCTCTGCGTTGTGATGCAGTCGGTGTGCTGCCCTTAAGCTGGCCCCTGGAGGGCATCCTGCCTCATTGGAGATGTGCCTCCTCCTCCTCCTCCTCTCTCCTATCAGGCACCCACATGGAATCAGTGACGTCATCATCCCCTCCCTCCTCATCACTGTAGAAAACCTGCCAGTATGCTGCAGCTGGGGGAACATGACTGCCAGATTGCTGTCCTCCTTGGGCACCCCCTATCTCTGGGCTCACGTTACTGCCTTCCTCTAGCTGTGTACCATCATCGGAGCCTTCTGCATCCTCCTGCAGCATGTACCCAACACTGTGGTCAAACAGTTTAGGGGACTCCTCAGGAGGACATGGTGGGGCTAGGAAGGAATTGTTATCAGAATTTATGTGTGCGTCATTTAACAATATTACCATGAATTTTACATATATCCATGTATAATTTTTTTTCTCTAAAATAAAACACCTCAATTATTTTATATGGTTTACCAGTGTGCCTTTAAAGTCCACTCCTTTAGTTTCTAGTTTTCATATATCAATTAGCCAAGTTGGACCTTCAGATCTTTCTCAGATATACTGCACCATAATGGAGATGATTTAATTTGCATATTGTTACAGTGAATCAGAGAATGGAAATGTTTTGGAATAATTCAGATCTGCAAACAATAGTAGATGTATAACTGCAAACAAGATCAGCAACACAGAAAACCACATAATTACCCAATTGCATGTCTTTCCAAGAGTCTTTGGACAGGAATAGTTAATTTCCCAAGAAATCTCTTGATGATAGGACGACTTTTGGCAAATTTATCTTTTATTTCAATTTCCAAAACATCAGTTAAAAGTGCAACAAATGAATATTTCTGAAAGAAAAAAAATCAACCAGAAAATAATTTTGATAGTATTTAAAGAAGTATTAAACCCAAAAGCAAACATTTATAAACATGTATTATATTGCAGCTTATCAATTCTTAGATGTGATGGCTGCATTTGTTTAATTTCTTATATTTTCATCTGGTAAACCAGCAGCAACTCTGTTTTTCAAAAGCACAAGCTTCACAGCAAAATGTATCAGATTATATTGATGAAACAAACTACTTAACACTGGTGTTTAAAATAATCATCTTTTAGTTATTCATGCAAAAACTTTATCCCAAAATAAAAAAAAAACTGTTTGCTATAACTGATTATAAAGTGTGAGCTAGAGTTTGTCTTCAGTTTGTTGTGCTCGCTCAGTTCTCAATTTAGGAGCGGTGGGGGACAGATGTAGAATCAGATTGAGGCTGCATCCACCTAGGTGAGTATACAGTTTTTTATTTTTTTTGAACCTCCATGCATATGTATCATATTTATGTATTTAAATAAACATGTATTGAGAACAAGTTTCTACTTTTTTGCATTTTGCTGCTGGTTTGATTAATTGCACTTTATGTTGTCTTTATTGTATAATATCGGAATTTGCACTTGATTTGGAAATATTGCACTCTCAAATAAAGAATGCTGCACTTTCATTTCTAATCTATTAAAAAAAAGGTTTTAACAGGTTAAACACAGAAAACATGAAATTACCATGCATCATTGACTGTACACAAAGTCTAGTGAGTGTTTCAGAAAAGGGTGAAATACAAAAACTTTAACATTCCCTGAGATCTACTTAGACGAGAATCGTCAAGGCATTGGTTGACCCATATGGGAGGCCAATAACGCTGTGCAAACATTAACTTTTATCAGTTAAAGTATAACTAAAGGCAAAAAGTTTTTTTTTTAAATTTTGGACAGAGTGGAGAGGGTTTAGAACATCTTTTTTTATTGCTGTCTGTGCCTCCGTTAACCACTTCCCTACGACTATATACGGCCGCAGGTTGGTTCTAATTCTCTGGGTCGCTGTGTTATCACGGCGACCCCTTTCGTCGTTCCCAGCGCGCGCTCCAGAGAGCGCAGCGGGGAACTTCTGTACTGGCCGTGTCCCTTGGACACAGCCAATCACAGATCGCTGCGAACGGCCAATCAGAGTGGCCGTTTGCGATTCGATCTGTGCGGCGAATGAGAGATGATCTCATATGTAAACATATGAGATCATTTCTCATTGCCGGCTCTCACAATGACAGCGTCCTGTCAGGGAGAGAAGAGACCGATCTGTGTCTCTTGTACATAGGGACACAGATCGGTCACCCCCCCTCCCCCCACAGTTAGAACACTATACAGGATACACATTTAACCCCTTCCTCACCCCCTAGTGTTAACCCCTTCCCTGCCAGTCACATTTATGCAGTAATTAGTGCATATTTATAGCACTGATTGCAGTATAAATGTGAATGGTGCCAAAAATGTGTCAAAAGTGTCCAATGTGTCCGCCATGATGTCGCAGTCGCAATAAAAATCGCAGATCGCCGCCATTACTAGTAAAAAAAAATAATAATAATAATTCTGTCCCTTATTTTGTAGGCGCTATAACTTTTTTTCGCTTATTGCGATTTTTTTTTTTTTTTTACCAAAAATATGTAGAAGAATACGTATTGGCCTAGACTGAATTTTTTTTTTTTAAATTGGGCTATTTTTTATAGCAACAAGTAAAAAATATTGTATTTTTGTTCAAAATTGTCGTCCTTTTTTGTTTATAGCGCAAAAAATAAAAACCGCAGAGGTGACCAAATACCACCAAAAGAAAGCTCTATTTGTGGGGGAAAAAAGGACGCCAATTTTGTTTGGGAGCCATATCGCACGACCGCGCAATTGTCAGTTAAAGCGACGCAGTGCCGCAAGCTGAAATTTCACCTGGTCAGGAAGGGGGTATACATGCCCAGTAAGGAAGTGGTTAAGGAGATTCACCCTCTAATATTCTCCCGTTTACCATTATTAAAGAAAATTACAAATTTTGGGTTGTCCCCGGAATAGTAATAGAGGGGAAATCTTCCAATGAGGGTACTAGTTCTTGTGACCTGGGCATCCCCAAAGAATTCTCTTAATTTGCAGGGATTTCCTCCTACTTCCTGTTTTGGCTATGGGTCAGGAATTGAAGGGAAATCTTCACGATAGGACACAGATGGCCAAAAAATCACAACCCTCCTTTAATCTATCCAAAATGAAAAAAAAAAAAAAAATGTTTTGCCTATAGTAATATGCCTACTTTAAATGCTGCACTTATTCAGAGATATTAATTGTTGAATATATACAACATTATAGTGCTAACTTTGAGTTTTATTATTCTCCTAGGCAGTACAGGTTCAAAAAATATAAACACTTGGTAAAGAGAAAAGTATATGCATAGGAGTGGGATGAATTTAAATTACAATTTAACAAGTGTATGTACATGTATTCCCATGCAGAAAATAGTTTTATGATTCCAGTATCTTCCATTATTTGTTTATACTATTTGTTGTTTGTGGTTGGTTGTGCACTGTGTATTTTCACTTACTTGTCACCTATCTTAAATAAACACCTTTTTCTTTCACTTACATGTGTTTGTCTCAGTCCACACAGTCTGGTCTACTAACTCCTTGACAGTTTGAATACTGGAGCTATTCAAGCACATGAGTCTCCATCTCATCCGGTCTATTATTAAGGGCTATTTTGGGGTGGTAGCACAATTCTAGGAGATGTACGCACATGAGTTAGGTTAAGTAGCCAGTCCCACTCAAAAAATTTTTTCTCTGTCTCCAACCAAGGTCACTTATATCAAGATGTAAAAAATTGCATTCTTGCCTGGTAAACAACTAAGGGGATTATTGTAGAAAGTTTTAAGACTGGCTTGTTTTCCTTATATGGTGCTTATAGTTCTAATAAAAAGGACCAGAAATCCTGAATCTCACAAGAACAGAGAGCATACAAGCTTATGTAAGCTTTATGTTTTTAAGGAAGAAACAAGAGGGGCCAGATTCTCGTAGATCTGCCCTTTTTTTGCGTATCCCCTTTATGCAACGCCTCCGCACTATTTACGGGCAAGTGCTGTATTTTCAAAGCACTTGCTCCGTAATTTGCGGCGGCGTAGCGTAAAGGGGACGGCGTAAGGCCACGTAATTCAAATAGGGAAGGAGGGGGGCATGCTGTATTTAAATTAGGCGCGCCCCCGTGCCGAACGAACTGCGCATACGCCGGCCCGAAACGTAGCCCACTACGCATGCTCCATAGTACACCGCAAATACATTGATTTCGACAGCAACGTAATTAACGTACAGGCCGTCATATCTCTTTTGAGAACACCGTCATATCTCTTTTGAGAATCTGGCCCGAGGAGTTTATGTTTAAGGTTGTCTGTGTGTATAACATTTTGTGAATACCTCAGAGGTTTCTAAAAGAGGAAATACACTTCACTTGGACAGATGTTCTAAATATTTGTGTTTGCAAGCACAGCCGCATACACACGATCGGTCAAAACCGATGAAAACGGAATGAAGGTCCGTTTCATCGGTCCAAACCCATCGTGTGTGGGCCCCATCGGTCAGTTATCCTTCGGTCAAAAAAAAGAGAACTTGCTTTAAAATTTAACCGATGGACGCCTAACCAATAGGTCAAAACCAATCGTTAGTATGCAAAAGCATCGGTTAAAAAGCTGCGCATGCTCAGAATCAAGTAGACGCATGCTTGGAAGCATTGAACTACGTTTTTTTCAGCATGTCGTTGTGTTTTACGTCACCGCGTTCTGACACGATCGGTTAATTAACCGATGGTGTGTAGGCACATGAGACCATCAGTCAGATTCATCGGTTAACCGATGAAAACGGTAATTCGGACTGTTTTCATCTGATGGACTGATCATGTGTTCGCGGCCTAAGGATTTCAAGGTTGAGGCTGAGGAATCAGAATTTTTTAGAATTCAAGGAATTATCACATGGTTTTAGGATGGCAGCAGTTAGATCATCTGTAAATTCATACAAATTTCCATAATCATTTGAGACAAAATTACAAACATTTCAGCCATAGTTCTGCAATCTGTCAGAATGTTTACAGCAGTTTAAAAACCATTGGCATGTGCACTGAATTTTAGCAAATGATTTATTTAAAATCTGAAAACTCCTGTTTTTAGATCTGATTTTTTAGTTATCTATAATTTTATTACACATGTCTTAAACAATATTTTTATGTATTTAATAAAATGTTGTTATTTTTATAAATCCCTGTGTAAGATAATATTCCAAAAGAAGGTTTCAGCATCTAAAAGTCCCATTACTCGATTTCTTTTTGTTCTATTTAAACCGGGATGTGGTACTGTATTTCGGCTGATATACGCTATTATAACCAGGGTGGTAAACGGCTATTTTCTTGTATCTCAGCTGACCACCTTTTGGAACATATATTTGTGCAATATATAGATCTAATATAATTTGTAAATTCTGTTTTCTATTACATGCCACTATATCACCTTTTGGGAATGGACAATTTTTGTGAACAAGAGTGGGAGGGATTTATTTCTAGGATCTGATCAGGAGCGATTAGATGACAAACAAGATTTTAATGTATTCTTTCTAAGACTGAAAAAGCATTTGTCTTCTATATGGAATGCAAATGCGTTCCATTTGGTTTGAGAATGTCAGGGCTGGGCTCAGCCCTTCCTCATCTGAGCTGGCCGCTCAGCTGTTGGCTAATTGCCAGCTCCTTTCTCTCCATGATGATCTGCTCATCAGTCCTGCCTATTCAAAGCCTTCCAGCTCACTTAATCTCTGCCTTCACCTTTGTCAACATCACAGACATTCTCCTGCGTTCCTGTTGTGGACTTGCTCGGCTGGTGTTCCTTCTGGCTCTTGATCCTGCTTGTTGTACTACTACGTTTATCTCTGGCTCTCTAACATTGGCTTGGCCGACTACACAATCCGGTTCCTGAACTCTGGCTATGTTTCCACTACGCTTACTCGGTTTACCTTTTTATTATTATTATTATTATTATTAAACAAGTGTGATTTAACTGTACTTCTGTCTCGGTCCGATTCATGGTTTCTGACAGTAGGTGAAGGCCATGAATTCAGAAGATGCAGCCAATCTACGTGTTGGTAATATTTTTTCCAGATTGGATGACCACACATATGTCTGTCGAGTGCTTCAGAAACTAAGAGAGAACAGTCTATTGTAAACTGGAGAAGTGTGAAATCCATCGTGAACAGGTCAAATTCCTGGGTTATGTAATTTCCACGGCTGGGTTTTTGATGGACCCAGAGAAACTTTCTGCTGTCCTACAGTGGCCTCGACCCCTGGGTTTACGTCCTCTGCAGCGTTTTCTTGGCTTTGCCAACTATTATCGGAAGTTTATTCGTAACTTCTCATCTATGGTCAAGCCCCTGACTGATATGACCAGAAAGGACGGTAACCCACAGTGTTGGTCTCCAGAGTCCATTAAGGCTTTTGAGAGTCTTAATGCTGCCTTTTTTTCTGCTCCTGTGTTGGCACAGCCTGATCCTATGTTGCCTTTTAACCTTAAGGTTGATGCTTCTGAGACTGGAGTTGGCGCCCTTCTGTCTCAACATCCTAGCTCCGACAGTACTATGCATCTGTATGGGTACTTTTCCAAGAAATTGTCACCTGCAGAGTGCAATTATGAGATTGGTGACAGAGAGCTGTCGGCGATCATTTTAGCCCTGAAAGAATGGAGACATCTCCTCGAAGGTTCCACTGTGCCGGTTCTCATTCTTACTGACCATAAGAATCTCACATTCTTGTCTGAGGCTAAGCGCCACTTTCCGAGAAGGGCGCGATAGGCTCCTTTATGGTCGAGTTTTAATTACATTGTCTCATTCTTACCCGGTACTAAGAAAGTAAGGGCTTCCGCCTTGTCACAACAATTTTCCTCCACTTCCAAGATGGAGTCGGTTCCTGTGATTCCTCCTGATCGTATTCTGGCTATGGTTCACACCAGTCTCACTTCTTCTTTTGGGAGACAAAATTCTTGCTGCTCAGGTCAATGTACCTCCTGAGAAACCTTGTGACCGCTGCTTTGTTCCTGAGTCTCTGTACTGCTGTGCTCCAGACTTACCATTCTCCCAAGGCTGCTGGCCAACCTGGGAAGAATCAACTTTTTTGGGCCATTTTCCAACAATTCTGGTGGCCTAGTCTACCTGCTTAAGGAAACCGCCTTCATAGCTGCCGGTTCCGTGTGTGCTTAGAGTAAGACTCTACGACACCTTCCAGTGGGCCTCCTACAACCCATACCCAATGGAGAGAGGCCCCAGACCCACCTGTACATAGATTTCATTGTGGAGTTACCCAACTCCCAGGGCAACACAGTTATCCTTATGGTGGTTGACCGGTTCTCGACAATGTGTCTGCATTCCACTTAAGAAGTTGCCTACTTCTAAGGAACTGGCTTCCATTTTTGCTCGAGAGATCTTTCGCTTACATGGCCTACCCAAGGTCATTGTCTCAGACAGTTTGTGTCCCATTTATGGCAAGCTTTTTGTGCACAGTTAGGAACTCAGTTTGCTTTCTCCTCTGCGTATCACCTGCAGTCTAATGGGGCTGCAGAACGAGCCAATCAGTCTTTGGAGCAATTGCTATATTTCTGACCATAACAACTGGTCAGACCTCTTACTGTGGGCCGACTTTGCTCACAATAGCGCCTTGAATTCTGCTTCCCGTTTGTCCTCGTTTATGGCGAACTATGGTTTCCAACCTTCCATGTTGCCTGACTCGTTTGTTTCTCAGAGTATTCCTGCATTAGATGGAAAAGAGGTGGAATCGCGCTAAATAGAGAGCTGTAACCTAATACAGGGCACAATACATGATAGAAACAGTCAATGCGGGAATACAGCCTGTAGACCCACAGAGAAACACAAAAACCACACCAAAAGAAACATGAACTTATGAGAAATCAAAAAGTCAAAACTCTACTAAAATTTTGTGGCTATGATCATGTGAAGAACACAAACATAAGTGATATATGTATGCAGTGTAGAAATGTTAAACTTCTGGGGCCTCAACCTAGTGGTAAAAACCAGGAGAGGAAAGGTTATGGTAGGAAGTCCACCTAGTGGTCACAAAAAAGACTGCTCAAAGTTTGTGGTGAACCAGGGTGGGATCTTGGTAGGAAAAAAAACCTTCAGATGAGGATGGATAGTTTCTTGGTAGGAAAAAAAACCTTCAAATGAGGATAGATTTATTTCTCCCAAATTTATGGTGTGTAGATCAAAGAGGCAAATTCTCTAGATGATGAACAATGCAACAGTCTCTACGTTGTCAATCACACTTGGGCTTTCTCGAATTTGAGTGTAGAGTCACAGCACCAAAGACAAAAACGAAAAAACTTATAGTCTTATAGTCTTGTCTTTGTTTCATTTATGTTGCTTCCTAGTTGTTTCTTTGGAGCAGGTTTATCCATAGGACTGCAAACTTTTTTTTTAACCCTTTCAGAGACTGGTGACAGACTCAGTTTTCCTCCACTCTAGCATTGCGATGTTCAGGAGCCCCTGCCCGCCAACGATGTCAGCCTTTTTCTGTGTTCTGATATTTGGCAATTTTGATTGGCTAGGCTGAGATCACGTCACTCACACACATGCACAGGAGTTTGTTCATCTGAGCAGATGCTGAAATTGTACACTGCGTTGTGTGTGTGCAGCTCCAAGACCCACCCTGGTTCACCACAAACTTTGAGCAGTTTTTTTTGTGACCACTAGGTGGACTTCCTACCATAACCTTTCCTCTCCTGGTTTTTACCACTAGGTTGAGGCCCCAGAAGTATAACATTTCTACACTGCATACATATATCACTTATGTTTGTGTTCTTCACATGATCATAGCCACAAAATTTTAGTAGAGTTTTGACTTTTTGATTTCTCTAAAGTTCATGTTTCTTTTGGTGTGGTTTTTGTGTTTCTCTGTGGGTCTACAGGCTGTATTCCCGCATTGACTGTTTCTATCATGTATTGTGCCCTGTATTAGGTCACAGCTCTCTATTTAGCGCGATTCCACCTCTTTTCCATATTTTGTTTATGTTGTATAACATTTTTGTATCGCAGCTTTTTGTTAATTTTTTCACTTACTAGGTATGCGCAATTCTTTTCTTCTTGTTTAATTCCTGCATTAGAGGAGCATCTCAGTGGTCTTCGTTGCACTTGGACATAAGTCCAGGAGGCTTTGCGACATGCTAACGATAGGTACGCCTGCCTGCGTCTTCCTACCAGGTTGGGGACAGGGTTTGGCTGTCATCTCACAACCTCCGGCTTCGTGTTCCTTCTCTGAAGTTCGCACCTCGGTTTATTGGGCCTTTCAGTGTCCTTCTCAGGATAAACCCAGTGGCTTATGCGTTGGACCTTCCTTCCAGTATGCGTATCTCTAATGTGTTTCATGTCTCCTTATTGAAACCTTTAGTCTGCAACCGTTTTACCACCTCAATGCCACGTCCTCACCCTATACAGGGTGAGGACCATGAGGAGTATGAAGTACAGTCCATTGTTGACTCCCGTAGGTTCTGTGGGCACTTACAGTACCTGGTGCATTGGAGAGGTTACAGTCCGGAGGAACACTCTTGGGTCTCATCCTCTGACATACATGCCCCTGTCCCCCTCTGTGATTTCCATAGACAGTTTCCCCTCAAACATGGTGGTCCTCCGAGGGGGAGGGGTCGTTAAGGAGTGGGTGCTGTCAGGGCTGGGCTCAGCCCTTCCTTCTCTGAGCTATCCGCTCAGCTGTCAGTTAATTGCCAGCTCCTTTCTCTCTACAGTGACTCACCTGTTGACGATCTGCTCGTCAGTCCTGCCTATTTAAAGCCTTCCAGCTCACTTTATCTCTGCCTTCGCCTTTGTCAACATCGCAAAGACTTTCTCCTGCATTCCTGTTGTGGACTTGCTCGGCTGGCAATCCATCTGGCTCTTGATCCTGCTTGTTGTACTACTACGTTTATCTCTGGCTCGCTGACATTGGCTTGGCCTTCTACCAATACGGTTACTGAACTCTGGCTATGTTTTGACTATGCTTACTCTGTTTACCTTTTTATTATTATTATTATTATTAAACAAGTGTGATTTAACTGTGCTTCTGTCTCGGTCTGATTCATGGTTTCTGACAGAAAATCCAAATTTTCCCCACTATTCCACATATTAGTGGTGAAATGAGGGAAATCTGGGAGAAGAATCTTCATAAATGCTTCATTCAGATGATGGAGATCTTGAAAGCTCACTACGAGAAAAAAATTAAGGGGTTGGATAAACAAATTAAAAAGTTGTGTTTAGACTTATCAGGAGCTCACAATTAATCAAAAATATGAGCAGCAGAAAAGTCTGAATGAATTTATGGAGCAGTTTAAAAAAAGATAGTAGTGAACAAAAATAAAAAGCTAATGAGGGATACCATAGCATATTATTCCAATAAAGCTTACAAATGTTAGGCAATACAGAGAGGGAAACCAACAGGCAACCCCCATAAGAACGCTCAGCGGGATAAAGGTACAACTCGAAACAATGACAATCATCTGTTTCCTCCCTACAGAATTTCACAGACCACAAGGGGACATCTTTATCTCTTCCCACTTTTTCATTCCCTTAGTTCCAACCCAATGCCATTAAACCCCCAATGTTCTGTGGTGGGTGTAATACCCTATCACATGATGGGGGTGATGCACAAGGTTTGGGACATTCTGGAGAACAACCAAATGTAAGTAAACAACAAAGAAGTAACTCTAGTACAAAACCTACTATCTCTACCCCTTCCCAATGAGGACCGTCTCCTTTAGGGGAATCCAAGAAAGGGGACAACCTGGTCACATCTGCAAAGAAAACTTAGAAACCAATAAATTAGAAGCGATAAATTTATCACAACATCATCTTTCTCAGGATGAAGTATCTGTCCTGGAACTAGGTCTATGTTTTTGCCCTACTCAGAGGGGTGATAAATTTGAGCTGGCAAAGGACTATAATGTCACACCAATAACTTTGCACTAAGTACAACTATAGTTACTTCTTTCCCAGTCAACTCTTATCCTTCTTTCTGAATATCCTCTCACTTCCTGCAGCCTTGCTCTCCACGGTGGTTGCGGAGGTGCGCCACCTAGTGGTACTTCCTGGTTCGCTCCTGTGCGGCCTATTTAAACTCCCAGCACTGACAGAATAGGGTTCCTCTATTGCTGACAGAACGCCACTGTCATCTGGTCTTCCAGACTCACCTGTTCTAAGCTCCAGCTTCCTGAACTGGACCACCAGGACTCCTTGTTCGCTACAGCTCACAGCAACCAGGTCCAGGCTTCCAGGACGCTCATCCGTGCCCAGCTATCTGCAACCGCAAGTACTCTGCTATAGAAACCAATTACTATGCACTGATCTCCTTACTTACCGCTTTGCTTCCAAGTTCATGTTCACTGCTATGCTAGCAATTACTATGGAGTTCTGCTAAAGTCTCAAACTACAGTTTTCATGTTAAAGTTCCTCGCTATAGATATCAGTTACTATGCTGTGCTCTCCATGCTAGTTGCTTCGCTTTCAAGCCTGTGTTCATTGCTAAAGTATTAAGGAGTTTCACTCAAATCTGAACTGCAGATCACATGTTATGCTCACTGCTATAGATACCAATCACCTGCATTGCTTTACATGCCTGACGTTTGCTTCCATGCCTGTGTGCACTGCTAACACTATTGAGTACTATAGAGCACCCCTAGAATATCAACTACAGCATTCAAGGTTATCTTCACTGCTACAGTTAACCTCACCATTGTGATCTGCCTATGTTATCGGATACTATCAGTACTAACCATTAAACTATGTTATGTAGACTATTTTGTCCATAAGGAACCAGTCCTGTCTGTACAATCCCAGTATCACTGAGTTCACTCTCTCTATTCAGTCTGAGCCCTAGTGTGCAGTCCTAGTACTGCGGCTACACTTATCCCTATACCAGTTCTATACCATTAATACCAAGATTTACTTTAATGTTGCTTATGCTGGGATAAGCACTATTTACTTTACTGAGGCTGTGATGATAGAACCCAAACTCTTAACTGAGTTAAGAGTGAAACCTGGGTTCGAACCTGAGAAGTCTCCGCAGTTGCGATCCATAGACCTGAATCGAATTTGGCGTATTGTTACAAGGACATGATGTTATTTGCTAAAAAAAAAAATACTATTCCATGACATCCATGACACCACTGCTACTCCACAGGTTCAAAAAGCAAAAGATATGGAACTCTGGAAGGATTTCACTATTAACAACTTCTGAGCTTTAAAAGATCTAATGCAGCTGGGAAGAAAGTAATCCAATAGATCCTATAGATTCTGTTGCATTGCCGGCTGAAGCAGTTCATGTTAAGTTGGAAACTGTTACTGAATACAAAAACAAATCTCAATTATTTCCCCCACTGCAACGAAACATACACATTTGGTCATTCGTCAAAAAGGTGTTTCATGACATTAGGTCGATGCCTGATGTACCCATTAGAGGTAATAATTTCACCCAATCCCAACATGTTGCTTTGCAGAATCTAACAAAAAATTACAATATAATCAGAAAACCTTTGGATAAAGGGGGGAATGTGGTAACCATGGACCGCCCAAAATATATTGGGATGTACATGAATATCATTAAAAATAAAGAATGGTATGGGTGTATACTGGAAATCCCAGATACAAGCATTAAGTTTTCAGGGAGATCAACTCTCAAGCTTTCTATGGAGGATTAATTAACCAAAACATCTATGAGTTTCCTAATATTAAATATCCAATTATACCCACGTTCTATTCCCTGCTAAAGGTTCACAAGAACAGAGACGCTCCACCCGGATGCCCTATTGTGTCAGGGACTGGAAGCATCTCTGAAAAAGCCAGTAAACTAATTGATAATTACCTAAGACTGTTCGTTGTTTCATTACCCTCGTATGTACAAGATACCAGAAATGTATTGAAAATTCTGGATGACATTACTGTGCCTGCAGATTCTTGGCTTGTCACAATTGATGTTGAGGCTCTCTATTGTTCAATACCCCATGCTAAAGGAATCGCTACGATTGCAGAATTTCGAAAAGAGAGAGACAATACAAAATGGCGCTATAATGTTTCTGTCCTGCAACTATTGGAATATGTTCTGTTTAGGAATGTTTTCCTGGTATATGTTCTGTTTAGGAATGTTTTTGTCTTCAATGGTTACCACCACCTCCAGCTGCAGAGGGTTGCAATGCGAACCTGTGCCTATTGGGGGGGGGGAAGCGATCAGCATTCTTTGGTGCCGATTTGTCCATGTACCTGTGCCATGTGATATCATGGCACAGGTACATTGATGATATTCTGATGATTTGAATGGGCACACGAGAAGAGTTGGGGGATTTTATATCATGTATTGACCAAAATACTTTTAATCTGAAGTTTACCATGGAATGTGACCAGGCCAAAGTTGCCTTCCTGGATATTCAGATTTTAAAAGGTAAAGATGGATGTCTGACCACAGATTTATATCATAAACCAAATTCAGCCAATACAATCATCCATGTAGATAGTGCTCATCCTGTGGCCCTGAAGAATAGTATACAGTACCATTCAGTTATTATTGAAGACTAAAGAGAAATTGTAGTCGAGAGGAGGATTTTCTGGTCCAGGTATGTCTTTTAGAGAGAGGTTATAGTAAAAAATGTTTAAAGAGAGCTTTCAATAGGACAAAAAACAGGACATGTCAGTCAATTCTCTACAATTATCGCAAAGTAGAGAGTAAGACCACTTACACACGATCGGTCAAAACCGAGGAAAACGGACTGAAGGACCGTTTCATCGGTCCAAACCGATCGTGTGTGGGCCCCATCGGTCAGTTATCCTTCGGTCAAAAAAAAAGAGAACTTGCTTTAAAATTTGACCGATGGACTCCTGACCGATGGATCAAAAACGATCGTTAGTATGCAAAAGCATCGGTTAAAAGGCCGCGCATGCTCAGAATCAAGTCGACGCATGCTTGGAAGCATTGAACTTTGTTTTTTTCACACGTCGTTCTGTTAAAACACGTAAACGTCACCGCGTTCTAACACAATCGTTTTTTTTTTAACCGATGGTGTGTAGGCACATCAGACCATCAGTCAGCTTGGGACCGTTCTCATCGGATGGACTGATCGTGTGTACGCGGCCTAATACACCCACTTGTATTATCACAGGGTTTTCTCAAAATCAAAGATATTACAACGCAATTGGCATTTGTTACGGGATGATCAAATAGTTGACAAGTATACTGTATAGGTGAGAAACCCAATGTGACATTTTGTGGGGCAAGGTCTTTAAAGATCATTTAACCCACAGTCATTTGAAAGAAAAAGTATCTATACTCCCTTGGAGTCAAAAACGCAAGGACAAATACAGCTGTGGGGAATGTAATTACTGCAGCCTGACATGGAATGAAAATACTATTAGATTATCCAATAGACAAATGTGGACCCCTAAGGAAGCTAATAGTCGGGATACAGTTGTGTGTGGGCACTGATTGGCCAGAGAGGGAGCCAATCAGTGGGTCTGGCAGAAGCAATGTCACCCGTGATCGCTCTCCACAGAGATAGATGCCAGGACAGTTCAAAAGCCACCCAAATGACCCCAGGAAAAAAAAAAATTTGCACAAAGTTGTCACTAAATGATATATTGCTCAAACATGCCATGGGCATATGTGGAATTACACCCCAAAATACATTCTGCTGCTTCTCATGAGTACTGGCATACCACATGCGTGAGACTTTTTGGGAGCTTAATCGTGTACGGGACCCTGAAAACCAAGGCAGAAATCAATGAAGAAAATTCATGGACAGCCACACACCAAAATAAACCTAAAAAGGTGGCCTTTATTTAAGTAGACAGGATAAAAAGCACTACAAAACACAGCACAGCAAGCAGTGGGATAAAAAAGCTGACATGTTTTGCACAAAAATCGGTGCTTAGTCATAGCTCCTGAGTCATAGCCCCCCAAGCTAAGGGTGTACATTTTTGTTTTCACTCCTCACTGCCTATTACAGTTTCGGAGGCCATGGAATGCCCAGATGGCACAAAACCCCCTAAAATCACCCCATTTTGGAAAGTAGACACCCCAAGCTATTTGCTGAGAGGTATGGTGAGTATTTTGCAGATCTCGCTTTTTGTCACAAAGTTTTGAAAATTGAAAAAAAAATATATATATTTTCTTTCTTCATTTTCAAAAACAAATGAGAGCTGCAAAATACTCACCATGCCTCTCAGCAAATAGCTTGGGGTGTCTACTTTCCAAAATGGGGTGATTTTAGGGGGTTTTGTGCCATCTACTTTCCAAAATGGGGTCATTTGGGGGGGTTTTGTGCTATCCTGGCATTTTATGGCCTTCAAAACTGTAATAGGTAGGGAGGAGTGAAATCAAAAATGTATGCCCTTAGAAATCCTAAAGAATGTATTTTGGGATGTAATTCCACATATGCCCATGGCATGTTTGAGCAATATATCATTTAGTGACAACTTTGTGCAAAAAAAGTTTGTCATTTTCCCGCAACTTGTGGCAAAATATAAAATATTCCATGGACTCAACATGCCTCTCAGCAAATAGCTTGGGGCGTCTACTTTCCAAAATAGGGTCATTTGGGGGGGCTTTGTGCTATGTGGGCATTTTATGGCCTTCAAAACTGTGATAGATAGTGATTGGTAATGAGGAGTGAAATCAAAAATTTACCCCTTTAGAAATCCTGATGGCGGTGCTTGGGTTTTGGGGTCCCTACATGGCTAGGCTCCCAAAAAGCTTCACACATGTGGTATCCCCGTACTCAGGAGAAGCAGCAGAATGTATTTTGGGGTGCAATTCCACATATACCCATGGCATGTGTGAGCAATATATCATTTAGTGACAACTGTTTTTTTTGTAATTTTTCAATTACTTGGGACACAAAAATTAAATATTCAATGGGCTCCACATGCCTCTCAGCAATTTCCTTGGGGTGTCTAATTTCCAAAATGGTGTAATTTGGGGAGGTTTTGTACTGCCCTGCCATTTTAGCACCTCAAAAAATGATATAGGCAGTCAAACTAAAAGCTGTGTAAATTCCAGAAAATGTAACCTAGTTTGTAGACGCTATGGCCCAGATTCACAGAGCGATTACGCCAGCGCAACAGGAGATGCGCGTGCGTAAGTCTAAATGTGCGCGTGCGTTCCCCGAAACGAGATACGCAAAAAATCTACTTTTTTTTGTCCAGCGTAATTTCGTTAGACAGGCGCATCCGTCTGCGCAAAACTGCGCTAGACAGACCATTGATTTGCTAGTCAAATATGCTAATGAGGGAGTTACGGGGATCCACAAAAGAACGTTGGGGCAGCGCAGGCTACGCAGTGTGCGCAACAGCAAAATGTCCTGTCTAAAATTAGACCATATAAAAGCTGGTCTAAAAAGAGAAAAAAAGTCTACCTGTTAGATAAAGCAACACTGTTAGTGAGGAGCTCAGCAGTAACACGTGTTGCACAACAATCTGTATGCCAACATGCCAGGGGCATCGTCGCGCATAGCTATACTACTGACTTTAGATGAGCAAAGAAGGAGGAGGGCACGGAGGATGGCACGGGAGATGATATACCGCACCCGCATAGACCTGTTTGGCATGAGTGATTCTGAGGTGTATCGCATCTTCAGATTCACCCCTCATGCCATCCTGGAATTAACCACAACCCTGCAGGATGACATCACCAGCCCAACACAACGCTCACATGCAGTGCAGCCACTGGTCAAGGTCATGGCAACACTCCATTTCCTTGCCAGTGGCTCTTTTCAGCGTACAAGTGGAGTGGTGGCTGGGATGTCACAATCCTCCATGAGCAGATGTGTGCACCAGGTTGTCCCTGCAATCCTCAGACGCATGGCCAACCAAATCATCAAACCCACCACTGAGGACCTGCGGCTGAAGGCAATGACAGATTTCTACAGAATTGCCAGATTCCCACGCACCATCGGGGCCATTGATTGCACACATGTGGCACTCCAGCCCCCCCAGGAGACAGAGCACATGTACCGCAATCGGAAGCATTGGCATTCCATCAACGTACAGGTCATAGTCGATGCCCAAGGCCTCATATGGCACGTCCGTGCCAAACACCCAGGGTCCAGCCATGACAGCTACATATACAATCAATGCTACATCCGAATGGAATTCGATCAGAACGTGTATGGGGCCACCTGGCTGGTTGGTGAGTGACATGGGTGGCAGGCATGACTGTACCCCCCCCATGATGCACACATCACAAGGGGCACATGCATGACTAACATCCTCCTGTCTTTTCCCTTACAGGTGACTCTGCATATCCACTGGGACCCCATCTCATGACTCCTATCCGGAACCCACAAACCCCAGGAGAGGAAAGATACAATCAAGCACATGCCCAAACACGTGCAGTGGTGGAGCGCACCTTTGGCCTCCTGAAGTCACGTTTCCGATGCCTGGATAAGTCTGGGGGTACCCTCTTGTATTCCCCAAACTTCGTGTGCCAGATCATCGGTGCATGTTGCATGCTGCACAACTTCGCAGTAAGAAAGGGCCTGCAGATTGACCTACGTGATGACCTGACCCCTGAACCAGACAATCCCCCCTAACCGAGGATACCCCGGTTAGGGAAGAGCAGCCAGGAGACAGCTCACATTGGGCATCTTTGCACGTTAAACACACACATTAATCATGGCACAATGAGAATGCATGCATGCACACCACTGTGGTCCCTAGCACACACACCCCACATCGACATCAAATTGGATTGGCACCAGTCCACCATGCAGGACTTGTGAGCAGCAACGCCACGCCAAGGCTCCAATTATGTCACTGTACATTCATACACCATTCACCCGGACCTGGGGATCACTTCTCCCTGGTCCTGGGGAACCCTACTCCACCTAAATTGACGGTGACACCCCTTTTCCGGCAGGAATGTCACCCCCACATTCAAACAGCATTCACAACCCAAAAAAAAAAATGACCAGCAAAATCAAAAAATTTCCAGCAAAAAAAAAAAAAAAGAGGGGAAAAAAATTATTGCCCTTGACGTGAGCCACGCCTGGGGCGCCCCCGGCCACGGCTCCTCAGGCGACACTCATGGGGGAAAACCGGGGAAGGAGGAGCAGCCCCTGATCTCTGCCCACCTGGCGGCCTGCCCTCCAAGGCCAAGGCTATTCTGTCCAGGGCAGCACCAAGGGTTGCCGTGTTGGCCTGGATAGCCTGGGTAAGGGCCTTCACATCCTGCCCAACGCCTGCTGATGTAGTCTGCAGTTCGTTTAGGCAGGTTGTGAAAGCCCGGGAGTGGGAGTCTAGGTTCCCCAGCGTATCCTTGATGGAGGACAGGCTCTCCTCCATCCGCACCAATGTCTGGCTGACCTGTCCCAGATGGCGGGTCTGGAGGAACTGGTCCCTTCTCAGAGTGGCGGGCAGGATATCGGCCACCCCCTGGTCTTCTGGGACGACTTCCTGCCTCCAGCTGATGCTTGTGGCCGGGGAGAAGGGGAGGCCCTTGGGAGGGGAGCCATGTTGGGGGAGGAGGGGGGGGGCTCCCCCTTAGGGAGGGCTGCCTGCTGCCAGCCAGAGGGGAAGAGTCCTCAAAAACCAAAAGTCCAGTGCCTGACATGGACTCCTCCTCCTCATGAAACTCCTCCTCTTCAACCTCCTCCGCGGACTCCGGCCTTGTCGGGGGGCCCCATTAGGCTGCTGTCCTGGGGATGGTGCGGTCAGGCCAGATGGCCCTGCACCCTCCTGCACATCTGTGGATGATACAAAACATTCACAGGTTGGAGGATCCACACACTTGCCACATATTCCCTTTCACCCCCTCCCCCACACATGCTACACACCTGATATTTAAAAAAAAACTTACCTGGCACCACGGGCTCCGGACTTGAGTCAAAGCCGGGCAGGCCCTCCACTTCATGCCGATGAAAGGTCAGGGCCACCGCACGCTCCTCCGCTGTCAGCCTAATACGGCATGGTGGGCCCCCTCCTGTGCCCCTGGCATGGGTAAGCATTTTGGCCAGCTTCTGTTTGACCAGGCGCCGGAGGTCATTAATCTTTTTGTCAATCCCAAACCGGGTCCGTGTCTCCCCCTCCCCCGCTGAATTGACCTGCTCAGTGATGAGGTCCAAAATCTCCCTCCTCCTGGCCGGGGTGGTGTTGGCACTGTCCGGGCCGTGGAGGAAAGGCCCATAATCGCTAATGGCCCGGGCAAGAATTATTTTTTCCCCCAAAGTAAAACTTAGTTTTCGCTTTCTCTCTGTCATACTGAAAAAAAAACTCACTCCCAGTCAACAAAAATCAGTCACAAAAACAAGCACAACCAATCAAGCAAGAACACACACAAAGAGAAAACGAACACCCAAAAAATCACACAAGCAGTCACAAAAACAAACAGCAAAAATTTAGCAAGAAAACAAACGAACAGAAATATATCAAACAAACAGTCTCTCGAACACTTATCAAAAAACACTTTCAAAGATCTACTAACAAACACTTGATCACACAGAACACTAATCTGACAAATACAAAACACAACGCAACGAACAAAGGGACAAAAGCACTTGGTTAAATGGGAAGGGACAAAGGGATGTACTTTTGCAATGCAAGTGCGTTTGTGTCTGTCTATTTATGCTGTCTGCGTAGTCCTTAGTCCATTTCCAATTTCACTGATTGCGCCGCTCCCGAGTTGTGAGCATGTGCACAGCGGAGCTGACCATGGTCTCCTTCAAGCGCGCATGCGCGAGCCGGCCGGCCCTTCATTTGCATGGGGTCACGGCTCATTTCAATGTAACACGCCCACGTCCTTCCCAATTTGTATTACTCCGCCTTACGCCTCTGAAATAACGTTACGCATGCGCAATTTTCTGCGCAAAAGCTACGAGAATAGGGTGATTATGCGGCTACATTGCGCAAGTCTAACGTAAAGGCGTGCGCTATGCCGGTCCAATAATGCGCAGATGTACCTGAATCTGGCCCTATAACTTTTGCGCAAACCAATAAATATACCCTTAATGACATGTGGCTATATACATTTTGGCCTAAATGTATGACTAAGGCCCCTTTCACACCTGCGTATGTCCGCTTTTTTATCCATCCGTGTGCGGATGAAAAAGGGACATACATTGGTCCCTATGAGAATGTAGGTGTCAAAGGATGAACATCCGCTGACACCCGATCTTGCCCGCTTCCACCTTCCTCAGATTCTGCAGATGGAGGAAAACCCTATTTTTCCTTCCGTCTGCGGATCGGATGAACACAGACATACGGCCCGTGTTCATCCGATCCCCCCATAGGGGAGATTGGAGAAAAAACAGGGCGGTCCCTGCACAGTGTGCGGGGACCGCCCTGTCATCCACCGGCTCAGCGGGGATCAAACGGAACAATCCCCGCTGAGCAAGGGGAGGTTCACGGGGCGAATCATTACTGATCCGCCTCGTGTGAACAGGCCCTAAAATTGAGTTTATTGGATTTCTCTTATAACAAAAAATAGAAAATATTATTATTTTTTCAAAATTTCCTGCACAGTGTGCGGGGACCGCCCTGTCATCCGCCGGCTCAGCGGGGATCAACGGAACAATCCCCGCTGAACAAGTGGAGGTTCACGGGGCGAATCATTACTGATCCACCTCGTGTGAAAGGGCCCTAAAATTGAGTTTATTGGATTTCTCTTATAACAAAAAGTAGAAAATATTATTATTTTTTCAAAATTTTCTGTCTTTTATAATTATTTTTTGTTTTGCATCGCAAAAAAAAAAAATTGCAGAGGCAATCAAATACCATCAAAAGAAAGCTCTATTTGTGGGGGTGGAAAGGCGCAAATTTAGTTTGGGTACATCATTGCCAAATTGTAAAAAGTCCTTTGGTCTTTGGGCTGCCAAATGGTCCGGGGCTTAAAGTGGATGTAAACCCACTCTCATTCTTTCTAAACTACTGCCATAGTGCTGATCTATAAGGGTATACATGCCTTCTGCATGTATCCTTACCTTTCAAATGTCTCCACTCTGTCTGTTATAAGAACTAAAAAACTGCAGATTCTGTGGGTGGGTCTGTTGTCTGGAGCTCGATGGGTGGAGTCTCGATGTCAGTAGACTCCCCGCCCACCTCTACACTCCCCTTACACTAAATTCTGCTATGATCACTAACATCCAGTCAAAATCCACATGACTTCAGAAAAGAAGTGGGGGTGAGAATTAAAAAATAATGCCTGTCTTAGGCTAGTGCATGAGATATGTAAATAACCTGTCATTCACAGAAAGGGGGAAGAACGGACAAAAGTTTTTTCCTGTTTGTCCGTATATCTCACTGAAAAAATAAAAGAGGATTGCTCGGAGCTGGATTCATTTTTTGTGGCAAGACTGGGCACAGATGCACAGATGATAGGAAATCTTATACGCTACACTGTGACAGCAAAAAAATATTTACCTGACTAAATATTTGCATTCACTTTAACAAACATTTTACTGAAAAGAATTATTAACTCTGTTGGGACTTCCTATGAAAATACTTTTATTTATGACATTTAAAAGTTATCTAAAAGATGTAAAACCATAAGCTGGGCTCAAAAGTGTTGCAATTGGAAAATGTGATGTCTTATAAAGGGAAATACACACTTGGCTTCCCACACATACTGTATAAGCTTCTCAAATAGATAGATTACTCTAATCCCTATTAATTATCCATTTGGGAAGATAATTTAATAACATTTCTTCATAACAAGCTATGGGTATTCAAGAACAACTGTGTCCCTTGCAGTGAATACCCACTCTCAAAGTCATGTTATTAATTAATAAGATGGCTTAAAAATCTGTGCTTACTGAAAACATTTAATAGTTGAATCTGCAAATTTTTCTGAAGATGCAAAAATTAACTAGCTAATCACTACAGCACTATGGTTCTGCTCTCTAATTAGCTATTCTATTTGGAATAAAATACATATATTGATGGGCAAATAAGCAAGCACCAATACTGTCACATGAAAAAAAACAGAAGTGAGTCACATGACCCCTCAATACCCATGTTGGGAAGGAATAAAGTTTTGCCCTGTATGTAAAGCGCAGGATCACTTTATTTACTGATCCATACATTAATTCTAAATGTATATATATTAAAGTTATCTAGTAGTAGTTAAATCACACTCAACTGAACTTATTCTCCAGAGCTGAAGGCATTTAATAGCTTATCAAGCCACTTCTTCAGTTCCTAGAGTATTAGGCCACGTACACACGATCGGTTAACCAAGGGACAGCGGTCTGATGGACCCTTTTTAATCGGTCAAAACTGATCATGTGTGGGCCCTATCGGTTAATTAACCTTTGGTTAAAAAAAAGCCAACTTGCTTTAGAATTTAACCTATGGATTCCTAACCCATAGGTCAAAACCGATCGTTAGTACGCACGACCATCGGTTAAAAATCCACGCATGCTCAGAATCCAGTCGACGCATGCTTGGAAGCATTAAACTTCATTTTTTTCAGAACGCCGTTGTGTTTTATGTCACCGTGTTCGAACACAATCGTTTTTTTAACCGATGGTGTGTAGGCACATCAGACCATCAGTCAGCTTCATCGGTTAACCGATGAGAATGGTCCGATCATGTGTACGAGGCTTTAGGAAGACACTGCAGCATTTACAGTATATTCACGTCTTAGGACAACTTAATCCAACCACCGTGAAATGTGTAGAGCAGAAAGGGAGGTGTGAAAGTTGTGCTGCTATCCTGTCCTAGTTATATAACCCCACTGTTGGTGTCAGGAAGCCTGCTTGATTCATCGATTTACATGGTTAGAGGTGTGAATTGCCAAATCACCAGGTCAGAGATGTCAAAACAGAATTAGCATTAAAATATGTTTTTTTTTTAAATAGACATTATATGTGGAAGAAAGATGGTGTTCAGTGATATTTGTTTCATTTTGACAGAGGTGGCCTCTTTAATGCCTCTTACAAACAAGTTGTCCTCTCTGTCCAAAATGTCCTCAAAAGAATGTCCCTTTTCTTTAAGATGCAGAAAGACTGCTGAGTCTTGGCGAAACATATTGGAGACATTTTCACGTTTCAATTTACCTAATTTGTGCAAATGAAAACTGTAGGGTTGTAGCCTTTGACTTTTTAAGTAAAGGTCTTACAACAAAACTTTTAATAACATGCAGGACTGGTTTTCGAAATATGTACGCTAATGATCTGAGAAGATATTCCCAGTTCTGGCCTTATCATAGTAGTTTTAACCATCTCTCCCCCACAGTATTGTCAAATGACGGCTGGGCGGCATATGACATCATCTCACTCATGCCACGTTTGTGTGCCCATTATAGGTGCACTTTGTTCCTGGGATACAGCGCATCACTGATCCTGGTAAAGAGCCAATGATGAGGCTCTTTACCCATGTCCAAAATATTCAGGCTTTTTATAGCAAAAAAATAAAAATAAACTGTGGTGATTAAATACTACCAAAAGAAAGCTCTATCTGTCTAAAAACTATGATAACAATTTTGTTTGGGTACAGTGTTGCAAGACCATACAATTTTCATTCAAAATGCAACAGCGCTGAAAGCTGAAAATTGGTCTCGGCTGGAAGGGGCTAAAAGTGCCCAGTAGACAAGTAGTTAAGGAAAGCAATAATAATAGTTTTGAAAAATATCATTTAAATGGTCAGGCACTATATACCAGGGGGTGTCAGCAGTGCCAAATACAATCGTTTTGTGTCTGCAGCTATTCCATCGGCTTGTGTCTGAAATTAAAAGTCAAGCAACTGGGTATATCACACCTGTCACATAAAGAAATTGTCTAAATTTATGTAATGCTTGAGTGACTAGTTTCTCTACGATATAAACCGTCTTTTGCATTGAAAAGGTAGATAGTGTGAAATTATTTTTATACTTTGTTACCTCTCTGTGCCATACTGGATTTGTAGTGTTTGCTATAATAGTTGATCTCCTTTCCTGGCCATGGTGAGCAAATGTTGGGAATGTGCTTCTCTTTCCAGGTCGAATAGACATCTTCAGATAAGGGTCAGGATTAAAAAACATTCCCTTCTTTAACCCTACTGCTCTGAGATCTGAAAGACAAAATAGTAAAGATGACACAGCAAAAACTGTATCGGCTGTATGTTTTATCAACCCCCTACTCAGGTAAGATGACAAATCAACTACAATATAATTTATATTACAAATTATAATATAAAAATATGATAACAATAGTGTTGCCAGCTGGAAAATTTAACTGGGCTTCTTATTTTTGAGTTCAGATCTGTATGGTTAAAACATGTTGAGCAGAAGGCACTCGAAAAAAAAAAAAAAGATATTACCAGCTACCTTCAGGTGATTGGACACTGGAAAACAAAGCTGTAAGGAAAGTTTCTAACTAACCCTTCCTCTCCCAGCAAGTCTCAGTTCAGTAGCATGAAGCAAATCATTAGGAACAGAGGGGAGGAACCTACTTCCTGTAATTCACGCCAAGAAAATTTGACTCACCTTTTGACTTGCATTTAAATGGTCCTCTTGAAGTACAGTACAGGATTTGTATTAGACCCATAACCTATAGACCATGGGTTATTTTCTGCTAATTTCAGGAGACTGGACACTGGCAAAGGGCTGCCCCCAGGGCATACCCGTATAACCCCACCCACTCTGTGAGGCTTTCTTTTTTTATCAAGCAATAAAGAGTGATCAAGAAACAGAGGGGAGGGACCTGTGTTCTTTACTGTACTTTCAGATAAGTAAAAATTCCTATTATCTTAATAGTACAATACAGGACACAGGACTTGTATTCTCAGACCATGGGACTCACCCAAGCAATAAAACAGAAGGGTGGGCAACAACTTAGCAACTTAGAACTGCCAACAGGTCCAGAAGAAAAGCAAGCATTTAACCAAAGCAAAAACTCACATAACAACTTATAGCACAAAGTGGCCTAAACGCATGAGGCGTGAAAGTCCACTATGCAGAACTTGGAAAATGTGTGAACAGGACCAGGTGGCGGCCTTTAACATCTGGGATACAAATGCTTAATGCTGAAAAGCCCCGTAGGTGCCAACATCTCTGGTGAAATGGGCTCTGATAAAAAAAAGAATAGCAAAATTGGGTATCCAGGTACAATGCAGTCCATTTCCTAGCTTCAGGAGCATAGGGATGACTGAAACGAACAGACTCTTGTCCCTCCGGACCTGCACGTCATCAGTCAAGTAAGAGAAAAGCAGAATGGTGAAATGGCCACTGGAGCAGAATATCTGTTTGTTTCGGGACGGACCAAACAGAGTGCCTGCAAAAGTCTGAGTATGTCCAAGTATAACATCATTAGGGTCAGTTCAGTGCAATGAGTGTGCTTTTCATCTCGATCCTGCAAAGAAGACATGGAAAAAGCTTTAGAGAGCTAAACACCTACTGTACATATTGTTGAACTGATCCCACAGAGTCACAAGGGCATCTACTGGGTCCTGGGCCCTAGCAACAAACCTGCCAAGTTTGTTGTTGAACCTGGAAACCAGAAGATACAATTCCAGTGTCCCTCACCTGCGACAGAGGTCTTGAAACACATTCAGGTGAACAGAGTATTCCCTTGGACCAAGATGTTGATGATTGAAAAAATGTACATGTTGATTTTCCATTCCTAGAATTTGTACCGAGGACAGTGCTGGAAAGTGGCGTAACACGCAAGTTAGAATGAGGTTAGGTTGTCTCTGAGCTGTACAACTTTTAGTGCAGCTTTTATGATTGATGGCACTGGTCATGCCATTGTGTGATTGAATCTAAGTTACAGTAGCTAACCTCATAGTTGAGAGGTCCAGCATTGCAAAGATAACCAATTAAGTTCCAGAATGTTGATCTAAAGCTGCCCCCCCCCCCCCCAACAAACAAGATCCTTGTAATGAGAGGACTTCTATGACTCTGTCACGGCCTGACTGGCCAGTGTCCATCGTTGGCACCTTCCAAGACATTAGGAGACTTCCCCAATTTTAGTGCTGGACTGCAGATCCACAATACTAGCGCAAGGCTGATTTTGCTGGTCAGGTGAACTGGCCAATCCTGAGACTAGGTCTGTTTGTACTATAAATTCGGAAAAAATACTGCGCAGGTCTATATTAATAGGCTGTGAAATTAAATAAATAATGAATAAATGCTGCTGCAGCTAATATGTCAGATATAAACATAGAGCAATATAGAAAGGGGAAAAAAGCTGCGCTGCATCAATAAAAAACAAAATGTGTTGCATATATATACCAAAATATTGTGCATAAATACACCGGTGCAAAATTCAATAAACTTAGAAATAAATCAAAAGTCCGTGTAGAATAGAGAAAATATTCCCCAAAGTTCAGAGAAGGATGTAAAAGACAACAAAAGAAGTCCGAATGGGTGTTGAACAGCTCCAAGGAAATTGTGTGTAACAGCCAGATTGATACAGGTTATCCTCCACCACTTATGGTTAAAACTGCTTACCAGAAAGGTCAGACCTCTAACGAGATCAGCAACACATAGATTCAAAATAAGCCAGCACGAGAAATCCAGGAATCCTGTCACCCTGTCTGTATCTCCTTCTCCTTATAGCCAGATTAGCGTTCCTCCAAAAGCATGACCACCTGTCCTTCATCTGTCGAATGACAGGACAGATGAAGGACAGGTGGTCATGCTTTTGGAGGAACGCCATTCCCCCCCTCAACACTGAATGTGTAGATGGTGAAAGGAAAGAAAATCGAGTAAACTATGGGCTGCTTAACCACTTAAGACCCGGACCAATATGCAGGTAAAGGACCAGGCCCCTTTTTGCGATTCGGCACTGCGTCGCTTTAACTGACAATTGCACGGTTGTGCGACGTGGCTCCCAAACAAAATTGGCGTCCTTTTTTTCCCACAAATAGAGCTTTCTTTTGGTGGTATTTGATCACCTCTGCGGTTTTTATTTTTTGCGCTATAAACAAAAAAAGAGCGACAATTTTGAAAAAAATGCAATATTTTTTACTTTTTGCTCTAATAAATATCCCCCAAAAATATATAAAAAAACTTTTTTCCTCAGTTTAGGCTGATACGTATTCTTCTACATATTTTTGGTAAAAAAAATCACAATAAGCGTTTATCGATTGGTTTGCACAAAATTTATAGCGTTTACAAAATAGGGGATAGTTTTATTGCATTTTTATTAATATTTTTTTTTTTTACTACTAATGGCGGCGATCAGCGATTTTTTCGTGACTGCAACATTATGGCGGACACATCGGACAATTTTGACACATTTTTGGGACCATTGTAATTTTCACAGCAGAAAGTGCTATAAAAATGCATTGTTTACTGTGAAAATTACAATTGCAGTTTGGGAGTTAACCACTAGGGGGCGCTAAAGGGGTTAAGTGTGACCTCATATGTGTTTCTAACTGTGGGGGGCGGGGCTGGACATGTGACATCATTGATTGCCTTTCCCTATATCAGGGAACAGACGATCAATGACAGTGCCACTGTGAAGAACAGGGAAGGTTTGTTTACACACACATCTCCCCGTTCTTCAGCTCCAGGGACCGATCGCGGGACTCCGGTGGCGATCGGGTCCCGCGGCCACGGTCACGGAGCTTCGGACCGGGTCGAGGGAGCGCGCTGCGGCATACGCCCACGACTGGGCATTTAACAATCACATACAGGTACGTAATTGTGCCCAACTGTGCCATTCTACCGACGTATATTGGCGTTAGGCGGTCCTTAAGTGGTTAAAGTGGAACTTTACCCATAGCAACATGATAAAAATAATGTTCTTTAGCACGGAACATACATTCCACATTAATAATTATGCTACCAAAATTAGTGCATGCTCTAAATTGTCTCCAGCATCGCTCCCATTTCTTCTTGCCGGAGGCTGCCATTTTTCTGAAGCCCAGAGCCCTTGAACAGCAGTAAATCATAAAGTGAAACTAAACCCATCAATTTAACGGGTGCAAAAAACAGTTACATCCCTGGAATGCCTGGATTTCTAACTGTCACATTTGCTGGTGTCCTCAACCGCACTGTCAAACTGGGGCTGTGAACAGGTTGAGGTAGAATCTATAAAACCTCTCCTTTTCTGGAATGAGGACAATGACCCCTTGTGAGAGGAATTGCTGGAGAGCAGAATATAGATCCAGCCACTTTTGTGAGCAGAGCCTGAAGTTGGGTAGGACAAAGACTGAAACTCTAGTTTGTAGTGCCTGGATAAAACTTTCTGGACCCAGACCTCACAAAGGTCAACAAGTGTCACCCACTCTAAAAAGGGGGGGCATTCCTTCATTGTGAGCAGAGCTTGTTCCAAGACTTGGTGGGCTTAAGGTTGCAGGTTTTATGGCGGAAATGTGAGAGCTTGTACCAGGAGCCAGAGGTCTGAGAAATTATTTTTGTCTCTGGAATTGAAAGCTTGCCTGCATGAGCTTTTGCCATTTTCTTCTCTCCTGTAACTTCCATTAAGTGTCCAAGAAGTCACCAAAAAGATGTTCCCTTTCAAAGGGCATTCTTACAAGGCACATTCTGCAGATTAACACTGAACACAGGATCTTTTGCATGTGCACCAAAAGGAGACCCATCCTGGATATTTGCGAAGTGTATTCACTAACCCATTCAAACAGTAGCACATGGTTAAAGATAAACAACTTTAAGGCCTCGTACACACGAGCAGACAGATTTGTTCAAATCTGTCTGTCCGACAGATTTGAACAAATCTGTCTGCTGGGATTTTGGTTTGCTCGTGTGTACACGTGTACAGCAAACCAAAATCCCCGCCAGCAGACAGCTGGCTGACGTGTCGGTGACGTGGCGGTGACGTTGACGCCGCCACGTCACCGCACCAGGAAGTAAAGCACTTCCGCGCATGCGTCGAAACCATTAGCATACTAACCAGCAGACATGTCGGGCGGACGGGTTCCCAGCCAACAGATTTCAAAGCATGCTTTGAAATCTGTCGGGTGGCCAAATCCGTCTGTTAGCCCGTACACACGATCGAATCTGTCTGCTGAAATGGTCTAGCAGACCGTTTCCAGCAGACAGATTTGATCGTGTGTACGAGGCCTAATTGTTGGAAAACATGTGGATAAACCCAGGGTCCGAGGTACATTTTTGGACCAGACAACTAAACAATAACAGGATCTAAAGCATGACCAGCTAGAGAAAACAAGGTCTTGAAGAGGGCTTCTAACCTATTTGTCCACAGGGTTCTTGAAATCAGAGGCATCCTCAACAGGGATTGTTTAAGCAGGAAAGGGATTAGTTCATGACAGGGACTGTACAGAAATTGTTTTCGCTGGCTGAGGCATTTTCAAAAGGAACCTAAACTATTAATCTTTGATCAGGTCGACACAGACTTCTCCTAGGCCAGTGATGGCGAACCTTGGCACCCCAGATGTTTTGGAACTACATTTCCCAAGATGCTCATGCATTATGCAGTGTAGTGGGGCATCATGGGAAATGTAGTTCCAAAACATCTGGGGTGCCAAGGTTCACCATCACTGTCCTAGGCAATGCATGTGTGCTTTGTGTCAATAAGGACAGAAACGGTAGTCTTGAAATGGTTGTAAACCCTTACATCTTCCCATACTCTGTTTCCTTACTATTTATCAGAAAATTCTGAATTTGGAGATAAAACCAGAATCCCAGGAATGACCCCCCTAACTCAGATTTCAAAGTGAGAAGAGTTTTAATTTTATTACCAATGAGGCAGTGTGTAGCTAGTAGCTTCCCTGTAGGCAGTACAGATTTGGGTATGTCTATGCCTAGGCCCGGTGGGAAGTCCGGATTGTCAGTGATTGGGGTCAGTGGTCCTGGTACTGAGGCTAGATTGTAGGTCGTTACTACACTATGCCACACTGACAGTGTAGCAGCTATTAGCGGATGAGTGGTTCTACTTGTAGATTTTGAGATGTTGGTCCAAGGGTGGAAAGCAATTGTGTTTGTGTGTTGGGGAATTTCTAGTCGTACCCAGTCCTTAGTTGATTGGTGACAGTGCCAATCTATAAGTCTGGTAATATGCGCAGCGACATAATACTTCTTGAAATCTGGGAGGCCAATTCCCCCTTTTTGTTTGGGTTGTGTAAGTTGGGAAAAGCTGAGTCTCGGTTTTTTCCTGCCCAAAGAAATCTCAATTGAGCACTGCGTAGTTTAGTGTAATTTAATAGGTAAAGCGTTAAAGTAGTATAGTAGTCTTGGGAGAATCGTCATTTTCAATATGGAGGCCCTGCCGAACCAGCTAAAGAGTTTGGGAGACCATCTTTGTAAGTCCTTCGAGATAGATTGTAAAAGGGGGGAAAAATTTGCAGAGAAGATACCATCTATTGTTGGGGTCAGTTTTATTCCTAAATATTTGAGGCTTTTTTGTTTATACATACATTTTTTTCACTTGGTGTAGTACAGTAATTGGAAGATTTGAGCAATATAATTCCTGAAACGATATATGGACTTTTTATGCTATGGATTATTTGCTTTGACACTTTATTGCATTTTTGTATAATTTTTTTTTTTTTTAAGTGTATTTTGTGCGTGTACGAGAGAGAGGAGCCGGACTGCAGGAGTTGGGAGTAGGCAGGCCTCCCCCAGAGGCAATCTGCCATCTTTCTCCATGCCCCCGGGTGGCAATGGCGGGACTCCCCTATGAGAGAGTGAGAGGACCTAGCCCGCTCAGCCAGCCCTGTTAGTCCTTCGCCTCTCTTTTTTAGAGACCGCGTGGCCAAAGTGCGTGCATGTTAACCCAATTTCGAGTGCGTGTAAGTGTGGTGGTTTTGGTGGGAGGGGGGTGGGCGTACTAAGCGCAGGCTTACCTCGCATAGCACACCCACCGGGAGCCGGGCTGAGACCACCAAACTCAATTCACATACAGCCGAGACCGGGATCCGAACCCTTAGCTGCAGAGATGAACGGCTTGTCAGCGCAGTGCCAATCGCGTTGAGCCACCGCAGCTCCGCATGGTATCATTTTATTTCTGCATTGTTGTTAACACAGGTTTTTATAGATGTATTATTTTAGGTTGATTTAAAGGGCAGCACCTTTCCTTTTATTTTATACCTTGATTATCACTATAGTGTGGTTGACACTATTAAAGGGACAGCAGCCTTACATTGATCTATATAGGTTTAGACACTAATTTAGTTATTTGGCGCACCCATATACCTATTTGTTATTGTTTTCACAAAAGGGTTCTGTAAACATAGTATGGACTGTAGTTTTTTTGTATTTGGCCACAACAGATATAGTTAGAGCACAGTGAAGTCCTTTAACAAGCACCTCTCTCAAAAAAAAATGTATCAAGCAAAAAGCAGGAACTAAAAAGTGCATGCATGTATCTTATGCCTTCTGTTAAGTGTTGCCCAGAAAACACCTATATAAATCTCACCTTCCAGCTCTAATGCCTTATACAGACGATCGGTTTTCCCAGCGGTAAAAAGTCCACCAGGAAAAACCGAGGAGAAAACGGAGAACCTGCTCCGTAGCTTTTTCCCCCTACACACGGCCGGGTTTCCCGGCAGGAAAACTGCCATGAGAGCTTTGGTCCAGAAACCCGGCCATGTGTATGCCCCACCGCAGGTTCTCCCCATAGGTAAACGGCTGGCTTAAAAACCGGCGGGGAAAAAAGAGAGCATGTTCTAATTTTTTACCGCCGGGATTCCTGTCCGTTTTCCTGTCAGGAAAACTGGGATGGAGCATACACACGCCTATTTTTGCCGGCCAAAAGCTGTCATGGCAGTTTTTCCAACGGGAAAAACGGTCGGGTGTATGAGACAATAAAAGCAAAGTTCTGACATGTCCTCCTCAGTTAAAGCGGAGGTTCACCCAAAAATCAACTTTCTGACATTAGATCCAGCATACTGCTAACATCTGCAGTATTTTTTTTTTTTTTGTACTTATCGTTTTATGAGCCATTGTTATCCGGCTCCGAGCAGGGAATCCTAAGCCAAGAAGAGTTGATTGACGGGCTGCTAAGGTGCGTCACGCCTTCCGAAAATACCCGAAGTGACACTCGGGTGTTTACGGCGCTATACGGCGCCTGCACCTGCCGTGTAGAGCTGACTGCGCAGGCGCCGCAAACAACAGAGTGTCACTTTGGGTATTTTCGGAAGGCGTGACGTGCTTTAGCAGCCCGTCAATCAACTCCTCTTGGCTTAGGAACGCCTATACCCGGAAGCAATACCCGTCGGTGCCAGATAACAACGGCTCATAAAACGATAAGTACAAAAAAAAACAGCATACTGCAGATGTTAGCAGTATGCTGGAACTAATGTCAGAAAGTTGATTTTTGGGTGAACCCCCACTTTAAGGAACATAGGGGTTGTACTAGAGCTTTAGGTATTGACAGATGTAAGTACACCTAATGTCCTTGATTCAGAGGCTCCTTGGTCTCTAAGAATGACACTGATGGGAAAGCAATAAGTAAGCGCAGGCTCTTTGTGATACCTGCTTTTTACTTGCTTCTGCTATTATCACTTGTGTATACTACTATCTGTATTTGCATATTTTTTATACTATTTCTTCATTGAAGTGGGTGATATGTTTACGATGACAAGGAAAGAAAAACAAATTCCTTTCATATGCAAATGTTATCACATCAGCAGAAAAGATGTACATTTCAAAGGCCTGTGTATGTCACATTGGCATTAAGATCAGCCAAGCAGATATATAATTTATATCATCTTGCATTTTCTGGGAATACCTCACATTTGAATCTATTCACTTTAATTATTAACAGGCTTCAGTTCTACACAGCTTGAGCATCTAAATACTTGCTTGCTATAACACTAATATGTATAGAATATATAGATTATTAAAAACACATTAGATAAATAAGATATAGTATATAAAACAGGTTTTAGTGCTTGTTTATCTATCAAATCCAAAAGGGAGTATGAAATGGTCATGACCTCTATCAGGTTATTTTTTTGTCTGTGTCCTGGGGAGATTTTGCTTCACTTCCTGTCTCAGAGGCAAAGCAGGAAGTAGGAAGGTATCTCCCAAAAGCAAGGGATATCCAATATTAGATTCCTGTTACCAAACTTCCTAATTTAAAGATTTTTCCCCCCACCAGTCCAGTGGTAAAGCAAACATTTTAGATTTCCCATCACTTTCTGTAACAATGGTCACAAAGTCCAGGGCTGTGGGCGATTCTCCCCAACGAGATCACAGACGGCAGTAAAATCCTGACGAGGGGTCTAACCCTTCCACATTTTTGACAAAATTGAAAAACACGGTTTTACATAAATGTTAAAGAGGTATAAACCTGAATATTAATTGGAATATAGGCCACTTGATCAGCTTGGGTTTAAAAATAAAAAAAGTAATTACCTGATAAAGTAAAGCTGGCTAATTTTCTACATTGTTGACTAGCAGAAAAACCTTCAGTGCCATCAGCTCCCATCTAGAAAGAAAAGGGAATGCATAAGTAAATAAAATAAAAAGATACACGTTCACATCAGAACGCAGTGTGGAAAAGGCACGTTCCATGTGTGCTTCATGCACTCAAACACACCGCCCTTGTGATCTGCAAGCAGGTGCCAAGTTGCCAATGCATTGTTACTGGCACCTAAATGCAGGTCGCAAACGTGGGTACCAAATTGGTGTGGTACATTTTTAAAAGTAGTGCATATACTACTTTTTTCGCGTTCCGGTTCAAATGAATGGGCTGCAAAATCGTACAACATGAGAACGCAGAGTTCTAACCCACGCATTACATTGCAATTCGGATGTTAATTTGGCTCTTAATATACAGGTTGTTTTTTTGCCATAAGGTGTTCGACCATAACTCAATAAGTGTGTATTCTTTTCCATCCTGTGACTCAAAGGGTAGAACGATGGATTTACTAGAGCCTGCTACATTTAACGGTGAATCATTTTTACCACTGAGCAGAATGTAAAAAAAAAAAACAGCATTGCTTAGATTCACTGCTATCCAACAATGTTATGTTGTGTCTCTGCCAAAGTGTTACCTAGATGTCAAGCAGTATCTTCTATCTCCCAGGACTATGTAGCAATTCAGAGAAGCCAATCTGCTCCAGCGTCTTTTTCTTGAGATGGGACTGCCTCTTGTCACTAAATAAGCTGCTAACTTTCTGGAATAAAGTCACTACTACAAACCTACTGATGCAGCTAAGGCACGGGCGACCCACCTGAGCATTCCACCTTCCATGGCGTTTTACTCAAACAATAAAGTTACTCATAGGCCGCGTACACACGATCGAATTCGTCCGCTCAAACTGGTCCGACAGGCCAGTTCAGCAGACAAATCCGATCGTGTGTATGGGCTAGCGGACATGTCCGACCGGCGGACAAATTTTAAAACATGCAGGGATTTTGATCCGCTGGTCAGTACACTCACCAGCGGACATATCCGCTGGTGAGTGTACTTCCTGGTGCGGTGACGTGGCGGCGTCAACGTCACCGCCACATCACCGCGCTGTCTGCCGGCGGGGATTTTGATCCGATGGTGTATACACGCCATCGGACCAAAATCCGGAGGGGACATGTCCGCTGGAAACGGTCCGTCGGACCGTTTCAGCGGAAAAGTCCCTCCGTGTGTACGCGGCCTTAGAGTTGAGGTTGCATGGGGAAAGATTCACTTTTATATACATTTAGCCTCATTCATAATTTTTTTTTTAAAAAAAGATAATTATTTAGGGTCATTATAACGTAATTAAATAATAAATTGAGATGAACAGAAAGTTACACACCAATAATGTCACTGGATAAAACTTTAACCAGCTACAACCCAGACCAGAAACTGCTCTTTTGACATGTTTCACCTCGATGGTCTTAACTGTAAAGATAAATTTGTTTGTGGGTGGGATCTCTCTTCTTTCACTAAATCATAAGTTGTTAAAAATCCATCATCGAATCAAACATGAAAAGACATGCAAAAACATTTCATGTGTCCCTGCATAAACACAAAAAGGTATACAAATGCAAATCCCAATTTAAATTCAGTCATAAACCAATTGCTACACATAACTATGTACAGTATATTCTGATGCATACAGTATATATCAATTCCTTCATGATTACTCCCCATCCTGCAACAACCTTAAAATATTTTAGGGCTGTGCAAATTAACTTTTAATCGATCGATTAATCTTTAATTTTTTTGATCGATCAAAATCTTTTTAATCGATTAAAAAATTCTTATGACTGGTACTCACCTCTCCTCCGGCTTCTGGGCCTTCAGGGAGTTCCGGTAACATGAACACCGGGGGGCTTGCCGTGTCCATCTGAAGGGCTCCTTTGCTGTACCTTCATATCTGCATGCCGGTGGGACCTTACTATCTGCCACACGCAATGGCTGTTACACTTCCCTCTATCACTTCCCTCTATCAACCTGGGATTCTACAGCCATCCACTGGGAGTTGTGATAGTTCCCTTCATTGGACATCTACATGCCGATGGACTGATGTTAACCCCTCCTCATCTGGATTCAGCAGTGGCATCGTTGTACACATTTTTATACCAGTATCATACTTAGCTACAGGTTTATATGACTGTTTTTGGTACCATTTGGTATTACTCGCACCATTTTTACAGTTTATGTAGCTACATCGATTTTATCTCCATTGCAATATTTATTTTGTTACCTACTTGAAGACTATAAAAGTTTTAATGCTCTTCCCATCGAGCGCTGCCTTTGTGTGTTTTTTGTATCCTGCTATCCATTTTCCAGTGGTTGGTAGCTGCACTGGGATTCGGCCTGCAAGGAGATAAGCTAAAAGTAGTTGGATCTGTATGTGCGTTATAATTAATCGAAATTAGTCGATTAATCGATTAAAAAAACAAACGATTAATCGAACACAAAAATTTTGATCAGTAACAGCCCTAAAATATTTAAAACCAAAAGTGGAGAAATGGGTGGAGCTTAAATGGAGATTGTGACATCATCCACCTGCCTTTTCACCTCAGCCAATCAGAGGAAGTTTCCTGTGAATGGCTGAGCAATACTTAGCCCAACTCGATTTGGTTCTGGCAGCAGGATGGGAAGACCCATCCCACTGCCAGAAACACAGAAATGTATATAGTCTCAGCTACATACAGAATACTGTGCTGTGTTCTGGAAGTTGAATGAGGACTTCCCATCCTGTTGGGCTACAAAGGAAATAGTTTGTTTGGACCATCTTGATTCAAACAAACTAAAGTAGACTAAAACATGACTTTAGACTTTAAGTCTAGAGGGGTGCAGAAGAGGTTGTATTACCTAACCGACACCCCGATCCACCAGGTCTCCTTGATCCTTGCAACTCCTCTGTAAGCTTCCTTTGGCCACAGTCATAGTCCTTTCCAACCAATAGCCCTTCACTGTACGTGAGGACATAGGAGCAGAAAGTCAAGTCTCCCCTACACCAGCCACTCTCCTACAAAGAAGAACCTGAACCACTCGATCGTGCAAGTGGACTGGATTAAAAATAGGTAAATACACAATTCTGTATTATATAGGGTATGTAAAATAGGAAGGAGGATCAGGGAGGGAGTGTTTTTAAAAATATTTAGAGTTAGGCTTTTCTTCCATTTTAACAAGCATTGCAGTGCAGGGGGAGGGGGCCCACGGCAAGGGTATGTTTGTTGTGCCTGCAGCTGGCCTTTACATTTTAATGAAAAAAAATATAACAGATTTGAAAGCATTATATAGGACGATAAAAACAAATATTAAGTATCTGAATAGAGAAGGACACTCAATGATAAACAATTCTTGCTGCTATAGACACACACAGTATGGCTCGGCCACATCCCCAGCTACCACCTCACAGGATTTGACTGACAGCAGCAGGAGCCAATAGCTCCCGCTGCTCTCAGTGCAGCTTGTGAGAGCAGGAAATGGGGAGAGAAGAGCTGCTGCTGGGTACAACCCTGGATCGATAATGATCCAAGTAAGTGTTTAAGGGTAAGGGGGAATAGTTAGTGGGGTGTTTTTTTACCTTAATGCTAGACTTTAGAACCACTTTAAGGTATGGAACCCAGAAGAACAAGTACCTGACCAGAACAAAGTTCCTATTACACATACCATAGCAGATGGATTTTTCACAGTGATGCAGGGTGTTGTAGCTCTCAAAGATCCACTGATTCCATGATAATACTTGAAACAAATTTTTATTTCAGCTGTAAAGACAAAATAAAATAAGCTCTTAAACAATGAAAAGAACTGGAATATAACATTAATTTTATCTAAAAGAAATTGAAGAAATATAAATTGAGAATACTTTTTTAATTATACCTATTAAGTATGGAATAACTAAAGACTAATATTTATAAAAACTTAATGTGGATGTAAACCTGATCCATGAAATTTGAGATGGGCACATACTGTATATATGTAGTGTTTACTTATCTCTTTCCCTAAGTCCTGTGTCTTTCTGCTGTTTCGTTCCTCTGCTAGCATGATAACTTCTGCCAGTTCTCCGAGACGGGAGATAAAAGCAGCCTGAAATTTGTATCAAGGTGGGTGCTATAAATAGATAAGCAGAGAGCTTGTCTAGTAATAGCACAGCTCTAAATGTATCTTTGTTCTTTTACCTATGTGAAGGGTGGAGGTGGGTGTGTGCCTTTCCTCCAATCAGCTCTCGCACAGTGTAAGCCAAGACTACACTCCTACTGCTGAATGAGGAAGTAAAAATTCTACCACAATGTTAGAATTCTAAAGAATATAGCAAGCTGAGGACAGCAAATATACATGTAAAACGTATGCAGGGAGATTAGTTTCATGTATGTGTATCATCTGAGGCTGTTTACTTCACTGGGTATATGTGAGGGTTTACATCCACTTTAAAGCCTAATTGCAGCCAAAATCACAAACAGAAAAATAAGCGTAAGGAACAAAACATACAGTCAGTCAGAATGTGTCCTTTGTGCTGATTCCTCTTCTGTTAATGAAAATCTTCCTCCGTCCTTTACACCCTACCACACCCCTGCTTAGTTGTATTCTTCCAAAGTGTAGGGGTTAATACAACTAATAGGATATCCCAGGCTCTCATCAAGAGAGCCCAGTTATGCCTCCACAACTTGTCAATCTGCTCTATTCATAGAAGCCCGTTAGTTGTATTAATCCCCACCACATCAGAAGATTATGGTGGTGGGCTGAAGAGGACAGGACAGAGTAAGAATTTACTAACAAAAGAGGAATTTGCACAATAGACACATCCTAAAGACTGCAAGTTATGTCACTTGTGCTGATTTTATGTTTGCTATTCTCATTTTTGGAGCGCTCACTTTTTTAAAGACTAGTGGTGTCAAACTGTTCATTCAAGAAACACGTTCCTTCCTGCTCTTTCGGATTTTCTCGTCACTACGGTCCAAAACGAATTACAAATTTCTAACTGTCATTCAGTAAAAATGTAATTCAAGGGCTATATAAAAAATGATGGTCTCTCAAACAAAAATGAATAATGCCGCGTACACACGATTATTTTTCGGGTTGTAAAAAACAATGTTTTTCAGGCTCTAGAAAAAATGAAGTTTTTTCAACCCGATCATTAAAACGGCCTTCCCTACACATGATCGTGAAAAATAAATGCTCTAGCAAAGTGTGGTGACGTACAACACGTACGACGGCACTATAAAGGCGAAGTTCCATTCGGATGACGCCACCCTTTGGGCTGCTTTAGCTGATTTTGTGTTAGTAAAAGACAATTCATGCTTTTCTGTCTGTTACAGCGTCATGAATGCGCTTACTCCATTACGAACTGTAGTTTTACCAGCATGAGCACTCCCATCTCATAACTTGCTTCTGAGCATGCGTGGATTTTTCACCTCGTTAAAGCCCACACACGGCCATTTTTTACAACCCGAAAAACGACAACATTAAAACGTAGTGAAAAAATAGAGTATGTTTGAATTTTTTTTTTTGCCGTTTTTCAGAACCCAAAAAATACACTGAAGCCCACACACGATTGTTTTTAATGAGATAAAAAAAAAAAAGGATTTTTAATAACAGCTTACCTGTAAAATCCTTTTCTTGAAGTACATCACGGGACACAGAGCGCATAGCCATTACATATGGGTTATATGGGTACCTTCAGGTGTGGACACTGGTGTAATCAACTTCACAGGAAGTTCCTCCCTATATAACCCCCTCCCACTGAGAGTGCTTCAGTTTTGTAGCAAGCAATTTCTCCGAGGTTACACAATGTTTCCCAAAAGAGGGGTGGGAGCTCTGTGTCCCGTGATGTACTTCAAGAAAAGGATTTTACAGGTAAGCCGTTATTAAAAATCCTTTTTTCTTTATCGTACATCACGGGACACAGAGCGCATAGCCATTACATATGGGATGTCCCAAAGCAATGCTCCATGAAGGGAGGGAGACCGTAAGGCCAAAAATAGCCAAACAAAAAACATTATCAGGAGGTAAAATAGCTCCACCAACAGAAAAAAAAGGGATTTTTAAATACAGCTTACCTGTAAAATCCTTTTCTTGGAGTACATCACGGGACACAGAGCGGCATATTCATTACTATGTGGTTATATGGAGTACCTTCAGGTGTGGACACTGGCAATCTCAAACAGGAAGTCCCCTCCCTATATAACCCCCTCCCCTAGAGGGAGTCCCTCAGTTTTGTAGCAAGCAGTATGCCTCCCAAAATGGTCACCCAAAAGAGGGGTGGGAGCTCTGTGTCCCGTGATGTACTCCAAGAAAAGGATTTTACAGGTAAGCTGTATTTAAAAATCCCTTTTTCTTTCTCGTACATCACGGGACACAGAGCGGCATATTCATTACTATGTGGGATGTCCGAAAGCAATGCTTTAATGAGGGGAGGGAGACATCTTCCAAAGAAGGATTCAATTTAGAGGTAAACTCAAATAATAATAATAATTCCAACTTAGTTTTTCTTTTTACAACCAAGGGTGCTTCTGATTCCGAGGATCTCAAACTGCAGCCTGTAGTACTGCCTGTCCAAAGGCAGAATCTGCATTCCTTCTCACGTCTAGTTGATAAAACTTTGTAAACGTCTGGACTGATGACCACGTCGCTGCCTTGCATATCTGAGCCATAGAGATCTGATGGTGTGCTGCCCAGGAGGCGCCCATGGCCCTGGTAGAATGGGCCTTTACCGACAAAGGAGGAGGCAATCTCTTCAAACCGTAGGCTTGAATGATTAATTGTCTAATCCATCTCGAGATGGTGGATTTTGCAGCTGCCTGCCCCTTCTTGGGGCCATCTGGTAGAACGAACAACACATCTGTTTTCCGGATCTTTTCTGTAGCTTTAAGATAGGCCTTCATGGCCCGGACAATATCCAAGGTATGCAGCAACCCCTCCTTTCTAGATGTGGGTTTTGGAAAGAAGGATGGAAGTACCAAATCCTGGTTCAAGTGAAATTTGGATATAACCTTTGGTAGAAAGGAAGGATGGGGCCGGAGAACTGCCCTGTCCTTATGCAGAACGAGATATGGTTCCTTACACGATAAGGCTGCTAATTCTGACACTCTCCTGGCCGAAACTATGGCGACCAAGAAAACCAACTTTCTTGTCAGTAAGACTAAAGGAATCTCAGCCAACGGCTCAAAGGGCTGTTTCTGTAAAGTGGACAGGACAAGATTTAAGTCCCATGGACAAATTGGTGACTTGACAGGAGGATTAATACGCAAGACCCCCTGTAAGAAGGTCTTTACCAGCGAGTGGGTGGCCAGCGGCCTCTGAAACCACACTGACAGAGCTGAGATCTGTCCCTTGATTGTGCTTAGTGCCAGGCCTTTATCCACTCCTAGCTGGAGAAAACTTAACACCCTATCAATAGTATATTTGCGGGAATTCCATCTTTTGGATTCACACCAGCCTACGTAGTTCCTCCACACCCTGTAATAAATCACCCTGGAGACCGGCTTTCTAGCCCTAATCAGGGTAGGAATTACCTGCCTAGACAGACCTCTACCCCTGAGAATCAGGGATTCAGCCTCCAGGCCGTCAAATTTAGACGCCGTAATGTAGGGTGGAGGATCGGGCCTTGTGAGAGTAGGTCTGGTTGTAGAGGAAGAGTCCAAGGGTCTCCCACTGCCATCTTCAGGACTAGTGAGTACCAAGTCCTCCGGGGCCAAGCCGGAGCTACTAGAATGACTGGCTTGTGCTCCACTCTGATCTTGCGCAACAGGCGAGGGAGTAACTGTAGCGGAGGGAATGCATATAGAAGTTTGAATTGATGCCAAGGGCAAACCAACGCATCGGTTCCGCAGGCCATAGGATCCCTCGCTCGAGACACGAACCTGTCTAGTTTCTTGTTGAACCTGGATGCCATTATATCTACGTCTGGCATTCCCCACCTCTGGCAGATTGTCTGAAAGACCTGGGGATGCAGAGACCACTCCCCTGGCAACAGACTCTGGCGACTTAAGAAGTCTGCCTGCAGGTTGTCCACTCCGGGAATGAATATCGCTGAAATGCAGGGTACATGAACCTCTGCCCACTGAAAAATCAAGCTCACCTCCCTCTGAGCGGCCCGACTCCTGGTTCCCCCTTGGTGGTTTATGTATGCCACCGCCGTGGCATTGTCTGACTGGATTCTCACCGGGAACCCCTTTAATCTGGAGGTCCATGCCAGAAGGGCTAGGCGAGCAGCTCTGATCTCCAAGATATTGATGGGGAGCTGCCTCTCTGCTTTCACCCAGGTTCCCTGGCGAGAGAACCCCTCGAAGACAGCCCCCCAGCCTGCCAGGCTGGCGTCTGTGGTAACTACCTTCCAGACAACAGGGCTGAAGGATTTTCCCTTTAGAAGATTCTGGGCGTTCAACCACCAGGCCAGGCTTTGTCGGACCCTTGATGATAGCGTCAAAGGGGACTCTAAGGCATGTGCCCTCTTGCCCCAGGCTGCTAGAATGGCTGCCTGTAGGACGCGAGTGTGGATCTGAGCGTATGGTACTGCCTCGAACGTGGCCACTAGCTTGCCTAGTACTCGCATACACAGGCGAATAGTTGGTTTTTTCTTGTTTAGAACCAACTGAACCAACCCCTTGATAGCCTCGATCTTTACCAGGGGCAGGAACACCCTTTGCTGTTCTGTGTCTAACCTCATGCCGAGGTATTCCAACTGCTTTGTAGGCTGGAACGCTGACTTTCCCCGGTTTAGGACCCAGCCGAATTCTTCGAGGTACCGAACCGTGAGGTTTACTGCCTTTTGCAGACCCGGCCGTGAGTGATCTATGATTAAAAGGTCGTCCAAGTATGCTAGGACTGTGACCCCTTGGATCCTTAAATTGGCCAGAACTGGGGCTAGGATCTTCGTGAATACCCGGGGCGCCGTGGCCAGCCCGAAGGGGAGCGCCCTGAATTGGAAGTGTCGCTGCCCTACCGCGAAGCGTAAAAATCTTTGATGCGACTGAAAGATTGGTACACGAAGGTAAGCATCCTTTATGTCTATGGAGGCCAGAAAATCGTCCTTCTGAAGCGCGGCGGCTGCTGACCGGATGGATTCCATCCGGAAGGAACGAACCCTTAGGTAACCGTTTAACCTCCTTAGGTCCAAGATTGGCCTGACATCGCCGTTGGGCTTTGGTATGACAAAGAGATTGGAATAGAAACCTAGCCCTTGCTCTTGGGCTGGCACCTCTATTATTACGTCCTGGCAGAGCAGGTGATCCAAAGCTGCCAGCAATGAGGCCTTCCTTGCTGGATCCCTTGGTAGCCTTGATTCTTGAAAATGAGGCGGAGGATACCTTAGAAACTCCAGTCTGTAGCCTGTGGTTACAGATGCCCGGACCCATTTGTCGGGGATCTTGGCTTCCCAAACTTCTGAGAAGAAACGAAGCCTTCCCCCCACCCGCGAGAGTGGGGGCGCCCCTTCATAAGGCAGACTTAGGGGCTGTCTTTGTCGGCTTGCGATACCATGGCCTCTTACCCCCAGGGGCCTGTCCCTGCGATCTACTGTTAACGTTGGATCGTGCAGGCGGCCGTCGATACTGCCTGGAATTTGAGGGCCCCGAGACAGGAAAAAGCTGCCTTTTAAATGTAGGACCCCGGAATGTCTTTTTGACCGGTAAAAGGGTACTCTTGCCATTTGAAATAGTCTGAATATATTTATCCAGATCCTCTCCGAAGAGTCGTCCTCCATGGAAGGGAAACCCTGCCAGAAGCTTTTTGCATGGGGGCTCCGCCGCCCAGCTCTTCAACCATAAGAGCCTTCTCATGTGCACCAAAAATAGTGATAAACGAGAGGCCTGCTGGATGGAATCTTTTATAGCATCTACAGCAAAACACAGAGCTCTGGGAATGTCAGAAAACTCTTCTGCTTGTTGGGTAGGCATGACCTTTAACATTTATTTTGTCTGGTCTTTTAACGCCTGACAAACCCCAATCGCAGCCACAGCTGGCTGTACCACTGCTCCTGCCGTAGCAAAGGATGCTTTTAAAAGTGTCTCTAACCTTTTATCAACCGGATCTTTAAACATATGTATGTTTTCCACCGGGCAAGTTAGTGATTTATTCACACATGAGATGGCTGCATCCACTACTGGGAGCCTCCACCTCTTGGAGAATTTTTCCTCCATGGGGTAAATGACCGCAAATCTTTTCGGTGGCAGAAAAATCCTGTCCGGCCGTACCCAATCCCGAAAGATTAATTCCTCCAAGAGAGGATGGACCGGAAAAACTGCGTTGCTTAACGGAGCTTTCAAAGAGCCCAGAGAGGATACCGGAGGAACCTGAGGCTCTGGCAATGGTAAACTAAATGCCGAGCGGACCATGTCCGTCAAAGACTGTACCCACAGTCTTTCTGTCTGGGAGTCTGAAAATGGTTCCTCAGAGGCAGATCCCTCAATCCCTGAACCTTCTTGGATCAGGTCTAGTTGATCCTCCTGTGATTCCAATTCCTCCGGAGAGAGAATCTCAGCATCTGAGGATACACCTATTGGTGATGGGGATCTAACCCGTTTCTTACCAGGAATAGCTCTAGCGATCAATGCTGCTATTCTCTCTTCTAGCCCCCCTAGGGATACGGCTAGCATCTCCTCTGTGATAAACACAGGGCTGGGCTGATCTGGGCCAGCCTCCGCACCAGATCCCCCTAATGGCTCATCCAAGGCGCCCTTTATGTTAATAAGTTGCGGGGAAAGTATCGGCATATCATCAGAATCAGAAGGGGAACCCCTTTGTTTTTTGGTCTTTTTTGTACCCTTTGACCCCGAACCTTTGGAAGCCATAATACAAAATCGAGGGACTCCGCCCACACAACAGACTGTAGTGGCCAGGAGTACAAAACCAGAGCTTAGGGGACAATAGATCACTAATGCCCAAAAACTGATGGGATCCCGTATGTGTTTTTTTTTTTTTTTTTAAATATATATTATATATATTTTCTTTTTTAAAACATACAGTGACCCCAAACTTAGTTTGCCAGCCTCCAACCTGCTGCAAAAAGGGGAATTTCTTGGCTTAACAAAAAAGGCATTGGAACAAAGTCCAGCATGTACTACCCCTCTTCCGCCACCGGGAGTCACTGTTCTGCCGCTCTGCGTCCTCTCCTTCTGAAATCAGCCTCAGACTGAGCACTGACAATGCCTGCTGATCTATAACAGCACAAGGCGTGCCCCTGTATGACGCCGCAGGCACGCCCCCCCCCCCCGCCCTCCTGTCTGAACGGCGCGAAAAACGTCTATAAGACGTGCGCGCGCACGCGCGCGCGCGCGTATGCCGGAACAGGAGGAACATGGAGGAGCCGCGCTGCTGGAGACCCAGGACTGCAGAAACAGGCGGCAGATTCAAACCCCCGGCCAGGTAGGACTCTCCAAAAAAGGCCCCTAGGGATCCTTACTAGTCCTAGGAAGAAAGCAGCAGGTTAGCTAGCAACACATTTTTAGACAGGGGAACCTAGTGATGGGGGAAAAAAGGTGTCATCCTGTCTCTCTCAGACATAGTGAGCAAGGTTGCCCATGCAGAGCATACTTAGGCTATCCCCCCTTTTAGGTTACCCCGGGGGGCCTGCTGTCGAACCAAGTCCCGCAGGCTCCCCCTTACCTGCTCCATGCTGCAGGATGTTTGTCCAGCAAACTGATCCAATCTTCTCCCATCTCCGTGGGTAGCGTAGTAGACCTTCAGGCCCTGGGGTCCTATGAAGGTACCCACTGTCCTGGACCTATATAGCACCCTGGCAAACAGGAACTTATGGTTTTTACAAACTCCAAGTCCTGGGCCCAGGGTCCAGCCCTCCAAAGAGGAGCATTATAGGCAAAACCCCACGGTTTGGGGCCCGGGTACTGTCCACTTTGGCACTGAGGCTCCTTGGACAGATCCGGTTAGCCCGCCCTTAATCCCAAGGATGTGGAGCAAAGCTATTCCGTGACCAACACCTAAGACACTGGTGAAAAAACTGAGGGACTCCCTCTAGGGGAGGGGGTTATATAGGGAGGGGACTTCCTGTTTGAGATTGCCAGTGTCCACACCTGAAGGTACTCCATATAACCACATAGTAATGAATATGCCGCTCTGTGTCCCGTGATGTACGAGAAAGAAAGGGGGCGTGAACCGGGCCAGAGGATTCTATACTGCTGCCCGTAGGACCGCCTGCCCAAATGCTGCGTCCGTAGCCTTTGCGACGTCCAACTTATAAAATTTAGTAAACGTATGTACGGAAGACCAGGTTGCCGCTTTGCAAACCTGTGCCATAGAGATCTGATGGTGTGCCGCCCAAGAGGCACTCATGGCCCTCGTAGAATGGGCCTTAACTGATAAGGGAGGTGGAACGCGCTTCAGACCATAGGCCTGAAAAATCAGCTGCTTAATCCACCTAGCCAAGGAAGACTTGGCAGCCGGCTGACCCTTTTTGGGGCCATCCGGAAGAACGAAAAGCACATCTGTTTTCCGAATCTTCTCTGTAGCCTTGAGATAAACCCTCATGGCTCGGACCACGTCCAAAGTATGAAGCAGTCTTTCCTCTCTGGACTGGGGAGTAGGAAAGAAGGATGGTAGGACTAGGTCCTGATTCAAGTGAAAACTGGATATGACCTTAGGAAGGAAAGAAGGTTGAGGCCGCAGAACCACTCTGTCCTTATGCAGAATCAGGTACGGTTCCCTGCAAGACAAGGCTGCCAGCTCGGAGACCCTTCTGGCCGAAGCCATAGCCACCAAGAAAACCAACTTTCGGGTTAGCAGCACAAGAGGAATTTCTGTCAGAGGTTCAAACGGCTGCCTTTGTAAAGCTGACAAGACCAGATTTAAATTCCAGGGGCAGAGGGGAGCTCTAATAGGGGGATTTACATGCAAGACCCCCTGCAAGAAGGTTTTCACAAGCGAATGCGTGGCCAAAGGCCTTTGAAACCATATCGATAAGGCAGACACTTGCCCCTTTAGAGTACTAAGAGCCAACCCCTTGTCAACGCCAACCTGGAGGAATCGCAAGATCCTGTCAATAAAAAACTTGCGAGGATGCCCTCCTTGAGACTCGCACCACTCCACATAGGTCCTCCAGACTCTGTAATAGATATTTCTAGAGACTGGTTTTCTAGCCTGAATTAACGTAGATATGACCTGGGCTGAGAGGCCTCTGCCCTTAAGAATTAGGGATTCAGCCGCCAAGCCATCAAATTTAGCTGCTGTGAAGCAGGGTGGTAGATCGGGCCCTGAGACAGCAGATCTGGGCGCAGGGGGAGTGGCCACGGTGCCCCTACTGACATCCTCACGATGAGTGCGTACCAAGCCCTTCTGGGCCAGGCTGGGGCCACCAGGATCACCGGCCTGCGCTCCACCCTGATCCTTCGTAGAAGGCGGGGAATCATCTGTAGTGGAGGGAACGCATACAGGAGAGAAAACTGGTGCCAGGGGCAAACCAACGCATCGGTCCCGTAGGCCGAGGGATCCCTGGCTCGGGATACGAATTTGTCCAATTTCTTGTTGAATCTTGTTGCCATGATGTCCACATCGGGAACTCCGAATCTTTGGCAAATCTCTTGGAAGCTGATCTGTCGATAACCAGGAGATCGTCCAGGTATGCCAGGACCAAAATGCCTTCTGTCCTTAGGACGGCTAGCACCGGGGCTAACACCTTTGTGAATACCCGCGGAGCTGTTGCCAACCCGAAAGGGAGGGCTACGAACTGGAAATGACTTTGATCTATCATAAAACGAAGAAACTTGTGATGTGCTGGGTAGATCGGCACATGCAGATATGCATCCTTTATGTCTATAGATGCTAGAAAGTCGCCTTGATGCAGGCTGGCTGTCACTGAACGTATGGAATCCATACGAAAGGTCAATCTTTAGAAAGCGATTTAGGCGTTTGAGGTCTAGGATAGGCCTGACGTCGCCATTGGGTTTTGGTATTATAAAAAGGTTGGAGTAGAATCCCAGACCCCATTCTTGGGTTGGTACTTCTACAATTACTCCTTGGAGCAAGAGGCGATCCAACGCCTTTACGAGAGAGGCCCTCTTTAATGGGTCGCTTGGAAGACTTGACCCCTGAAAATGAGGAGGGGGGATTTCTCGAAACTCTAGTTTGTAGCCTGTGGCTACCACGGACCGAACCCAAGAGTCGGGAATTCTGGCCTTCCAGACTTCGGAGAAAAACTGAAGTCTTCCCCCCACCCAAGAGAGTGGGGGCGCCCCTTCATGAATCTGACTTGATGACTGGTTTAGCCGGCTTGCGAGACCAGGGCCTCTTGTTTGCCGCGGCTTGTCCCTGTGGGCGGCTATTAACTTCTGAACGCCCGGGAGGCCGTCGATACTGACGGGAAGTCGAAGGGGCCGAGCCTGCAAAGGCCTGTCGTTTAAACGCGGGCCCACGCGGTCTTTTCTTGACCGGTAAGGAAGAACTTTTACCACTTGATATGGTTTGGATATATTTATCTAGGTCTTCACCGAATAGTCTTCCCCCATGAAAGGGAAACCCTGCTAAAAGCTTTTTGCAGGGTGCCTCTGCTGACCAGTTCTTTAGCCACAAAAGACGACGCATGTGAACCACCAGCAGAGATAAACGGGATGCCTGTTGGATGGAGTCCTTAATAGCATCTACTGCAAAGCAGAGAGCCCTAGGGAAATCTGCTAATTCACGAGTTTGCTGAGCCGGCATGTCCTTTAATATCTGTTTTGCCTGATCCTTTAAGGCCTGACAAACGCCAATGGCTGCCACCGCTGGCTGAACCATGGCACCTACTGTGGTGAAAGAAGCCTTCAGTAGGGTCTCTAATTTTTTGTCGACCGGATCCTTGAACATCTGGACATTTTCAACCGGACAGGTCAGGGATTTATTCACGCAGGAAATGGCCGCGTCCACTGTGGGGAGTGCCCATTTCTTTAAAAATTCCTCTTCCATAGGATAGAGAATAGAGAACCTCTTAGGAGGGATAAAGATCCTATCAGGTCGAGCCCAATCCTGGTAAATCACGCTCCGCAGAAGGGGGTGAATCGGAAAAGACACACAAGTTAATGGAGCCTTTAAAGAACCCAATGAGGATACCACAGGGGCTACTAGTTCTGGCACTGGAAGTTTAAAAGCAGTGCGAACCATATCTGTCAAAGACTGGATCCACAGGCTCTCCGCTTGAGAGGCCGAAAAATATTCATCTACAGTGGAACCCTCCATGTCTGAACCGTCGGGACTTGGGTCCGCTTGATCCCCTTGTGGGTCCCGTTCCTCCGAAGAGGAGACCTCCGCATCTGAAAACACCAAACTAGGTGAGGGGGATCTAGCCCGTTTGCTACTTGGCAAAGGGCGGGCAAACAAAGCAGTTAACCTTTTCTCTAGCCCACCCAGGGTGGTCGCTAGCATTTCTTCCGTTACGTAAACGGGAATGGGTGGATCGGGGGCCGCCTCTGCCCCCAGCACCCCCAATGGCTCTTGTACTATGCTACTCGGTGGTCTAACTGGTGAGGGTGGGGCCGTTGAAGCCTGGCCCAAATCCTCTGACCCCGATGAAGACCCCTTTTGTTTCTTGGCACCTTTTGCAGCCTTGGCTGGTCCTGATCCCTTTGGAGCCATTGCACAACCTTGAGTCACCCCTATAGCCAACACCTGACTGTTGTAGCTAGGAGTAATTAATATGAGAACAGGCTGAGGAAAATAAAAAATTTTGTATATATATATTTTATTTTATTTTTTCCCAAAAAAATTTTTTTTTTTTTTTTTACCCGCCTGGGAGGTGGCAATACTGAGGAAAACCTGTGAGTATTGCAACACCAATGCCCGTTAGCCGGAGTCCAAGGTTGACTCAGATACTGCTGGATCTAAGGCTGAGTCCCTTTAAGCAAAAAACTCTTTTTTTTTTTTTTTTTTTCTGGTCAATAGTGGAACTAAGTCCTAGACCTGAAGATCCACAAACCGCCACTAGGTGTCACTGTGTGGCCAAAAGGCCCAGCTGCGCGCTCTGTGTCCTTCTTCCTCTGCTTCCAGGAGGGAAAAGACCAGCCAGAGAAAAACGTTTTACTTTTAACTGACCCTGACGCTGCTGGCCCGCCCCCCCAACGCACGCCGACGCTATAAACGGCGGCGTGCACGCGCCCACGCGCGCGCACCCCCCCCCCACGCTGAAACAACATGGAGGAAGCAGAGAGCAGAGGAAAAGCATGGACCAGCGCCAGCAGCACCAACAGACACCAGGTAAGCACTAATCCTTACTGTAGTGCACACAGAGAGGAAGCTGTCCCCATAGGCTTCCTAAGAAACAGGAGTTTTCACCAGCAATTCCCTCTTTACAGTACGTGGGGCTGCAGTATCAATGCTAACAGGCAGACCTGGGGTGAGTAGCAAATATATATCTTAAACAAGTATACATATATCTACATGTTATCTGGGTAAACATTAGTACATCCCATCCTGCCTAAAAAGACATAGTGGAGATAGTGGCTGATGCACAAGCATACCATTAGCCAACCCAGAACCCCCAGGGGGATACCTACTGTCGAACCAAGTCCCGCAGGTTCCCTCTTACCTGCTCCACGCCGCAGGGTATTGCAAACTGCAAGAGGCCCAATCTTCTCCCATCTCCGTGGGTATTGTCTCGGACCTTCAGGGACCGGGGTCCTATGTTTAAGGAACCCACACCCCTGGACCTATATAGCATCCTGGCATCAGTAGCGTTTAGTCCTGGGAGAGACCAAGGCACTGGAGCCCAGAATCCAGCCCTCCAAGGAGAGGCATTATAGGCAACACCCCACGCAGGCAGGGCCCGGGTACCGTACTCCTTGGCTTTGAAGCACTTCGGACGGATCCGGCTAGCTATCCTGGGTCCCGAGACCTCCGAGGGACAGATAGACGTGACCAACACCTAAGACACTGGCGAAAAAACTGAAGCACTCTCAGTGGGAGGGGGTTATATAGGGAGGAACTTCCTGTGAAGTTGATTACACCAGTGTCCACACCTGAAGGTACCCATATAACCCATATGTAATGGCTATGCGCTCTGTGTCCCGTGATGTACGATAAAGAAATATTAGTGAAAAACATAAAACTAGAGTGGTTCCAGAGGTCTCTTCCTTAAATCCTTACAGGGATTATATGGTGTTAATTTTACATTAAATTCCAAATTAGTCTTTTGACTAAAATGCCATTTTAGGTTTAGTCATATCTTAATCATCTGAGCTCCAATCCTCAGTAACCCTGACCCAGCATTGCCTTATCTCCTTGAGGTAGATGCGTCCGAAGTCGCAGTGGAGGCTGTCATCTCCCAACTTCTTGGAAGCAAGGACTTGATGCACCCAGTGGGATTCTTTTCCAGAAAACTATCCCCTGCGGAGAGAAACTACGATGTAGGTGACCGAGAATTGCTGGCCATCAAGGCCGCTTTAGAAGAATGGAGGTATTTACTGGAGGGCGCTGCACACCCCGTGTTAATTTATATGGATCATAAGAACTTAGAGTATTTAAGGTCAGCAAAACGACTAAAACCACGACAGGCTCGCTGGGCCCTCTTCTTTTCCCGTTTCTGCTTCCACATAACCTACTGCCCGGGTTCAAAAAAAGTTAAACCAGATGCGTTATCCCGAATGCACGACAACCCCAAGGATACGTCCACTCGTGACACAATTCTACCGGAAGGTAACTTTCTGCTCCTACAAACTGATCTACTCTCCCTGATCAGGGAAGCATCTTCAGACTCCTCCAAACCTCCTAATATCACCTTAGATTCCAGGGATGGCCTTTTCTGGAAAGAAAGCCAAATCTTAGTACCAGAGGGTGTTCGGGCAGAGGTCTTGAAGCTCCTCCATGATACTTCGGAGTTTGTAAGACCCTCGAATTGGTACGTCGTACCTTCTGGTGGCCGGGCCTAGAGGACTTTTGCAAATCCCAGTACCTGCCCCACCTGCAACTGGAACAAGACTACCAGGAACCGAGCCTGGAGTCTACTGAAGCCCTTACCAGTACCCGACAGACCATGGAAGATGATCGCCATGGACTTTATAGTGGAGCTCTCTTTCTCCGAGGGGTGTACGGCAATTTTTGTGATAGTAGACCGCTTAACCAAAATGGCCCATTTTCTTCCACTAAAGAATACGCCTTCTGCTGCCGAGACTGCCCGTGTCTTTATTAAGGAGATTGTCAGGTTACATGGGGTCCCTGACAATATTGTATCGGACAGAGGGGTCCAATTTACCTCTCGGTTCTGGAGAGCCCTTTGCAAAGTCTTGCAATCTAAACTTTCCCTGTCTTCAGCCTACCACCCTCAGACCAATGGGCAAACTGAAAGGACAAATCAGACCCTGGAGCAGTATACCAGATGCTTCACGTCCTTTTCCTAGGATGACTGGGTCTCTCTGCTACCCTTAGCAGAATTTGCATACAACAACTCCAGTCATTCAGCTACTGGGCAATCCCCCTTTTTTGCCAACTATGGTTTCAATCTAACGTTTTTACAGATTTTCTTGCAGAATCTTCAGTCCCGAGGAAAGTACCGTGGAGTTCCTCAACAACAACAATCGGTTATTGCAAGAAGCTGTGACCAAGGCCCAATCTGACAGTAAGAAGTTCTTCGACAAAAAAAGAGGAGGGGAGCTGGACCTTCAACCGGGTGATCAGGTATGGCTCTCTACGAACAATCTTAGGTTAGCCTGTCCGTCTAAAAAGTTGGCACCCAAGTTTATGGGACCCTTCCCAGTAAAAAGGAGGATTAATGAAGTGTCCTATGAATTGTCTCTACCTGACTCTCTTAAAGTGCACCCTGTGTTCCATGTCTCTTTGTTAAAGCCTGCAGCTCCCAACCCTTTTCCCAATAGGGGGACCAGACCTCCTGAACCTGTTTGTGTCAACGGCTGCAAGGAATATGTGGTAGAAGCTATCTTGGACTGTAGGAAGCGGCAAGGGCAAAACCAGTTCCTGGTTAAATGGAAGGGACTTTCATCAGTCGTGCCTACACACCATCGGTTAAAAAAAACGATAGTTTCAGAACACGGCGACGTAAAACACAACGACGTGCTGAGAAAAATTAAGTTCAATGCTTCCGAGCATGCGTCGACTTGATTCTGAGCATGCGTGGATTTTTAACTGATGGACGTGCCCACAGACGATCGTTTTTTCTATCGTTTTTTAACCATCAGATAATTTTAAAACAAGTTCTTCGTTTTTTCACCGATGGATAAAAAAACGATGGAGCACACTCGGTTTGTCTGATGAAAACAGTCCATCAGAGCGTTTTCATCAGACGAACCGATCATGTATACGCAGCATTAGACTTGTAGAGTTTGGTAAGTAAAAGAGGATTGTAGGGCTGCAACTAATGATTATTTTCATAATTATTGTTTTGAATTAGGGTTGTCCCGATACCACTTTTTTAGGACTGAGTACAAGTACCGATACTTTTTTTCAAGTAGTCGCCGATACCGAATACCGATACTTTTTTTAAATGTGTCCCCAAATGCAGCCATGTCCCCCACATATGCAGCCATGTCCCTCCAGCCATGTCCCCCACATATGCAGCCATGTCCCTCCAGCCATGTCCCCCACATATGCAGCCATGTCCCCGCAGCCATGTCCCCGCAGCCATGTCCCTCCAGCCATGTCCCTCTAGCCATGTCCCTCTAGCCATGTCCCTCCAGCCATGTCCCTCTAGCCATGTCCCCCATACCTAGCCGCCGAAAGCCGCCGAAAGCTGCCGCCGCTCCACGGAGAACATCACAGCATTCATTTGAATAGCTGTAGTGTTCCCGCGCATATAGACACTCCCCCTTGCTCGGGATTGGACAGATCACGATCACCCATCCAATCCCGAGCAAGGGGGAGTGTCTATACGCGCGGGAACACTACAGCTATTCAAATGAAAGCTGTGATGTTCCTGCACGCCGTTTAACCCATGCGGCGGATTTCGATGCGGCGGGTCCGATGTGGCGGCGGTGGGAAGTATTCTATTTAGGCATCGGGGGTATTTGCGGGAGTACAAGTACTCCCGCAAATACTCGGTATCGGTCCCGATACTGGTATCGGTATCGGGACAACCCTATTTTGAATAATCGATTAATCGGTTAATAACCTTAAAAAAAGTGGTGTATAATTTAGTTAATATGTAAAGTTTAAAAAAAAAGGCAATTTATTCTTAAATATCTCTATGCAGTGGTAAATATAAAATACCAGCTGTATGGTTAGGAAGCAAAATCTCTAATCCACTCTGAGAATAACTGACAGAATAGTTGTACTGTATATACTATTAGAAGGTGAATCTGGTAAATATCATAAGGCTCAGAGATCACATTTTTTTATTTAAAGAAAAAAAATATATACTTTAAGAATGTTCCTTCGATTTTCTAATCGTTAGTGGGGTCAAATCGACGTTCTTTTTCAACCACAGTGACGGGAAAATTTAGAAATAGAAAACTTCTTGGTGAAAGGAATTTTCAGACTTTGTATGTGGTTTTCGTTCAGAAATTACATTCATTTTAAAACTCAGTGTTAAAAGCAAGTGAAAATTTCAAACAACATTCTTTCATTCAGTGAATGTACAAAGGTTTTTTTTTTTATAAATATAATATTAACAGTAGCGATTATTTGTTCTTTTTGTTCTATAAAGCGCTCATTTTAGTTTTTTTAACCACATTATGTTACTGGCTGATTAATTGATTATGAAAATAGTAATCGATTATAAAAATTAATCGATTAGTTGTCGATGAATAAATTAGTTGTTTCGGCCCTAGAGGATTGCATTATCTTTTGGAATGTAAGCTCTAACGAGCAAGGCCCCCCGATTCCTCCTGTATTAAATTGTATTGTACCTGTACTGTCTGCCCTCATGTTGAGAAGGGCTGCACAAACAGGCGCTATATAAATCCTGTATAATAATAATTAAATAGTTGTTAAAAATATATATTGTTTTTCCCTTACGTTGAACATATTTTCTCTTCCCGTGCTGTGTACATCCTGTAGACTTTTTGTATGAATGTACTGTGGACATGTGTAGCAGCAGTACAGTGGTGTACTATGGCACAATGTGCCAGCTTACTGTGCACTGACCTGAATTTTAAGCACATGGGTGGCAATCGGCAAACGGAAGCGACATTTTTTTTTATTTTGGCCATCATTATTATTAGTTTTATTATTTCAAATATGCTAGGTATGTAACATTCTTGTTTTGCTTTATTTATTTTTTATCTACAATGTACAATTTACAGTATGCTAATATAGTGTGAGCCGCAGATACCATCATTTTTATTAGATATTCTTAGAGGCCTAAAATTTAAAGGGTTCCTCTAATGTAAAAAGGTTAAGAAAGTCTGGGTTAACTGTTTATGTTTAGATACACTTTAAAAATCCATCATCCACCATTTTACCAGCCTCTGGGTATGCAGGTAGGAGAAAAAGGGAATATGGGATGAAGGGTGAATTGAGGGGATAAAGAGGAAGGGGTGTATCAGGGATGCAGCTCAGTATATGTATTTCAAGGGCCCGCTGTAACAGACCTTGATCAGTTCCACAAATTATGGAGCAGCATCTCTGGTTGTAATTGGTATTTCCAGCAGGTGCTGGGCACCTATGGGTGAATTGTGTCGAAGAACGTAGGGACTAGCAAGATGATATTTTAAAGCCTTGTTCTTAAGTATAGAGTCTTGCATACACAGAGGATAGCTGTCAATTTGAGAATGTATGAGTGATGTTCAAGGTTCAGATTCCCATTTGTGTAGGATTAGAAGCTTAAAGTAAATGGAGAACTGGGTGTATGTCTTGACAGAGGTCCTCAAATGGGGAGGGCGGTCTGCGGACTTGGTCTTGACTCAGGATAAATCAGCCTCAAAATGTGTTGAACCTGATATGCAACTCCTATATCCAAGGATGGGGAGATCGGATTTTGATTTTCTCCTTGACTCAACCACAGGGGCGGACTGACAACTCATGGGGCCCCCGGGCAATAGAAGATTATGGGGCCCCCCCAGGCTTACAGATGGCCACCACGCCAGGAGGCAGTGCAGAGGCAGGGCAGCTAAAATATCAGGCTTTTCACATCAAAAGTATGTCGGTTTCAGACATATCCCGGGACAGATGTTAAAAAAACTCAGATTTTTACATACTGTCCCTGGTTTTATTGAGCCTGGCAACCCTGATGGGGCCCCCTAGTGGCATGGGGCCCTCGGGCAGTGCCCGAGAGCCTCAATGGTCAGTCCACCCCTGCTCAACCATTCATTTATAACCAGCCGAGAAGCTGGATTTGCCTGAATCCATGAGCTGTTGGAGCTGATTGTTTTCTGTGCCACTGGGATAATGAGTGGGGGATGAGCTGAGATCGGGGCCTGTGTGATGAAAAGGAGTGTGGCTCCTATTGGTGGTCAAGTGATGAATCACATTTTCGTTTACATGATGTGGATGGCCCGGTGTGTGCACGTCTCTTACCTAGGAAAGAGATGCACCAGATGAACTATGAGAAGGCAAGCCAGCAGAGGCTTAAAGTATCTGCTACTGACAGTTTGGTGCCAGATACCACAGCATACCTTCAGAGGTCTAGGGGAATGCATGCTTTGACAGGTCAGGGCTGTTTTGGCAGCACCTACTCAATATTAGGTTGGTGGTCATAATGTTATGACTGATTGGTATATGCTTCTAACCTGGAAAACGTAGTCAATACTTTAGAGGGCATAAGGAAAAGAGAACACTCAAACATCTGTTGGAACTGCTGTAAAATCAAGAGATTTTGAACTAATCTCAATAATCCTCATTTATACAGTTTTGGGTAAAGAAATTCAAAAAAAATTGAGGCTCTCTTTAATCTAAAACCACCAGATTGCAAAAACACCAAACAAAACTATTAACCTTGTTTATGACAGATCAACACATTTTGTTTTGTATGGTTGGTTGAGAGATACAAGCCTTCAAAAAAAAAAGTGGGATGACAAGCTTTCATGAAGCATGAATATGTAAAGTAGGGTCATCAACCTAAGCTCTCCAGCTGTGGTAAAACTACAAATCTCATCATGCCTCTTCCTTTGTGGTGGTCAGAGTCTTACCATGTCTAATATGATTTGTAGTTTAACCACAGCTGGAGTGTGGAGGTTGCCTACCTATAGTGTAAAGACTTGCAGCAAGGACATGGGTTTACAGATGACAACAGACACATTTCAATTCTCCCCCTGAAATAAAATCCAATGTACTTGTTTATAAATGGTTGTTCTTGGACTGGCGGCAAACTCCAGGCACAGCTTTGTACACAGCACTTGGTAAGATGGTGGTATGCTACACCTAAATAAAATCAATAAGCATATCATTGTAGAAAAAGAACTTAAAACTTACATAAAAGATTTTGCATAAATGCAGCATATTGGTTTACACAACAAGGCTGAGCAAAGGAACCTGATGGTATGGGAATGGTAGTAACTCAGAACATCTAATCATAAAGAATCTGTCACTGATCTCTATTAAAATTTTTTTTATCTAAGCCGTTGTTGGCGGTTACTGCATGACTGAAAAGCCTGTGTTTAGGAAGCAGTGGCATAAGAAAATATATTTTATATATATATATATATATATATATATATATATATATATATATATATATATACATACACACAGAGCATACAGTGTGTGTGAGGCCTTAAAGCGGTTGTAAACCCACATGAAATTTTTTATTTTTTTTTCTCCTGCAAGGCAAAAGTCATAATGAGCTAATATGCACCGCATATTAGCTCATTATGAAATACTTACCTCGGAACGAGGTGTGTAGAACTTCATCTTGAAGATATCATCTTGACTCGGAGTGTCTTCCGGGTATCGCCGCTCCAGCGCTGTGACTGGCTGGAGCGGAGATGACGTCACTCAAGCGCATGCGCGCGGGAGATTTAAATCCGGCCAGCATCTGGCGGTGGCCGGTTCTTTCACCGTGGAGTCCCCCTGCGCATGCGAAGCTGCATTGCAAGAGGAATATCTCCTAAACCGTGCAGGTTTGGGAGATATTCTCCTTACCTACAGGTAAGCCTTATTATAGGCTTACCTGTAGGTAAAAGTAAAAAAAGTGGGTTTACAACCACTTTAAGGTGAATATGCTCACTCCCAGGATCAGGACAAGGGATGGGCGGCAGCCCTGAGCGCAATGGCTTACTGTAGGGATGAGGGCGCCTTCCTTCTGTTACAAGGCTGAAAGGAGTAGTGACATCACCAGTGATTTTGACAAGTAGTGCTGGGCATATTGGGGGGGGCGCAGTTTGACATCTTTGCCCTGGGTGCTGGATGACTTTGTCCCAGGACTGCTCACTCCTCCACTGTATCTATGGAAAGGCAACACAGTTACCCATGGAGAACATTGTCAACATTTGAGGAGGTTAGTGTTAGACAGACTAGTAGATCTCGGTTAGGCGTTACTAAAAAAATAAATGCTACTTTTAATGCTCCTGACAAAACACATCATATATGTCATTATTTATTTTGCCCAGAGTTCCACTTTAAGTGTGATTGTACAGATTGTACACTGTAACAAAACATCATTTATGGGTTATATGCATACAGTTCTGTAGTAACATAAGTCAATGAGGTTGATTTACTAAAGCTGAAGAGTGCAAAATCTGGTGCAGATCTGTATAGGAACCAATCAGCTTCCAGGTTTCTTTGTCAAAGTTTAGTTGAACAGGCTGAAGTTAGAAGCTGATTGGCTACCATGCACAGCTGCACCCGATTTTGCACTTCAGTTTTAGTAAATCGACCCCAATGCATTTCAAAAATATTTACTCACGTTCCATAAAATATAGACCGGTTTCAATTCTCCAGACAATTTGTCCCTTTTGCGTTCCTGTTACACCTCTGTTTTTGGAATCCCAAAAATTTGCCGGAGAATTTTCATCTAAAAGTGAAAGATATTGCTATTAACCAATATATAAAGTACACCTTATAACCAATATATACAGTATTAGTATAGCAAAAAAAGAAAAAGTGCAACAAAAAAGCAATATATATATTATATTTAAAACATTTATCTTTGTATCCTATGTAGCATCCTGTAAATCATAAAATTGGATTCTCATTGTACAAATGATGTATGCCCATTAAAGCTTTCACGCACAAGCTAGAAACAGACACTGTTTCACTATGAATTGACATTTAAAACTCCAGGAATGATCTTTTTGTAAACTCACATTGGCCCAGCTTGATTACATCAAATTATTTATATCTCGCAAACAAAGGGCAGCTGGGGACGCAGAAATTTACTGTAGTAGCCTGTGATACTTATGCCCTGTACACGCAACCGTTTTTTCCGTCTGAATAAACTCTGATGGTTTTTCCAAAAGAATTCCATCGGAATTCTGCTCACGCTGTTTTGTATACACACGGTCACACCAAATTCGGACCGTCAACTTGGACCGACTTGATTCTAAGTATGCGTGGTTTTTAGTGCGTCGAGATTCCCTAAAGACGAACAGTTTTTCCAATAGTAAATTTTTTCCGTCTGTAAAATAGAAAACATGTTCTCTATCTAAGTCCGTCAGAATTTCGGATGGAAAAAGTCAGATTGGGCATACACACTGTCGAAATATCCGATGAAAAGCTCCCATCTGACTTTTTTCATTGGAAATTCTGACCGTGTGTACAGGGCATAACAGACAGCCTCTTCTGGGTACTGCACGAGTGACTTGTCATTTGTATACTTATCACAATTGCTTGCTCAACACCTCCACCATTCAGAGAACATTTTGTATTTTTTCAATGAATTCAAGGTACTCTCCTATAGGGTGAGGAGATTGTAATGTCTTCCAGCCCAACTTTCCGCATTGTTCCAATCAGAGAATGCCCTGTATTCATAAAAAAATATTAAAATACAAGACATTCTCTCTTAATGGCAGAGGTGCTGAGAGAAGCAAGCACCCAAAAGAGACCAACACTGAGAAATGCATATTTAAAGTGATAATAACCACTTAACCCCCGGACCATATTGGTGCCCAATGACCAGAGCACTTTTTGTGATTCGGCACTGCGTTGCTTTAACTGACAATTGCGCGGTCGTGTGACGTGGCTCCCAAACAAAATTGGCGTCCTTTTTTTCCCACAAATAGAGCTTTATTTTGGTGGTATTTAATCATCTCTGCGGTTTTTATTTTTTGCGCTATAAACAAAAATAGAGCGACAATTTTGAAAAAAAGGGAATATTTTTTACATTTTGCTATAATAAATATCCCCCAAAAATATATAAAAAAAACATTTTTTTCCTCAGTTTAGGCCGATACGCAATCTTCTACCTATTTTTCGTAAAAAAAAAAATCACAATTATTGTTTATTGATTAGTTTGCGCAAAAGTTATAGCATTTACAAAATAGGGGGTAGTTTTATGGCATTTTTATTAATATTTTTTTCTTTTACTAGTAATAGCGGCGATCAGCGTTTTTTTTCGGTACTGCGACATTATGGCGGACACTTCGGACACTTTTGACACATTTTTGGACCATTGGCATTTTTATAGCGATCAGTGCTATAAAAATGCATTGGATTACTATAAAAATGCCATTGGCAGTGAAGGGGTTAACACTAGGGGGTGGGGAAGGGGTTAAGCGTGTTCCTGGGTGTGTTCTAACTGTATGGAGGGGTGGCCTCACTAGCGGAAATCACTGATCTTCTGTTCATACATTGTATGAACAGAAGATCAGCGTTTCCCCCGCTGACAGGACCGGGAGCTGTCTGTACCGAGCGATCGCGCGCGTCGGGCACGCGCACTAGTGGCCTTTAAAGAGCCGAAGTAGAGCTACGGCTCTCGCCCAGGTGTGCCGACCTGCCGCAGTAAAATGATGACGGCAGGTCGGCAAGCAGTTAAAGAGGAAGTAAACCCTGATGGGTTTTACTTCCTCTTTGTTTCCCTGCAAAGGTAAAGCATAATGGGCTACTATGCACTGCATAGTAGCCCATTATGTGTCACTTACCTGAAACCGAAGCCTGCGATGTCACCGCGATCCCGTGTTCCACAAAGCGTCCATCTTTCACCCTCTTCCTTCTGGGTATCGCGACCCCAGCGCTGTGATTGGCCAAAGCCACCAGTCACAGCACGATCTCCTTTAGAAACTGTACGATTGCGGTTTCTAAAGATTTCTAAAGTGCGCCTACGTCATTCTCTACTGCGCAAGCACCATAGACATCGGTGCCTGTCTCTTTTGTAGATTTCATACACCTACAGGTAAGCCTTATTCTAGGCTTACCTGTAAGTAAAAGTGGTTGTAAAGGGTTTACAACCACTTTAAAAGCTTGTATTTATTTTACAATAATAAACATAGGATACTTACCTGCTCTGTGCAATGCTTTTTACACAGAGCAGCCCCAATCCTCCTCTTTTTGGGTCCCCCGACTGCACTCCTGGCCCCTCCCCCATAGGAAGCCACTTGCTACGGGGGTACTCATGCAAGCTCTATCTCATAAAACACACACAGTGTGGCTTAGCCCCACCGCTGCTCCTTCCTCACTGGCTGTGATTGACAGCAGTGGGAGAAAATGGCTACCGCTTCTGTGTCTCAGCCAATAAGGGTGAAGTGACCCGGGAGAGCCTTGGCTCTCGTGCACATTACTGGATGGAGATGGGGCTCGAGTGAGTATTAGGGGGGCTGCAGGGTGATGCTGCAAGCAGGTGTTTTTTTACTTTCATGCATAGTATGTATGACGGTAAAAAATCTTCAGCTTTTACAACCACTGTAATGCATCTTTAATCTTAAATACCCGGGACATTTGGATTGCTGTCCATAAAAAAAAAAAAAGAAAAAACAAGACTGTGCTTCTAGCATACCTACTACATGTTCTTTTAAGCTAAAACACATCCTGGCACAAGTTTATGGAATTTATTCAAATTAAACTGAATCCTAAATTGCCCATTATAATTATTTATTATATTATTATTTATAATGGACAAATTTTATTTGTATTTTCTAAACTGCTCCAGTTTAATTAATCCTGTTTATTTTTAAGTAAAAATCTGTCTCTGAAGCACATTAAAAGTTACAGTCTTCAGGCACTTATCTCCATTTAATTTCTTGCAATTGTCACAAATTTCCCATGGCTTCTAATGGTTGTGTCAATATCCTTAACATAGGAAATGACTCTCAAAGGGAATTTGTGGCCACCCACTTTCCTGAGAAGTCTCCTTGTAATGGTTATTTATAGCACCCTATGTGGTCACTTCAGAAAAAATAAATAATCTGACATCACTGACAGCGTAAGAATACTTTCTTAGCTTGTGCTTCCTTCTTACTATCATATCCTAGCCTCCTTCCGCTGTTTTCTCATTTTTTAACTTCTATGCAGCATAAATTGTTCATGTTATTCACAACAATGACCCCCCTTTAAAAATGTATAAAACATTAAAGAAAACCTGTATTGAGAAAGAGAAAGACACTGCCAGTACTATCTTCCTTCTAAGAATGATAGTCAAGGATCTAAAAACAATATTCAGCAAGCACAGTTTTAGCGAGGTCAGAACTTCATGAGCATGGAAATGCAGTTATAACCCCTAATTACAGAACCGGACTTTATAGGCAACTTAGAGACCAGCTAGTAGATTTGCATAAAAGCATGAATTTCATTACATGTGATTTAAATACATAGTAATAGTACAAACATTAAAATAATATTAATAAGTAGCATGGTGAGTCTAGAAATATATATATAAATACACTAGTGACATCTCCTCCTCATCCCGACACATTTCAGGAAGAGCTCCATCCTTTCGTCAGGGGTATTGTGAGAGAGAGATGGCAGAATTGTTTCATTTGCGATGAACAAAATATAATACAGCCGTGTAGGATATAAAAGCAGAATTCACTTTTGCCAAAGGGTAGAGATGATTCCTGTGCCCCCAAAAGTGGGGCCCTAGGTGGCCCACACTGGGGTCCCCCAACAACGGTCAAACAGATTTGGAATGGGAATGAGAGGTTTTGCTATGTAGTAGTGTGCTCCTGAAAAGAAAGAACCTCCATTCAGTCAGGGCAGAAGTGCACTTCTTGAGTAGGCCATATATGCTTCATTTTCTTTCATTCAACCAGCAACATTCAAGGTGGGTGCGGGATTCCCTCCCACAGTGCTATTGTATTGTGACAGTGGGGAGATTTCTTTGCTGTCGGATTACTCTCATCAGCACCATCAATACGTGGTGACACTGGTAGAGAGACAATTTTCCAACAGGCTGGTTGTACAGAAGTCATTTGAGAGATCTACTTCTGTACAACCCGCCTGCCCATAGATCAATCAAAATTTCTGGGGGTCAGTGACTTAGAGGGTGCTGTAGACACTAGACATGTGCACACTGAAATATTTTGTTTAGGAATTTCAATTTTGTCCAAAAAATAAATGTATTTAGTTACTCCCTAAATTCGTTCTTATTTCTTAAAGGAACACTAAAGGTTTGTTTTTTATTAGATCAATTGATTGCTGTAAGCTAGAGCATTTAAATATCACTTACCTCAATTTTCCTTTTGACCTCCAAAATACAGTAATCCAGGTTTGAAAATGCCATTTCCCGTCTATCCTCTTCTTGCTTTCCACCAGCACCTGAGCCGTTTTGCATGGTGGAAAGCAGAATGTGCTCACCCCCTCCCTATGACTACAGCCCCCCGTGAAGATGCTCTCTTATCCCTCACAGGCACGGAAGCTAAGCCTAATGGGAACTGTAGTTCTCATTAGGCCGTGATGTAGCAAGAATGAATGTGCACTGCAAACCAGGAAGTCAGTGAGAATAACCATTCAGGAGTGACAGAGGTGAATAAAACAACTCAATTTCAACAGGTATCAAACTAGTTATAATGCAAAACATTACTTTTTACTTTATCAGCTACTGTCAGACTTTAATTTAAGAGGAAAATATTTTTGTCTTTACAACCCCTTTAAGTTTAGTTAAAAAATGCATTCGTCCAAAAAGTCGAATCTGTCAATTGAAGGCTTATGGTGTCTATCGGATGTTCTAAGAAGATTAGACGAAGCAGTTAAACTGTACGATGCCGCAATCGTTCATTTCCAGACAAATACTCTGCCCACAAGCTATAATAGAATTCTAATGTATGACTAGTATTATATTTATTAATTATTATTACTAGTCAACCAACATTAGAATTCTTCTATAGCCTATAAGTGGAGAATTTGACCGGAAATGTACGCTCACAGCAATCGTATGTTTTTAGGTGCATCGTCGAATCTTCATGTCTCTATAATGTTGAATCTTTTCTCTCACCGTCATGTCGAATCTTCTGACTATATCAAACTGTTGTCGCAACGAAACAAAAATAAAGCATTTTTTATTTTAGATCTTTCAGATTTCATGCTAATCTAGTGTCTACTAGACATGTGCATTCATTTTCGACCGAGTCAAGTGTATAACAAAACATTTTGTAAAATGGAGCTCCAATGACTGATTTGAAAATTTTACAAGCCTTTGTGAAGAAATTGGAAGTCAGCATGACTCAAATCACACAGACAGAGCAGTGGCTGTAAGCATAAATGATTCAAATCCACCAGACAACCTTTAAAGCTTTTCCCTTCATCCCAGGCAATAAATTAGATCAGAGTCATTTTATACACAGGCAAGGCATTCAGTAAGGTATTGTGAGTGCATAAACTGTGCCAGACATTTACTTTCATCAGTGCATTTGAAACTTACCTCAGTCTACATTATCTTCATTCACCACAGTCACAGAGAGTGCATTTGCTAATGGCTCACTACACGAGCTGGCAATAATTCTTCACCTACTTCTCATTCTAAGTGTTGCCATTGCTACTGTCACACGATTAGGACTTGTGTAGAAGGGTGTTTTCCTGCGTTTGACAGCAAAGCAGGCCAAGCGTTGTCTTTTGCAATACATTACACTTCAAAAAGAAACATTCTACATCTGTCTACATGAGCCAATAAGCAAGAGATAAAAGGACAAGTTTTCCTGTAAACACCCCCAGTGCCCTAGACTACCTACCCTAAGCTGAACCTGCCCACCCAGGTGTTTCCTTATCTACTCTGACAACTTCCTGTGTTGCCTGCAAATCAACGTTTCATGGATTTTGATTAGGCTATGGATCCAGAAGTAGGGGTACTTTCTTTAGAAGTGTACTGGGTGTTGCTGCACAGGCACACTATGGGATGGAAGGAGGCAAGTATGCACCTCAGTGGGGAGGTTCCAGCTTAGGACAGTCTACTTTTTTATAATCTAAATCAAGGGTGTCAAACTCATTTTCATCACGGGCTGCATAAGCATTGTGGTTGTCCTCAAAAGGACTACTTATATTAAAGAATTAAGTCTGCATTGGATTATCACTGGTTTTAGTAATAACTTAACCACGTCAGCCCTGGAAGAATTTGCCCCCTTCTTGACCAGGCTATTTTTTGCGATACGGCAATGCATCGCTTTAACACAATTGCGCAGTCGTGCCATGCTGTACCCAAACAAAATGTATGTCTTTTTTTCCCCACAAATAGAGCTCTCTTTTGGTGGTATTTGATCACCTCTGTCGATTTAATTTTTTGCGCTATAAACAATTTTTTTTTTATATCTTTTACTTTTTGCTATAATAAATACCCTGAATTAAAAAAACAAAAAACACATTTTATCATCAGTATAGGCAGATCTATATTCTTCTATATATATATATATATATATATATATATATATATATATATATATATATATATATATATATATATATATATATATATATATGGTAAAATAAATTGCAATAAGCGTATACTGAATGGTTTGCGCAAAAGCGTCTACAAAGTAGGGGATACATTTATGGAATTTTTATTCTTATTTTCTTTTACTAGTAATGGCAGCGATCTGCGTTTTTTTTGCGGGGCTGTGACATTGCGGCAGACAGGTCGGACATTTCTGACACTGTTTTGGGACTATTGACATTCAGAGCTAAAAATAGCACGGGGGAGGAGACCGATCACTGTTCCTAATTACTAGGAACAGATGATCACTCTCTACTCCCCTGACAGAACAGAGATCTGTCTGTTTACACAAACAGATCTCCATTCTGTCTCTGTCAGGAGCGATTGCTGGTGCTCCTACGTCACACGGCTCGCGCACCCACTATACCCCTTAAAGTGCCCACCATACACCTGCGGCGATTAGCCACCGAATAACGACAGCAGCTGGTCGGCAAGTAGTTAAAGTAATTGTAAAGGTTAGTTTTAAAAAAAATAACAAACATGTTATACTTACCTGCAAAGAGCAAGGGTTTTGCACAGAGCAGCCCGATCCTCCTCTTCTGGGATCCCCCAGCGGCATGCCTTGCTCCTCCTGTTCATCAAGTGCCCCCACAGAGAGCCTCATTTAATGGGGGCACTCATGCGGGCGCACTCCTGAGACCTGCTGCTGCGTCCATTGAACCATTGACATTGAATTGATTGACAGCAGCGGGAGCCAATGGCCCCGGCTTTTATCAATCTATCCAATGAAGACCCAACGAAACATGGTTCTGCCATGGTGTTCTGTCTGAGCAGTCTCCAATAAAGTTTATTGAATGATACCAGCAGTGAGTGGCCCTAATCTTCAACAGGCATAGAACTGTTACATAGTTGGTGAGGTTCAACCTGTGTGTGGAAACTGTATTGCTCTTATAATTATTAAAAGATGTCCAAACCCCCCCCCCTTTACATCAGATCTCGAGAGCCCCCCCCCTCCCCGACATCAGAAGTCAAGAGTCCCTTGAAAGAAAGTGCAGGGTCTGGAGGAGGACTGGAGTCTGCAGAATGCTAAGACCAGGGAAAGTGGACATGAGAGGTGCAGAATTTGTAGAAGGAGTTCTGTTCTGGTCTCTGCTGCCAATTGCTTAGATGGGGGGTGCAAAGATGAGCCTCTCCGTCGCTGAACAGAGAAGTGCAGGATTGGGCAGAGGAGTTCTGTCCTCTGCTGCCGACTGTTGAGACAAGTTAGGGCGGAGACAAGGGGGGTCCTTCAGCTGCCGGAGAGGTGTGAGAGCCAAATAAAATGGCCTGATGGGCCAGATTTGGCCCGCAGGCCTTGTGTTTGATATATGTGATCTATATGCTACAGTAAAGGTAAAACAAAATCCTGTGCTAGCAGCACTAAGAGCGTGTGATCACTGTTGAATACAGCAGTGTTCAGATAGAGGAGTTTCAGAAAGCTGGGCTGCTACTTGTGTGTGAGAGAAGTCCAACTTTCCAATTCCCATCAGCACTGGGTTATGTAACCCTTGTTGCAGCACTCAGTCATTAGAAAAGGGCATGTTTTTTCTGTATTTGCAGCCTAAATGTACTACAGTAAAAAAATGAAGATGGCTTAACTGAGCTTTAAGCGGTGTCAGTGACAATAAATCGTGTACAATACATCAACATCCAACACAATGGTGGCAAAGGTGATGGTGGGCAAAGAACACTTAAGAGGGATTTACTAAAACTGGTGCATAGAGAATCTGGTGCAGCTGTGCATAGTTACTTAATCAGCTTCTAGATTTTATTGTCAAAGGTTAATTGAACAAGCTGAAGTTAGAAGCTAAGTGTGCACAACTGAAACCAGATTCTAATTGCACCATTTTTAGTCAAAGTCCCTGTTCAATTCTTTACTAATTTAACTTATGATGCATTTTCTTCCGGATTAGATAATGGTAATAACACAAAAAGGTATTCTAAGGAGATCCCTAGATTGTACATTTTTCTCCACTTTGTCAGAGGCTACTTCTATTAATTTGTGCAAACGACAAGTATGCAATGAGGGCGAAGGTGAATTTAGGAACGCAATCTACTAAATGAGCATACTGGTAGGAAAAAAATAAATCCATTTACACTCTTCAGTCTGGCTTCCATTTAAAATAGCAATAACATTATCTGTCGGTGAAAAACATTGATATAATGTTACAACGGCAACTGAAATTAAAGGGGAGTTCCAGGCATTTTTAATGTTTATTAAAACTCAGCAGCTACAAAATGTAGCTGCTGGCTTTTAATAAACATGCACTCACCTGCTCCACGGTCCAGCGACGCGCCAGCCGGAGCTCCGCTCCTCTCCCCCCTTTCCCGCCAGGGTCATCATTGTTACTGTGGGCACCCAGCCGTGACAGCTTTCGGCTTCACGGCCAGGCACCCACTGCGCATGCGCTAGCAACGCTGCGCCATCTGATTGGACCTGTCACATGTCCCAGGCGATCGCCTACAGGGAGGGGCCTCCAAAAGGCGATATGACTTATCGTCTTAGTGGCCCCTGGGCGGAAGTGGGACAGGATGTCCCATTTTTCCTGAAGCCCCACTCCCCCTCAAAAAAATGACATGCCAAATGTGGCATGTAAGGGGGCAAGGAGTGATTTAAGTTGACGTTCCACTTTTGGGTGGAACTCCGCTTTACGTGGGATATATTAGGCAGCACGCCTATAATAAGGCTTACCTGCAGCTGTACGGTTTAGGTGATATCCCCTGTCCCCTGCATGTGTCGATGTGCTGGGGCAAACTGAAGCAATGGCCTAGTCTCATGGACTCGTGATCACAGAGCACATCACGTATGCCCCACAGGGCAGCTTGTGCATGGGAGGATGTCTATTGACGCCCTCCAGGCAGATAAGGCCCGAACTCTGTTTGCTTAAATTAATGTCTGCAAGGTAGACAGACAGAATAGTGTAATGATTCTGTTCAAAAACAAGTAAATACCTGTAACGGAATGACCGGTGACAACCAGAGACTTTGGAAGGATGAGAGATACTCCTGTGCCAGCGGCACTAATAACTCCTGGGTCTAAGTCCACCTTGTGCCCTTTTGGGCGTAGGGTGGCTAATAAAATCATACTTCATGTATTACATGAGATGGGACATTATTGATACTTCATATTGCAGGATGTCTTGAGATATTACAAGTGTTGGTTAAGGTTGACCTGACCAGGTCAACAAGACAGTGACTCATTCCTCTGTGTTTACACTTAAAAGATTGGGTATTCAAGATCACACGTCTCTTCTGATGTATTGAATTAGCATGTCAATTATGTTTAGCAAAGAAATGTATTGCTGCTCAGGTGTGGGTCCCTTTCCTTTGGAGACGGTCCGTCTGTCTGGAGATGTGGGTTGAAGGAAAAATCATTGTGTGATTGTATTGTGTTTGAATTCTATTGATAAAGGAATGTGATGTGTCTCGTCAGTATCGGTGCCAAAATGTCTGCATAGTATCTAGCCATAGTGTGTGATTAGGGGGGTGGAGATTGCATTGTCCTGTGATTAACTTTAATATGCTGTACTGGATACAGTGGCGGAATTATCAGTGTCGTGGCAGTCGCCGTTGCGACTGGGCCCTGTAATTCCGCCACCCGCCCGTGTGAGGTGCTGTTTGTTCCGGGCAGGGCCGATCAACTACACAGGCCCAGGCTGCTAATACTCGGGGCCCCGCGCCGCCGCTAGAGGTCCGCGGCCGGCGGAGATAATGTCTCTGCCGGCGGCCATTTTCCTGAAGACCAGCCCTGCCTGCTGTGATAGAGCTGCGGCACCTGGTCGGCTGATGGGAGATCAGGGAGAAAGTAAGTGCGGGCCCCCTGTAACCTGAATAGGAGGAGCGGTGGGGTGGCTGCATTATAGAAGACTCATTCTCTCCATCGTCCTCCCACGGTCTCTGAATGCCTGCTTCTGCTCCTCTCCCTATCGCAGGCATTCAGGTACTGCGGGAAGAAGATGGAGAGAATGATTCTTCTATATGCAGCCACCCCACCGCTTCTCCTAATCTGCTTATCTCTGCTGCCACCACAGTGCTTTCTAAACACAGTGCTCATCTAGCCCCCCCCCATGCTCTCCGCTGCCCCCTGTGCCCTCCACTTCTCCCCCAGTGCTATCCAGCCCCCCCTGTGCTCCCCTCCTGCCTCCTGTGCTATCCACCTTCCCCCATGCTCTAGGCTGCCCCCCAGTGCCCTCCACCTCTTCCCTTGTGCTTTTTACCTCCCCTGTGCTCTCCACCTCCCTACATGCTCTACGGTCTCCCCCTGTGCCCTCCGCCTCTCCCCCTGTGCTCTCCACCTCCCCCATGCTCCATGCTGTGCCCTCTGCCTCTCCCCCTGTGCTCTTTTCAATTCCCCCTAATTCTCTCCAGCCCCCCAGTGCTCTCTATTCCCCCAGTGCTCTCTATTCGCCCCAGCGCTCTCCAGCCCCCCTCTTCACTCCACATCCCTCCTATGCTCTCCACCTCCCCCATGCTCTACGCTGCCCCCCTGTGCCCTCTGCCTCTCCCTCTCTAGCCCAGTGCTCTCTAGCCCCCCCCGTGCTCTCCACCTCCCCCTATGCTCTACGCTGCCCTACGCCTCTCCCCAGTTCTCTCCAGCCCCCCATTGATCTTCACCTACCCCCTGTGCTCTCCACCTCCTCCCATGCTCTCTGCTGCCACCCCTGTGCCCTTCGCCACCCCCCAGTGATCTCCACCTCCCCCAGTGCTCTACAACCCCCCATGATCTCTGCCTCCCACCTGTGTTCTCTGCCCCCATGCTCTCTGTCCCACCCTGTGTTTTTGCTTCCCCCTGTGCTCTCCAGACCCCCATGCTCTCCAGCCCCCTTGTGCTCTCCTCTTCCTTCCTGTGTTCTCTGCCTCCCCCGTGCTCTCACACCACCCCATGTTCTCAAGGTTCTTCCCTGTGCTCTTTGCTGCCCCTGCTCTTTCCCTGTCCCCTCGCCCCCTGCACCTTTGCAGGGTTTCCCCCTCCCCTCTCCCGGGTGATCCGTCAGGATGGAGAGTGGAGAAGGGGCCGGTTAAGAAGTCATGGGCTGCTCATTCCAAAATGGCTGGGCCTATTTTTTGTCCCAGTCCGGGCCTGCCTGAGATGTAAGGAAGCACTCCGCTGGGGACACCTGAGATGTAAGGAGGCACTTCGCTGGGGACACCTGAGATGTAGGAAGCACTCCGCTGGGGACACCTGAGATGTAAGGAGGCACTTCGCTGGGGACACCTGAGATGTAAGAAAGAACTCCGCTGGGGACACCTGAGATGTAAGAAAGCACTCCACTGGGGACACCTGAGATGTAAGGAAGCACTCCGCTGGCTGGGGACAGTGACATGAGGGCTCCCACTGATTCTGCATTATGGTGAGTTGAACAATTTCATTCTATATTATCATGTGATAATAGAAATAATGCGCTTCAATCATCCTGACACCATAACAACCATGGTGCCGGGATGATTGAGGTGTCAACACTAGAATTTTGGAGTATCTTTATCTGCTGATTGTTAAACACACCCCGGACTGTGTACGTAGCACACCCCGGACTCTGTACGTAGCACACCCCGGACTTTGCACGTAGCACACCTTTAACCAGCGGTGGAATTATCAGTGTCACAGCAGTCTTCATTTCGACAGGGCCCTGTAATTCAGCCAAGTCTGGGGGGGCCTTCACCCACTCGTGTGAGGTGCCCGCCTGCCGCCCACCAGTGTGAGGGGTCCACCTGACTGTCATTTCACTGTGGAGGGGGGGCCCTTCATGATTTTTTGCACCGGGGCCCTGAAGACTCTAGTTACGCCACTGACTGGATATATAAGCAAGCTAAGAAACCAATAAAGGATTCATTCATTTTGAAACCAGAGAGAACGGAGCTTGTGTCTCGTCTTGATTATGGGAAATGGAATGGATCGTGTATGCAGGATTGATCGCAGTGTGTCGGATAAGCTTGTCGTGGGTGGATGGAAGGTCGTAAACGGTGGTGACCGTTACAATTGGTGTCAGTGGTGGGTTTACGACCTTCCATCCTCCCACGACAAGCTTATCCGACACAATGCGACAATCCTGCATACACGATCCATTCCATTTCCCATAATCAAGACAAGACACAAGCTCTGTTCTCTCTGCTTTCAAAATGAATGAATCCTTTATTGGTTTCTTAGCTTGCTTATATATCCAGTACAGCATATTAAAGTTAATCACAGGACAATGCAATCTCCACCCCCCTAATCACACACTATGGCTAATTACTATGCAGACATTTTGGCACCGATACTGACGAGACACATCACATTCTATTATCAATATAATTCAAACACAATACAATCACACAATGATTTTCCCTTCAACCCACATCTCCAGACAGACGGACCGTCTCCAAAGGAAGGGGACCCACACCTGAGCAGCAATACATTCCTTTGCTAAACATAATTGAACATAATTGACATGCTAATTCAATACATCTGAAGAGAGACGTGTGATCTTGAATACCCAATCTTTTAAGTGTAAACACAGAAGAATGAGTCACTGTCTTGTTGACCTGGTCAGGTCAACCTTAACCAACACTTGTAATATCTCAAGACATCCTGCAATATGAAGTATCAATAATGTCCCATCTCATGTAATACATGAAGTATGATTTTATTAGCCACCCTACGCCCAAAAGGGCACAGGGTGGACTTAGACCCAGGAGTTATTAGTGCCGCTGGCACAGGAGTATCTCTCTTCCTTCCAAAGTCTCTGGTTGTCACGGGTCATTCCGTTACAATACCTATTAAATTCCATCTTCTATATCACCTCCGGCTTTCTAGTTTCTGTTCTCTCATTCACTTTCTGGTTTGCATCGCTCGTTCATGTAAGAACTACATTTCCCAGTATGCATTGCGGCACGCCCAGTAATTCACACCTCCTTGAAGTCTCTAACACGTAGAGAGCATCCTGCCACACAGATGTAGTTTCCAGGAGGGGGCGAGCATGTAAAGCCTCCCTTCACGGTAGTGAGTAACAATCAGACAAGCAGGAAGTGAACAGAACAGAGAAGAAATAGAGCAACTTCTGAGCAAAAACGAACAATGAGGAAGTGAAAAGAGGAATGTTTGCAGATAAAGGATGCTTATTGTGAAAAAAAATGTTTTCTTTACAACCCCTTTAAAGGAAAATCTGAGAACCAGTAACAGGGTCATGGGTGGCAAAGGCTCACTGATGCACACGGGGGAGCGAAGGCTGGCCCTTGTACTCTGATTCAATAGAACAGCTAACGTAGCTACTGAATTGCTAAATAAGGTCGTGCTGGTTCTGATAGAAAGGTGACAGAACACACAGTGCATGACAGTTTGTTGTTATGGGGCTGTGCCTACAATGGATACATAGACATCAGAACTGGAACACATAGCAATGGGAGAAGGTGTCTTTGAGGTGTTAAATTGGGCCTTTAAAGTCTCCATACCTCAATCCAATCAAGCCTCTGTGGGATATGCTGAAACAACAAGTCCAATCCATTGAAGCCTCACCTCGCAACTTACAGGACTTAAAGGATCTAGTACTATTGGCTTGCTGTGAGATACAACCGCATATTTTCTTGGGTCTTACAGCGCGACTTTGGAAGGCGACTTCATCGCGACTTCAGTGCGACTTGGAGCAACTTACCGCACAACTTGAAGTTGTCAACTCTGTGGGAGAGAGGGGTTTGCCTGAGTAAAGTATTTTCTTTTCCTGTAAAGTTGCTTCAGTTAAGCCCCTCATCGGTATTCCCGAGTCTGGTTCGGGGTGGAATTTCAGAACCAAAAGCGGTAACCCCGAGCCAGACTCGGGATCGCCTCGCAGTGTCCACAGGCAGGGAATTACCTACCTTGTCCCTGGATCCTGCGATGTCTCCCCATTGTGTGATCGAGCTGTGTCCTCACTCGATTCACACAGTGACGAGTGCCGCCGAGCTCCGTTCCCTGCGATGTTACGACGCACGGGGGCGGAAATCGGCGCCAAATTCTAAAAAGTAAATAAACACAATACATACAGTATTCTGTAATCCTATAGATTACAGTACTGAATGAAACAAATACACACCCCCTTTGTCCCTAGTGGTCTGCCCAGAGTCCCGCATGCACTTTTATATAATAAATACTGTTCTTTCTGCCTGGAAACTGGAGATTGTCCATAGCAACCAAAAAAGTGTCCCTTTACATCAAAAGTGGTTTTAGAGCACCTAGAAAACAGTGATAATAAATAAATCACTTGCAGAATTGATCGATAGCGATTTGTTGGGAAATTCGTCATCAAATACTGAAAGTAATGACAGCGACAATTCTGCAAATTTCTGTGTTTTTGATTTGATTACATTATTGAATCATTTTTATTATAATTACATTATTATTTGTTATAATTATTTATAGTTATTTATTATATTATAATTTATGGTTTTGTTTTTCCAACTTTATCATACCCAGGATATCTACTAGACTCTGGTTTGGATTACAGAATTACAGGCCTACAATGTAAAACGCCAAATTTCCATGCAAAATAATTGTACCGCTTTCAGCACCTAAAATCTGAAAGAATCATACCGCCAGGGAGGTTAAGAGAATGATCCGACTTTGGAGGCAACTTCCATTGAAATCTATGGGTACAAGTCGGATAGAAGTTGCCTTGAAGTAGTACAGGAACCTTTTCTGAAGTCAGACGGCTCTTGTTCACTTCAATTGATTTTCTCATGTCGGGTGACTTGGGGCGACACAAGTCGGATCCCAAGTCGTGGTAGTGTGAACCGGCACTTACAGTGAAATTTAACGCACTGATCCAGATTATAAAGATGAGCCTGGTAAAATTACAGTGGAGAAGAATGAGAAAATTCATCTCTCAGGCCGCGTACACACGATCGGTCCAACCCGATGAAAATGGTCCGACGGACCGTTTTCATCGGTTCACCGCTGAAGTGGCCTGATGTGCGTACACACCATCAGTCCAAAATCCGATCGGGTCAGAACGCGGTGACGTAGAACACAACGACGTGCTGAAAAAACGAAGTTCGATGCTTCCAAGCATGCGTCGACTTGATTCTGAGCAGCATTTTTGGAACGATGCTTTTGCGTACTAACCATCGGTTTGGACCGATGGTCAGGCGTCCATCGGTCCGATTTTAAAGCAAGTTTTAAAACTTTGGTCCGACGGACGATGGTCTGATGGGCCGTACACACGATCGATTTGGACTAATGAAACTGGCCTTAAGGCCAGTTTCATCGGTCAAAACCAATCGTGTGTACACGGCCTCACAGTTACAGCTTCTACCCACACCTCTGGCAAAGGAGCCTGAAGCATTATACCAGCTTTTACATGTAGCTTAACCTTACAATGTAGGAAAATCTACCAGAGAAAAAAAAATGTTCTCTTACATGCAAATTATTTAATCATTTATGGACAATTCACTCAGTAAAACACGCAGCAAAAACACAATATGCTTTACATGAAATGCATTCACTACTTAGCAAAGAGCAATGAGAATGCACAAAAGAGAACAGCTGCTTTGTATGAAGCACCTTAACACAGAGCAGTTGGGGTTCGCTGTATACTAATAACCTTAAATATACAAGTATAAGCTTTGAAGTACAGCAGTTGGTATTAAAACAAATTTAGTTGGCCCACTAGAAAATGTAAAAACAATATTCTAGACATAAATAGGTATTCATACATTTTTCAATGTGTGCTTTGATTGTACTTTATTTTTTATTTTTTTAAGATAAGTAAGTATACTATGGGCCAGATTCACGTACCGGCTGCGTAGGCGTAGCGTATGCCATTTACACTACGCCGCTGCAACTTAAATGAGCAAGTGCTGTATTCTCAAAGCACTTGCTCGGTAAGTTGCGGCGGGGTAGTGTAAATGGCCCGGCGTATCCCCGCGTAAATGAAAGGGGGCGGCTTGTATTTAAATTAAGCGCGCCCCCGCTTCGATCGAACTGCGCATGCGCCAGCCTGGAAAAAAGCCCAATGCTCCAGCTCACGTCGGAAAACATCGTTGAAACCGACGTGATCGTCACTTACGCAATGCCCTATTCGCGAACGACTTGGTAAAATGACGGAAAAAGACGACGCTGTCCCGACGCCATACTTAACATGGCATACGACGGAACTTCGTAAACTTACCCCTCATATAGCAGGGGTAAGTTTACGCTTACGGAAACGACGTAAACGATGACGAGGCGGCGTAAAAACGTTCGGGAATCGGCGTATCAGGCTTATTTGCATAGGCAAATGAGAAAACTACGTAAAAGCCACCCAGCGGCCAGCGTAACATTACACTTAAGATCCGACGGTGTAAGTGACTCATGCCAGTCGGATCTTAGTGTAAAACCGGCGTATCTTGTTTTGTGAATACAAAAAAATTATTTTGTGAATCTGGCCCTATATATTGAAAAAAGTTGGATATCAAACAGCAAAATTTTGTATTGCTATTTGTCTATTTGAATATGCAGTATATTAAAGGGTGACAAGTCAATCCCCTATATATACAAAAACTATAGGTACAGCGCTAGAAAAATCATGACATAAATAATAATGAAAAGTAATAATAATTAAATGTAAAATAACTTATGAACCTGGTGACACACACAGGTTGTCATCAACTCAAAACCAGCATGGGGCCACATGGCCATCTACAGTTGTTTGTGGATTTCCCAAGACAGGAAAGGCTGCAACATGGGGGGTTATTTGGAAATAACCCCCCATGTTGCAGCCTTTATCCTGTCTTGGGAAATCCACAAACAACTGTAGATGGCCATGTGGCCCCATGCTGGTTTTGAGTTGATGACAACCTGTGTGTGTCACCAGGTTCATAAGTTATTTTACATTTAATTATTATTACTTTTCATTATTATTTATGTCATGATTTTTCTAGCGCTGTACCTATAGTTTTTTGTATTTTCGTGGATTGCTTTGGTTTAAGTAATTGGTACTGGCAGCTTGTATATTCAATATATTTTCAACAATTTTTCACTTATTCACGTTAGCGCAGTGTTTTTCTCCCCTAGGGGGGATTTTTTATGTTTTTTGTAATCCCCTATATATATATATATATATATATATATATATATATATATATATATATTTACACACAATGGGGGTTATTTACGTATGGCAAATCCACTGTGCACTACAAGGGCAAACTACAAGTGCAACATGCACTTGAAATTGCACTGAAAGTGCGCACTTGGAAATGCAGTCACTGTAAATCTGAGCGGTAGATCTAAAATGAGGGGAAGCTCTGCTGGTTTTATTATCCAATAATGTACAAGCTAAAATGCTGTTTTATTTTCCTTGCATGTCCCCCTTTGGGTCTACAGCGACTGCACTTCAAGTGCACTTTCAGTGCAATTTTAAGTGCACTTTGCACTTGTAGTACAAAGTGGATTTGTCTTTCGTAAATAACCCCCAATGTCTTTACAAAACATTTGTATTCGTTACTTAGAATTTTTCTGCCAGCAAGATCACACATCTAATCATCAGGATATTATTACTTTCGTATGCAAGAGACCTTAGTTGTTTATTCCCATTGTGTGTTTTGGCAGCACTTCCTGCTGTAATATACAAAATGTTCATATTGGCATAGTGTCAGGTATGAACACCCAGAACCCCACGAGCAGAGGTCCCCGAAGTACAACCCCCAGAGATTTAAGAAACTGGCAGATAATTGCTCTCTCCGTCATCTACTAATAACAGAGAATTTGTCTTGGGTGGACTGGCTTAAAGCGGAACTTCACCCCCCAGGGCATGTTGCTTCTCATTCACCATTCCTCTTCTCTGCTACAGAAGCAGAAATTAGGTACTTTTTTGTCCCATCATGCCTCTGGGAGTAATTGTACCTGCCAGCCTTGCAATGCCTCATGGGAAATGTAGTTCCACAAAGCTGGAGGGCCCCGGGTTGCCTACCCCTGAACTAGGTGAATGACATGCACTTTGCCCACATCAATATCCTGGGATATGTACGTCTCCTAGCCCAGCAGGCATAGTCCTTCATTGGGAAATAAGGAGGGGCGGAGCCAAGTGGAGCATAGTTGGTAAAACTGTTGGCTTAACCAAGAAGAGTAGCTTATCAATGACACCACAGAAGATTTACGGTGCGGGACAATGGGGGTGCAGAGAAGAAGCGGATCTCAGCAGGCCCACGTGGATCCACTGTGCAGCTGACAGTGAGGCATGTTACAGGCACAGTGAGGCATGTTACAGGCACAGTGAGGCATGTTACAGGCACAGTGAGGCTTGTTACAGGCACAGTGAGGCATGTGAGGCATGTTACAGGCACAGTGAGTGAGGCATGTTACAGGCACAGTGAGTGATGCATGTTACAGGCACAGTGAGTGAGGCATGTTACAGGCACAGTGAGTGAGGCATGTTACAGGCACAGTGAGGCACTGTGCCATTCATACATGCCTCATTGTGCCTGTAAAATGCCTCAACAACGATCTCCCTATCTTCTCCTGCGGCCATCCTCCATTATTTAAAAGCCGCGCCTCCCCCTCTGACTGTCCCGTCCTGACTGTCCCGTCACCGTCGGCGGCCATCCTCCATTATTAAAAAAGCGCGCCCCCCCCTCTGACTGTTCCGGACTGTCCGTGACAGGCAGAAAAGTAATTTTCTCAGCAGAGCCTCCGTTCAGTGTTCCGCCTATCACGAATGTCCTCTCGTCCGAGGCCGAGGCTGAGAATGAGAAGGCATCCATGATAGGCTGAACACTAAAAAGAGGCTCTGCTGGGAAAATTAGTGTTCCGCCTATCACGGACGATCCGGAACAGTCAGAGGGGGAGGCGTGCTTTTTTAATAATGAAGGATGGCCGCCGACGGTGACAGGTACACAGCTACATGTGTAATTGCGGTAACGCCGTTACTTACAAGACTGATCATTAGAGGTGGTGATTGCATCAGATTCCCCCTATTTTTTGGCTTTTTTCACCTCTGTTTTTACCTGGAATTATGGCAAGCAACACACCTCCTGTATTAGGCCCCTTTCGCACGGTCGGATCGTTCAGGTCCGCCTGTCAGTTTTGTCGGTGGACCTGAACGGCTGCTCCATGCACGCCTATGGAGCGTCGGATGTCAGCGGAGACATGCTGTCCCTTTTCATCAGATCTCTCTAAAGGAGACAGCGGTGCTGCTCAGTGAGCAGCGAGGGACTTGCCATCTGCTGGCTCAGCGGAGATCAGTGGAGAGATGTCCGCCATAGCGATGGAGTCCGCCTTGTGTGAAAGAGGTCTTGGAGTATAAACAAAATAACTTTGCGCTTAGTGCTAAAAAAATTATCTTTTTCAAAGCTTAAACAAAAAAGGTGTATCCTCAGATAAAGATGCTGCACCACAGAGATGCCCGGATAACAGACAAATACATAGTGTACATAAATGAGTGTGCTGTCTCTTTAAATAAAAATATCATCAAATATAACACCAACAACGTGATGTGTTAAAGAGTTTGTAAACCTCCGGGAGAAAAAAAAAACCCTGCAAGACAAAGGCATAATGAGCTAGTATGCATCGCATACTAGCTCATTCTAAAATACCCAACGTAGAACTATGCCCAGATACGGCACGGGCACACCGGGTACACGGCCGACATCTTTTACCAAAGTTATTTCCCGGGTTTGTGGGCTCCAGCGCTGTGATTGCCCAGAGCCGTGATGACGATTGAGTGCGGCAGCCAGTGGTCACGGCATGGGCCCTGAAAAAACAGCACCAGTGGGCTGCTCTTCAGTGGGCATGTCCTGATGATGTCGGCAGCAGCTTATATAGTGAATATCTCCTAAACTGTGCAAGTTTAGGAGATAGTTCCAGTACCTACGTGTAAGCCTTATTATAGGCTTACCTGTAAGTAGGGTTGTCCCGATACCGATACTAGTATCGGTATCGGGACCGATACCAAGTATTTGCGGGAGTACTTGTACTCGGGCAAATGTTCCCGATGCCTAAATAGAATACTTTTTTTGTATTTATCAACATGTTCTGTGAAAATTCTTTGAGTTTTTTACTACTGCGTGACAAGCAAATAAAACATTTTTATTCATTTTTACTCATTTTTATTCTTTTATAATGTCTTGAGTTAGAGTTCTTCATAATTCTAAAGAAAATATCCTTAGTCTGTATTGTGGTTTGAAAACTGTCACATGACATTTAAAAAAAGTATCGGTATTCGGTATCAGCGAGTACATGAAAAAAAGTATCGGTACTTGTACTCGGTCCTAAAAAAGTGGTATCGGGACAACCCTACCTGTAAGTACACATGGAGTTTACAACCACATTAAGGCCCCTTTCACACTGGGGCGTTTTTCAATCGTTATTCGAGCGTTATTTGAGCAAAGCCTCATCTGCAATCCCGATGTGAAAGCCAGAGTGCTTTCAGAGCCCTTTCACACTGCCAGCGCCCGAAAAGATGAGATGCATTGAGAGCGTTTTATGAGCGTTTTAATAGCGCTATTTTTAATGCTAAAACGCTGTAAAAATGCTTCAGTGTGAAAGGGGTCTAAATGCTGCATCAGCTTATTAGCATATAGAGAATTCCATGTGAAAAAGTCCTCGTCAATCTTTTATAAAAGTGCAAAAGTCCTATACAGGTGAACAACAGATGCCAGCAATCATTTGTGATAATCCCTGAGATCCTTCATCAACACAAAACTGTATCTGCTTACCAGACCTTTAGACCCCCAAAAAGAGAAGTCTGAAGTGCTTTAAATCAAACGGTCACTTGAATATACCACTGCAAAAAGACCACCAACTGCTCTGCTTTTAGTACCTCAATGGTTAAGTGCTGCCAGTTATGGATAGGTCTAATGCCTGTTTGTCCTCACAGTAAGCCCCAAAATATAGAGAGAGAAAGAGGATTAATAGTGCATTTCTGTAAAAGCAACTCTGTATTTTTAAAGTAAAGTAAAACCTTGGATTGCGAGCATAATTCGTTCCAGAAACATGCTTGTAATCCAAAGCACTTGTATATCAAAGCAAATTTCCCCATAAGAAATCATGGAAATTCAAAAGATTTGTTCCACAACCATTTATTCATATGTCCTTCAGTTTATAGTCCATAGAAAAAAATTATAGCAATGTGATTGGTTGTGTAACCATAAAATGTCCATCCACAAATGGCAGCCTCCCCAAGGGGATTAGAAGCAAAATCCAGCAGGAGCTACAGAGTATTAAAGAGAAGAGAGGCGCCTCCAAGTGTAGCAATATGTTGCTAAATGTTGTACCTTCATTAAATGTAACCATATTGCTACACTTAGAGGCTCCTCTCTTCTCTTTTATATTCATTTGTGACATGACACTACTTGTATATCAAGACATCACTTGTATATCAAGTCAAAATTTATTAAAACACTTTGCTTGTCTTGCAAAACACTCTCAAACCAAGGTTTTACTGTAATGTATTAATTAACACAATAATATTTAGAATTTTCATCTAACAATCCAGCATGCCGCCCGACTCAGCATGCATGCATGATGGCGTTAGTACCAAGGCTCCGCCACTACGCATTTCTTTCCCTTGGGGGATGGGTTATTAGAGTGCCTACACTCTGGATAAAGGAGCACGGGGGCACATTTGGACAGCAATATTGTCAGCCATGGGGAAAAGGAGGGGAGTGTTGGATGTACCATCAGATTTAGATACACTAACAAATTAAAGCCAAACTCCAGCTCACACTTTATAAGCAGTTAAAACAAATATTGTTTTCCTCTTGGGATAAAGGTTTTACATAAATAAATAAAAGCAGATCATTCTAAGCACCCAAATGGTTTGTCTCATTCCTGTAAGGCCACGTACACACGGTCAGACCGGTCCGATTAAACTGGCCTTAAAGCAGAGTTCCACCCTTAAAACCACTTTGTTTCATCCCATCCAGCATACTGGCGTCAGCGCCAGTATGCTGTTTTTTTTTTTTAATCCATGTACTTACTTTATAATAGATCATTTAATTTTGGGCGCACCGCGGTATGTCGCCGCTATAAGGCGTCACGCCTTCCGGAAACAGCCGATTAGCGTTCGGCTCTTCTCGGCGCCTGCGCACAGACCCAGAAGCTGACTGCGCAGGCGCCGTAAATAGCCGGTCCTAGTTCGGCTTTTTTTCGGAGGGCGTGACGCGGCTATATACGGCGCCTGCGCAGTCAGCTCCTGGGTCTGTGCGCAGGCGCCGAGAAGAGCCGAACGCTAATCGGCTGTTTCCGGAAGGCGTGATGCCTTATAGCGGCGACATACCGCGGTGCGCCCAAAATTAAATGATCTATTATAAAGTAAGTACATGGATTAAAAAAAAAAAAAAAAACAGCATACTGGCGCTGACGCCAGTATGCTGGATGGGATGAAACAAAGTGGTTTTAAGGGTGGAACTCCACTTTAAGGCCAGTTTCATTGGACCAAATTGATGGTGTGTACGGCCCATCGGACCGATGTCCATCGGACCAAAGTTTTAAAACTTACTTTAAAATCTGTCCGATGGACACATGACCGTCGGACCAAAACGATGGTTAGTACACAAAAGCATCGGACCAAAAACCTGCGCATGCTCAGAATCAAGTCGACGCATGCTTGGAAGCATTGAACTTCGGTTTTTTAGCACGTCGTTGTGTTCTACGTCACCGCGTTCTGACCCGATCGGATTTTGGACAGATGATGTGTACGCACATCAGACCACTTCAGCGGTGGCCTGATGAAAACGGCCCGTCGGACCATTCTCATCGGACCGGTCTGATCGTGTGTACAGGGCCTAACTGCTCCATCTGCAAGAGAGCTTATTCTTTAAAAAAAATTAAAAAAACGTACTGCCCAGATCACCTGGTGAAAATAAAGGAAAGAAAACGAATGCAGCCAACACATCTAATGCCTACTACACACAATTGTTTTTGCCGTCGGGAAAATTGCTGTGTTTTCCTTTGGCCCGGGAAAACCAGACGTGTGTATGCTCCTTAGCAGTTTTCCCAACAGGAACATGGCCGGTTTTCCTGACCAAAATTCTCCTGGCAGTTTTCCTGTTGGGAAAACTGGCCGTGTGTACAGGGGAAAAGGGACCGAGCCGGTTCCCAGTTTTGCCCTCGGTTTTCCCAGCGGTCTTGTGTACTAGGCATAAGAATTGGTAAGCTGCAATAATACATTTTCACTTCTAGGTTTAGTACCTCTTGAAAACATCAGAAACAAAAACAGAAACTTACCAAAGTTGTCCAGATTGCTGGTTTCATTTTGTATTCCATATTTCCCATTGTGGTGAAGAAGTCTTAGACATTACCGTAGATCACAGAAGGAAATTCTTATATGAAAATCACGGATTCTTTTGTCGCAGATATACATCTTGGATTCCTAGTTCGTGACTATGTTACAATATTCCAGCCTACGAGCTGTATGAGCTTATTCATGGTCTGTTCGAGTCTGAGAGCTAAAGAAAACCCAGTATATTTTGGGAAAGGAACTGTAAAAACACAGGCTAGCCACTTCAAAGTCAATCCTGATCTCCTGCCTCTTCCTCTAGTCAGTGGAAAAGGAAGGAATATTAAAAGAAGAGACAATTGAATGAGCCACTAAAATAAATGCATACACAACATTGAGTAAAGCCCAGTGTTGTGAACACCTTGCCCCTATGCGGTCATTTCCTTAGATAAGGCCTGTATAGACTACAATATTATTTTTTGTGCTGGTACAGGATGTCATAGCCCATCCCCGTGAAATTTCCTTCCTTCGGTACGTAAACTGCGAATTAGGGATGTGGTTTTTATGGCTCGATCAAAAACGGGTATATTAGATCACCAAGGAGCAGCTGCAGAATGTCATATTACCTTGAGTAAAGTATGATATCACCGGGGAGAAAAACCTTACCCGGAATAGAACATTATATCACCCAGGGGAAAACATATTACCCAGGAGAAGAACATTAAAACACCCGGGTGTAAAATATGATATCACCGGGGAAAAAAACATTACCCGGAACAAAATCGATCATCACCCCTGGAGCAGAACATTATATCACCCAGGAACATAACATTTTTATCGCCAAAGAGTGGATTATTATATGAAACAAAAGCAGAACATTTTATGACACCGGAGAGTACGTAGAACACTTCTGCAGTTATACCCCAAAGTAACCGTTTTGTGCCCCTGTATACAGTGGGGAAATTAATTATTTGATCCCCTGCAGATTTTGTAAGTTCGCCAACTCACAAAAAAATAAAGGGTCGATAATTTTTATCATATGTGTATTTTAACCACTTAAGCCCCGGACCATTATGCAGCTAAAGGCCCGAGTGTACTGCGCTCGGTATATGTCGGCGGAGGCGTTCAAACACAGCACGGGAAGCAGGGATCGGCTCAGAGACAGCGCGGGAGAAGCGGAGAGGACGCCACGAAGGCCGCAGACGGACGCCGGACCGGAAAAAGGCCGCCGATGGACGCAGGGCAAATGTAAGTAACTGTAAACTTTCAGTATTTCTTTTTTTTTCCTTAGGATTCCCTTCTAGGTTTGGGGTGTGCGCTATACGCCGGTGCGTGCTATAGGGCGATAAATACAGTAATAAAAAAATGCGAGGGGAGTACTCACTTTGTGAGTTACTGTATGTATACTGTATATGTGTGTGTATATATATATATATATATATATATATATATATATATATATATATATAAATATTGTGAGGAATTAGCTCGGTAGCGGGTGTGTGTGTGACCCTCTGGATGGGTTCACTACACGCTGAACTGTACAGAAAGGCAGTTGAGGATGGTTGAAAACAAAGAATATAGTTTATTTTTCCATATTGCTGGATACAAGTGCAAGCATCAAAACAACATAAACAAAACAAAACATAAAATAAACCCTTGCCACTTGGGGCGTCTACCTTCACAACACAGGAACCTACCTATGGAGTCTGGCACAGCCTACTGCTGGGCAGACACTGCTGGTCATACAGCAGAAAACAAAAAGTCTTGATATTTATCACACAGAAATATCAACAAGCACCTCACCTCTTCAGAAGTCACTGCTCTCCTTCACTCAAAAAACCCTCAGGATGCAGCAATCAGTAGTCATCCTTTTGGATGATTTATAGAGGCCTTAATTACCTCATTCTGAAAAGCTGAAGTTTTCCAACGCCCTAAGCCTTTCTGGCTATTTCTGCAGCCGACGCCTAATAGTAATTGGTGTATTGTCTAAACAAGGCAGAAATGTATCTCCCGTCTGTGACAACACACACAGATTTACCTGACTTCCTGTCACGTACCCCCCCTCTTGTTTCAACCCTAGGGTTGGGACACAGGTTGCCAGGCACGCATGCACTCGGGACAAACCATCTGCATTCCCCATTTTAACACCGGGGCGATGCGTTACGACAAAACTAAATTCCTGAAGGGCCAGGAACCACCTATTTATTCTCCTATAGATCTCCTTGTTCTGTGCCATCCACTTCAATGGGGCATGATCCGTCACCAGTTCAAAATGTCTACCCACTAGGTAGTACCGGAGAGAATCCAAAGCCCATTTCACTGCCAAACACTCTTTCTCAATGGTGGCATAATTCTCCTCATGGGCCTTCAACTTTCGGCTAAGGTACATAACAGGGTGTTCCTCCCCGTTGATAACCTGGGACAGTACAGCTCCTAACCCCACATTTGACGCATCTGTCTGAACCACAAAGTCCTGTGAAAAATCAGGCGAATTTAAAACTGGCTGACTACATAAGGCCTGTTTTAAAGCCTGAAAAGCTGCTTCTGCTTCGGGAGTCCATTTGGTCATGACAGACTCCTTCCCTTTGGTCAAATTGGTCAGGGGAGAAGCCTGTGAGGCAAAATGGAGGATAAACCGGCAATAATATCCCGCGATTCCCAAAAATGCACGAACCTGTTTCTTGTTGGTGGGACGTGGCCAATCCTGAATAGCCTCAACTTTGTTTATTTGGGGCTTGATTATACCCAATGGTATACCCTAGATACTTCGCCTCTTCTAGCCCAAGGGTAAACATTTTTGGATTGGCTGTAAACCCGGATTTCCAGATGGAATCCAACACAGCCTGAACTTTTGGCAAGTGTGATTCCCAATCCTCACTGTGGATAACAACGTCATCGAGGTTTGCAGCAGCATAGGCTCGATGAGGCCGAAGGGTCTTATCCATGATGCGTTGAAATGTGGCGGGAGCATTCTGTAACCCAAAAGGCATCTTTCGATATTGGAAAGATCCGTCTGGAGTTACAAATGCTGTTTTTTCCCTGGCTGACTCAGAGAGAGGAATTGCCAATAACCCTTGGTCAGGTCTAACGTCGTCATGTACCGGGCTGTGCCTAGGCTATCAATCAGTTCATCTATGCGGGGCATAGGATAGGTGTCAAACTTATTAATTTTATTCAGGCAGCGAAAGTCATTACAAAACCACCAACTTCCATCTGGTTTGGGCACTAAGACAATGGGACTGGACCAATCACTATTTGACTCTTCTATCACCCCCAGCTCAAGCATTTTTTTTTACTTCCTGGCGAATTGCCTCTCGCCAGGCTTCTGGAATTCTATATGGCTTCAACTTGACCTTCTCCCCTGGTGTGGTGATAATGTCATGTTCAACCCTGGAGACCCAACCTGGCAAATCTGAAAACGTCTCCCTATTACGGAGCACAAATTCTTTAGCCTCCTGTCGCTGAGTTTTGGACAGAGTCTCCGCTATCCCAACTTCAGGGACAGCCAGGTTAAATGGAGCAGAAAATCGGGTAGTCTCAGCGACCAAGGACTCTTTATCCTTCCATGGTTTCAACAAGTTCACGTGATATATCTGCTCAGGTTTTCGTCTTCCCAGTTGGCTAATTTTATAATTCACCACCCCTATTTTCTCCAACACTTCATAAGGACCCTGCCATTTAGCTAAGAATTTACTTTCGACCGTGGGGACCAACACCAACACCCTATCAAAGGAACGGACCTGGGCCCCACGATTGTAAATCCTCTGTTGAGCCAACTGGGCTTGGGCTAAATGTGCCTTCACAATCTGCATTACTTGGGCAATTCTATCTTGCATTTGTGCCACATGTTCAATCACACTTCGATGAGGGGAACTCTCACTTTCCCACGCTTCCCTGGCAATGTCCAGCAGGCTCCGGGGGTGCCTCCCATACAGTAGCTCAAACGGAGAGAACCCTATGGACGATTGGGGAACCTCTCTTATGGCAAACATCAGATAAGGGAGCAGATAATCCCAGTTCTTTCCATCTTTATCCACCACCTTCCTCAACATTTGTTTTAAAGTTTTATTAAATCTTTCCACTAACCCGTCTGTTTGAGGGTGATATACTGTTGTACGTAATTGGGTCACTTTCAGGAGTTTACAAAGTTCTCTGGTCACCCTAGACATAAATGGGGTGCCCTGATCAGTAAGGACTTCCTTAGGAAGACCCACACGGCTGAAAACCTGAAATAACTCTTTGGCAATGGTTTTAGCAGAGGTGTTTCGGAGAGGAATCGCTTCTGGGTAACAGGTGGCATAGTCCATTATTACCAAGATGTGCTGGTGCCCTCTAGGGGACTTTAGTAAGGGGCCAACCAAGTCCATTGCGATCCTCTCAAAAGGGACCTCGATAATGGGCAGGGGTACCAACGGTCTGCGGAAATGTGGCATGGGTGCAGTAATCTGACACACTAGACAGGAAGAGCAGTACAATTCCACTTTCTTAGTGATCCCAGGCCAATAAAACCTCTGGGTGATTCTCTCCCGGGTTTTTTTTTGCTCCCAAATGTCCCCCAAGAATGTGCCCATGGGCCAGTTCCAAAACCATCTTGCGGTACGGTTTAGGCACTACCAGTTGCTCAATGGTCTCCTCTAACCTCTGTGATACTCGATATAACAGGTCCCTTTCAATAATGAAGTAAGGGAGGGCAACCCTCTCATCAGGGTTAACCAACTCCCCATCTATCTTCACTACATTCTCCCGGGCTCTCAACAATGTGCGGTCCCTCAATTGCTTAGTGATAAGATTTTCTCTGTGCACCTCGAGGTCATCAAACCCTATGCACCGCTGTTCCTCTTCTGAGGTAGCAGGCTCCTCCCTAGGGACTGGTGTTTCCCCTGCTAAGACTGAGAACAGAAACTCAGGAGAATCCTCACAGTTAGAGGATTCTGGAGTAGCGGTTTCAGGCTCAGAAGGACCACTTACTGGGGAATCTGGGCATTCCCAGAGCTCCCAGAACCTTGGGAAATCCATTCCCACAATGGCGTCATGTGGCAGTTGGGGAACTAAATCCACTTGGTGACACAAGTTACCAAGGGAGGTTTCAAAGGAAACTGTAGTCACCAGATATTCTCGAGTGTCCCCATGTACACAACTTACAGCCATTTTCCTAGGATGTAAGGTTTTTCCCACCATTAGATCACTTTTCACTTAAGTGACCAGGCTACCTGAATCCAACAATACCACAACATCTTTACCATCTAAGCACATTCTACATAAAGGTTTCTCATTCCCCTTTACTGCAGTGCATGTGGTTTCTAAAGAAGGACTGTCGTCTCTCTGTCAGAAAGTCACACTGCATGGGTTCATCAACGGTTGCTACATGTCCCTCTTCCCGGCAACGGAAACAAATCAACCTTCTGGTCCTCTCCTGTGGGATGGGTCTTTCAGGCCACTCTCGCCAATCATTAGCAGTAGTCCCGATAACACCTCTAGTTGCTCTTTGGTCCCTCTCTCCACCCCCATATCTTGGTGCAGTCTTACCTACAGGTGGGGATGGTCTGGTCTTGGGGTGAAAAGTCTGTGCGTCTCTGGGTGAAGAGGACAAATTCTCTGTTGCTAGGTACCTTTCAACCAGGTCTACTAGTTTTTCTGCGGTTTCCGGACCACCATGGCTCACCCACTTCTGCAGGGTGTTAGGAAGAGACCCAAGAAATTTGTCCATGACTACTCGCTCCAAAATTTTTGGTCCGGACAGAGTTTCTGGCTGCAGCCATTTCCTAGCCAAATGGATGAGGTCATACATCTGCGACCGAGGTGGCTTCCTCAGCTGATAACTCAAATTGTGGACCCGCTGAGCACGGACATCCAGGGTTACACCAAAACGTGCCAATATTTCCTCTTTTAGTCATAGTTTTTTGCATCTGCAAACTCCAAATCAAAATATGCTTTTTGGGCTTCTCCAGATAATAGGGGGGCCACTAGTCCAGCCCACTGTTCTTTAGGCCAACTCTCTTTTTCTGCTGTTCTCTCAAACGTGGTCAGAAACATCTCAGGGTCATCATCTGCTGTCATCTTTGGCAAGAAGTGCCTTACCCAAAAAGTCGATATGTTACTGGCCTGACTCCCAGCCTCGGTCTGCTGTCTCTGAAGCTGTATCACGATGGCCTCCATTTGCTGCTGGTGTCTCTGTTCCAAGCCTGCAATGCTCTCTTGGTGAACCTGTTGTTGAGCTGCAATGCTCTCTTGGTGAGCTGCAAGGCTCTCTTGGTGAGCCTGTTGAGCTGCAAGGCTCCGCTGCAAACTTGCATTGGTCTGCTGTTGATTTGCATTTGCTATAGTCAGCTGTTTCAGAATCTCCTCCATTTTTGGGTTTACTTTAACTGCCCACGGCACTCCACCATGTGTGAGGATTTAGCTCGGTAGTGGGTGTGTGTGACCCCCTGGATGGGTTCACTACACACTGAACTGTACAGAAAGGCAGTTGAGGATGGTTGAAAACAAAGGATATGGTTTATTTTTCCATATTGCTGGATACAAGTGCAACCATCAAAACAGCATAAACAAAATAAAACATAAAATAAAACCTTGCCACTTGGGGCGTCTACCTTCACAACACAGGAACCTACCTATGGAGTCTGGCACAGCCTACTGCTGGGCAGAAACTGCTGGTCATACAGCAGAAAACAAAAAGTCTCTGATATTTATCACACAGAAATATCAACAAGCACCTCACCTCTTCAGAAGTCACTTTTCTCCCTCACTCAAAAAGCCTCAGGATGCAGCAATCAGTAGTCATCCTTTTGGATGATTTATAGAGGCCTTAATTACCTCATTCTGAACAGCTGAAGTTTTCCAACGCCCTAAACCATTCTGGCTATTTCTGCAGCCGACCCCTAATAGTAATTGGTGTATTGTCTAAACAAGGCAGAAATGTATCTCCCGTCTGTGACAACACACACAGATTTACCTGACTTCCTGTCACAATATGTATTAAAAACACAAACTGTATATATAATCCAACTGGGAGGAGCTGTGCTGGGAAAGTAGTATACATCAAGTGGGTGTAAAGCATCAAACAGGCTCCAAACACCAATCTGAAGAAATAGTCTCCATGATACTACGCACACCCATGAAGGGCAGGGCACCTGGAAAAAAAAGCCTGCTTTTTAATAAATTTAGCTTTTGTGTTGTATAATTCCGCCCCCCCCCCCCTTTTTTTTCAACCAGACTATGTAACTATGGGGGTTATTTATTTACGAAAGGCAAATCCACTTTGCACTACGAGAGCAAACTACTTGAAATTACACTTGGAAGTGCAGTCGCTGTAAATCTGAGGGGTAGATCTGAACTGAGGGGAATCTCTGCAGATTTCATCATCCAATCATGTGCAAGCTAAAATGCTGTTTTTTATAATCCTTGCATGTCTCCCTTGGAGTGACTGTGGAGTTACAGTGACTGCACTGTCAGTGCAATTTCAAGTGCACTTTGCACTTGTAGTGCAAAGTGGATTTGCCTTTCGTAAATAACCCCCCATATGTCACAATGAATAAAATAGTTTGCACATTTAAAGTATTAACTATATTGTTTAAATCAAACAATAACATTTCCAATGAAGTTAATTTTATTTATAGGTTGTCACAATACAAAATATATACTGTATAGAGAGGAGCGGACACAAACCTGACATAATCTGTATAATTCTTCTCATGTGTATTGCTATTAGATGTCACTTTAAAAAAAGTTTTGAGACCTCATCCGCTTGTTGGCTCTAGTCCATACCCACATGTTCTGCAGGTTATTGCCACATCTAGTATTGCAGTAGTAAAGGCATCTATGTATCACCTCTGACTGACTTTAGATTTAACAACCTTGCCTTTAATTTCAAAAGCCATAAGGCCTTCATTTATAATAAATGCATTCATTTCTGGAAAGATACAGTAATATGTTTGCTGAGAACAATTGTTGTTTCTACCCTTGGAAAAGTGTATCAATTTCATGAAATTTTTCCCCATTACATAAATGTAATGTTAGCAAAAAACATAAAAATAATATATTATTTATACAGTATACACAAACACACATGAGCGTGTGTGTGTAGTAGATAAGGGGCAGGTAGCACCAACAGTAGCTATGGGGGAGATTCTTTAAAAGATTGCATTCTATGCATTAAAGTGGTTGTAAACCCTTTACATCCACTTTAACCTACAGGTAAGCCTAGATTAAGGCTTACCTGTAGGTGCTTGAAATATCTCCCAGACCTGCACGGTCTACGAGATATTTGCAAATCGCAATACGGCGATTTGTTCTGCGCATGCGCCAGAGCTAGAAAGGGCTCCCGTGCGCTACAATGGCAGAGTTCACGGCCCCGGAAGGAAGAGGGGTGAAGAATGGCCGCTCGCTACTCACGAGGAAGACTGGGACATCGCGGGCTTCTCCTGCAGGTAAAGCGTCACATAATGGGCTACCATGCGTCTGTGCTGCAGCTGCCCCCAAAGCCCCCTATTTTCTTACCTGAACCCGATCGTTCCAGCAACGAAAAATGAGCATAGCGGCTCCAGCCGTTGTCTCGGGTCCTCATTGGATAGATTTATAGCAGCAAGAGTCATTAGCTCCCGCTGCTGTCAATCAAATCCAGTGATACAGGAGCCAGAAGCAGGACTCGGGAGCATGCCTGCATGAGTGCCCAAAAGGAAAGCGGCGCTTCGTGGGGGCACTTGGTGAAGAAGAGGAGCCAGGAGCACCACCGGGGGACCCTAGGCCGCTCTGTGCAAAAACCCTTACACAGAGCAGGTAAGTATAACATGTTTGTTATTTACCTTTACAAGTACTTTAAACCTGGAGCACTCAGAGCCTGGAGCAGCAATTCATGGTAATCAATCAACTTCTAACTTCAGCTTGTTCAGTTAAAGGGGTGTTCCAGCCAAAATTGTGTTTATTAAAAGTCAGCAGCTACAAAAAGTGTAGCTGCTGGCTTTTAATAAACACTCACTTACCTGGTCCTGCGTTCCAGCGACGCGCCGACCGGGGCTCCGCTCCTCTCCCCCCCTCCCCAGCCGGCGTCTCCATCTCCACTGTGGGCACCCAGCCGTGACAGCCTTCGGCTTCACGGCCGGGCACCCACTGCGCATGCGCGAGCCGCACTGCGCATGCGCGCGCGGCGCGGCTCGCCGCTAATTGGAGAGGCGATCGCATGGGACCTGTCAGTGTCCCATGTGATCGCCTACAGGGAGGGGCTGCAATAAGGCGATTAAGCCTAATCGCCTTACCAGCCCCTCGGCGGAAGCAGGAAGTGGGACAGGAAGTCCCACTCCTACTGAAGCCCCCACTCCCCCCCCAAAAAAATTACATGCCAAATGTGGCATGTTTGGGGGTGAGGAGTGGAACAAGAGGAAGTTCCAAATTTGGGTGGAACTCCTCTTTAAGCTTTGGCAAAAAAAAACTGGATGCCGATTGGTTTCTATGCAAATCTGCAACAGATTCTGCATGATCCACTTTTAGTAAATAACCCCCTATATGTGCTCAGCAACCTGGTAAATCCACAGAACCACCAACAATATAAGAAGCAGCTGAGGTTGCCGCAAAAAAAGCTGTGTTTAATTGCTCAAAATCAAAGCTGTATATACTATATGCTTTGATTTTGATCAAAAAACAGTTTTTGTCTACAAACTGTAGAAAAGGGATAATAGACACTTTTCTGATTGAAAGGGTTAACTTAGTTGCCTTTTCTTTTTAGTATCCAGTTCCGAATTCCAGAACATTTTGGTTCATTTCCTCAAGTGTCTTTATCTGTCAGTAAACACAGCAGTTCCAATAGGAAATGATTCATCCTACCAGGGTAATATTAGGACTGTTACAAGTAAGAAATCACTGTATGAGACATCCAAGATTTTTAACCAGCTCTGCTCTCACACCAGTGAACCAGAGTCATTTTTACATTTCTGCTACAGGCTTTTTTATTCAGTGATACTGTGTCATTATTTAAAGTGGTTGTTAAGCCACTCTGACCTCATTGTACTATGCACCCTGTTTCCTAATCCTGTGTGCCCCTGTGTGTGTAATTTAAAAAAAAATATGTTGATTATGCCCAATTTCAGCGTGGTCAGTGGTCTGCGCGCACGTGACCAGCAGGCTCTCTACTTCCCCGTCTGACAGCTGCACCGGGGGGCGGGGCCGAGCAACCTCCGTCAGCCAGGAGGAGAGAGCCGGCCAATCACAGGAGCGCCAAGTGTAGGGTGACCACATTTCCAAACTACCATTCAGGGATACCCTCCCTTTCCAAAAATCAGCTTGTGCTGTAACGAATCCCAGCACAGCGATTGGACACAAGAGGCAGGATTTATGATTTCTCCAATCACAAGCAGGGGGCAGGATTGTGCTCCTCCAGGTATTCCTGGCTAGGACAAGTACTGTCAAGTGAGTAAAGTGGTGATGTGGCAGCCTTTTTTGGGGGCATCAGATTGGCCCGGGGGGTGGCTGTGTCAGTTTCATTCCGGGACACTGTATTGTCCTGGAATTAATGTGCCCGGGACAGACCTGCAAAATGCAGGACTGTCCCGGGCAATCCGGGACACGTGGTCACCCTAGCCGAGCGGCACTCTGAAATCAGGCATAATGTGCATTTTTTTCACACACACACCCACACACACAGGGGCTCACAAGATTAGGAGACCGAGCGGATAGTATAAAAATTTAGATGTTTATTTCAGAAGCAGGAGGGGGGCAGGCACTATGACTAGCTGACAGGTAAGGAGGGGAGAGAGCAGAGATGAGAGCAGACAGGAGACAGCGGATGACGGAGGCACATTAATGCCTCGTTTCCACTGAGCGGATCGGTTTGGTACGGTACGCTATTTTGGGTGTTTCCATTATAAAAGTGTGCCATAAAACCGAACCGCACCAGACCATTCTGGGTCATGCTTCAGATGTGGGGCCATAGGAAATGGAACGGTTCGGTTAGGGCGGAGTTACAATACATTCCACTGATTGGTGGACGCGCTAGGCATTTTTTCTAAACCCTGTATGGTCCCGGATGGTCCGATTTGCCGTGGAAACGCTCTCCAGAATAGACCGGTCCATTCTAACCGTTCCGTTCAGTGGAAACGAGGCAAAACTGACCACTGTGTCAGGACTCAGCAGCCATGATTTACCGTGGTCGGTTTAGAGAGGGGAGGGTAGAACCAGGCAGGATCAGCCAGGTATTTCAGGTGATACAGGGGGCCAAATTACACAGCACAAGCACTGTGCTGTATAACATGCTTTAAAGGGACAGACCCCTCCTTTTTTTAGGGTAACAAACAGTAACTGTTTATATTATGTAAATATATTGTTTTTTTAAGGACAAACAAAGCTAATACTGTAAAAAAATATATAACATGCTTTAAAGGGACAGACCCCTCCTTTTTTTTAGGGTAACAAACAGTAACTGTTTATATTATGTAAATATACTGTTTTTTTAAGGACAAACAAAGCTAATACTGTAAAAAAAAAATATAAAACAAAAGAAAAATTTCACTGTTAGTTTGACTGTATTGTTTACTGCAAGTAGTGTTACTGTAAACCAAATTGCAAAATTTACAATAACACTAAAGTTATGGTTCTGGTACAATGCACGATGCAGATAATAAAAAACAAAAAGGCACTTTTTGTCATTTTTCACATTCTTTAGATTGCAATAGTGAAAAATTTAACAAAATGAAGAAAAGCTAGGAAAAAATGCTAAAAATTAAAGTTAAACAATAAAAATGTTTTTAAAAAAATCAGCTAAGGCCTCGTACACACGACCGAGGAACTCTTCGGAAAAGACACATCGTTTTCCTCAACGAGTTCCTTGTTAGGCTTGTCGAGAAACTTGACAAGCTGTCTTTGCGTACACACTGTCAAGACCAAATCTCCTCGTTCTCAAACGTGGTGCCATCAACACATATGACGGCAGGGGAAGTTCGATTTCATTGGCACAACCCTTGGGGCTGCTTTTGCTAATCTCATGTTACTGCGTGTTAAGTTAAAGTTTGGTAAGAGACATTTTCACTTTTCAGTATGTTACAGCGTGACGAATGTGCTATTTCCATTACAAACGCTACTTTTACTGAAGGTGCGTGGGTTTCTAAGCATACACACCAACGTGTTTCTCGTCGAAAACCAGCCCGACGAGGAAATTGAGACTCCCGTCGAGGAAAAAGAGAACTTGCTTTCTTTTATCCTCGTCTAGTTCCTCAACCGTTTTCTCGATAAAAAGCTTAAACACGACCAGTTTCCTCGGCAAAAAGGCTCTGCCACCAAGTTTCTTGATGGATTCTGTCGAGGAAACCGGTCGTGTGTACGCGGCCTAAGGGAAGAAAGGTGAAGAATGAGTTAGTAATCACTAGGGTTAATTTAGGATTAATAAGGGGTTAATAAAGGTACAATTGCTGTAGTTGGACTTAGTTCACTGCTTTGATCTGCACACAAATGAAACTGTGTAAATACAATGTAATAATATATTGCAACATCTGCAGATGTTATGTTACAGCAGCAGCTCCTGTGACATAGAACAATACCCAGCTGTCAAAATGACAACTGGGAATTGCCGTTAATGGCAGCAGGGGAACTGCAGCAGGAGGGGAAAAAAAGGAACAGGGAATAGGAGCAATGACCTAGGTAATTTGTTGATGTTTTTAGAGCATATCTCCTACAAACAAGGTACACAACTGGTTAAATATAGTTGTGCTCAGAAGTTTGTATACCCTGGCAGAAACAATTTCTGCCAGGGTATGCAAACATTTGAGCACAGCTGTAGGTAAGCAATTTTCACATCCTGCAGCAACAATTACCCCAAAAAAGTGGATAATGTACTAAATAAAGTGTTTCACTTAAAAAAGAAGAACAAAAAAAAGAAGATCTTTAGGCTGATTGTGCTTACTAACCAAACAGATACCTAACATATCACGCTTTAAAATTGCACACGCCTGTACACCCCAGATATCCCTCCAGCACTCTGACCCCTCTGCACCGCAGATATCCCCCCAGCACTCTGACCCATCTTCACCCCAGATATCCTCCCAGCACTCTGACCCCTCTACACCCCAGATATGCTCCCAGCACTCCAGTGGCGTAACCAGAGTTATGGGCGCCCGGGGCAGAATTTTTTTTTCGCCCCCCCCCTTGTATAATCATCCACTCTGGTTATAAGGATCTGTAATGTATCCCTCTCAGGGCTTTCAGCATGTAAGGGGTAAATTATTGCAGGATTAATCATTTAACCCCTTACTGTAAGGGATTAACAGACTGACCCCCCCGACAAAAACAGATCCCCCATCATAGACTGAACCCCCCCCCCACAATCACAGATCCCCCATCACAGACTGACCCCCCCACAATCACAGATCCCCCATCACAGACTGACCCCCTAAATAACAGACCTCTCATCACAGATGGATCCCCCCAATCACAGATAGACCCCCCACAATCACAGACCCCCTATTTAACAGACCTCAGACAGTAACCCCCACCATAGTGCAGACCTCAGACAGTAACCCCCAGTAGTGCAGACCTCAGACAGTAACCCCCACAATAGTGCAGACCTCAGACAGTAACCCCTATAATAGTGCAGACCTCAGACAGTATACCCCAGCATAGTGCAGACCTCAGACAGTAACCCCCATAATAGTGCAGACCTCAGACAGTAACCCCCATAATAGTGCAGACCTCAGACAGTAACCCCCATAATAGTGCAGACCTCAGACAGTAACCCCCATAATAGTGCAGACCTCAGACAGTAACCCCCATAATAGTGCAGACCTCAGACAGTAACCCCCATAATAGTGCAGACCTCAGACAGTAACCCCCATAATAGTGCAGACCTCAGACAGTAACCCCCAGTAGTGCAGACCTCAGAGAGTAACCTCCATAATAGTGCAGACCTCAGACAGTAACCCCCAATAGTGCAGACCTCAGACAGTAACCCCCAATAGTGCAGACCTCAGACATTAACCCCCAATAGTGCAGACCTCAGACATTAACCCCCAGTAGTGCAGACCTCAGACATTAACCCCCAGTAGTGCAGACCTCAGACAGTAACCCCCAGTAGTGCAGACCTCAGACAGTAACCCCCACAATAGTGCAGACCTCAGACAGTAACCCCCACAATAGTGCAGACCTCAGACAGTAACCCCCAGTAGTGCAGACCTCAGACAGTAACCCCCACAATAGTGCAGACCTCAGACAGTAACCCCCATAATAGTGCAGACCTCAGACAGTAACCCCCATAATAGTGCAGACCTCAGACAGTAACCCCCATAATAGTGCAGACCTCTGACAGTAACCCCCATAATAGTGCAGACCTCAGACAGTAACCCCCATAATAGTGCAGACCTCAGACAGTAACCCCCATAATAGTGCAGACCTCAGACAGTAACCCCCATAATAGTGCAGACCTCAGACAGTAACCCCCATAATAGTGCAGACCTCAGACAGTAACCCCCATAATAGTGCAGACCTCAGACAGTAACCCCCATAATAGTGCAGACCTCTGACAGTAACCCCCATAATAGTGCAGACCTCAGACAGTAACCCCCATAATAGTGCAGACCTCAGACAGTAACCCCCATAATAGTGCAGACCTCAGACAGTAACCCCCAATAGTGCAGACCTCAGACATTAACCCCCAATAGTGCAGACCTCAGACAGTAACCCCCAGTAGTGCAGACCTCAGACAGTAACCCCCAATAGTGCAGACCTCAGACATTAACCCCCAATAGTGCAGACCTCAGACAATAACCCCCAGTAGTGCAGACCTCAGACAGTAACCCCCAATAGTGCAGACCTCAGACATTAACCCCCAATAGTGCAGACCTCAGACATTAACCCCCAGTAGTGCAGACCTCAGACAGTAACCCCCAATAGTGCAGACCTCAGACATTAACCCCCAGTAGTGCAGACCTCAGACATTAACCCCCAGTAGTGCAGACCTCAGACAATAACCCCCAGTAGTGCAGACCTCAGACAGTAACCCCCAGTAGTGCAGACCTCAGACAGCGGCGTGTGTGGTTTCCCTCAAGCGCGGGCTCCTCCTCCTCTGTGGGTGTGAACAGAGAGGAGGGCCGCCGCCGGGTGTACCAAGATGGCCGCCGCTCCGGAGCTAGGCCGAAGCCGGGGACTTTCCTAGGCCGAGGCTCCGGAGCGCTCCGCGGAGCCGGTGGATGGATTCGCCCCCCCCCCATTTTTCGCCCGGTGCGACAGCCCCCCCTGTCCCCCCCCCGCTACGCCAGTGCAGCACTCTCACCCCTCTACATCACAGATAATCCCCCCAGCACTCTAACCCCTCTACACCCCAGATATCCCCCCAACACTCTGACCCCTCTACACCCCAGACATCCCCCCAGCACTCTGACCCCTCTACCCCCAGATATTCCCCAGCACTCTGACCCCTCTACACCCCAGATATCCCCCCAGCACTCTGACCCCTCTACACCCCACATACCCCCCAGCACTCTGACCCCCTCTACACCTCAGATATGCCCCCAGCACTCTGACCCCTCTACACCATAGATATCTATGCTTTGGAGAGAGTGCAGGGGCCCCCCATGCAGCTGTGGCCCCTGGGCAGTGCCCAGGTGTGCCATCTCATTAAGACAGCCCTGCTGCTTGGTGTGAACTAGAGCCAACTAGAGCCATTGGAATATACGGAAAACACTGTGCATGCATTCTGTGCAGAAAAAAAGCATATGGAACTGAACGGAACTGCGTCTGGTGTGAACTGGCCCTTAGAAAGTATGGGATACCCTTGTTTCAGCTCCCCATGCACCTCTTATGTCTAAATCACCCTGTGTCTATTAGGGGAACAGGGTGAGCAAGAAAATAATGGACATTAAGAAATGTCTTGGATTATTTAAAATGGGACAGTGGTATCCACAATATCCCCCAGGATATATTCCATATTAGAAAGAGTGACTCATTCATACTGTTGGGACATATAGTGTAAGGAGATGCTAATGTGTTTAACTCCAGCCACCTGTCTGTCTGTTATAATGTAAATGAGTCTAGGATAGCTTCTAAAGATCTTTGTAGCTTGTGCTAATTGACCCTTTAATTGTGGGAAGGAGTTCTGAGTTGATTGGTGATAATGTTGATTGTGTCTTCTGGAGCTACAAGATGGCAAGCCTAGCCTAAAGGTTATGTCTCTGAGTCATCTTGGCTGCTTAAAGGGATTAGTTAATTAGCTTGTGTTAATTAGGCCCGGTCACAGGTGTATTTTCAGAGTAATATGAGCAGGATATGTATGCACCTCCTCTTTTACTGTAGTCTTTCAATAAAGTTTCTAATTCCTGCTTGAACCTCAACACGGAGCTTCGTCTCGTATTTGGGAAGAATTATTCGTATGGGTTTCTTGTTCGCCTGATTGGAGTGTCTGGTAGCTGCCTTGTGTTCTGGAATGGAATGTCCTGAACGACTTTAACCCCTTTCATACACAGGGTCACGTTAAAGGGCGTTTCCATTGTTCTGGTGCTCCAGGGCCTTCAAAAGTCCAAGAGGTAGTCAAGAAATGATATGTGCAATTTATGTCCCTAGAACACCTGATTGTGCTCCCTGCAAGTTGGGCCTCTGTAGTCTGTATGTGGACAGACTGTGTAAAAGACTCACACATGTGGTATCGCCATACTCAGGAGGAATAGAAGAATGTGTTTTGGGGTGTAATTTGTGGTATGCATATGCTATGTGTGAGAAATAACCTGTTAATATGAAAAATTTGTGAAGAAAAAGGTTTTCAAGCTGGCACATTTCTTGAAATATATGTGTATACGTGTAAACACTGAGGGGATGTTCTACAGACCTACTTGTACCTCTGAACTTGTGTTTTACAGTTTATTGTCCATTTACCTAAAGCAAGCCACTGTGAGCACAACTTCAATTAAAATATGTAATAGACCATTGGCAACGAAGTAAAAGCAACATCCTAGCACTGCTAGCCTTGTTTGTACTCATGTATTAAACATTTAAAAGCCATATTCCCCAATGGTGCTGCTAAATAATGCACAAACACATAAACTAGAATCCTGCAAAGCTGTAACATACCGTGCTGTACATCAGAGTAACTGTTAAAATACTATTTAACCCATATACAGTAATAAAAAGAAGAAAAATTTAACATTTGACTCCAGGCAGATTATTAAAATGACTGTTTATTCCAGTAAGATATTTCAAATAATTGCAAATACCGCTAAAATTAAAACATTAACCCCTATTTAAATTAGCTTCCCGAAATCCCCTGCACTGCAGAAAACAGATCAGGGGCCTGAGCAATGCTAGCAAATTATATTTTTGAAGCACTGCACAGAGTTACGTCACTGGTCACGTGACTTAGTCATGGGTAGCCTACCCATGACTTAGTCACGTGACCAGTGACGTAATGCGTGGGGGAGGAGCCGAGTCACGCGATCGACGGAGCCAGATCCGTATGAGTAGATTGCCACACTGAGCTGTATCAGAGGCTACACATGTTTTCTTCCAGGGATTCGTGAGTGTGATTACTTCGCTGTAGTCCCCGTTCTCTCTCTTTGGCTTTACATACTGCACTATGAGCATTCTCTTGTCTTTGTCTCTTTTCTCATGAACCGTTTTTTGGACTAACAAGTGTCAGCGGTAGACTTTGGTGGGAAGCGCTGTGAAGGAATGAGTGAACCATAGGAGTCTTCTATTGCTGATTCTATCTAGATGCACGTACTGTGACTTGCCCATTGTTGCCCTTATTGTTCATTGGCACTGATTCACATTTCAATACGCTGGCTTGCACTACAATGTTGGTGTAGTGCCAGTCTTATGGTGCGGACTGGGCTGAGAAGCAAATTAGTCTAGCGCTCCCATAAAGCGGCCACATTGCTTCCAGTATGCGGGCGGCTGGCATCCTGCAACTGTGGGGGGGGGGCTGCTTCTAATTTTGACTGTCCTATTATCCTGGACCACAAACCTTCCTCACTGTGCTATATGTGTTCTACTGCACCATTGGCATGGTTATATCTTTTTAGTCCTCTTCATAAAATTATCAGAAATGTATGGTTAAAGTAGAACTATAGGCAACACTTTTTTTCATTTTGGATAGAGTAATGGAGGGTTATAGCCCCTGTCAGTTTATTTTTTACCATCCCTGTCCCATTGCAGAGATTTACCTTCATTTCCTGCCCCATAGCCAGGAAGTGAGAGGAAATCTCTGCAAATTAAGGGAATTCATTTCCCCCCAGGCCCTCAGCCCCCACTGGAAAATGTTAGGGCTGGTCTTAAAAAGCAAGGGGTGTGGTCTTGACAGAAATGGGTGGGTCATACTTAAATTTGGGGGTACACAGGTTTAGTAAGGCCTAGGGTAGCACAAAACCTTAATACTCTACTGACTGTGGGACATATGAAATCTAACCCTTGGGCTGTCCAAAAAGCCAAAACTGAGGGGTAGTCAACACAGCAAACAAATGTTATCAGGCCCTGGGAAAAAAAACCCCAGAAAACTAGGGATAACCTATAGATTAAAAGGACCACCTAAAGGACCTTACACCCAAAGCTGGCATCAGATGAGGCCAAAATATCCACCTGGTAGAACTTGGAGAACGTGAGAAAAGACTACCTGGTGGCAGTCTTGCAAATCTGGTAAACAACAGCTTGAAGCTGAAGAGTGTTGAAACCAAAAGCTTGGATGATGCCACTAAGAGATGGTGGAACGAGAAGTCAATGCACCCTTTTGGGCTCCATCTCAAATTCCAAAAAGGGAATCAGTCTTTTTAGAAAGGAGCAGTGGTTGAATATACCAGTGGTCTATGAGCCTAATTTGTGGAATTTCTGAACCTGAATGAAGACATTTAGTGCTATGAGATCCAGAATGGGGCAAATGCCCTTTTGGGACTGGAAACACAAAAACCAAATGGAGTAAATCCTCTGGAACCATGCTGCTACAAGAACTGGAGCAATGACACCTTGATCCAGAACACCCAAGAGGGCTGGATGATGATCTGCTGCCCTGTGAGGAAATGTAAGAGGGTTGCAGGTGAGAAACCGATGAGGGGACATTTGTAGCCCTGGAATGCAACCTTTTGTATCCAAGTGTCAGAGACGCAACCGTTCAAGTGTCCTTAAAGATTAACAAACATCCATCCACTTCGAAACATTTAGAGGATTTAGCAGACTTTAAGTGCCAGACAGACAGCAAAACTTGGAGAGTCTTAGGGGTTAAGGGGACGGAGAAGCAAGAGGGATATTTATCAACATTCAGAGAAAGAAAACTTTTGATCTGTTCCTTAGGCTTACTACCCTGAGGAAGACAGGAGCTTTCGCCACTATTCTTGATTGATGATGTTGTCAAGAGCTGGTCTGAAGAGTCATTGGCAAAGGCTATGCAACCCAGCATTTTGGCAAAGTGCCCTATGCATATGTCCTGGCAAATGTGGGAAATTAAATGCAAGTCTTCCTGCAAACTGTTACAATAACACAAGCTGTCTTAGGGAATCCTGAAAAGTCAAACATGTGTTGCAAGCCGGAATGGCAGCGCGAAGATGCTTCCTTGACATTGTATGGCAAGGGAAAGCGCAAAGCATGTGCACAACAATCCACCCAGCATGTAATGTTAGTACTCAGTTCTACAGTATTAATCATTTCTGTGTCAAAACCAATGAGAATGCCAGAAGCTCTGGACCTGCAAAGTGCTCCACAGAGGACTTTTACCAGAATAGAGTCTGAAAAGCGTCAAATGCAAAACCCATTGTCCGAACGTCACTTCCAGCCTATCTCTGCAATGTCCAGTCCAGCAGGGTCAGGACTTCCTGCACACAGCTACAGGTGGCTCCAGCTGCATAAACAAGGTAATCATTCATATTGTACGGCCGCAATAATACAAGCAACGTTTATTTACAAAAACTTCCTGTCTTATGGTGACACTGATTACTCAGTATAGCTGAAGCATCGTCACCTTTTCCTGTGCACACCAGTTGGAGTGGCTATTTCAGCAAAGTTCAGTGGCACATTCTGCTGCAGACAATGTAGGAATTAACTAAACTCCCTGCACCAATATAATGGCTCAGAGAACGGTCACAAATGGCCTGTGCCACATTAAGAGCCCATTCACACAGGGGCGACTCGTCGGGGGCGACATCTGCCTGACAAGTCGTGTCCCGCTCTGTTCAATAGAACAATTCTAATAGGAGCGACGCAAAAAGGTTCTTGTATGACTTCGGGGGCGACTTGCATTGACTTCTATACAGAAGTCATTTTGCAAGTTGCCTCTGAAGTTGTCTTCAGGTCGCCTTGCCGAGTCGCCCCCAAAGTCGTGCCGCCCCTGTGTGAATGGGCTCTAACTCAGCAGACAGACCTGTTTCAGGTTTATCTGAGCTATCTAAACAACCCATGATAGTTTCTATTTCAGACTGAATTAGAAACTGGCACAGGCTCCCCCCTAATAAACAGAGAGAGAATACAGCAATTTAGAAAACTGCGACGGATTCCCACCAGGTGTGACCTCCATAGAAAGCTCACATCCCTCTGTCTGCTCGTGCAGTGATTACACTACACAAGCAGAACATACAGGGTTAACAACACTTGTAGTGCAAAGTGGATTTGTCTTTTGTAATAGCCCCCAATGTCTTTTTCAGGGAAGGCCTTGCATGTTGCAGCAGGACAATGCAAAACTGCATACTGCATCTGTGACAACAGCATGGCTTAATACAATAGAAGAGTCCAATTCCTTAACTGGCTTGCCTGCCATCCAGAGCTTTCACTAACTTAAAATATTCGGGCATCTTGAAACAAAAAATATGACAAAGATGACCCAGGACTGTTAAGCACTTAAAATCCTATATCAGGGTGTCCCCGAAAATTCAGACCCGCAATAATGTCGCCTACATTGTCCCAATCTTTCAGACTTTGGGATGATTTGAGGCATCTTCCTTCCTTAATATCTGACACTCAACCTCATTCACACATCTTCCACAATCCCCAGTTCGATCCGGGCATGGACATTAAAGCATTTCAATGGTGGTTAGACAAGGGGATTTATAGAATCGGGCACTTCCTCTCTGCTTCTGGCCCGCTCTAGTTGAAACACTGTGTAGAGAAGTTGGAATTGCCGGACTCGGAGAAGATCCGGCACTCTAACATTTTTCACTTTGTATCATCAATTTGGAAAAACAAGCCCAACCCCCCAGACTTCACTCGCTATGAGCGATGGTGTGGCCGAACGATGGAGCAAAAGGGGGGCATATCCATAGTATACACGTCACTATCAGAACCTACATCCAAATTCTCTTACATGGATGCGTGGGAGAGAGACCTACAGGAGACCTGCGACCTGGAGGAGTGGCATAAGGTAGGAACGAGAGCTTTTAAAGGAATTGGTAATATTTCTCTGATAGAAGCTAATCTGAAAGTTTTAATGAGATGGTACCTGGTCCCCAGCAGGCTGGCGGTGATGTTCCCCACCACCTCTCCATTATGTTTTCCAGAATGTCAAGCCCAGGGCTCCAGGCTTCATATTTGGTGGGATTGCCCAAGAATCAGAGGATTCTGGAACAAAATCTTCAACCTCATCAGGAGGGTTTTGGGCGTTCCTGTAGCGAAATCCCCCCAAATAGCGCTGCTTGGGGTCCACATCCCCCAAGCCTCTAAACATACCCAAAAACTGATAACCTTCATGCTTCTAGGAGCAAAAATTACTTTGGCTGGTGCTTGGGAACAGCCACTTGTCTCTATCTGGGCGGCCAAGAGGAAAATATCTTGGATCATGAACCAAGAAAAAATGGTCAGCTCGATACTAAACCCCACTAAACTATTTGAGGCAATATGGGAGCCCTGGGCTAGACATGTAGGGATATCCCTCATCCCTGGAATCCCAGTGACTTCTGCGAACGATTAAAGTCTGCAGCTGGCAACACTCTCCTTTCTTTTCTCTTTTTTTCTTTTCTACCATCTATTCCTTCATCTTTTTTCTTTTGTTCTTCTGCTACAATATTTGATAGCAGTCAATTTTACTCTGACCGCTTGAGCTAAAGATTGTTTCTTTAACGGTAACACAACCATAGGAGGTATTGTATACTTCAGATGATATCGTTGGGATACTCCAGGTTAAACCGAACCACTAGAGTTTAGCAATATATCCCTCACTCTAGGACTCTCACGTGGCTCTGGAAGTTTCAGTTATTTCGGAGCCGCGGGACCAGTCCTGTCTCCAACAGCGCACTGCCTGAATTTAACGAGTTAGTCAGTCCCCGGCACAGTGTGTACCCATAGGGAGTGTCGGGACGGACATTGGAACTAAGTGCACTTACCGGGTATACCTACTTTCACATGATCATTAGTACAAAGTGAAGGAGGGTAACCTAATTAATACCGAGTGACGGTTGTTATTCTAAGTTGATTACTTTAATATGTATTGTGTGTATTTCGCTCCACCCCAGGATGTTCTGGTGGCATTAAATTGTACTGTACTGCCCTTCAATACATTTATTTTGAAAATTAAAAAAAAGAAAAATCCTATATCAGGAAAAATGGGGCAACATTCCTCTTCCAAAACGGCAGCAACTGGTCTCCTCAGCTCCCAGACAGTAATGTCGCGTACACACGGTCGGAGTTTCCAAAAACAAATGTTCGATGTGAGCTTGTTGTCGGAAAATCCGACCGTGTGTATGCTCCATCAGACATTTGCTGTCGGAATTTCCGACAACAAATGATTGAGAGCTGGTTCTCAAATTTTCCGACAACAAAACTTGTTGTCGGAAATTCAGGGAGGAGCCACCAGTGCCGCTGAGGGACCCCAGAAGAGGAGGAGCGGGGCCGCTCTGTGCAAAACGAACTGCACAGTGGAGGTAAGTAGGACATGTTTGTTATTTAAAAAACAAACAAAAAACAAGGGTTTACAACCCCTTTAATATAATTGATGTAATACATGGTACAATCACAGCAAATGAAATATAACATAGAGGATACATTTATTTTGGATACAGAGGTCACCTACACCCTTTCCTTAGATCTGAACTACAACTTCAGATGGCTATAATATCCTGTCTTTGTAGGGTGGCCAGAGGTCACGTGACCTGCTACAGTGAGTAATGGTGAATGTCCTTATCTATATCCCAACCTATAGCTGCAAAATCTAGCTGTGTGAGCTTTTAGGCTGCGGAGGTTCTAAGCAGGCATGGCACAAAAGAGAATCGTTTAATCCATCTGAATGATGGGCTCCTGCTATATTTTATTGTTGCAGAGACTAAAAGAGGGCAATGGGGAGCTTCATATCTAAAGTACACTTATCCTTTAAGGTAGACATTACATTTATAATTCATAAGATGTGCTCACTAAAAAAAAAAAAAAAATAGATTATAGCTTCCATTTAAATTCCTTCAGACAATTTATCTGGGAGCAAAAGAAGCCACGAATAAGCAGGTCAGCTACATACAGATAAAATAAGAAAGATTAAACTTCCTAATCTTAATCTCTATTACTGGATATCACATTTAATTTAGTTTACATGCAGAAACGTGAAATCATTCTCTATACCATGGTTTTCATTTCCAACCCTTACTACCTCACTTGTTTGTCATCCAGTGCCCAGGAAAAGGATGAGAAACTACACCGCGCCCCCCCTCCCCAATCTTACTGCTAACCTATAAGGTAGAATGGGCATACTACACTGCACCGATTCTCCTCCTCCATAAACATGGCAAATAAAACAGAATATAATGAGCATATAGCATGGAAATGTATGTAGTGTTCCAAATTCCTGCTGCTATGAAAATACACCAAGAACAAAAAAAAATCTCTAGGGCCTGTTAAAGATAGCCCATAGCAATTAGGGGTGTTGAATATAATCACAGAAACACAGAGGCAAAGCCTGCCTGATAGATGACCCCTCTCCTTCGCCGCCCACCGCAATATGCAGTGAAATAGACACTGAAGCAGGAAGTCAGCTGATAAACTCACAGCCAGTAGAGTGAAGGGGGGAGCTCTTGGAGACCCCACGTCAGGAGAGGCTTCACTGGAGGCACCGGAAGGGAGAAGAGAGGCAGAGACACACTGAGCATGGAATAGAGAGAATCGACTGACACTGAGCAGGTGAGTGCCAGTGTCACCGATTCCATCCCTCTGCCACTGATCCCATCCATCCCTCTGCCCCTGACCCCATCCATCCCACCATCCCTCTGCCCCTGATCCCATCCATTCCTCTGCCACTAATCCCACCACCCCCTGCCCCTGATCCCATCCTACCTCCTAACGATCCCCCTGCCCCTGATCCCATCCATCCCACTATCCCTCCTCCACTGATCCCATCCCACCCCACCAACATCCCTCTGCCACTGATCCCATCCCCACCACCATCACTCTGCCACTGATCCCATCCCCCCACTATCCATCCTTCTGCCCGATTCCCATCCCCCACCACCATTCCTCTGCCCCTGATTCCATCCATCCTGGAGCCACTACAGGCTCCAGGATGGATGGAATCAGGGGCAGAGGAATGATGTCTCTGGTTTTCAAGACAACATGTTTTGAGTCTTGGAGGAGGAGACCGGGGGTGATGTTGGCAGATTGGACCAGGGGCAGAGACAGCACTAGCTATAATGAACATACCGCGGCAGTCATTATATCCAATACATGATTGTGTTACACTTATTAAGAAGAAAACTTAATAAACAAATAAAACAAAGCCAGTAAATCACTCCTATTCAATAAAAACACATAATAGTATTAGGTGATTGTTGCACATAGGGAATTCAAATTCAACAAATTCAGTTTTAAAGTGGCTTTCCAAGCCTATTTCAATTCTATAAAAATATATAAAATGTATACAGAACCATATATATCAAAAATAATAAAAAATAATTAAAATTAACCAAACAACAACTACTATAAAACAATACTCACGAAAACTCCAAAAAACAACAAATATATAATAAAATACATGATGTAACTCAAAGGTATTATTCTTATTATGATTACGAAAAGGAGAAAACCATAGAAAAAATAATACTACAGACACCCACCAAGGGGATTTAATAAAATAATAAATCAAATAACATTGTGTACTTCCAGTTCCTTATTGAGACCAAAGACATGGCAGTAAGTATTGCAACAAAAGCTAATTTTAATTTTTACTATTATTGGGACAAGGATTGTTTTCTTTTTACTTGGGGTCAATATTCGGACCTTAACTTGGATATGGAACCATTTGGTGACAGGGATACACAGATCATTGGACAAAAAATGTCATCTGTGTTTGCAAGTGATTTTCCACAAAAAGTGTGTCATAGATATTTGCAACTCAAACACTTTCATGGTTTCTCTACAAGTTCTCCTTCCTCTTCATTAACTTTTTATGAATCTAAATGCAGATATGACCACAGAAGCAAAGCTCCTCTCACTCTCATCACTGTAGAATATACGCAGCTTTAAAATTGCACTTACCAAAGGGCCAAAGGAGTATCCAAGCAATGTTTAAATGAAAAAAAAAAAAGCCTGAGCCTTCCTTAGGGAAAAAAAAAAAAGTAACATTTAAACCAGAGTACCTCTCTGTATTATTAGAAATCTGCATCAAAAAGTCCATAGAACATACCTGTAAAGGCTATTGCACATACATTACCATTTACCTGCCTTTGCCATTTACAGGTCAGCATCTTAGCTGACCCTGGTTGACACCTGAATAGTACCGGAGAAAGGAAGGTGAAAGTATCTCCCTGAAGAGTGACAAATAAGGTAAAAATAACTGCTTTAACCCGTTCATGACCAAGGAAAAAACAAACCCTTATGCCCAGACCCATGTGCTAGTAAAATTGTACATATAATCACAACCAGTGGCAGCCGGTGCTATATTTAGAGGGGCAAATAATCCAAAACATCCACCCACCCCGTTTTGATCAGCCGAAACAAGCCCCCCCCCCCCCGGGTCGGTCGGTCACAAGCCCCGCACTTAACCCCATCTAGGACGTGGGCAGCGCTTCCCACGGGTGGCTTCCCCTGTGTCTCCTTTGCGGCCAATAGGATCGCTTAACCCCTTGGCCAATCGGGTGCCGCTTCCTGATTGGCCAGAAGGAGAATTTGTCACACATTTGTCACAGCCTTGTGCCCTGAGCCCACCCTTTTTGAAGCGAATTAGATTATCTGCTTTTAAAAAAAAAAACATTGGAATCCATGCATCTGACGCCCTGCATGTAGATTAAAGGAACACTAAAGGCAATTTTATTTTTATTTTTAAATAACAAACATGTTATACTTACCTCCACTGTGCAGCTCGTTCTGCATAGAGTGGCCCCGAACCTGATCTTCTGGTGTCCCTCGTCGGCTGTCTCGGCTCCTCATTGGATGTGATTGACAGCTGCTTTCAATCAACCAATGAATGAGCCGAGAACCCCGGCCAAGAAGCCAGCACATTCACAGCGCAGGACTTTCGAGGGGTCAGGTAAGTAAAGTGAAAAAACGTGTACCTTTACATCCCCTGCGTTGGCAACCCATTCATCGCAATCTGGGCTTGCCGACTTGCCATCCCAGAACATCAAAGTGCATCGAGCTTGCAGCTGAGAAAGCAGGCGGCCGCAGAGAGAGCAATACCCTGCCAATACTCTGCAATACCCTGCCAATACTCTGTAATACCCTGCCAATACTATGCAATACCCTGCCAATACTATGCAATACCCTGCCAATACTATGCAATACCCTGCCAATACTATGCAATACCCTGCCAATACTATGCAATACCCTGCCAATACTCTGTAATACCCTGCCAATACTCTGCAATACCCTGCCAATACTATGCAATACCCTGCCAATACTATGCAATACCCTGCCAATACTATGCAATACCCTGCCAATACTATGAAATACCCTGCCAATACTATGCAATACCCTGCCAATACTCTGTAATACCCTGCCAATACTCTGCAATACTTGGCCATACGCTGCAACACTCTACAATACCCTACAAGATTCTCCAATACCCTGCAACACTCTGCAATACCCTGCAACACTCTGCAATACCCTGCAACACTCTGCAATACCCTGCAACACTCTGCAATACCCTGCAACACTCTGCAATACCCTGCAACACTCTGCAATACCCTGCAACACTCTGCAATACCCTGCAACACTCTGCAATACCCTACAACACTCTGCAATACCCTACAACACTCTGCAATACCCTACAACACTCTGCAATACCCTACAACACTCTGCAATACCCTACAACACTCTGCAATACCCTACAACACTCTGCAATACCCTGCCAATACTCTGCAATACCCTGCCAATACTCTGCAATACCCTGCCACACTCTGCAATACCCTGCCAATACTCTGCGATACCCGGCCATACTCTGCGATACCCAGCCATACTCTGCGATACCCGGCCATGCTTAGCTGTACTCAGCCTCTGTATGTGGCTAGGCTGTAGAAGTCTCACACATGTGGTATCGCCGTACTTAGGAGTAGGAGAATCTATTTTGAGGTGTCATTTTTGGTATGTACATGCTATGTGTTAGAAATATTGTATAAATGGACAACTTTGTGTTAAAAAAAATAAGTTTTAACCACTTCCCGCCCGCCGGCCATCATATGACATCCTTGATTTTTTGTGCGAGGATACCTGAATGATGCCTGCAGCTACAGGCATAATTCAGATATCAGGTTTTTCAGCTGGCGATTCCCTACACCATAAGAACGATCATAGCGTCTGTTCCGCTGCTTGACGTAACCCCTCTCGCCACCTTCTGATGCTTCTACCGACTCACTGTTATAATCTAAGCCAGGATCGCGTTTTTATTTTTTTATTCCAGGCTTCCCAGCCTAGAGGTGAGATGTGGGGTCTTATTGACCCCATATCTCACTGTAAAGAGGACCTGTCATGCCATATTCCTATTACAAGGGATGTTTACATTCCTTGTAATAGGAATAAAAGTGATCAAAACATTTATTTTTGTCGGAAAAAGGTGTCAAACTAAAATAAATAAAGTAAAATGAACAATATATATATTTTTTTTAACCACTTTCATACAGGGCATTTTCACCCCCTTCCTGCCCAGACCAATTTTTAGTAAAAAAAATTCATTTCGGTACAGTGTTGTATGACTGAGTAATTGTCATTTAAAATGTGAGAGCACCGAACGCTGAAAATTGGTCTGGTTATTAAACAACACATACAGTGCCTTGCGAAAGTATTCGGCCCCCTTGAACTTTGCGACCTTTTGCCACATTTCAGGCTTCAAACACAAAGATATAAAACTGTATTTTATTGTGAAGAATCAACAAGTGGGACACAATCATGAAGTGGAACGAAATTTATTGGATATTTTAAACTTTTTTAACAAACAAAAAACTGAAAAATTGGGCGTGCAAAATTATTCAGCCCCCTTAAGTTAATACTTTGTAGCGCCACCTTTTGCTGCGATTACAGCTGTAAGTCGCTTGGGGTAGGTCTCTATCAGTTTTGCACATCAAGAGACTGAAATTTTTGCCCATTCCTCCTTGCAAAACAGCTCGAGCTCAGTGAGGTTGGATGGAGAGCATTTGTGAACAGCAGTTTTTAGTTCTTTCCACAGATTCTCGAAAGGATTCAGGTCTGGACTTTGACTTGGCCATTCTAACACCTAGATATGTTTATTTGTGAACCATTCCATTGTAGATTTTGCTTTATGTTTTGGATCATTGTCTTGTTGGAAGACAAATCTCCGTCCCAGGCTCAGGTCTTTTGTAGACTCCATCAGGTTTTCTTCCAGAATGGTCCTGTATTTGGCTCCATCCATCTTCCCATCAATTTTAACCATCTTCCCTGTCCCTGCTGAAGAAAAGCAGGCCCAAACCATGATGCTGCCACCACCATGTTTAACAGTGGGGATGGTGTGTTCAGGGTGATGAGCTGTGTTGCTTTTACGCCAAACATAACGTATTGCTTTGTTGCCAAAAAGTTCTATTTTGGTTTCATCTGACCAGAGCACCTTCTTTTACATGTTTGGCGTGTCTCCCAGGTGGCTTGTGGCAAACTTTAAACAACACTTTTTATGGATATCTGTAAGAAATGGCTTTCTTCTTGCCACTCTTCCATAAAGGCCAGATTTGTGCAGTATACGACTGATTGTTGTCCTATGGACAGAGTCTCCCACCTCAGCTGTAGACCTCTGCAGTTCATACAGAGTGATCATGGGCCTCTTGGCTGCATCTCTGATCAGTCTTCTCCTTGTATGAGCTGAAAGTTTAGAGGGACGGCCAGGTCTTCGTAGATTTGCAGTGATCTGATACTCCTTCCATTTCAATATTATCGCTTGCACAGTGCTCCTTGGGATGTTTAAATCTTGCCTGGTGTGTTCCTTGTTCTTCATGATGCTCTCTGCGCTTTAAACAGACCTCTGGGACTATCACAGTGCAGGTGCATTTATACGGAGACTTGATTACACACAGGTGGATTCTATTTATCATCATTAGTCATTTAGGTCAACATTGGATCATTCAGAGATCCTCACTGAACTTCTGGAGAGAGTTTGGTGCACTGAAAGTAAAGGGGCTGAATAATTTTGCACACCCAATTTTTCAGTTTTTTATTTGTTAACAAAGTTTGAAATATCCAATAAATTTCGTTCCACTTCATGATTGTGTCCTACTTGTTGTTGATTCTTCACAAAAAAATTACAGTTTTATATCTTTATGTTTGAAGCCTGAAATGTGGCAAAAGGTCGCAAAGTTCAAGGGGGCCGAATACTTTTGCAAGGCACTGTACACTGTCATATTAACCCCTTTAAAAGGGTTAACAACTATTAGGCTGCTTTCACAACTGATCTGTGGGTGCAGCGCAGTGCACCTGTGGCTTTCCTGTGGGTTAGTTGCACTGAGCCATAGACTTCTATTATATCCTGCGATTTTGGTGTGCTTTCTGAAAGTGCATCAAAACTCCTGAATGCAGGGATTGTGGTGTGTTTTCAGAAAGTGCACCATACCTGCAAGTTATAATAGAAGTTTATGGCAAAGTGTAGCTAACCTGCAGGAAAGCTGTGCTACACCCGCTCGCTGTGCGGGTAAACCGCAGCGCATCAATCTGAAAGCAGATTTATAGAGGCTCAGGACAGTTTAGATTTGCAGTTTGAGGGGCGGTAAAACCCCATTGATAAGATGAGTTTTTACCGCACACACACGCAACCACTGGTGTAGTCTCAGGGGTTGCAATGGCGACCCCTTACCCCCCCATGCTCCAGGGGGCCCGAATGCGACCTTCCTGTCACATTCTCTTTTACACTGGAACAGGAGGGACGGCGGTGGGGGGCAAATACAGGACCCGATCACCTCCATTTTCATCCTGCCACTGCTGAAAGTCGACTTCTCCCATCCCGCTGGAATTCAGCGACTGCAGGAGGAAAACGTTCATTATGCTATTCAAAATATTAACAATATTAAAGCATTGATCCATGTAAAGGCCAGGATTAGCTTAGATTTCTGGCAATAGCAGGGCGAGTTACCTCTTTAGGGGTCTTTGACTTGTATTGCTGTGAGAGATAAGAAATGCTGCAAATTATTTGCTGGCAACCTGCTCATTGATTGCGATTGTGACTATGTTCTCTCAAATCAGAGATATTACAACTGCTTTAATGTCTTAAGAACAAGGTCCAATTGCCGGCTTGCTTATACTATATACAACAAAGGAATTAAACATGGTCAGTGGCGGTAGGCATATCCTTACCATTTTGTACAAAGCTTTCAATATAATTTATTGTAATTAGTTAGACACAAAGGCCCTTTGGTATTTTCACTGATGCTGAGGGCTCTCACAGTGGGCTGATCAGGCACACTTTGTTAACATCACAAAATCTCACTGCAAATAGTTCACTGATGCAGTAATTGATGGTTTCCCCCTTTTTAATGCAACAATGTAAGAGTTTCTGGATTCGTTAATTTGTTCTAACTGTGCCACACACCATGGTCTGCTTTTCACAAAGATCCTTGAAAAGGTGGAATGCTTGTATAATATTCTTCCAGATAATTGTGTAAAAGGGGGACCACTAAATCCCTCACAATTTTACCAATGATATCCATGTAAGCTGCCCATGCCCTCATACTGTACAGATGAAAGCTATGTGTGTACATACCTTGTAGAGTTTTACACCATACCTGGCACATTTGCTAGGAGTGTATAGTTTTAGACCTTGCTAGTAAAATGAATCAGTAATACATCTACAGCTATGCACTGGGGAGGTGTTATCTCAGAACATCTGTCTGCTTATACATACAGTTCATTGCTATTAAAGTATAACTACATTAAAAGTGCAAAAACTTTAAATTTTTAAACTGTTTAGACACGTTTAGAGCATTAAACGTGCATTTTCAAATTGGGTTTTTTAGACCAGTACAATCTACTTTTAGTCTTTTTAGTGAGGCCTATATTACAATCCTCAATGACATTACAATCTGCTAAACTTTTTACCACAGAGCCACAGATAGCAAGTCCCAGCCTTGGGACCATCCATCCCTATGCGTTTCATAGTCATAGAGAATCTCACTTTGTAGATCCTTGTTATAAACAAAGCATTAAAACACAAAATAGACATAAAAATGAAGTACAATTACCAATGTGATAAAGACCAATCCAATCAGTGGGGTCCACTTCTTCCTTTATATCCCAGAAGATGATAAGTTCCTGAGACTGACCAAGTATATATTCATACATGCTGGCTGTCAGGCTGGAACGACTGTCAGAGGTTACCAGGTCAGTGTCGCTGTTGGCTCGCTGAAAGTTCAAGTTCTCAGTCATTGCGCTTTCAGGTGCAAAACTTTGGAGATTCTCTGGACCCAGTGTATAACGAAGTTGTGGGTTACGCTGTCGTAGGAGACAATGTTCTCGAACAGAACTGGCCATGATCTATAGGTCACTCAAATATCTAGAAAAACAAGAGAAGTAGATAAGGTTACGTTATTAAAATGTAATAACATAAATTTTAAAATCAATATGAAGAACAACTTGTATTTTAGGCTTATTTGAAAGAATCTCACCACAACGTATCATTGTTTAAGATAAAATAATGTGTTTTAAAGAGTCCTATCACACACAGGCACTTTGCTCCGTTCAGCAGGGGATCCATGAGAGTATCAACTATGGAATCAGAGCTGATCAGGATAGATGTCAGTTTTTTGACATACAAGTCCATTCAGTTTTTGTGAACATTTTGACAAGGAAATGTGGTGGACTTATGATTGCGCTTTTGGCAGCCAGATGTGTCTGTTTACATTAGCCTACCTCCAATTGTTCAAATTGATGTCCGAAAAACAGGAAAGGATGCAATCAGTATTTCTTTTTTCCAGATCTGGACAGATTCAGTAGTAGGCGGAAGTAAACGGACACAAGCCCTTTTACATTTGCCTGCCCATAGATCTGCATGGAGCTCTTTATCAGTAAAGTTACCCCTGTTTCTATGAGGCACAGCTAATGCTAAGGTATGGGCCAGGGAACGACGCCGTCAAATTTTACGTTGTTTACGTAGTATGTGAATAGGGCTGGGTGTAGGTTACGTTCACACGTCGTAAACAATGTGCGCCGACGTCACTTAGGCATTCTCTCCGACGTGATTCTGAACATGCGCACTGGGATACGTCCACGGACGTTCGTTCATCCCATCATTTGCATGGGGTCACGGATCATTATACTAAAACACGCCCACTGCCTAGCTACTTTGAATTACGCGGACTTACGCCGGCCCATTTACGCTACGTCGCCGTAACTTAGGGAGCAAGTGCTTTGTGAATACAGCACTTGCCTCTCTAAGTTGCGGCGGCGTAGCATAAATAAGATACGGTACGCCCGCACAAAGATACGCCCAGGTACGTAAATCCGGGCCATAGGGTTAAAAATTTATTATGCGCTGCTTTTGCTAATCCTCTTGTTAGTAAAAGTTTGGTAAGAGGACGATTCACGCTTTTTTAGCCTTGTGCTTTTCAGTCTGTTACAGCGTGACGAATGTACTATCTCCATTATGAACGCTAGTTTTACCAGAACGAGCGCTCCCGTCTCATACTTGATTCTGAGCATGCACATTTTTTTTCCCTTGGAAAAGCATACACAAGAGCGATTTTCTTTTTTCCAGATCTGGACAGATTCAGTAGTAGGCGGAAGTAAACGGACACAAGTCCTTTTACATTTGCCTGCCCATAGATCTGCATGGAGCTCTTTATCAGATCCACCTGAAAAATTGGTGGTTCTGATGAGAAAGCCTGCGTCAAAGATTTGCCCATACAGGAGTGGGCAGATCCATAGCAACTATTCAGTCCAAATCTGTGCCTTTTGCCTGCACCAAAAAACTCACTGCCCAGGGTGCATGTGGCCAAAGGAGTGTTTGCATCTGGCAGTAATTCTCATCTTTCTAAATTAAAGGTGACTACAGATTTGTAATGATATTTGTCTAACAAAGCAACGATCTCAAAGCTATATGAGGCGTGTGACCTTGCTGGCTGGATGCTGTCTACAGGAACCATCAATCAGATAGAAGGACGCCTCAGGATGCAAAGCACAGATTGTAATACAGTTGCATTGTCTTAGGATTTCTGGTGAGTGCATTACCATAGGGGAGAGGGGTCCCACAAGGTGTGGTGACGGGAACCCCAATTGGATTTAAGCAGCATATGAACCATAGGGATGGACTGTTTTATGTTCTTTAATTGAACTATGGACATTTGGAACATATGGACATATAGACACATAGGCCCGGATTCACAAAGAGTTACGTCGGCGTATCTCTAGATACACCGCCGTAATTTTAAATACACTGAAAAACATGGCTTCAGTCGTCCGGCGTAACTTGCCTATGCCGGCGTATCGTGGGCGCATAGTTACACTGGACGCATTCAGCGTTCCCATGTACGCGTTCCCATGTAAAAAATGCAAATGAGCAAGATACGCCGATTCACGAACGTAGATGCGCCCAGCCGCTTCATATACGCGCCTTGCGTAAGGCTTACGTCCAGCGTAAAGTTACCCCTGTTTCTATGAGGCGCAGCTAATGCTAAGGTATGGGCCAGGGAACGGCGCCGTCAAATTTTACGTTGTTTACGTAGTCAAGGGCTGGGTGTAGGTTACGTTCACACATCGTAAACATTGCGCGCCGACGTCACTTAGGCATTCTCTCCGACTTGATTCTGAACATGCGCACTGGGATACGTCCACGGACGTTCGTTCATCCCATCATTTGCATGGGGTCACGAATCATTATACTAAAACACGCCCACTGCCTAGCTACTTTGAATTACGCGGACTTACGCCGGCCCATTTACGCTACGTCGCCGTAACTTAGGGAGCAAGTGCTTTGTGAATACAGCACTTGCCTCTCTAAGTTGCGGCGGCGTAGCATAAATAAGATACGGTACGCCCGCACAAAGATACGCCCAGGTACGTAAATCCGGGCCATAGGGTTAAAAATTTATTATGCGCTGCTTTTGCTAATCCTCTTGTTAGTAAAAGTTTGGTAAGAGGACGATTCACGCTTTTTTAGCCTTGTGCTTTTCAGTCTGTTACAGCGTGACGAATGTACTATCTCCATTATGAACGCTAGTTTTACCAGAACGAGCGCTCCCGTCTCATACTTGATTCTGAGCATGCACATTTTTTTTCCCTTGGAAAAGCATACACAAGAGCGATTTTCTTTTTTCCAGATCTGGACAGATTCAGTAGTAGGCGGAAGTAAACGGACACAAGTCCTTTTACATTTGCCTGCCCATAGATCTGCATGGAGCTCTTTATCAGATCCACCTGAAAAATTGGTGGTTCTGATGAGAAAGCCTGCGTCAAAGATTTGCCCATACAGGAGTGGGCAGATCCATAGCAACTATTCAGTCCAAATCTGTGCCTTTTGCCTGCACCAAAAAACTCACTGCCCAGGGTGCATGTGGCCAAAGGAGTGTTTGCATCTGGCAGTAATTCTCATCTTTCTAAATTAAAGGTGACTACAGATTTGTAATGATATTTGTCTAACAAAGCAACGATCTCAAAGCTATATGAGGCGTGTGACCTTGCTGGCTGGATGCTGTCTACAGGAACCATCAATCAGATAGAAGGACGCCTCAGGATGCAAAGCACAGATTGTAATACAGTTGCATTGTCTTAGGATTTCTGGTGAGTGCATTACCATAGGGGAGAGGGGTCCCACAAGGTGTGGTGACGGGAACCCCAATTGGATTTAAGCTGCATATGAACCATAGGGATGGACTGTTTTATGTTCTTTAATTAAACTATGGACATTTGGAACATATGGGCATATAGACACATAGGCCCGGATTCACAAAGAGTTACGTCGGCGTATCTCTAGATACGCCGCCGTAATTTTAAATACACTGAAAAACATGGCTTCAGTCGTCCGGCGTAACTTGCCTATGCCGGCGTATCGTGGGCGCATAGTTACACTGGACGCATTCAGCGTTCCCATGTACGCGTTCCCATGTAAAAAATGCAAATGAGCAAGATACGCCGATTCACGAACGTAGATGCGCCCAGCCGCTTCATATACGCGCCTTGCGTAAGGCTTACGTCCAGCGTAAAGTTACCCCTGTTTCTATGAGGCGCAGCTAATGCTAAGGTATGGGCCAGGGAACGGCGCCGTCAAATTTTACGTTGTTTACGTAGTCAAGGGCTGGGTGTAGGTTACGTTCACACATCGTAAACATTGCGCGCCGACGTCACTTAGGCATTCTCTCCGACTTGATTCTGAACATGCGCACTGGGATACGTCCACGGACGTTCGTTCATCCCATCATTTGCATGGGGTCACGAATCATTATACTAAAACACGCCCACTGCCTAGCTACTTTGAATTACGCGGACTTACGCCGGCCCATTTACGCTACGTCGCCGTAACTTAGGGAGCAAGTGCTTTGTGCATACAGCACTTGCCTCTCTAAGTTGCGGCGGCGTAGCATAAATAAGATATGGTACGCCCGCACAAAGATACGCCCAGGTACGTAAATCCGGGCCATAGGGTTAAAAATGTATTATGCGCTGCTTTTGCTAATCCTCTTGTTAGTAAAAGTTTGGTAAGAGGACGATTCACGCTTTTTTAGCCTTGTGCTTTTCAGTCTGTTACAGCGTGACGAATGTACTATCTCCATTATGAACGCTAGTTTTACCAGAACGAGCGCTCCCGTCTCATACTTGATTCTGAGCATGCACATTTTTTTTCCCTTGGAAAAGCATACACAAGAGCGATTTTCGCAATGAGAAAAAAAACGACGGGAAACACGATGGGAAAAAATAGAGCAGGTTCGAATTTTTTTGCGTCAGGAAATCTGCTATGGAGCATACACACGAACAGTTTTCCTGACCAATCTAAAAAATGGCAGTTTTCTCGTCGGGAAAACCAGTCGTGTGTACGAGGCATTGGATTTAACATGTGTGATGATTTGTTTAATTTATAGTAGCTGCTAATAACTCTATTTTTTTTATATAGGAGAGAAAATTCTATGAGCGCTGGGAGAGAAGCATCTTTTTTTTTTGTAATTTCTTTATTTTTCATAGAAAGTGCATTTCACAGCCAAAGTAAGTAACAATGATCCAGTATCTAGTAAGATCAGATAACAGGAAGGGTCACGTAATGTGTTCAACATATCAACTGTCCCGGCATTAAACAGTATGGATGACATGAATGAAAACACGGTATGTATAGAAAATAATGTCGGTGCAAAGAGCCGGAGGGCATTCCATCAGTTAAATGCGTGCAAAACTAAGCAGAAAAAATAAAAATAAACCTCTTACAGTATATTGGGGGACAAGGCGTCCCGATGGCCACGTGAGCCCAGAGATGGGACACAAACACAGGGGTAATGGAAGTGAAGATATTCACAGTATCTGAATGGTACAGCGCATATCTGAGCTAAGCATACCAAGGAAGGGTTGCAGACAGTCATGGGGGAAAGAGGGTAGGTGATCTGATGTCTGTAGTGCGAGATAGGGAGAAAGTCAAGGACAGAGAAACAAGGAGAGAACAGGTAATGCCTCCCATCCAGGGAGCAAAGCTAGTCCAGGAGGTCAGGCAGGTTGTGAGACCACTCGGAGGTAAGCATCAGTATACACAAAATGCTGCCATGGTCTCCAGGTCTCCTCCCAGTTGTGAAGAGTGGTGGCGACATCCTCCATATCTCTCAGCTCATTCAGGGAGAGAAGCCTCTTTTAACACTGGTTGATTGATTTACTTCTTGTGATTTGAATATTTAGCAAACAGGTTGCATTTAAAGGGGTAGGGGATTTATTAACGATCAAGTAAAAAAAAAAAAAAAAAACTTGTCATTTAAGAGCCAAAGTAATTATTGTTGCAAAATCTGGCTTACACTTATGCATAAAGCACAAACTACTTTTCAGTAAAACGGCATGAAAAGTGGTTAATGCATACTAGAAAAAAACTAAGAATTTACAACAAAATAGAAAAATTGCAATAAAAGGAACCGCACACAATGACAGTGACTACTCTAGCACCACCTACTGACCATTAATAAGATGCAGTTTAATTTATTTATTACAGAAACTTATATAGCACGGCCAATTTTTTTTATGCAGCGTTTTACACATACAGTTGTGCTCATAAGTTTACATACCCTGGCATAATTTATGACTTCTTGGCCATTTTTCAGAGAATATTATCAATCAACAGTGTTTACTCTTTTTAAATCATAATGGCAATAGAACCTACCCAAATGACCCTGATCAAAAGTTTACATACCTCAGTTCTTAAAGGGGTGGTTCCCCTAAAAAGAAACTTTTAACATTGCCTGTCTCTTCTTAATAAGATGTAGAATCGGCTGGTAGTTTAAAAAAAAAAGTCCGTACATACCATTTTCGGCATGTAGTCTCACCGCCGCTTCCGGGTATGATGTGTGGGGACAGGCATCCGATCGACGCATACAGCGCGTCACGAGATGCCGAAAGAAGCCGAACGTTGGTGCGGCTCTATACGGCGCATGCGCACCAACGTTCGGCTTCTTTCGGCATCTCGTGACGCGCTGTATGCGTTGATCGGATGCCTGTCATTTAAGTAGGCACGCCCATCCCCGGCCGCCAGACCCGGAAGCGGTGGTGAGACTACATGCCGAAAATGGTATGGACTTTTTTTTTTTAAACTACCAGCCGATTCTACATCTTATTAAGAAAAGACAGGCAATGTTAAAAGTTTCTTTTTAGGGGAACCTCCCCTTTAATATCATGTATTGCCCCCTTTAACATCAATTACAGCTTGAAGTATTTTGTGGTATTTGTGGCTGAGGCTCTTTATCTTCTCAGATAGTAAAGCTCCCCATTCCCCTTGGTAAAAAGCCACCAGTTCCTGTAAATTTTCTTTTTTTTTTTGGGGCTGTCTTGGATGAACTGTACGTTTAAGATCTCCGCAGATTGGCTCAATGATACTGAGGTCAGGAGACTGAGATGGCCACTCCAGAACCTCCCTTTATTCTGCTGTAGTCAATGACAGGTAGACTTAGCCTTGTGTTTTGGATCATTGTCATGTTGAAATGTCCAAGTACCTCCCATGCGCAGCTTCCTGGCTGATGAATGCAAATGTTCCTCCAGTATTGTTTGATAACAGCATATGGCATGCATCCTACTAACAATTTTGACAACAATTTCCTGTACCTTTGTAGCTCACACATCCCCAAAACATCAGCTATCCACCTCTGTACCTTTCATCATAGGCCTTGTTGACCCCTCCAACATGCTCAATTTTGGTCTCATCACTACAAATGACTTTGTGCCAAAAGGTTTGAGGCTTGTCCCTGTGCTGTTTGGCGTATTGTAATCGGGATACTTTGTGGCATTTGCATAGTATTGGCTTTCTTCTGGCTACTTGACAATGCAGCCCATTTTTCTTCAAGTGCCTCCTTATTGTGTATCTTAAAACAGCCACACCGCATGTTTTCAGAGTCCTGTATTTCACCTGAAGATATCTTTGCATCAAGAATAATTTTCCAGGCAATTGTGGCTAAAATTTTAGTTTGGTCTACCTGATCGTGGTTTAGGGTCAACAGAACCCCTCATTTTCCACTTCTTGATTAGAGTTTAAACACTGCTGATTGGCATTCTCAATTCCTTGGATATCTTTTTATATCCCTTTCCTGTTTTATACAGTTGAACTACCTTTTCCCGCAGACCCTTTGACAATTATTCTGCTTTCCCCTTGATTCAGAATCCAGAAACGTCAGTTCAGCACTGGGTGAAAGATGCAAGGGTCTGTCACGAGTCCAGAAACACTTTGACCTTTTATACACAAACACTATTTATGAGCAAACAGATCACAGGTTAGGATGGTTACCTTTAATAGCCAGTCAAACCCCTTTGTGTCAACGTGTGTGCATATTATCAGGCCAAAATCCCCAGGGTGTGTAAACTTTTGATCAGGGTCATTTGGGTAGTTTCTGTTGTCATTATGATTTAAAAAGAGTAAACACCGTTGACTGATAATAAATGGCTTCAGCCAAACACTTACCATGAGTGAAAGACATGTTTTGTGTTATCATTCATATTCTCTAAAAAATAGCCAAGAAATCATAAAATCTGCCAGCTCAATTGTATATTGCACATTCATATCAGTCCCTGCCCTCAAGGGGCTTACAATCTAAGGTCCTTAACTCACATTCATACATTCATACATAGACCTACTAGGGCCAATGTATACAGGAGCCAATTAACCTACCATCATGTCTTTGGAGTGTGGGAGGAAACTGGAGTACCCATAGGAAACCCATGCAGGAACAAGGACAGCATGCAAACTCCAGGCAGGTAGTGCCGTGTTTGGTATTTGAACTGACAACCCTAGTGCTGCTAGACGGCAGTGCTAACCACTTAGCCACTGTGCTGCCCTTTTTCTGTATATCCATATAAAGAAACTTTCATTTCATTTCCAGTGGCATAGGTTACATGCCACAGTACTGCAGCCAAAGCTTAGGCTGACTGACATATACAGGAAGGTGTCTTTACAGATGACTATTAAGTAATTGCCCTAATAATACACAAGAGGAAAAAATGCTGGTTACAGTATACCTGAGCTGTATTGAGGAGTCCTATCTAAAGGATGCTTAGGATATAGCAGATGGTCTACCTTACTTTCTCTAGTTCAAATGTTTTATTGAAAAATCATCAGATAACCTTATAGGTAATACCATTGTGTTGAGATAAGTATAGTACAGGTAAGGACAATACTAGGTTTACATGGTCTACCTTATGACAATCTGTGTAACTAAAATCAAATCAAAGCAGTAAGACAAGAATTTATCGAGCTGTTTAAGGCCCCGTACACACGAGCAGACAGATTTGTTCAAATCGGTCGGACAGACCGATTTGAACAAATCTGTCTGCTGGGATGTATTGGTTTGATCGTGTACACACGATCAAACCAAAATCCCCGCCGGCAGACGGCGCACTGACGTGTCGGTGACGTGGCGGTGACGTTGACGCCGCCACGTCACCGCACCAGGAAGTGAATTACTTCCACGCATGCGTCGAATCCATTCGACGCATGTGCGAGAAGATATGTCTGCTGGTTAGCGTACTAACCAGCAGACATATCGGGCGGACGGATTCCCAGCCGACAGATTTTAAAGCATGCTTTAAAATCTGTCGGCTGGCCAAATCCGTTGGCTCGCCCGTACACACGATCGAATCTGTCTGCTGGGACGGTCGGGCCGACCGTTTCCAGCAGATAAATTTGATTGTGTGTACGCGGCCTCAGAGTCAAACTTATGTACATAAACTCAGTCTAGACCAACGGCGGATCCAGGGGGGGGGCAACAGGGAAATTTCCCCCCCCCGAGGCAATCATGTCACATTGGCTTTGCGCTGCCTGCAGCCAGGCCCGGACTGGCCATAGGGCAAACCTAGCAAATGCATGTGGGCCGCGGCGGCCCGCGAATGGCCCTCGGCGGCCAGCGGGCCGTATGTCACGTCTCCCCAGGGGTGTACACCACCAACACAGCGCCAGATAGAGAGATCAGCCGGGGTATCATAGCCAGCTCTGACACTTCTCCCCTCCCCTTGCTGCCCCCACGGCCAGTTAGAGGAGAGGAGCTGCTTCTACTCCTCCCCCTCCTCTCTTCTTCTCCTCCCGTGTCTGCCCCGCCCACTTTCCCGACAGACACTCTTCTGCTGCCTAAGGGATGTGGGCGGGAAGATTCAAGTCCAGCAAACAGAAAGGAAAGATGGAGTCTGATATCCATCCATCCAGTCAGTCCCTCCTGCCTCTGAGTGAGTACTGTGAGTACTGTACACTGATGTATGGGGTGCCCTTCATTCCCTTCTTTCTCTCGCTCTCTCTTCACCTTTCTTTCTTTCTCTCTCTCTCTCTTTTTTCTCTTTTGCAGCCTCACTGTGCCCATCAAACGCAGCCACTGGGCCCATCAATTGTCACCACTGTGCAATGCCATGAAACGCAGCCACTGTGCCATCAAACGCAGCCACTGTGCCATCAATTGTCACCACTGTGCCATGCCATCAAACGTAGCCACTGTGCCATGCCATGAAACACAGCCACCGTGACATCAATTGTCACCTATGTGCCATGCCATCAAACACAGCCACTGTGCCATCAATTGTCACCACTGTGCCATGCCATCAAACACAGCCACTGTGCCATCAATTGTCACCTCTGTGCCATGCCATCAAACACAGCCACTGTGCTATCAATTGTCACCACTGTGCCATGCCATCAAACACAGCCACTGTGCCCTTCAATTGTCGCCACTGTGCCAATTGATGCCACTGTGCCATCAATTGTCACCTCTGTGCCATGCCAAACACAGCCACTGTGCCCTGTGCCATCAGTTGTCACCTCTGTGCCATGCCATCAAACACAGCCACTGTGCCATCAATTGTCACCACTGTGCCATGCCATCAAACGCAGCCACTGTGCAATCAATTGTCACCACTGTGCCATGCCATCAAACGCAGCCACTGTGCCATGCCATCAAACACAGCCACTGTGCCATGAAGTGTCACCACTGTGCCATGCCATCAAATGCAGCCACTGTGCCCTTCAATTGTTGCCACTGTGCCCATTGACGCCACTGTGCCCATTGACGCCACTGTGCCCATTGTCGGCGGCTGAGCCAGAGGGGGCACCCTCTATAGACGCACCGCCACTGTCTATCTATCTATCTATCTTTATCTATCTTCCTTCCTTCTCTTCTTTATCTATCTCTATCTATCTATCTACCCTTCTTTCTTTATCTATATTTCTTTCTTTATCTAACTTCCTTCCTTCCCTTCCTGCTTTCTATCTTTATCTATCTTTCTTGTTTATCTATCTATCTTTCTTGTTTATCTATCCATCTATCTATCTATCTTCCCTTCTTGCTTTCTATCTTTATCTATCTATCTATCGATCTATCTTCCTTCCCTTCTTGCTTTCTATCATTATCTATCTTTCTTGTCTATCTATCTTCCCTTCTTGCTTTCTATCTTTACCTATCTTTCTTGTCTATCTATCTATCTATCTATCTATCTATCTATCTATCTATCGATCTATCTATCTTCCCTTCTTGCTTTCTATCTTTATCTATCTATCTATCTATCGATCTATCTTCCTTCCCTTCTTTCTCTTTATCTTTATCTATCTTTCTTCCCCCCCCCCCGCCCGGGCTGCTCAGTCTAAAATGCCCAGGCCTATTTTTTATCCCAGTCCGGGCCTGCCTGCAGCTGCCGCTGCCGAGTCTCTCACTCTCTCTCTCTCATCACCAGGGCCGGTAGGCTGCCTGTCCTGAGGCTGCTTTGAGCTGTAGCTGACTGCAGTGCTCCCCTCTCTCCTGCGTGTATGACTTCGGGCATCTTTGGCTGTGTGTGAGAGCTGGATCTGTGTTCGGCTGTGCTGCCTGTGCTAGACCTGCTCGTGTGATAGTAGATGGAGATGGAACACTGATTGAATCAGTGTTTTGTCTATCACACAAGCCCGTCTAGGGGGGGACCTTGCTAGAGCACACTGCCCTGCCGAACACAGACACACGTCGGGAGAGGAGATACCTGCTGTGTGTGATCGAGGTAATGCCATGGTGAGTGTCATGCACAGTGTGGCTGCATTAATAGACAAAAGTGGGGATGCATTCATAGACGAAAGTGGGACTGCATTTATATACAAAAGTGGGACTGCATTCATAGACAAAAGTGGGACTGGATTCATAGACAAAAGTGGGACTGGATTCATAGACAAAAGTGGGACTGGATTCATAGACAAAAGTGGGACTGCATTCATATACAAAGGTGGGACTGCATTCATATACAAAGGTGGGGCTGCATTGATATACAAAAGTGGGACTGCATTAATATACAAAAGTGGTACTGCATTAATAAACAAAAGTGGGACTGCATTAATATACAAAAGTGGGACTGCATTAATATACAAAAGTGGGTCTGAATTTTTATACAAAGGTGGGGCTGCGTTCATATGCACAGTGAGGCTGCAATGATGGGTACTGATGAGGCTGCATTGATCTCTTGTACCATGTCTTCAGTCTCTGACCATCCCTTGTACCATGCCTGCAGTCTCTGACCATCCCTTGTACCATGCCTGCAGTCTCTGACCATCCCTTGTACTATGCCTGCAGTCTCTGACCATCTCTTGTACCACGTCTGCAGTCTCTGACCATCTCCTGTACCACGTCTGCAGTCTTTGACCATCCCTTGTACCATGTCTGCAGTCTCTGACCATCTCTTGTACCATGTCTGCAGTCTCTGACCATCTCTTGTACCATGTCTGCATTCTCTGACCATCTCTTGTACCATATCTGCAGTCTCTGACCATCTCTTGTACCATGTATGCATTCTCTGACCATCTCTTCTACCATGTCTGCAGTCTCTGACCATCTCTTCTACCATGTCTGCAGTCCCTGACAATCGTCTAGAAACTATGGGATAAATTTATGGCATTTATATTTAAATATTTTTTACTAGTAATGGCAGCAATCATTGATTTTTTAGCGGTACTGCAACATTGCAGCGGACACATCGGACACCTAAATGAGTTCTGTAAGCAACACCTTATTTTCTGTCAGTGCCCCTCCCGAGACTAGACTCTGGATCTGCCCTTGGTCTAGACAAAATATACAATCAATAATCACTCAATAGTAGGACATTTTGTTCATCCTACTGCTGAGTTACGGTCTAGTTACATCACTTGTTGTAGGTAATGCTGTCCAAACACAATGGATGTTACCTGATAGAAAAGGGGGACATGAGTAAAGCCGCGTACACACGATCGGTTCAAACCGATGAAAACGGACTGAAGTTCATTTTCATCAGTCCAAACCGATCATGTGTAGGCCCCATCGATCCATTATCCTTTGGTCCAAAAACAGAGGGCTTGCTTTGAAATTGAACTGATGGACGACTTACCGATAGGTCAAAACCGATCGTTAGTACGCACGAGCATCGGTTAAAAATCCACGCATGCTTGGAAGCATTCAACTTCGTTGAACCGATGAAAACTGTCCGTCGGACCGTTCTCATTGGATGGACCGATCGTGTGTACAGGGCTTAAGGGGAGGAAGGCAGCACCGAAAAGACAAGAAAGAGGAGGGGGGTGGAGAAGTAGGAGTCCCCAAAGGTAGAGCTACTCCCATACGGTTGAGTTCCTTCTACCTTGGCAAAAGTACCCATTCTTTGAAGCCTGGCATCAGACGGTATGTAATCCATGGTTTCCATAAATTGTCAAATTTTCCAAGGTTGTCCTCATCCAAGGCATCCATCTTTGCGTGTAGCAGAGTACGGTTTATTCTGTGTTTGGTCTCTGCTATATTCAATGTAGGTGATTTCCATGCCTCAGCTATGGTCTGTTTTGTGGCTGCTAAGAGCTGAATGAGTAGTTTAAACTGTTTACGTGTTAAAGATTCCGGTCTCAGGTATAAAAGGAACATTGCTGAGTCTGATGCGTGAGATCATTCAAACATCTCTGAGGAAAGCATTAAAACAGCTTTCCAAAATCCTTGCACCACTTGACAACTCTACCAGATGTGTATGTGTGTACCCAGTTCAGAACAACCGCAAAAACAGAGAGCCAAGTGATCGGGCTCAAACTTGGCAATTCTGGTGGGGACTACGTACCAGAGTGTAAGCGTCTTGTATTTAGCTTCAACCGCTATTACATTTTGATGAGGAAGACTTTGTGCAGAACATATTTCAGACATTTCTCTGGTTTCAAAAGTGTGACCTAGGTCATTCTTTCACTTAGCAACATACAAGGGTGGATCTGCATCTGGTTTAGTGAGCAACTGGAAGTAGAGTGTTGAAATTAGCCATCTAATGTGTGGTTCTTTTATACAAATGTGTTCAAACTAGGAAAGTTGGTTCAGCATAGCATTTGTATTTATGTTAGGGATAAAAAAAATGTTTTATTTTAGATAGCGGAATATTTCAGATTGGTCTGGAAAATGTAGAAGTGATGTCCCCAAGACCATGTTGTATAGGCGGATGAGGCCGGCTGTGGACCAGACCCGAAACGCCGCAGGAGATTCCCAGGCTGGGTAGAAGGAGGGATTCCTGAGGAACGAAAGGTGTCGGTTATGTGAAGACTGTAGTCGGTATGTGGATTTATGCCTGTCCCCTACTGATATAGAATGTTTCTTGATTGGGTTGATTAAAGCCTTACGAGCTGCTAGGCGTAGCTATTGAAGATTGGATACTAAGAAGGGCTCACAGTTAACTGCTTATTTTGCAACCCATAGAGGGATCCCTATTTTTGGGTGATATTTAGATAAATGTGCCAATAGAGCAGCCTTGTACTATGTCACAAAATTAGGTAAGCCCAAGCCCCCATGCAATTTGGGGAGATAAAAGGTGTCTCGGTTTAACTATTCCCAAGGTAAACTGTGTTGTTCTCTGTTGTATGATTCGCAAAAAAAATGAGCAGGAACAGATATCGGGAAGACTCTGAACAGGTATAAAAATTTAGGAAGTATTGCCATTTTGATTATGTTAATTTTCCTGAACCAGGAAAGTGGGAGTGAGGACCATCTCATTAAAAAGTCCGTAATCGGTTTCAACAGGGCTGAATAATTGGCTGCAAATAGATCAGAAATAAGTAAGAAGTAAGGAAGACATTGCGGAGCCCATATAAAAGAAAGTGCCACTTGTGCAATTTGTAACTCTGCCTTGGTAAGATAAAAATTTAGTGCCGAGGATTTATGGACATTAACATTAAGACCCAAAATAGAGAAAAACTTATTGAGAATGATCATAAGATTTTGGGCAGTGACCTGCGGAGATGATAGAAATAGGAGGATATCATTGGCAAATAAGCATAGTTTGTGTTGACATCCACCTAGTTCTATGACGATGATAGAGGGCTTAGTTCTCATCCATTTTTCTAAGGGTTCAATAAGCAGGGCAAACAGGAGGGGGGAGACTGAGCACCCCTGACGTATGCCCCTCCCTGGCATGAGGGCAAAATTGTGGTCCCAGAGAACCTGTGGGTACCAGTCCTGGAACTTTGCCATGATCATAAGTTGGCCGGAAACTTTGGTGCTCTGAAGACCTCTGGTGCTTTTACAGACTCACCGCTACGATCGAAGCCAGGATCATTTTGTTTTCCAGTCTTCCGAGCCTAATTGACCCCACATCTCACTGTAAAGAGGACCTGTCATGCCATATTCCTATTACAACGTTTACATTCCTTATAATGGGAATGAAAGTGATAAAAAAAAATATTTTTGGGGAAAAAAGTGTCAAACTAAAATAAATAAAGTAAAATGAACAATAATTTTTTTTATTTTTTTAAAGTGACACTGTCCCTGTGTGCTCACATGCAGAAGCCGACGCATACGTAATTCCCGCCAACAGGTGAAAACGGTGTTCAAGCTACACATGTGAGGTATCGCTGTGAACGTTAGAGCGAGAGCAATCATTTTGGCCCTAGACCTCCTCTGTAACTAAAAACATGTAACCAATAAAAATAATGAAAGCGTCGCCTATGAGGATTTTTAAGTAGCGAAGTTTGACGCTATTCCTTGAGTGTGCGCAATTTTGAAGGGTGACATGTTTGGTATCTTTTTACTTGGCGTAACTTCATCTTTTCATATTATGCAAAAACATTGGGCTAACTTTACTGTTTTTGTTTTTTTTTAAGCACACGCGTTCAAAAAATTGCTGCGAAAATACTGTGCAAGATAAAAAAGTTGTAACGGCCACCATTGTATTCTCTAAGGTCTTTGCAAAAAAAAAGCATATATAATGTTTTGGGGTTCTATGTAATTTTCTAGCAAATAAATGATGATTTTTCCATGTAGGAGAGAAATGTCAGAATTTGCCTGGGTACTCCAGAACGCCTGATGGCGTATCCTGCATGTTGGGCCTCTGTATGTGGCCACGCTGTGTAAAAGTCTCACGCATGGGGTATCGCCATACTCGGGAGGAATAGCAGAATGTGTTTTAGGGTGTAATTTGTGGTATGCATATGCTGTGTGTGAGAAATAACCTGCTAATATGACAGAAACAAGATTTTTTCTTTAACTTTTACAGAATTTTCAGTCTTTTTTCTTTTATAGCGCAAAAAAATAAAAAACCCAGATGTGATCAAATACCACCAAAAGAAAGCTCTATTTGTGGGAACAAAAGGACAAAATTTTCATATGGGTACAATGCTGAAAATTGATCTGGTTAGGAAGGGGGTTTAAGTGCCCATGTGACAAGTGGTTAAACACATTTTTGTAGCTGGGATAACACATTCATTTAAAACCACTGAAACTAAATTCTGATTGGCTGGAACAAGTTAATGTTCTTTATACATTGCTGTCTGTTGTACAAAACCATCATTCTTCTTTTCACATATAGCGGTAGTTCTAGGTTTGTTTGAATTCAATGCTTGGATTTACCACATGCACAAGTTCTTTTCCCCTTTTAATGATCACCATAGCAATTTAATTAAATGCAATTTTGTGAACACCAATGCAGACTTCATATCTCAGGGTCATCTATCTAGTAAAAATCCTAACTTTAATGCGTAATTCCATGTAAGCAGCTTAATACAATCAGGTATTTCTGAGGATCAGAATACTATCACATAAAATATAATATGCACTCCCATTAATCTAATAGAAAAACCACCTTGTTCAGGACAAACATCTCCCATGTTTTTCCCCCAAGTACTATATACTGTACGTAAAGCGTCACTTTGAAATATAGACAAAGCTAAAGAGCTTTAAATACAATACAGTTGTGCCTTAAAAAGGAACTGCAGTCTGCTCAAATAATTTGTAATAAAAACATCTTTGCCATTCTGAAGCTTCCCTCCAATCCATTTGCATATTATTTTATATATACTGTGATTCTGTACTTGCCAAATATGCTGCAGAAATCTCCCTCCACTGAGTCTGGCTGCATCCATTTTAACTGTAGGAAGCTAAAGCTGCTGCCTGTTCACTTCCTGGATTTACACAGACACATAGAGGCACACCTCCAGCTCTGCAGCTCTCATTGGCCCTCTTATGACTCATCACCCTGCCTTCCTGGGTGAGAGAGAGAGCTGTGCATGATCTCATAAGCCTAGGCTTTTTTTACCAGACAAGAAACTCTGATGGGCTGTATGAGGTATTTAGTTACTGGCAGAACAAAACTATTTTACCATCCAAAAGGTAAAAGAACAAGGGCAGAAGATTTAATAGATGGAAAGATAAAAAAATAACTGAAGTTTCGCTTTAATATTCTTCTGGACCTAAATCCCACTTCTACACTTTTGTTTTAGTATACTGTATAGATCCATATACATAGCACTAAGGATTATCAATCTATCCAATAAGGTTACATTACTGTGTGTTATGTTGCAGATATTTGTTAAATAAATCTATCATGGAAATATACAGTACCTCCTTTTTATAACCTTAGCATATATAATCTATGAAACAGATCACTCTGCCATATGTTCTTTTCTGGTTTGCTGTACATTGATGCACGGTGACAGGGGAATTCTCTCACTTACCTCCCCCTTTACCCAGTATTGCATTTCTACTTCATACTGACTTTGCTTTTTTCACATGATCCCAGCTGCTAGTCACTGTAAGCTGCTGCTTTTTTGCTGTAGAATTTTACGTTAATGGCCAGTATTATTATAGGCGTAATAACTTACATTTTAGTAACAGATGTCTTTAACCGGATTCATACCGGGCACTTTTACCCCCTTCCTGCCCAGGCCAATTTTCAGCTTTCAGCACTCTCAAACTTTAAAGCGGTAGTAAACCCCCTGTTTTCTTTTTTTTCTTTACACCTGTAAGGGAAAAGGCATAATGAGCTAGTATGCACCGCATACTAGCTCATTATGAAATACTTACCTTAGAATGAGGAGTCGGTGTCCATCCGGGTCCACGCCGAGGCAGCTGACATTTCACCTCAACGTGTCTTTTGGGTAGCGTGGCTCCAGCGCTGTGAGTGGCTGGAGCCACAATGTGGTCACTCCCGCGCATGCGTGCAGGAGACTTATTTTCGGCAAGGACCGGCAGCTGCTGGACCTTTAGCTGAGAATCCCCTGTGCGCATGCGTCGTTGCATTTAGCAGCTCATTGCGAGGGGGATATCTCCTAAACTGTAAAGGTTTAGGCTTCTGTGACAGGTAAACTTCATTCCAGGGCAATCAGGGCACCGTTGTGAATAGTAAAGAAGGCGTTAAAACGGTAACTCACTGTTCTGGAATTTCTCTTCCTCACACAGGATCGGTGTGCGAAGCGAAAGAGCCGGTAACAGTGGGTTACTGTTCTTTGTTTACACTTGTGATTGGCTGTGATTGGACACAGTAATCACCTGGTAAAGAGCTGCAGTCATTGGCTCTTTACCCTGATCAGTGATGTGCTGAGTCCGATGAGACACAGCTCACCATCGGTCACCGCACTGCACAGCCCCGGGGTGTTCACGAGCCACCTGGAAAGAGGAAAGTCCTGGCTGCCCTATAGTACAATGATGGGAACTAGTTAAACTGTTTATATGGTAAATATGCTAAAGTATAGCTAAAGCCCACATTTTGGATAGGGTAGAGAAGGGTCACAAGTGCTGTCAGTGTCTCTTTAGGGAGATTTCTCCTTACTTACTGTCCTATAGACCAGGGGCCGGGCCGGGCCGTAGCCTGTTTGCTGGCGGGCCGCCGCCAAGGCTGCACTTTCAGAGGTTCGGCAGCGGCAGATGAGCAGAGAGGTGACATTACCTCTCATTGCCTGCCCCACAGCTATTCCGCCCTCACAGCCAGCTGCGAACACAACACTGTCTGAGGTCATCTCTCACCACCCGCCCCGCATCACCACCGTCCAGTCCACACAACCGGCTGCGAACACTACACTGATCTTTGGTGGGCGATCAAGTGACAAGCCGCATCTGGCAAGTGACAGTGGCAAGTAACAATCTGCATCTGGCAAATAATCTGCATCTGGCAAGTGACGAGCTGCATCTGTTGGCAGGTGACGGTGGCAAGTGGCAAGCTGAATTTGGTAGCAGGTGACATTGGCAAGTGACACATTCAGGGTTCCCACTGATTTTTTTTATTACTACAATGTAATAATGTAAATTTTGTGCTTCAATCATCCTGACATCATATCAACCATGGTGTTGTGATGATTGGAGTGCAAACACCAGCCATTGCCTTAACAAATCACCCATGAAAAAATTGCTTACCCCCTGCAGGCCTTGGCATAATTTTCTTTCACACAGCCGGTACTCAGTGTCAAAAAGGTTGGGGACCGCTGCTTTAGACTCAACAGGATGTTACCATTCCAATATGAGGGAGTTGTTACATGAACCAATGTCCCCATTAAAAGATGCCTATTCTATTTCTGACCTGGTGACAAACAAAAATGTTACCCTCATTTTAATTCCCAGTGACATTGGTGATTGGCACAATTAGAGAGGATGAGTTTCCCTAACAGGAACAGGGCCGGCGCAACCACCAGGCGGACCAAGCGGCCACTTGGGGCGGGCAGGTCCGCAGCCTGGGATGGGGCGAAAAAATGACCTTAGAATCGTGGCTGTACGATTTTTCAAAAGCTGCGCCTCCGAGGTCTTCTGTTCCGTGATAGGCGGAACATTCAGCTTCCCAGGAGGCACTGTGTTCAGTGTCCGCCTATCACGGAGGCCCTCTCGTCCTGTGTTTGGTGTCCGCCTATCACGGAGGCCCTCTCGTCCTCGGATGAGAGGGCCTCCGTGATAGGTGGACACTGAACACAGTGCCTTATGGGAAGCTGAATGTTCCGCCTATCACGGAACAGAAGACGTCGGAGGCGCGGCTTTTGAAAAATCGTACAGCCGCGATTCTGGTAAGGTAAGCTGTTATACGGCCGCGATTCGCATGGGATAAGGTAAGGGCACAGTCTGGTCATGTAATTGGGCACGCCAAAATGGAGTTTCGGTTGTGTAGGCAGAAATCCTTGCACCGGCCCTGAACAGGAATACAGATAGCAATTTAAAACCATTCTAAATCTACAAAAGAAAAGTGGTATTTAGGCTTGGTTCACATATGAGCCACATTTGGCTCACAGCAGGGGGGTCAGGTGTGTGCTGGTTCACCGTTTCAGGTCCGACTTTAGCCTAAATTTTGGGCTGTATTCGGACCTGAAACGGACCAAAAGACGCACCGGACCTGCTGCAGAGATATGTGAACCGACTCCATAGAGAATAGCTCCTGCTATTGCAAACTGGATGCAAGGATCCCGCATCCAATTCGCAATGTGTGAACCCAGCCTAAAGCAAACCTGTGATTTTTTCAAACTTCTGCAGTCTGAGCTTACAGAGCTGTAATCATTCTCCTAACCCACTTGTGAAAGGGCTAAGCCATCTGCCAATCACCAAGCTCCTCCATACTGGGAAATACTGAGCATTTTCTTTGCTCCTTGCAGCTAGGAAGTGAGGCTGGAGAACAAAAAAGAGAAGGGTATGTGCTGTTGCTGAGGGGGAATACAAGCCAAACTGTTGCTTTGCACTGCATGGGCAAAGCTCATGTTTCATTTAATGCTTACCTAGTATTTAGCTAGATGTAACATATAGCATGGGACAGGGTCATCCAGCACCCAGCGCAAGGATGCAGAATAAGGATGCAGCGTACTAACCAGCAGACATATCGGACGGACGGATTCCCAGCAGACAGATTTTAAAGCATGCTTTAAAATCTGTCTGCTGGAAAAATCTGTCTGTCCGCCCGTACACACGATCGAATTTGTCTGCTGAAACGGTCTGTCAGACCGTTTCCAGCAGATAGATTTGATCGTGTGTACACGGCCATACAGCCATCACATCTAATGCTGTGTACACACAATCGGATTTCTGATGGAATTTCAGTCTTGCCTACACACTATGGGCCAGATTCTCAAAAGAGAGATACGCCGGCGTTTCGTAGGAAACACCGGTGTATCTCTGTTTTTTTTACTGGGTATCTATGCGTGTGATTCCTAGAATCACTTACGCATAGATACAGTGAAGATCCAACATGTGTAAAACAATTACACTGTCGGATCGTAGATGTAATGACATCGCTGGTCGCTAGGTGGCCTTTACGATGATTTCTCATTTGCCTATGCAAATGAGCCTAATCCGACGATTCCAGAACGTCGTCGTTTACGTCGTTTCCGTACGCGTAAGGTTACCCCTGCTATATGAGGGGTAACCTTACGAAGTTCCGTCGTTGCCATGTTAAGTATGGCGTCGGGTCAGCGTCGTCTTTTTCCGTCGGTTACGTTGTTTTACTAAGTCGTTCGCGAATAGGGATTTACGTAAACGACGCTCACGTCGGTTTCATTCACTTTTTCCGACGTGAGCTGGAGCATGCGCACTGGGCTATTTTTGAGGCCGGCGCATGCGCAGTTCGATCGACACGGGGGCGCGCTTAATTTAAATACAAGCCGCCATTTACACTAAGCCGACGCAACTTACAGAGCAAGTGCTTCGGGAATATGGCACTTGCTCTGTTAAATTGCATAGTGTAAATGGCTTACGCTACTCCAGCGGCAATTCTACGGGAATCTGGCCCTATAAGAAAAAAAAATCCAACCATCCAAAACACGGTGACGTAAAACACTACTACGAGCCAAGAAAAATGTGCTTTCGGTGCATTTATGATGTGTTTTCAATGCATTTTAATAGGGAGGTGGGTTTTTGGTGCGGTTTAAACACGTACCAAACATTGACCAAAAAAAAAGCAACTGACCGGTGTGAAGAGTTCCATGTGGTTTAAAGGGATGGATTTTCATAGATTTTTCTTCCTCTCGATTACTGTGAAAGGGCTCTTAATCTTTGCTGGCTGCCATTCATGATGTGTACAGATATGAAATGGTTATGTACAAGACATTTTCCCTGGAGTCCCCTAACCGTACTGCAACTGCTAGACATGCAAAGCACAGATCAATGCAGCAATGTTAGAAAAGAGTCATGCAAATGTAAGTGTAAGCTTGAGTGATAACATTTACAAATTAAAGTGCATATACTTATTTAAAATATGTAGGGAAAAAATAAATACTGGAATTTGCGAGCGCATTATTATAGTTAGAATATCCCAGATTTTTCAGATAATTTATGAATTGATGCTTTCAGGCGTTAGTATGATAAAACAAACAAAAATGGAAATTGCAACAGGTAACAAAAATCATCAGGGTGGCAGATTTATTTGATGCCTTTTTTATCAGATATGTTTTAAGAATAATCTTTAGTACTTTCAATTTTCAATATCCCAATCAGAACGTTTCCTTCTACAGTCAGAAATAACTTGGTAAAAAGATCTGTTCATTTTTTAATTTCAATGTTTTTTTAAATGTTTTAAAACCACTTCCAGATCAGGACTTTTCTGGCACTTTTTGTTTACAGGTAACAATATTTATTTTTGCTAGAAAATGACTTAGAACCCCCAAACATTATGGGCCAGATTCTCATAGAATTCCGGCGGCGTAGCGTAAGCCATTTACACTACGCCGCCGCATCGTACTAGAGCAAGTGCTTTAATCCCAAAGCACTTGCTCCGTAGTTTTCGCCTGCGTCGCGTAAATCGCCCAGCGTAAACCCGCTTAATTCAAATGGGGCGGCTTGTATTTAAATTAATCGCTCCCCCGCGTCGAACGAACTGCGCATGCGCCGGCCGGGGAAAAAGCCCAGTGCGCATGCTCCAAAGGACGTCACATTTTCTCAATGTAAACGACGTAATCGCAGTGTACGCCAGCCCCATTGAGAATCGACGTACGCAAACGACGTAAACGACGCACAACACAACGCGGTCCCGAGGCCATACTTAACATGGCATCCGACGGCACCCGACGGCATCCGACGGTACTTCGTAAGGTTACTCCACATCGAAGCTGGGCTAACCTTACGCGGACGAAAACGGCGTACGCGACGACAGGGCGGCGTAATAGCGATCGGGAATCGGCGTACTACCTCATTTGCATATGCAAATGAGAAAACAACGTAAAGGCCACCTAGTGGCCGGAGTTGTCATTACAACTACGATCCGCAAGTGTAATGGTTTTACACTTGTCGGATGTAGAAGCGTATCTATGCAAAAGTGATGCTAAGCATCACGCGCATAGATACGAGGCAAAAAAAACGGCGATACGACGGGGTATCTGAGATACTCCGTCGTAACGCCGCTGAGAATCTGGCCCTATATATTTTTTTAGAGAATAAATTGGTTGAGTTTGCAATTTATTTGTCACTCTGTATTTGCGCAGTGATTTTTTAAACGCAATTTTTTAAGAAAAAATACACTTTATTGAATTTTAATGCAAAAAAAAAAAACACAACCCATTTTTCCTGGCAGATGGCATGGCAGCAACGTGTGGGTTAGCCCCGCCTCGATAACTACCCTATAGGAGACCTCTCCCATAAATCTTTGCTCTAGGGTACTATCCATGTTCCTTTTTTGTCCTACTCCGTAGGACCATGTTTTTGGTTCTTCTACTTGAAGATGACCCCCCTGCGATTAGGTTTGGCCGAGCACCAGGTTATGTTCCTCCAATAGGTCTTGTCTGGGTATAAAGTGTATATGCAGAGTAGCGCGGCCTGTTTGTCTATTGTTATTGGGCGGCTATTATCTGCTATTAAGTCTGGTGTGTGTCTGTTCCCTCGGCCCAGGTGATCGTAGGTGGAGTGGTAAGTTCTTTATCAATATGCCTGGCAGCAGTATTTTGGAACTGCATTTACCATGATGCTCAACTACACTGCGTAGTGCATGGGGAAAGGCGAACCTTGGCACCTTGGTTTTCCATCACTGGCCTAGGCGGTCAGAAACGGAAGTTCTCCTCCCTCCCCCTGCCGTCTTCTGGGACACTGACAGGTCCTAGAAGACTGCCTCCACCATTCACGATGTGCAGCGCTGCTCGCACATGCACGGTGGGCACCCGGCTGTGAAGCCACAAGCTGTCACAGCCAGGTGCCCATAGTGAAGATTTCACTATCAAGTCTTTCAAGTCAGCAGCTACATTTTTTGCACACGTGACCAGAACTATGCTTTAAGGTAAATTATAGTCAAAATGTTTTCTTTTCGTTGGGGATAGAGTAGAGAAGGGTTAGAACCGTTTTCAGTTTTTTTTGCTATGTCCCTACTGGACAGATTCACCCTCTCCTATTTGACCATGGTCACCAGGACATAAAAGGAATACAAGTTCCAAAATATTCTGATCAGATCAGAATTACATTTTCTGTGAAAACCTGTGATTTACTCACTTTCAGTTACATTACCAGAGCAGAAAGAGAAGGCAAAAAACTATACCTTAGCAGGGCACAAGGCATTTGAAATCCTGTGTCCAGTACTGTTGACATTTCAATGTGTAACGAAAGATGATTGATGCAAATCTCTTCTATCCTTTCTGAAAAATATAAATATATATAAATAATATATATGCAGCAGCTTTGTAAATATTATATATATTTTTTTATCTATTTAAAATCACATCAAAAGTTACTTAAAGATTACATAAATAAAATATATCTAAAGCTGTAAGAACATAGCAGTCCAAAATGCCAAACTATTGACTCTGATTTAAAGCACCTCTGCAAGATAAAAGGAAAACATGCAAACATGACCTGTTGGGGGTATTTGAAGACAGGGTTGAGAACCACTGATTTACATTACTGTGCAAAAGTTGTGAAAAAAATGCTATTAATGATTGTAAAGGTAAACAAAAAAATAAATAAAACATGTCTATATTTACCTGCTCTATGCAATGGAATTGCATAAAGCAGCTGCGAACCTCCTCTTTTCAGGTCCCCCACCAATGTTCCTGGCCACTCCCCTCTGTCCAGTGCCCCCCCGGGAAGCCGCAAGGAATGCATTAAGGTAAAAAAGGTTTAGGCTTCACAACCACTTTAAGGCCCCTTTCACATGGGGCAGTGGAGGTGCGATGGCGGTATAGCAGCGCGATTTCTAGCGCCGCTATACCGTCGTATTTACAGCGATATTCGGCCGCTAGCGGTGAGGTATTAACCCCGCTAGCAGCCGTAAAAGGGGTTAATACCTGCAGAGACGCATTGCGGGAGGTATTACCGTGGTTTCTCACTGAATTCAATGGGAAGGAGCAGTATAGGAGCGGTAAACACCCCGCTCCTATACCGCTCCAAAAATGCGGCTAACAGGACTTTTGGAGCGGTCCTGCTAGCGCACCGCTTCAGTGTGAAAGCCTTCGGGCTTTCCCATTGAAGACTACAGGGCACGATTTTTTCAGGCGGTATAGCAGCGCTATTTTTAGTGCTGTACCGCCTGAAATACGCCCCAGGGACCTAAGAATGCTTTTAGAAAAATAAGTCTGAATAGTTTATTTTTATCAATTACCAAAATGGAAAGTATATGAACAGAAGAGAAATTGAAATCAAATCAATATTTAGGTCCCTTTCACACTTGTACGACTTCAAAGTCGCGCGATTTTACCGCGATTTCGCTGCCGCGTTTTTGCCGCGATTTCAATGAATGCCTGTGTAAGTGGCATCAAAATCGGACCAAAGTAGTGCAGGGACTACTTTGAAGTCGGCACTACTTAAAGCCGTTCCAGTATGAATGGTGTTCATTGAAAATAATGGAGAATGACTTGTCATACGATTTTGCAGTCCAAAATCGTGGGACAAGTCGTGTAAGTGTGAAAGGGCTCTTAGTGTGACTATGCTTTGCCTTTAAAACAGCATCAATTCTTCTAGGTACACTTGTACACAGTGATTCAGAGAACTGGGCAGGCGGATAATTCCAAACATCACGGAGAATGGCAGATCTTCTGTTGGAAGTAGGCTGCCTCAAATCCTGCTGTCTCTTCATGTAATCCCAGGCAGAATTTATGATGTTGAGATCAGGGCTCTGTGGGGGCCAAACCATCACTTTCATGACTCCTTGTTCTTCTTCACACTGAAGTTACTTCTTATTGACATTGGTTGTATGTTTGGGGTTGTTGTCCTCCTGCAGAATAAATTTAGGGCCAATCACATGCCTCTCTGATGGTATGGAATGAAAGCAGATGCAGTGCTTACTTCAGGGAACATATATATCCAAGCAAGGAGTTGGATTGACTGGTGCTCTGGCTCCAAGTATCCTCTAAGCACTTACTGTAGAATACAAACAAGTATTAAGAGTCGGCAACTTGGACATCTGTGTTTAAATATTTATTGGCTACATAGCGGTGACATTTAAAAGCATCTTACGTGTTTTAGTGAATAGTCTTAATTATAGCTTATGATGAGGGCTATTCACCGAAATGTGTAAGATACTTTTTAAATGTCACCACTATGTAGCCAATAAAGATTTGAACAGGTATGTCCGAGTTTCTGGTTCTTCATACTTTTTTGCTTCCTGATGGTATGGCATGATGGATAAGTACCGTATTTATCTGCGTATAACACGCACAGGGGTATAAAACGCACCTTAACTTTAAAAGGGAAGTTTCAGCAAAAAACTTTCCACAGCCCCCTGCGTATAACATGCAGAAATAGTTTACCCTTTATTATTATTTATTATTTATAACCCTATGTTATACGCCAATAAATATAGTATCTGCATGTATTTCTCAGCATTGAGGACATCATTGATCCTGACATAATCTCCAACTTTATTTGCAGAAATGCAGCTCTAAACCTGCAAGGAACCTCCACCATGCTTCACTGTTGCCTGCAGACACTCATTGTTGTATTCTCTTCAACCCTTTGGCAATCAAAATTCCTCCTGCTATAGCCAAATCTTTCAAATTTTATCTCATCAATCCAGAGCACCTGCTGTCATTTTACTGCACATGAAAATGACACAGGATTCACAGTAAGGCCTAATGGTTCCAGACTATCATTTGTGAGCAGAGAAAGCTGTGTTTTTGAGTTTCTCAGGATTCTGTAAATCTGTAATGGGGCCTGGAGCTTGAAGGTTTCAAAGTGTCTTGTGTGGGACATACCCTTCAATCCGGTGTCTGGATTTTACTGAATGCCTAGAGCTTGCGAGTACAAAAGTGTTAAGGGTCATTATATACTCCAGCCTGAGGATAGCTCGGAGCAACCTGTTTGGAGACAGCTCTCATATTGGAGACAGAAGGTCACAGTCAGGGGTCAGAGGTGCCCCAACCAGTAGCCCCAAAACAGGAGGTCTCATACCAGGAGTCAGGTCGGCTCCTACCGGGGTATCAGGAAAACCCCTATCCAGAGACCAGGAGTGGGCCTTGCAGCAGGGTGCTGTGACTAAAGACTAAGTGAGCCAACTGAACCAGGAGACCAGGGCAATGCAGTCAGTCAGAGGGACTGGTAAGGAGAGCAGGGGTGCTGCTTACAAGGAAGCCAGGTGGATTGGCACTTTAAGTTGACATTTCATGTTGATGGAGGAAACCCCTGTGTGGGCAACTATGTGAAGTTCTCCATTCTGTTTAATAAAAGTGGGCTGTCACATTCTAAAATGCAGTTTAGACTGACATCTCATTGGAAAAAAAAAACATATTGTACACATCTATTTTTTCTTTTTTAATCAGACACTCTCATGTGTTCTCCTAACAATAACAACATACAAACATTGAAATTGCTATTAGAACTATAGAGGGCAGTGGGCTTACAATGTGACTTTCTGATCTGACAAGCATTGCTTTTGTCACCCTCCCAAAATGTATGTACCAAGTCCTGTGTTACAGCTTCTTCACCTTCATGGCATGGTATTCACTAGGCTGCGAATGTGGTTCATGCTTTGCCTCCCTCCTGCCCTTTCCTTCATATTTTCCATGTATATGCACACACATTCACCTAGTTTTGGCTAAAGATGTTTTATACTTTTGCTACCAATCTTTATCTTTATTTGGATGGATATCTGTATAGATACTACCGCTACCAACATAAAATGTCAGCACTCTTTGTTCACTTAACAAAAACAAAAACAACAAAATTTGCAAAAAAGGTACAGTAAAAGAAAAACATTTTTACTTTACTCTGGGTGTCTTTAGCATGCATTAGGCTCATCATCTTAAAGTGGATGGCCCCTTAAAAAAAATATTAAAAGCCAGCAGCTACAAATACTGCAGCTGCTGACCTTTAATATTAGGACACGTACCTGTCCTGGAGTCCAGCGGTGTCCGCAGCAGAGGACGAGCGATCGCTCGTCTCTCTGCTGCTCCCTCCTCCATCCACGGTGAGGGAACCAGGAAGTGAAGCAGCTGAGAATCCCCTGTGCGCAGTCAGCGGCTCATTGTGAGGGGAATACCGTAAAGGTTTAGGAGATATTTTGTTTACCTACATGTAAGCCTTAGGCCGCGTACACATGAAATAATTTGTCCGCTGAAACTGGTCTGACGGACCGTTTCAGCAGACAAATCCAATCGTGTGTATGGGATAGCGGACATGTCTGACCGGCGGACAAATTTTAAAGCATGCTTTAAAATTTGTCCGCTGGAGACATGTCCGTCAGATATGTCCGTTGGTTAGTACACTAACCAGCGGACATATCTGCCAGCACATGCGTCGAATGGATTCGACACATGCGTGGAAGTTTACTTCCTGGTGCGGTGACGTGGCGGCGCCAATGTCACCGCCACGTCACCACGCTGTCTGCCGCCCTCGGATTAAAATCCGGAGGAGACATGTCCGCTGGAAACGGTCCGTCCCTCCGTGTGTACGCGGCCTCATTATACCAAACCACTTTAAGGCCCAATGCACACTGGACATTATAACAAAAAGCCAGTAGCTTTAGCTGTAGAATGCCGTGGTAAAAACACGTTTTGCAGTGCGTTTGCGGTTTTTAGCTTTTTCTTTTAGCAAAACTTTTACCCCCATAAAAGCTTATGGCTCAAAAAAAGCTTATAAACGCCGAACTGCAAGCCAATGTATTTATTTATTTTTTATAAGTAGCAAGTATCCGATTGGCGATAACTAACACTAGCAAAAAAAAATAAAAAAAATAGGAACATTGTTATGTTTGATAAGCACATGAACACTTATGTTTCATAACATTACTTAACATTTACTTAAGAATCCAAGAGAAATCTTTGGTGTGGATACTGGTGCTAGGCAAACAATATAAAGAACCATTTAATCCAGTGGAGACTATGCAGCAACAATGATTTAATATCGGAAACAATAAACCACAGGATGGAAAGAAATCTGCAGGAGAAGTAACAACAAAGCCACAGGAGGGAAACAATGAAACCACAGGACCACAGTGAACAAATAAACTCCAAAGGTTACAGGTTACCTCAGTGCCACAGGAAAGGAGTAGCCACCTTACCAGACCGGGAATAAAAATATCCCAAAGAAAAGGATGCCGTTTTACAAAGAAATAGGCAATTTAAAGTGTATGACATTTAAAAAATCATTCCTAAAACATAAACTAAATATTCATTATTTCCTAATTTAAATTTGTGTTTGAACATTTGTGATTGTACATTTTGGGAGGTATTGCAAAGGTCTTGATGAAATTATATGCCGATCTTCCTCTAAATATCTACCAGTTTCTTTATTTAGATTTACCGTAATTCTTTAGAGGTTTATAGCAAGAAAAATGGGACATTCAATAGTCATCACTGTGCTATTTTCACCAGAGATTTTGCCAAAACCCTCCCACAATCACATCTACAGTATTATTCATCTAAATTATCCTCTTAATATTGTTCCTTGAATTTATTCCACACATAAACAATTTATTACTGTTGGTGCTCTGTTTGGAGCATAAACTGACAAAGCACTGGCCAAATTCATGCCAAAGAAATAAGAGCTTAAAGTGATTGTAAACATGTTATATGTACCTGCTCTGTGCAATGGTTTTACACAGAGCAACCCCCATCCTTTTTTTCTCGGGGTCCCCATCGGACCTCCTGGCTCATGCCACTGATGCTTGCTATGGGGGCACTCATGTTGGCTTGTTCCCGAGCTGGCTCTGTGTGTCCATAGACACACAGAGCACGACTTGGCCATTGCCCCCCGCTCCCTCCTCACTGGTGGTGATTGACAGCAGCGGAAGGCAATGGGTCTGAGCCTATGAGGAGAGAGAGAGCAGAGAGAGACAATGGTCGTATGCACATCGCTGGATTGAGATCAGGCTCAGGTAAGTAAAGGGGGGGATTGTTGCCTTAAAGGGGTGTTCCAGACAATTTTAGTGTTTATTAAAAGTCAGCAGCTACAAAAAGTGTAGCTGCTGGCTTTTAATAAACACACATTCACCTGCTCCTGCGTTCCAGCGACGCGCCGGCCGGGGCTCCGCTCCTCCCCCCCCCCCTCCCCGGCCGGCGTCTTCATCCTAAGTGTGGGCACCCGACCGTGACAGCTTTCGAGTTCACGGCCGGGCACCCGCTGCGCATGCGTGAGCGGCGCTGCGCCTTCTCATTGGACAGGCAATCGTATGGGACCTGTCATGTTTTCCAGGCGATCACCTACAGGGAGGGGCTGCTGTAGGCGATTAAGCTATTCGCCTTACCAGCCCCTCGGCGGAAGGAGGAAGTGGGACAGGAAGTCCCACTCCTCCTGAAGCCCCCAATCCAACCCCAAAAAACATAACATGCCAAATGGAGTGGGTTAAGCGGAAGTTCCAATTTTGGGTGGAACTTCGCTTTAATGCAGAGAATGCATTAAAGGAGGAGTAAAGGAAAACACATTTTGCAGGTTTATACCTCAGTTTATACCTCAGTCCGATGCTGCATCTGTTCCCCAGCGCTTCTGCACTGAGAACTGAGTGATCGAACATCGCCGAGGGCTCAGTTCTCACTGCTCCCCGAGCAGAGAGCTACTGACTGTCAATCAATCCTAACCCCTATCTGTGAGGAACTTATTACCTCTGCTCTCCTGAAGCCACACATCACTGGAGACTGCCCCTGACAGATTATCACCAACATTCAAATCCAGCCCACCCCTGGACCTTAATTTTTCGTATCTACCCCCACCTGTCTCAGAGTCATGACCACCACACACCCTATGGTCACCAGCATCCCCTATCAAACCCATAAACCCTAAGTTAATCTCTACACTTGCTTATATCTAAACCCCTTTTTCACCACAAGTCTCCCAGTATGCCACCTCCCAGTGAGGTAACACATGCAACCTCAAGCAGTCCTAATCCTTATGCCGCGTACACACGACCGTTATTCATGTCATGGAAAAAAAACGATGTTTTTCCCGACGTGATTCCTCTCAAGCCTGCCTTGCATATATACACGATCATGAAAAAAAAATGCTTGAGCAAAGCACGGTGACGTACAACACGTACGGCGGCGCTATAAAGGGGAAGTTTCATTCGAATGGCGGCACCTTTTAGGCTGCTTATGCTAATTTCCCATCTCATAACTTGCTTCTGAGCATGCACGTTTTTTCCCCCTCGTTAAAGCGTACACACGTACACACTACGACAAAAACAATGTGAAAAACGACGAGGAAAAATAGAGCAGGTTCTAAAAAAAATTACGGCCAGTTTTCTCGTCGACCAATTAAAAAAATTGAATTTTTCTTGTCATTGAAACCGGTCGTATGTATGCGGCATAAGTACCAAGCATGTGCTGCCTACACTGCTACAGAACTGACGATCACCAGAGATCCTCAAAAATTAGAGTTAGCCTTTTTTTCTATTTTAAATATCTGAACCAATGACTATAAATTTGCATTCTGTTATCTGTATGTAAAGCTTTTTTGAACATACTCTCCCTACCGAGGGAAAAGAGGAGAAGACTTGCATGCATGACATGGCAGGATTTGCCACACATTTCAGTCTGTATCCCCTTCTGCCCTCTGAATTATGAATGTTTCCTGCTGCCCATACTGAATCATTTAAAAGTCAACACTAATGAAAAGATTATTGTTTATCATTCCAGTTAAATCATTCAAAAGCAACGCTACTGTAAAGCTTTTGATTTAATCTCCTATTAAAATGGGAAAAATGGTTTTAGACCTTGTGATATAATGGTTATTCAGATTGAAAACAACGATTTCAGTGTTTGTTTCGAAATTTCAATTTTTCTTCTATGCATCCTGTGAAAAGTAACTGCAGATAATAATTCGCTGAAATAGTAGAACCAGCTACAATATAGCAGTTCAACAACCATTCTTTGATAAAAACACAAATAATAAGCTTGGAAATTGTAATACTAATATAACCTCCTGATTCTCATTTCTGACTTTCTACATCCTCTTCCTCTTATTGCTGCCTTCATTCTGTATGTCTTTCCTTCTCTTCTCTTATACTTAAAAGAGAAGTATGGGATTTGTGCTGCATCTGTCCGCCGCCGGCTCCAACACTGAGAACCAAGCAGTGGCGGCCTGCCCATAGGGACGCACGGGCGCCGCCCCCCCTCCCGCAGTCACAGAAAAAAAAAAAACGGGCCCTTTAAGAACTTTTATTCGGCTAAAATGTAATTTTGACATTTTAGCCGAAGTTCTGGCGGCCGTCTATAGAGGGCGCTGCAGCGCCACCCCCTCTCGCAAATAACACACGTTCAATGCAATGCATTGAACGTGTGTTATTGTTGCCAGCTGCCTGGTCTATTCATATAACCGGACATGGGTCGCCGGTTACCTGAATAGCGGCAGCTGGTTGGCTGAGGGGAACTGCCTATCAAAGCCAGCGGCTCCAACCTGCGGTCCTTGCATAAGACTGACGGCCGTTTCAGCCAATCAGGTTCCCGGATTCTGGTTATCAGGAACCTGATTGGCTGAAGCTTCTCCACGGCGGCAGAAGACTTTGAGGGAGGACATGGAAGCGTCAGGTAAGTGTTTTTTTTACAGGGAAAGGGGCATCATGGGGCACAGTGGCATCATGGGGCACAGTGGCATCATGGGGCACAATGGCATCATGGGGCACAGTGGTGACAAAGGGCACAGAGGCAACAATGAGCACAGTGGCATGGGGCACAGTGGTGACAATTAAAGGGCACAGTGGTGACAATTGATGGCACAGTGACTGCATATGATGGCATGGCACAGTGGTGACAATTGATGGCACAGTGACTGCATATGATGGCATGGCACAGTGGTGACAATTGATGGCACAGTGACTGCATATGATGGCATGGCACAGTGGTGACACTTGATGGCACAGTGACTGCATTTGATGGCATGGCACAGTGGTGACAATTGATGGGCACAGTAGCTGCGTTTGATGGCATGGTACAGTGGTGACAATTGATGGCACAGTGGTGGTGTTTGATGGCATGGCACAGTGGTGACAATTGATGGCACAGTGACTGCATTTGATGGCATGGCACAGTGGTGACAATTGATGGCACAGTGACTGCGTTTGATGGCATGGCACAGTGGTGACAATTGATGGCACAGTGGCTGCATTTGGTGGCATGGCACAGTGGTGACAATTGATGGCACAGTGGCTGCATTTGGTGGCATGGCACAGCGGTGACAAATGATGGCACAGTGGCTGCATTTGGTGGCATGGCACAGTGGTGACAATTGATGGCACAGTTGCTGTGTTGCATGGCACAGTGGCTGCATTTGATGGCATGGCACAGTGGTGACAATTGATGGCACAGTTGCTGTGTTTGATGGCATGGCACAGTGGTGACAATTGATGGCACAGTGGCTGCATTTGGTGGCATGGCACAGTGGTGACAATTGATGGCACAGTTTCTGTGTTTGATGGCATGGCACAGTGGTGACAATTGATGGCACAGTGGCTGAATTTGGTGGCATGGCACAGTGGTGACAATTGATGGCACAGCGGCTGCGTTTGATGGCATGGCACAGTGGTGACAATTGATGGCACAGTGGTGGCGTTTGATGGCATGGCACAGTGACTGCATATGATGGCATGGCACAGTGGTGACACTTGATGGCACAGTGACTGCATTTGATGGCATGGCACAGTGGTGACAATTGATGGGCACAGTAGCTGTGTTTGATGGCATGGCACAGTGGTGACAGTTGATGGCACAATGGTGGCGTTTGATGGCATGGCACAGTGGTGACAATTGATGGCACAGTGACTGCATATGATGGCATGGCACAGTGGTGACACTTGATGGCACAGTGACTGCATATGATGGCATGGCACAGTGGTGACAATTGATGGCACAGTGACTGCGTTTGATGGCATGGCACAGTGGTGACAATTGATGGCACAGTTTCTGTGTTTGATGGCATGGCACAGTGATGAAAATTGATGGCACAGTGGCTGCATTTGGTGGCATAGCACAGTGGCTGCATGTGATGGGCACAGTGAGGCTGCAATATTTATTTTTTTTCGTTTGCGCCCCCCCAAAAATTTTGAGCACCAGCCGCCACTGGAACCAAGTGATTAAACACAGCCGATTACTCGGTTCTCACAGCTGCCTGAGCAGAGAACTGGTGACTGGCAGTCACCATCCTCTGCCCTGATCCCCCCCCCCCCCACGCGCTCACTGGAGCGCTGAGCTGTGGAGGGGGCAGTAGCAGCCAGCTTACTGAGGCCCCGAGTTGGGTACCGGTCCAGGTATGTGGGCGGATCCCAACCTAATTGTCGGGATCTTGCCTGAGCCTGGACCGGCTCTGTAACATCAGCTGAACAGACATCAGTGGCAAACGGAGGCAAAATTACCTAACCATGGGTTTAAGTAGTTTATGCCTTAGTAAGTAGTTACAGGTACATAGTTAGGTTGAAATCCTACATGCTGTATGTTTTCATCAGATCTCTCTATAGGAGAGAGAGGCGCTGCACAAGCCCCTCCCCACTCAGTGAGCAGAGAGGGACGTGTCATCCGCCGGAGAGATCTCCCGTTGAGCCGGCGGGAGCTGGCAGACTCTGTAGTGAGGGAGTCCGCCTCGTGTGGAAGAGGCCTATGAGTAACATCATCTCCAAGACATTTGCAGCCATTGTTGGTGGTCTCTCCTCCACACAGACCCTGCCACTGCAGAGATCATGTGACTAGACCATAGTAGCTACAGAATAGGCAAGCATACAGACTTTTTCTTTACAGTGTTAGATAGAACAGGCTTAGAATAGGGGTGAGAGTAGCTTTAGCCTTAGTAAGATTATAAGGATTGCAGAGGTTTGCTGTTGACGCTAATCGGCTGTAATGTAACAAAATAGGTAAAAATCCAAAGGGGGGTGAATACTTTTGCAAGGCACTGTACGCTGAAAAAGTCTGGTGAGCTACAGAGGACAGAGTGGTTAGCTAGAGAATTATTAAAAGTTAATTCCTAACCCCTGACAGCTAAAAGTGCGACTCCATCCAAAGGGTAAAGCTCCACATTTCTGCCACCGACAATGTATGAACAGCGATCAGTCATTTCCCCAAGTCAGTCCACCCCCCCCTTCAGTTAGAACACACCCAGAGAACACACTTAACCCCTTCCTCGCCCCCTAGTGTTAACCCCTTCCCTGCCAATGGCATTTTTATAGTAATCAATGCATTTTTATAGCACTGATCGCTATAAAAATGCCAATGGTCCCAAAAATGTGTCAAAAGTGTCCAAAGTGTCCGCCAAAATGTCGCAGTACCGATAAAAATCGCTGATCGCCGCCTTTACTAGTAAAAAATAAATATTAATAAAAATGCCATAAAACTTTTTTTTAGGAAAAATATGTAGAAGAATACGTATCGGCCTAAACTGAGGAAAAAAAATGTTTTTATATATTTTTGGGGATATTTATTATAGCAAAAAGTAAAAAATATTAATTTTTTTCAAAATTGTCGCTCTATTTTTGTTTATAGCGCAAAAACTAAAAACCGCAGAGGTGATCAAATACCACCAAAAGAAAGCTCTTTTTGTGCGGGGGAAAAAAAAACGCCAATTTTGTTTGGGAGCCACGTTGCACGACTGCGCAATTGTCAGTTAAAGCAATGCAGTGCCGAATCGCAAAAAGTGGCCCGGTCATTGACCAGCAATATGGTCCGGGGCTGAAGTGGTTAAGAATAATGACAGTAGGGAGGTTGCCAGAGGGCCCCTCGCAACATTTTGCTATGGGGCCCCATGATCTGTAGTTACCCCCTGAAAATAAGCAATTCCACCATCATTTAATTTCTGAAAATAATGACTTGCGTTTATTTATACTGCCTAATGTGATCTCACTTTTCCTGTCAAGTGCATGGTTTTTACAGAGTCAGTAAATACTCAGCAGAAAAGAGCTGCTATTTTCAGACCATTACTGCACTCGTTAACACAAGGAAGGAATTTATAATAGAGCTTCAAGGGTAATCACTATTCTACCAAACTTTCTTACAGGTAGATGAAAGGAGTAATTTAGGACAATGTCACCTAATTTTGAACATGAAAAATTAATATGTCGAGTTCACAAGGGACAGCTAAATAATTGAATGCGTGCAGAAATATTCAAGAGTGATTTATACGAGAGCATATCGCGCTTGTTTTACATTTTTGTTTATATTACCCTGATGCCCTGGAAGCAGTGGCGTATCTAGGGTATGGCAGCCATGGCAAGTGCCATGGGCACCATATGAAGGGGGCGCTGTTGAGTGGCTGGGCAGCAAGGCATTTACCAGGGTCTGAGGGTCTCTTCTTCCCTTCTCCTGAGCATAGGCAGGATCTCCTTTTCAGCACCTTTGCTAATGGACAATGGCAGCGCTATCCCTGCTGCGATCAGCCACAGCCCTCCCCTGTTCTTCCAGGCTCTCCCATTCCATCTGGTCGGATTGGCAGCGCACAAAGGAGGAGGAACATCAGTTTCTCCCTCTCCCCTGTGAAAACTGAGGCCTTAGGTGACAAATATTTCATCACTTACAGTATTGGTTCTGCATTTACCAAGCCTTGGAGGGCAGAGATGGGATCAGGGGTCTAATAAACCCCAGATTTCTTCATAAAGAAGATAGGTCACTACCCAAGGTATCACAAGGGATATTAAATATCACTTTTTTTTTTTTGGTTAAAGTGGAGCTCCACCCTCTTTTACTACTTTCTTGCATCCTCTTTGGTTCTGCCCCCTTAAATATATTTGGCATATATTTTTATCTTATTTTAAAAACTCACTGTTGTATTCTTATCTTTGTATTCCTCCGGCCGCGGCGGCAGCAGCCTTGTCTCCTCATCTATGTACCGCTATGCCTCCTGGGAGATGTCTGTCATCAATCCCAGGAGGCCCTGGGCCGTAGCATCGCACTCGTGGTTCACTGACAGTCTGAGAAGGGAAATCAGTGTGAGAGTGAGTCTCCTCCTGGCCCCGCCCATATCATAGTCGGAAAGAACTTTCTCTCAGTAAGATCCTGAGCAGGTCAGAGCAGAGTGCAGACTGAGGGGGGAACTGTACTACACCAGCCTGTCTCCTCTCTGTATACTATAACCCAGCCTCTCCCCCTCTCTGTATACCCAGCCTCCCCCCTCTCTCTGTATACCCAGCCTCTCCCCCTCTCTGTATACCCAGCCTCCCCCCTCTCTCTGTATACCCAGCCTCTCCCCCCTCTCTCTGTATACCCAGCCTCTCTCCCCTCTCTCTGTATACCCAGCCTCTCTCCCCTCTCTCTGTATACCCAGCCTCTCTCCCCTCTCTCTGTATACCCAGCCTCTCTCCCCTCTCTCTGTATACCCAGCCTCTCTCCCCCCTCTCTGTATACCCAGCCTCTCTCCCCTCTCTCTGTATACCCAGCCTCTCTCCCCTCTCTCTGTATACCCAGCCTCTCTCCCCTCTCTCTGTATACCCAGCCTCTCTCCCCTCTCTCTGTATACCCAGCCTCTCCCCCCTCTCTCTGTATACCCAGCCTCTCTCCCCCCCCTCTCTGTATACCCAGCCTCTCTCCCCCCCCTCTCTGTATACCCAGCCTCTCTCCCCCCTCTCTCTGTATACCCAGCCTCTCTCCCCCCCCTCTCTGTATACCCAGCCTCTCTCCCCCCTCTCTCTGTATACCCAGCCTCTCTCCCCTCTCTCTGTATACCCAGCCTCTCCCCCCTCTCTCTGTATACCCAGCCTCTCTCCCCTCTCTCTGTATACCCAGCCTCTCTCCCCCCCTCTCTGTATACCCAGCCTCTCTCCCCCCTCTCTGTATACCCAGCCTCTCTCCCCCCCTCTCTGTATACCCAGCCTCTCTCCCCCCCTCTCTGTATACCCAGCCTCTCTCCCCCCCTCTCTGTATACCCAGCCTCTCTCCCCCCTCTCTGTATACCCAGCCTCTCTCCCCTCTCTCTGTATACCCAGCCTCTCTCCCCCCCTCTCTGTATACCCAGCCTCTCTCCCCCCCTCTCTGTATACCCAGCCTCTCTCCCCCCTCTCTCTGTATACCCAGCCTCTCTCCCCCCTCTCTCTGTATACCCAGCCTCTCTCCCCTCTCTCTGTATACCCAGCCTCTCTCCCCTCTCTCTGTATACCCAGCCTCTCCCCCCTCTCTCTGTATACCCAGCCTCTCTCCCCCCCCTCTCTGTATACCCAGCCTCTCTCCCCCCTCTCTCTGTATACCCAGCCTCTCTCCCCTCTCTCTGTATACCCAGCCTCTCTCCCCCTCTCTGTATACCCAGCCTCTCTCCCCCTCTCTCTGTATACCCAGCCTCTCCCCCCTCTCTCTGTATACCCAGGCTCTCTCCCCCTCTCTCTGTATACCCAGCCTCTCCCCCCTCTCTCTGTATACCCAGCCTCCCCCCTCTCTCTGTATACCCAGCCTCTCCCCCCTCTCTCTGTATACCCAGCCTCTCCCCCCTCTCTCCTCTTTATACCCAGCTGGTCTCTGCATTCATTTACATATAGTGTAACTGAAGCAGACAAATTGGCTCAGTGTGAAACTTCCAGTGTCACCAGTGGGGACATGCAATGTGCTGATGCGATTCAATGCAATGTGCTGGGGCGATGCAATTTGATGAGACGTGCTTGGGGGCAATGCCATTCGATGTGCTGGGGGCAATGCGATGCTCTGGGGGGGATGCAATTCGATGTAATGTGTTGAGGCGATGCGATTTGGTGGCGGGGTGATGCGATGTGGCGGGGGACAATGCACTGTGCTTGGGTGATGTGATTTGGTGGGGGCAATGCAATGTGCTGGTGCGATGCAATTTGTCTGGGGGGGGCAATGTGATTTTTTTTTTGGGGGGGGGCAATGCAGTGTGCTGGGGTGATGCAATTTGGTGGTGGGGTGATGCAATGTGATAATTTTTGTCAGGGCCAATGCAATGTGCTTGGGCGATGCGATTTGGTGGGGGTGATGCAATGTGCTGATGTGATGCGATTTGGTGGGGGTGATGCAATGTGCTGATGTGATGCGATTTGGTGGGGGTGATGCAATGTGCTGATGTGATGCGATTTGGTGGGGGTGATGCAATGTGCTGATGTGATGCGATTTGGTGGGGGTGATGCAATGTGCTGATGTGATGCAATTTGGTGGGGGTGATGCAATGTGCTGATGTGATGCAATTTGGTGGGGGTGATGCAATGTGCTGATGTGATGCAATTTGGTGGGGGTGATGCAATGTGCTGATGTGATGCAATTTGGCCGGGGGGGCGATGCAATGTGCTGATGTGATGCGATTTGGCCGGGGGGGCAATGCAATGTGCTGATGTGATGCGATTTGGCCGGGGGGGCAATGCAATGTGCTGATGTTATACGATTTGGCGTGGGGGCAATGCAATGTGCTTGGGCGATGCGATTTGGTGGAGGGCGATGCAATGCAAATTGGCAATGCGATGTGCTGGGGTGATTCGATTTGGTGGTGGGGCGATGTGATGCGATTTTGCGGGCTGCAATGCAATGTGCTTGGGCGATGCGATTTGGTGGGGGTAATGTAATGTGCTGATGTGATGGAATTTGTCGGGGCAATGCGATGCGCTGGGGGGGGATGTAATGTGTTGAGGCGATGCGATTTGGTGGCGGGGTGATGCGATGTGGCGGGGGACAATGCACTGTGCTTGGGTGATGTGATTTGGTGGGGGCAATGCAATGTGCTGGTGCGATGCAATTTGTCTGGGGGGGCAATGTGATTTTTTTTTTTTGGGGGGGGGGCGATGCTATGTGCTGATGTGATGCGATTTGGTGGGGGCAATGCAGTGTGCTGGGGTGATGCAATGTGATCATTTTTGTCAGGGCCAATGCAATGTGCTTGGGCGATGTGATTTGGTGGGGGTGATGCAATGTGCTGATGTGATGCGATTTGGCGGGGGGGCTATGCAATGTGCTGATGTTATACGATTTGGCGTGGGGCAATGCAATGTGCTTGGGCGATGCAATTTGGTGGAGGGCGATACAATGTGCAATGCAAATTGGCAATGCGATGTGCTGGGGTGATTCGATTTGGTGGTGGGGCGATGTGATGCGATTTGGCGGGCTGCAATGCAATGTGCTTGGGCGATGCGATTTGGTGGGGGTAATGTAATGTGCTGATGTGATGGAATTTGCACAGGGATGGTGGGAACCCCTCATAATGAGCACAGCAGAAGTACAGCCCCAGGAAGTCGGCACAGCGCAGGGATGGTGGGAACCCTTCATGAGCGGTTCCCACCATCCCTGTGCTGTGCTGACTTCCTGGGTTTGTACTCCTGCTGTTCTCATTATGAGGGGCTCCCACCATCGCTGTGCTCATTTTGAGGGGTTCCCACCATCCCTGTGCTGTGCTCATTTTGAGGGGTTCCCACCATCCCTGTGCTGTGCTCATTTTGAGGGGTTCCCACCATCCCTGTGCTGTGCTCATTTTGAGGGGTTCCCACCATCCCTGTGCTGTGCTCATTTTGAGGGGTTCCCACCATCCCTGTGCTGTGCTCATTTTGAGGGGTTCCCACCATCCCTGTGCTGTGCTCATTTTGAGGGGTTCCCACCATCCCTGTGCTGTGCTCATTTTGAGGGGTTCCCACCATCCCTGTGCTGTGCTCATTTTGAGGGGTTCCCACCATCCCTGTGCTGTGCTCATTTTGAGGGGTTCCCACCATCCCTGTGCTGTGCTCATTTTGAGGGGTTCCCACCATCCCTGTGCTGTGCTCATTATGAGCGGTTCCCACCATCCCTGTGCTGTGCTGACTTCCTGGGTTTGTACTCCTGCTGTGCTCATTATGAGGGGTTTCCAGGAAGTCAGCACAGGGATGGGATGAGTTTCGGGCACAAAATACCGGCTAAATAACGGCTAATGCGAAACGGAACTAAACAAAATGAATTTATTGACAGTGCACATGTCTAGTATATGTATACACACTACATATATAACATGATTATATATATATATATATATATATATATATATATATATATATATATATATATATATATATAATTTCGTGTTATGTAGATATATCTGCACAGGAACAAATTATTTAGTATATTTACTGGTTCCTGGAAGGACAGGTTTGCATAGATAAGGGGCGGCAACTTCCTCTGACACTCCCGTTGCTATTGAAACCTGATCTGAAACCTATTACATTGCTTGTGCAGCACTGAGCATGTGCGAGATCTGCAAGGCTGAAATCCAGGAAGTCATACAGTCTGGCTTCATGGATTCCCACACTTAAGATGGCCCCGATCAATTCCTGTTTTATAAAGTATCTAAATGCTGTAACAACCTAACAAAACGGACCTTAGTTTACAGACTAACATTACTAGAATACATTAAGCTTGTGTATTACAGGGGTATTTATATTTAAAAAGTGAAATTGTGGCCGGAACTCCGCTTTAAAGTTATCTGAAAGATGGGTTTCAAATGTTTCCACAGGGGAGCAGTTTCAGTGCTTGCCATAGGCGCTATTTTCACTAGATACGCCTCTGCCTGGAAGGTGAACCTCTGCTCCAGTCTCAAGTCTTTTGTAGACTCTAACAAGTTTTCATAGTAGGTAAGGTTGAATAAGGGCAATAGTGCAGTTCAACCTGTGTAGGTGTATATGTGTCAGTTATTTATATCCCATATTCTTGTATGTTTTGTATTCTTTAACCACTTAAGGACCCCTTCACGCCGATATACGTCGGCAGAATGGCACGGCTGGGCTCTTAAAGGCAACCTAGAGGTACGGAGGCGCACTTGTGACCTGGTCCTGTTCTCCGTGACCGTGCCTGCGGGACCCGCTGACCCGTTGGCTGCCGGTGTCCCGCGATCGGGTCACAGAGCTGAAGAACGGGGAGAGGGGAGTGTAAACAAACCTTCACCGTTCTTCATAGTGTGGCTGTCACTGATCGCTGTTCCCTGTGACGTCACGCGCACAGCCACGCCCCCCACAATAAGAACACTCCCTTAGGGCACATTTAACCCCTACAGCGCCCTTCTGGAAGGATACCCCACTCTCTCAGCCATGAGGGGCTGTGGGCAGGGGGGTTCTGGGTGGCTATGGTAACCGCTGAGTGGCTGGGGGGTGGTTGGGGTAAGAACAGTCTGGGTGTAGGGGTGAGGGCCAGGATGGATGTATGGGTGTGCGTGGGTGTGGATGTTTCTGAGTTTGCTGTGTGAAGGGTTCTGTTTCTAATGGGTTGTTTCTCTGTTTGTTATGTATGTGGGACGAGGGGCCCTAGTGGTCCACTTGGGATACCCTGGAGCACACGAAGCTATTGCCCCTCTGTTGAGGGACCTGGGTTCTCATTCTCAGGGGGGGGGGGGTAAAATCTGGTTTGTGCTGTGATTATTGTATTGTGTGTCTTTTCATGCCGGTAGTGTAATGGTTACTGTGCTTTCTGGAGATTGTATTTGTTGAAAACTAATAAACAAAGTTTAAAAAAAAAAATAATAATATTTTAAACCCCTACAGCGCCCCCTCCTGGTTAACCCTTCACTGCCAGTGTCATTTTCACAGTAATCAGTGCATTTTTATAGCAGTTTTTGCTGTGAAAATGACAATGGTCCCAAAAATGTGATCGCTGCTATTACTAGTAAAAAAAAAAAAAATATTAATAAAAATGCTATAAAACTATCCCCTATTTTGTATAACTTTTGCGCAAACCAATCAATAAAATAAAGCGATTTTTTTTTTTACCCCCCCCCCCCCCTCAATAATGCAAGCTGAACACTGACATGATAATCACAAGATCCAAAAAAGTGCAAAATATAGAAGAAAATAGTGCAGCACAATGTTATAATGAAATGTGCAATAACAAAGTAATTTAACGATTGCAAAATAATAATAATGATTGAATATAAAAGTCCGAAATGTGAAAAAATCCAAAAGGAATAGGGTGACAACCACTTCAAATCTTCACCGGTGACTTTTACTTCAAATTAAAGTGATCCCTCCACCGTTAAGAATGGCTACTCTCACCTTAGGGTATGGACCCCTGTTTCAAATAACAGATTGGTGCGATGTGTGAATGGCAAACTTCTTAAACTCAGCAGCATTGGGATCATAAACAAGAGAAAAAACACAGATCTAACTGCTCTCTGTTTAAACAAGCTAAAATTTATTTAAAAGACATGTGCAGGCTACTCACATTAGCCGAATGGAAAACAGCAGTAAATTATACACACAGCATGTGTTTTCACAAGGATGGCAGCGAGCGACGTCAGGCTCCTTCTCCGTTCGGGGAAACAAAAGCAAAAGTTTTGCTTTTGTTTCTGTTATAAAATTTTGTGAATAAGTACGTTTCTCCTTCACTGATGGGCACTGATAAGGCAACACTGGGGGGCACTGATAAGGTGGCACGATGAGGTGGCACCAATGATCGGGCACTGGCGATGGGCACTGATATGCAGCACTGGTAGGTGGCACTGATATGCAGCACTGGTAGGTGGCACTGATGGGCATTTATGGGTGGCAGTGGCACTAATAGGCGACATTGATGGGCACTGAAAGGCTGCAAAGATGGGTACTTATGGGTGGCACTGGTAGGTGGCACTGCTGGGCACTGATAGGCAGCACTGCTGGGCACTGATGGGCATTGATACATGGCACTGATGGGCACTGATAGGCATCCCTGCAGGCACCGGCAGTGGTAGACATTGTGGGTGGGCACTAATTGGCAGCTGCCTGGGCACAGATTTGATTTCCCTGGTTGTCTAGGGGGGCATACCTGGTGGTCCAGTGTGGTGGCCACCCTGGTGGTCCTGGGCGGGCATCCGAGCTGGGGCTGCGCTGATAAACAATCAGCACAACCTCGGATTGCGTTTCGCAATATGAGCGATTATTTAAAAAAAATCCTGACTCGGTTTGCAAGTGTTGTCTCATAAAATGAGCAGGATTCAAGCCACTGTGGTGTGCAGTACCACAATTGGCCAGAGGTGCGGGGGCGCCGGAGCCGTTCGGAAATACTTGGAAACACTCGGAAATACTTTGTTCCAGAGTGTTTCCGAGCCTTTCCAAGGGTTTCCAAATGCAGCCAAATGGTCTCTGAGTATTTCCAAGTCTATCAGGCACCCACCCACCTCTGGCCACATGCGGTATTGCATGCCATACAAGTCAATGTGGAACAAATTATTTTCAATTTCATTGACTTCTATGGGAAAACTTGCTTTGATATGCGAGTGCTTTGCATTACAAGCATTTTCCTGGAACGGATTTTGCTCTTAATCCAAGGTTCCACTGTACTACAAATAATTGCAAGTAAATGAGAATTATTACAGCTCAAAAAAAAGGGAAAAAGCTAAAGAAAAGAAAACTGATGCAGCCACCACATATATCCATATATTACATTTTAAGTTTTGGGTTTAATACTACTAACCCCACACTGAGCAAAATATGGGAAGAAATAATTCCATTCCCTTCTCCCAACAAATCCTTCAAGTCTCTGTGCCTTTGTTACCTGGGGAAGCTAGATATGCTCATCTAAGCTTACCATCAAGGTCCTTCACCATTTTCGGGCATGAGCAAATGCTAATCCAGAGCTGCAAATGTGCTAAAGACCGTCACATCCCTACAGTCCCCTCCACTGACCTTACTCATACTCTGGATCCTGAGTTGATCCCGATGCTGAACAGCCAATAGGAAGTAATAAAGGTGTGAGTGTGCCTGCGCTATGGTTGTATGTTATGTACTTTTACTATACGTGTTAGTGCGTAAAACCCTAAGTGATGAAATAAAGTAATAAAGAAATGTAAAAATATATTAAAATAAAAAAAATGCATTCAATTATACAAAGATAAATCATTTCAGAACTTTTTCCACCTTTAATGTGACCTATAAACTGTACAACCCAATTGAAAAACAAACTGAAATCTTTTAGGGTGGTCGGGGGAAGTAAAAATAAAAAAATTAAATAATGTGGTTGCATACATATGCACACCCACATATAACTGGGAATGTAGCGATGTTCAGAATTAAGCAATCACATTCAAACTGCCATCATTTAAAGTGCCTCTGATTAACCCCAAATAAAGTTCAGCTGTACTAGTAGGTCTTTCCTGACATTTTCTTATACTCATCCTGCAGCAAAAGCCATAGTCCGCAGAGATATCAGAGGGATCTCATTGTTAAAAGTTATCTGTCAGGAGAAGTGTACAAAAGAATTTTCAAGGCATTAGATTTACCATGGAACACAGCAAAGACAGTCATCATCAAGTGGAGAAAATATGGCACAACAGTGAAATTACCAAGAACTGGACGTCCATCTTTCCCATATTCTTCATGTCTGGTCTATTGGGTATAGTGGCAAGACGGATGGAAGCCTTTTCCACAGAAAAACTTCAAAGCCTGGCTAAATTTTGCAAAAACAAATCTGGCGTCTCCCAAAAGCAAGTGGGAAAATGTTTTATGGTCTGATGAAACCAAGGCTGAACTTTTTGGCCATAATTCCAAAAGATATGTTTGATGCAAAACTAACACTGCACATCACCAAAAGATCATACCCACAGTGAAGCATGGTGGTGGCAGCATCATGCTTTGGGGCTGTTTTTCTTCAGCTGGAACAGGGGCCTTAGTCAAGATAGAGGGAATTATGAACAGTTCCAAATAGCAGTCAATATTGGCACAAAACCTTCAGGCTTCTGCTAGAAAGCTGAACATGAAAAGGAACTTCGTCTTTCAGCATGACAGCGAACCAAAGCATACATCTAAATCAACAAAAGAATGGCTTCACCAGAAGAATTAGGTGTTTAAACTAGGTGTTTTGGGGGAGGATTTTAAGGAAGTGACAGTCAGCAGTGAGCAAAAGACAGAGGGTAATAGTGGAGCCGGTAGTGATAATAAAGCTGGAATGTCTAACCCAGGGATGATTCAAATCAAAAACAAAGCATGAGAAAACTTAAGGAAAAATTAATATGCGCCTATACAACACTGATAGGTGTATACACAAATGCCAGGAGCCTAGCTAACAAAATGGAGGAGCTGGAGCTGCTATTATACGAGGAGGACTTGGATTTTGTGGGAATAACAGAAACTTAGTTTGACAGCTCACAAGACTAGCTGGAAAATATTCAGGAGTATTCCTTGTATCTGAAGGACAGGGAAGGTAGAAGAGGGGGAGGGATTAGGGCTGTCTTAATGAGAGGGAACACCTGGGCATTTCCCAGGGGCCCCAGCTGCATGGGGCCCCCTGCACTTTGCCCAAAGTAGCTGGTCCTTGAGCCCATGCTGCCCCGAAATTGGGGGCCTCATGATGACGCTGTGAGTGATGGATACACAGGGGAGGCAGGCAGGCTGGCAGCAGTGCGCCGTGCTGTGTAGAATAGGAGGGGGCAGGGCCAGAGTGCCAGTGACGCTCTTAACCCGCCCCATGCAGTTGGATGCTCAGGACTCGAAGGCTGCGGGGTAGGAGCTGGAGTGGGAGCTGCTGAGTCGGCAGCACTGAGAGCCCACCTGCATAAGTAGCATTGTGGATGGTGTCATGGTGAGCCCAGCTGCCCAGCACTGTTTGCACCGAAAGGCTTGGAATGCCCAGAGGGATGCTCCCTCCTCCGCCCCTCCTTCTGCCTGCTTGATTGGTATAGGTGAGTGAGGTGCTGGAGGTGGGCATAGAGCCAAAAGTTCACATGCACTGTATATCCACTGGAAAAGGGGGTACTATATGGATGTAATAAAGGTGCTGGGGGATACCAAGGGTGTATGGGGAAAACAATGCTGAGGGGGGATTTGGGGTGTATAGGGGGTAGCAATGCTTGGGGTAGCTTCGGTGGCTATAGTGCTAGAGGTATCAGAGATGTAGAGAGGCCACAGTGGGGGGTGGGGGGGGGTATCAGGGATATAATGGGGTCACAATAGAAGGAGTATCTTATGGTATGTGGTAATAGTGCTGGGGGAATATCTAAGGTGTAGAGGGTCGGAGTGCTGGGGGGATATCTGGGGTGTAGAGGGGCCAGAGTGCTGGGGGGATATCTGGGGTTTAGAGGAGCCAGAGTGCTGGGGGGATATCTGTATCTTAGTATCTGTAGTATTTTCCCCACTGTTTCTTTGCTGTACTGAATGATTGTTCATGTAGTTAATGCGGAGCTCCACCCAAAAAGGGAAGCTCCGCTTCTCTGCCTCCTACCTACTTGATGTCTGTTTACCTGTACTGTCTCCATTGTAGGGGCCCCAGAGCATTACATTGCCCAGGGGCCCATGATTCTATTAAGACGGCCCTGGGAGGGATGTGTCTATATATGAAAATCTATGTAAGGGTGGTAGAGAGGAGCGACATTGTGAATGGGACAAGGAGGGAGGTGGAATCTGTGTGGGTAGAACTCCAAAGAGAAGAAGGAAGGGGGAAATTGATAATGGGGGTGTGTTACAGGCCCCCCAACCTAAATGAGGAGGAGAAGCTGGACCTTCTATCACAGTTAGAATTGGTAGCAAGGCAGGGAAATGTCATCATAATGGGGGACTTTAACTACCCAGATATCAACTGAGCAGAGGGCACAGCTCACTCATTAAAGTCCCGTCATTTCATGAATGTCTTGCAGGACAACTTCATGTCTCAATTTGTGGATTCTCCAACTAGAAAGAATGTATTGCTAGATTTATTAAATTACGAAGGATCCAAGTCTGATCTCAGATGTGGCACTACAAGACAACTTTGGATATAGCAATCACAGGATGATCATATTTAGCGTAAATCATAGGATAGCATGGAGGGTAGCACAAGAACCCCTCTAAATTTAAAAAGAGCCAACTTTTATGAACTGTGCTCAATACTACAAAAAAGAAGTTCAATGCTTCCGAGCATGGGTCCAATTGTTTCCGCGCATGCATGTTTTTTTTTCCGTCGGAATTCAATACATACAGATTTTCCTATAAGGATTTTTTCCATCTGAAAATAAGACTCTCCTCCAGGCTGGAAAGAATGAGATTGCGAAAAAAAAAATTCACAGATCTCATTCAAACTAGCCGCAATTGCGGTTCGTTTACTTACTACCTATCTGGGTACCAGGATCAGCAGCGAGATATGAGAGTATATGAGGAAAAAATATACAACCCCTTATGTCACAGATCACTGCCAAATGTGTAGCCTGGCGCGATCTCCCATTGACACCTGTGGGCAGGATCAACCTGCTCAAAATGGTATATCTATACAAATTTTTGTACTTCTTTCAGAACACTCCATCACATATTCCCAAGAGCTTCTTCAGGAGACTGGAGGGGTTGTTAGTCTGCTTTGTCTAGGCCAGGAAACCTCCCAGGATGGCAACAAGTATTCTGTACCTTCCCCTATCGGGAGGAGGCCTAGTGCTTCCAAATTTCCTAATCTACTACTGGGCAGCTGTCCTTGTTACGGTGCACTGGTGGTATTCCCAACCCAGACAAATCCCAGCAATCACATTGGGATCTTATGCAGCCTTGAGTAATCTGATGTTCCGGGGGGCTAGGGCTAGTTCCTCAGTAACAACCCCAGTGAAGACCATGATAAAGGCCAGATGCTAAAGCAGTCTATAGGAAACTCTCCCATGTGTCCCCTCATATGCTCCTCTGGGGGAATCTAAAGTTACCCCATGTAAATAATATCCCGGATCTGTCAGTATGGGCTTAAAGGGGATCACTACTTGAAACATATAAAGAAGAATGGTAAACTTATGACATTTCAGGAGTTAAAGCGGAGTTCCACCCTTAAAACCACTTGGTTTCATCCCATCCAGCATACTGGCGTCAGCGCCAGTATGCTGTTTTTTTTGTTTTTTTTAATGCATGTACTTACTTTATAATAAATCATTTAATTCCGTGCGCACCACGGTATGTCGCCGCTATAAGGCGTCACGCCTTCCGGAAACAGCCGATTAGCGTTCGGCTCTTCTCGGCGCCTGCGCACAGACCCAGGAGCTGACTGCGCAGGCGCCGTAAATAGCCGGTCCTAGTTCGGGTTTTTTCGGAGGGCGTGACGCGGCTATATACGCGCCTGCGCAGTCAGCTCCTGGGTCTGTGCGCAGGCGCCGAGAAGAGCCGAACGCTAATCGGCTGTTTCCGGAAGGCGTGACGCCTTATAGCGGCGACATACCGTGGTGCGCACGGAATTAAATGATTTATTATAAAGTAAGTACATGCATTAAAAAAAATAAAAAACAGCATACTGGCGCTGACGCCAGTATGCTGGATGGGATGAAACCAAGTGGTTTTAAGGGTGGAACTCCGCTTTAAGGAGCCTATACTCCATACCTTGCTCCTTTGAGTTTCGCTACTGGCCTTTGAGACATGCTTTTGGGGCCCAATTTCCTGACATGATAACTCTGAAGTTATTGACTCCGTCAAGCGTCTTTTGACCTCTTTGTACTTTTATCTGATGGTAGCCTATGACTCTAAACCGACCCAGACTTTGGACATATGGAGGTCAGACATACCGACTCTGGATGACGAGGAGTGGGAGGAATGCGTCTCTACCTTTATTCCCTTTATGATAGCTGCTACACCCCTCAATTTCTGCTGACTGAATATGAGGGTATGGGAAATTGGAAGATGATGCTGGTGAACCAAATCATTTGTTGTTAGGCATTTGTTGTTAGGCCTTGATCTGCTATCCCTAGGATAAATTACACATGACAGGGGACTAGATCTCCTACCAGATACAGATTTTTTTACTAAAAATTTAAATATGATTTGTTGTATGTCTTTTGACCATTGTTCTGTAATGCCGATTTGTTGTTTGAATAAACTTTTTCTGTTAAAAAAAGGAAAGACTAGATAAGCTTAACACAGATAAATTACCAGGACCAGATGGTTTTCACCCGAGAGTCCTCAAAGAACTCAGTCAGGTTATAGCTAGATCATTGTTCCTAATATTTATGGACAGCATACTGACAGGAATTTTACCAGCCGATTGGAGAAAAGACAATGTGGTACCAATATTCAAAAAAGGGCATAGACATATTCCGGGGAACTACAGGCCGGTCAGCCTAACATCAATAGTAGGTACATTTTTGGAAGAGGGTGATAAGGGACTATATCCAAGAATTTGCTTATGAAAACAGTATAATTTGTAGTAATAAGCATGTGTTTACAAAGGGTCGTTCTTGCCAGACCAATTTGTTAACATTGCATGAGGACTTAAGCTGTAATCAAGATAGGGGGAGGCCTGTAAATGCAGGGTATCTGGATTTTGCAAAATCATTCAATACAGTTCACTATAAATGCCTAATCTACAAGCTGGGGTCTGCAAGCATATAAGGTTTGTTCTTCAGAGAAAACTGGTTACAGGGACACGTTCAAAGGGTAGTGATAAATAATGTTTACTCACTGGTCTGGAGTGGTAAGTGGGGTACCACAAGGTTCTGTCGTGGGACCAATTCGGTTTAATTTATTCATAAATGACATAGAGGAAGGGATACATAGCTCAATCTCAATTTTTGTGGATGATGCAAAAATAAGCAGGGCAATAACTTCACAGAAGGATATAGAACGTTTACATAAAGACCTGAACAAAATAATGTAGTTGGCAACCACATGGAAAATGAGGTTTAATGTGGAGAAATTTAAAATAATGCACTTAGGGGCCAAGAACATAAACACCAACTACTCACTGGGGGGGAGAACCACTGGCAGAGTCAAGAATGGAGAAATATCTGTGGGATCCTAGTGGAAGATAGACTGTGCAATAACAAGCAATGTCAAGCTGCAGCAACCAAAGCCAGGTGAATATTATTGTGCTGGAGCAGGGGAGAGTCCAAAGAGCAACACAATTAGTAAGGGGACTGGAGAACCTTAAATACGAGGAGCGACTACAAGGACTAAAGTTATACTCGCTGGAGAAAAGATGTTTGAGAGGGGACATGATAATGATTTACAAATACCTCAATGGTGATCCCAGCATTGGAAAAAAGCTATTCAATCTCAGGGAGCGTACATGCACATGGGGCCACACAATGAGATTGGAGGAGAAGTGGTTTAACCTTAAAGGGGTTGTAAAGGAATATTTTTTTTTTCCTTAAATAGCTTCCTTTACCTTAGTGCAGTCCTCCTTCACTTACCTCATCCTTCGATTTTGCTTTTAAATGTCCTTATTTCTTCTGAGAAATCCTCACTTCCTGTTCTTCTGTTTGTAACTACACACAGTAATGCAAGGCTTTCTTCCTGGTGTGGAGAAAGCCTCTTGAGGGGGGAGGGGACGAGCAGGAGTGTCAGGATGCTCACTAACACACAGCTCCTTTCTCTATCTGCAAAGTAGAGAGTGTCCTGACTTGCCTGCTCGTCCCTTCCCTCTCAAGAGGCTTTCTCCACACCAGGGAGAAAGCCTTGCATTACGGTGTGGAGTTACAGACAGAAGAACCGGAAGTGAGCATTTCTCAGAAGAAATAGGGACATTTAAAAGCAAATTCGAAGGATGAGGTAAGTGAAGGAGGACTGCACTAAGGTTAACCACTTAAGGATCGACCCAATATGCTGCTAAATGACCAAAGGCATTTTTACAATTCGGCACTGCGTCGCTTTAACAGACAATTGCGCGGTCGTGCGACGTGGCTCCCAAACAAAATTTGCGTCCTTTTCTTCCCACAAATAGAGCTTTCTTTTGATGGTATTTGATCACCTCTACGATTTTTATTTTTTGCGCTATATACAAAAATAGAGCGACATTTTTGAAAAAAATCAATATTTTTTACTTTTTGTTATAAGAAAAATTGAATAAACTAAATTTTAGTCAAACATTTAGGCCAAAATGTATTCAGCCACATGTCTTTAGTAAAAAAAAAATCGCATTAAAACAAAAATTAGCTACCTAGCAGCAACAGCGACACTAATACAGCGATCAGAAAAACGATTGCTTAGTGACGCTGGCAATAGGGGGTGAAAGGGTTAACTAGGGCGGTGATCAAGGGGTTAAAACTTTATTAGGGGTGGTACGGGGCTACCCTGGACCTAACACTAACTGCCTGTCGCACTATTTGTCACACTGACACTAAATGCAGTGATCAGTAAATATATGATCACTGCAATCAGTGACAGTGTGACAGGGGGCTGGGGGGGTGATCGAAAGGGGTTAATGTGCCTATGTGTACTGGTGTCAGTGTAGTGTTGGTGCAACTTACTGTGAGTCTTCTCTCCTCTCGGCGGATTGATTTTTTTCTCAGAAAATAGGTGCAGGAACTCAACCACGACCCCGATCAGATTTCACAAACAGTAGAAGGGTCTTAAAGGGGCATTAAAAACCAGGATTGCATTACATACAGAGTGCAGAGTTCAGGGGGTTACACACAGAGTGCAGAGCTGTCACTTGTAAACACAGAAACCAGACTTTTGTGTTTACAAGCGATTGTGGTGAGCAGGCACCAAAGGGTCTGAGCCAGAGGTGGTGGAACTGAGTTCCCCCAAGTTCACCCTGAAAAAAAGCCCTGGAAAAAACATTTTTCCTTTACAACCCCTTTAACCACTTCCCGCCCAAGGACGTCATATGACGTCCTGGACTTTCAGTGGGGATATATGAAAGATGCCTGCAGCTAGAGGAATCATTCAGATTCTGTGCACCATAAGAATGATCATAGCGGCAGTTCCACCGATCGATCTTTCTTATAGGCGTCGCCATCCGGTGCTTCTCCAGGCTCTCCCTTGCCATCGGTTACCCGGAGAAACGATCTGCCTGTGCCAGATGGTAGGCATAGAGATGAATGGTGACCAGATGGTCACCAGTCATCTCTATAATCGTCGGAGAAAAAAATCAATGATAATAATTCATGGACAGCCGCATACCAAAATAAACCTAAAAAGGTAGCCTTTATTGGTGTAAAAAGGATAAAAAGCACTATGACTAAGGACTGATTGTGCGAAACGCGTCAGATTTTTACCCCACTGCTTGCTGTGTTTTGTAGAATTTGGCGCCATTCCATGAGTGTGCGCAATTTTAAAGCGTGACGTGTTAGGTATCTATTTACTCGGCGTAACGTCATATTTCACATTATACAAAAAAATTGGGCTTACTTTACTGTTTTGTTATTTTTTAATGCATTAAACCGTATTTTCTTCCCCAAAAACGATTGCGCAAAAAAAAAAGTTTTTTGGCATGTAAAAAAAAAAAGGTTTTCAATTTCATCATTAAAACGACGTTGCCCACACACCATCGTTTTAAGAAAATGCTGTAGCAAAGCGCGGTGACGTACAACACGTACGACGGCACTATAAAGAGGAAGTTCCGAGAGATTGCTCACGTCTCGGTTTTTGGGCGGGACGCTGTCCTCCATCTACCTCCGCCTTACCTGTGCGGGGGGCACTGGAGCTTCCAGGGCCTTCTCGGCTTGGCATCGAGACTTCCCGGCGCTGGACGACGAGGACTGGTCTGAGGGACTGCAACAGTTTATTCTCCTGATGATATCTGCGCGCGATAAATTTATACGGCTTAAATTTCTTCATATAGTATATTATACACCTCAGAGACTGGCAGTGATGTATCGTACTTCTGATGACAGGTGCGCCAGATGCAGGCTAGAGATTGGTAATTATATCTACATGGTCTGGATGTGTTCGCGGGTGCAGGAGTTCTGGAGGGCAGTGGCTGCTGACATAGACTCGATTAGTGGGATATCTGTCGGGCTTAACCCCCTGGTCCTATTGCTGGGTATCACGGATAATTTGCCTACAACCATGCATAAGAAACTTTTTATTTTTTATGCTGCGTTTTATGCCAGAAAGGCCATATTGCTCCAGTGGAAGGCTGCGGAGCCCCCCCCCCCCCGGGTTCCTGTTTGGAGAAACCTGGTTAACGCAGCTTTGCCTCTATATAAACTGACGTACATGGGACGTAACTGTCCTGGGAAATTGCACAAGATTTGGGCTGCGTGGGTGGAGGCGAGACATCTCACGCTCTGATCCCGGTCTGTGGGTCCTCCTGTGGCCCGGTCTGGTGGCCTCTGGATCTGCCTGTGGTGGAACCTGTTGGAGGGGTGTTCCCTTCTCTCCCCCTCCCTGTCTCTCTGTCCCCTGCCCTTTTGTTAGGGGTTCTTGAGAGCTAATTTTTGAAGCTGAACGTTAGTGGTTTCTTAATCTCACTTTATTGTCTATCGGGCTTGTTGTTCGCAATGTCTAGGTACCTATACTGTGCCCAGATACTGCCTTTTCTCAAATGACTTTGATGGGTACCTTGTTGGGGTGTGTTAACCTGATGCTGCATGGCTTCTTGCTTTATCATGTAATTTTGTCTGTTCCTCCTTTTGTATTATTCTCTCCTGTTGTCATATTGCTTACTGTATTTTTGCTGTGATGCCAACCTGTTTCACGTGTAACTGATTTATTATCAAATAAACATTACTTCTGTTAAAAAAATAAAGGAGAAGTTCCATGAGGATGACGCCACTCTTGGGGCTGCTTTAGCTGATTCCGTGTTAGTAATACACACTATCAGTTTTCCTGCAAGTTTTTCACTTCAGATTTACCAAAACTAGGGTTGTCCCGATACCGATACTAGTATCGGTATCGGGACCGATACCGAGTATTTGCGGGAGTACTTGTACTCCCGCAAATACCCCCGATACCCAAATAGAATACTGCCCCCCCGCCAACGCCGCATAAGCGAATCCGACCCCGCCGCCATATATACAAAGCCGCCGCCGCCGCAAACATTATAGGCACCTTTGAATAGCTGTTTTCCCGCTGCACGTGTATAGACACTCCCTCTTGCTCGGATCTGTCCAATCCCAAGCAAGAGGGAGTGTCCTTAACATGGCGCGTGGCAGGGAAAATAGCTATTAAAAGGCACTGCCTATAATGTTTGCGGCGGCGGCTTTGTATATATATACGGCGGCGGCGGTATCATAATCAGGTAGGGGGGGGCATGGCTGCAATATGTGGGGGACATGGCAATATGTGGGGGGCATACATGGGGGGACATGACATGGCTGCATTATGTGGGGGACATGACATGGCTGCATTATGTGGGGGACATGACATGGCTGCATTATGTGGGGGACATGACATGGCTGCATTATGTAGGGGACATGACATGGCTGCATTATGTGGGGGACATGACATGGCTGCATTATGTGGGGGACACATTTAAAAAAAGTATCGGTATTCTGTATCGGCGACTACTTGAAAAAAAGTATCGGTCCTAAAAAAGTGGTATCGGGACAACCCTAACCAAAACCATCTAATATGAGGTCAGACCTTAATGCTGCGTACACACGATCACTTTTTGTGATGAAAAAAAACGTTGTTTTAAAAAACAACGTTTTTAAACCCGCGCATGCTCAGAAGCAAGTTATGAGATAGGAGCTTCAATGGAACAGAGTGCCGTCGAACGTGGTGTACGTCACCGCGCTTTGCTAGAGCTTTTTGGAAAAACGATGGTGTGTACGCAACGTCGTTTTTTAAAATGAAGTTTGAAAAACTTCGTTTTGTTTCGTGAGATAAAATTACGTTTTTTTTCATCACAAAAAGTGATCGTGTGTACGCGGCATAAGAGTTTTAATTTGTATGCAATCAGGCAGGCCCTTGCACTACATGGTTTTGGTAAACCTGAAGAGAAAAACCTGCAGGAAAACTGATAGTGTGTATGGGTCTTTACAGCGTAATGAATTACTCCATTATGAATGGTAGTTTTACCAGAACAAGCGCTCCCGTCTCATAACTTGCTTCTGAGAATGCGTGGGTTTTTAACGTCGTTTTAGCCCACACACGATCATTTTTTACAACCCGAAAAACTACATTTTTTTAAAACAACGTTTTTTTATCGTGTGCTCTCAAACGAACTGCCAAGCCATCAAATGGTTGTAATGTCATAATTGATCACATGTGCAGGACCATGGCAACTGCAGATCAAACACAGGCTAAGACAGAAGCTATAAATTAAACTTCCTAAATTCAAAGCAGAGTTGCCACTTTATTGTAGGCTATACCTGCTCGCACTATAGTGGGATAAGAAAAATGTTGCATGAGGCATGTTTTATCAGCAGTGCCTAGGGTTGGCACCTCAACCCAAACACATTAACACAGGTTCTGTGGCTGATTAAGGTGATATATAGACTCACTTAGTGGCTTATTTGCATTAAATTAGCCTCAGAACCTGTGTAATTACAGTGCGGAAAATAAGTATTTGAACACCCTGCTATTTTGCAAGTTCTCCCACTTGGAAATCATGGAGGGGTCTGAAATTGTCATCGTAGGTGCATGTCCACTGTGAGAGACATAATCAAAAAAAAAAATTCCAGAAATCACAATTTATGAATTTTTAACTATTTATTTGTATGATACAGCTGCAAAGAAGTATTTGAACACCTGTCTATCAGCTAGAATTCTGACCCTCAAAGACCTGTTAGTCTGCCTTTAAAATGTCCACCTCCACTCCATTTATTATCCTAAATTAGATGCACCTGTTTGAGGTCATTAGCTGCATAAAGACACCTGTCCACCCCATACAATCAGTAAGAATCCAACTACTAACATGGCCAAGACCAAAGAGCTGTCCAAAGACACTAGAGACAAAATTGTACACCTCCACAAGGCTGGAAAGGGCTACGGAGAAATTGCCAAGCAGCTTGGTGAAAAAAGGTCCACTGTTGGCGCAATCATTAGAAAATGGAAGAAGCTAAACATGACTGTCAATCTCCCTCGGACTAGGGCTCCATGCAAAATCTCACCTCGTGGGGTCTCAATGATCCTAAGAAAGGTGAGAAATCAGCACAGGATTACACGGGAGGAGCTGGTCAATGACCTGAAAAGAGCTGGGACCACCGTTTCCAAGGTTACTGTTGGTAATACACTAAGACGTCATGGTTTGAAATCATGCATGGCATGGAAGGTTCCCCTGCTTAAACCAGCACATGTCAAGGCCCGTCTTAAGTTTGCCAATGACCATTTGGATGATCCAGAGGAGTCATGGGAGAAAGTCATGTGGTCAGATGAGACCAAAATAGAACTTTTTGGTCATAATTCCACTAACCGTGTTTGGAGGAAGAAGAATGATGAGTACCATCCCAAGAACACCATCCCTACTGTGAAGCATGGGGGTGGTAGCATCATGCTTTGGGGGTGTTTTTCTGCACATGGGACAGGGCGACTGCATTGTATTAAGGAGAGGATGACCGGGGCCATGTATTGCAAGATTTTGGGCAACAACCTCCTTCCCTCAGTTAGAGCTTTGAAGATGGGTCGAGGCTGGGTCTTCCAACATGACAATGACTCGAAGCACACAGCCAGGATAACCAAGGAGTGGCTCTGTAAGAAGCATATCAAGGTTCTGGCGTGGCCTAGCCAGTCTCCAGACCTAAACCCAATAGAGAATCTTTGGAGGGAGCTCAAACTCCGTGTTTCTCAGCGACAGCCCAGAAACCTGACTGATCTAGAGAAGATCTGTGTGGAGGAGTGGGCCAAAATCCCTCCTCCAGTGTGTGCAAACCTGGTGAAAAACTACAAGAAACGTTTGACCTCTGTAATTGCAAACAAAGGCTACTGTACCAAATATTAACATTGATTTTCTCAGGTGTTCAAATACTTATTTGCAGCTGTATCATACAAATAAATAGTTAAAAAAATTCATAAATTGTGATTTCAGGAATATTTTTTTTGATTATGTCTCTCACAGTGGACATGCACCTACGATAACAATTTCAGACTCCTCCATGATTTCCAAGTGGGAGAACTTGCAAAATAGCAGGGTGTTCAAATACTTATTTTCCGCACTGTATTAAGTGTTCAGGTATAAAGGGAGGAAGTGGCAACCCTAGCAGTGCCACTGCTAATTCGCAAGCCTGTAGTTTGCGATTTGGTACGTGACTTGGCCGCACCAAGCCTTTGCCCACTGTTTTTTGGACTGGCAGAATGGACTAAATACCCCTACCACTTTGAGCTGCATTGTTTAGGGGTTAACATTTGAGACACAAATGAAGGAGGATTTGGTTGAAGAGAGGCTTGTGCATCCCATAGTAGCTGATATGGTACTTGTTTTTGTCTTTAGTTGTGCTTTTGCAGCAAACAACCCAACACTAAAAATATCCACTCTTAAAGATTTGGGTTATGATCTGAAACCTAACAAGTTGATTTCTGCATCCGTAATGCTTTTATTATATGGCCATAATAAATTTTCTTGATTTTATACAGCATATAAAAATACAATTTCGTTTTTTACATATAAAGTAGTTAATAAATGTATTTTATTGGGAAATATCACTTGCTTTACTAAACATAACAAAAAGCGAAATTATCTATATTGTACTATGGGATTACACAGAACGCACAAGACTAGAAATAGGAGGTAAGGTACAAGCAAGAGAAAGGTTTACATTATTGATTTGAAAATGCGAAAGCATGACACTAATGCACAATATAAAACAATCTAGATTATGTTTCAAGTCAAGGCTGACCTACATACAGAGCACACTGACTTAAAATGCAGACTACTCTATTAAGATAGCAGAAGGCAAAAAATGGAGTAGTTAAAACATTGAGCTTCACAATGCGTATAGAAAAATACAAACCAGCAAACTGAATAACTAATAGGTGGATGAAGGAGATCAGAGAAGCAATGTTAGAGACTTATGCCGCGTACACACAATCATTTTTCAGCATGAAAAAAAAAACTTTGTTTTTTTGTACAACTTCTGCATGTCCAAAAAAAAGGAAAATTTATTATCAAATACTTACCGTAATTTTCCTTTCCTGATAGGCTCCATGGCAGCATACGTGTGGGTAGGCCCCGCCTCCTTAACTACCCATTAGGACCCCTCCCTATAAATTTCAGCTGTGGGCTCTCAGCCGTGTACCATAACTAGCCGACTCCAAGCATTGGGAGGGACTCCTGCTGCCATGGAGCCTATCAGGAAAGGAAAATTACGGTAAGTATTTCATAATAAATTTTCCTTTTTCCTGACTGGCTCCATGGCAGCATACGTGTGGGAAATAACTCGCCAAACACACCCGGGTGGGCAAAATGCTGAGGCAAGAAAATTGTATTTAACACGGTCGACTGACAGCACTTGTAAACCAAAATTTAGTGAAGATAAAGCAGCCGGCTCAACACAATAGTGAGAAACAAAAGTATTGATTGACGACCACGAAGCCGTTCTACATATAACATCAGGTGCGACATGACGTGAGGCTGCCCAGGAAGTTGAAATGCTTCGAGTTGAGTGTGCAGACACTGCCTCTGGAGGAGCCATGCCCTTGGCTTTGTATGCCCTCTGGATGGTTTGAACTATCCATGCTGCAATGGATCTGATTGAAGCCTGTTTCCCTTTGTTCTTTACATGAAGAATGAAAAGAAAGTCTGTTTTCCTAAAAGATTCTGTAATTTCCAGATACTGACATAATGTGTGACCTACATCAAGGTGATGAACAGTTTGATCTTCAGACAATGCAAAAGTGGGCAGCACAATTTCATGATTTTCATGGAAAATGGATGTAACTTTAGGATTTGAGCCCAGCATAGGAATTAATACTGCTCTATCTGGAAAGAAGGTCAAGAATGGTTCCTTTGAACCCAGATTTCTGATGTCAGAGACTCTTTTAGCTGAAGTGACCGCTACTAAAAAGGCAGTTTTGAGAGTAAGATCTTTAGCTGATAGTGGTTTATCCGGATCAGAGCTGATCGTGGTAAGATAGTCCAGGACAAGAGGTAGATCCCATTTAGGGAACCTCGGCATTCTCCGGGGTCTAAGCCAGATGGCGCCCTTGAAGAACTGGCAGACCAAAGGATGATTGGCCCAAGAGATTCCAGAAAATGCAGAGATGGCTGAGATTTGTACTCAGAGAGAACTGACTGCTAACGGTAAGTCCAAACCTGTAAAAAATTGAGTATGTCTTGGACCTCTGGGGAACTGCAAGGTTTGGAAGACATGTGATCTGTAAATTTTGACCAGATACGCTCATAAACATTGTTGGTACTATTTCTTCTAGCGTTAAGAAGAGTTGAAATGGCTTCTTCTGGACATTCTAACGCTTTAAGCCTTCCCCTCTCAAGAACCACACCCTGAGATGCAGATGAGCTGGACATGGGTGCAACGTTGAGCCCTGAAAGAGGAGATCCGGTCTGAGGGGAAGAGGGATCGAGTCCCGGTAACTGAGAAGCATTAGTAGTGAAAACCATGGCCTGTTGGGCCAAAATGGGATCACTGCCAGGATTTCTGCACCCTCTGATCTGAGACGGCAAAGAAATTGAAGGATCACAGGCACTGGTGGAAAGGCATATGCTTTGCTAAATTTCCATCGATCTGTGAGAGCATCTATCCCATAAGCTTGGGGATCTCGGAACCTAGCATAGTACTTTGTCAACTTGTGGTTGCATGGGGATGCAAACAGATCCACCTCTGGGGACACTCCCAGAGTCAGAAGCCAATTGAACACTTCTATGTGTAGAGACCATTCGTTGTTGTTTAATTGGACGCGTGATAGAAAGTCCGCTTGAACCTTCTGGACCCCCGGAATGTACACTGCCGAGATGTTGGCTAGGTTCTTCTAAACCCAATTCATGATTGGAGTAAGGACCAGCTGTGGGTTGCACCCTGCTTCCTTATGTAAGCAACAGTGGTTGTGTTGTCCTGTCTGGGCATCACAGAGGAGTCTGACAATAGATGGCGAAAGGACTTGAGTGCCCGGAAGGCAGCTCGCAGCTCCAGAATATTGGAAACAGTTCCTTGAGAAGGTATGTTCCACCTGCCTTGGGCTATTTCTGTCAAGCAATGAGCGCCCCAGTCCTGATTGCTGGCATCTGAGGTTATTGTAATCCAAATAATAGGACGGATCGAATGACAGTTGCAGAGATTCTTCCCCTGAAGCCACCACAGAAGAGATTCTATCATGAGTTGAGTGAGCATGATGCGTTGACTCTTTCAGTCCCATTGCTGGAGAAACCCTTTTTGGAATGGGCGAGTGTGCCACTGAGCCCACTTCACCATAGGAATGGTGGCTGCCATGGTGTCAATTACCTTCAAACATTGAAGAGCAGATAGGTGAGGAGCAGCGAGTGTTTTGCGGATCCTGTCCCGGACTATAGTAACCTTTTCTTCGGGCAATGAAATGGTGCCTTCTACTGTGTTGAAGAGGGCACCTAGAAACACCAGAGATTGTGTTGGAACAAGATGACTCTTTACCAAATTCAATAGCCATTCGAATTCTTGGGGAGTGGCAACTACTATGTCCCTGTGTTCCAGGAGTTAACATCTGTCTTGAGGTAGAAGTAAGAGATCGTCCAGTAAAGAAGACAAACTCCCTTCACTTGGAGGAGAGCCACCACGGCTAACAGAACTTGGGAGAACACCTGAGGTGACGTTGTGAGACCAAATGGTAGGCAGGTGAACTGTAAGTGTTGATTGCCTACCGCAAAGCGCAGATACATTTGATAGTCTGCCTGCCACTGGAACGTGGAAGTATAAGGCGGCGTACACACGAGGGGATATGTCCGCTGAAAACGGTCCGATGGACCGTTTCAGCAGACATCTCCGCTCGTGTGTATGGGCTAGCGGACAGATTTCTCCACCCGACAGATTTCAAAGCATGCTTTGAAATCTATCCGGTGGGAATCTGTCCGCCCGACATGTCTGCTGGTTAGTACACTTACCAGCAGACATGTCGGCTCCCACCACCGCCGCGCCGCTGCCGAATGGATTCGGCGCATGCGCGGAAGTGTTTTACTTCCTGGTGCGGTGACGTGGCGGTGACGCGGCGGCGTCAACGTCACCGCCGCGTCACCACTACGTCACCGCGCCGTCCGGCGGCGGGGAATTTGATCCGATGGTGTGTACACGCCATCGGATCAAACTCCCGATCGGACATATCCGATGGAAATGGTCCGCGGACCGTTTTCATCGGATATATCCGATCGTCTGTACGCCGCCTGAGTCTTACAGGTCCATTGACACTAACCAATCTCCTGGATGGACTGACTGCTGGATTGTCAATAGTGACTCCATTTTGAATTACTTTCCGAATAATCGGTTGAGATGAGAAAAGTCTATTACTGGTCTCCAGGTAGTTCTTTTTCTGTACCATAAACAAAGGAGAGTACATGTCTTTCGCCTTGTTCGCCTTCTGGAACAGTAATGGCTGCGCCTTGAGTTACTAAAGAGCTTGCATAAGCCAATAGGATTTGTTTCTTTTCTTCTGTACATACGAGATTTGTAGGCTTCAATCTGAACCTGGGGTTGCTGTTGAAGACCCAGGTGTGGCCTGAAGAGACCGTCTTGACGGTCCAAAAATCTCAAATTGGGGCCACCCAATTTTAGAGAGACTTTTCAGTAGACTCCTGATTACTAGAAGGAGTACTCTTAGTTTGCTTCTAGAAAGAAGACTGTCTGGATTTCCAGGGCCTTGAAGATTCATGACCAGGCCTGTACCTGCGTGCTTCCCTTGCACGGTCTGTATTTTGTGCTCTGAAAAAAAGAAGTGCGTTTTTGATTTTGTAAACGCCTATCCTGAAGGAGGAACCCCGACTTACCACCTGTGGCTAGGGAAATGGCACTATCGAGTTTATTGCCAAAGAGAGAAGAGCCCTTAAAGGGAATGAGGCATCAAGCTTGCTTTGAAGCTGGATCCGCCGACCAGGGATGAAGCCATACGGCACAACAGGCAGTGACTGCTGACAACATTACTTGACTAACTAGGTGAATAACATTAATAGAGGCCTCCCCAAGAAAGGCCGATACTAGACTGATTTGCTAGATAGGAGAGCTCTTGGCCATTTCTTCAGAGATACTTCTGAGGGAATCATTCACATTGTCTGACCATGCCTCTAAGGCTTTTGAGATGGCTGCTAAAGCCAGAAATGGTTTACAGACTGATCCTGCTGTCAGGTAGATTCTCTTCAGGTCTGAATCAATCCGTCCCTCTAGAGGATCTTTAAAAGAAACCGTATCTCCCAGGGGGAAGGGTTACATATCGCACCAAACGCATCAAAGCTGCATCAACTAATGGAGCAGAGTCAAGATGTTTCACGCCTTTCTCTTAAAAGGATATAATTTTGCAATTTTTGAATGCATAGAGCTTTTTTTTTTTTTTTTTTTATCAGGTTTACCCCATTCTTCTGAGATAATTGCACCTATTTTTGTGACAAATGGAAAATAATGTCGCTCCTTATTGAGCTGTTTAAAAGTTTTCTTTGTCTGAGAGGAGAGATAATTGGATCTTCCAATTTTAAAACTTCCTTGACTGCTTTCACTAAAGCAGGAACTAGGGCAGGGGTCCTCAAACTTTTTAAACGGGGGGCCGGTTCACTGTCCCTCAGACCGTTAGAGGGCCGGACTATAAAAAAACTATGAACAATCCCCCCCCCCCCCCTCATCACAAAATCATCATCATCGCAAGCTATCCCCCCCCATCATCACAAAATCATCATCATCGCAAGACATCTCCCCCCTCCTCATCACAAAATCATCATCATCGCAAGCCATCTCCCCCCCCCCCATCATCACAAAATCATCATCATTGCAAGCCATCTCCCCCCCCATCACAAAATCATCTTCATCGCAAGCCATCTCCCCCCCCCCCTCATCACAAAATCATCATCATCATCATGGCAAGCCATCTACGCCCCCATCATCACAAAATATTCATCATCATCATCATCGCAAGCCATCTCTCCCCCCCCCGCCATCATCACAGAATCATCATCATCGCAAGCCATCGCCATCATCATCATCGCATCATTGCAAGCCATCTCCCCCATCATCACAAACTCATCATCATCGCAAGCCATCTGTCCCCCCCCCCCCCATTATCACAAAACCATCATCATCATTGCAAGCCACCACCCCCCCCTCCATCATCACAAAATCATCATCATCGCAAGCCATCTGTCCCCCCCCCCCATCATCACAAAATCATCATCATCGCAAGCCATCTGTCCCCCCCCCCCCATTATCACAACACCATTATCATCATCATCATCATCATCATCATTGCAAGCCACCCCCCCATCATCACAAAATCATCATCATCATTGGAAGCCATCTGTCCCCCCCCCCCCATTATCACAAAATCATCATCATCATCATCATCATTGCAAGCCACCACCCCCCCCCCCCCCCATTATCACAAAATCATCATCATCATTGGAAGCCATCTGTCCCCCCCCCATTATCACAAAATCATCATCATCATCATCATCATTGGAAGCCAAGACCCCCCCCCCCCCCCCCTCACTCACCATTGTCACCCTCTCACAGCCTTCTCCTTACTGTGCTCTGACACGCTGTGCTCTGACACGCTGTGCTGTGTCACGGTCTGGCTCTGACTCCCACGTTGTGCTGTGCTCTCACTGTAGTAACAGTTCTGGCGCGCTGTGAGAAATGTCCCGCCCTCCTCCTCCTAGACGAGCTTGTGTGACAGACAGCACACTGGCTCTATCACACGAGCTAGTCTAGGAGGAGGAGGGCGGGACATTTATCACAGCGCGCCAGAACTGATCTCTGTGACACAGCGGGATTGCTGTGTAACCGGCATTGCCTCTCAGCGTCGGGCGGGCCGGTTTAAAGTCCTCCGCGGGCCGCATGTGGCCCGCGGGCCGTAGTTTGAGGACCCCTGAACTAGGGCATAATCAGAGCCTATTCCTGGATCATCCACTTCTGACCCACTCTCTGAGGGATGGCTGGTTTGAGCGACTTCAAAAGTCTCATGCATTTGTCCCTGATCCAACAAGGGAATCATTGGGTCTGGAGGAGAATCATGCTGCACTCTGGCATCTCTCTCCTGTAGCGACTTGTCCACGACCCACCTAACCAATGCTTCTAGGTGTTTGTCTGCACCTTCCCTTTCATTGGCTGCCTTTGAAAAACAACAGTCGCAAAGGGACTTGCTAGCAGGAACTGGAGCCCTGCATCCCCAACAAAATCTCTCTGAACTCGTGCTGTGAGATGAGGGGGTGTGAGGAGTATCCCTACTGGGATGTTCGGATTTTAAACAAATTATGGTGTCTAGAAGATGAGTGCCGGTGGTGCGATTTGGAGGTCCCGCTGCATCTGCGGGACTCGCTGTGATGTTGGTCAGACCTAGAAGGGCTGGAAAAAAAGAATAGAGAGAGAGAGAGACAAGCATAGTCATGGCAATGCCCTACACTACACTCTCTTCCCCCCCAACAGAAAAAGAAAAACATAGTTTTCCAATTTTTTTATCTGCTGAGAGAGGGCTGACCACTAGGGGGCAGCAAAGCATCCATTATAGCAGAAACACATTGCAGGTGGGAAAATCAAACACCAGATACAAACGACTAAAACACATGCTACATCCGACTGTTCTGAACGAGGACATACCTAAGGTAGTCTCTGTAAATGTACCAGGAAACCGTCGTTTTGAACGATCGATCCCGAGCTTCACAGATTTCCCGACTTTTTTTTTTTTTTTTTAAACGGGGATACTCGCGCGAATGCGCGAACTAAGCCTCGCTGTCATTCCCGGGTCCGTCCGATCGTAGAACGCAGACGGGAGCCCGGAAGTAAGAGGGAGCGGCGGCTGGAACGCACAGGAACCAGACGCTCACTGGGCATGAAATCATGAAAAAAACAGCATATGGAAAGCAGAAAAAACAAACAACAAACATAAACACTGCTGCCATGAAGGCGATACTGCTTACCACCACCTACAATCGATTCGGCCAGGGACACCGCATATATACACACACCGGGCTTTCAGCAGATAATGGCCACCTGCACATTGCTAGGTATTCAGGCCTGTGCGCGCTCGTCTCTCCAGTGGAAGACATAATCCAGCTCTTCAGCGCTACTCTGCAATACACTCCATACCCTGCTTAACAGTCAAGGCTTATCGGAGGGATGAGACACCATCATCATCATCGGGCGAAATTGATCGTAGGAACAATCGTCTTCAGGTAGGAGAACCAAAACACATGGGCCTACGGAGGAGGACAAAAAAGGAACACGGCTGAGAGCCCACAGCTGAAATTTATAGGGAGGGGTCCTAATGGGTAGTTAGGGAGGCGGGGCCTACCCACACGTATGCTGCCATGGAGCCAGTCAGGAAACAAAATTTTCCCAACTTCATCATTAAAAACGATGTTGCCCACACACCATAGTTTTAAAAAAATTATCTAGCAAAGCGCGGTGACGTACAACACATACGACGGCACTATAAAGGTGAAGTCCCATTCGCTTTTGGGCTGCTTTAGCTGATTCCGTGTTAGTAAAAGACTATTCACGCTTTTCTGTCTGTTACACCGTGATTGATTGATTGATTGATTTAATGGATTTATAGTGTGCCAAATACTGACCCGTCAGAAGACATAACAAAAATAGGTAAATCAAATCAGGAAGAGAGAGAGAAAAAGAGAAGAGCAAGAAAAACCAAGAGACAGATCAACAGGGCACAACAGGGAGAACTAACATAACTCAACCTGCTTTTTCTCGAAAAGCCAGGTTTTTAATCTTTTACGAAAGGCCATAATAGAAGGGAGGGACCGAATGGAATCAGGGAGACTATTTCATAGAGCCGTAGCTCTCACAGAAAAGCGTCTGCCCCCAAAGGTAAGCAAACGGGCAGATGGACAAATGACAAGACCGGCTGATGAATGTGCTTACTCCATTATGAACGGTAGTTTTACCAGAACGAGCGCTCCGGTCTCATAATTTGCTTCTGAGCATGCGCGCCCTTTTTACGTAGTTCAGCCCACACACGATCATTTTTTACAACCTGAAAAAACAACATTGTTTAAAACAACGTTAAAAAAAGCAGCATGTTCTTTTATTTTTTTTGCTCGTTTTGCTCATTTTTTCAGAACCTGAAAAATTATGTGTAGCCCACACACGATCATTTTAAATGACGTTTTTGAAAAACAACGTTTTTTTCATGCTAAAAAATGATCGTGTATACGTGGCATTCTAGTCTGCAAAAAGTTGTACAACCCCCAAGCCCAAATTTGATATAATGTTTGATAAAAAAAATGTCTTATCGAGAGCATTCAGGAGGCTGGTCATACACTAGTAAAATTATTAGAAAGGTTTCATCCATTATAATTAAATATATTAGGATTCTTTATAACAATTATTTAAATATGTACAATATCTGACATATTCATTAGATAGTTCTTCCTATAGATTATCTGACCACATTACTGTTTATTATTAATTATCTTGCATTTATATGATTGTACTTTAGAGCTTATTCACACAGGGGCAACACGACTTCTAGCACGACTTTGGGAGGCAACTTGGACACACGACTTGAGTATGAATCATCAGGCAACTTACAAGGCAACTTCAAGTCGCCTCCAGGACAGGAGGCTTTCCAGTGGCCAATCAAACAACAATCAGCAATGTGGGAGAGAGGGGGAGGGAGGGGTTTGCCTGAGAAATGTATGCTCTCTTCCTGTATTGTTGCTCCAGTTAAGACATGACCCGACTTCTGAGGCGACTTCCATTGAAATCAATGGGTACAAGTTGCCTACAAGTTACCTACAAGTCAGATTGAAGTAGTACAGGAACCTTTTCTGAAGTCGGAGCGACTTCAGTAGTGTACATTAAGACGGCTCCCATTCACTTCCAGTGGGTCAAATTGCTTTGTTTCTCTTCAACCACAGTAATGAGAAAATAAATTTCTAACAGTGTACTGTATTTTCCGGCGTATAAGACGACCTTTTGTACTTAAAAATATTGCCCAAAAGTCGGGGGTCGTCTTATACGCCGGATGCAGAGTGAGACTGCGGGCGTCCATTGTTCAAAAGCCACGCCGCCTCCTCGTCCTGTTCCGTGATGGGCGGACACTCAATTTCCCATCAGAGCCTCTGTTCAGTGTTCAGCCTATCACAGAGGTACTCTCATCCTCGGCCTTGGACGAGAGGACCTCTGTGATAGGCGGAACACCGAACACAGGCTCTGCTGGGAAACTAAGTGTTCTGCCTATCACGGAACAGGATGAGGGGGCGGTGCGGCTTTTAAACAATTAACGCCCGAAGTCTGACTGACTCTGCATACAGGGATAAGGTCTGGAGATTGGCACAGTGAGGTAGGCAATGGGCACAGCGAGGTATTCAAAGAGCACAGCAAGGTATGCAAAGAGCACAGCGAGGTATGCAAAGAGCACAGCAAGGTATGTAAAGAGCACAGTGAGGTGAGTCGGAAGAGGGTCGTCTTATACAGTGAGTATATCCCAAAACTAGCTGCAAAATTAGGGGGTTGTCTTATATGCCCAGTCAACTTATACACCGACAAATACGGTATGTGATTTTTGTTTGAGAACAAAAGAAAAATATTTGGACAGCCGCACAATTGTCCTTTAATAGTAAAATGGAAATTGTAACAGTCAACACTGTTGGCTTCCACCAACCCAAGACAGCTTATCCGACACTCCGACAAACCAGTAGACACGACCCATTCCATTTCCCAGAATAACCGAGACACACACAGATCTGGTTCTGGTTTAAACTAATGAATACTTTAAATGGTACACTCTCAGGTTTTTTTACAGTTACAAGCATGCTACAGTAGTTACAGGGACAATGAAACTCTCCACCCAAAACATCACACAATGGGTGGTTCATACACATTCTACAGACTTTTCGGCACCGGTCTGACATAATTAACATGACCTAATTACTACACCTGAGAAGTCACATTCCACACCTATTATCAATAGTATATTCACACAAAACAGTGTCATCAGCATACACAATGAAAGATCTTAGGAGCAGACTCAATTAACACCTCCAAGTTAGACATCTCACCTGTACAGACTTAACCACTTGCCTACTGTGCACCTACACCCCCTTCCTGCCCAGACAAAATTTAAGCTTCCGGCACTGTGTCGCTTTAACTGACAATTGCGCGGTCGTGCGACGTGACTCTCAAACAAAATTGATGTCCTTTTTTTCCCACAAATAGAGCTTTCTTTTGGTGGTATTTGATCACCTCTGCGGTTTTTAATCTTTGCGCTATAAACAAAAATAGAGCGTCAATTTTTAAAAAAATGCAATATTTTTTACTTTTTGCTGTAATAAATAACCCAAAAAATATTTTAAAAAAAAAATTTTTTCCTCAGTTTAGGCCGATACGTATTCTTCTACATATTTTTGGTAAAAAAAAAATGCAATAAGCGTTTATCGATTGGTTTGCGCAAAATTTTGTGGCCCAGATTCAGGTACATCTGCGCATTATTGGACCGGCGTAGCGCACCGCCTTTACGTTAGACTTACGCAATGTAGCCACGTAATCACCCTATTCTCGTAGCTTTTGCGCAGAAAATTGCACATGCGTAACATTATTTCAGAGGCGTAAGGCGGAGTAATACAAATTGGAAAGGACGTGGGCGGGTTACATTGAAATGAGCCGTGACCCCATGCAAATGAAGGGCCGGCCGGCTCGCGCATGCGCGCTTGAAGCAGACCATGTCAGCTCCGCTGTGCGCATGCTCACAACTCGGGAGCGGCGCAATCAGTGAAATTGGAAATGGACTAAGGACTACGCAGACAGCATACATAGACAGACACAAACGCATTTGCATTGCAAAAGTACATCCCTTTGTCCCTTCCCATTTAACCAAGTGCTTTTGTCCTGTTGTTTGTTGCGTTGTGTTTTGTATTTGTCAGATTAGTGTTCTGTGTGATCAAGTGTTTGTTAGTAGATCTTTGAAAGTGTTTTTTGATAAGTGTTTGAGAGACTGTTTGATATATTTCTGTTCGTTTGTTTTCTTGCTTAATTGTTGCTGTTTGTTTTTGTGACTGTTTTTTGCTGAGTGCTTGTGTGATTTTTTGGGTGTTAGTTTTCTCTTTGTGTGTGTTCTTGCTTGATTGGTTATGCTTGTTTTTGTGACTGATTTTTGTTGACTGGGAGTGAGTTTTTTTGACAGTATGACAGAGAGAAAGCGAAAACTCAATTTTACTGTGGGGGAAAAAAGAATTCTTGCCCGGGCCATTAGCGATTATGGGCGTTTCCTCCACGGCCCATACAGTGCCAACACCACCCCGGCCAGGAGGAGGGAGATTTTGGACCTCATCACTGAGCAGGTCAATTCAGCGGGGGAGGGGGAGACACGGACCCGGTCTGGGATTGACAAAAAGATTAATGACCTCCGGCGTCTGGTCAAACAGAAGCTGTCCAAAATGCTTGCCCATGCCAGGGGCACAGGAGGGGGCCCACCATGCCGTATTAGGCTGACAGCGGAGGAGCGTGCGGTGGCCCTGACCTTTCATCGGCATGAAGTTGAGGGCCTGCCCGGCTTTGACTCAAGTCCGGAGCCCGTGGTGCCAGGTAAGTATTTTTTTTAATATCAGGTGTGTAGCATGTGTGGGGTAGGGGGTGAAAGGGAATATGTGGCAAGTGTGTGGATCCTCCAACCTGTGAATGTTTTGTGTCATCCACAGATGTGCAGGAGGGTGCAGGGCCATCTGGCCTGACCGCACCATCCCCAGGACAGCAGCCTCGACAAGGCCGGAGTCCGCGGAGGAGGTTCAAGAGGAGCAGGAGAATCATGAGGAGGAGGAGAATCATGAGGAGGAGGAGTCCATGTCAGGCACTGGACGTTTGGTTTTTGAGGACTCTTCCCCTCTGGCTGGCAGCAGGCAGCCCTCCCTAAGGGGGAGCCCCCCCTCCTCCCCCCAACATGGCTCCCCTCCCAAGGGCCTCCCCTTCTCCCCGGCCACAAGCATCAGCTGGAGGCAGGAAGTCGTCCCAGAAGACCAGGGGGGTGGCCGATCTCCTGCCCGCCACTCTGAGAAGGGACCAGTTCCTCCAGACCCGCCATCTGGGACAGGTCAGCCAGACATTGGTGCGGATGGAGGAGAGCCTGTCCTCCATCAAGGATACGCTGGGGAACCTGGTCTCCCACTCCCGGGCTTTCACAACCTGCCTAAACAAACTGCAGACGACATCAGCAGGCATTGGGCAGGATGTGAGGGCCCTCACCCAGGCTATCCAGGCCAACACGGCAACACTTGGTGCTGCCCTGGACAGAATAGCCGTGGCCTTGGAGGGCAGGCCACCAGGTGGGCAGAGATCAGGGGCTGCTCCTCCTTCCCCGGTTTTCCCCCTCCCCATGAGTCTCCCCTGAGGACCCGGGGCCGTGGCCGGGGGCGCCCCAGGCGTGGCTCACGTCAAGGGCAATAATTTTTTTTTCCCTTCTTTTTTTTTGGCTGGAAATTTTTTGATTTTGCTGGTCTTTTTTTTTTTTTTTTGGGTTGTGAATGCTTTTTGAATGTGGGGGTGTTGTGAATGATTTCGGAATGTGGGGGTGACATTCCTGCCGGAAAAGGGGTGTCACCCTCAATTTTGGTGGAGAAGGGTTCCCCAGGACCAGGGAGAAGTGATCCCCAGGTCCGTGTGAATGGTGTATGAATTTACAGTGACATAATTGGAGCCTTGGCGTGGCATTGCTGCTCACAAGTCCAGCATGGTGGACTGGTGCCAATCCAATTTGATGAGGATGTGGGGTGTGTGTGCTAGGGACCACAGTGGTGTGCATGCATGCATTCTCATTGTGCCATGATTAATGTGTGTGTTTAATGTGTAAAGATGCCCAATGTGAGCTGTCTCCTGGCTGCTCTTCCCTCAGAAGACGGGGTAGCCTCGGTTAGGGGGGGATTGTCTGGTCCAGGGGTCAGGTCATCACGTAGGTCAATCTGCAGGCCCTTTCTTACTGCGAAGTTGTGCAGCATGCAACAGGCACCGACAATATGGCACACGAAGTTTGGGGAATACAAGAGGGTACCCCCAGACGTATCCAGGCATCGGAAACGTGACTTCTGGAGGCCAAAGGTGCGCTCCACCACTGCTCGTGTTTGGGCATGTGCTTGATTGTATCTTTCCTCTCCTGTGGTTTGGGGGTTCCGGAAAGGAGTCATGAGATGGGGTCCCAGTGGATATGCAGAGTCACCTGTAAGGGAAAAGACAGGAGGATGTTAGTCATGCATGTGCCCCTTGTGATGTGTGTATCATTGGGGGGGTACAGTCATGCCTGCCTCCCATGTCACTCACCAACCAGCCAGGTGTCCCCATACACGTTCTGATCGAATTCCATTCGGATGTGGCATTGATTGTATATGTAGCTGTCATTGCTGGATCCGGGGTGTTTGGCACGGACGTGCCATATGAGGCCTTGGGCATCGACTATCACCTGTACGTTGATGGAATGCCAATGCTTCCGATTGCGGTACATGTGCTCTATCTCCTGGGGGGGCTGGAGTGCCACATGTGTGCAATCAATGGCCCCCATGGTGCGTGGGAATCTGGCAATTCTGTAGAAATCTGTCATTGCCTTCAGCCGCAGGTCCTCAGTGGTGGGTTTGATGATTTGGTTGGCCATGCATCTGAGGATTGCAGGGACAACCTGGTGCACACATCTGCTCATGGAGGATTGTGACATCCCAGCCACCACTCCACTTGTACGCTGAAAAGAGCCACTGGCAAGGAAATGGAGTGTTGCCATGACCTTCACCAGTGGCTGCACTGCATGTGTGTTGGGCTGGTAATGTCCTCCTGCAGGGTTGTGGTTAATTCCAGGATGGCATGAGGGGTGAATCTGAAGATGCGATACACCTCAGAATCACTCATGCCAAACAGGTCTATGCGGGTGCGGTATATCCTCTCCCGTGCCATCCTCCGTGCCCTCCTCCTTCTTTGCTCATCTAAAGTCAGTAGTATAGCTATGCGCGCGATGCCCCTGGCATGTTGGCATACAGATTGTTGTGCAACACGTGTGACTGCTGAGCTCCTCACTAACAGTGTTGCTTTATCTAACAAGTAGACTTTTTTTCTCTTTTTAGACCAGCTTTTATATGGTCTAATTTTAGACAGGACATTTTGCTGTTGCACACACTGCGTAGCCTGCGCTGCCCCAACGTTATTTTGTGGATCCCCGTAAGTCCCTCATTAGCATATTTGACTAGCAAATCAATGGTCTGTCTAGCGCAGTTTTGCGCGGACGGATGCGCCAGTCTAACGAAATTACGCTGGACAAAAAAAAGTTGATTTTTTGCGTATCTCGTTCTGGGGATGCCGTGCATCGAAACGCACGCGCACATTTAGACTTACGCCGCGCATCCCTGTTGCGCAGGCGTAATCGCTCTGTGAATCTGGGCTATAGTGTTCACAAAATAGGGGATAGTTTATGGCATTTTTTTTTTTTTTTTTTTTTACTATTAATGGCGGCGATCTGCGATTTTTTTATTGGGACTGCGACGTTATGGCGGACACTTCGGACACTTTTCTGACATTTTTGGGACCATTTACATTTATACAGTGAACAATGCTATAAATATGCATTGATATGCATATGCATTGATTACTGTATAAATGTGACTGGCAGTGAAGGGGTCAACCACTAGGGGGCGGGGAAGGGGTTAAATGTGTGTCCTATGAGTGTTCTAACTGTAGGGGGAGGGGGGGTGACTGGGGGAGGTGACCGATTGTGTCCCTATGTACAAGGGACACAGCAACGGTCTCCTCTCTCCCTGACAGGACGTAGAGCTCTGTGTTTACATACAGAGCTCCACGTCCCCGCTCAGTAACTGAGCAATCGCTTGTGCCAGGCGGCGATCGTTGCCGCCGGGCACTCGCACGGGATCCCAGCAGAGCGGCGGCGGCTTTCAAAGGACATCACGTCATATGACGAGATGTCAGGATAATGGAGTCCTCCGCCCGCCGTCATTTGACGGTGGGCAGAGGACAAGTGGTTAATTAGTACACAGTAGTACACATAGACACAAAACAGTATTCAATCACTACAGCTAGGTAGACTTAATTAGCATCTCAACAGTCTATGCTACACAGAGGAATGAGTCACTATTGACCGGTAGGGTCAGAATAAGCCAACAACTTGTAATATCTCAATATATCCTGCAATACATAAATTATCAATATGTCCCATCTCATGTAATTTGATATAATTTCTCAGTCACCCTATGCCCCAAAAGGGACTCCCGTTACAGAAATACACTACGATCCACTGCAAAGTGGGATACACAGCAGACGTTTCGCACTGATGCTCAGTGCTTACTCATTCCAAAATCGAATGTAAAAGCAAACAAACAATTTTGAAGTTATTTCAAACAAAATTTCTCAATTCATGGAACATACTTAGATTATACTAATGTTCATACAAACATCATTTTTGCATGAATTTATATACGAACATTCATACAAACATTAGTTTGAAATCTACTAGACAGCTTAAAGTAGAGCTCCACCCAAAAGGGGAATCTACGCATGTTTGCTTCCTCCCCCTCTCCACTGCCACAATTGGCACCTTTTGGGGGAAGTGGGTACCTATTTTTGACAGGTACCCGTCCCCACTTCTGAGAGACTTCACCGCGGGGGGGGGGGGCCTGGAAGTTAGGCCCACCTTCCACTGCTGCTGGGCCATTCAAAAGCACAGCAATGTCAGCTGGGGAGCCAACATCGCAGGATCCCTGGACAGGCAAGTGTCCTAATATTAAAAAATTCAGAAGCTACAAATACTTTACATTTTTTTGGTGGGAGGACTGGAGCTCCACTTTAAAGTGGTTGTAAACTCTATACATGTACTTAGTGAAGTGATTGGCCTCAGTTGAGACATAAAAATGGAGCAAATCCTCTTGCATAAGTTGTACCTGTTTAACTGTAGCTCTCTCTTCTCTACAGCCTTTCAAAACACATTTTACACAGCATTTCTCAGCAGCTGAATGCAGGGGGAGGGCATCTGATATCACACACTGCAGAGCTAGAACCCAGAGCTCCATTAAATCGGATGTCCGATTGTAGGGAAGGGATACTCCCCTCTCTAACTGGCTCATAGGGGGGGGGGGTTGTCAACTTAGGGTTCTATCAGGGATTAATGCAGATAGCAGAGGGATCTGAGGTCAGTGAGAAACCAGGCTTGGCGCTTTGGATTCAGTCTAGTACTCATTATAGTGAGATGTGCTTTGTTCACTTTTAAATGTGTTGTTTCCATGTATACCTTCTAGGTAGTTTCTTCCATTGTATCTATTCTGGAAACTACTGTCAACAAGATAAAAAGTGATGAGAAATCCTCAGTTCTATAGTTGTCACCAAACAAAGGAAAATCATTTGGGGTACACTCACGCCAGGTGCAGTGGGACTACGTTGGATGGTTATTCCAGCACGGTCCCACCACAAGACAATGCAAAATGCCCTGTCTCCTATGTGCCCGGTTCACACCATTGCATTGCGGTAATGTGTGGGCAGTGCGTGTTGAAAAAATACATTTTTTTTTCAGTGCAGCGCAAGGCAATCCACCACCTCACACCACGTAGCGGCGAGAGCTGCTCATCAGCACTACAGTGATCCTGCTGGACCACGCTGCATACCAGAGGCTACATAGTTACACAGCGGCTGGTTTGACTAAACCTTAAAGTGGATGTAAAGCCACTGTCATCCTTTCTAACCTACTGCTATACTGCTGATCTATAAGGATATAGATGCCTCCTCCATGTATCCTTACCTGTCAAATGTTTCCCCTCTGTCTGATATAAGAACTGAAAAACTGCAGATTCTGTGGGTGGGTCTGTTGTCTGGAGCTCGGTGGGTGGAGTCGTGATGTCAGTAGACTCCCCGCCCACCTCTACACTCCCCTTGTCAACATGCATTTTGTCCTGTGTATTACTTACACTGAATTCTGCTATGATCACTAACATCCAGTCAAAATCCAAAAAAGTAACCACTTCAGAAAAGTAGAGGGGGTGGGAATTAAAAAATCAATGCCTGTCTCCAGGCTAGTACATGAGATATGTAAATAACCTGTCACTCACAGCAAGGGGGCAGAACGGACTAAGATTTTTCTCTGTTAGTCCATTTTATCTCACTGAACAATAAAAGAGGATTGCTCAGAGTTGGATTAACTCTTTGTGGCAAGACTGGGTCCAGATCTTTTACTGGGAAATCTTTTACTCTACATTGTGACAGCAAAAATAAAAAATTCGACTCTCCTCCACTTCTTGTTGGTGACTCAGAAGCAACGTGTTCATAGGTGTGCGCAGCCTATTGCATAAGGGTGTGCACCCAAAGCTCAAACACACACTACCGATCGCTCAATATGTTTATTTAGAAAGGGAAGGGGTCAGTAAATTACATATTTACTATCCCCTTCCCCCATTCATCCTGAAACATCCCGCAGCATCAGCCGCTTGGGGAGGAGAGGAGGGATGCCCGCAGTGGCGCAGCTAGGACAGTAGGGGGAATCTATGCTGCACAGGGCACACCTGGCACACCCTGTGCGCACACCTATGAACGTGTTTGATATCACTTCTGGATCCCTATCAGTTTCCCTGGCCAGGAAAAAATGTAATGCAATGCGATCAAAACAATTGGGTAATCTATTGCATTTGTGTGCCCTAAAATTAACTTTAGTGCACTTTTTACTGAAATGTTGTGTTTCCTACATCTTTGTGGTAATTCCAGGCGACATAAAAAAATTAAACTACCACTAGTTTATAATCTACGGTGTCTGCTTTCAGAAAATATATGTTTTGGGGGTTTATGCAATCTCCAGGCCTAAAAATATTTTTTTTAAACGTGTGTGCAAAAAAACGACTACAAACCTATGCCTGGCACCTGGTGTGATCAACATGTATTGTAATTAGGGGTATCCAGCCAGTCTCCGTTAGGACACCGGTGGATAGTGGGGAGGCTCGGTTCCCTGCAATCGTATTTCTGGGCGGATGTAGGGTCGCGATGACGTGATCAAGCCTCGACACATTTCAGCCAATAGGAACGGCTGTCATCAGGAAGCTCAGAGCTTCCTGATGCCAGGCATAGGCAACAGAAAATGTGAGTGCATCCCTTTTTTTATACCACATCCTTACATTAAATAAAGTACAGTTTTACACTATGGAAGCCTCTCTCTGACCTGAATTGCATTGTTTAGGGGTCACATTACCCCCAAATAGCGCAAGCAACCACTCTAGTGATAGGTGGTCAATTCATAAGAGTGATTGCACATCTACGTGGGGCACATTGTCTGCACACTGTATTGGAGCACCTTTAACTCTGATCTACGCACAAGCACTTTATTTTATAGAATTGTGAACTATTTTGCATTTTTTTTATACACTGAGGGTTTCATGTTTGGAATTTATATGGGCTTAGCACGGCGTTTAACCCCTTTTAATTCACTGTGACGCTAGTCAGCTCACATTCACACTGCTGCTGGGAAATATTTGATTACATTTCTTTCATTTGCGCAATGTTTTCCCCCCTCATTGACTGTTTATTACCTCCTGTTGCATTCTCTATAAATGTAAAAAATATATACAGTACAGACCAAAAGTTTGGACACACCTTCTCATTCAAAGACTTTTCTTTATTTTCTTGACTATGAAAATTGAGTCACACTGAAGGCATCAAAACTATGAATTAACACATGTGGAATTATATAGATAACAAAAAAGTGTGAAACAACTGAAAATACAGTATGTCATATTCTAGGTTCTTCAAAGTAGCCACCTTTTGCAGCAGACACATCTCTAGAACAACTGTTAAGAGGAGACTGTGTGAATCAGGCCTTCATGGTAGAATATCTGCTAGGAAACCACTGCTAAAGAAAGGCAACAAGCAGAAGAGACTTGTTTGGGCTAAAGAACACAATGAATGGACATTAGACCAGTGTGAATCTGAGATCTTTGGTTCCAACCACCGTGTCTTTGTGCAACGCAGAAAAGGTGAACGGATGGACTCTACATGCCTGGTTCCCACCCTGAAGCATGGAGGAGGAGGTGTGATGGTGTGGGGGTGCATTGCTGGTGACACTCTTGGGGATTTATTCAGAATTGAAGGAATACTGAACCAGCATGGCTACCACAGCATCTTGCAGCGGCATGCTATTCCATACGGTTTGCGTTTAGTTGGACCATCATTTATTTTTCAACAGGACACTTTCCCCAAACACACCTCCAGGCTGTGTAAGGGCTATTTGACCAAGAAGGAGAGTGATGGGGTGCTGTGCCATATGACCTGGCCTCCACAGTCACTGGACCTGAACCCAATCGAGATGGTTTGGGGTGAGCTGGACCGCAGAGTGAAGGCAAAAGGGCCAACAAGTGCTAAGCATCTCTGGGAACTCCTTCAAGACTGTTGGAAGACCATTTCAGTTGACTACCTCTTGAAGCTCATCAAGAGAATGCCAAGAGTGTGCAAAGCAGTAATCAAAGCAAAAGGTGGCTACTTTGAAGAACCTAGAATATGACATATTTTCAGTTGTTTCACACTTTGTTGTTATATATATAATTCCACATGTGTTAATTCATAGTTTTGATGCCTTCAATGTGAATCTACAATTTTCATAGTCATGAAAATAAAGAAAACTCTTTGAATGAGAAGGTGTGTCCAAACTTTTGGTCTGTACTGTATATAAGACGTTGTTAGGCAATTTCACCCTCTACAAAAAACTGATGTATCGCCATTGGGTTAAATTACTCTTTAAAAATGGTAAATACGCATATTGGGCAGACATCGGTGTGAAGAGGTTCAGTTGTTATCTGACCTAATTTTAGAAAGTAGAGGGTGTAAGAGATTCACTATGGAATAAGTGTTGCTGCCAGAAATTTTAATTTCCGCATCCACACTGCAGTCTCTTAAATGTGTAAATCTAGATAAAAAAAAAAAATATATATATATATATATATATATATATATATATATATATATATTGTAAACGTTGGGGGTAATTAACTCTTGTGGCAGATGCATTTTTTGTGCAGTGAGTCAACACCAAACAGGCGTATAACGTTAAGGGCCTGGTAGCCCACGTTTATTCAAGGAGAAAAAAGAAACAAAAGTCCATTCAGGAATCCCACGCAGGGGTTTAAACGTTATCCAAAAATAAATGAAAATAACAGCCCACCTGGCTACTCTTCAACAGCACTGCTGTTATAGGTACTGGTTCCTCAAACCATAAGCTCCTCCAGACCCACAGTCCTGGATGCACAAGTTTTGGGCTTCTTAAACGCACACAGCTTGAAGTCTCTTAATGCACACAGCTTTAGGCTTCTTGGGCGCACACAGCTTTGAAGCCCTTCAACGCACACAGCGTTTGTTCTCACACAGAGACACTCACCAGCAGCCACTGCTCCCACTTCCTTTAATGAGCTGTCTGCACCTGGGAAGGCAGATTGCAAGCTATCTTAAAAACCTGGACACAGGTTGGAGATCCAGTCCCACCCAGATCCCAGCTCTGCAATCTGGTTATATGCAGACCGTGTGTCCATTTCATCATCATTTTTATAGTTACAGTAGCGCCTACTGTTACATACCTCCCCCCCTTGTTTCGAACCCGTAGGGGGCGGAACACACCAGCCCGAATCATTGATTGGGGCACCTCTGCGCCAGCTGTAGGCCCAATCTTTTTTTTTCGTGTGCGTTTCCAGGCACGCTCTACCCTGGATCGCAACAGGGTTCTATAATTCTGTATACTCTGCCTTCCCACTCTTCTATTGGGGTCCCTGAGTATACTCTCCTCTCTCGGGGAAACTCTGCCTTCCCTGATCCTACCTTTCACCACAGGACTTTCAGGTTCAAAAAACTCTCTGGTTACCCACGGCAACCACATCACTTTTAACAGCACCACTCATTAGCCAGACATTTCAATGTCACCCAGTCCAACACAATCCGTGCCATCCATCTCAGTGTTTGTTAGAACTAGACCCGAGGAGGGACCCCACACAGGTAAGTGACTACAACCCATTGGTCCATAGCACATCTCCACTTCACCTGTTGTCCAACACTCCATGGGCAACTGATCTAACAAATGACACTGATCCACACACAAACTACTTCTTTCTGATGTACACCTTACATTGTTGCAGAAACCAACATTAGTAATTTTTCTCACAGCGTCTCCGGGTACTTTAAGTTGTACCTCTTTCTGAGTGTTAGAAAGCATCTCTGCTAGTGCTGCGTCTATTCTGGGCCCTTCCTTCTCATGAGGCTCAGCTGGTGAGACAGTATCTGTGCCCTCCACTGACCTCTGCTCAGCTGCACCTCGGACCACACCAGCAGGGATGTTTCTAGTCACTACACCAACCGGAGAGACCTTTGATGTCTCCAACAGTTCTGAGCACCTTCCATACCACTCAGTAACTAGGGGCACCCTCTTAGAGAACCTCAGAACTATTTGCCACATTGTTAATAAGTATTGGACCCACCAATACAACTCATGATCAAAGTTTCCCTGCACAGCCTGTACCACTTGGCCCCACCTATTGGTACTACGCAGCACAACCTGGTCCGCCTGTGGTGGAGACACCCAAGTGTACAGCGAGTGCATTTTTACCAACTCCAGCATTTCTAATAAAGTTTGTGTCATCTCTATGCAACCCATGTCTAAATACCAGACCTTTCTAGGGACCTTTTCCCTGTCCAAGACATGAAGGGGCTCATCCACTGCAGGTTGAAAGGTTGAGACATATGAAGAGACCTCCACCTCCTTGGAGGTACCCATCATCACCACCTGTTGCTCCCCTGGAGCGCCATCAGACACATGTCTCACACTCATCCCTTCTGCACCGGTGTCAATGAGCCTCTGCAGGTCATTACAAGTCACATTGTCACCTTGACACTTGCTACCACTTAATTGCTGGGTTGTGGACAACACATCTGCCATGTCTATGCCAAGAACCGCTCCTTCAGACTGGAGGGGATCAACCTTCACAGGGGCGGACATGCCCTTGAGCACCGGCCACCCTGCAAACCCTCTGTCTGGCATAACAGATGTTGTGTCCACACACTTGTCTCCCATCATTGCTTTATAACTCATGGTTACTTTGTTTAGCGTTGCGACTGTTTCCTTGCACCATGCTTCCCAGTCTGTGGTACTTCCCTGACAGGCATTCTGCAGCGCTGCAACACCTGTCCCAAGAGGCACCAAAGGAACCACTTGCCACAACATCACCTGGGTCATTTATATACATATCCCCTTGGGATGACACATTATCTGACAAGGCAGGCTGTAATACATGCTTTTGCCCTACCAGCTCTGGGGGCGCTACTGACACACACAGCTTTGCACTTTCAGCTTTTGCAGGCTGAATTAACCCCTTGACAACTGGGTTACACTTAGGGTTGTGGGGCTCCGCCCACACACACTCACTGTGTGACACAGTCTTCCCTTGTTTTACCAGAGTAGCACCACAACCATCCTGGAAAACCGCTGGCTCCAACCCATGGAGATCCCATGAGACTTCCCTGGACAATCCTGTGCGTCCGGTTGTCATGGGAGATATCCTCCTCCCACCATTGGTAGTAAACACATTTTCAACATTTGCAGACATGACATTAAAGGAAACACATTTTTCAATGTCATCATCACCAATACCATCACATTTGCCAACATTTACCCTTTTATCAGCATAACAATCAGAATTTTCATTACGCTTAGACATAACTTCTACTTTTGCGCATTGTCCATTACCCACCACAGCCTGTGAGCCTCTCCTCACAGCACTCTCTATTTTTAAAGGGAAACTCTTTGCTCCTTGAGCAGCTCCATAGCTGACCTGGGAAACGCCCTGCTTAGCCACTGCAAGCTCCTTGGAGGTTTCCCTGGGCAACTCTGCAGCACCTGTCACTAGGGAACATGGCACAAAGACACTTTTGGTCACCCCTAGTTCAACTTTCCCAGTACTCTGCTGGATTATAGCAGGCGCATGCACAGTCCCCATGTCCATTTGAATCTTTAACCTTGCTGTCAGCTGGGCTTCCCCATATGCCATCCCACTGCTCTGCAGCAAGTCCATGTCCATTTGTAGTGCAGATCTCTCCGCTGGACACACTCCCACTTCACTGCGATACATTGAAACAGTCTTACCATTCTCAGTGGCTGGTATCATAGTCTTCACTTGAGTGCGCTGTCTCTGAGCTGCATCTATACCAGCTACTGTCTCTTTGGGGCCACAGGAGGACACTGCAGCCTTTCCAGATTCCTCAGCGGATTCCAGAACTTTGGGCAAGTAAAGATGCCATGTCCCACTCGGCCACATTCCAGGCACGATACTGGATGCTGAAATTTCATTTCTTGGCATCTCCTCAATGCCTGGCTCTCTGTTGCCAGGGGAGATCGCACTCTCCCAGCAAAGCATTGTTGCCTCTCTCCAACAGGCTGTATTGGCTCCTCCGGAAGCCACTTGTCATGACGCTTGGCAGGCACACCCCATGGTGCACAGACAGCCCGACTAGCCTCATCTGTGTTGCTATGGGCAACCACTCCCCAACCTGGCCTTTGGTCAGCTTCTCTTCTGGCACAGAACACAGGCTTCCCTCCGCTGGATCCTGTCTTAAGCTGTGTCGCTTTCACACTTTTTGCAATAGCTGCTTGTTTAACTGCAGCAGCGTTGCCAGGGGCAACAACACCTCTCTTTGTAGTGATGGTTGGCTTGCCTTCCACTTCAGCTTTGTCCATTCCTGCCAGGTGTCGCTTGCACCAATCCACTGCAGATTCAAACACTGGTGGATGCTCCACACTAGCAGTCCCATATGCACTCATTGCAGCCATGTTGCTAGGGGCAACAGCAGCCCTCTTTTCACTTAGAAAACTTTGTCCAGGCATGTATGGGGTTCTATCAGGCGGTAACAACCCCTCCAGCCACAGAGCTCTATCTCTGGCTTCAGCAAGAAACGCCTCCTTTTTCTGTTTTGACCGCCCCATCCTTGCGGTGTTGCACACAGCAACCAGTAACACAGTTCACAACAGAGAAGAGAAAAAAAATGTGATTCTCCTTTCACAGGTACACAACACAGTCCATCAAATTTCTGTGCAATGCTGTTTGCCTGGCTGCCACACACAGCTAGCAGCAGTTCCTGATGCGACTCACCACTGTAGCAAGGACCCCGATTCCACCGTTTAGATGCCTGCATTCTCCACCATTGTAAACGTTGGGGGTAATTAACTCTTGTGGCAGATGCATTTTTTGTGCAGTGAGTCAACACCAAACAGGCGTATAACGTTAAGGGCCTGGTAGCCCACGTTTATTCAAGGAGAAAAAAGAAACAAAAGTCCATTCAGGAATCCCACGCAGGGGTTTAAACGTTATCCAAAAATAAATGAAAATAACAGCCCACCTGGCTACTCTTCAACAGCACTGCTGTTATAGGTACTGGTTCCTCAAACCATAAGCTCCTCCAGACCCACAGTCCTGGATGCACAAGTTTTGGGCTTCTTAAACGCACACAGCTTGAAGTCTCTTAATGCACACAGCTTTAGGCTTCTTGGGCGCACACAGCTTTGAAGCCCTTCAACGCACACAGCGTTTGTTCTCACACAGAGACACTCACCAGCAGCCACTGCTCCCACTTCCTTTAATGAGCTGTCTGCACCTGGGAAGGCAGATTGCAAGCTATCTTAAAAACCTGGACACAGGTTGGAGATCCAGTCCCACCCAGATCCCAGCTCTGCAATCTGGTTATATGCAGACCGTGTGTCCATTTCATCATCATTTTTATAGTTACAGTAGCGCCTACTGTTACAATATATATATATTAGTGTTGTCCCGATACCAATACTAGTACTTGTACTCGCACAAATGCTCCCGATGCTTCACCCGATAGAGGGGGTGAAGAAGGGGCGGATAAGAGGCAGAGAGCAGAGCAGAGCTGCCCTGCCCCGCCCCCGCCTAGTTGATCAGCGTGTGGGTAAAATTACAGCTTTCATTTGAATAGCTGTGTGTTCCCCTGCCACGCCTTGTCATATAGAGCCCCTCCCCCTTATTCGGGAAACACTAACCGCTCCTCCCCCAGGGGAAGGAGAAGCAAGTGTTCTCTCCCGAACAACTGACCGGGGCAGGCACCACCAAATCCAGGCCAAAGACCAGGGGCCCGGCCCCTCAGCTTTGACCTCATGCCTCTCCATCCAAATCAGAAGGCCTCCGCCTTCACGTCAGCAGGCTTAGCGTCCGCCAAGCATAGCACCAATTACTGGCAACTGATAAGAACAGATACTACACTTGATCTTAGTCAAAAGGCAGAGAAGCGGTCTGTTGGCCGCTTCTCGGCCTTTTTGGCTAAGATCAAGTGTAGTATCTGTTCTTAGCAGTTGGCAAAAACACCTTGTTAATCACCTGGTGATCTGCCCAGTAAAACACTTCTTATCTTAGGGTGTCTCCATCCCACTAGAGCAGGGATCTCCAAACTGCGGCCCGAGGGCCGGATGTGGCCTTTTGCTTGCCTTTATCCGGCCCTTGGGGCACTATCCCTCCCACTGATACGAGACGCTATTCTGCCATCTGACACCGACAATAGAGCACCATTTCTCCCACTGACACAACTAATAGAGCACTATTACTCCCTATGATACCAGCAATGGGGCACTATTCCTCCTCCTAATTCCAAGATGTTCACCAACATGGATGCCAGGAAAATGTCTACTCCCGCTGGCCAAAGTCCGGCCCTCCAAGAGTCTGAAGGACAAAAAACCTGCCCTTTGTTTAGGATGTTTGGAGACCCCTGCACTAGAGGAACAATGGAGACACCCTTGGACAGCAGCACTGTCAATCTGGGGAGAGGCAAAACAAAAAGAGACCCTCTTGTAGGGCAATGACTGCATGTCAATCTGGGGAAGTGTGAGGGTAGTGTTAGATGCACTAGCAGATTTACATGGACTTTACATTAGTGACTAACAAATTAACGCTGAACTTTTAAACAGTTACAGCAGCGTTTTTCTCTTTCTTTTCTTTTTTGGATAAAGGTTTTTCATGAATGAATTAAAAACGGACCATTATAAGCACCTCAATCACTGTTAAATGGTTTGTCTCAACCCTTTGAAAGTTTTGCTGGGCAGCTTGGTCTGTTAAGGGACGTTGAAAAATACCAGACTTGCTGGCCAGGTCACCAGGTGAAAATAAAGTAAAAAAGCCTAACAAAAAGGGAAAAACAAATCCAGTCACCACTTCGAATGTCTGATAAACTGCAATATACATTTGTTTTAGGGTATACAGTATTTGCAGGAATTGCTGCTCACTTCCTGTTTGGCTATGGGACAGGAAGTGAATGGAAATCTCTGCAATGGGACAAAGAGGGCAAAAATAAACCTTGAATTCACTATACCCCTCCCTTACTGAAAAAAACAACAACAAAAAAAAACACTTTTTGGCTATAGTTCTACTTTAAAAGCAGTTTTATACTATGGAGAGGCCTTTTTTATTTTGCCTTTCATGACTTATCACATTGAAAATGAGGCTGTGTATATCTGAGTGTTGGGGGTCGAGTGATACAGAGGCTGTGTGAAGGATCATTATATCTCCCAGAGAAATTACATTTGCGTTTTATGACCATCCTGTAATTAACCACTTCCTGACTGCCTAACTGGGAATTTTCATTATTACTTTGACATCAAATACCGGGGTTATGGCTGCAGCTACATGCCATAACCCCAGTATTTGCTTTTCCCTTGGGCAACCGGCTTTCAGATAAAAGTGGTCCCTGCTGCGCATTTGCCACGGTATCACTTTTAGAAGCTGCAGGAGTGATGCCCCTTCCAGCGACCCTGATTTGCCATCGTCGGCGGACCGGGACACCTATGTAGATTACCGTATTTTGCATGTGCCCATATATTTACTGTGAGTTCTAATATTTTTTTTAACTGCCCACTAGAAGGCGCTTTTCACTTTCTACACACACACAGGAGCAATGGGTGGAATCACACTGAATTACTGTTCAAATCGAATGCGCTTCTTTGCAGTGCAATTTGCACCAATTTTTCTTTTTGTATTGATGCAAATCGCACTGCAGTATCGGTACTCGCTGGAAAAAGAAACGGTATCACTGCAACCCTTCTTTGAACTATGGACAATGGGATATATAGTGCGCAAAAAAGTGCATATGACAGGCACTGCTCATTCCAAACGACAGGAAGCAAGGGGGAAAAAGGAGAGGTTCAGGAGCTCATGGAAGACGATGCATGGAGGCAGAAAAAAAACACGGACAGAGTATAATTCGGAAAAGCAGGTCTGTCTGCTCAGCGGGGCATCTCCCTGCTGATCCCCGCTGAACAGGCGAATGACAGGTCCATGTTCACTCCACTATGCAGAGCAGACACGGACACAGCCCGCTGTTCTCGATGGGGTGGTCCTTTTGTACTGGATTGCCTGTCTGTTTCCATCTGACTGTCATTCAAACTGCCAGATGACATTCGTAGCTCCATTAAAGTGGTTGTAAACCCGTTACAACCACTTTTGCCTACAGGTAAGCCTAGATTAAGGCTTACCTGTAGGTGCTTAAAATATCTCCCAAACCTCCACAGTTTAAGAGCTATTTGCAAATGAGATGGGCATCGTAGACAACGGTGCAGGCGCACTTTAGAAACCTTTAGAAACGGCGAGCATGCCAATTCTAAAGGAGATCGTGGCATGACCGGCGACTCCCGCGCACAGAGTGACGTCATCACAGTTCTGACCAACCACAGTGCCAGAGCTGGGATACCTGGAAGGAAGATGGACGCTTCGTGGAAGAGGGGACGGCGGTGACATCGCAGGCTTTGGTTTCAGGTAAGTGACACATAATGGGCGACTATGCGATGCATAATAATAGCTATTATGCTTTACCTTTGCTGGGAAACAAAGAAGAAGTAAAAACCATCAGGGTTTACTTCCTCTTTAAGAGCAATGGATGGTGCGATTGGGTCTGCCTGAAAAATAAGCAGGCAGATCAGTCCACTGGTGTGAAGGGGGCCTAAAAAACTATTTAAAGTGCATGTAAACACTAGGGTTGCCCGATACCGATACCAGTATCGGTATCGGGACCGATACCGAGTATTTGCGGGAGTACTTGTACTCCCGCAAATACCCCCGATACCTAAATAGAATACTTCCCCCGCCGCTGCCGCCGTCTAGGGTTGCCACCTCATCCCTTTAAAACCGAACACATATTAATTACACAGGTTCTGTGGTTAATTAAGGTGGTAATTAAACTCACTTGGTGCTTTACCTGCATTAAATTAGCCTCAGAACCTGTGTAATTCATATGTGTTCGGTTTTAAAGGGATGAGGTGGCAACCCTACCCCTGTCGCATCGCGCCGCCGCATCAAAAGCCGCCGCATGGGTTAAACGGCGTGCGGGAACATCACAGCTTTCATTTGAATAGCTGTAGTGTTCCCGCTGCTTATAGACACTCCCCCTTGCTCGGGATTGGATGGGTGATCGTGATCTGTCAAATCCCGAGCAAGGGGGAGTGTCTATACGCGCGGGCAAAACAGCTATTCAAATGAATGCTGTGATGTTCTTCGTGCGGCGGCTTTTGGCGGCAAGGTATGTGGGGACATGGCTGGAGGGACATGGCTGGAGGGACATGGCTGCATATGTAGGGGACATGGCTGGAGGGACATGGCTGCATGTGTGGGGGACGTGGCTGGAGGGACATGGCTGCATATGTGGGGGACGTGGCTGGAGGGACATGGCTGCATATGTGGGGGACGTGGCTGGAGGGACATGGCTGCATATGTGGGGGACGTGGCTGGAGGGACATGGCTGCATATGTGGGGGACATGGCTGAAGGGACATGGCTGCATATGTGGGGGACACTTAAAAAAAGTATCGGTATTCGGTATCGGCGACTACTTGAAAAAAAGTATCGGTACTTGTACTCGGTCCTAAAAAAGTGGTATCGGGACAACCCTAGTAAACACCTCACCTTGTAAAGCAACCCATTCAGTTTAAGCCCTGGTTTACACTGAATGGGGCTTTGAAATACTTCAGCATGATGTTAAAGCCACTGATCAGTGCAATTTCATTGGCGACATCATGCAAATGCAAGTCACACATTAAGTCCCCAAGAATAGAGCAGGAACCTGTTCAAAGTCGGTGCAAGTTGGAGTCGAGACGATTTGAGGCAAAAATAGGGTGTAGCTTGTCATGCACTTTCGATCTGTCAAATTGCATGACAAGTCGCACTGGTGTGAACAGGGGCTAAAATAGAAATGAAAGGCAAAACATTTGTGTATAGATATATATAAAAAAAATCATTAAACGCCTTTTTTTTTATAAATTAACACATTGCATCTGTTCTCAGCTGCAAAAAAACGTCAGTAGACTGAACATCCCAGTGAATGGCTATGTAGGGGGTTGTCAGGACAAGTCTGATCATTGCAAGAGAGCAGGCTGAGTTTCCAGTACAGCTAGAGAACTGAACACAATGTGTTCTCCTGCTTAGTGTGGTCAGTTTTTAATAGGAAAGCAAAGGGACTGGCAGAACACAAGGGATTTCACACAGAGGAAGCAAAACAAAGAAAACAGGATATTTTTTCATACAAGTACATGGTACAGCAGCCAGATATCAGGAATATGAAATACTGGGAATGAAAAACATATTACAGGGTCATTAGGCAGTTGATGTGTATGGGTGATGTTTGGAGTGTCACTTTAATGTAGATCAGGACACACAAGTACAAACTACAGTGGAACCTCGGTTTAAGAGTAACTTGGTTTGAGAGCGTTTTGCAATCAACTTTTTTTTTAAATTCTGATCCAGTTTGCGAGTGTTGACTCGCAAGACGAGCAGAATTCAAGCTAAATAGGCCTGCAGTACCTCATTTGGCCTGAGGTACAGCGGCGCAGAGGCCGAGCAGAGCTGAAAAAATCGGCCTGCAGTACCTCATTTGGCATGAGGTACTGGGGCGCAGGAGCCAAGAAAAACCGAACATTGGCCTGCAGTACCTCATTTGGCCTGAAGTACGGCGGCGCAGAAGACGAGCAGAGCCGAAAATAGGCCTGCAGTACCTCATTTGGCTTGAGGTACGGCGGCGCAGAAGCCGAGCAGAGCCGAAAATAGGCCTGCAGTACCTCATTTGGCCTTAGGTACGGGGGCACAGGAAACAAGCCGAGGTGTCCTCGAGCCTTTTTAGCATTTTCGCCCATTTTCGGCGCTCTCTGGCCGCATTCGGTATTGCATCCCATTGAAGCCAATGTGGAACTAATTATTTTCGTTTCCATTAACTTCAATGGGAAAACTCACTTTGATATGCGAGTACTTTGGATTACGAGCATACTCCTGGAATGGATTATGCTCGTAATCCGAGGTTCAACTGTACTATATAATACAGTATATGTTACGTGAGAGCCTTTTATAGGGTTGGGAAATTCTCCCAAAAAAGTGGATATGCTGCCTATAGCAACCATTCAGAAGCTAAAGTTTATGGCAATCGTTGTGAACTATAACCAGCTTAACGGCAGCTAGATGCCTGATAGCCCTTAATTGGAAGAAATACACCCCCCCCCCCCCCCCCCATCTCAGGAAGCCTTGTACGCCAGGGTCAAAGACGTGGAGCTGATGGAGAGGATGACTGCCAGGATACGTGACGGCCTGGACGCCCACAATGAGGTCTAGGAGGAGTGGCACCGGCGGGAGGACACGCCGGGAGCAGACGCGGGAGCAGACACGGTTACCTAAACCCTATTTTCGTGCTGTACTTTCTTTCCTCCTTTCCTTCCCTTTCTCAGTTCTCTTTTTCTCTCAATGACTATTGTTACGTGGTCACATGCGACACTAAACTGTAGAATACAGCAGGTTACGCTATGTTTACTGACATGGACACCAAAGGAGCTAGTCTTTTTGGCTCAACCCCATTGACTAATGGATCCTCCCGTCCCGCGGTCACTACAGGCGGGAATTGTGTTTACACTCCTTGATACGTGTCTGCATTGATCTTTTCCTTTTTGTTTTGTACTGCCTTTGTTATTACAAATTGTGAACTACCTTATATAAATAAAAACTGTTATTTGGAAAAACAAAAACTACTTACCAACCGCAATAGGTATATATACTTTGCGGCTTTGAAGTGGTTTACCGGGATTATGGCTGAAGATATCAGCCACAACCTCGGTATTGTTTTTTGCAGCCGGCTTTTTCGGGAAAATGAGCCGCAGGAATGCTTTCAGAAGCCTGAAACGATCTGACGGTGCGGGCGGCTGCGCAAACTGTTGGCGCGATATGAATCCTGTTATTATTGTTATTATTATTATACCCTTTATAAATCCTGTATAACAATAATAGGCCATCAAAGAGTAGATATACTCTGATGGCATCTATGGCCTCACTTCCGGTCCAGGCTGAAAGTAAATTATAATTTTTTCAACAAAAGATTAACATTTTTTATTTTATTTTTGGGTCTTTTTGACCCAAGATCTCTCCATAAAGAGGACCTGTCATCCATATTTCTATTAAAAGGGATGTTTACATTCCTTGTGATAGGAATAAAAGTGATAGGAATAAAAATGACATTAAATTAAAAGGGAGAGTGTAAAAATAAAAAGTAAAATAAATTTAAACATAAAGTTCAAAACCATCCCTCCGTGCTCGCATGCAGAAGCGAATGAATATGTAAGTGTCACACATGTAAATAGTGTCCGCACCACTAAAAAAACATTACAAGCACTATATATCCCTTAGGGGACACTTTGTATTTAGCGCTGCACTCTTTTTGGTTTTTAGTTTGTTAATTCACATGTCTAGGAAGTGTGTTTAGTGCTGGAAGCTTTAATTAGATTAACAAAGCAGCTCACATAGTTTCACATATCTAGTGTTCGCACCCCACATGTGAGGAATTGACACAAACGTTAGAGTGAGAGCAATAATTCTAGCGATAGACCTCCTCTGTAATTGTAAAGGGTAGGGTTGTCCCAATACTGATACTAGTATCGGTATTGGGACCGATACCGAGCATTTGTGTGAGGCTTCTGATGCCTTCAGATGCCTTAGCCGATACCTGGCGGAGTCATCGGGCAGAGCGGAGGGTGGCGCGTCGAGCTGGCAGGGAGTGCAGACTTCAGGGCAACAGGAGCCATCACATTCGGTCTTGGAAGTGACGCTCCATGTTACCGTCAGAGACACCCATCTTGGTACACCCTGCACTCGGCCACAGTATGCCAGCAACAGACATCTTGTTACACCAGTCCATATAGTTTGGGCTGGGTGTAACAAGATGGCCACTGCTGCTTTTATGCGGCCGTGTGCAAGGAGTACCAGGATGGACGTTGCAGGCAGCCTTCCATAATGGCATTTTAGTGCCTGCACATCAGTGCCCATAAATGTCACCTATAGGTGCCTGCCAGCTGTCAGTGCCCCCTACCAGTGCCCGCCAGCCGTCAGTGACATCTGCCAGTGTCCACCAGTCGTCAGTGCCAACTGCCAGTGCCTGCCAGCTGTCAGTGCCAACTGCCAGTGCCCGCCAGCCGTCAGTGCCACCTGCTAGTGCCCGCCATCAGTGCCATCTGCCAATGCCAGCCGTCAGTGCCACCTGCCAGTGGCCGCCAGCCACCAGTGCCATCTGCCAGCTGTCAGTGTCACCTGCCAGTGCCAGTCAGCCATCTATCAGTGATGCATATCAGTGCCACCTAATCCTATCAGTGCTGCAGATCAATGCCACCTAATCTGTATCGTGCCTTGAGAAACTGTCACATGACATTTAAAAAAAGTATCGGTAATCGGTATCGGCGAGTACTTCAAAAAAAAGTATCGGTACTTGTCTTAAAAAAGTGGTATCGGACAACCCTAAAACCTTGCCTATGTAGATATTTAATTCCCACAGTTTGTCACCATTCCACAAGCGCATGCAATTTTAAAGCGAGACATGTTACTCGTTTTTTTTATTCATTAAAAACAAATAAAAAAAAATTAATTATGTTTGAAAAGCAAATACTGTGTGACATAAAAAAAATTGCAACAATCGCCATTTTTTCCCTAGAGCAGTGATGGTGAACCTTGGCACCCCAGATGTTTTGGAACTACATTTCCCATGATGCTCGTGCACTCAGCAATTTAGCTGAGCATCATGGGAAATGTAGTTCCAAAACATCTGGGAAGCCAAGGTTCACCATCACTGCCTTAGGGTCTCTGCTTAAAAAATAAATAAAATAAAAATGTTTGTGGGTTCTTTATAATTTTCTAAAAACAAAATTCTGGACTTCAACTTGTAAACAGAAAAGCCTGTACTTCAAGTGGTCTCCTTCATGTTGCTGCAATGTTTCTAAAAAACACACAGATATAAGGAGGAGAATGGGAAGATAATAGGCCAGATTCAGGTAGAGTTAGGCTGGAGTATCAGTGATACTCCAGCCTAACTGTCACTTTAAGCCGGCGTTTCTGTTTTCTGTAACCAGAAAACAAGAAACGCCGGGTTGGAGTTCCGATGCGAGCGGCGTAATTGAATTTCGCCATTCGCATCGCAACTTTCATTAAAAATGGCGCCAGGGGCGTTCCCGCTGATTAATGCCGAAAAAATATGTTAATCAGCGGGAATCGGCAATTCACGATCGTATTCGGGCGCGACGCAGTGACTTTCCGACGCTTCCGTAAGAGATACACGGCGTAAAGATAAAGCAGCCCCCTAGTGGAGTATCCTATGTTAAGTATAGCCGTCGTCATCGCGTCGGAAAAAAAAAAATTTGCGTCGCTTGCGTAAAACGTCCATGAATGGGGATTTGACGTCATTGACTTTCACTGACAGAATTTGGAGCATGCGCACTGGGATGCATTGACAGTCGACGCATGCGCAGTACGTTCGCCGCGGGATCTCGCTTAGTTTAAATAATACACGCCCCGTACCCGCCCAATTTGAATTCCGCCGGCTCATTTTCGATACGCTGCCGCAACTTTAGGAGCAAGTGCTTCATGAATAACAGCACTTGCTCCTAAAATTTTGCCGGAGTAACGTAAATGAGAAACGTTACTCCAGATTAAAGATGCTCCCATCTACCTGAATCTGGCCCAATGAAAGCCTTGGACCGCATCCAACCCACGTGTCTGCGATTGGGGTGTACCCACCCAGAAAATGCAAATGTCAAAGTGTGGAGCTGTGGTGACGAGGGATCCCTGAGCGATGGTGTCCTTTTGTTGCAGCAGCAGCAGCCCGCACTCCACACTGCAGCAGAGCAGCGCAGAGCAGAGCAGCGCCTACAATATAAACCTCCTCATTGAATAGTGCGAGGGATGCCACATCCTAGGCGGAGAATATTCTACTTCCCTGGCCCATAAGACTGCCATGTGAAAGCCCCATTTATCTGCGCTACACACAGGCGCCAACTGGGCGATGCTGCTGAACAGATGGCGACTTTTACTGTCGCATATATTAAATCGCTTCCTTCTCTAATCAGCAATCTGTACAGACAAACAACCCCAACCTGGTCCAGGAGGGATTTCTCACAATGACAACCCTTATTTATTCATAGGGGACCAATCACATCGTTCTATTATGAAGAGGGGCATCTCCTGCACAGGACAGGCACAATCAGGTGACCACTCAGAAAAATACTCTATAGGGGACACAATCAGGTGACAGATCATCAGAATACTATATAGGGGGCACAATGAGGTGACAGGTCATCAGAATACTATATAGGGGGCACAATGAGATGACAGGTCATCAGAATACTATATAGGGGGCACAGGTCATCAGAATACTATATAGGGGGCACAGGTCATCAGAATACTATATAGGGGGCACAAAGAGGTGACAGGTCATCAGATTACTATATAGGGGGCACAGGTCATCAGAATACTATATAGGGGGCACAAAGAGGTGACAGGTCATCAGAACTCTATATAGGGGACACAATGAGGTGACAGATCGGCAGAATTCTATATAGGTGACACAATGGGATGACAGATCAGCAGAATCCTATATAGGGGACACAATGAGGTGACAGATCAGTGTAATTCTGTATAGGTGACACAATGAGGTGACAGATCAGCAGAATCCTATATAGGGGACATTGAACAGTCATTATCTATAGGGAGGATGAAGGGATGAGCACCTACCTCTAATATGATCAGCATTCATACGAAGGATCCACCATTAACCCTCCATCGCCCGTGCTCTGCACACACCCTGCATGTCCTCCGATCCCAGATCCTCGGCTGTGTTCTGATCAGGAGCTCGGGGAGATGTGTACAGGAAGAATCCTTCCCAAACCTTCCACAGCTGGATGTAAGGCGTGCTCTGATTGGACACTAGCAGGCCCCCTCTTCATTGGGCACTGGCCGCTCTACCAGTAGCTGATTTCAAAGACACAGCAGTGATCGGTCCAGCCAGGAGGACAGCCGAGCATGGAAGCGTTATCTAATCGTGTGCTGGAGAACAGAACGGATCAATAGATACACAGCAAATCAATGTGTGCGGCACCCCCAACATCAACCTAGACGTGCGCCACTGCTTTCTGGCCACTAGATGGCGCTGTGCATAGAGAAGGAGCTGCTTTACATACTTTTATCATAACTTGTGAAGGGGAGAGAACGGAAACACCTCATGAAGAATAGAAAAAAATATATATATATTCTACAACAAACAAACAATTCTGCAACAAATATATTGCAACTTACTAGTCATTTCATGCATAAAGCCTATTTCTGACATTTGCTGCTAACACGTTAAAATCCATATTTTTTTTATAGAAAATTACTTAACCCCCCCCCCCAAACATATATATATATATATATATATATATATATATATATATATATATATATATACACACATACATACACACAGGTGAAACTTGAAAAATTTGAATATTGTGCAAAAGTTCATTTCTTTTTTTTTCCAATTTCTTTATTTTTCACTTTTTCATCTATACATTAAAATACATTTATACAGGGAGCCAAATAACAACCTCCTATAGTGGTCCGAGAGAGTAAATCCACAACTTATAATTAACATTTCCTTCGTATTCTATCACGAAGGCCGCATTCACACCTGAGCGTAGCATTTTTTGTCGTTTTTCCAGCATTTTGTCGCACGTTTTGTCGCGTGTATTAACACGTATTCGCGCGTTTGCATACAGCGTTTTCCGATGTTTTTGAACTTCGTAGTTTTTTATTCTAGCCAATAGGAAAAAAACTAATCTCTTTCATCATTTGTTGCTACGTTTGTAGATTTTTTTTATCTTCTTCCTGGGTGAATATTCTATTTTACAGAACAGATTAAAGTGACAAAACGCCCATAGAAACGCTCGTTGTCGCGCTAGACCAGGGGTGGGCAAACTTTTTGACTCGAGGGGCGCAATGGGTTCATATATTGGACCCGGGGGCCGGACCAAGAGTAGATAGACGGTGTGTATGTGTGAATTAATATAAATTAAATTTAAATTTATAACATTAAATGTTTCGATTAATTTAAGGTAGAAAAGCATAAAAATAGTTATTTTACAAAACTACAATTGATGGCACAGCGGCTGCATTTGATGGCATGGCACAGTGGTGACAATTGATGGCACAGTGGCTGCGTTTGATGGCATGGCACAGTGGCTGCATTTGGCATGGCACAGTGGTGACAATTGATGGCACAGTGATTGCTTTTGATGGCATGGCACAGTGGTGACAATTGATGGCACAGTGGCTGCGTTTTATGGCATGGCACAGTGGTGACAATTGATGGCACAGTGGCTGCGTTTGATGGCATGGCACAGTGGCTGCATTTGGCATGGCACAGTGGTGACAATTGATGGCACAGTGATTGCTTTTGATGGCATGGCACAGTGGTGACAATTGATGGCACAGTGGCTGCGTTTTATGGCATGGCACAGTGGTGACAATTGATGGCACAGTGGCTGCGTTTGATGGCATGGCACAGTGGCTGCATTTGGCGTGGCACAGTGGTGACAATTGATGGCACAGTGATTGCTTTTGATGGCATGGCACAGTGGTGACAATTGATGGCACAGTGGCTGCGTTTGATGGCATGGCACAGTGGCTGCATTTGGCATGGCACAGTGGTGACAATTGATGGCACAGTGATTGCTTTTGATGGCATGGCACAGTGGTGACAATTGATGGCACAGTGGCTGCATTTTATGGCATGGCACAGTGGTGACAATTGATGGCACAGTGGCTGCGTTTGATGGCATGGCACAGTGGCTGCATTTGGCATGGCACAGTGGTGACAATTGATGGCACAGTGATTGCTTTTGATGGCATGGCACAGTGGTGACAATTGATGGCACAGTGGCTGCGTTTTATGGCATGGCACAGTGGCTGCATTTGGCATGGCACAGTGGTGACAATTGATGGCACAGTAATTGCTTATAATGTAATGGTAAAAAGTCAATATAGAGTTAATAGTAAATTAAATAGATAATCCAATGGAATGACACTGAGGAGTCTGTGATAGAGGGGTTAACATCAATCCTAAGTCACCTGAGTTGTCTTGTCACACTTGCATCACAGTAACCGTCAGGAACCAAATAGGAGATGCAAGTGTAGTGTAACAGCTCAAGAGTACATGTTAGAATGGGCGGCTGTCCTACTGCGGCAAGATGTTATAGGGATGTAGCCGAAGATGATGGGGTGATCCAGAAGGAGATGAGACCCACACACGCACGGATGCAGGTACTGACAGGCAAACTTGCATCAATGCCCGATGAACGAAGCCGCGCTTCAGCGAGAGGGTCCCTGACACACGTGCAGCGTCGCTTGGAAGCCGTCCAATAGGAAGCAGGGCACACTCCAATGACGTCAACCAAAACGATGATTGGACCAATGGGAGACGCGGACGTGGCGTTGGTAGCAACGCTGATTTGAACCCGGAGAGGCGAAGATGAGACTAGTGCAGGGCATGGATAAGGCTCAAACTGAAGTGACAATCAATGGAGATGGATAATAGCCATGACTAATAGCATCGAAGCATAGGCCGCAAAGCCGCGGCCTCAATTAGCGGTGATCGCGGCACGACGGGATCGCGGGTGGGGGCCGGATTAAAGGGTCCGCCGGGCCGTAGTTTGCCCATTCCTGCGCTAGACGCTTGAATCGAGCTTTCCATTCGTTTCTATGGGAATACAAACGTTCAAAAACGCCCAATTTGCGCAACAAAAAAGGGTCCAGAACTTGTTTGAGCTTCAAGCGTTCGGCTTTATGCGTTTTGGAGTGGAGATGTGAACCATCTCAATAGAGAATAGCGTTTTATAGCTTCAGGCGTCAGGCTACAAAACGCTCAGGTATGAATGCAGCGTAAATATAGATTAGTACCTTAAATTTGCACTCAGCCTACTAACTCCCTCTTTCCATAGTATTATCCACTCGGGGTGGGAGAGATCAAGTGTGACACCTAGTTGGAACATATTCATCCATGGGGTAAAGGATGAGGGGGACTACAAAAAACAATTAAACAAAATAGCTAAAAATAAGAGATCCCACCCCTCTTGTCTCCCCCCTTATATTTTCCCTCCATATCTGGGCTAGAGACAACGCTATCCCTTAGCCCTTCTTACAGACTATCGTCCCAAAATGATCCCTCCGCTCCTTTTAAATTATTCAATTTCCACTCCCTGTACTTACAATCTAACACACAAAAAAAAATGCAACTTAAAGCGGAGATCCAGCGTTTAAAAATAAATAAAATAAAAGTCAGCAGCTACAAACACTGTAGCTGCTGACTTTTAATAAGGACACTTACCTGTCCAGCGTGCCCTCGATGCAATCGCTCGGGTCGCGGCTGCCCCGCCACCATCCTCGGTGAGGGAATCAGGAAATGAAGCCTTCCGCCTTCACTGCCCGATTCCCTAATGCGCATGCAGGGGGGTACAGGCAGTACACCTGTAAGGGGCCCGGGGGTCACCATGGGCCCAGATGGCAGCACCCTCTTTTTTTATTTATTTTTTATAAAAAAAAAATATATATATATTTTTCTTTTATTTTTTATTAAAGGGCCAATTTTTTTTCTTTTATTTTTTTTTGAAGTCCGGAGGTCCCCAGGGGCCCGGATGGCAACCCCCCTTTTTTTAATTTATTTTTTTATAAAAAATATATATTTTTTAAATATATGTTTATTTTATTTTTTTCTATTACAGGGCCATTTTTTTTAGGGGTCTGGAGGTCCCCAGGGGCCCGGAGATAACCAGGGCCCCAGATATTTTCTATCTATCTATCTATCTATCTATCTATCTATCTAATTATTAAAGGGCCCAGAGGTCACCAGGGCCCCCCGGGTGACTACCCCCCTTTTTTTTAGAAAATGTTTTAATTTTTTTTTTATATTTTATCTATTTTCTTTCTGATTTTTTTCAGTTTTTTTTATATATATAGATATATTTTTATTAAAGGGCTCAGAGGTCCCCAAGGGCCCCATGTGTCAAACCCCCTTTTTTTGTAATTTCTTTTTATATAAAAAAAATTATTAAAGGGTCCGAGGTCCCCAGGGCCCCAGATGGCAACCACCCTTTTTAAAAAATATATATATATATATATTTTTTTTTTTCTCTCTTTTTTTTCTTTTTATTAAAGGGCCCAGAGGTCCCCAGGCCCCCCGGATGGCTACCTCCCTTTTTTATATATATTTTTCTTTATTTCATCTTTCTGTAAAGGGCCCCCCCGCTTCTCAATTTCTCAATTCGCGGCAGGCCCCCCCCGCTTCTCAATTTCAGGCGGCAGCACCCCCCCCCCCCCCGGTTCTCTACTCCAGGGGGCCCAAGACTGAAGCTGTGTAAGGGGCCCCAAAATTCTCGATGGCGGCCCTGTGCGCATGCACAAGTCGGGCCGCACAATCTGAATAGGCGGATGTCTCCTGGGACACACACAAGGTCCCAGAAGACACCGCTCCCCATTTCCCAGGAAGCAGTGCGAGGAGGAGAAGAAAGAAGACCACCGCGGACGAGGAAGAGGCAGATTAGGACCATCTGCCTAATAACAGCCACTTCTGGTAAGTATAAAAAAAAAACATTTTTTTTTGTAGCCTTCTTGGCTATTTTTTTTTTTTTAGGGCAGACTTTCGCTTTAAAAGGTGAAACTAATATATGAGATAGACGCATTACATGCAAAGCAAGATGGTTCAAGCCGTGGTTTGTCATAATTGTGATGAATATGGCTTACAGCTCATGAAATCCCCAAATCCATAATCTAAGAAAACTTGAATATTACATGCAGTGCCGGTTCGTCCTCTCGCTCCTGCACCGCCACTAAAAAACAATACATAGATTCATGCATTGCATGAATCTATGTATTGTCGCCGCTGCCCACTATTCAGATGGCCGGCCCCCTGGTGAGCGCCGGCCATCTGAATAACGGCAGCTGGTTGGCTGTGGAAGTGTCTATCAGAGCCAGCGGCTCTGATAGGCGTTCCGATTACAGCCTAAGGCCTCGTACACACGAGGCAATAGATTTGTTCAAATCTGTCCGTCCGACAGATTTGAACAAATCTGTCTGCTGGGATTTTGGTTTGCTTGCGTGTACACACGAGCAAACCAAAATCCCCGCCAGCAGAGAGCGCACTGACGTGTCGGTGACGTAGCGGTGACGTTGACGCCGCCACGTCACCGCACCAGGAAGTAAAACACTTCCGCGCATGCGCCGAATCCATTCGGCGGCGGTGCGGGACGACATGTCTGCTGGTAAGTGTACTAACCAGCAGACATGTCGGGCGGGCGGATTCCCACCCGATAGATTTCAAAGCATGCTTTGAAATCTGTCGGGTGGCCAAATCCGTCGGCTCGGCCGTACACACGATCGAATCTGTCTGCTGAAACGGTCCAGCGGACCGTTTCCAGCGGACAGATTTGATCGTGTGTACGAGGCCTAAGGGCTGTAATTGGCTTCCAAATAGTTAACCAGGGGACGCGCGGGGTGTGCGTTCCCTGGTTAACACTGGCACGCATCTCAGCCAATCAGGTTCATCAGATCTGGTTACTGGTAACCTGATTGGCTGAAGCGACATCGAGGGCGGGACTACTTTGAGCGATTGTGGAGGAGGATCTGAGAATGGCTCACCGAGACAGTTAAGTGCCAGGCGGGGGAGGATCTGGCGGCATTTCAGGGGAAAACTAGTGGCAATTGATGGGCACAGTGGCTGCGCTTGGCATGGCACAGTGGCGACAATTGATGGGCACAGTGACGACAAAGGCATGGCACAGTGGCGACAATTGATGGGCACAGTGGGAACAATGGCATGGCACAGTGGCTGCGTTTGGCATGGCACAGTGGCGACAATTGATGGGCACAGTGGCAACAATGGCATGGCACAGTAGCCACAATTGATGGCATGGCACAGTGGCGACAATTGATGGGCACAGTGGCGACAATTGATGGGCACAGTGGCGACAATTGATGGGCACAGTGGCTGCGTTTGATGGCATGGCACAGTGGCGACAATTTTATGGCACAGTGGCAACAATTTTATGGCATAGTGGCTGCGTTTGATGGACACAGTGGTGGCAATTGATGGGCACAGTGGCGGCAATTAATGGGCACAGTAAGGGCTGCAATTGATGGGGGTTTTTTTTGTTTGTTTGCTCCCCCGCACCAGCCACCACTGATTACATGCAATCAATAAAACAAGGATTGCACATGGAACAATATCAGACCTCTGAAAAGTATAAACATGCACATGTACAGTAAAACCTTGGTTTGAGAGTAACTTGGTTTGAGAGCGTTTTGCAAGACAAGCAAAACTTTTAAATACATTTTGCCTTGATATACAAGCAATGTCTTGATACAAGAGTAGCGTCATGTCACAACTGAGTATAAAAGAGAAGAGAGGAGCCTCTAAGTGTAGAAATAGGGTTACATTTAATGAAGGTACAACATTTAGCAACTTATTGGTACACTTAGGCCGCGTACACACGATCAGTCCATCCGACGAGAACGGTCCGAAGGACCGTTTTCATCGGTTAACCGACGAAGCCGACTGACGGTCTGATGTGCCTACACACTATCGGTTAAAAAAATGATCATGTCAGAACGCGGTGACGTAAAACAGACAACGTGCTGAAAAAAACTTAACTGGAACTTAATGAAGCACAGTGGACCAACAACAGCAGATGACATGGCTCCCCAAATCAACACAGACTGTGGAAACTTCACACTGGACTTCAAGCATCTTGCAGTGTGTGCCTCTCCATCCTTCGTCCATACTCTGGGTCCTTGGTTTCCAAATAAGATGCAAAATTTGCTCTTATGAGAAAAGAGCAGGGCCGCCATCAGGAATTTTGGGGCCCCTTACACAGCTTCAGGCATGGGCCCCCTGGAGCAGAAAACCGGGGGGGCATGAAATTGAGAAGCGGAGGGGGGCTTGTGCCGCGAATTGAGAACCGGGGGGGGCCATTTACAAAAAGAAGAAATAAAGAAAAATATATATAAAAAAGGGGGTAGCCATCCGGGGCCCTGGGGACCTCTGTGCCCTTTAATAAAAAGAAAAAAAGAGAGAAAAAAAAAAATATATATATATATATATAATTTTTTTTTTTTTTAAAAGGTGGTTGCCAACTGGGGCCCTGGGGACCTAATTTTTTTTTTTTATAAAAGGAAATTACAAAAAAAGGGGGGCTTTCCATTCGGGACCTCTGGGCCCTTTAATAAAAAGAAACCTCTGGGCCCTTTAAAAAAAAAAAAGAAATAAAAAAATATATATAAAAAAAGAAATAAACATTTATATAAAAAAAAAAAAAAAACAAGGGGTTTGCCTTCCAGGGCCCTGGGGACCTCTGGGCCCTTTAATAAAAAATAAAAATATTAAAAAAAAATATATAAACAAAAATAAAAAATACAATTATAAAAAAAAGGGGGTTTGACACATGGGGCCCTGGGGACCTCTGAGCCCTTTAATAAAAATACATCTATATATTAAAAAAAAAGAAATGAAATAATGTAAAAAAAGTAAAAAAAATTATAAAAAAGGAGGATTGTCATTCGGGGGCCCTGGGGACCTCTGAGCCATTTAATAATAATAATATATATATATATATATATATATATATATATATATATATATTTAAAAAATATATATAAAATATATATATTTTTCTATACAAAAAAGAGGGGGTTGTCATATGGGGCCCTGGGGATCTCCAGGTCCCTGTGGACCTCCGGACCTCTAAAAAAATTGGCCCTTTAATAAAAAAATATATAAAAAAATATATATTTTTTATAAAAAAATAAATAAAAAATAGGGGGTTGTCATCTGAGGCCCTGGTGGCCTACGGGCCCCTAAACCCCTAAAAAAATGGCCCTTTAATAAAAAAAATTAAATAAAAATATATTAAAAAATATATATTTTTTTTATAGAAAATAAATTAAAAAAAGGGGGGTTGCCATCCATTGCCCTGGGGGCCCCCGGACCCCTGTGGATCTCCGGAACTCCAAAAAAAATAAAAAAATAAAAATTGGCCCTTTAATAAAAAATAAAATAAAAATATATTAAAAAAATATATTTTTTATAAAAAAATATATTTTTTTATAAAAAAATATATTTTTTTATAAAAAAAAAAAGAAAAAAAAGGGCTTGCCGTCTGGGGCCCTGGTGGCCTCCGGGCCCCTGGGGACCTCCGGACCTCTAAAAAAAAATAAAAGAAAAAAAATTGGCCCTTTAATAAAAAACAAAATAAAAATATATTAAAAAATATATTTTTATAAAAAAAATATATTTTTTTTATAAAAAAATATATTTTTTTTATAAAAAAAAATATTTTTTTATAAAAAAAAATAATTTTTTTATAAAAAAAATATATTTTTTTATTAAAAAAAAAGGGCTTGCCATCTGGGGCCCTTGGTGGCCTCCAGGCCCCTGGGGACCTTCGGACCCCTAAAAAAATAATTTTTATTTTTTTTACGGTGGTTCCCATCCGGGCCCCTGGGGACCCCCGGGCCCCTTACAGGTGTACTGCCTGTACCCCCCTGATGGCGGCCCTGGAAAAGAGGACTTTGGACCACTGAGTAACAGACCAGGTTTGTTTTTCTTTAGCCCAGGTAAGACGCTTCTGACGTTTGTTGTTCAGGACAAGACAAGAGGAATACGACATTTGAAGCCCATGTCCAGGATCCGTCTGTGTGTGGTGGCTCTTGAAGCACTGACTCCAGCCTCAGTCCACTACTTGTGAAAGTCCCCAACACTTTTTTTTTTTTATAAATTCTTTATTTTTGAAACTCCTTTTTTTTTTACATACAGATAACTAAGCAAACTTTAAACAATATCATTTATACAATATCATTCTTATCTTAATCTGCATCTTCTTATCAAACAGCTCTACCACTTTTATTATTAACCTGGGACCCCCCCTGGTTACCCAACCTCCCAATAGAAAACTTGCCTCTAACATTTAGGACAAGCAGAAAGAAAAGAGAGAAAAAACAAAAAAAAAAAACAAAGGGAGAAAACCGGCTCCTCGCACCCTTATGAATTCCGTTCCCTATATGGTGACCAAATCTCCCAGTATTTTTCTTCTTGTTCTCTCAGTACCATCGTTAAGTTTTCCATCTGCTGGGTCTCCGCTATTCTCCCCATCCATTGCATTTTTGTTGGGGCTACTGTACTTTTCCAAAGGGATGGTATACACGCTGCAGTAAGTAAATGCCTCAATAAGGAATTTTTTTAGTTTTCATTAGATAGCGGAATATCATGCAGTAGGAAAACTGACGTTTTTTCCTCAAGAGACACATCTGTAATTTCTTTGATTGTTTCCGACACCATTTTCCAGAAATCTCTCAGTCTGGGACATTCCCAGAATATGTGCAGTATAGTGCCTTCCGCGTTATGACAGCGCCAGCATTGGTTGGACACATGAGGGAATATCCGATTCAGTATTGTCGGAGTTCTATACCACCTGGTTAGGATTTTGTATCCTCCTTCCTGGTATTTAGTTGCCATTGATGATTTGTACGCAAATAACAGAATTTTCTTTTTCTGCATTTCCGTGAAGGTGACTCCTAAATTCCTCTCCCCGGCTTGTACAAAGGCCAACTCTTGAGGGGGCTTTCAGTTCTACCAACAGCGCATACATAGCTGATAGTGCATGTCTAACTGGCTCCCCTTTTAGGCAGATCTGTTCAAATCTAGAAAGTGAACAAATTCCTGATTTAAATTGTGTGAGTGACCTTAGGAACGCATTGAGTTGTATTAGCCTGAAGGGATCTAGGGCTTCAAATTCCCTTTCAATCTCCCCTCTATTCATTACATAGTTATTTCTCATGAAATGAACAATCCTACTCCTTCCTTGCCGCCTTAGTTCCTTGAAGCGTTGGTCTACTAACCCTGGTTCAAAACTTGGGGTCCCCAATACTGGTAACATGGTGCTCGGACACATCGACATCCTGGTTTTCTTAAATGATTTTTTAAAGATTTGGATTGTGGCCCCCACAGTGGGATGTATTTTCACCTCCTGGGGGATCACATCTTCTGCAATCCATATTATTCGTTCCAGGGGTATAATAGTTATAGATTGTTCTAATTGTATCCATGGTTTTTCCTTCTGTATTGAGCACCAATCCAAAACACGTGTCAGATGTGATGCAACATAATAGTTTACCGGGTCCGGAAGACCGACCCCTCCTCTTTCTTTTGGTAACGACAACACCGATCTACCTACCCTCGGAGATTTCCCTGCCCAAATAAATTTCACAAACCTCGATCTGAGATCTCTTAGAAAACCTGCAGGTAACCTAATAGGTAGGGTCTGGAAAAGGTATAAGAGTCTGGGCATTACATTCATTTTAATGATATTTATCCTACCAAACCAAGTGAATGCTTCCTTATCCCACCTCAGAAAATCCTGTTTTATCTGTCGGATCAATGGAGCGTAATTCAGTTCAAAAACTTGATTCAGTTTATTTGGTATTTTGGTCCCTAAATAACAGATATGTGAATCAGTCCATCTAAACCAGAAATTCTCAAACAATTGTTGTTTCATTTTCCCATTCATTTCTACTCACATTGCCTCGGATTTACTGTAGTTTACCTTGAAGTTGGATATCTCTCCATATTTTCGTAACTCCTGTAACAGTACCGGTATAGATAGCACTGGTGACCTTATAAAGAACAGCAAATCATCCGCATACGCGGCAACTTTGTGTTCTCTATCTTTTGTTGAAATACCTTTGACATCTGCATTGGCCCTAATTGTCCTCAAAAAAGGTTCAACAGTTAAGATAAATATGATAGGTGAAAGTGGGCATCCCTGCCTTGTTCCATTACCAATTGCAAATGTTTTAGACATCCGATCATTCACCTTAACACTTGCTTTTGGGCAAGAGTATAGGCTTGTGATCCAGTTCATCATCCCTTTTTTCAACCCTATATGCTGTAGTACCACCCTCAGAAATGTCCAATCTACCCGATCAAATGCTTTTTCTGCATCAGCGGAAATAATCACTAACGGTTTCTGTTGTATGTGGGCTAGATGTATAGCACTAAGAACCCTTTGGGTATTCTCCCTCCCTTCTCTCCCAGGGGTAAATCCCACCTGATCTGGGTGTACAATCGCCAGGACATATCCCAATAATCTGTTAGCTAGAATTTTCGTCAGAATCTTTAGATCTACATTTAATAGCGATATTGGCCGGTAACTGGTACATTGCGTTAGATCTTTTCCCTCTTTAGGGATTAATGTAATATAGGCTTTCAGTGTCTCTTCTCGCATCTCCTGACCTTCCCGGATCGAGTTAAAGGCAGCGAGGAATTTTGGTGCCAGTGACTCAGCAAAGGTTTTATAGTAAAGCAATGTGTACCCATCAGGACACGGTGCCCTTCCTGGTTTCAATGCTTTCAGAACCTCTGAAAATTCCTCTATACTAATTGGATCTTCAATACTCGTCGCTTCTTCTTCCGATAGCCCAGGTAGGCCTGAGGCCAAAACATATTCTTTTGCCTGTTGTTCTTTAGATGTCGTCCTTACAGTAGCCTGTTGGCCCGCTATCCTATAGAGTTTCGAATAGTATTCTCTGAATGTGTTGGTAGATTTGACTAAGGTATCTCCCTGCGTTTTTATCTGATCGATATGATTCCTCGACCTTTTTTCTCTAAGGGCGTTTGCCAGCATTCTACTGGGTTTGTTTCCAAACTCATAGTATGTGCGCCTACATCGAGTTAATTTTGCTTTAGCCCTATCTATCAGTAAGTTATTTAATTCTTCCCGTAAACTCATAAGTTTTTCTTCTAGCAGTTGCGTTTGGGCTTTTTTATGTGCGATTTCTAGTACCTTAATTTCCTCTAATAGTGAGTCTAGTTTGGCCTCCTGTACTCGTTTCCTAAAAGCCCCTAACGATATGAGAATACCTCTGATATAGCATTTGTGTGTTTCCCAGCAGCATAGTGGAGATGTTTCCTCTGAGTTATTAGCTATAAAAAAAGCCTCTATTTCTTGCGCTATTTTATGTTCGTATTCGGGTTTACGTCAGGAGTGTCTCATTTATCCTCCAGTTCCATTCTCTTGAGCTTGTCTCTCCTAATTCCATTGTGCAACTAATTGGAGCGTGATCCGATAGTGTAAAGGAGTCGATAGATGCCTCTCTCATAAGCTGTAATGCATTTTGCGATATGAAGATATAATCGATTCTAGTATATGTCTTATGTTTCGCTGAGAAAAACGTATAATCTCTATTATGAGCATTTAAAGTTCTCCACGTGTCCACTAATTGCAGGTCTTGTAATAATCTTTTAGCTCTGCAGAGTTTGGAATGGGACAAATGTGACACTCCCTTTGAGACATCCATAGTAGGATCCAGTGCAATATTTAAATCGCCTCCCATTATTATAATCCCCTCTTTGTTTTGATGAACCAGGTTCAGATATGTTTCCAGGGCTCTAACTTGATCCTCGTTTGGTAGGTATATATTAACCAATGTCACCTTTTGTTCACATAGGGAGCCGACTATAATAAGGAGGCGACCTGTCTCATCTCTAACTGTCTTATGTTCTTTCCATTGTACTTGACTTGACACCATAATTGTTACACCATTTGCTTTTGCAGTCTGCGATGCACTATGATACACATTAGAGAATCTGCGTTTCCCCAATCTTGGAATTTTATCATTTCTAAAATGCGTCTCTTGTAGGAAAATAATCGGAGATTTTTTTTGTTTACAAACTTTTTTATTGAGAATAAATGGTGGTACAAATCCATATAATGAATACATATACAACAAAGATGGATAAAACAAATGAGAGGTCAGACTGTGAACATACATTAATACAGCTTTTACAGGCCACAGTTGTATATATGGTTTAACAGGAAAAATGAAGACAGGGGTAATGATATCTTAGGTAGAAATCCAACAATAACAACTAGCCTATTGCTGTCATAGGGGGATTAGATGGGGTTAAAATACATGGAGGAGTGGTCGAACCAAGGAGACCATTTATTGTTATATATATGATTGGTATTCTGTAAAGTATGAAAGATTTTTTCCATCAAACTAATGCTGTTGATTCTCGATTTGAGTGGTGCTAATGGTAACAATGGAGATTTCCAGTGGAAAGCTATTAGCCAGTGTATAGCAACACATATTGTGTGAATCAATCTCATGTGAGATGTGGATAGGCCCGTAATTGGGGAAAAAAGGAGGCAATTGTGTAGTGTCAGGGTAATGGTGTTATCAGAAATTTTGGAGGCAAATTTTTCTAGCTGTGACCAATTACCATTAACTTTATCACAATACCAAAAAATGTGAGGGAACGAGCCTAGAGAGTTGCAATCTCTAAAGCAGGAAGGGGAGGCCGTAGGGAAGATAGAGTGAAGTTTGATTGGTGTATAGTACCATCTTGCAAAAAGCTTTAGGGCAGTCTCTTTGATGGAGATGGACTTAGTGCACTTGTGTAAATTAGTTATGCAGTTGTCCCAATTAATCGTAGAATATGTGAAGTTTTCTTCTTGTTCCCATTTAAGCATGTATGGAAGTTTATTTAAGTCTGTGTTATTAATTAGGTTAGAGTAAAGATCTGATATGAAGCCACGTTTACTGGGGGATTTAAGGCATAGATTTTCAAAAAGGGTGTGGGGTTGGGTGTTCAATGTTTGGAAGTGTGTATCGAAGAACTGCTTGATACGAAGGAAGTTGTTGTACTCTAAATCCGGGACCTGGTATTTCAATTTCAGTGAGGAGAAAGGGATAAAGTTGGTGCCTTCTATAAAATTGAAAAGTGAGGTCAGGTTATTGTTTATCCACCATGTGAGATCTATTGGATTTTGTGCATTTGGATTGAATTTAGGGTCGCCTAGAAATGAGGCGTTAGGTGGAGACTTGGAGGTGAGATTATACTTATGGTTGTGTAGCTTCCATAGTTGGTATGAATGTGCAACTATCTGATTTCGAGAATCCAAGGAAGGGATGGGGATTTTGTTACCCCAGAGTATACCTGAGATAGAGTATGGCAATACAGAGGTCCTCTCAAACTTAACCCATGGGATCTTTGAATTAGGGATATGCCATTGAGCTATTTGGGACCATCTGGCTGATAAATAATAAAGCCAGAAGTCTGGGAGGCCGAAGCCACCACGTTTTTGGGATTTATATAAAATCAGTTTTGATAAACGTGGATGGGAGTCTGCCCATACAAATTTATTAATGTCGGATTGAAATTTGGTGATAAGTATTTTATTAATACTGATGGGAAGCGCTCTAAATAGGTATAGTATTTTAGGGAGTAATGTCATCTTTATTGCAGTGATTCTGCCCAGAAACGATATCTTAAAGGACTTCCACATTTTAAGTGTCACTCTTAATTTTTGCATCAGTGGAATGTAGTTCTTGGTAACTAAATCATTTAGGTTGGGGGTGAGAAGGATGCCTAAGTATGGGAGGGAGTCCGGAGAGTAGGAAAAATTAAAGGAGGAACGTAAGGACACTAGCGCAGAAGAAGGGATGTTTATTGGCATACCTATTGATTTGGAGACATTGACTGTGAGACCAGATAAGGTGGCAAAAATGTTAAGGGTTTGTAAAAGACTAGGTAAAGTCGTTTCAGGTTGAGATAAAAAGAGCAACATATCGTCAGCATACATACTCAATTTGTAGGTGTTGGTGTTGGTCGAATATGCTTTAATGTCAGCGTTAAGTAAAATGGCCGTGGAAAGTGGTTCTATTGCTAATGCGAATAGTAGTGGAGATAGGGGGCAACCCTGTCTGGTACCTCTCCCTATACCAAAGAATTCTGAATTGCAACCTGGTAAGCGTATTCTAGTAGAGGGATTATGGTAGAGTGCGTGGAAGGCATGTAAGAATTCACCATCGAATCCGAATTTGTGGAGTAATCGGAGATTTTAATCTACTTCCTATTCATTTCCTTTTTATTGATGTTTTAAAACCATATTACAGTCCAACAAGCAAGTGTACAAGCATTTTGCATACAGTATAAATCAAAGCAGAGCATATTAATTCATAGCTAATTTGGAATTTCATGTAGCCGATTAAAAGCGACTAAGTCTTGTTGGATGTGTAGTGGCTATGAGTATTACCCTCCCCCCTCTCCCTCCCGCCCTTCCCTGTGCCGTTCGAGAACATACAACCTCGAAGTTAGCTAGCACGAATAAGTCACAGGTCATGCCATTTGTGGTCGGGGAATCAATCGGGGCCGGCCAAGGGGCGTCCGCCAGCGAGAAAGCCACCAAGGTCGTAGCTGAAGTTGTCCTTGGTAGCCGAAGTCTCAAGGGCTAGGCGAATGTAGCTTTGTGTAATGCTAAGTAGCTTACTCAGCGCTCTACTGCCAAAAGCCCCACAGTTTGACAAATTTAGGCAGTTTCCCCTGCTTGGTAAAATAGACTCTTTCATTTGAGATTGTCTGTTTCATAGCTGCTGTCCAATGTTCTATGGTCGGGGGAGCCTGTGCCTGCCATTTTTGGGCAATGATCTTGCGAGCCTGGAATAGGCTCCTTAGTATAGCCTCGAGTGTTCCCTGCAGTACCCAGCTGTTATCTATGGATCCCAAGAGGCATACCCTGGCTGTGGTATTTAGTAGAGAGCCGTATGTCTCGTTGATCCGTTTTATAACTCCCACCCAGTAGCTATATAGTTTTGGGCACTTCCAGACCATATGTAATAAATCCCCTTTGTTATTGCATCGAGGGCAGTGGTTGTCTTGTCTCCAACCTAGCTTAAACATTTTATGTGGGGTATGGTAGACTCTATAAAGAAGAAATAGGTGGGACAATCTTTGGGCCGGGGCAATGGACACCAAGGCGCCCTGTTGGAGGATCCTAGCCCACTGTTGTGGAGGTATTGATCCCAGGTCCTGCTCCCATGCCTCTCTACTCTTGCGCGGGCCTGCTTTACTTAATGCCCTGGCGCCCAGGCAGCTATACATCCCTGATATTAAGCCCTTGGCTGTTGTTGCCCCAACTACGGCAAGCAGAGCAGGAATCTTATCCCATTCGACCGTCTGAGAGCCGAATTGTGTCTGTATAGCATGGCGAACCTGTAAGAATTTAAAAAAGGTTTTATTGGAGATTCTAAATTCTTTTACTAGGTCTTGGAATAGTTTCATAGTGTTCCCTTCGAACAGGTGTTTAAGGCGGCTTATGCCTTTACTCGTCCATTCGGGCGATACCTCAATGCTTAGTGTCTCTTGTAGGTTGTTGTTGTTCCAAAGAGGGGAGAATTCTGTCGGACCAGCATATCCCAATACTTTTTTTGCTGTGTGCCATGTTTTAATCACTAGTTTTGTAATCAAGTGATTATGGCAAAAAAAGTTTGCCTCTAAGGCTTCCACTAGTTGTTTGTGGGGATTGTCTGTCAGCAAAAGTCGAGTATTAGAGCCGTCTCCTTCGACGGTTCCACATCCTGCCAGGTGTTGCAGTTGTGCTGCTAAAAAGTATAGCCTTGGGTGTGGAACCGCCATTCCCCCCTCTTTTACAGGGAGTTGTAAGATTTGTAGGCTTATTCTGGCTAGGCCACCCCTCCATATCAGTCCTCTAAATAGAGAGTCTATCTTTTTATACCACTTGTGACCTATCCATACCGGGGAATTATGTAGGATATATAATAGCTGCGGCTGCCAGATCATTTTAATTGAATTGCAGCGGCCTGCAACAGACAAAGGAAGTCTTTTCCAGATTTCACTTTTGTTTTTCCACTTCACTAATAATGGAGCCAGGTTTAAGTTAATATATTGGGTGGGATCCTTTGAAATCCAGATCCCTAGATACTTTAGTTCAGTGCTTACCATTATTTGGGAGGCACCTGCCGACCATTGTAGGTCTACCTGATCCAGCGGCAGCAAAGCTGATTTTGTCCAATTAATGGTAAGACCTGAGAACCGGCCAAATTCCTCCACCAGTTGGATCGCTTTGTCCAGTGTGCTTTCAACGTCCCCCAGGAAGAACAGGACGTCATCTGCGAAGAGAGCTATCTTTTCTTCTCCATGGTGTCTTCTAAACCCTGTTATGTCCGACCTTGCCCTGGCCATAATTGCCAGGGGTTCCATAGCAAGGGCAAACAGAAGGGGGGATAGAGGACACCCCTGTCTCGTGCCTCTCTCCAGCTGAAATATCTCGGAGGTCTCGTTGTTGATTCTGACCTTGGCTCTTGGTTCTTCATATAACAATTTGATCCAATTGACGAAGAGAGGGCCAAAGCCAAAACCATCGAGTACCCTCCACAGATAGGCCCACTCAAGGCTATCAAAAGCCTTGGCGGCGTCGAGAGACAGCACTGCTCTGGAACCTACACAGAGATTTTAATCTACTTAATTCAGCTAATAGTCTTGTGCGTTTTTCCGGACTATTTAGCCCCTTGACATTGTATGAGGTCAAATTTAACCTTGTCATCTTATCCTCACTACTTCTCAGATAGAGAACACTGTCAAACGGCGGGATTATACCTGCCTTCCCCCCCAACGAGAAACAAAACAAAAAAAACAGAGTACGGGATCCGAAGTTCAGCGCCACTCCAAGTTCTGTGATCTCTGGGCTTTTGCAGACTCTATGTCCCAACAAGTCTGCCTGCAATTTTCCAGAAAAAAAAAAAAAAGGAAAAAAAAAAGATGGTTTAAACGTCTCCGACTTCTCTCCACTTGGAGGAGAGACGTTAAAAATAGGGAAGAGTGGATAACCACAGCGACGACCCGAGCCCCCTTATTTACCCGTGTGCACCCGACTTTTTACCTACCTATCTTACCCTCTTACCCTCTGCTCTAGTTTCCCCTCCCCTCATCTTTAACGCTTATTTAGATTCTTATCCTAATCCTACCCCCACCAGAGAATGCTACAGTCCCCTCTACATCATCAAAACATATTTATAAACAGGAAAGGCAGAGAGGACCCTTTTCTTCCATTATCTCCATACCTTGAACAGTTACTTCTTTACTCAACAGAACCTCAACAGAACCTCATGCCTTATCCCTTTAGCAGGTGGCCCCCGTCCTCCCTACCCCCCCCCCCCCCCAAAAAAAAAAAGACCAGTCATTTTTCCAGAGATCTCTCCAGATATTTATAGACTAAAAAAAAAAACAGCAAGGAAAAAAAATTTCCATCCTTAGTTCGTTTTGATTAATCTTATCCGGGCTTATCCGGGCTTATTGTGTTACTAAGCTGGGTATTCCCCTGCTTCCGGCAATTCTGTCCAGTTAGGGATCTCAATCGGCTCCAGTTCCAGCCGTCTAAACAGTTCTGGCAGTTGGCCAGGGTTCTTCAGATTGAAGCTTTGACCCCCCTTTTTTATAAGCACAGCCAATGGGTATCCCCATCTATATGTGGCTCCCTTGGATAATAGATAGTCCAACAGTGGCTTTAAGATACGCCTCCTCATTTTAGTATGTTTACATAAATCTGGGTATATCTGTATTTCGTTCTCCATATACTTCACTGTACCCTCCTGCCACGCCGCCCTTAGTATGTCCTCCTTTACCCTAAAAAAATGTATTCTACACAGAACGTCTCTGGGCTTAGTATATGTTGGGTTGCGGGTCGTGGGTACCTTATGTACTCGATCAAGCTCGATCGGGGTATTTGAGGGGCATTTTAAAAGTTGATTCAAAATCGCAGTAACAGTCTCTCTTAAAGCTACTCCTTCCATCTCCTCGGGTATACCCTTTATCCGAATATTATTCCTCCTACTTCTATTTTCAGATTCCTCAGCCTGCAACTGTAATGAAATCATTTGTTGCTGTTGCATAGCCATCTTCTCTTCTAGCATATCTAGACGCTTATCTGATCTATTTAATTTTTTTATTTTTTTTCCAAAATTCTTTATTTATACAATACAACGGGCAGTCCCGCACGGATCACAACAAAAGTGCAACATACAGTGGTAAGCTCAAACCTGTGAGCAAAGTGCATGTCAGTTAAACAGTTATACTCATCCGAGTCGTATAATCATGACCTGCGGGCACGCCTATATTTTCCTGTTTTCTAAGAGATAGCAAGCAGAGGTAGAAAGGGAACTAGTGGACAGAAACAGTTCCCAAGGGAGTAGAGAGGGGGGGGTGACATCCTGTAGGGGAAGTCCCCCCAGGAAGTTTAATGTAAGGGAAAGAGAAAGGAAATGGAAGAGTATCAGGAAGGGTAGGGGGGGGGGGGACCCACGAGCATGGACACACACACCCGGTCTTACATGCCCTGCGGGCCTATCTGTAACGGGTCTGGATCGTCACATCTGTTTTATCCAAGTTGGGGTAACGGTCAGCTTTAATTAGGTCTAGGGTGGGTCTCTGAGGGACTGTCCCTCATCTGAGTATTTGTGTACGTTCCACAGCTGCCATGTATTTTTGTAAGCTTCCTGTTTGTCCTGGTTTGTAAGAGTCAGGTCTTCCAGTCTTCCAACGTCATCCACCTTCCGCAGCCACATTGCCACGGTCGGGGGATTTCCAACAAAGTGGAATGCATGCTTTGGCAGCGTCAAAAAGGTGTCGAAGGATTGACTTCTTGTACACACGGGTTGGGATGTCATTAACGTGTAGCAGATAGAAGGCTGGGTCGTCAGGGAGTTGTCGTTCCGTAAACTTCTGGGAGATCTTCTTGACCTCCGACCAGAAGGGTTTCAGTTTTGGGCAGGACCAAAAGATATGGAGTAATGTACCTGTCTCGCTCTGGCAGCGCCAGCACAATTCCGACGTCGTCTGAAATATCTTACTGAGGAGAGCTGGTGTGCGATACCAGCGCGTCATGATTTTATAATTAGTTTCCTGAACTTTTGTGCAGATGGAGGATTTGTGTGCGAAGGTCAGTATGTTTTGTTTTTGTCCTGCTGAGAATGAGCAGCGTAGTTCTTGTTCCCATTTAACTATACATGGAATTAGGTAGTCGTCTGGTGGTGTTATGAGTGTGGTATACAGGATGGATAGGGCATGTGGTAGAGCTTCTGTGCCCGAGCATAACTCTTCCAAGGGTGTCAGAGTTTGCGCTCCCGCTGCGGGGGGTGACAAGGTACGAAGAAAGTGATGAAGCTGGTTTGCTGTCAGGAAGTCTAAACCGTAGTTCCCGTTCGGGTCTGTCAGCTCTGCTAAAGTCCTCCAGCGGCCGGCCACGCTAAAGTGGGAGGCACGAAACGCACCTGAGTCTCTCAGTGCTTTAAATCTCCCGTCTTGTAGTCCTGGTTTGAATTAGGGTTGTCCAGATACCGATACTAGTATTTGTCCCGATACCTAAATAGAATACTTTTTTTGTATTTATCAACATGTTCTGTGAAAATTCTTTGAGTTTTTTACTACTCAAGAAAATAAAACAAGAAAATAAAACATTTTTATTCATTTTTACTCATTTTTATTCTTTTATAATGTCTTGAGTTAGAGTTCTTCATAATTCTAAAGAAAATATCCTTAGTCTGTATTGTGGTTTGAAAACTGTCACATGACATTTAAAAAAAAGTATCGGTAATCGGTATCGGCAAGTACAAGTACAAAAAAGTATCGGTACTTGTACTCGGTCCTAAAAAAGTGGTATCGGTACAACCCTAGTTTGAATTGTGGGTTGCCCAGCACTGGGTGTAAGGGTGAGACACCCTGCGTCGATCTTGGTCTGGGTAGTAGTTTAGCACACACCTTAATCGTAGTGCCTATCAGTGGGTGGTCTCGTACCAGTTTGGGTAGTGCCGCGAGGCACCACGGGGCCGTTTGCAATGGGATTTCGCTCTGGGCTTGTTCTAAGTGCGGCCATAGTTTTGTGTCCTTGTGTCGACACCAGTCAACGAGGCGATTAAGGTGGGCAGCGTGGTAGTACGCCCGGACATCGGGCATGGCCATTCCACCGTATATTTTGGGCATGGCCAGTACCGATCTGCGTATCCGGGGATGTTTCCCGGCCCACAGGAAGGACTTGAATATGTTCTGGACTTGTTTGAAAAAATCTGCTGGTATATGTATGGGGAGGGCTTGAAGGAGGTACGTAAACTTCGGCAGTATAGACATTTTTAATATGTTGGACCTCCCGAACCAGGAATACAGGCCTGTGGTCCATTGGTCTAGTAGTTTCTGAACTGCTTTTAGAAGCGGTGGGAAGTTCAGCCGAAAAGTCTGGGCAAGGGTCGGGGGGACGTGTGTGCCGAGGTAATGTAGAGCCGTGTCGGTCCACTGCAGCCTAGTGCTGCCGTGGAGTTGTTCTAAGCACGGATCCGAGATCCCCACCCCCATCGCTACTGATTTGCTCATGTTAATCTTAAGGTTGGAGATTCGTCCATATGTCTCGAATTCTCGCAGGAGATTGGGAAGGGATACCATTGGGTCCACTAAAGAGAAGAGCAGGTCGTCCGCGTAGGCGGATACTTTGTATTCTCCTCTTCCCATCTTAACTCCGGAGATGGCCGGATTTTTCCTAACTTGGCGTAAGAAGGGTTCAAGCGTGAGCGCGAATAGCAAGGTGACAGGGGGCAGTTCTGTCGTGTTCCATTGCCTATCTGGAATGGCCCAGACAACACCCCATTGGTCCTGACCCTAGCAGACGGGTCGGTATATGTTGCCCTTATCCAGTTGAGCATTTTACTGCCCAGTCCAATATGTGACAACGTTTGGAACATGAACTGCCAATTGACGCGATCGAACGCCTTTTCGGCATCGGTGCTTACGAAGACGCAAGGCGTCTTTGTGGTGTTCACCTTGTGGACCAGGTTCAGGACCTTGGCGGTGTTGTCCCTAGCTTCTCGGGTGGGGATAAAACCCACCTGGTCAAGGTGAATCAGGTTCGGGAGGTGGCTTTGGATCCTGCTCGCTAGGATTTTGGTAAGAAGCTTAAGATCCACATTTAACAACGAGATAGGGCGGTAACTACCGCATTGGCTTGGGTCTTTCCCCTCTTTAGGGATGACCGCTATTTGTGCTTGCAGTGTGGAGACATGAAGCTTCCCGCCAGTCCCGAGCGTGTTAAACAATGAGACCATCTGCGGACCCAGGGTTTGGAGGAACGTCTTGTAATAAATCACGGTCAGCCCATCCGGCCCCGGTGCCTTGCCCGGTTTAGTAGCGCTCAGGGCCGACCGCAACCCATTTAGGGTAATAGGTTCCTCCAGCAGGTTACTGGTGTCTGTGGGTAGTGTCGGCATGTCCGATGAGGACAGATAGTCCCGCATCATGGGTATATCAGTATCCCGGAGTTTCGGGGGTAGGTTATACAAGGCTTCGTAATAATCTCTAAATTCCTCGGAGATGGATTGTGGCATAGAGATTTTCCGGCCCTCCCGATTAACTACGTGTGGGATGTAGGACGCACTATTCAGCGAACGCAAGGATCGTGCCAGCATCCTCCCGCATTTGTTCCCCGCCTCATAGACTTTATGTCTGCAAATTTGAAGCGCTGCCTTGGCCTTGTATGTTAGAACATCTGTGATCTGTCTCCGCACGGTGTCTAGCTCCGATCCCCGATGTCTCGTGGGGGTTTGTTTATGCTGTGTCTCTAGTATTTGTAGTTTGGACAATAGGGTAGTCAGTCGTTCCGTCCTTAGTTTCTTTTTTCTAGCCCCATGTTTATTAAGGACGCCGCGCACGACTGCCTTATGGGCCTCCCACACGACTTCTGGTTTGCTGTCAGGGGTGGTGTTGTCTGTAAAATAGTGTGTCATTTCTTTCGTTACGTCTGCTAAAATTTCAGGATCTTGCAGTAAGGACTCATTTAGTCGCCAGGGGTGTTTCCTTTCAGAGCAGAGTTCCGTTAGGGCATTGTTCAACGTGACCGGGGCATGGTCCGACCATGTGATTGGGCCTATGGTGACCCCCCTAACTGCACTCAGATTTCTATGTAACACTAGGAAGTAATCGATTCGGGAATACACTTGGTGAGGTCTAGAAAAAAAGGTAAAATCTTTTTCACCTGGGTGAAATAGTCGCCATGCGTCCACCAGTTGAGACTGGTGGAGTGCCGTCTGTGCTCTACCTCGGGCTTTAGCAGTCAACGAGGATAGACCAGAGGACGTGTCATCCTGTGGTGAGAGGGGCATATTAAGGTCACCTCCTACGATCAAATGTCCGGTGGTAAATCGTGTCAGTGTTTTTAGTTGTTTGGATAGGAAATCGTCTTGGTGTTCATTTGGGGCATACAAGCTGGCCAGCGTGACCTCTGTTGCGCCTATCCGTCATTTTACGAACAGAAAACGGCCTCCAGGGTCCCTTCTCACTTCTCCCAGTGTCCAGGGTACTCCGGCCGCAATAAGCACCGAAACGCCTCTGGACTTCGCCTCCGTATAGGAGGAGTGATATACCGTGGGGTAATACCTATTTTTCAGAATTGGTAGTTTGTCTTCATTAAAATGTGTCTCCTGCAGGAGGACAATATCTGCCTTCTGGGCACGGATGTCGTGGAGCAGCATCCTACGCTTTTCTGGCGTGTTCAGGCCCTTGGCGTTTAGCGAGATTACTGTCAGGGTGTCCATGCTCGCGGGTGGGGAAGGGGAGGGGGGGTAGGTTATATAGATAGGGTAGGTTAGTTTACAGGACCGGTCGTGTCCCCAGTCAGGAAAACAGAAAAGAGAGTAAGGGGAAAATAAAAGAATAACCAACACCAGGCGGCGTGGTCGAGGAGAGATCTAACTTAGCTCAAACAGCTAGCACGCTCACCAGGATTAAACTGGCGTATGAGCGCAGGCCTATGCGGGTCGGTGGATAGACAAAGCCGGCGGTGTGGGCCCCCGGCCTCATCCATCCCCCCCCCGGCCAAAACAGGTGCTAAAATGTAGTAACAGTAATGCAATCAATGGTAATACAGTAATGGTCAATGAAAATATAAAGGAAAAAAAAAAATCCCAAAACAGAGAATATAAACACATATAATGAAAACAGCATTAGACGGAACATATCTATCATTGAACTTTACGCCAACCGCTAGCAATCTCAGGGATGTGCAGGTCTGGGAATAGCCAGTGTCCAGCCAGCACACCTGAGTCGCATTGTGTCCCCATCTCCTTCTGCATAATATGCCCAAACTGCCAGCAGCTCCCTCCTCCCCTCCACTCAGAGCTAGCTGTCTAACATGGCGTTCCGTCTCCCCCAGTCTACTCAAAGATTTCAGACCCCAGAGTGCATCCCCCCCTCCACACCCCCAACACAGTGGCACAACATGTCTCATGTCCCTCTTCCCTGCTCACTCTCCAACAAAAGGAGCAGACCCTTCTCCCGGGGGGGGGGGGGAGAGGGTCCTTCCCCTCAGGACCATCTCTCGTTCCACTGCTACCGGTGTGGGCAGATAGGTTAGGGTAGTATGTCCTCTGCCTGGCCGGTTGACCAGTTTGGTCTGCTCCTCGGTTACAAGGGTAGTAGGTATTATTAGTAGGTATTATTATCTGCTCTGTTTGGACTTCAGAAAATTATCTAAATTCACATTGGCCTGTGGTAGAGGCCTAGAGACGGGTCAGTGAGGGAGACCCCTTCCTCCTAGTAGGCATTAGAGCGGCGACGTGTGCAAATTGGCGCTAATAACGGCTGAGTTTCGCTGTGCATTTATCCAGGCCTGACTTAAAGAATCTCTCTTTTCTCATCAACCTGTCCTTCTTTAATCGAGTTGATGTTAGGCTGTGTTGGCCTGGAAAATTAAAGCATTAAGAAAAATCTTTATTGCCTGTCTGGACATTCAATTTACTGCTAAGTGTTTTCTGGTGCATCCCTAGACAAGTGAGGGTAACTTCAACATGCCGATTCCATCATGAAACCAGCGGCCCTTGCGGGGGTGACGCTACATATATATAATTTATTTATTTATTTTATTATTAAAGGCCCAGAGGTCCCCAGGACCCCAGGATGGCTAACCATCCTTTTTTTTATAATTTCTTTTTATATATGTTTTTTATTTCTTTTTTTTTTTTTGTAAAGGGCCCAGAGGTCCCCAGGGCAACCCCCCATAATTCTTGGAACCCCCCGCTTCTCAATTTGAGGCGGCAGCACCCCCAGTTCTCTGATCCAGGGGCCCATGCCCGAAGCTGTGTAAGGGGCCCCGTCGCTTCTGCCCTGCTATGGAGTCGGGTGGGGGCTATCCATGGCAAGCAACGAGAAGGACCCGATCGCCTCCACCACTACCAACGGCTCCGGTAAGCGACGGAGGGTGCGGGAGAGCGGCTTTTAGCCACATCGGTTGTTATCACTAAAAAGCCAACCACTGGCTCTAAAAAACAGTCCTGGGGTGATCACCCCGGTAACCCTTCAAGCCATGAATGCAAATTTGCGTACGGTTGGCGTAAGGGGGGGTTAACCGATGCGAGGAGGAGCTGCGAGAGCCGCCTGGGGACTCCAGAAGACGATGATCGGGGCCATACTGTGCAAAACGAACTGCACAGTGGAGGCAAGTATGATATGTTTGTTATTTTAAAAAAAAGGGTTTACAAACCCTTTAAATAGGCTCTGCCTGACCCAAGATGGCGGGTAGAGTGACAGAATCCAATCAAATACCTTTCCTCAGTTCAGCACACCCCTACTTGAGCCAATTATTTGCCGGTCTGGGACCTGGCGCCGAAATTTTTAGTGTGGAAAGTCGGCTGTGACTACTTACGGCTTCACAACCGGCTTCCCACTGTACATACATCCTTTTGGGTGAAGTTTCACTTTAAACCCTATTTTGAGAGGAAAACGGGCTGCACTTGCACTCCTCTTTTTAAAAACCTGGTTTTCCTTGCTTTAACGCTAGCCTTGAAGTCACAACTAATGTTTTCAGTACTTGTAAGCAAATGACCCAGAACAAGCATGCAGATCATAAAAGTCAGAGTAAAGTCAGATCTTCTAATCTGCATACTTGTTCCAGGTCAGTGATCTGTACTGAAGTAATTGGAGAAGCATGACAGCCAATCAATGAGTAAAAGTCGGCAATGGTAGCTTTTATACTTCCTCGCTACAGGTTAGACTAGGAGAAAGTCTGACAGATAAAACACTGTTTTTCAGCTATAGACGTTCCTGTTTGAATAACTTCTCCAAAACGGAAAATGATATACTTACCCGATGGTAACTTTACTTTCCTGATGCTGAAGCATAACAAAATACACACATGGGCATAGCTCCGCCTTTCACCCAATCACAGGACCAGTTTTAGTGTAAATAAAACCCCCAGTACAAGGCAGCATTCTTATAACATTACTCAATGTGAAGACCTGGGAGGGGTTTGTATGCGGTTTGAGTTTGTATGTTGTCATGCTTTAGCTTCAAGGGGTTGTAAAGGTTTGTTTTTTTATTTTATAAATGGGTTCCTTTAAGCTAGTGCATTGTTGGTTCACTTACCTTTTCCTTCGATTTGCCTTCTAAATGTTTTTTTTCTTTGTTTTCTCTGTCCGAATTTCTTACTTCCTGTTCCTCCTCAGTAAGCTGTTCTAGCTGACTAACCCCCAGCCAGATGATGGGGGCAAGCTTACTGAGGAGAAACAGGAAGTGAGAAATTCAGACAAAGAAAAAAAACATTTAGAAGGGAAATCGAAAGAAAAAGGTAAGTGAACCAACAATGCACTAGCTTAACCACCTAAGCCCCGGACCATTTTGTTGCTAAAGGACCAGGCCCCTTTTAGCAATTCGGCACTGCATCGCTTTAACTGACAATTGCGCGGTTGTATGACGTGGCTCCCAAACAAAATTTACGTCCTTTTTTTCCCACAAATAAAGCTCTTTTTTGGTGGTATTTGATCACCTCTGCAGTTTTTATTTTATGTGCTATAAACAAAAATAGAGCGACAATTTTGAACAATTTTTTGCTATAATAAATATCCCCCAAAAATGTATAAAAAAAAGTTTTTTTCCTCAGTTTAGGCCGATACGTATTCTTCTACATATTTTAGGTAATAAAAATCGCAATAAGCGTTTATTGATTTGTTTGAGCAAAAGTTATAGGGCCAGATTCAGCAAGACTTGCGCTGGAGTATATCAATATGCGCCGCGTAACTGTAAAGATGCGCCGTTGTATCTACGTGGCCGTACCCACCAAACTAGATGCGCCAGAAAATGGGCCTTTTCCGATCGGCTTAACTTTCCATCGCCAGAGTATCGTTAGCGCATATTTTCGCTTGTCGCATCCGTCGCGACTATTGATTTGCCATGCAAATATGCAAATGAGGGAGATTTCCCAATTCGCGAACGGATTAGCACCATACGCTGGCTACATGCGCCGCGCGTATGTGGAACGGCTAGCGCAAAGTTATTTATACAAATAGCTGCTTTATCTTTACTCCAGACGGCCACAGGTCAGCAGGAGAGCAGCTACAGCAGCAGCGTCCTAGCACTAGTACTGGGTCCCCCGGTACGGAGGAGGCGGGCACGTGAGAGGATATACCGCACGCGCATGAGCCTCTTTGGCATGGGGGATGAGGAGGTGTATCGCCTCTTCAGATTCAGCCCAGATGCAATACTTGAACTAACCACAACCCTGCAGGAGGACATCACTAGCAAGACACACCGCTCACAAGCAGTGCAGCCACTGGTGAAGGTACTGGCAACACTCCATTTCCTTGCCAGTGGATCATTCCAGCGTACAAGTGGAGTGGTGGCTGGGATGTCACAGTCCTCCATGAGCAGATGTGTGCACCAGGTTGTCGCTGCAATCCTCAGACGCATGTCCAACCAGTTCATCAGACCCACCACTGAGGAGCTGCGGCTGAAGGCAATGACAGATTTCTACAGCATTGCCAGATTCCCACGCACTGTGGGGGCCATTGATTGCACACATGTGGCCCTACAGCCCCCCAGTGCCACAGAGCACATATACCGCAATCGGAAGCATTGGCATTCCATCAACGTACAGGTGATAGCTGATGCCCAACGCCTCATATGGCACGTCCATGCCAAACACCCCGGGTCCAGCCATGACAGCTTCATATACAATCAGAGCCCCATCCCAATGGAATTCGAACAGAACATGTATGGGGACAGCTGGCTGGTTGGTGAGTGACATGGGTGGCAGGCATGACTGTCCCCCCCCCCATGATGCTGACATCACAAGGGCCACATGCATGACTAACATCCTCCTGTCTTTTCCCTTACAGGTGACTCTGCATATGCACTGGGACCCCATCTCATGACTCCTTTCCGGAACCCCCAAACCAGAGGAGAGAGAAAATACAATGAAGCACACATCAAAACCCGTGCAGTGGTGGAGCAAACATTTGGGCTCTTGAAGTCCCGTTTCCGCTGCCTGGATAAGTCTGGGGGGGCCTTATTGTATTCCCCTACCTTTGTGTGTCAGATCATCGGAGCATGTTGCATTCTGCACAACTTTGCCATGAGAAAAGGCCTGCAGATTGACATACGTGATGACCTGACCCCCCAACCAGACAGCCCCCCCCTGCCAGAGGAGACCCATTCAGCTGATGGAAGAGCAGTCAGGAGGGTCCTCGCCGTAGGCATCTTTGGACACTAAACAAATACAATGATCACACGGACAATGCACGCATGCACACCACTGATGTCCCTAGATCACACACACCACATGCACATCACATTGGATTAGCCCAAGTCCAACATGTAGGACTTGGGAGCAGCAACGCCAGCGTCAAGGCCCCAATGATGTCGCTGTCCATTCATACACCTTTCACACGTCATTCACACAGCCGTGGGGATAACTTCTCCACCACGGCCGAGGGTGACACCCCTTACTGGCAGGAGTGCCACCCTCTCACATTCACACACCATTCACACTGCAACGTGTGCAGTATCAATAAAATAAAAATCTCATATCCTGAGCATTAAGAAAAAAAAAATCTCATGTCCTGAGCATTAAGAATAAAATAAAAATCTCATGTCCTGAGCATTAAGAATAAAATAAAAATCTCATATCCTGAGCATTAAGAAAAAAAAAAATCATCTGGGATGCCGGGGGCTCCTTCTGGTGGCCCCTCTCTGGCTCCTCAGCTGCCTGGATGGAGTGGGTGGTGGGGCATCTGGAGGTGGCTGATCCCCGGGTGGGCCACTCCTGGCAGGTGTGGCCTGCATGCCCTCCAAGGCCATGGCTATCCGGCCGAGGTAACAGTTTGTCTGGGCCTGCATCCTGAGCTGCTGGGCCTGCATCCTGAGCTGCCGGGTGACCTGGTATTGTTGGGCCCGCCGACTCTGCCTCCCCTGGTCCCGGATGGCAGCAGTGTTTGCCTGGACGGCTGCAGTGAGGTGCCTTATATCACCCTGCACCTCCCCCAGACTGGTCACCACTGCAGTGCAGTTGCAGCTGACATCCTGCACTGCATTGGATATCTGGGCCACGGAGCACAGGTTGTCAGCCACTCTGTCCAGGTGCCCAACTATGTCCCCCATTTGCTGGGTCTGCCTGGCGTGATCCCTCGCCACCTGGTCCTGGACCAGATCAGACACCCCCCTGGTCTTACGGGTGGCCTTCCTGGGGCCAGAAGATGGTTGTCCCCGGGGGAATGGAGTCGCCCTTGAGGGGCTTCCTAGGATGGGGGAGGGTATTACAGAGGGCCCTGCAGAAGAGGAGGACTCCTCCAAAAATAAAATAATGTCCTGCTCTGCCACAACAGGCTGCTCCTCAACCACCTTCTGCAGGTGAGGTGTGGGCAATCTCCTCCTCCACCTCGGTCTCTTCACCACCCAGGGGCTCGAGCACAGGATGCCGTTGGGGGGATGGGGTGGACTGGCCGCCAACAGATGATGGCCCAGCTCCGTCATCTGTGGATGACACAAAGCAGACACATGTTGGGTGGTCCCACACACTTGGCACATGTACCCTCCCCCCCCACATGCAACACACCAAAAAGGGGGTAAAAATCACTTACCTGTCCTGGAGCATTCCTCCATGGAGTCATATCCAGGGACCCCCTCCAACTGCTCCCTGTCCAGGCAGCGGCGACCACCTCCTCCTCCGTGGTCAGGCTGACCGCACATGGGGGTCCACCACCCGTGCCCCTCTCATGCCTCCTGATGGTGGCCACCTTGCCACGGACCTTGAGCCGCAGGTCATTTTTTTTTTTTTGTATATCGCCAGCAGTCCGGGTGGAGTACCCCAAAACATTCACCCTGCCAGCAATGGTCTCCAGGATGGCTTGCTTCCTATCCCGGCTGGTCTTCCGACTTTTTTTGCCATGGAGGAAGTCATTAAAAGTCTCCATAGCGGAGATTATAACAGAGACCTCCTGTGAATTGAAATTGAGGTTCCTCCTCTCTTTGGGGGGAGCGGGAGCAGCCATCTCTTTGCAAAAGTAACTTCCCTGGGGTGGGGGGAAACGGAAATACTTTTGCGCCGGAATGGCGCTTCCGCTAGCGCTTTTAAACGCACAACGGAACACATTGCGCTGACGTTTACCGTGAAGTGGTGCCGACGGAAGTTGTGAGCATGCGGCGCACAGGGGGCCGAGTGAAGCCTCACTCACTGCGCATGCTCCGTGGATGATGCGCTGAACGTAAGCCTCTGCGCTGGGCTGCGCCCATCATTTACATATGATCACACCCACTTCCACTTGCGTCAGGTTACGCCAGCGCATTTCCGTTACTCCGGCGCAAAGTAACGGACAGGCGCTTGGTGAATACTGTACTTCACTTGCTAGTTTGCGTCAGCGCAGCGTATATGCGATGCGATACGCTGGCGAAAATATGCGCGCATCTACCTGAATCTGGCCTCTGTGTCTACAAAATAGGAGATAGTTGTATGGCATTTTTATTAATATTTTTTTTTTACAAGTAGTGGCGATCAGCAATTTTTATCATGACTGCGACAATATGGCAGACACTTTTGACACCATTTTGGGACCATTGTAATTTTTACAGCGATCAGTGCTATAAAAATGCACTGATTACTGTGAAAATGACATAGGCAGTGAAGGGATTAACCTGTAGGGGCGCTGAAGGGGTTAAGTGTGACCTAAGGAGGTGATTCTTACTGTGTGGGGGCATGGCTTGGCATGTGACATCACTGATCATCGTTCCCTTTGACAGGGAACAGACGATCAGTGACACTCACATTAGAAAGAACGGGGAAAGGTTTGTTTACACTTACCTTTCCCCATTCTTCAGCTCTGTGACCCGATTGCAGGACACCGGCAGCGATCGGGTCCACAGGCGCGGTAATGGAGCTCACGACCGGCTGGGCTATTAAAGGCGACATACCTGTACGTGCTTATGCCTAGCTGTGCCGCTCTGCCATTGTATATCGTCGTTAGGCGGTCCTTAAGCGGTTAAAAGAACCTTTCCTGACACAGCATGACAGCATATATGTATTGGAAGGCTCCGCCTCCCTACCCAATCAGTTATACTATAAAAGTAGGTCTCCTCCCTTACTGCAGTATTCTCTTTTTTCCCCTCACTGCTACAGCCAGTTGTGCTACTGCTGAGAAGCAGGAATTTTTCTTTTCCCTCACTTTGCCAGGCTGACATGAACGCCTATATGGGGGAGACCTCACCCCCAGAAAGATCCAGGGAATGGGGTTCAGGTATCTGGTCTAGGAAGAGCCATCCCTACAAAGCAAAAAACCCATGAACAGCTGCCCACCCGCAAAATGGCGGCGGGGCAATTTCCGGGTACAGCAAGATGGCGGAGACAGGACTTCCGGCGGCAGATGAGCCTACAGATGGGCGGCCGGGTCAAGCAAGATGGCGGCCGAGGAACTTCCGAGCATGTGGAAAGCAGTGGGCGTCTCAGGAAATAGGGCTCACAAAATAAATTTCTAATGCAGCCTGTGTACAAGGTGCAGTTCAAGGATAGTGCACCGCCAGGAACTATCAGGCGCTACAGCACTCATATCGGGATCAAGGTAGGAAACTTACACATTGAAAGTTTCATATATCAGTGTTCTGACAAATGAACTAAATGGGATTACAGAATCATGAGCTCTCCTAGAGACCAGCCACGTATTTTAAGGTGAGGGCAGGTAGGTATGTACCGTGTTTCCCCGAAAATAAGCCCCATTAAAATGTGTTAAATTTTTTTTACCGTAATCCACCTTGCAGTATGATTGCCGGAGGTTTTCTCCTCTCTTCCTGGCTAACAACCGCCCCTCCTCCCCAGTCCATGGAGCGGCCAATGCCAGTGAGACAGCGGCTCCCCCCCTCTGCTCTCCTCCCGCCCGATGCCAGCAGCCCCCCCTCCCCAGTGCACGGAGTAGACAGATGCCAGCGGGACAGCGGCTCCCCCTTTGCTCTCCTCCTGCCCGATGCCCGCAGCCCCTACCTCCTCAGCGCACGGAGCAGACAGATGCCAGCGGGACACCGACACCCCCCTCCTCCGCTGTCCTCCCACCCGCCGCCTGCCGCCTTCCCTTCAAGTGCAGGGAGCAGAGCGGGGATCCCGGAGCAGAGAAGGAAACCCCAGACAGGCCATGCGACCGCCAGGTCAGCTGCAACAAAGGTATTGCCCATTTCAAAGGGAGACACACTGCACCCCACAAAATTCCTTTAAATGCAATTGTATAATTCTTTAAGAAGCTTTTTAGGTCCTGATCTGACAGGGAGGGGGAGGGGGGAGAAGACAGGGGACACAGGAGATGGATAATTGACACAGCAGAAGCACTATGCATTCTATTATGCTTTAAAGGAAAAGGATTTTTTTTTTTTTGCGTTACAACCACTTTAAGATCATTGAACATACCATAAAAAAATAAGACATCCCCCGAAAAAAAGCCCTAGTGTGTTTTAGGTTGCCAAAATTAATATAAGACCCGGGCTTATTTTCAGGGAAACACGGTCTGTATGACATGTCTTTTAAAAGAGTGGCTGTAAATCTGTTTCAGCCCACAATTACCACATTATTCCTCCAAGAGCAAGGAGACACAGCACAGACATGCCGCAAGCTCTAATAGATCAACAACACTCTCTAAGGCCCGCAATCAGAGCCGGCACAGAGTAGAACACACACAGCATGGAGACGAATCCATAGATGATCTCTGTGTAGGATGTGGATGAGTGGCCCTCATAGGGAAGATTCTGTGTAAAGCGGATAAACGGATAAATAGGCCGAGAAGGCTAAAATGATCCAAATAATAAAACAAACGGTTAAGGAATTGTAGCGGGGGTTCTGCCATCATAGACTGGGCCGGGTACACCAAGCCACCCCTGTTGCCCCTTCTGACCTAGAAGGGAGTCGGGGTAATAAAACTTCAAGAAAGGGTCACCAGCCTGACGCCACCAACCTCCCACCGGAGTGGGAAGAGAGAGCAAAAGCCCAACTCGACAGATGGCTGAAGATATTCTCGAAGACTGAGTTTGATGATGGATGTGCGAAGAGCGCCACTCACAGGATTCGGCTGAAGGAAGACAAACCCTTCAGTTTAGTTCGGAGGGTCCCTTTAACTGATTTGGAAGACCTCAGGGAACAGTTAGTGGAGTTGAGGAGGACTGGAACTGTCAGAGAGTCCCGGAGTCCCTATGCCTCCCCAATAGTAGTAGTGAGAAAGAAGAATGGCTCATTGAGGTTATGCATTGATTACAGGACCCTAAATAAACAAACCATACCTGATCAATATACCACCCCTCGCATTGAGGAAGCTTTACAAAGCCTATCGGGGGCTTAATGGTTCAGTGTGATGGACTTAAAGAGTGGTTATTATCAAATCCCCATGCATCAAGAAGACAGAGAAAAGACGGCTTTCATTACCCCAGTGGGTTTCTTCGAGTTCAATCGCATGCCGCAGGGGCTGTCAGGGGCCCCAGCCACCTTTCAGAGGTTGATGGAAAAAACAGTGGGAGACATGAACTTGATCGAAGTGTTGGTGTATCTGCATAGAAGTGCGCAGCCTATTGCATTAGGGTGTGCACCCCAAAGCTCAAACACACGCTACCGATCACTCACTGTGTTCATTCAGAAAGGGAAGGGGCTGTTAAATGACATACCTGTATTTACCATCCCCCTCTCCCACATATTGTAAAACATCCCCCTGTGTGTGTCCACAGAAGAGGAAGGGGCAGGTGACCCAGGGCAGCAGGGAAAATCGGTGCTACACAGGGTGATTAGGGTGTGCCTGGGCACACCTGGCACATCCTGTGCGCACGCCTATGTGTATCTGGGTGACATTATTGTGTTCGGGAAGACTCTGGAAGAACACAGAGATTGGAGAAAGTGCTAACATGGCTTCATGATGAAGGCCTAAAACTCTCCAGAGAGAAGTGTCAGTTTTACCAACCGTCGGTTCACTATTTAGGCCATATTGTCTCTGCAGAAGGAATATCGACAGACCCAGAGAAAGTGGAAGCAGTGACCTCTTGGCCTACACCTACTAATGTGACGGAGTTACGGTCGATCTTGGGATTCTGCTCTTACTACAGGAGATTTGTGGAGGGATTTGCAAAGATCGCTAGGCCTTTAAATGAGTTGCTGAAAACAGAAGATGAAGATGAAGGTGAAGCCTCTGATCAAGAGAAACCAGTGAAAGCCAATGTGGGACCCAGGAAGACCAAGGAGTCCATTAGTGACCAATGGAACCCCAAATGTGAAGAGGCATTCAGTTCCAGTTAAAAGAAAATCTAACCACTACTCCTGTGCTGGCCTATGCGGATACCTCCAAGCCTTATGAATTACATGTTGATGCCAGTAGAAAAGGACTAGGAGGGGTGCTATACCAGGAACACGATGGTCATCTACGCCCAGTAGCTTATGTAAGCAGGAGCCTGACCCCATCTAAAAAGAATTATGCCACTCACAAGCTCAAGTTTTTGGCACTGAAATGGGCTGTTGTGGCTAAGCTCAATGGCTATCTGTACGGGGCTGAGTTTGTAGTGAGAACTGACAACAACCCGCTCACTTACCTTCTAACCACAGCCAAATTAGGCATAGGTGGTTGGCAGCCCTCTCAGGGTTCAACTTCAGTCTGAAGTATCGACCACGAGTGGGGAACTGTAGGCCCTATGGCCCCATGAGTCACTGGGCCCGAAGGAAGAATGAACCCAGATATCCTCTGAAAGAGTGCGAGCTATGTGTCAAGGAACAGAATTACGGACAAAGGGAGGTCCCAGAGCTGAAGAGATACGAGTCTTGGCGGTGGGAGTACCCAATCACTATTGCAATGTAACTCAGATGGCAGGTGAAGGTCTGCCCAAATTGTCCAAAAAGGATCTGAGGAGGGACCAAGAGGAGGATTCCTTAGGACAGTTGGTCTTGCAGGCTTTGGAAGAACAAGACCCAGGTGTGTTGCTCACCAGCTCTCTGAAAGAGGCACGGCTGTTGTATAAAGAATGGAACAGGCTACAACTCCATCAGGGGGTGGTCTACCGAAGGGGCCCCTCCGATGGTCAGGAAGAGAAATGGCAGATGTTCTTGCCCAGTAAACACCAAGAGACCGTCCTGGTGGCACTTCATGAACAACATGGTCATCTGGGCCCTGAGAGAACTTTCCAGTTGGTCAGAGAAAGGTTCTATTGGCCCGGCATGAGGGCCGAAGTCGAGGGGTTTTGCCATTCCTGCATCCGGTGCATTCAGAGGAAGACTCTACCTCGTCAAGCGGCCCCTATGGGCCACTTTCAAAGACAAGGCCCAATGAAACTTGTGTGCATCGACTTTCTCTGTCTGGAACCTCACTCAAGTGGAGTAGGAAATGTCTTAGTGGTGACGGACCATTTCACTAGATATGCCCAAGCGTACCCAACTAAGGATCAGAAGTCTTCAACAGTGGCCAAAGTACTAGTGGAAAAGTTCTTCATACATTACCCCCTGCGGGGTTAGCGCTACAGAATCTATACATGATTAAAAACCAAGCGAAAGTAAAGGTGCCAGCAAGGGTAGAGGTGCAACCCAAAGACCTAGAGACTTATCCCCAGGGTCGGATTTCAGGGAAGATTCCCAACAAGATGACACAAAATTAAGCTTTAGGTACTCTGCAGTGCAACCGTTAATAAAAACAGTAAGGGAGGCACTTCAGTGGGAGGAAGAAGTGGCTCAACCCGCAAAAGCCAGAAAATATTACCCTCAGTTAAATAAGACCGCTTAGACAGGAGGATGGACGCGGACATGAAGAGAGCCTACCTAGCTGCAGGCAATGCATGCAGACCAGTCCCAGCACTAGCAAAAGCCATCACAGCATGGGCAGAGTACATAAAGGCAGAGATACTGTCAGGTGCAGAAATTACGGCATCTCTCGAGTTGATAGACAATATCATACAGTCAGGCGACTTCGTTGGGGAAGCAGCGATTGATTCATTACGCTGCTCAGCAAGGGCCATGCAGTCTTCAGTCATGGCAAGAAGAGCTCTATGGCTCAAACCGTGGACAGCGGATACCTCATCAAAAATGAACTGGTGCCGCATCCCCTTTAACGGGACTGCTCTATTTGGAAACATGATGAAAATGGCTAATATCTAAGGTGACAGGAGGCAAATCAGGGCTGCTCCCACAATATGTAAAAACAAGACAGAGACGCTTCCCGGGGAGAAAGCAATACACCAATAAAATAAGGGAATATAGACACTTTAGGCCTCTCAAAGAGTACAGGAAAAGTGCAAAGCCACCTCAATCAACTGTGGCGCGGATGCCAAAGTCTGGCGCAGCCTCGGAACAACAGAAAACCTTTTGAAGGTTTCTTCGTCCAGACAGGAACAGTGGGGGCCAGACTACGCAGGTATGCTCGGACGGATCAAATCAAGGAGTCTTGGCTGACAGAAGTAGTCCAATCGGGATACCATTGGAAAATGTTGTCCCTCCCTGTAACCCAGCATTTTTGCCCCACACGTTTACCTCAAGACAGATGGAAACGTCAACTAATATTCGAATGTGGGCAAACGCTACTTCAGAAGGGTGCGGTAGAGCCAGTGCCAGTACAAGAACAAGGGCAAGGTTTCTACTCACCACTTTTCTTAATTCAGAAAAAGACAGGCGACTTAAGACCTATACTAGACCTGAGAGAACTTATCAAGACAATCTCGGTCCGGAGTTTCAAGATGGAATCATTGCAGTCAGTAACGCAAGCTCTCACAAAGAACAAGTGGATGCTATCCCTCGATCTGAAGAATGCATATTTGCATGTCCCAGTACATGCACAACTGCACAAGTACCTAAGGTTTGCTGTGGGGCAGACCAGCATTTTCAATTCACATGACTACCTTTTGGCCTGGTGACCTCACCCAGAACTTTCTCCAAGGTTCTACTCCCAATAATAGCAATTTTACGCATGAAGGGCCTGGAAGCGTTTCATTACTTAGACCAGTGTTTTTCAACTCCAGTCCTCAAGGCACACCAACAGGTCATGTTTTCAGGCTTTCCATTCTTTTGCACAGGTGATTTGATCAGTTTCACTGCCTTAGTAATCACCACAGCCATTTCATCTGAGGGAAATCCTGAAAACTTGACCTGTTGGTGTGCCTTGAGGACTGGAGTTGAAAAACACAGACTTAGACGACATTCTGCTAACAGCAAAGAACCCGCAAGTTCTTTTAAACCACCAGCAAACACTAATAGACACATTGCAAGAGTTTGGGTGGCTTATCAATTGGGAAAAAAGCCAGTTGGAACCGTCTCAAAGAATACTGTTTTTAGGGGTGATCCTGGACACCCACAGAAACACGGTGGAACTTCCCAAACAAAAAATAGTAACCCTACTGAACAGGTTAGAAAATGTATCAAGGAAGCAGTACCCGTCGGCGTCAAGTTGCCTCAGTCTCCTGGGAACACTCTCCTCAACAATCCCAATGGTGAAGTAGGCACACTGGAGGATGAAATATGTAAGAATGGTATAGTTGCACTAAATGGAAAAACTGATTAAATATGAAAACCAAGGGCCAGATTCAGAAAGAACTTACGCCAACGTATCTCGAGATGCGCCGCGTAAGTGTCAAGATGCGCCGTCGTATCTATGCGCCGTACCCAGAAAACTAGATACGCCTGAAAATAGGCTTCTTCCGACCGACGTAACTTTTCTACGCCGGCGTATCGTAGGCGCATATTTAGCTGGGCGCATCTGGCGCACTAATTGATTTAGTATTCAAATATGCAAATGAGGGAGATACGGAGATTCAGAAACGTACGTTTGGCTGGTGCAGGCTACACACAGTGCACGTAAGCTGTCCGGCCTAAAGTTACCCCTCATAAAGCCTGGGTAACTTTGCACCAGACTTGCACAGGTCAGCTGGAGAGCAGCTACAGCAGCACGGTAACGGACGAGCTGAGCAACCACACTTGCAGGACAACACATCTGTATGCCAACATGCCAGGGGCAGCCGTGGTCATAGCACTACTGTGTCTATGGGCACGTAGGAGGTCACGGGAGAAGCTATACCGAACGCGCATCAACGTGTTTGGCATGGGGTATTGCATCTTCAGATTCAGCCCTGATGCTATCCTTGAATTAGCCACAGCCCTGCATGATGACATCACCAGCCAGACACACCACGTACATGCAGTGCAGCCACTGGTCAAGGTACTGGCAATACTGCATTTCCTTGCCAGTGTGTCAGGGTACCAGTTCTACGGACTATGGTTTCGTGCACATGCGCAGAAGAGCAGCACTATCGCGCATCCCTACTCAGCGCATGCGCGCGCACGTGCACGGTCACGGTCCGGCGGAGCAGCGGACGCGGCGCGCGCGGGAGCGCGCGCACGGCACGAGCGCACACGGTCCCGTCGGAACCAATCACAGTGCTCACCGCCCTATTTAAACCTGCCTCTGACACATGACAGGTTGCTGGTTTGTCATCAGCTCCTGTATGCGTCTCGCTGCCCTTAACCTGTTTTGACCTGGATTTCCTGGCTTACCTGACTGTATACCTGATCTCGGCCTGCCTTGGACTTTGCTGATCTCTCCAATCCCTTTACCCCGGCTTACACCCCTGGACTCCGCTGATCTCTCCAATCCTTGACCTTGGCTTGTATAACTGGACTTTCGCTGATCTCTCCGATCCTTGGCCCCCAGCCAGTACCTTGAACTTGTCTGTCTTTTCGGACCCCTGATCCTGGCTTGTCTTACGGACTGTCTCCTCAGCCTGCCTGCAGATCCAGTGTTCCTAGATATTGCACTCCTCCACCAGGTGTCTTCAGTGCCTTCCTGTGCCTTCCCCGATCTGCATCTCTACTCAGCTACCTGTTCCCAGCACCGGTACCTCCTGGTGCTGTCACCCCTCTGTTCCCACCACCCCTCTGTTCAGCGTACAAGTGGAGTTGTGTCTGGGATGTCACAATCCACCATGAGCAGATGTGTGCACCAGGTTGTCCTCGCAATCCTCGGACGCATGTCACACCACATCATCAGACCCACCAATGAGCACCTGCGGCAGAAGGCAATGCTGGATTTCTACAGGATTGCACGATTCCCACGCACCATCGGGGCCATTGATTGCACACATGTGGCACTACAGCACTCCGTGCCAAAGAGCACATATACCGCAATCGGAAGCATTGGCATTTCATCAACGTACAGGTGATAGCCGATGCCCAATCCCTCATATGGCACGTCCGTGCCAAACACCCCAGGTCCAGCCATGACAGCTACATATACCGGCAAAGCCCCATCCCAGCAGAATTCGAACAGAACATGTATGGGGACAGCTGGCTGGTTGGTGAGTTACATGGGAGTCAGGCATGACTATCCGACCCCATGATGCAGACATCACGAAGGGCACATGCATGGCTAACATCCCCCTGTCTTTTCCTTTCCAGATGACTCTGCATATGCACTTGGGCCTCATCTCATGACTCCATTCCGGGATCCCCAAACCAGAGGAAAGGGAAAATACAATGAAGCACAGAAACGCACCCGATGCCTGGATAAGTCTGGGGGGGCCCTGTTGTATTTCCCAAACTTTGTGTGCCAGATCATCGGAGCATGTTGTGTGCTGCACAACTACGCCATGAGAAAGGGCCTGCAAATTGACCTATGTAATGACCTGACCCCCCAACCACACAGTCCCCCCCTGCCCGAGGCTAGCCCGTCTGGGAAGAGCAGTCAGGAGGGTCCTCGTGGTAGGCATCTTTGGACATTAAACACACACATTCATCATGGCACACAGACAATGCACGCATGCACACCACTGTGGTCCCTAGATCACACACACCACATCCACATCACATTCGATTAGAACAAGTCCGGCATGCAGGACTTGGAAGCAGCAACGCCACGCCAAGGCCCAAATCATGTTGCTGTCCATTCATACCAAATTCACACGGCTGTGGGGATAACTTCTCCCCGACGACCCATGGTGACACCCCTTACTGGCAGGAGTGTCACCCCCACATTCACACACCAGTCACACTGTAGCCTGCACTCCTCACCGTGTGCAGATACTACAAAATAAATTATCTCATAACCTGAGTACCATAAATAAAATAAATAAACGGCGCACGTCACCCACTAATGCACCCATATGATGGGTCTGCCGGGCCTGGTCCCTCGCCAGATTCTCCTCCAACGCATCCGGATCACCCCTGGTCTTCCAGGTAGCCTTCCTGGGGGCAGGAGAGGCTTGTGGCGGGGTGTATGGGGAGGCCTATGTGGGGCTATCCCTGATGGGGGAGGAGATCCTTGAGGGGCTATCCCTGATGGGGGAGGAGGTTTGGGAGGGTTCTGGGATGGGGGTCTCCTCCACGATGTAGAAACCTTCCTCTAGAGTACCGTGCTCCTCCTCTACTTCCTCTAGAGGAGAGGTGTGGGCACTCTCCTCTGGGGGTGGCGTGGGTCGCCCAGCAGCCGACGACGGCCCAGCTCCCTCCAGCACATCTGTGGATGACATAAAACATTCACATGTTGGTGGACCCACACACTTGTCACATGTTCCCTTCAACCCCCTCACATTCTACACCCATGATAGGAGATAAAACACACTTACCTGTACTCAAGGCCTGATGCACGGAGTTATAGCCCTCCTGGCCCTCCACCTGCTCCCTCTCCAGGCACCTGGCAATGACCTGCTCATCAGGAGTGAGGGTGATCTTACTGGCTGGTCCACCTCCTGTGCCCCTGGTATGCCTCCTCATCGTGGCCAGCTTTTCTTTGAGCAGACGCCACATATCATTTTTTTTTTTTTTGCTATGTCCTTGGGGCTCCGAACCTCATGGGCAAGGGAATTCACCTGTGCTGTAATCTCCTCCAGGATTTCATCCTTCTTGACCTTGCTGGTCTGGCCACTCTGTGCCCCATGGAGGCATGCGCCGTACTTGGAGATGCCATCGATAATAATTGCCTTCTCCTTAGGGCTAAAATTTATTTTCCTCCAATCCTTAGCAGTCACTGGTGCAGACATGGCTCCAAATACAAAAGTACTTAAACCAAAACAAAAAGTTTATGCTGTACTTTTGCACTTGACGGGCGCATGTCTGGGCGTATTTATGCACTGGGCGTAGGCAGTGGGCCGGCGTATTACCAAGCTCCTCAGGGTCTCCTCCTCTGGAGACCATGACGAGAAAAATGCAATTTTTTAAATTGGTCGTGAAAAACGGTTGTGTGTATGCTTCAGAGCATTTTTCTTGACGTAGAAAATGGCTATTAAAATTTTTGAACCTGCTCTATTTTTTCTCGTCGTTTTTTATTCTATTTCGCGTCATGAAAAGCGATCATGTATAGGCTTTAACAAGGGGGGAGAAGCGTGCATGCTATGTTATGAGACGGGAGCGCTCGTTCTGGTAAAACTAGCGTTCGTAATGGAGATAGCAAATTTGTCACTCTGTAACAGACTGAAAAGCGCAAATCGTCTCTCACCAAACTTTTACTAACGCGCTGTAACATGAAATCAGCAAAAGCAGCTCAAAGGGTGGCGCCATTCGAATGGAACTTCCCCTTTATAGTGCCGTTGTACGTGTTGTACGTCACCGCGCTTTGCTCGAGCATTTTTTTTTCACGATCGTGTGTATGCAAGGCAGGCTTGAGAGGAATCACGTTGAGAAAAACGTTGTTTTTTTCTATGACTATGAATAACGGTCGTCTATATGCGGCCTTAGTCTCCCACATGGACATGGGGCAACTCAAAGCATTGCTGCAAAACACACAGTCTCTTGTCACTCACTGTTTTTGGTATGCAAGGATATGGAACGCTTCCATCTCTGCCCAAGGCAATATCTCTACCACGTTTAAAATTGGGGTGATCAGACTCAAGCGGTAGGTGTGCTTTCACTGAGTGCGGCAGTTTCAAATTTTATTTTTTATGGGTATGTTAGCCCATTTTTATTTAAAAGAATGGAGAAGTTCCCAAAAGACATCAGTGACCCACACAGGGGGTTCCACCATTACTGTAACCAGGGCCGGTGCTACCACTAGGCAAACTAGGAAGCTGCCTAGGGCGCACTGCTGCCTAGGGCGCACTGCTGCCTAGGGGCGCCCTGCCACTTGTGTTCCTTCTCTTTTTTCTCTGCAACAGGCAACTAAGTCTCAGTATCAGCAAGCAACTGCCGCTCCATTTGTACATAGTGTCAGAGGCGCAGTGGCGGCCGGGGACTGTGTCTGTGTCCCAACTCTCGAATGAATGGAAGCAAGCAAACATTCATTGATGGGTGCTGGTGAGGCTGCATTGATGGGCGCTGGTGAGGTGCATTGATGGGTGCTGGTGAGACTGCATTGATGGGTGCTGGTGAGGCTGCATTGATGTGCGCTGGTAAGACTGCTCTGATGGGCGCTGGTAAGACTGCATTGATGGGCGCTGGTGAAGCTGCATTGATGGGCGCTGGCAAGATTGCATTGATGGACGCTGGTGAGGCTGCATTGATGGGCGATTGTGAGGCTGCATTGATGGGCGCTTGTGAGGCTGCTTTTGATGAGCGCTGGTGAGACTGCATTTAATGGGCACTGGTGAGGCCTGACTGCAACTTGCACAAATCTGAATAGTTCAGCCTCCTGGCTTACGCTCTTGCCACACAGCTGCTTCAGGCCTCCAGCTTAGGCCTTAGGACTGCTCTGCAAACCAAAAGACTTCCTTAGAGTCAAGTTTGCTTGTAGCTTATTCACGAACAGCTCCTTTCTGCTCTGTCACAGACCACATCTGCCTCCTGCAGACATGCACAGTCTGGCTGCCCCCATGCAGGAATGGGAGTCCACATGACTCCCATGCACAAACTTCCTGTCTGTTGAGTGGAGCCCTGAGCCATAGTCAGGTCACAACTAAATAGCCCAGCACCCAGCTGTGCAATTAGAGTTCCTGTCTCCCCAAAATCTGGTGTAAACCAGCAATCTTCCAAGTGGCATAGGGTCCCACTGCCACAATATCTTAAGGCTTCATACACTCTAGAAATACAACAATGTGAAAAAAAACCCCCACAAAGGGTCTGCCATGGATTTTGAGGGGGAACCCCCATGCCAAAAAAAAATGAGCAAGTGCAACCCTTCAACATGGGCTCTGTCCCCCCCCTCCCCCGCCCCCAAGCACCTTGTCTTGTTGACAAGAGCCTCTTCCCCAGAACCCTGACCGGTGGCTGTGAGGGTCCCAACATCCCGCCCCACTATGTGAATAAATATGGGGTACCTAGCTCCCCTACTCATTCACCAAGGAACAACACAAATTTTGACAATTCCTTTAAAAAAAAAAAAAAGATAAAAAAAAATGTCCCTGGTTTAGATCGATTGTTTTTACGATGCCCCACCACCGACCGAAAAAAATATATAAAAAAAAGACCCTTTAACTCTTGCATGCCCCCCCTTTCCTGGCCTGCCAGGCTGCATACTCCGATAAGGGTCTGGTATGGGTTTAGGGGGGCAATGCCTGCAATGTTTTCTTTTCACAATTATTTGTGAATGGGGAATCCCGCTGACAGCTAATGACTCATCCGTTGTTAAGGATATGGTGGACGACTTCCCAGCTTCTCGGCCCGTGCCTTAACAACCTTATTTACTGGTTGTTAAGGGCGCTGGTGGCTTCCGCTTCAACAAAAAAAAAAATGCTGGACACCAGCACTTACCAAAGTTTGGTCGAGTTTAGGAGCTGTCAGCGTTTTTTCTGCCAAAACACTGCTGCTCCAGAATGCACTGGCCCTTTTTTGTTCAGCTTTTAAACACCTATACCACCTAAAACCTGTGTGCATGGACACATAGAATAACATGGAGAGGCGTTTTGAAACTGTAAAAAGCGGAGTAAAAACGTCCTGTGTGCATGAGACCGAAAAGTGAGGTTTATTTACAGTGAATGAAAGATAATCACACACCAGCAAACAACAAACATGAGAATGCATAAAAAGCAAAACTAAATAACAAAATGCCTAACCAGCAATCATAGCTACACTAATGCCGCGTACACACGATCATTTTTTGTGATGAAAAAAAACGACGTTTTTGAAACGTCACTTTCAAAGACAATGTTGCATACACACCATCGTTTTTTTCACAAAAAGCGAGGTTACGTTCACCACTCTTTTCCATTGAAGCTCGCTTCATAACTAGCTTCTGGGCATGCATGGGTTGAAAAACGTTGTTTTAAACGACGTTTTTGCTACACACGGTGACTTTTTGTGAAACAAAAAACGACACAAAAAATTCAAGCATGTTGGAATTTTTTTTTGGTCGTTTTTTTGAAGACAAAAAACGACGTTTTGCCCACACACGATCAATTTAAATGACGTGTAAGCGGCATTAGTCCACACTAATGCCACATACACCCGATTTTTCGGGATGTAAAAAATTTCTTTTTTTTTAATGTCATTAAAACGATCGTGTGTGGCTCCAGAGCATTTTTCACAACGTAAAAAATGGGCATTAAAAATTTAGAACATGCTCTAAATTTTCACGTAGTTTTTAACATCGTAAAAAATGATCGTGTGTGGGCTTTAATGACGTGAAAAAAACGCATATGTTTAGAAGCAAGTTTTGAGACGGGATCGCTCGTTCTGGTAAAACTAGCGTTCGTAATGGAGATAGTACGTTCATAACGTTATAACAGACTGAAAAGCGCAAATCGTCTCTCACCAAAGTTTTACTAACATGAAATCAGCAAAAGCAGCCTCAAGGGTGGCGCCATCCGAATGGCACTTCCCCTTTAGAGTGCCGTTGTATGTGTTGTACGTCACCGCGCTTTGCTAGAGCATTTTTTTTTTCACGATCGTGTGTAGGCCAGGTCGGCTTAACAATAATCGGGTTGAAAAAAAAAAGTTTTTTCTAGACAATTAAAAACAGTCATCACACTAAAATCCCTGCATATACCGACGTCCACAATCTAACACTAACCTACTGTATCTAACCCTGTAAAGAAGAAATCAGTATACATACTGTGCCTTGAAAAAGTATTCATACCCCTTGAAATTTTACATATTTTGTCATGTTACAACCAAAAACATAAATGTATTTTATTGGGATTTTATGTGATAGACCAACACAAAGTGGCATATAAATGTGAAGTGGATGGAAAATGATAAATGATTTTCAAAATGATTTACAAATATATGAAAGTGTGGCGTGCATTTGTAGTCAAAGGTGTAGATCTACCTTTCACTACAATTACAGCTGCAAGTCTTTTTGCGGATGTCTCCAACCTTTACTCCATTATTTTTTGCAAAATATCTCAAGCTCTGTCAGATGGGATGGAGAGCGTCTGTGAACAGCAATTTTCAAGTCTTGCCACAGATTCTCAATTGGATTTAGGTCTGGGCCATGACTGGGACATTCTAAGGTCTCGTACACACGATAGGATAGCCAGAGGACAACGGTCTGATGGACCGTTTTCATCAGTCAAAACTGATTGTGTGTGGGCCCCATAGGTTATTTAACCTTAGGTTAAAAAAAGCCAACTTGCTTTAAAATTAACCTATGGGTTCCTAACCGATAGGTCAAAACCGATTGTTAGTAGGCACGACCATCGGTTAAAAATCCACGCATGTTTAGAATCAAGTCGACGCATGCTTGGAAGCATTGAACTTCATTTTTTTCAGCACGTCGTTGTGTTTTACGTCACCGCATTCTGATACGATCGTTTTTTTAACCGATGGTGTGTAGGCACAACAGATGGACTGAGCACTTTATATTAAGCATTTTTGTGGACTTTGTTTAATTTATTCATATATTTGAATTTCTGATGAACTTTGCAGTAGCGTTTTTTGTTTGCTTTATGTTGAAGATTCTTTGTACCTATTGAATCATTTTGGTATCGCACCTATATACATACAACAACACACATATGCTACACTGTATATGCTTACAAAGTATTTTTCTATGGGTATTTCTTGTAACATTGTGATGTCTGTTTTTGAATTATTGCAGAAATGTAATAATAGTGGGTGCTTTTGTTACATATTTCCTTAAAATTTTACGTTAAAGTGGTTGTGTACCCACTTTTCACATTTTTTCTACAGATAAGCCTTACCTGTAGGTATAATGAATATCTCCTAAACCTGCACAGTTTAGGAGATATTCACTTTGCATGCAGCCGCTGACGTCAGTGGCCCATGCACTGTGAATGCCTGGCTGAAGGTACGGCAGACGCAAGAAAACTCCTGTGCGTCATTGTGGCTCCGGCTACTTACAGCACCTGAGCCACCAACCTGGAAGACACAGCAAAATGTCAGCTCCCTCGGAGTGGACCGGGATGACATACCGACGCCTCGTTCTAAGGTAAATATTAGCTGCATACTAGATCATTATGCATTTACCTAACAGGTATTTTATTTAATTTTTTTTGTCCTGCGGGTATACAACCGCTTAACCGCTTTAACAGCTTTAGAGAAAAAATAATTACCGTACAATTTGGTGTATAGCTGGCCACACACGGATCGAAATTTGACCAGTTCAGCAGAAACTGCACAAATTATGATCCATGTATGGCCATTTCTGTTCATGATAAGTCGATCTATCAATCGACTTCTCAGGAACGGTCCTGCTAAAAATGTTTCAGTCGATCAGCACATATACTACCAAGGCTGCAGCGCTGATCAGTGGATTCTGATGGTGGGGGAGCCTCGTTGTCAGAATACAATGACACAGCGGGGAGGATTCCATTGCTCCCTTGCCCCAGTTTGGATGTGCATTAATGTTTCAAAACCAAATAATAAACTGGTGTATATTAAAAAAAATCCAATTGGATTAACATTAAAACCCGCAGCAGTAGACACAATTCTCTTAAAATCAAGTAAAGTTTAAAAACACAGGGTACGGAGTTCTCCAGTATAGATTGTGAGGGAATAGGTTATAAACAGAAATAGTATACAGCAGATTACTACAAGATAAACTATACCTTCATGGATGGACAGAAATATGAGAATCCCAGGGGATATATCTGGTGTATAGCTAGACATGTTAAGAAACATAAGAACAATACTGGTTCTTGAGCAATTTGGTTTAATGCGGCAAAGTGACAGCTGATATAGCAGTATGGAGCAAAATGAAATAACCAACAAAACGATATATATATATATATATATATATATATATATATATATATATATATATATATATATATAGTTAGTTAGTAGTAGTTGTTACGTTCAGCTGCTCTAATGGCAGATGCTAGCTGTTTTAGGTTGGGTTCACACTTGTTCTACAAACGCGCCGACATTGGGAGCTCATGTCGCATGACGTGTGAAAATCAATGTTTCCCTATGAGAGCTGTCTTAACTGGTCCAACACAAGTCGGTCCGACTTTGAAAATGCTCCCTGTACTACATTGATCCTACTTCAGCCCATTGAATATCATTGAAGTCGGACCAAAGTAGGAGCCTTGTCCTAACAATCCAACTTTTGACATCCGACATGTGATTACAGCAGCAGTAAAAGGAATTTATCTCACTCTGGGATAGTTTTGATTGGTCAAAGAATAAGTCAGACTATCACAAAGTCGGATTAAAGTAGTATCCTGTTCATGAAAGTCGGATGGATGTAGGACCAATGTAGGATCAATGTAGGACAGATGTCACAGAGCAAAGTAGGATGAAAGTCGTACTGCTGTCATGTAGTATAGTGTGAACCAGCCTAAGACACCCAGCCAGTGTCATTAGCACAGTGACAGTGCATACTTTTTAGCACTGGTCCCCAAAAAGTGTCAGTTAGTGTCAGAATGGCCGCCGCAATATAACAGTCCAGCTATAAGTCATCGATCGCCACCATTACTAGTAAAAAAATAATATATCCCATAGTTTGTATAACTTTTGTGCAAACCAATATATTTATGCTTTTTGGTTTGATTGTTTTTTACCAAAAATACAAATTGCCTAAATTTATAAGGAAATGTTATTTATTTTTAAAAATGTCATTGGATATATTTTATAGCAAATAATGTTTGTTTTTCAAAATTGACGATCTTTATAGGTTTATAGAGCAAAAGAAATAAAATAATGCATAGGTGATCGATTACCACCAAAGAAAGCTCTATTTGTGGGGAAAAAAAGGACATATTTTATTTGGGTACAGCATCACAGTTACAGTAACGCAGTGTCGTATCGCAAAGACTATAGTTTTGAGATAAGTTTGGTTGACAACAAACAGGGCTGAAAATACCCCTCTCTGCTTATACTCCAGTCAGTGGGCCAGATTCACAGAGCGATTACGCCTGCGCAACAGGAGATGCGCGTGCGTAAGTCTAAATGTGCGCGTGCGTTTTGATGCACGGCATCCCCAAAACGAGATACGCAAGAAATCTACTTTTTTTTTGTCCATCGTAATTTCGTTAGACAGGCGCATCCGTCCGCGCAAAACTGCGCTAGACAGACCATTGATTTGCTTGTCAAATATGCTAATGAGGGACTTACGGGGAGCCACAAAAGAACGTTAGGGCAGCGCAGGCTACGCAGTGTGCGCAACAGCAAAATGTCCTGTCTAAAATTAGACCATATAAAAGCTGGTCTAAAAAGAGAAAAATCGTCTACATGTCAGATAAAGCAACACTGTTAGTGAGGAGCTCAGCAGTCACACGTGTTGCCCAACAAACTGTATGCCAACATGCCAGTGGCATCCATGCTCATAGCTATACTACTGACTTTAGATGAGCAAAGAAGGAGGAGGGCACTGAGGAGGGCACTAAGGAGGGCACGGGAGATGTTTTTTTTTAACTTTTTATTTGCTTATATAAACTTTACAATTTAATCTAATCTAATACAATATTCTTATCTGATACAAGCCCCTCACTCTTCACTTGATATATCACACATGCATAGACATCTATGGCATGAGTGATTCTGAGGTGTCTCGCATCTTCAGATTTACCCCTCATGCCATCATGGAATTAACCACAACCTTGCAGGAGGACATCAGCAGCCCAACACATGGCACTACCCATGACACCCATGACAGCTACATATACAATCAGAGCCCCATCCCCACAGATTTCGAACAGAACATGTATGGGGACAGCTGGCTGGTTGGTGAGTGACATGGGTGGCAGGCATGACTGTCCCCCCCCATGATGCACACATCACAAGGGGCACATGCACTACTAACATCCTCCTGTCTTTTCCCTTCAAGGTGACTCTGCATATGCACTGGGACCCCATCTCATGACCCCATCTCATGCCAGCTCACATATGCATCTTTGCACGTTAAACACACACATTAATCATGGCACAATGATAATGCATGCATGCACACCACTGTGGTCCCTAGCACACACACACCACATCGTCATCACATTGGATTGGCACAAGCCCACCATGCAGGACTTGTGAGCAGCAACGCCATGCCACGGCTCCAATTATGTCACTGTACATTCATACACCATTCACACGGACCTGGGTTTCACTTCTCCAGCACAAATGAGGGTGACACCCCTTTTCCCGCAGGAATATCACCCCCACATTCCAAAATCGTACACAAACAGAACCAAAAAAATAAAATAAATGACGAGCAAAAATAAAAAATGCCCAGCAAAAATATAATTTAAACAAAATAACAACAAAGAAAACACATAAAAGGCAAAAATCACTCTGCAAAACAGTCCCCAAATATCTCAAAGACACGTCACAAACAAACAAACAAACGCTAATAAACAAAAGCACCTTGCTGTATAGGGAGGGATACAAAGGGATGTACTTTTGCAAAGGAAGTGCGTTTGTGTCTGTCTATTTATGCTGTCTGCGTAGTTCACTAAGTTGCCCTAGTCCACTTCCAATTACACTGATTGCGCGGTTCCCGAGTTGTGAGCATGCGCACAGGGGTGCTGACCATGGTCTCCTTCAAGCGCGCATGCGCGAGCCAGCCGGCCCTTCATTTGCATGGGGTCACGGCTCATTTCAATGTAACACGCCCACGTCCTTCCCAATTTGTATTACTCCGCCTTACGCCTCTGAAATAACGTTACGCATGCGCAATTTTCTGCGTAAAAGCTACGAGAATAGGGTGATTACGCGGCTACATTGCGCAAGTCTAACGTAAAGGCGGTGCGCTACGCCGGTCCAATAATGCGCAGATGTACCTGAATCTGGCCCTGTGTACCTTGGGCGTCCATTTTCTAAAACTCGCGGCTTCCTCCTGGTCCTGTCCCTTTCCGTGATAGGCGTTTGACACTGTGTTCAGTGTTCCGCCTATTACAGATCTTCTCAAATGAAAGAAGGTCCGTGACTGGCGGAACACTGAACACAGTGTCTGCTGGGAAACTGAGTCCGAGAATGAAAGAACGTCAGTGATAGGCGGAACACTAAACACAGTATCAAACACCTATCAAGGAATGGGACGGGACCAGGAGGAAGCCGCGAGTTTTAAAAAATGGACCACTCACAGCACAGCTTGTCAAGAATTTCAGCCACACTGCAATGGGCAAAGTGAGGTTTTAATCGGAAAAGTGAGGTTGTAATGGGCACAGTGAGGTGATGGGCACAGTGAGGTAATGGGCACAGTGAGGTAATGGGCACAGTGAGGTAATGGGCACAGTGAGGTAATGGGCACAGTGAGGTAATGGGCACAGTGAGGTAATGGGCACAGTGAGGTAATGGGCACAGTGAGGTAATGGGCACAGTGAGGTTGCAATGGGCACAGTGAGGCGTGCAAATGGGCATTGTTGAACCTCTTTTCCGCTTACAGTGGCTGCTGCATTTTCACCCTAGGCTTATACTTAAGTTTGACTATGTTTTGGTTAAAATATATCAGATACCTTTCCTTGTGAGACATATAAAACTACATTAATACTTTTGTATTAACTAAATAATAGGGCTGTTACTGATCAAAATTTTTGTGTCCGATTAATCGTTTTTTATTTTAATCGATTAATCGACTAATTTCGATTAATTATAACGCACATACAGATCCAACAACTTTTAGCTGATCTCCTTGCAGGCCGATTCCCAGTGCAGCTGCCAACAGCAAGATACAAAAAAACACACAAAGGCAGTGCTCGATGGGAATAGCATTAAAACTTTTATAATCTCCAAGTAGGTAACAAAATAAATATTGCACTGGAGATAAAATCGATGTAGCTACATAAACTGTAAAAATGGTGTGAGTAATACCAAACGGGAGCAAAAGCAGTCATAAAAACATGTAGCCAAGCATGATACTGGTATAAGAATGTGTACAACGATACCACTGCTGAATCCAGATGAGGAGAGGTTACCATCAGTCCGTCGGCATGTAGCTGTTCCATGAAGGGAACTACCACAACTCCAAGTGGATGGTTGTAAAATCCCAGGTTAATAAAAGGAAGTGATAGAGGGAAATGTAACAGCTACTATGTGGCAGATAGTAAGGTCCGCCACCATGCAGATATGAAGGCACAGCTAAGGAGCACTTCAGATGGATACGGCAAGCCCCGCCGGTGTCCGTGACGTTACTGGATCTCCGACGGAAGGCCCAGAAGCCGGCGGAGAGGCGAGTACCAATCAAAATAATTTTAATCGATCAAAAATATTTTGATCGATCAAAAAAATTAAAGATTAATCGATTAATAAAAAGTTAATTTGCACAGCCCTACTAAATAATATTTATTTATTTTTTGCTGCAATACAAAGCCCCCCGGGGTAACTTTTCCTTTTTTCCCTATACTCAAGTCAATAAATTTTTCCATTTTTTTGTGGTAAAATTAGTTACCTCTGCTTATACTCAGGTTTGAGTATATACGGTACCTTTTGTAATTGCTCAACCCCTTGTAGTTACGTGGAGAAGTTTGGATAGACTGAAATAAAACCAATTAGTCCCCTTTCACACTTATACGACTTGTCCCACGATTTTGGACTGCAAAATCGTATGACAAGTCATTCTCCATTATTTACAATGACCACCATTCATACTGGCACGATTTTAAGTTGTGCCTACTTCAAAGTAGTCCTTGCACTACTTTGGTCCGATTTTGATGCCACTTACACAGGCATTCATTGAAATCGCGGACAGAGCCGGCGCTACCACTAGGCAAATTAGGCAGCCGCCTAGAGCGCACTGCCGCCTAGGGCGCAGCCACGGCCGCTGTGTTAACTATTCTGTCATGGGAGGAGAGGCTGGAGCTTATCAATGTGCCTGGTTCTCTACGCGGCTGTCTAGCATCATGTGTGTGGCAGGGCGGCAGTGGGCAGCAATCAGCAGCACCCTTGGGAAGGCATGGATGGCCGGGCACCCATGGCAGTGAACACGAGCGCAGCTAAGTCCAGGACTCGGCAGAAGAGCTCCACCATGGCTGCCTCCTCCTTGACCTCCTTGACCCCGCCTCCCCAGGATGCAAGCGAGCGCAGGCAGCGTACCCCATGCTTTCAGAGCATGACTGCTCCAAGTTCCTCTTCGCGCGCTGATATGAGGACCGGAGCTGGAGGACAGACAGGCTCGCCGCTGACACAGAGCTGTCACAGAGGACGGAAAGGAGGCACAGGCTGCTGCGGGAGCCGCCGTAATTGGACGGATCGATCATCAGAGCAGGAGACTGGGAGAATGTATGGAAGGTACTGTCTGTCATCATACTGTTACACACAACTGCAGACAGAGATTGGGACAAAGGTGGGACTTCAGGAACAGGGCTAGGGTCTCTTATCTCCCCCCAAGTCCCCCTCTCTTCTCTCTCAGCCCCACTCTCTCCAAGCCCTCCTCCCTTCTCTCTCAGCCCCCATCTCTCTTACCCCCTCTCAGTCCTCCCCTTTATTAGCCCTCCCATCTCGATCAGACCCCTTCCTTCACTCTCAGCCATCCCTATACGCTCAGCCATCCCTATACGCTCAGCCATCCCTATACGCTCAGCCATCCCTATACGCTCAGCCATCCCTATACGCTCAACCATCCCTATACGCTCAACCATCCCTATACGCTCAACCATCCCTATACGCTCAACCATCCCTATACGCTCAACCATCCCTATACTCTCAACCATCCCTATACTCTCAACCATCCCTATACTCTCAACCATCCCTATACTCTCAACCATCCCTATACGCTCAACCATCCCTATACTCTCAACCACCCCTATACTCTCAACCATCCCTATACGCTCAGCCATCCCTATATGCTCAGCCATCTCCCCTCTCCTTTCTCTCTCAGCCCCCCCGTTTTTCAGCTATCCCCCTTCTCTCAGCCCTCCTTATTCTCTCAGCCCCCCTCTCTCTAAGACCCCTCTCTTCTCTCCCAGCCCTCCCTATTCTCTCAGCCCACCTGTCTATCAACCCACCCATCTCTATCAGCCCCCCTCTCTCAGTCCCCACTCTCCTAACACCCCCCTCTCTTAGCCCCCTCTCTCAGCCCCTTTCTCCCAGCCCCTTTCTCCCTCTCTCAGCCCCTCCCTCCCTCTCTCAGCCCCTCCCTCCCTCAGCACTCTCTCTTTGCCCCTCTCTCTCTCTGCCCCCTTTATCTCTCTCTCTGTCCCCTCTCACCTCTCTCTCTCTGTCAGCCTTTCTCCCTCTCTCTCTCTGTCAGCCTTTCTCTCTCTCTCTGTCAGCCTTTCTCCCTCCCTCTCTCTCTCTGTCAGCCTTTCTCCCTCTCTCCCTCTCTCTGTCAGCCTTTCTCCCTCCCTCTCTCTCTCTGTCAGCCTTTCTCCCTCTCTCTCTCTGTCAGCCTTTCTCCCTCTCTCTCTCTCTGTCAGCCTTTCTCCCTCTCTCTCTCTCTCTGTCAGCCTTTCTCCCTCTCTCTCTCTCTCTGTCAGCCTTTCTCCCTCTCTCTCTCTCTCTGTCAGCCTTTCTCCCTCTCCTTTCTCCCTCTCTCTCTCTCTGTCAGCCTTTCTCCCTCTCTCTCTCTCTGTCAGCCTTTCTCCCTCTCTCTCTCTCTGTCAGCCTTTCTCCCTCTCTCTCTCTCTGTCAGCCTTTCTCCCTCTCTCTCTCTCTGTCAGCCGTTCTCCCTCTCTCTCTCTGTCAGCCGTTCTCCCTCTCTCTGTCAGCCTTTCTCCCTCTCTCTCAGCCCTCCCTCCACTCTCTCTCTCTCCCTCAGCCCTCCCTCCTCTCTCTCTCTCTCTCTCTCAGCCCTCCCTACTACCCTCTCTCTCAGCCCTCCCTCCTACCCCTCTCTCAGCCCTCCCTCCTATCCCTCTCTCTCTCAGCCCTCCCTCCCTCTCTCTCTCTCTCTCTCTCTCTCTCTCAGCCCTCCCTCCACTTTCTCAGCCCTCCCTTCTCTTTCTCAGCCCTCCCTCCTACCTCTCACTCAGCCCTCTCTTTCTCTCTCTCAGCCCTCCCTCCTCTCTCTCAGCTCTCTCTCTCTCTCTCTCTCTCTTTCTCTCTCAGCCCTCCCTCTCTCTCTCTCTCTCTCTCAGCTCTCCCTCCTCTCTCTCTCCCTCTCTCTCTCAGCCCTCCCTCCTTTCTCTCTCTCTCTCAGCTCTCCCTCCTCTCTCTCTCTCTCAGCCCTCCCTCCTCTCTCTCTCTCTCTCTCTCTCTCTCAGCCCTCCCTCCTCTCTCTCTCTCTCTCTCTCAGCCCTCCCTCCTCTCTCTCTCTCTCTCTCTCAGCCCTCCCTCCTCTCTTTCTCAGCCCTCCCTCCTCTCTCTCTCTCTTTTTCTCTCTCTCTCTCTCAGCCCTCCCTATCTCTCTCTCAGTCCTCCCTCCTACCCCTCTCTCTCTCTCAGCCCTCCCTTCTACCCCTCCCTCTCTCAGCTCTCCCTCCTACCCCTCTCTCAGCCCTCCCTCCTACCCCTCTATCTCCTACCCCTCTCTCTTAACTCCCTCTCTCTCTCTGAGTCTCTCCCTCCTACACCCATCTCTCATTCTCTCTGAGCCCTCCCCCCTACACGTCTCTCTCTGAGCCCTCCCTCCTACCTCCTAGTCCCCCTCTCTCAGTCCCCCATCTCTCTCAGCCCATTCTCTTAGCCTTCTTTCCATTCTTAGCCAGCCCTCCCTCTCTCAGCCTCCACTCTCTCAACCCCTCTTCTCTCACAGCCTCCCTCTCTCACAGCAGCCCTCTCAGCCCCCTCTCTTTTAGCCCACCTCCCCCCTCCTCCCCAATTAGCTGGTCTTACCTAGGGCACAAAATAGGCTAGGACCGGCCCTTGTCAGGTCGGTCAGTGTATGTGTCAAGTCACATGTGTTTCAAGGGCAAAGGGGTGGAGTCAGGGGCAAAGTGGGGGGCGGCAAAATGAGGTTTTGCCTAGGGTGTCAAAAATCCTTGCACCAGCCCTGATCGCGGACGCGAATCGCGGCAAAATCGTGGTAAAGTCTTTGACTTTTTGAAGTCGTACAAGTGTGAAAGGGGGCTTAGCCAGATTCAGGTAGATTCACGACGGCGTATCAGTATATACGCCGTCGTAAGTCCGAATCTGCGCCGTCGTATCTTTAAGCGTATTCTCAAACTGAGATACACTTCTCTGTTGCTAAAATACGGCCGGGGTAAGTCTTATACGCCGTCGTATCTTAGCTGCCTATTTACGCTGGCCGCGGGGGGATTTACGCCTAGAATATGTAAATTAGCTAGATACGCCTATTCACGAACGTACGCACGGCCGTCACAGTAAGCTACGCCGTTTACGTAAGGTGTTTTTCAAGCGTAAAGATAAACCACCAAAAAGATGGCGCAGCCAATGTTAAGTATGGACGTCGGAACACCGTCGAATTTCACATTGTTTACGTCGTGTGCCTAAGCCGATTCAGAATGGGGCTGGGCGTAGGTTACATTCACGTCGAAAGCATTGACTATTTGCGACGTTATTTTGAGCATGCGCACTGGGATACGTCCATGGACGGCGCATGCGTCGTTCGTTCGGCGCCTCATTAACATGGGGTCACGGTTCATTATAATAAAACACGCCCACTGCAACCTACTTTGAATTATGCGGGCTTACGCCGGCCCATTTACGCTACACCGCCGTAACTTAGGGAGCAAGTGCTTTGTGAATACAGCACTTGCCTCTCTAATTTACTGAGATACGCTACGCCCGCACAAACTTACGCCAGTCTACCTGAATCTGGCTAAATTACTTTTTCCCCTTTTCATGGTACAAAAAAAAAATCCCCATAGTCCTGATTGTTCAGTGGTTTAGCAATAAGGGAAAATTTCTACCATTGTAGTTTTTGAGGCATACATTTTTGATTCCGTTTGCTCCCATTTGCTCCCTAAAAGTTTGCATTTGTTTTGCTTCTTGTTTACAAGATGGGCTGCATAAAACTATAAATGTATGGAAAACTGAAGGGAAATAGCTGCAGGGTAAACCACAATCCACAGAAACACACAGATGTAAACAATAGCAGTGAATAGAACAATACTATTTCGTCCCTGCTGTTTTTGGGCGGTTCAGTTTCTTATCAAAATGCAAGTAAACTGCAACAATGAAAGTCTGGGAGGATTGTTGACATATATACATATACCCTCTCTCCTATATTACCATGACATTTTTCAATCACATTTGCAAAATAAATTTTAAAATTTGAGTATAGCCTCAAATATCAAGGCCTAGAAAGAGGCATAAAAAAATACCATCATCCAAAAATGATATAAGAGAAAAGGGAAGGGATGGGAGCGTGAGGACAGTTGCTGAGAATCTCTGTACTGATACACAGAAATGAAATTGAGGTAAAAAATGAAATAATTTATTACATATAAATAGACAAACACAGAACACATTAAAAAGTTTCAACAAACAGTATACAGGTTTCCCCAAGAGGTACCTGTTGAAAGGGTTTTCTCATAAGCATAAGATTAACCAGTCCTCTACATTTGCAAAAGAAAAAAAAATCATCTTTATTTTTTTGATTTTTTGACCTCTAAGCCTGGATCTTACCAGTATTCTTGAACTGATTTTTAAGCAAGACTTTTTAGTCAACATCTTATATACATATTTTTGATGGAAGCCATTGTCTGGCGTCTTTTTTCCTTTTCCACCAATAATATTATTAGGGCTATGGGAATTAATTCCTTGATTAATCGTTAATTTTTTTGATTGATCAAAATTATTTTGATCGGTACTAGTGGTACAACGGATCGTAAATGATCTGTGATCCGAAAGGGTCACCATATGCGGATCGGCACACCACGTGATCCACGGAGCTCTGTTGTTGCCTCTGCCATAGGAAAGGCCGTGGCCTCGGCCTAGCTCCCGGAGCAGCAGCCATCTTGGTCCATCCGGTGGCGGCCTAGGGGAGCCTAGAGCGGCGCACTGATGTCATCACCTGGCCTCAACTGCTCGTGTTCAGGCGGCTTCTCTGGCAAGACTAAGCAAGCACCAATCTTCCTATACAGTGGGGGAGATGTGGACCATATTACAGTGGGGAAATGTCTTTGGATATTACAGTGGGGGAGATGTCTGTGGATTACAGTGGGGGAGATGTCTGTGGATATTACAGTGGGGAGATGTCTGTGGATATTACAGTGGGGGAGAGGTCTGTGGATATTATAGTGGGGGAGATGTCTGTGGATATTATAGTGGGGGGAGATGTCTGTGGATATTACAGTGGGGAGATGTCTTTGGATATTACAGTGGGGGAGATGTCTGTGGATTACAGTGGGGGAGATGTCTGTGGATATTACAGTGGGGGAGATGTCTGTGGATATTACAGTGGGGGAGATGTCTGTGGATATTATAGTGGGGGAGATGTCTGTGGATATTACAGTGGGGGGAGATGTCTGTGGATATTACAGTGGGGGAGAGGTCTGTGGATATTATAGTGGGGGAGATGTCTGTGGATATTACAGTGGGGGGAGATGTCTGTGGATATTACAGTGGGGAGATGTCTTTGGATATTACAGTGGGGGAGATGTCTGTGGATTACAGTGGGGGAGATGTCTGTGGATATTACAGTGGGGAGATGTCTGTGGATATTACAGTGGGGGAGATGTCTGTGGATATTATAGTGGGGGAGATGTCTGTGGATATTACAGTGGGGAGATGTCTGTGGATATTACAGTGGGGGAGATGTCTGTGGATATTACAGTGGGGGAGATGTCTGTGGATATTACAGTGGGGGAGATGTCTGTGGATATTACAGTGGGGGAGATGTCTCTGGATATTACAGTGGGGGAGGTGTCTGTGAATATTACAGTGGGGAGATGTCTGTGGATATTACAGTGGGGGAGATGTCTGTGGATAATACAGTGGGGGAAATGTCTGTGGATATTACAATGGGGGAGATGTCTCTGGATATTACATTGGGGGATGTGTCTGTGGATATTACAGTGGGGAGATGTCTGTGGAAATTACAGTGGGGGTGATTGTGGATATTACAGTGGGGAGATGTCTGTGGATATTAAAGTGGGGAGATGTCTGTGGGTATTACAGTGGGGAGATGTCTGTGGATATTACAGTGGGGGAGATGTATGTGGATATTACAGTGGGGGAGGTGTCTGTGAATATTACAGTGGGGAGATGTCTGTGGATATTACAGTGGGGGAGATGTCTGTGGATATTACAGTGGGGGAAATGTCTGTGGATATTACAATGGGGGAGATGTCTCTGGATATTACATTGGGGGATGTGTCTGTGGATATTACAGTGGGGAGATATCTGTGGAAATTACAGTGGGGGTGATTGTGGATATTACAGTGGGGAGATGTCTGTGGATATTAAAGTGGGGAGATGTCTGTGGGTATTACAGTGGGGAGATGTGTGTGGGGATTATATATGGTGGTGATCCGAAAAATGTATGTGCGTTATAATTAATCAAAGTTAGTAAATTAATCGATTAAAAAAAATAGATTAATCGAACACGAAAAATGTAATCAGTAAGACCCCTTTCACATTGAGGAGTTTTTTAGGCGGTAGAGCGCTAAAAATAGTGCTGCTATACCACCCGAAAAACTCCTTCACTGCATCCTCAATGTGAAAGCCTGAGGGATTTCACACTGAGGCAATGCGCTGGTGGGAGATAAAAAAATCTCCTGTCAGCAGCATCTTTGGAGCGGTAAGAGGAGCGGCATGTATACCGCTCCTTCACCCCTCCTTTCCATTGAAAACAATGGGAAACCGTAGCAATACCGCCCGCAATGCGCAATGCGGCCGCAACTCTCGGCAAATCTGAAGGTATACATATATTTTTAGCGGCGCTATACCGCCAGCGCGGCTCCCGCCGCAATGTGAAAGGGGCCTAACAGCTCTAATATTTATTAGTACGTTTAGTCCTTCCTGCTGATCATTTTTTATTTGCTGCACAGTTGAATATTTCTCAACACAGCACTTAGGACTTCATCATGGTAAAACGCCCTTCATTACCCACATCTATGGACACAAAACGTAGTATGGTAGAATGCAATATGAAGAACAGTGAAGTTTTTCAATGGAATGGAGAGATGATTAGACATATTCTGCCCATCATAAGCACTTTTTGTCTTTTTCCTAGGATACATTTAGGACTTGCTTTCTGCCATTCTCCAGGATGATCGAGCTGCAAATGTTTTTATTGGAGACTGCAACTCCATTTTTAGAAGTTTACAACCATTTTTGTTTGTGCTTTACATTTAACAATAAAAAAAGAAAAATATTTTCATCTTATTTTCATTTCGTTTTTTCAAAAGAATTCCTTTTTTTTTAATTCACAATGAACAAATACCGTACATGCTTTTCTTCTAATTTTCACTATTTGTTATTATTATACAGGTTTTATATAGCGCCAACAGTTTGCGCAGTGATTTACAAAATAAAGGCAGACATTACAGTTACATTACAATTTGATACAAGAGGAATCAGAGAGCCCTGCTCATTAGATCTTACAATCTAAAAATACAACATATTTTATTATTTCACTCATTATTCATCTGTTTTTTTCTTTTATTGTTATCACTACATTACATTTCTTTATGATCATCATTTATTTTTATTTGTTATTCTTACTCACATATTTTTCACTTCTTTCACTTTTAATCCTTATTTCACATTTTCCATTTTGCATTACTTTTCAGCATTTTTCAGCACTCCCTGGTCCTTTTTTATCCTCCTCTCACATATTGTCAGTTTTTCTGTCAGTACAGCATTATCATATAACTGGTGTGGCAGTGATGACATACACTGACTGGTGACAGTATGTAAAAAAAATAACAATTTGCGGATAGTTAGTATGCTAGACGGAAGCAGGATTTTGTCTAGCGTACTAATGCCACGTACACACGGTGAGAATTTCCAACAACAAATGTTCAATGGGAGCTTGTTGTCGGAAATTCCGACAGTGTGCAGGCTCCATCTGAATTTTTCTGTCAGAATTTCCGAGAACAAAAATTTGAGAGCTGGTTCTCAAATTTTCCGACAATAAAATCCGTTCTCGTAAATTCCGATTGCGTGTGGACTATTCCGACGCACAAAATTCCACGCATGATCTGAATCGCACTTGGTCTGGTAAAGCTAGCGTTCATAATGGAGATAGCACATTCGTCACGCTGTAACGGACTGAAAAGCATGAGGCTGAAAAGCATGAGGCTGAAAAGCATGAACCGTCTCTCACCAAACTTCTACTAACAAGAACTTCCCTTTAATAGTGCCATTGTACGTCTTGTACATGACCGTGTTCTTGGTGTTTGGAATTTACAGCAGCATTTGTGCGACCGTGTGTATGCAAGACAAGTTTGAGCCAACATCCGTCTGAAAAAAAATCCACGAACGTAGTGATGTACTATGAGTGTGTTAAGAGAAAGTTCATCTCTCGAGCACCACCCTTTGGGCCCCTTCTGCTAATTTTATGTTAGTAGAAGTTGGGTGAGCATTGATTGGTGATTTTTAGATCGTACAAAACAAATGCCTTTTAAAATACATTTGGCATAACTACATCAGTATCCATAGGTGTGCGCAGTCTATTGCATTAGGGTGTGCACCCCAAAGTTCAAACACACATGAATGCCACCTGATGTCACAGGAAGGGGGCTCTGGTGGTGGGAGACAGTTGATTGGGAGCATGTTGCAGTACACCCTAAGTACGGGTGTAACCAGGGCTGTCTTAATGAGAGGGCACAGCTGGGCACTGCCCAGGGGCCCCAGCTGCACGGGGGGCCCCTATTTTTCCCCCGAAGCAGCTGGTCCTGGAGCCCACACTGCCCCAAAATTGGGGGTCCCCATGATGGCACTGAGAGTGATACCACCTATGGAAGTATCCATAGGTGTGCGCAGTCTATTGCATTAGGGTGTGCACCCCAAAGTTCAAACACACATGAATGCCACCTGATGTCACAGGAAGGGGGCTCTGGTGGTGGGAGACAGTTGATTGGGAGCATGTTGCAGTACACCCTAAGTACGGGTGTAACCAGGGCTGTCTTAATGAGAGGGCACAGCTGGGCACTGCCCAGGGGCCCCAGCTGCACGGGGGGCCCCTATTTTTCCCCCAAAGCAGCTGGTCCTGGAACCCACACTGCCCCAAAATTGGGGGTCCCCATGATGGCACTGAGAGTGATACATACACAGGGGAGGCCGTCTGCCTCCTACCTACTTGATGTCTGTTTACCTGCACTGTCATCATTATAGGGGCCCCAGAGCATTACTTTGCCCAGGGGCCCATGATGCTATTAAGACTGCCCTGGGTGTAACGTGTTCCTAAAGTTGAACCTAGACTTTAATATAATGGGGGCATTTACACTGGCTACTGACACGCCCAACCACCCACATTGTGCTGCTCCTGGATAATGCTAATGCACATGGGGTGATTAGGATGTGCCCAAGTACAGCCAGCACAGCCCTTCCCTAAAATAAATGCTAGATAATTCAGGAAAAAAGACTATAAGAAACCATAAGTGAATCACTTCAAATCCTATGCCGATATCAGCTTTGAACTTCAAACAGGTCCGCTACTATACGAGATCCAGGGCTAATAGCCTTCTACAGCTGAAAGACCGCCATAGTCCACTGTTGTGGTATTGCATTGTGTATTTAAAAGATCTTGTTTAATTATGGTATAGAGTTGGTAGCCTGCTGTGGTTGTTATGTCTATGTTTGTAAAAATAAATAAAAAATAAGGTTATTTTCTTACCATTGCACTAACTTTCCCAGTCTTTAGCAGGAAATACAGTATATGAAGATTCGCATGAAGATACATTTAGCTTTGTCACCGATTTGAACATAAAATAATACAATATGCCACTAGATGGCACCAACATGCTTTTCTGTCCAAATGATACTTATTACAGGTATTTTTTATTATTATTATTATTATACAGGATTTATATAGTGCCAACAGTTTACACACCGCTTTTCAACACAAGGGCAGACAGTACAGTTACAATACAATACAGGAGGAATCAATGAGCTATTATTATGACATTTAAAAGCTTAGGCCTTTAAAAAGTATTTAATAAAAATAAAAGCTTAGGCCTTATTCAAACCTGAGCAACTTGGAATTGTGATCAGAATCACAGGGAAACGTGCAACACCTTTTTGGGTACCATTAATTCAAATGCGGTTAGCGTTCATTTTGTTGTTCACGTCATTACGAAGAAATCGCGCTAAAAACGTACCAAAACACACTCGAAAAGGTTCTGGAGGTACTTTGGCGCATTTATCGTGCGTAGGGCAGCCCATTCAAGTAAATGGATGTCATTTGTGCAACCCACGAAAAAACACAAAAAACATAATCATAAAACCATGTGGCCCAGATTCACAGAGAATTAGATTCTCGTAGAGTATCAGAAATACACTACGCTGCCGTATTTTACCTGGCTCTACGTGGAATCCAGGTAGATTTTGTCCAGTAAACGACGGCGGCGTAGTGTATTTCTCCCGTCGCAATCCATCTGCGCGAGTAGGGGGCGTGAAGCATTTAAAATAGGCGCGTTCCCGCGGCAATCAAACTGCGCATGCTCCGTTCGCAAATTTCCCGCCGTGCATTGCGTGAAAACACGTCGCCACGTCGTAGTAGCGTCGTTTACGTACATTCCTATTCCCGAACGAGTTACGTTAAAAAAAATATATATTTTCAAAACGACGCGGGAACGACGGCCATACTTTACATGGGTTACGCACTGTTAGACCAGCAAAAAGCTCCTCTAACATTACGTAGCCAAAAAATGACGTAGGCGATTGCGAGGGACACTCGTACCTTCGTGGATCGCCGTAAAAACTAATTTGCATACCCCGACGCATGAAAACGACGCGAACTCCTCCCAGCGGCCGCAAAAATATCGCAGCGTAGATCCGAAGGCTTACGAAGACGTAAGCCTCTCGGATCGAAGCCCGAAGCCGCCGTATCATGGTTTGAGGATTCAAACTAGTGATACGGTGCGCGAAATTTGAAATTACTCCTGTCTAACACCAGTTAGACAGGCGTAATTGCTCTGTGAATCTGGGCCTGTGTGTGTACAGTTCTGTATTCATGTCCTCCATAAAGGTAAGATATCCAATATGTTTCTGTAGGACACAGGATTTTAGAGGAAACCATTTTATTAAAAAAAAAAAAAACTGGATGCTGCCATTGCTTAATTCTTATTATATATTTTATATATATTTTATATATACTGTATATATATATATATATATATATATATATATACTGTATATATATATATATATATATATATATATATGTGCCTGGCTGTTTTATCCACCCTCTAGCTTCAATACTTTCAGCCAGGGAGCCAGAACAAATATGTACATATGGACTTATTTAGCGTTTCAGTTCTAGAGTTCACTTTGACAGGTAAAACAGTTTCCTTATATGTATTTCAACTGTGCATGTAGCTTTTTTTTACCCAGGGATCAGTTTTAAGAGATTACCTTATACCTCATAGTGATACTACAGTTTTTTTTTAAATAACAAACCTCCACTGTGCAGCTCGTTTTGCACAGAGTGGCCCCGAACTGCGTTTTCTGGCGTCCCACGGTGGCTCTCTCGGCTCCTCTCCGCCTCTGATAACCCCCTCCGTGAAGCATTTTTTTGAAAGAAATTCAATATTTTTTATTTTTTGCTATAATAAATATCCCCAAAAAAGATATAAAAAAAACACTTTTTTTCCTCAGTTTAGGCCGATACGTATTCTTCTACATATTTTTGGTAAAATAAGCGTTTATCGATTGGTTTACTAATGGCGGCGATCAGCGTTTTTTTTTTTCATGACTGCGACATTATGGCGGACACATCAGACACTTTTGACACATTTTTGGGACCATTGTCATTTTCACAGCAAAAAGTTGGCTAAAATTGATTACTGTGAAAATGATAATGGCAGTGAAGGCGTTAACCACTAGGGGCCGCTTAAGGGGTTAAGTGTGTCCTATTGTGTGTTTCTTACTGTAGGGGGGCGTGGCTGGACGTGTGCCATCACTGATCGTCTTTCCCTATGACAGGGAAAAGACGACCAGTGACAAGCCACAGAGAAGAACGGGGAAGGTTTGTTTACACTCACCTCTCCCCGTTATTCAGCTCCTGTGACCTGATCGCGGGACACCAGCGGCGATCGGGTCTGCGAGTCGGGTGTACAAAAAGTGTAGCTGCTGACTTTTAATAAACAGACACTTACCTGCTCCACGGTCCAGCAATGCGGCCACCCGGAGCTTCGCTCCTCTCCCAGCCTCTCCATAATGTGGGCACCCGGCCATGACAGCTTTCGGCTCTCTGACCAGGCACTCAGTGCGCATGCACGAGTCACGCTGCGCTCTATGAGTGGACAGATCTCCTGGGACCTGTCACGTGTCCCTGGAGATCACCTAAAGGGAGGGGCTGCCTAAGGAGAGAGGAGGAGCCGTCGAGGTGTCCCCTGGATGGAAGGAGGAAGTGGGACAGGAAGTCCCACTCCTACCGAAGCCCACACTCCCCCCCCAAAAAAAATTACATGCCAAATGTGGCATGTAAGGGGGGAGGTGTGCTTAGAGCGGAAGTTCCACTTTTGGGTGGAACTCTGCTTTAATAGTTTTCTCACTCATTCATCTGTTACAATTTACTCTATTTGCAGTCCAATAGTTTGGTGCAAATTTTAGGTGTCTTTGAATTATTGTGTTATATAATACTTTTATCTACAGTATATTTGCATAGATCAGGCCTCGACAAAATCCGGGCGCAAGGTCGCACTTGCGACAAGAAATTGTGACCTGGCGACTGGGGAATTACCGGCCTGCGTGGGGCGCGATTGCGGAGCGCCTGCCGGTAATTGAGGCCGCGGCTTTGCGGCCTTCACAGAAGAAAGCTGAGGCCTGCAGAAGGCCGCAAAGCCGCAGCCTCAATCACCGACCGGCACAATCGTGGCGGGCCCGCCAGTAATTGAGGACACGGCTTTGCGGCCTTCACAGAAGGAAGCTGAGGTCTGCAGAAGGCCACAAAGCCGCAGCCTCAATTAGGTCATTAAGGCCGCAGCTTTGCATTTATCTGCAGGCCTCAGGTTCCTTCTGTGATCTGGCGCCATCTTGTGGTGGCCGTTGGCATTACAGGTTACATTACATTTACATTACAAGTTGCAAAACAGTAAAGTTAGTCCCATTTTTTTTTTATGTTGTGAAAGATAATGTTACGCCGAGTAAATTGATACCCAACATGTCACGCTTCAAAATTGCGTCCGCTCCAGGAGCTCTAGGGCTAGAATTATTACTCTCGCTCTACAAATCGCAGCGATATCTCACATGTGTGGTTTGAATACCGTTTACATATGCGGGCGCTACTCATGTGTGCGTTCGCTTCTGTGCGCGAGCTTGGCAGGAACAGGGTGCGTTTTTTGACTCCTAACTTTTTAAGCTGGCTCCTAGATTCCAAGCAAATTTGTCAAACCCTGGCATAGATGTTTGCAGCTACCTCTTCCTTAGCCAGGCGTGTCAGAGAGTAAAGTCGTGGCACAAGAACAGAGAACCTGATTCCTCAAGTGTATCCTCCAGGGGTAAGTGCTACACTTATAAAGTTCCTAACGCTTATTTAGATATCTACAAAGTATACATACATTCAGTTGTTAAGAATGTTGGTATTGCAGAGCTCAAATAGTTCAGTGTTTGCAGAGGAGCCTTAGGGCAGCAGCGTGACCTACCAAGTATTGACAAATGTATGCAACAAAAACCGGTTTCTAACCTTATTGTTAAGCTGGTCATAAACAGAATGAAATTTAGTTGGCTGAGCAAGGAGCAGACAAATTTTGATCTGTGTGTTGCCCTCCTTGTTCTACAGTTGATCTTCAGGAAAGTTGTAAAACCTTTGTCAATCAGTGGCTGATCAGAGTATTCTGATGGCACCAGGTCCTGCTGTCAAAATACAAATACCTGGCAGGGGGTTTCCTCTATCCAACCTATTTGTTTATGGAGGAATCTGTTCTTTTTTTCTTTCATTCAGCCCGCTGTCTGAAGGAAAATCTTGGTTAAATCCTGAATGTACAACCCACATACCAGCACGGATCGCAACATGGACCAAGTTAGGTACTATATTTCTCATTTTGGATTTTATATGTTGATAATACTGTACATTAATGAATGTAGCGCCCCCTTACTTTCAGTATGGGAACTACGCTAAAGTTAGTGGGAGAATGGGAGAGTTATTTTGCTCCCATTCATAATTCAATAATAATTCAAATTTGGCTGATGTCATTTCTGAACTGTTCTGTGGGTCAGTCTGCGCTTCGGGGGTGCTGTTCCCACCCCTGGGTGGCAGGTGGCGCCAGAGGGGTTCTGACGGAGCCACTTTTCCCCCAGCAGCCAATTGGAGGAGTTTTCCCTCGCGGGGCATGCTGGGTGAGGGTATATCTGTGGCAGACACCATTTTCGTTGGTTCTTCGCAGGTTCCAGGTGCGGCACCCACCTTTAGGGTGTGCGCATCCAACGGGCCCAGGCGATATGGCCTTCCAGGCCGGGGCCACATGTTACACAGAGTTCCAAGCAGATGCTGAAAGGGGCACCATTGACTTACTGGGTCCCCAGCTATACTAAAGAGATCCTAAGCTGAGGGCTGTACGATGGGGAATCGGCTTGAGGAGAACCCGGAGGCAGGTTGTCTGAAAGATTTGAGCGAACCATCAAGGATCTGGTGACCGAGCAGTGACAGGTATATTTCAACTGTCAATCGGTGACCCTAGCTCAATTTACTGGGAGGATCTGCTCACCTAATCAGAAACTACAAAGTACTAGGCCTGTGGCAGAGGCATCCTTATGCCGCGTACACACGATCACTTTTTGTGATGAAAAAAATACGTTTTCAAAAACGTTAATTAAAATGATCGTGTGTGGGCAAAACTTTGTTTTATGTCTTCAAAAAAACGACCAAAAAAAAATTCGAACATGCTTGAATTTTTTGTGTCATAAAAAGTGATGGTGTGTGGGCAAAACGATGTTGAAAACAACGTTTTTAAACCCGCGCATGCTCAGAAGCAAGTTATGAGACGGAGCTTCAATGGAACAGAGTGCCGTCGAACGTGGTGTACGTCACTACGCTTTGCTAGAGCAGTTTGAAAAACGTTGTTTTGTTTCATCACATAAAACGTTTTTTTTCATCACAAAAAGTGATCGTGTGTACGCGGCATTAGAGCCAGGTCTGTGACAGGGGCCTGTTACCTCCCAGCAATCTAAAGTGACACTTTGGCTGCCAGGCTTGTGGCAGAAGTCTGTCCGGGGGCACTTCACCCACTCTGGCTAGAGTGGCGACGAACAGTGACTATTTCTACTGAAAGCAGGCTTGCTTTTATGTTTATCCAAGTGTTAGAGATCTGCCACTGGTGCTCGGTACGCGCGCATACCCCAGTACCAGCCCAGCAACACCAGCTGCCCTTATGTGTGCGCCGGCGCGCGCCTGATGTGCGCGCATGCGCCTGGTGCGCATGCGCCAATAGGGCGTGAACGTGCACGACGCGAGATTGGTGCCAATTTGTGCTTAAAAGCCAGCAGGCTGCAGCAGCTTCTTGCTGTCTGATCTGCAGCGTTTGTGTGATCTAACCCGTAACCCTGTTGAACCTGTTCCTGTACCGACCCGGCTCCGTCTGACCACCCAAACTTCTTCAGCCTAACCTTTGGCCCACCTTGACCTCGCCTACTGCTGTCTACCGTTGCCAGACCTCCCTGCCTGAAATCTGACTACGCTTTTGCCTACTGAACCCTCTGCCTACCTACGTGTCTGACCCGGCCTGCCTGACCCTGCTTCTGCCTAACCCACGCTGTCCTAACACATCTTTCTTCCAGCTCCAGAGTCGCAAGCTTCTGCACCAGCTCCAGAGTCGCTGACTCTCTTCCTCTGCTCCAGCCACCCGGAAGGACCAGCACCCATGCCTGATTCCTGCCATCATCCAGGCACTCCTACCCTGCTGCGCTCCTGAGCCCGCTGTCCCCAATCCAGCGGCTCCCGAGCCAGAGTTGTACGAGAGGCCGCCTCCTGCGACTAGGCTCTGACGACCAGGTACTCCCTCATACCTAACACCAAGCCTGATACTGCAAGGTTCCTTTACTTCATCAACCTGTCCTGTCTACCTCCTGTTGATGTTGGTCGTGTTTGACCGAGGAATAAAGCATTTATAAAACGTCAACCTTTGGCTTGGACATTCTATTACTGCTCTCACAGTTGCTGCAATCAATTTCCCTAGACTCGTCAAAGGTAACTTATCTTACGCCGATCCCACATCTAACCAACGGCCCCCGAGGGGGTATCGCTACATGCACTTTTGCAAATGTACTCATTTAAAGAATAAAGTAAAAATGCTCGGCTCACACTGCCGCGACTTGTCATGCGACTTGAGATTTCAAAGTTGCATGACAAGTCGCACCCCTTTAACTGCAATGGAACTCTTCTAATTTATGTGACTCAAGTCAGGTTCCTGCACTACTTTGGGGTAACTTTATAACGACTCGCATTGACTTCTGTTAATGAAGACAGAAGCAAGCCAGAATAAGGTGGCATGGAAGTCGCCTGGCAAAGTCGCGCAACTTTCCGGTCGTGGCAATGTGAACCGAGCCTTACATCTTTTTTCCCCTGACCATCCTTTTTTTTACACTTTATTTTATTATGCTGATAAGCAACATTTTCCATACAGAGAAAGGGAGATAACAATAACAATGTAAATCATAGAGACAACAACACACATAAATCACATCATATAGCTCAAATCACCACTGCTCAGACCATAGCTACAAAGGTTTGAGAATTATCATAAACACTAGCATGTCACCCTCTGAAAACTGAGGTCAAGCTGTTGGTTCGTGCGTCTCTGAAGCAGGGAAGGGCATATGAGCTTGAGAAGGGGAGAACAAAAGAAACCTCAATGTGCAAGTAAATCATTAAAATGGAACTTATAGCTGGTCTGTCAACTTGGGGACATGAGGGGCATAGAAGAAAAAATAACCGACCTGATCTAAGCATATGTTAACAAATACACCAGAACATGTATTACATAACTGGTAACTACAGTCAAGTATATAGCATGAGAGCATACAACAGGGTTTGGGCGGCTGCCAGACCATCACCTCTTGTGGATGGGGAACACTGTAAAGCCCCATACACACTATCAGTTTTCCTGACGGTTTTCTCATCAGGTTTACCAAAACCATGTAGTGCAAGGGCCTGCCTGATTGCATACAAATTGAAACTCTTGAGGTTTGACCTCATATTAGATAGTTTTAGTGTGTATGGGGCTTAAGAGAGAACTATGGTGACCCAGAGATCCCAGACGTATAATGTATCCATGTGGCCCAGACTGTATAAAATATCGATCCTTGCACTTGGCTATCCATTACTCTGCCTCCAAAATTCCATTCTAATCCAATCGGCCTGACCCTGCAACTGAGATTTTTTTCAGTAGATCAGAATGAGAAGGCATGCAGCATTTAGAAGGTACTTTTCCTGTAACCACTTGTGTAGCGCCTGTGTACTTTCAGTTCAGGTGCTATCTTAAATCTAGAGGGGGGATGAGAGAGTTACCTAGCTCTCATCCAGGTAATTTGTGCAAATTCAGCTTCTGTCATAGCTGAACTGTGCTGTCAGTTCATTCTGTGTTCCTGAGGTGCCTTTCCACCCCGGGGCGACAGGTGGCGGCAGTGGAGTCCAGGTAAGAGTGCCTTCTTGTCAGCAGCCAATCAGGTTTTTTTTTTCGCTCGCGGGGCATGCTGGGGAGGGTAATTTCAGAGAGATGCTATTTTAGGCAGGAGAGTTCAAGGTTGGATCCGGGTGCGGCACCCACCTTCAGATGTGCGCACATCACGGGCCCCGGCGATGGCCTACCAGTGACTTATTGGGTCCCCCATCTTTGGAAAGAAGATCCCAATCGAGTTGTGCTGTTGGGTGGGGAGTCAGTCTGAGGAAAGCCCTGAGGCAGGCAGTCCAGTGGGGCCTGGACGAACCATCGGGGATTGAGGAGACCTGGGAGATTCAGGCAACTACTTTTATTGAGAAGGATTTGCTCCATTAATCTGCGTTCCAGAGCAAAGGCCTGTGGCACAGGTTCCACTCCTATTTCTATTTGAGCCAAGTCTGTGGCAGAGACGTGTTTCTCCTTCTCAGGGTTCCGAGTGATACACTGGCTGCCAGTTCTGTGAGAGAGACTGTCCAGGTAGACTACACCCATTCCGGGTGGAAGTGGGTGGGTGAAGCAAAAGTATCGTTGGAAGCAGGACTGCTTCTACAAAGTTAAGGCCTGAATTTGCAATTCTCTTTTTCACCAATCTTTCCCTGTCTACCTCAAGTTAATCGTTTGCCGTGTTTGGCAAGAGAAAAAAAGCACAGAAAACGACACCCTGCTGTTTGGACATACCGTCATTGCTCACATCATCTTTTCATCATCTTACCCCTAGACACATCACAGAGGTAACACGCCGTCCCGAATCTATGCAGCGGCTCCTGAGGGGGTAGCGCTACACGAATCAGAATGGAGGACACGTGTAGCAAGGACTGCAGGGGGGAGTATGGAACATCAGAATCAAGAATCAACTTAGTTTGGGTCTGAATATCTTGACAAAAGTGACGTATCTTGGAAAGTACTGTGATGCCATGGCCTCATAATACTGGTATATGACCGGAATACCTAAACCACCTAACCATTTGGGGCGCTGCAAAAGGCGGAGGGCCAAGCGTAGCCGTTGTTTTTTCCAAATAGGCTGTATGAAAAGGCTGTTGAGGCTTGAAGAGAAAGACCGGGGCAGGGAAATAAAAAAGAATAAAGGCAAAGCCCCCTAGTCGGACTTTAAAGGCACTGTGGTGTGTCAAATGTAGTTAGAGAAAACATAGTATTACAATATAATTTATTGAAGAAGTATCAGATAAAAGTTGATTACATGATCTATAACAAATACAAAAAATACAAAATAATGAAATATAGTTCAACATATATTGCTGTGTGATGTGATGCCCTGTGTGGTCCCGATGTTTCAGGGAGACATAGTCCCTTTCTTCAGGGGTATTCCAGGATTCACAGCTCTAAAAATGTATGGGAAATGATCAGGATAATCCTAATAATGTTGATGATGTTGTTATATAGATTAATACTGAAGTACTTACAGTGAACTGTATGGTACTTCAAGTCAGTAGATCATGTATTTAAAAGCATGGGTTTCCGGATGATCCGAGTCTGCTGGCCTGGCCACTGACGACAGAGCAGAGTTGTGAACAGGGTGTGTTGTTGCCAGATATAAATATGCTGCTGGAGTCAGAGGACACTGGAGCCTAAAGTTGTAATGATGTGTGTTAATATTTATGGACATAGTTGTATTAATAAAATGTGAAATAAATTGTGTTTTATAACATTTTCTTGGAGGGATATGGTATGGCTTACCTAGTAAATGGCGATGGAGAGGCTCGTATTAGGCTGGAAGTGTACAAAAGTAATAAAAAATAATGAGTAAATATGTACAATGTATGTAAGTAAAAATATCCATGTTATATTAATGTGGTTAAACCACATATAGTTAAATGTTATAGCAAAAAATGCTCAATAGATGGCGTTCAATGGGGATATTTAGATGTTATAGCAAAAAATGCTCAATAGGTGGCGTTTAAAGGTTGAGTATTAAGGAGTTGATTAAAAAGGACATTTTTTCTTTTGTGTTCCTGTAAGTATGAAACTGAATGTATGTAGATAACCAAAACCAGCAGGGAAACTGATAATGTGGTAGCTGCGATTGATATGAAGAAAATAAAATAAAACGTTTTTTACCTTGGGAAGATAGATGCAGAGGAACCGTCATGTTGTCCAGCAAGTTGCTGGACAGCAAATGACTAGTTCCTCTGCTGCTATATAAAGTGCCCATCAGCCAATCTGCGACGCCCAGTGCAAAGGGTTTGCAGCTGTGCTCGGACGGCTAATTGAGGCAGGTGTGGGGCTCACAGGGCAACTGATTCCATGGGTCATGGCGCATAAACATCCGAGATGCGCATGCGTGCGCAGCAGGATGACACGCCATGACCCGTCACCATGACGCGCGTATCCCGCAGCGCGCATGCGCGCGCGGCGGGATGGCGCGGCGTCACGGATTGAACCGACGTCAACCTCACTGTGCGCACGGAGCATGCGCACAGGAGGAGAAAGATGGTGGCCATGGCATGAGTAAATGCCAGGGGCAGGGAAATAGGGACCATTTGAAAGTAAAAAAAAATCCTGGGTAGGATTTCATTTTCAAAATAATTACACGACCCATCCATGAAAAAGAGGTTTGGTTGCAGTTTGACAATTCTTTTAGTATGGTGTTAAGCAGTGGAGCATAACTGCAAGCATACAGTTTGGAACAATGGTCAGGAAGATAAACTCCCAAATATTTCAGGGGTGACTGGCACCATAAGAAGGAAAAAGAAGATTGCAACTGTGCACACATACCAGAAGGGACACTAAGCACTAGAATATCTGATTTACTGTGGTTGATCATAAATTTAGAAAGCTGGTTGAACACCTGCAGTTCTGCCATAATATTAGGCAGAGATACCAGAGGGTTGGTCACGTAAAATAGTACATCATCTGGGTAAGGGGAGAGTTTGTGCGCGACAGAGCCTATACCGACTCTTTGAGTTGGGTTTTGTCTAATTCTAGAAAGCAGTGGTTCTAAGTAGTGTTGCTCACGAATATTCGCATTGCGAATATTCGCTACGAATATTGCATATTCGAGTATTCGCGAATAACTCGAATATCGCGGCGAATATTCGCTATTTCGAATATTCGTATTTTTCAAATTTCGCAATAAATTTCGCAATCAATTTCGCATTCGCGAAATTTCGCAATAGCGTTATTTCGCAATAGCAAAATTTCGCAATTTTGATTTTTTTTTTTTAATAAAATATAGCGAATATTCGTAAATATCGAATATTCGTGATATTTTATCCAAAAAAAAATAGCGAAATTTCGCAATTATTTTCGCTTTCGCATATGCGAAATTTCGCTATTTTTTTTTTTAATAAAATATAGCGAATATTCGTAAATATCGAATATTCGTGATATTTTATCCAAAAAAAAATAGCGAAATTTCGCAATTATTTTCGCTTTCGCATATGCGAAATTTCGCTATTTTTTTTTTAATAAAATATAGCGAATATTCGTAAATATCAAATATTCGTGATATTTTATTAAAAAAATAAAAAAAATCACGAAATTTCGCATTGGCGAAAATTCGCATTGGCGAAAATTCGCATTGGCGAAAATTCGCAATTTTTTTTTTTTATAAAATATCACGAATATTCGATATTAATGAATATTCGCGAATATTCTTCGAAATATTCGCAAAATATCGAGAAATCGAATATGGCGTATTCCGCTCATCACTAGTTCTAAGGTAAGGGCAAAGATAAGTGTATACAAAAGACAGCCCCGACAAGTCCCATTCTTAATAGGGAATGGTTGTGAAAGGGTTCTGTCTACCTTTACTTGAGCCTCTGGCGAATTGTACAGAGCTGCAATACATAGGAGCATATTTGGGCCCAATCTGAAGCGGCTAAGAACAATTCGAAGGTAGGTCCAATCCACCCTTCTCGGCATCGGTAGAAAGCAGCAGACAGGGCCGATGATTAGCCTGTGATCGCGCCCAGTGTATAATTTGTATGGCCCTATTAGAGTTATCTCTGGATTCCCTCCCTGCGATGAATCCCATCTGGTCAGAGTGAATAACCTCCGGCAAGATGGGCTTCAAACGATTTGCCAAATTTAAGGCCAAGATCTTTATGTCAGTATTCAGGAGGGAAATTGGGCGACAGTTACAGGGTAATGTATGGTCTTTCTCCTCTTTGGATAGGACAGTGACATAAGCTAGCAGGGATTCTCAAGGCATGCAGGAACCCTTGGCTAGGGCATTGAAATAAGAATACATAAGAGAAGAAATATGTGGAAGAAATTTTGCATAATATGCATTGGTGAAGCCATCTGGGTCCAGACTCTTACCCTTGGGGAGCTCTTTAACCACAGCAGCCAATTCAGTCGGAGTAATAGGGGCATCCAATTTGCCGGCGTCCTGGGCTGAAAGCCTTCGAGATTCCACCTACTCCAAATATTGGAGGATGTCCAATGTCTTCCGGAATATCGAGGTCCAAGAAAGTGTGTCCGGAAAATGGGCATAGTATTCGTGCACCACTATTTTAGAGGGATGTAGGCCCTGGGTTCCCAAAACTGTTTGGATCGTATGTACATGCTTGGCGGCATGCTGACATCTCAAGGCCCTGGCCAGCAGCTTTCCATATTTGTTTCCAAGTTCATAGCATTTGTAAGAAACAAATATGTGCTTCCAGAACACTGGAGAGCTCACCACATTGGGACTGAAGCAGGGTCAAAGCCTCGGGGGCCGGCCGGCGCTTATGGCCAATCTCTGCCTTACAGAGTTTAGAAAGGAGAATTTGAAGCTCACTAGTGCATTCCCATTTCAAGAGGGCACCCTGGGAGATAAGCTTGCCCCTGACAACCGCTTTGTGGCCTTCCCAAATAGAGTCAGGTCCTACCTCTTCCGACACATTTTCGACAAAATAATGAGAGATAGTGTCTGAGACTTTTTGGGACACAACGGCGACATCTAGTAAGTTTTAACTTAGGCACCATGTCCATTGTCTAGCATCTGGTGACAATGGCATCAGGTCAAGGGAAATAGGAAAGTGTAAGGAAGCCTACTGATGCACCCGAGAGTGACTCTAGAAATGTGTTATGTCCCCTTGACGCTCTGTGTCTCTCAGGTGTTGCTAGCAATGCTGCCAGTATCTGCTCAGCAAGTTACACACACAGGCCAATGTACTACTTAACCAGAGCAAGGTTTATTACTCAGAAACATTATGGCATTCTTACATGGAGGAGTCTTAATCCAATAGCTTCTGTTCTTATCAGATGTAATCCCTTCTCAGCTTCATGTGCCTGCTTCCAGTTCCCCACACACACTGTCTGACTTCCTGGTACAGCTCCTCCCCCCCATCATGCATCAGGAGAAAAGGGGCAAGGGTTACAGTGATCTATCACAAACATCACACCTCCTTTTCTTCCCAAAAACATAACAAGAGAACAAAATGTTGAACACATAACATAACAAGGCAAGCAAGATCAGTTCAGCAAGTAGTATCTCCAACTCAGTTCTGTGATTTCCGCAGCACTTCATGAGCCCTTTGTCTCTGTTTCCTGACCTCAAATGTGTCCCGTAAGATTTCAGCTCATTGCCAACGAGGCGTTTGATGTCTTTGAAGGGTAGACTTACGAAGTGGCACAGCACCGGGAGGGATAGAGTCGGTCAAAGGTTCTGGAGATGTCAGTGGGCGTCCCACAGACAAATCAGTCTCTATAAGCACATATCCGGGCTCCTCAGAAATATGGTCACCAACCGTTTCAGGGTTTGGTTGTAAACTTGTGGGATCATGCCAGACACCATGCCATATGTCACCCGCAGAGTTCAGAGTAGAGTCTGGTGGGTGGTTAGAGAGGTCGGGTTCTGTGAGTAAACGTTTCCGTATGACTGGGTCGCAGAGTCCCATGACAAACATGCCACGGAGAGCCGTCTGCAGGTAGTCTCCAAACTGACAAGTGGCAGCTAGTTTATGTAAAGCAATTATATATGACTTTATATCCTCCCCGGCCTGCTGCCTCCTACTGTTGAATTTAAACCGTTCTGCGATTTCTAACGGCTTCGGGTTGTAGTGTGCATGTAACGTCTGAATTAACTCAGGCAGGGGCTTAGAGGCCGGCTTGTCTGGAGAAACAAGGTCTCTGAGGGTTCCATATGCAGCTTGACCCAATGCTGTGAGAAAAACTGCAACTTTCCATTCTACAGTCACACTATTTGCTTCCATATAAGTGTAGCGTTACCCAATTCAGGAGCCGCTGAGTATAAGTGGGATCGGCGTGTTGTGTTACCTGGCAGGTGTCTAGGGGTGATACTTGTGAGTCGAGGAGAAGAGAGCGAATGTCCAGTCCTTAATTGGATTTTCTTCAATGCTTTATTCCAAGGCCCAACATGGCCTTCATCAACATAGTATAGGATAGGAAAGGTTGATGAGGAGAGAGAGAGAGAGCTTGCGTATCAGGCCTTGGATATTGAAAAATTAGAGAGCAAACTTACTCTCAGTAGTAATGAACTCAGTTCGTCGTCACTCTAGTTGGAGTGGGTAAAGTGCTCCCGGACATGTCTCTGCCACAGGCCTGGCAGCCGGAACACCACTTGCTAATGCTGGGGGACCAGGCCTCTGCCACAGGCCTAGTAGTTGAATGAGCATGAAATTGAAGTGAGCGAGTCCTCCCAATAAATGTAGTTAGTCACTGGATCCCCGATGGTTCGTTCAAGCCCTATTGGATCATCTGCCTCCGGGTTCTCCTCAAGCCGATCCCCCACCGTACATCTTCCAGCTTGGGATCCTTTTAGGAAAGGTTTGGGACCCAGCAGCTTCTGGGATCCCTCTCCGTGTTAGAGTGAAGCTCCGCATGGTGCGCAACTTCGGCCAGGTAGGCCATGGCTGCGGGGTCCATGGATGCGCGCACCCTGAAGGTAGATGCCGCACCTGGAACTCGGACCCAGCAGGAAACAAGAACGGTCCCCAGGCCAAGGCGGCTGCCCCAGATATAGCCTCCCTCAGCATGCCCCGACAAGGGAACCAACCCCTCTGATTGGCTGCTGAGGAAAACGAGTCCGCCAGAACCCCTCTAGCGCCAACTGCCGCCCAGGGGTGAACACACACCCCTGGAGCACAGACCTGCCCACAGGATAGTTCCGGAATTGGCAGCAGCCCAATTTTACAAATTGCGAATGGGAGCCATGTAAATCTCCCATTCCCCACTAACTTTGGCATAACGCCCCCACAAATAGCAAGGGGGCGCTACATACTGTTCCAGCCTCTCCACCCAGGAGCTCCATGACTCAGCCACAGGATCAAATGGTTGATAAACCCTATGAAGGCCATGTGTGCTAAAATCCACAATCCTCTGTGCCACTGTTATGTCCCCTTGACGCTCTGTGTCTCTCAGGTGTTGCTAGCAATGCTGCCAGTATCTGCTCAGCAAGTTGCACACACAGGCCGATGTTCTACTTATTATTACTCAGAAACATTATGGCATTCTTACATGGAGGAGTCTTGATCCAAAAGCTTCTGTTCTTATCAGATGTAATTCCTTCTCAGCCTCATGTGCCTGCTTCCAGTTCCCCACACACACTGTCTGACTTCCTGGTACAGCTCCTCCCCCCCATCATGCATCAAGAGAAAAAGGGCAAGGGTTACAATGATCTATCACAAACATCACAAAATGATTGACCCCTCTGGTGCTAGAGAAAGTCAGGTGTGGGTTTATTTGAAGGGGACACCCAAGAAGAAAGAGAACGGCGCCCTCTAAGTGCAGCATATTTAAAACATCTTTAATAAAAAGGGATTAAAAACACTCACATTTGAGTAGAGATAAGCAGGCATGTCAAGGGTTAAGTGTGTTTCATCCGCATTAGTCTTGGTGGAGTGTGTACATCAAGGGCTGATGGTTGCGATCTGAGTTCTGTAGCAGTCCTGTCTGCACTGAATGTGTACAGCGCTAGCCGGCGGATGGGACGGGGATTGTGGAGTCTCCGTGATGTGATGTTGTCGTCACTTCCAGGATTCAGGCTGGCGGGCAGTGCTTCGCGATCGGGACATTGCAAAGCAAGCCTAAGCCTAAAGAAGGGACACGCATGTCTCGATCGCGAAGCACTGCCCTCCAGCCTGAATCCCAGAAGTGACGACAACATCACGGAGCCTCCACGATCCCTGTCCCAGCCGCCGGCCAGCCCTGTACACATTCAGTGCAGGGCTGGCGATCGGGACCCCCCGCTACATGCAGCGGGCGTCTTACCTCTGGGAGCGATCCGGGATGAGGGGGCGGCTGTTCGTTTTGTCCGCCCCCTCGCTCCCAACCAATCCGCAGAACACTGGCAGAGGAAGTGATGTCACCTCTCCTCTCGGCGGTATTTTCAATCCGACGAGAGGAGAGAAGACATCACAAGTAAGTCGCACCAACAGCACACTGACACCACACACATAGGCACAATAACCCCTTCCAATCACCCCCCCCAGCCCCCTGTCACAGTGTCACTGATTGCAGTGATCATATATTTACTGATCACTGCATTTAGTGTCAGTGTGACAGTTAGTGTGACAGGCAGTTAGTGTTAGGTCCAGGGTAGCCCCGTACCCCCTGTGACAGGAAGTAAGGTAAATCTGTGTGTGTTGTCCCTGACGGGAGATGCTTTTCTGCCTTGTTTAGACCATACACCAATTACTATTGGGTGTCGGCTGCAGAGATGGCCAGAGAGGTTTGGGGCGTTAAAAGGTTCCAGCTGTTCAGAATTAAGCAATTAAAGCCCCTATAAAGACAGCCTAGGGATGACGACTGATTGCTGGATCCTGAGGCTTTGGGAGTGAAGGAGCAGTCACAAGCACTTCTGAAGAGGTGAGGTGCTGATGGATATTTCTGTGTGAGAAATATCAAAGAGACTTTTTTGTTGTTTTCTGCTGTAGGACCAGCAGTTTCTGCCCAGCAGTATCTGTGCCAGACTCCATAGGTAGGTTCCTGTGTTGGGAAGGTAGACGCCCCAAGTGGCAAGGGTTTATTTTATGTTTTGTTTTGTTTATGCTGTTTTGATGCTTGCACGTGTATCCCGCAAGATGGAAAAATAAACCATATAATTTGTTTTCAGTCATCCTCAAGTGCCTTTTTGTACAGTTCAACGTGTAGTGAACCCATCCAGGGGGTCACACACACCCGCTACCGAGTTAATCCCTCACACCCCCCATATAAAGGTTTAACCCCTTGATCACGGCCCTAGTTAAACCTTTCACCCCTATTGCCAGTGTCACTAAGCGATCGGTTTTCTGATTGCTGTAATAGTGTCGCTGTTGCCGCTAGGTAGCTAATTTTTTTTTTATAGCGCAAAAAATAAAAATCGCAGAGGCTATCAAATACCATCAAAAGAAAGCTCTATTTGTGGGAAGAAAAGGATGCAAATTTTGTTTGGGAGCCACGTCGCACGACCGCGCAATTGTCTGTTAAAGCGACGCAGTGCCGAATTGTAAAAACGCCTTTGGGCATTTAGAAGCATATTGGTCCGGGACTTAAGTGGTTAAAAATGATTAAAAATAGATAAAAATTAATCATATAATGTGCCTGCACTTTCAGTTTCGTTTTTCATCTAGTTTCATGCTTCTGTGAAGGACAGAGACACAGAGCCAATAGAGGGCAGTGTTTGTTTTTAAAATTAAACTGGTTCTGAGGGGTTTTAGACACACAGTAATCACACCTTCTTGATTAGAGACCACAGAGAGAAGCTCCCAGTACTTTTTTCATAAGGAAACAGACAACAAGGAAGTGTGCAGAACAGAGAAGGATTACAGCAAAAACGAACAATGAGGACATGAAACCAGGACTGCATTAGGGTAAAGGAAGCTATTTAGCAAAAAAAAATAAAAAATCCTTTAGTAACCCTTTAAGGAACTCTGCTCTTACGGCAAAGGAATTTACAGTTTACTACTACCTTAAAGCTGAAGTCTACTGTTTGCTATAAGCATAGACTTTCATGTAGCTTGGCTGAAGAACACCTCATGTGTACATAGTTCTTGTGTTTAGAGTATCCCTACTTCCCTCAAGCCTATCCAAGTTCTCCAAAAATAAAACAACAAAAACAACACCCCTAGACTTGTCATTGAAGAAACATGTGAATTGGCCTGTGTGCCTGGTTGCGGGGCAAAGTCTGTGGCTCTTACAAGAGTAGCAATACAAAAGGAATATGCAGAAATTAACTTAATTTTTTTGTTTGTTTTTTAATGCCCCCAGGTGGTTGATGCCATAATGTGCTAGCATGCACTGTATGTTAGCACATTGTGACAGATTAACCCACAAAATGAAGTCCTCCAACATTCAGCTGGTGCTTCAAACTTTACTTGGTCATTCTTCCGGGTTCGCGCTCTCCATCTGCTTGAATGGCCTGGGTGATGTCACTCCCACGCATGCAGATGGGAGTCACCATCTCGGTACGACATACTATGAAATCATGGCAAAGGGAGAGTGCCCTAAATGCAGAGTGAACTGTGTGTGCCCAAGTGACATCACCGGCTGGAGCCAACATGAAAACTTCCCTCACAGATTGAGGGAATTGACTGTCACAGATTTTATAAGGTTTAAAAGGCACATGGTTTACATTTTTCGATCTTTCATATAGGGCAAAGTTCTGGGTTTAATCTCACTTTAATTATATATATATATATATATATACAGAGCTTTTTTTCTCATAAAATAGGTACAGGAACTCAACCACGACCCGTTCAGATTTCACAAACAGTAGAAGGGTCTTAAAGGGGCATTAAATACCAGAATTGCATTACATACAGAGTGCAGAGTTCAGGGGGTTACAAAGCTGTCACTTGTAAACACAGAAACCAGACTTCTGTGTTTACAAGTGATTGTGGTGAGGAGGCACCAAAGGGTCTGAGCCAAAGGTGGTGGAACTGAGTTCCCCCAAGTTCCCCCAGAAAAAAAGCCCTGTATATATATATATATATATATATATATATATATATATATATATAAAAAAAGTATATTCAGTCTCCTCATACTCACAGGAATGTGGCTGCAGTCTCACCATAGAAATAAACAGAATTGTATGGACATAAATTTGAAGGAATATGTACAGCGTTGTAGTAGTTTACATAGGAACTTTGGACTCTAGCTTATAGGAAAGATTTGTGAGCTCAAACAAGATGTTTATTAGAGGAAGATGTATTATGTTTAAATGTCTGACGTGTTAACACCCACAATCTTTCCAAGAGTAGGGAAGTTTAAATCATTTTACTTTGAAGTGCACTGAATCGCAAAACCTTTTGTTCATCCCAATAAGCCACCCTGCCCTTTATTATAATGCATCACTGACTCCAGGCACAGTTCTCAGGAGAGCTGGTTCCTGCAAACAACAGCACTGGGGTAAAGCTGGCCATATATCATAGCTCCCAACTGTCCCTGATTTCAAGGGACTGTCCCTGATTTAGAACAAAGTCCCTCTATCCCTCTTTCCTCCTCATTTGTCCCACATTTTGGTCTGATCTATAGTTGTATATAGAATGCACTATTTATCTATCAAAAAGTGTTTCCCAGTGCTAAACATTTTACCTGATTTCTAAATAGCTGCATTTGTAAATTCCAGAAGCCAATATAAAGGAATAGTAGTGGTAAGAAAAGCACTTGTGGGTTTAACCAATCTTATTTTTGTACAATTCTCCTTTAAAGGCAACGTGGCAATGGGAGTGTCCTATGACTACATACTTTTGCTGATAGGTGTCCCTCATTCCCATCTCAAAAAGTTGGGAGGTGTGCATACATGGTTAGAAAATTGTTTGAAAAACTGTTGTATTTGATAAGTATCTGTTGAACGTGCATGCGATAACACCATGATTGTATCAAAATATTTCCCCCAATTGTTGACATATTATGATCATAGTTACATATTTAGTCAGGTTGAAAAAAAATACACAAGTCCAACCAATAAAAAAAAAAAAAATCATACAATCCCATATACACAATGCTTCCCCCTTGATCCAGAGAAAGGTGAAAATACCCAACAAAGCATGATACAATTTGCTCCAGCAGGGGGAAAAAATTCCTTCCTGATCCCCCGAGAGGCAAACGGATTTTCCCTGGATCAACTTTACCTATAAGGCCCCTTTCACACTGGGGCGTCCACAGCTTCGGCGGTAAAGCGCCGCTATTTTTAACGGCTCTTTACTGTCGTATTTCCAGGGGTATGCGACCGCTAGCAGGGCGCTTTTACTCCTGCTAGGAGCCGAGAAAGTGTTAAAACCACCGCAAAGCACCATTGCAGCTGCGCTTTGCCAGCAGTATAGCCGAGGTGCCCATTGATTTCAATGGGCAGGAGCGGTGGAGGAGCAGTATACTTCAAAGATGCTGCTAGCAGGACTTTTTTTTACCGTCCTGCTAGCTCACCACTCCAGTTTAAAAGCCCTCAAATCTTTCAGAGCGTTTTGCAAGCGCTATTTTTAGCGTAATAGCGCCTGCAAAGTGCCCTAGTGTGAAAGGAGTCTTAATCTCAGTACCCAGTTATGCACATTAAGGAAATAATCCAGGCCTTTTTAAAAGCAATCTATTGAGCTGGCCAGAACCACCTCTGGAGGGAGTCTATTCCACATTTTCACAGCTCTTACTGCAAAGAAACCTTTCTGTATTTGGAGGTGATTGTATCAAAAGAGTGCCTCCTTGTCCTCTGTGATTACCTGAAGTGCATAACTTGAATAACTTATCAATTGTTAACAACATAAATGTTACACTTTATATTATGTAAATTTGTTTTACCTTTTCTGTACCCTTACACTCACTAACTAAAAAAATCTCTCTTTTCGTTGCTTGTACTTCCTGGGTTACGTTTTTAACACGCACATGCGCTCTACGTTTTTAAGAACTGTTTCCGATTGATTCCAATACTAACGATTAGAAAATCGATTGTTTATGCTACAAAAATCCGACATGACGGTTTGTTTTTATTTGCCATAAAAGTTTGTGTAGCGCTTACCCCCGAAGGAGCCGCTGGTTTGATTTGGGATCGGCAAATTAAGTTACTCCAGCTTGGTCTAGGGATGCACCAGAAGAATTTACCAGTAAACGGAGGTCCACACACTCAACAAAGGTTTTCTCAATGCTTTAATTCCAGCTCAACATTAGCCAATATCAACTTTGGTGAAGGAAGAATAGGTTGATGAGAGAAGATAAACTTTCGATGTCAGGCCTGGATAAGGCAGATCAGCCCTTAGCAGCACAAACTTTCACACGTCGCCACTCCTATGAGGTTGAGTGGGTAAGGTGTACCCGGACAGGTGTCTCTCACACAAACCTTGCAGCCGAGGCGCCACCTCGAATCTTAGCTGGGAGGAACGGGTCTCTCTCACAGGCCCAGCTCTAGGCCTCTGCCACAGGCCAGTTAATTTGGATAGACTAAATGTGTGAACAGAGCGAATACTCCCAGTAGTCTCTCAGCATAAGTCACTGGGCGGCAGTAGAGAGTACCTAAAATGAAAAAGAAAAGAAAGGAGGGCGCACCGACCTTGTGCATTACCACTTAAATTTTTTTAATAAACATGAAATAAAAAGCAATGGTCCTACTTACAAACATTCAGAAGTAAAAGCATTTAAAAACAGCTAAAACTGGACCTCACGGCACCTGCCAATCCGACCCTTGACACCAATATGGCTGACGCGTTTCTGGGGCGTACCCCCTTCCTCAAAGCCTAGGTGGTCTGTGTCATCACAGAAACGCGTCAGCCATATTGGTGTCAAGGGTCGGATTGGCAGGTGCCGTGAGGTCCAGTTTTAGCTGTTTTTAAATGCGCTTACTTCTGAATGTTTGTAAGTAGGACCATTGCTTTTTATTTCATGTTTATTAAAAAAAATTAAGTGGTAATGCACAAGGTCGGTGCGCCCTCCTTTCTTTTCTTTTTCATTTTAGCCATATGAACACCCTTTGTTCTGTGGAGGGCTGCAAGACTTAAGACTTTGCCTTTGTACCATACTGATACACCCAGTTTGGCGATACACCAAAACGCAGGAGGATTTTTTGTAGTAGAGAGTACCTGTCAGCATCCCGGTCACCATATCCCCGTCTGGGACTCTCCTTAAGCTTCGGGGACCCAGCAAATCACTGGGGCCCCTTGATTCTTGTCTCCGACCGAGACTCAGGAAGGCCCAGGAACCTAGCCAGGCGGGCCGCGCCGGCGGGGTCCATGGGCGCGCACACGCTAAAGGTGGATGCCGCACCCCGAGTCAGGGACCCCGCACACGTGAAGAAGAACCCAGAAGACCTGACCTAGGTCCCAGATATAGCCCTCCCCAGCATGCCCAGCGAGGAGAAACCCTCTCCAATTGGCTTCTGAGGAAGACTCCATCCGCCAGAAATCCCGCTGGCTCCCACTGCCGGCCAAGGATGAAACGACATCCCCAGAATGCAGTCCGAGCCAGTGGACCTTTCCAGAATGACATAGGTCAACAGCCTAAACAAATCACAACTGGGAGCAACCTAACTCTCCCAGTTCAACTAGTTTTAAACGCAGCGCCCATGCAAAAAGCAAGGGGGCGCTACATTTGCATATCGAGAATCTAAATGAGCCCACTAACGTTTCAAAAGTCGAATGATCGAGCATATCCAATGCTTTTTCCTTGTCAATATATCTTTATTGAGGTGATTAAGAAATGTACAATTCAACAAAATAAAATAAGTTAATTACAGACACAGAATAATTTCTTGGTTTACATAAGTGGTAAGTTCACAACAGGTGAGTCTGATGGCTTCAATGGACATATTAATAGTACAGATAAGGTTATAACTAAGAGACCAATTTTCTGGAGTTTATTTAAAGATGCTTCGTTTCTTCCAACCAGCCCAGATGGTTTTAGGGCTGTGGTTTAGGCAAGAGTCCTGATGCGTCAACGTAAGTGTTTAAACCAAAATCAACCTTATAACAATGCTAAGAACATGTATAATAACGAGGTTCATAGTCAGAGCCCAAGGCGGGGGGAGGAGGGTGGGGAGGAAAGCGGGGAGGGGAGTAAGGGGTGTCTGCAGGAGTGGTCCGGAATTGGTTGTCAATATCAAATATACGCTAAGCGGTAGACTGTTAAACAGGCTGGGCTACCATGGTAATAATACAATATCATTGATTTCATTGGGTATTGCATATTCATACCACGGTTTCCAGGTTCTTTCGAATCCAGCGGTCGTGTCCATGTCGATTGCCATCATTTTGGCGTGAGTCATAGCTAGGTTCATTCTGTTCGTTACTTCGTTAATTGATAGATTAGGGGTTTTCCATGCTTTTGCCAATGTTTGTTTCGCAGCTGTAAAGAGCTGTGTTAATAGTTTAAATTGTTTATGTGAGACATTTTTGGGTTTGAGGTTTAATAATGCGCTTTTGGGGTCCAATGGGATCCCCTTACCCGATAGTTGACTGATTATTGTGAAATTTTCTGACCAGAATAACTGTGCTTTAGGGCACGACCACCAGATATGAAAGAATGTTCCTGGAGATGAGCAGCCCCTGAAACAATGTTCAGGGTAGTTTGGCACAAATTTCGCAATCCTAGTAGGAACTAGGTACCATCTAGTAAGAACTTTATAGTTAGTTTCACAAGCTAGTACATTTATTGAAGCAGATTTAGTGTTGGTCCATATTTGATTCCAGTCTTCTGGATCTAGTTCAATATCCAGGTCTAGTTCCCATTTGTTTACATAGGGGAGTTTCCCCGTAATAGAGTTAGTCAACAACTGGGAGTATATTGATGAGATCAAACCTCTAGAGCAGGGGTGTCGAACTCAATTTCATCAAGGGCCGCATCAGCATTACGATTGCCCTCAAAAGGGCCGCTTGTGTCTGTCAGGTTAGATGTCCAGCGCATCCCCTCCCCTTACAATAGATGTTAAGAGTCCCCCCACCATCAGACAATGAGTCCCCCACTCTCCCTTACATCACAGTGCATCCCCATTTCCTTAAGCTGCTGCTGGGAAGAAGCTTAATACATTGCTTAAAAGCAGAAAGTAAACGTCTGGAGGAAGACCAGAGGAGGGCGAGGGCCACATGAAATGGCTTGGAGGGCCTGATTTGGCCTGCGGGCCTTGTGTTTGACACCTCTGCTCTAGAGGGAGGGGTGCTTTTGCAGAGCTTTTCAAAGGCAGATAGTCGGGGAGGGCTGGGGATGGAGTCTGCATAAGGTTTGAAATTTTTTTTTAATTTGGAGGTATCTAAATATTTCAGATTGTGGTATGTTATAGATTTCGCATATATCCGGAAAGGACCTAAATGTAGAGGAATCCAAGAATTTATACAGGCATGTACAGTCCTTTTTCACCCATTCTTTAAAGGTGTTGGGGTAGATCCAAGCAGGGTAGAACGATGGATTTTTATAGAATGATAAGAGTGGAACATGGGAGGATAAAAGGAAGTTCTTTATCTTTAAATTGTCCCATAGGGAAAGAGAGTGCTTAAGAATGGGGTTATGGATATGTTTGCGTGATTTGGATGGGATCCACATAATGTTGGAAATCGGGATGGGGTCGCATTCCACTGCTTCAATCGAAACCCAGAGGGGAGGTTCCTTTGTTGTGTGGTACTTTACTAACGTGGCTAATTGTGCAGCTCTATAATAGTTCAAAAAGTTGGGTAGCCCCAGTCCTCCTTTAACTTTAGGGAGATGCAAGATTTGATGTTTTAATCTTGGTTTGGAGGAGCCCCACACAAAGTTGGAAACTCTTTTTTGTACAATCCTTAAGTAGTATGATGGGATTGGGGCTGGGAGAACTCTAAAGAGGTAAAGAAGTTTAGGCAGAATTGACATCTTGATTGCGTTAATTCTTCCAAGCCAAGATAAAGGTAAATGAGACCAGGATTTTAAAAGATTCGATATCTCTTTTAGAAGGGTGGGGTAGTTGGCTGTAAATATCTCTGTGAAAGAAGCCGTAAGGCGGATTCCTAGGTATGGAATGTTTTTATCTGACCATTGAAAGGGAAGACCAGATTTAGCTGCATTAACCACTTAGCAACCACCTGCCGAAAAATAACGGCGGCAAGGTGGTTGCTTAACTCTGGGATCACGTTATATAACGTGATTCCAGAGTCGCGCTCCCGCGCGCCCCCTGGGGCGCGCACACGGGAATGTCCGTGACCGCCGGGTCCAGAGGACCCGGCGGGTCACGAATCACGGTAAATCGCCGCTGATAGCGGCGGTTTACCACGTGATCGCGCCGTCCAATGACGGCGCGATCAGATGTAAACAGACCGGCGTCATTTGATGACGCCGGTTCCTCCCTCCTCTCTCTGTACCGATCGGTACAGTGTGAGAGGAGAGGGGAGGGAGCGGATGGCAGCGCCAGTGCTGCGGGATGGATCTGTGACAAATGTAGTCACAGATCCATCCATCCATCCCTCCCTGCTCAGCCATCCCTGCTGCACATACTCTGCAATGCTGGGCAATACTCTGGGGGGGGGGGGGGCAATACTCTGGGGGGGGGGCAATACTCTGGGGGGGGGGCAATACACTGGGGGGGGGGGGGCAATACTCTGGGGGGGGGGGCAATACTCTGGGGGGGGGGGGGGGCAATACTCTGGGCATACTCCGCAATACTCTGGGCATACTCTGGGCATACTCTGGTGGGCATACTCCGCAATACTCTGGGCATACTCCCGCAATACTCTGGGCATACTCCCGCAATACTCTGGGCATACTCCCGCAATACTCTGGGCATACTCCCGCAATACTCTGGGCATACTCCCGCAATACTCTGGGCATACTCCCGCAATAATCTGGGCATACTCCCGCAATAATCTGGGCATACTCCCGCAATACTCTGGGCATACTCCCGCAATACTCTGGGCATACTTCCGCAATACTCTGGGCATACTTCCGCAATACTCTGGGCATACTTCCGCAATACTCTGGGCATACTCTGCAATACTCTGGGCATACTCTGCAATACTCTGGGCATACTCTGCAATACTCTGGGCATACTCCGCAATACTCTGGGCATACTCCGCAATACTCTGGGCATACTCTGCAATACTCTGGGCATACTCCGCAATACTCTGGGCATACTCCGCAATACTCTGGGCATACTCCGCAATACTCTGGGCATACTCCGCAATACTCTGGGCATACTCCGCAATACTCTGGGCATACTCCGCAATACTCTGGGCATACTCCGCAATACTCTGGGCATACTCTGCAATACTCTGGGCATACTCTGCTCTGCAATACTCTGGGCATACTCCGCAATACTCTGGGCATACTCCGCAATACTCTGGGCATACAGCGCCCCTGTCCCCGTGAGCTCGCATGCAGAAGCGAACGCATACGCAAGTCCCGCCCACATATGAAAACGGTGTTCAAACCACACATGTGAGGTATCGCTGCGAACGTTAGAGCGAGAGCAATAATTTTGGCCCTAGACCTCCTCTCCAACTAAAATTATGTAACCAGTAAAAATATTTAAAGCGTCACCTATGGGGATTTTTAAGTCGCAAAGTTTGGCGCCATTCCATGTGGCCACGCTGTGTAAAAGTCCCACACATGGGGTATCGCCATACTCGGGAGGAATAGCAGAATGTGTTTTGGGGTGTAATTTGTGGTATGCATATGCTGTGTGTGAGAAATAACCCGCTAATATGAAAATTTTGTGGAAAGAAAATAAAAATGAAAAAAATCTTGATTTTGCAAAGAATTGTGGGAAAAATTACAACTTCAAAAAACTCACCAGGCCTCTTTCTAAATACCTTGGAATGTCTTCTTTCCAAAAAGGGGTCATTTGGGGGGTATTTGTACTTTTCTGGCATGTTAGGGTCTCAAGAAATGAGAGAGGATGTCAGTACATCAGATGTGATCAAATTGATAAATTTTCAGTAATTGGTACCATAGCTTTTAGACCCTATAACTTTCACCCACACTAAATAATATCTAATTTTTTTTTGTTTTGTTACCAAAGATATGTAGCAGTATACATTTTAGGCCAAATTTATGAAGAAAAATTACTTTTTTGCAAAATTTTATAATAGAAATGAAGAAAAATTCATTTTTTTACAAAATTTTCGTTCTTTTTTCATTTATAGTGAAAAAAATAAAAACCGCAGAGGTGATAAAATACCACCAAAAGAAAGCTCTATTTGTGGGAAAAAAAGGACAAAAATTTCATTTGGTTATAGTGTTGTATGACTGAGTTATTGTCATTCAAAATGTGAGAGCACCGAAAGCTGAAAATTGGTCTGGTTATTAAGTGGGTTTAAGTGCCCAGTAGTCAAGTGGTTAAAGTCTGAAGCTGAGAGTGATATATTGAGAGCCAAGCTCTTTTTGGGGTTTATAACTAGTCCTGAGAAAGACGCATAATGTTTTAGTAGGGACATTAGGTTTGGGCCTGTTACCTGAGGGGTTGCGAGAAAAAGGAGGATGTCATCGGCGAACATACATAGTTTATGCTTATAGCCCCCTACCTCTATACCTAAGATCTTGGGGTCTGACCTAATCTTATGCGCAAGTGGTTCTATGAGGAGGGCGAACAAAAGAGGGGAAAGCGGGCATCCCTGTCTTGTGCCTCTGCCAATGGAAAATGGGTCTGACTTGTAGCCTGCGTATTTGACGCATGCCTTCGGATTATTGTATAATTCCATTATCCATGTCATGAAGTTGGGTCCAAAGCCCAATTTTTGTAATGCATATTTTAGGTAAGACCAGGATATAGAGTCGAAAGCTTGTTTTATATCCAGTGACAGAAAGCACGCTGGGATGCCCCTTTTCTTAGCTATATGAGCTAGCAAGTACGCCCTTCTAATATTGTCACCTGCTTGTCGGTTCGGTATAAAGCCAACCTGGTCACGATGGACCAGTGAGCCTATTATTCTGTTTAGGCGCACCGCCAAGATCTTACCAAGAAGTTTAATGTCCGTATTCAGCATTGAAATGGGACGAAAGTTTTCGCATGCGGTGTTATCGGTTTGTGGTTTTGGTATCATACAGATTGTGGCCATGAGGGATTCCTGTCGGAAGGATTTTCGGTTTAGCAAGTCATTAAAGGCCTCAGCTAGCCTTGGTGAGAGGAGTTCAGTGAATGTTTTGTAATATTTAGCAGTGAATCTGTCGGGTCCAGGTCTTTTATTTAGTTTAAGGTCCTTTATCGCGTTGCTTACTTCATTATGTGATACAGGTGATTCTAATTGCAATCTTTGGGAGTCCGACATTTGGGGTAGATGGAGTTGCGAATAAAAGGAGTCCGCCTCCTTTTCATTGATTACATTTGTATCCGAGTACAGTTTTTTCAGGTGGGAGCTAAATTTTTGTACGATTTTAAGGGGGTTGCTAGAAATGATGTTGTTAGCCAATTTCAGTTTAATGGGGGTATAGGATTTCTTAAAGAAATTTAATGATCTTGCTAAATAAGCCCCCGGCTTGTTGGCTTGTTTGTATAAGGTGTGTTTGGACCTGTTTAAACTTTTATTGGCTGATTCTGTAAGGAATAGGTCGTACTCTAAGCAAGCTTTGTCTAGACGGTCCTTAGTTCTGGGTGAATAATTGTCTTGGAAGTCTAAAAATGCTAGATTAAATTCTTTTTCCAATTTCATCGCCATTTGTTTCCTTTGTTTTTTGAGGATCCCTAATTGTCTCTGAATAGTCCCTCTTAGAACTGGCTTGTGGGCTTCCCAGAGTGTGAGGGCGGATATTTCAGGGCTCTCATTGTGGGTTAGATAGTCTCTTAAAGATTGTTCTATTTCTAGACAGTGAGTGGGGTGGTTAAGTAATAGCTCAGGCATATACCAAGACCGGTCGTGCTTTTTTGGAATGGTTGAGGCAATAGTTGTAAGAACTGCGTTGTGGTCTGACCACGGAATAGGGACTATATTGGAGTGGAGGACTTCAGGCATCATTCCGGTTGTTAGGAATATGTGATCTATTCTACTAAATGATTGGTGCGGATTTGAAAAATAGGTGAAGTTGCGTTTTGTTGGGTTCATCTCCCTCCATGAGTCCACCAGGTTGTATTTTGAGAGGAGATTGGGAAGATTCCATTTAGGATGGTGTTTGTGTTGAATATAGGGGGACTTGTCTAAGAAAGGGAGAAGAACCTGGTTTGAGTCTCCGCAAATCAGAAGGGAGCCAAGTTTATGAGCATTTATGGTTTGAAGAAGGTGAGACATGAATGGCATAGGATTGAGGTTAGGGGCATAGTTTGAGACAATTGTAATTGCCGTGTCTAAAATATAGCCTGTTAAGATCAGGTATCTCCCCTCTGGGTCTCTGATTTCTGTGTTCAATGTGAAAGGAGTCGAGCGGTGGAAGGCTATAAGGGTGCCTCTTTTCTTTACTGTGGCGGATGCATTGTAAACTTGTGGATAAGCTGTGTGAAAGTACTTAGGGGTTGTGCTTGGGGTGAAATGAGTTTCCTGAAGGCAGACTATGTGGGCCTTTTTTGACTGGAAAAGCCTGAAAGCTTTTGATCGCTTCTGTGGTATGTTTAAGCCTTGAACATTGAGTGACAATAAGTTCAATGGTGCCATGGTAGCCAAACCGACAACTCAATCTTACCGTGCTTCCGCGTGTAGCAATTACCCGGACCACTCCGTGCAGACTGGATGGGGAGAAGGGCAGGAAAGGAGGTTTCAGGGGAAAAATAAAAGACAACAAAGGTTAGTGCAACAACAGTTAACAAATTGTAACAAACATATTTAGCATAAGTCCGTGGTTGGGGAAAAGGATCCCCACCAGGAAAAAGGGGGTCTCCGTCAGATCCCCACATATTAAGTTGGGGGTCTGAGTTAGACCAAATGGGGCACATGTTTTTCCAAGGGTCAGAGTGCTGCGTTCCGTAGTGTACAAAAAGGGGAGAGAAGAGCAATTGTAAGAGATGAGAGGATGCGCTTGGCTATGTAGAATATTACAATATTAGCTGAGCAAGGGAGGGGGGAACCCTATCGTACCTGAGGTAAATGGTACTGCCTAATGGGGTATAGGGGTCTTGGGACAGGCGGGATCACCCAGGAGATATACCGGGAGGTTAGGTTGGGAGTGGGAGTAGAGTGGAGTCTGGATTATTAGGGATAGATTAGAACAATAGGATTAAATCCATATTGCTGTCATCTATTGCGATAGCCAGAATGACTTGAGGGAGAGGGGGTGCAGTAGGCAACCGTTCTCTTAAAGAGAGTGGATTTAACAATTAAAGGAAAGTGGTCATGAATTTGTGCCGGTTAGGAGGGATTAAACTATTCTTGCTTTCTCTGGATTTTACCAAAGTTTCAGAGTACAGAGCCATGGATGTGGTTCCAGAAAAGGAGGGAAGGGTATAGTTGGGTAGGCTACTATGGGGAATGTGTGATAAAAGGGTAGGGTGGTGGTTACAATATTATTACCTAGTGAATGGATTTGGGGTCGTTACCAGAAGAGGGGGGTCACCCTAAGGGTGGTACAAGCAGCTCAGATGCAAGTGACCAGAGTTCCAACCTAGAGAGAAAGGGAAAAATGGTTAATAATGTAAGATGATCAGTCCATTGAGTCTTCTCGTTCAGGAGGATGTGACACGAATCTGCCTCGTTTGCTTGACTGATGGAAGTCTTCATTTTGGTCCTGCTGCGTAGCATGGTTGTTGGCTGAGGATGATGGCGATCTTCTGCGTGTGGATGATGTGGCAGAGGGTTGCTCAATTAATTTGAAGTCCACAAGGGCTTGGTGTAACTGGTCAGGTGACCTGCAGACTATCTTTGTCCCTTGCAGTGTAAAACGGAAGGAAAAAGGGAAACCCCATTGGTATTTAATGTTGCGTTGCTGTAACTCAATCAGGAGGGGCTTCATGGCTCTTCTCTTGTTAATTGTCTGTTGTGAGATGTCCGCAAAAATTTGGTAGTTGTAGTTTTGAAAAGTCAAGATGTTTTTTTCTCTTGCTGCCTGCAGTATTTGCTCTTTGGACCTATAGTAATGAAATTTGGTTATTATGTCCCTGGGGGGACTGTCAGCCTTTTTAGGGGTGAGAGCCCTATGAATCCTGTCCATTTCTAGGCGCTCTACAGGGATGCCTGGGAGAAGTTCTTGGCATAGGGCAAGAATGGTGGATTGAAGGTCTACTACAGACTCTGGTATGCCCCTAAATCTCAGGTTTGACCTTTTTGCCCGATTCTCAAAATCCTCCAGTCTATTTTGCAGGGTTAAATTTTCTTCCTTGAGGGAATCTATATCAGACATGCATTCCTGAGTAAAGATTTCTATTTCATCTACCTTGGTTTCCAGGGCATCTGTGCGGTTCCCTATCTCCCTTATTTCTCTTGTGAGACTTGAGGTGATTTGTTCAGATGTCTGTTTAAGTGCTCTGTGAAGCATCTTTTCAAATTGTTTGAGCAATCCTGAGGGGATTTCCTTGTCACCTTTATCCAACTGTGGTGACACATTTGGGTCCTCTCCCTCACTATCTGAGGTAATATTGGACAGAGATGCCATAAGATTAGTTGTTTTGGCAGTTTTAGCTGCCGTTTGCTTTCTCTGTTTCCCTGAGGGGAGCTGTTCTGAGGCGAGCGGTGCTGTCTTAGTGGTGCCTTTGCTCAGCTGAGGGCTGCTTGGAGGATTCGTTTTTGTCCTGTTTCTGGCACCTCCTAGCACCATTCTTTCACCCAAATGTCCCCCTCACCTTCCTACAGCTTGTGGTCCGTTTATGGGATGGTTTAACCGGATCAAATACCGGGTTATCCACGGCTTTCTTTCAAATGATTTTCTAACCATGTATGGCCATCATAATTGTGAGATCTATGCATTTCAGGTGCGTTTGTAAGCTTCATTCACACTTGAGCTGAGTGTATTTGGTTGTTTTTAATGACTTTTATATAGCGTTTGTACAAGCATTTTTGCAGGCCTTTTCGGTTGAGTGTTTCTTACTTTTTACTAATTATTTTAGCTAATGAAAAGTTAGTTACTAGGGGAGAAAAGAATGCTCAACATGCATGTTTTTTGGGAATTCCTGTTGGAGTCTATTGGGGCCAAGATTGCTTAAGACTGGGTTAACACTATGTGCAGAGAGGCTTGCAGCAGGGGGTCCAGTGCGTCCCTGTTCACCGTGTAAGTGTGAACCCAGACTTAAGCTTGTAGCTCAAAAATCTCATTTTTTTTTTTTTTATCAGCTTTCAGCGACACTTCACTGAAGTATGAAGAGGCACCTGAGCATTTTGTTGCTCCAAAATGTTCAACGATACGAACACTCAAATGCCCGTAGCTTGAATCTTAAAGTGAAACCTTCACATATACCCAATGAAGTGAACAGCCTCAGATGATACGCAGAGATTAAACAAATCTCCCTACATAGGTTTTACATGTATATCTGCTGTCTTCAGCTTTCTATATTCTTTTGAATTCTAACATTGTGGTAGAGATTTAAATTCCTCATTTAGCAGTAGGAGTGGATTCTTGGCATACACTGTGTGAGAGCTGATTGGAGGAAAGGCACACACCCTCCCCTTCACATAGGCAGAGAAACAAAGATAATTTCAGAGCTGTGTTGTGACAAGACAAGCTATCTGCTAATCTATTTATAGCACCCAACCTGACACAAATTTCAGGCTGGTTTTATCTCGGTTGTCAGAGAACTTGTCAGAAGTTATCATGCTGATAACAGAGAAGCCAAAAAGCAGAAAGACACGGGACTTAGGGCTTTGGAGAGAGATAAGAAAACACTGCAGATATATGTTCCTAGGTCAAATTTCATGAATCGGGTTTACATCCACTTTATCCAAAAGCTACATGAGCTACTTTTTAGGTAGTATTGGTTGTTTGTAGCCTCACAGACTTTAATTGGAATTTCTAAAAAAATGTTTTTGTTTTTTTACCTGTTAACTGGTTTCCTCCACAAAGTGCTTTCCATTGGCTAAAACAAAAATGCCTAAAGCTTGAATACAAAGCGCTTCAAAAACGTTTGTATATGCATGCAAAAGGCTCAGAAATGCTCAAATACGAATACCTGAAAATGCTTACTGAGGTGTGAATGATGGAATAAAATTCCTGCAAATGCCTGTTATATAGAGTTCAATGATAATGCACCACACAGATATGAACGGGGCCTAATTAACACTTCACACTGATCTCCTGCCATCCTTTCCAATGATTTTTCATATAAAATTTCAAATAAGCATTTAAATTGGAAATGTAATTTCTAAAGTGATGTCTATTCTTTTTTAAGCTGAAGCTAATCCTTGTTGACTCTGCCATATCCTTTTTCAGGCACTTCCTGTTATAGGTGACAACTCTGTATCCTTGCTTCCCAGTTGCACTCCTATTTTGTCACCCTGTCACAGGCTTTTGAGGCAGACTACAAGTGGCTGCTTCAACACACATTATGCAGGTGTGATCCACTGTTGTCACCGTCGGGAAACCCTCTCTGGAAATGTTGTGTAGGCCTTTGTTGGGGCGCATACATATATCTACACAACAAAAGAAAAAGTGTTGGGTGGGTCCTGAATCCTGCACAGAATATAACTTGTATTGATGTGGCATCTTTCAAGAAATTAACCACTTGCTGACTGCTCGTGCTCAAGGTACCGTGGATGGGCATCCAGCAACTACAACTGCCAATAGATAACAGGGGTTGATAATTTCATGCTGTGTTGATTTTTTAAGTGTAAATCAAGCAAATGACGTTATAGGTATTGTCAGTGTTTCCATATCATGTTTATACTGTTCAAATATTCACTATGTTAGTTTTCAATAGGAGTTCTGTAATTTCTCAGGTTGCCAGTAAAAAATGTGCTCCGCCAGTAAATTTTCCATGTTTTGTCAGTAATTTATGTTGAAGCGCCCCTCTACTTTCAGTAGGGACGCTATTGTCAATTTAGAGGGGTGAGAGACTTATTTACTCTCACCAGTTTGAATTGTTTAACCGCCCGGACCCCCAGCAGCCAATTGGAGGAGTTTCTCCTCGTGGGGCATGCTGGGTAGGGGTATATCTGTGGCAGACGCCATTTTTCAGGGTCTTCGTGGGTTCCTGGTTCCGGGTGCGGCACCCACCTTCAGGGGGTGCACACATCACGGGCCCCACCATTATGGCCTACCTGGCCGGGGCCCGTGCAACGCGGAGTTCCTGGCTCTGGGCCCATATGGCTCAGAGAAACTGAAGCAACCAAAGGGGGGATTCCCGTGACTAACTGGGACCCCGCACTTAGAGAGAGCTTCCAAGCTGGATGTTGTTTGGTGGGGAGTCGGTCTGAGGTGAACCCGGAGGCAGGTGATCCAATAGGATTTAGACGGAACCATCGGGGATCTGGGTGACCGGACACTGACAGGTTGTGAGTTGCAAACTGTCAGTCGGTGACCCCAACTATTGACTGAGAGGATCTGCTTTAATTCTTGTCCTTGAGTATTGGACCTGTGGCAGAGGCCTTTACTAATTTACTAAAGCCAAGTCGGTGGCAGAGACTTGTTCCTTCTGAGAGCTCACAGTGACACTCCAGGTCTGCGAGGGAGGCCTGTCTGGGTGCACTGCACCCATCCCAGCTGGGGTAGCGACGAAAGCGAGAATACTATTTGGAGGCAGGACTGTTTCCTTCCTATCTATCGCCTGAATCTGCAAGGTTGCTCTTTTCACCAATCTGTCCTATCTATTCCAAGTTGACTGTTATGGCCCGTACACACGATCCGAATATCGTACAACGGATCGTACAACTTTTTTCGCTTAATAGTCGCAAGTAAAATAAAATAGGTTATTAAAGTCATGAAAATTCTCGTACGACAAAACAAAAAAATTGGAAGTGATGTCATGTGTTGTAATGTATTTGTATTGTATTTTCGGACGACAACTATACTGACTAAACCAAAATCGTACGATCTGACATCGTACTAGGAAAATGTTCACGCTTGTCCAATCAAATAATATCGGATGAAAGGTCGTGAACGGCTCTCCAAAGTAGTGTGACCCGAAAATCGTACGATTCTTCCTCGGACGATCGTTTTCGTCCGATATTCGGATCGTGTGTACGGGCCATTAGTCGTGTTGACTGAGAATAAAGCATTTTAAAACGTCAACCAACTGCCTGGACATTCCGTCACTGCTATCACCCCTAGACATATTACAGAGGTAACTTCAATTACGCCAATCCCACATCAAACTAGTGGCTCCTGCGGGAGTGAGCGCTACAATGTATTTTATATAAATCGCTATAGATCAGACCAAAATGAGGGACAAATGAGGAGGAATGAGGGACAGAGGGACATTGCTCCAAATCAGTGACAGTTAGGAGCTATGCTGATCCGGAACAGATCTGGAGTGTTTTTATGGTGCTCACATAATTTATAATAAAAACATCATTTCGAAGCTTCCCTCCAAGCACTTTGCATATTATTTTATATATACTGTGATTATGTACTTGCCAAATATGCTGCAGAAATCTCCCTCCACTGAGTCTGACTGCAACCATTTTAACCATGGGTCTTCAAACTACGGCCCTCCAGTTGTTCAGGAACTACAATTCCCATCATGCCTAGTCATATCTGTGAATGTCGGTGTGTTACAATGCCTCATGGAATGTGTAGTTCTACAGCAGCTGGAGGGCCGTAGTTTGAGGATCCCTGATTTTAACTGTAGGAAGCTGAAGCTGCTGCCTGTTCACTTCCTGGATTTACACAGACACACAGAGGCACAGCTTCAGCTCTGCAGCTCTCATTGGTCCTCAGCCCCCCTCCCTTCCTGGCAAACTCTCACGAGAGTGAGAAAGAGAGCTGTGAATGATGTCATAAGTCTAGGCTTTTTACCAGACAAGAAACAGAAAGTGGGCTGCATAAGGTATTTACTGGCAGAAAAAAAAAATATCATCCAAATTTAAAACTACAAGGGCAGAAGATTTAATAGATGCAAAGATAAAAAAAATAACTGAAGTTCCGCTTTAATGTCACTGGTGAGGTCAGTTCCCCCCAGTGTCAGTAAGACTCTCCCTTTCACACTGGAGACGTTTTTCAAGTGCATTAGCGCAAAAAAAAAATAGCGCCTGAAAAGCGACTGAAAAATGCCTCATCTGCATGGGGCGCTGCACTGGCAGGACATTAAAAAAAATCCTGCAAGCAGTATCTTTGGGGGGCTGTAGGCGCTCCTAAAGCGCCCCTTCCCATTGAAATCAATGGGCAGCGCCACCGAAGCGCCTTGGCAGCGGTGCTTTGTGCACTCTTTTAACCCTTTATTACCGCTTAAAAGCACCCTGCTAGTGCCCAAAAAGTTCCTCTTAAACGACTATTGGTGCTTTACTGCTAACGCGGCCTCGCTGTCCATGTGAAAGGGCTCCAAAGCCTTGTACACAGAATCGGATTTTCCATCGGGAATCGTGTGATGACAGGCTGTTGGTGGAAAATCCTACCGTTTGTACGCCCCATCAGACAATTGTTGTCGGATTTTCCGCGGACAAATGTTGTATGGCAGGCTTTATAGATTTCCGCGAACAACAGTCTGTGGTCGGACAAAAGTCCAAAGTACTAACACGCATGTTCGGAATCAATGCTCACCAAACACGACATTAGCAGAAGGTGTGCTCAAGAGCTGGAAAACCATGTACGTTTGTGTTTGTTAGCTGACAATTGTGTGCTGTTTGTATGCAAGACACGTTTTTGGCCAACGCCCTTCGGACAAAAGTCTGAGGCTTTGTCTGCGGAAAATACAATTGTGTGTATGAGACCTTAGTGTCAGGTTGCCTGCCGCACTATCACAGTCCCATTATAAGTTGCTGATCACCGCCATTAGTACAAAAAATATTAAAAATATATATATTTTTTTAATTTTAATTTTAATTATTTATATTGCAAAAAAAAAGGGAAAACCCGGGTGAGCAAATACCAGCAAAAGAAAGCTCTATTTGTCTAAATAAATGATAGAGATTGTGTTTGTTTGGGTACAGCATTGCGTAACCGCACAATTACCACTTAAAGTAGCGCAGTGGCAAAAAATGGCCTGGTCATGAAGGGGGTAAAATCTTCATATGCCTAAAGGAAAACTAAAGGCAAAACGTTTTTTTGTTTTGAAAGGAGTGGAGTTAGAAGGTGAGGCTTTCATTGCTGTCTGTGCCCCTGTTTTGGACATTCACATTCTCTATTTGTTCTGTTAACTATTACAATTGAAAGTGAAAGTAAAAGAAAATTCTAAATTTGGGGTTGTCCCTGGAAAAGTGAGGGGAAACCTTCCAATGGGGACACTAGTCCTGGTAACCCGGGGGTCGCCAAGAAATGTCCTTATTTTGTGGCCAACCTTGAAGAAGGGTTGTCCTGAAAAATTTATGTTAGTGCAAATAAAAAAAGTATCATGGACAGTACTCAATTTTCTCTTATTTTGTGGGGATTTTCTCTCACTTCCTGTTTGGCTTTGGGACAGGAAGTAAAGGAAAGTCTCTGCAATGGGACGCAAACGGTGAACACTTTTTGATAGAGGATATTACTTTCCCTTACTCTATCCAAAATAAAAAAGCTTTGCCTTATAATTCTACAATAAAAATGACGGTGTGAATAGAATAGACTGATAGATTCGTGCACAATACATAACGTTTACACGGAAGCCCACAGGGCAGCAGTAACAAAGGGAGGAGCTAAGAGGACAGCAGCGAAGGAGGGCGCTGATAGGACGGGAGGGAGGAAGTGGGAGGAGTGCAAGGTTTTCCTCAGCCTCCCCGCTTATTATCGCGCCGTCCTGAGCAGGCTCGTGTCTTTGGGCTCCTGTTCTTGGCTGGCTGACATCGGACAGCGAAGATGAGCGACAACGGGGAGCAGAACTATGCAGATCGGGTTAGTAATGAGTGTGTGTGGCCGTGTACTTGCCTCAGTCCGGGGCTACACGGGGGATGGCATCTCCGCAGTACGGAGGGGGATTTCCATGCTGGCTGGTGTGCGGGACACGGATATCCGTGTGATGGGCGGCACATGGTGATAATCCGGAAAGGGGGAAATTCCTGTGTATCCCCGGGCCTGAGCGCACAGCGGCGGCGTTTCCTATGGTGGTGAGCCGGGTGTGGTGGGTATTAGGATTCGGTGTGGTGCGAAGGCCGGGCTCGCTGTGTGATGTGAGTCTGCCGCCATTTTGTGTGCTGAGCAGACATAAGATGGCTCCTCATTGCGCCGACATGGCGGAGTTCCGGGACTTTTCTACAGGGGAACATTGAGAGGCCTAAACCGCCTTTCATACTTCCACCTCCAAGCCTTCTCTTCACACCTTCATTATCCCTCAGAGAGCGCCATGGCCTGCTGTGTGTGTGGTGGGCGGTATTAGACGGCTGTGTGAGGCTTTGTTGTGTCCCCACCACAGGAAGTGAGGAGAAATCTCCATACACTACATGAGAATCTCTTCATTGGACACGCACTTCGTGTTTTTTCGTCCAGTTAATGAGCACAAATTGGTCATGAGGTTTTTGAGCCAAAAAACTAAAGTTTGGGGAAACTTTGGGTGATAAATTGAAAGTTTAATGTGCGTCTCGCCCATTTAAAAATAGAACGGTTGATACTGCGCTTATGTGACCGAGTAGCAAAAGACAAACCAATGAGAAACTGATTCATATCCGATGAATGATTTCTCGTTTGATTTGCACAATGGCGATTATTATTTGCTCTCACGGCTGTATTTTTCAAAACCGTTTTTGAACATTTTTATTTTTTGTCCGCCGTATGACTAGCATAAGGCAGCCTCAGATAGCTGAGATCCTCTGTAATCCTTACCTGCTTTAGGTTGCTTTCTAAGCTCTGCTCGGTGGCGGAAAGGCGTTGCTTGTTTTAGCGGTGCTTTACCGCTGTCTAAGCAAAGCTTTTAGGCCGATAGAAGGGCCCCTTTTACCCCGAAGGGGTTAAAATGTCCTGTGATGCGTTTATGAAGCGCCGCTCCATTTATTGCAATAGGCGGGGGCGGTGTATAGAGCGCTTCCAAACCGTCCCAAAGATGCTGCTTGTAGGATGAGTGTTATGGACCTCATTGTCATGAATGGGAGGCAGTTTGCAGGTGCTTTTTTAGAAAACGCCTGGAAACCACCTCAGTGTGAAAGGGGTCTTAAGCTGGATGCACACTAGGGTTGTCCTGATACCACTTTTTTAAGACCGAGAAAGTACTTAATCTTTTTTTTTTTTTTTTACAATTATTTGCCAATACCGATACTTATTTTTAATCTCATGTGTCGGCACATGTGTCAGTATGGTTTTTTTTTTTATTTATGCTTTGTTTTCTTGTTTTTTTTTTTTTTTAAGGGAGGGGGGGGGGGGGTTGGTGGACCGTGTCTGTTTTTTTTTTTTTGCCCTGTTAGGGGGGGTCTTTGGTGAGATATCAGGGGTCTTAAAAGACCTCTGACATCTTCCCTTTGAGACAGAGAAAGTCTTTTCTTCATTCGTAAACTGTAACATTTGTAATCACAGATTACAATGTTTCGGTTATGTGAATGGACAGTCAGTGATCACTGACTCTGTCCATTCAGAGCAGTAAGGAGCCGGATTTACCGGCTCCTACTCCGCTCTCCATCCTGACAATTCCAGGGGTGGAGGAGAGGCATGGAAGGGGAGAGATACACGGCGGCATGCACGGGATACACGGCGGCTTTCAGCTGCCTTAAAATCAGCGGTGATCGGTGTTTGGAACTTCCCCATGCACTGATCACAAGTATCGGGTGAAGCATGGGGAGCATTTGCCCGAGTACAAGTACCCGGGCAAATGCTTGGTATCGGTCCCGATACCAGCATCGGACAACCCTAATGCACACTATACAATTTTCCTTTTTTCTTTAGCTTTACCAAAACCATATAATATAAGGTCAAACCTAAAAAAGTTCAATTTGTATGAAGTCAGGCTATAGCACTACATAGTTAAAGGCAATTGAGCAACAAAAGTTGTATAGTGTGTCCAGCTTTAGGCCCCTTTCACACTGGGGCAGGAGGTGTGGTGGCGCTTTACCGTTGGAATTGCTGTGGTATTCGGCTGCTAGTGGTGCGGTTTTACACCCCCCACTCCTCGCTAGCATCCAAAAAAGGGTTGATACGATTCATTGCTGGCGGTATAGCCACGCGTTTCCAATTGCTTTGAATGGGAAAGGGTTGTGGAGGAGCGGTAAACACACCACCTTCACCTATCCAAAGATGCGGCTAGCAGGACATTTGGACCGCTCCAGTGTGACAGCCCTCAGGTTTTCACACTGGAGAAACTGCACCCGCTGTTTCAGGTTGGTTTGTGACATCATATCCTGTTTGTAGGTTAAGGACAAAATGAATGCCAAGGCAAAGTCCTCCTGCCCCCCTTATTGCAGTAGGCTAAAGTATGTGTTACACGTATTGCTTTAAAATGCATACATGTTGTATTTTAACACAATGCAGTGTTGTGTGAATAGGACACATGGAAAACAATTGTGGTTTTACCCCTAATGGTGGGTGTCCCTACGCTTGTTGCTGCATTATGTGAAACTGGTAGTTTTATTTTTTACTCTTTAGAATGGGGTGCTTTAAGATTGTGCAGACTCTTACAGTGATGAAGGGAGATGATGGCGCTGGATTGATTGGGCGGGTGTAGAGGATAAGCCAGCAGACAACTTAACATGGGTGACGTTCTCATGGGGCTCATTTACATCAGGAGATGAGGTGTACATGAGCCTTAATGGAGGATAAATCTGTATGTATAGCCATGACTGTCAATAAAACTGTATTCCTGACGGTATATGGAAACTTTACCTCAGGCTGGAGTTTATTCCTCCATTTTATAGACATGGGGAAGTGAAAAAAACAACTTGGCTGATCTACTTTGTTTTACATAAAGATTCTGCAAGAGATTTACCAAAACTGGTGCACACAGAATCTAGAAGCTGGTTGGTTACTATGCACAGCTGCACCAGTCTTAGTAACCCTCCCCCTCCCTCCATCTGTGTGGTGATGCAGTGAGTGTCCTAAGGGAAGTGAATGTAGAACTCCCCCAAAAGTATAGATAACATTTCATTGTTGACACTAGTAAAGGAAATAATGCTGTGAGCAATGAGGACTTTTTGGTCTCATGTGAAAAATATTGTGGAAATAAGTACTTGATGGTAAAACACTTGGTAACATTCAGCAGGTGACTTAGGCCTTGTTCACACAGAACCCAATGAGGGCAATGTTTACCCTAAGAGGCTGCACAGGTGTTCATTGCTATCAGATGAAATGCAGTGGCTGCTCCCAGTGTAATGTTCAGGATGCATTGGTGACTGATGTTGAATTGGGAGCAGTGGCTTGTCCCCATTGAAAGCAATGGGGTGAGATGCACAAGACAGGTACCGTGTTTCCCCGAAAATAAGACGTACTCCGAAAATAAGCCGTAGCAAGATTTCGACGCAAGATAGAAATATAAGACACCCCTCCGAAAATAAGACGTAGCGATGTAGTGTCGAATCTCCGAAAATAAGATGTAGTGTCGAATCTCCGAAAATAAGATGTAGTGTCGAATCTCCGAAAATAAGATGTAGTGTCGAATCTCCGAAAATAAGATGTAGTGTCGAATCTTGTAGTGGTACAACCAGACAAGATGAGTGCAAAAAGAAAGAGTTATTCTGTTGAGTACAAGAAAGGAATTGTGGAGGACTCCCGAGGCAAGAATCTTACGGCTTTTTGCAAAGAGAAGAAGTTGGATATCCGAATGGTCCAAAAATGGCGTGCAGAATACGATAATCTCAGTCTACAGGTGGACAAAGGAAATGCTAAGAAGCGCAAGTGTGGTTCAGGTAGGCAACCTTTATTTTCTGTAATAAAAATAAGACACCCCCCGAAAATAAGCCATAGTGTGATTTCTTGAGAAAAAAAAAATATAAGACGGTGTCTTATTTTCGGAGAAACACGGTATGTGTCTATGTAGGCTCTGTGTAAACAAGGCCTTGGAATACAGCCAGACCTCTAAAGCAATATAAAAAAAAAAACCAAGCACCCAACATGAATGCTTTTGAAACAAATTGATTAAAAACGGTGCACCTTCAGGGAACTTGTGGCCACTTTGTCAGCAAAAATAGCGTTGCAACAGGCCGTGATTGGGGGTTCAGAAGCAATAGAGGTTTGGATGCATGTCTTGAGTCTACCCAAATAGTAACCTAGACCTTCAGAGCACATGTGCTGTTGACAGCAGCTGCATACAAGGTGAATATCGTTTAAGAGTTTTTTTTTTTAACCTACTGGTAAGTCTTTATTATAGGCTTACCTGTAGGTAAAAATTGCAACGTGGGCAATACAACCACTTTTAGTATCTGGTATATCCTACCTTAACATTGACGTCCAGGCTTAAAATGCTTCTAACACGTTTTACAATCTACCCTGTAAAATGACGATGCTTATACTTGCTCTTGGAGCACTCTGGTCATGTGACCTCTGCAGAGAGGGGAGAGTGTGCCAACAATGGATGGAATTCCTGTGTAGTGACATTGCCCATATGCTTATTATGGGGTCTCTGGTGGCTGTCCCCCCTATTCCTCCAAAACTGACTGATCACCTGACCAGAAAATGTATAAGCCTCTTCCTTCTGCAGGATTGTTGGTAGGGCTGCAATAAACAATTATATTCATAATCGATTAGTTGGCCGATTATGGTTTAGAATAATCGCTTAATAACCTTACAAAAAAAATTTGGCTGCGATTTGCATCTTTTTTTGGTCAATTTGTTGTTGGGCAGATTAGAAAACACAAATTGCCACAAAAATGTTTTTCTGCAGCTTTATTGAAGTATATTGAACCAAAAAACAAACAAAATAGCACCGTTTTGCGTTAAAAAAAAAAGTCCTTGCCCTTTCCAAATACACATCATGGATGTGAAACCATGTAAATGAACGTAGTGTGTGTGTGACCCAGACCTGAGATGTTTAGTAACATAATGGGGTTAAAAAAATAAAATTAGTACAACAAAAGCAAATGATTGCTAATGTAAGGGGTTAATTTTCTTACTGTTGGATAGTGAAAGTAATATTTACAGTAGCAATTTGCTCTTTTTGTACTATAAAGGGCTAATTTTTAACCCCATTATGTTACTGGCCGATTAAGAAATTAATCGATTAGTTGTTGGTATTGGTGTTAGAAGGGGGGTGGGAGCAGTTTTAGGGCACACTGATCAGTTTTTGATGTGAGTTTGGTGTTTAAAAAGTGGATCACAAATATATAAAAAATGTATCCCCTTTAAATCCTATATAACCCTTCACACGCATGTTTTAACATGCAGGACATTTAAAAACACACTGCACCTACAGTGCCGAGTCCAGGAAGCAGTCTGTATACACACCCACATGTGTGGTAGCCAAGGTCACATGATATCGATATTGCTGATCAACAAGTAATATGTGCTCTCCAGCACACAAGGTATAACTGAGCATGTGCAGGTCGGCTACTCTGCTTGTTAGCTGGCCTTCCCCAGATAGACAGTGCATGAAGGGCAGTCCGATCTGTGCATACAGAATAAGACAGCCTTTTCTTTTTACAGTTTTAACCCTTTAAGTTCCACAGTGAGTATAACAAGCATGCTATGCTGCATATACAGACTGATTCTACTGTTGTAGGTTTAGTAACACTTCAAGCATGGTTAGCTCTAGCCTGCTGTATGCATTTGGACCTTTTTCACAATGAACACAGTGAGACAACCGGGTCTGCCTGTCAATTTTTTAGGCAGACCCTCCATTGCCCTAAATGAAGCGGTGGATGTCAACCTAAATGCACTGGTTGGCATCCGCCAACATCCAATCCTGTTTGCCAAAAACAGATGGATGAGGATCTTCTCCCCATTGTCCCATCGAATACCAGTCAATCATGCCCCTCCATGGAGAACAGCAGGCTGTTTGCTCTGCACAGGCAGAAGTGGACATGGACCTGTCACCTGCTGAGCAGGCAGAGCCACTGCTAGAGGCCCTCTAAAAAAAAAAATGTACAGATTAAGGATAATTGAAAAATTGCTTTGATTTTTTGCATAAAAGCCAGTTTTCCAGTAAATATGTGGCTTTGACTGTACTATTACATAACATTGCATGTTCACACATGTGCCTTTTACTACATGGGAAGGTGCATGAAAAATGTATCCGTGTTGCTAGGTTAGTCATTGTTGAGCTAAAGGTGGCGTTTTGCAAGTAACTGGAGATTCTTTTGGCAAGCTCTGTCAAGAAATGCATTCATCACACCCAGAGCATAGTTTAAAAACCCAGGTCTGCGAGTCTGAACAAAACCTTGGAAGGCCCAGTTGTCAGATCCTTTATTTCAACAATCTTCCTGTAACACGAATATGCATTACATTATGAGCATGTTTACCCGTAAGGGGGGGAGTTGGGAGTGAAGTTTTATACGTTGGCTGGTTGGCAGCAACGTTGCCTCTGCACAACTCCTGGCTGGCAGCTCCTCCTCTTCCAGACCATACTGTTACTGCATGGGATGTCTGTACCTGTGAGTGTACATAAAGCAGAAGTTCCACTCTTGGGTAGAACTACGGTTTAAGTACTCCTCGCCCCCTGACATGCAACAATTCACACCTAATTTTTGGGGGAGGTGAGTGGGTGCCTGGTTTTGAGGGACTTCCTGTCCCACCTTGGTTTTCTGGGCAACCCCTACCTTCACCTTTGGCAATCCCTTCCTGCATTTTCTGGGACATGTCGCAGATCCCAGAAGATTGCCTGGCCACTGACAGAGCATATGCACCCCAGCTGTGAAGCCGCAAGCTCACAGCTGGGTGCCCACACTTGCGGCAGAGGAGCAAGGCATCGGGCGGCCGCATTGCTGGACGGTGGGACAGGTGAGTGGCTGTCAAAAGTCAGCAGCTACTTTTTTTTTTTTTTTTTTTTTTTTTTTTTTAGCTTCTGGCTTTTTAATAAACTGAACTATTGTAACTCTTCTTTAAAGTGGGGTATGCCTGTGTATTTTTACTATTCACTCCCCCCCCCCCCCCATCAGCAAATGGGTCATGGGGGGCAGACATAGATGAGCCATCAGACAGTAATTAGATCTTACCAGAAGAGAGCTATGATGTGCCTAGAGAGCAAATAATTGGCTGTGCTAGGGAATCCACTCTTCCTGGTGTGATTAATTTCCCTATTTAAAATGGTTTGTTTTTTGTACTTTTGTGCCCGCATTTTACATATACTTCAGCACCTAAAGCTTAAAGTGGATGTAAACCCAAAAAAATATTTTGTCACAATGTAGAGCAGGGGTCTCAAACTGGTGGCCCTCCAGCTGTTGCAGAACTACAAGTCCCATCATGCCTGTGGGAGTCATGCTTGTAACTGTCAGCCTTGCAATGCCTCATGGGACTTGTAGTTTCTCAACAGCTGGAGGGCCGCCAGTTTGAGACCCCTGATGTAGAGTATAAGATTTCCTATCATCTGTGCCCAGTCTTGCCACAGTTAATCCAGATCTGAGTAATCCTCTTAAAGTTCAGTGCAAATTAACAGAATTCCAGATAAATACTTTCCAAATTATAAAGTCCGTTTCTCTGTTCTTGCTTTCAGTAACAGGTTATTTACATATCTAGCTTGGACATGTTTATCATAACAAGAGGTGATCCAAAGTTCATGGTATATTACTAGGATGTGTTATGTTTTATCACCTCATGTTATGATAAACAAAACATATGATAAACATGTCATAGCTAGATGTGTAAATAACCTCTCTCTCAAAGCCAGAGAGAAAACAGACTTTTTATTTAGGCAGGGTTTTATCTGGAAGGCTGTTCATTTTCACTGAACATAAGAGGATTTCTCAGATCTGGATTATATCTGTGGCAAGACTGGGCACAGATGATAGAAAATCATATACTCTACATTGTGACATCAAAAAATTTTTTTGGGGGGTTTACATCCACTTTAAGGAGCTATGGTGAAGCATCCAACAAAATAAGGCCATTTTGCTGTATAGGCTATGGTTTTCTCAGCCAGTTTATTGAAGCGACATGCATAGAAAAGGCCCCTTTAGCTTCTCAAACTATGAAAGCTATACTTCAGGAAAACTAAAATCGGCTGAAATTCATGAGGATTTTTCCTGCTGAAATGCAGTTGGTTAATGGACTCCCCCATAGACAACAGATCAAGCCATACAGCCTGGTCGGTCTAGGCCTCTTCTCGGCACATAAAAAGAAAATGAATATTGTGAATGCAGTGGACTGAGCTGGTGTTAGGGCCCATGCATCCCAAGTGTTAATGCTCTGTGGTGCTATTCATATCAGATAGCACCCCAAAACACCTTTATCAGTGCACCTGTTGCAAATTACAGTGTGGGGGGGGGGGTTATTTTAAAATATTAGGGACACCTTCAAGCTTTCTCTGATACTGTAGTTTGGCTTTGACAGTTGGCATAACAAAGTTGCCTGATACATTCTCAAGAACTGAAAATTAAACACTTTTTGGTTGAACCAGATAAAACTTCCTGACATCCTTGATATGGTCTTATTGATTAGTCCAAGGCCTCTGCAGAGTAATCTTGAAATTTGGGAGATGAAGCCAAGAGCTCTGTTCAACCCACCAGTGCCCATTCATAACAGAAATATCAGTGGACCTTAATTTTTATTTATTTTTCTTGGTCTTGGCTTTGTGAAATGCTAATTTTGAAAGCTGTAATTATGAGTTGCTGGCATACAGAATTTATACATATATTGTATGCAAGTGGGCCCTCATGCCTGCTGAAATTTTTTTAGGCAGGTTCCCATTACGAAAAGTGTACCTTTTTTTGATTGGAGTTAAAATTCTCAAATATCGATTTTAGTTAAAAGAAATTATATTACAATTTAAACTGTCTAAATATGGAACAAATCTGATGATTTGACGTTTAGGTATATTTTCTTTCTTTCGTGTTTTAACACTTGTCAGAGTTTTGGTCCTGAAGAATTTAAACTCCATCCTGTTCTTTTTCTGTTAAGGTTAAAATTGAAGAAGGAAAATACAGAAGTCGTCATTTGACACGTTTTTTAAATGAGAATTATTTGAAGCTCAGAAATAAGTGAAGCTGAATTTGAAAAAAACTATGCATGCTAATTGTCAGAGCTGAAGTCCTACTTGTAGAATATTGAGAAATATGTATGAAGTGGGGAAGATGAAAAAGAAGTCAGAATTTGAATGACTGAAGAAATGAAGAAAGAAATGAAATAAGAAATGAAATAAGAAATGAAATAAAAAATGAAGTTAAGATAAGAAGTAAACTGGAGTCATAATTCTCTACGCTAAGTAATTACTAGTCTGTTTCTGTGTCCCTGTACATTTTTTCAGAATAAATGCATGCATTATCTGTTTAAGAATGCATACAGGGTAAACAAAGGGGAAATTATGTAAATTTAGACACAAAGACATCTTTATATAGACTTATTTTAAAAGCAGAGTTTTATTTCAACTTAATTTTTTTTTTTTTTAAGATCTATATTAAAACTATTTAAGTTTTGGTAGTAAAAAATTATCTGTTTGCATTCAGGAGTCCCGATCTGCTTCAAGGAGCGGAAGTGCTCGTCGATCAGGCAAATCTGCAAGCCATTCCCCGACTCGTTCTCCTGCACGATCAAGGTCTAAAGAAGGGTCCAGGCATTCAAGATCAAAGTCACGATCTAGGTCTGAATCAAGGTATACCTCTACTGTGATGCCTCTAATTTTGTGAGGTACAGAAAAATGTATGCGTTCTTAATGGTAGAATGTTTAGATCATTCACTTTTTTTTTTTTTCTTCTCCCCCTGTAGATCTAGGTCAAGAAGAAGTTCTCGACGTCATTACACAAGATCTCGTACTCGTTCGAGGTCTCACAGAAGGTCTAGAAGCCGTTCGTATAGTAGAGATTACCGAAGACGTCACAGCCACAGTCGCTCTCCCATGTCAAATCGAAGGCGGCATATAGGGAGTAGAGTAAGTTCGGTATGATCTTGAATAACCACTTTTCACTACAATACACAAATTTTGGGAGTAGAAATATAGGAGTTGCCACTGCTGAGTTGCATTTATATTTAAGGTGAAACTGTGGTGCAATTATCCATTACTTCTCAATGGGCCACTAAACTGCAACAAGTGCTTGGCATGTAGAGTCCTAGGACACCCAGCACACAACCTATGTTTGGGGGCTAGCAAGTTTACTTGCATAGTAAGGCTTAGTCTAGCAGCTTGCACCTTTTTAAAATAGACCTAAACTTAAAATGCAAAGATTTGCTACTGTATGTACATTTACACCCCTGCACTACAGTAATGCACCTTGTGTGCTGTTTTGCTAGACATAAAGAACTTTCTATATAACACCATGTTGCACAGTAAAGCCCTACTGGTTTTGTGCTAGTGGAGCCATCTGCAGCAATTTTAAATGGGTGGTCTAGAACAAATGAAAAGTGGTAGCCAATCTGTTTCTAACTTAAAGTGGTTGTTCTCCCCCCCAAAAAAACATGCTCCTGACCCTTTCAGGCACGAGCTATAGCAACATTTTTGCCTAGTTTGCCCTTTTTGTATCTCCTACTTGTACCTGTTTCTGCCTAGTCTTGACTTCCCCACTGTAAGCTGACCATTTTTATCATGGCTGCTGAGCCATGAGATCGTGGTCAGGATATGTCTCTCCGTCATCTAGCTTTTCTTTGTGTGTGTGTGTGTGTGTGTGTGTGTCTCTGCAGCTCCCCCTCTCTCCCTGTCAGCTCTGTAGTGAGAACACTATCTCTCACGGCTCCCCCCTCTCCCCCCTCCTCCTCCTCTTCCTCTCTCCTCCTCTCCAGCCTTCATTCACTGACTATACCCTTTACCTAAAACAGAAGGGAAATCTCGGCCCCTCCCACTCGGACCGGGATACAGATCGAGATGACGCGAACTCTGACCACAAAGACAAAAAGGTATTTAGGATTGAAAAAAATGTGCACGCACACACCACACTGCTTAATGAACACATGGAGGCTAGATCAATTTTGGCTATTTGAGTTTACAACTAAAGCTTGGACAGCCTGGAAGCTGATTGGTTTTCTATGCAGAGCTGCATCAGAATTTGCCATCAAGTTTAGTAAATCAAATCCAGTGACTAGTAAAGATTATCAACACAATTTTGCTCATCTTAAATCGGGACATCCAAATTTGAAGGTTCATTAGTACAAAATTTAATGAGCTTACCAAACAAAAGATCTGAAGTACAAAAGATTTTATTTTCTCACACCAACATGCAGTATAGCCAATGAGTTTTGAGGTCATTTAAGGTACCTCCCTTTTATATATATATATATATATATATATATATATATATATATATATATATATATATATATATATATATATATATATATATATCAGTGCGGAAAATAAGTATTTGAACACCCTGCTATTTTGCAAGTTCTCCCACTTGGAAATCATGGAGGGGTCTGAAATTGTCATCGTAGGTGCATGTCCACTGTGAGACATAATCAAAAAAAAATAATTCCAGAAATCACAATGTATGATTTTTTTAACTATTTATTTGTATGATACAGCTGCAAATAAGTATTTGAACACCAGAGAAAATCAATGTTAATATTTGGTACAGTAGCCTTTGTTTGCAATTACAGAGGTCAAACGTTTCTTGTAGTTTTTCACCAGGTTTGCACACACTGGAGGAGGGATTTTGGCCCACTCCTCCACACAGATCTTCTCTAGATCAGTCAGGTTTCTGGGCTGTCGCTGAGAAACACGGAGTTTGAGCTCCCTCCAAAGATTCTCTATTGGGTTTAGGTCTGGAGACTGGCTAGGCCACGCCAGAACCTCGATATGCTTCTTACAGAGCCACTCCTTGGTTATCCTGGCTGTGTGCTTCGGGTCATTGTCATGTTGGAAGACCCAGCCTCGACCCATCTTCAAAGCTCTAACTGAGGGAAGGAGGTTGTTGCCCAAAATCTCGCAATACATGGCCCCGGTCATCCTCTCCTTAATACAGTGCAGTCGCCCTGTCCCATGTGCAGAAAAACACCCCCAAAGCATGATGCTACCACCCCCATGCTTCACAGTAGGGATGGTGTTCTTGGGATGGTACTCATCATTCTTCTTCCTCCAAACACGGTTAGTGGAATTATGACCAAAAAGTTCTATTTTGGTCTCATCTGACCACATGACTTTCTCCCATGACTCCTCTGGATCATCCAAATGGTCATTGGCAAACTTAAGACGGGCCTTGACATGTGCTGGTTTAAGCAGGGGAACCTTCCGTGCCATGCATGATTTCAAACCATGACGTCTTAGTGTATTACCAACAGTAACCTTGGAAACGGTGGTCCCAGCTCTTTTCAGGTCATTGACCAGCTCCTCCAGTGTAGTCCTGGGCTGATTTCTCACCTTTCTTAGGATCATTGAGACCCCACGAGGTGAGATTTTGCATGGAGCCCCAGTCCGAGGGAGATTGACAGTAATGTTTAGCTTCTTCCATTCTCTAATGATTGCTCCAACAGTTGACCCTTTTTCACCAAGCTGCTTGGCAATTTCCCTGTAGCCCTTTCCAGCCTTGTGGAGGTGTACAATTTTGTCTCTAGTGTCTTTGGACAGCTCTTTGGTCTTGACCATGTTAGTAGTTGGATTCTTACTGATTGTATGGGGTGGACAGGTGTCTTTATGCAGCTAATGACCTCAAACAGGTGCATCTAATTTAGGATAATAAATGGAATGGAGGTGGACATTTTAAAGGCAGACTCTTTGAGGTCTTTGAGGGTCAGAATTCTAGCTGATAGACAGGTGTTATAATACTTCTTTGCAGCTGTATCATACAAATAAATAGTTAAAAAATCATAAATTGTGATTTCTGGATTTTTTTTTGGATTATGTCTCTCACAGTGGACATGCACCTACGATGACAATTTCAGACCACTCCATGATTTCCAAGTAATAGAACTTGCAAAATAGCAGGGTGTTCAAATACTTATTTTCCGCACTGTGTGTGTATATATATATATATATATATAATCTCTATCTCAAGTGTAATGGAGAGATTTGGAAGGCTCTAAAGGGGCACAGTTGCCAAGGTTTAATTGTATGTGACAATTAATAAAATGTATCCGAAAAAGATCCCTCAATCAGTGGTCCACATATTTGTGTGCGCATAAAACCATATTTAAACTGTTTTGCATGCTTGGACCTTCTGTTTGGTGCACTCACTGGCTTTTATATACCTTCAAATTTATGGATTGTCATAATGTGGTGCATGTTAAAGGCCACAAATGACCCTGGTGTAATTTATATCCCTTTTAAAAATGGTTCCTAAACAGTTCTGAAAAAATACTTAAAAAAATTCAGGCTTTTCCTGTCTTTAGTCCTATAGCAGGTGTGAGATTTCAATATTTATTTTGTTCTATAGTTTCTGAACCACTTCCCTACTGCAGTATGTCCTCCTGGGCTTTGTGGGGCTTTGTGTGGGGGTATCTGAACGATAGCTGCAGGCATCTTCCAGATATTTTTCTGCCAGTGATTCCCTGCACTGTACTGCTTAATTGTTCTTATAGGCGGCAGGAGTATCTTTAAGGTGTTTTGGGATCACAGGATGCATTTGAGGTGCCACTATTAATGGCACCCCAAGCATGATGTGATTTTGCTGATTGACGTGTGACAAAAATGCATGAAAACCTCAGCCAAAAACCCACCGTCTAATGTGCCTGACTCTGTGCCAAAATTTGGTATGAGTTGCTTGTGTGGAGAGAGGCCCATTCAACATGAATTTTTAGAGCGGCACCAAAAATAACTCGAGTGTGACCAGGGTCTAATTCCATACTGGGGGGGGGGGGGATTTAAGTACAGGGAGACCACAGGCAATAATGGTTACAAGTTTTGTTGCCTGTTTGGGCACCACTTCCACAGTTCAAGCTCCTATATTTCTTTCCTGACATATTTTGTCTTTGAATTTATTTGTATTTGGTGAGAAAGGAGCAGTGCTAAGATTTGAATGTTTTCTCACGGCAGGCAAATCCTGATCCCAACTGCTGTTTGGGGGTGTTTGGCCTAAGTCTTTACACCACAGAACGAGATCTAAGAGAAGTATTTTCAAAGTATGGTCCAATAGCAGATGTATCCATTGTGTATGATCAGCAGTCTCGACGTTCCAGGGGGTTCTCCTTTGTCTACTTTGAAAATGTTGAAGATGCAAAAGAGGTAAGGAAGAAAATGTTGCTGCTTAAATCACTGGCAGCTCTTGTCTAAAGTTGATTATGTTAAAGCGGAGGTCCACCCTAAAAAAAAATGCAGAAAAAGATACTTGCCAGACATGACTGTTGCTAGGCAGATCATCCTAATCTGCCACTTCCTCGTCCGTGGTGAGCTTCTCTTCTCGCGTTGCCTCCTGGGAAATGGGGCACACTGTCTTCTGGGAACTGTCTCCAGAGGACAGCCGCCCATTAACAAAGAGCTGCGTTACATGCGCAGTAGGAAACGAGCAGTGAAGGATGGCGGCGCCAGTACACAATTCGGAGAATGGATTGGCTTTGGGTGGCCGACACCGGAGGCATGCTGGACAGGAAAGTGTTTATTAAGCCATCAGCTAAATAGTCTTTGTAGCTCCTGACTTAAAAAAAGAAGTGTTAACTATTTGGAGCTGATCCCTTATGGAGTAGTGCCTAACCTATTAAAGTGGTAAAGGTTTTTCCTTTCTCCCTACAGGTAAGGCTTACCTGGTAGGTATAGTAAATCTATTGTAAGCGTCCACTGTTTAGGCGGTTTTTACTTTAGCTGTGCTAGTGATGTCATCGGCGCATGTGCATTGCACTCTAAATGGACAGTGTGCTGTCCATGGAGCCATGATACAAAAGTTAAGTCCTTGCGGCTTAACCAGTCAAGCGGCCACAAACGCGTAAGGAATACCGGGTGACTGTAGCATGTTGGAGGCCTTTTTTTTTCCAGGTATTGTATAAGCCGACCCGAGTCTGGTTCGAGGCACCTAAGTCTTCCAGTTTTTTGGGGTAAAATTGACTCGGGCATAAGCCTAGGGAGAGAATGCAGCAGCCACTGTAAGCGGGAAAGAGGCTCAAACATGCCCATTGCATGCCTCACTGTGCCCGAGTCGGTGTACCTGGATTTTTTTACAGGCTGCGGGTATCCATTCATTGTTTGAAGTCGTGGTCTCCTGGTCCCATTCTGTGATGCTGATTTCCCAGCATCCTATCATGGATGTCTTGTCTTCGGTCTGTTTCCCAGACAGTGTTCAGCCTATCGCAGATGTTCTCTTGTCCGAGGATGGACGGACGTCCATCCACAGAAGGGTCCAGGGGAAGCAGTGACTCTTAAATAATGGACGCTCGCAGCCCTTCAGGTACAGACTTGCGTATATGCTGAGGGGTGTATTTTCAGCCCAAAAAAAATAAAATGAAAAACTCTGCTTATACTCGAGTATATTACGGTATGTCTTGTAATGTACTAGTATGTGATGCAGATAATAATTTGCAGGGAGTTTTCTACCGTTTTTAAAGCTTAGCTTAGTTCCCCATTTACACCTCATCGCACACTATTTGTAGCTGCTGTCTTTGAGGATCTTCAGTATCCCTCCAAAAAAATTCAATGTGGTGGTTTTTAGCCAGGCCACATTGTTTGAATTGATATGAAGTAATAAAACGCCCATCTGCTTTCCAAATCAATGTAATGTGGTAAATCTTTTAGGCAAAGGAACGTGCAAATGGAATGGAACTTGATGGAAGACGCATACGTGTAGATTTCTCAATTACAAAAAGACCCCACACCCCTACACCAGGAATATACATGGGAAGACCAACCTAGTAAGTACTGTAACCACTTGTATTTAGTAAAATGACTTTGTCCATGCTTCCTTATGGAAATGTTCACCTGTGGATTTGAAAATTAGTGATTGCAGTTCTAAAGGCCTCTTGCTTAAAATAAAAATGTAGTTTATGGTTTTGCGCAGAGCTGCTCCTTCTGTTATTCCATTGACCTGCGCACACAGTGCAATTTTTAGCCTCACTTACTGTTAGCAGCAGGAGCCAATGTTCCCTAACATACAAAGTATTAAATGTTCCTTGTAGATTAAGCAGTTGCAAAAATGTATCTAGTGTATGCATGCTGTTTATGGTTTGCACACCTATTGTAAGATATAAAATTCCTGCCAGATGCACTATACACTTGAATTTAATACAGATCCAAAGCCTAAACATTTTTAACTTTGAGGCAATTCTGCCTTGCATGAAGATTAAGGTTTAGGCATCAATAACCCCCCCCCCAATCCACATTACACCCAGCAATATGCACATCTCCAGTTCTTCTCTCCTGACTTGCTACTGTTGCTTATTTTTCTGAGTCAAAAGCCAATGACTCCCGCGGCTGTGAATGAAAACCAGTAATGAGGAGGTTGGGCGGAGTCAATAGAGACAGGCGGCAGTGCTTGAGGCACTCCCCAGGGGGAGCAGTCGGTAGTGCCAGTAGGGAACCCAAGAAGAGTAGGTTCAGGGCATATTTAGATCATATACACTTTATTTTTTGTTGTGCATAAATTTACCATTTAAAATAATGCTTTGTTTAATTTTACCCAGTGGTAGCTCACGTCGCAGAGATTATTACGACCGAGGATACGAGAGAGGCGGAGGATATGATGACCGAGAGTACTACAGCAGATCCTCTTACAGGTTAGTACAGTTAATTGCATTTGAAAAATATATTTTTGGGGGTTTAAGAGCCAGTTCACACCTAACGCATTTCTGTGATTCAGCCGGCTGAAATTGCACCGACCGATACAAGTCGTACATGCACCACTTTTCAAAAATTCACTGTAGTGAATCACATGGTACTTTGGTGTAACCCCCCTCCCCATTTGTCAATGTTTCAGTTATTAATGAATACAGAAGTAATCCGTACTGTGATTGCTGTCTACCAGCTTGTTTCCTGAAGGAATGCAAACGCCATATCTCCCATACTAGCAGCAGATAAAGGGGAAGTGGGGGAGCCAGCAGCTGCATGAAGCAGTGCTCTCTAGCATCCAGGTGGGAGTCGGACAGCGGTTGCATGGGAGGGGGGGGGGGGGTCTATTAAAACTACAAGCCTTCTCTACTGTTTATCCATGCTAGGTGATGCAACAGTTTAAACAAGCTCACTTTGAATGCTTATGGTAGTCTATTGCATGTAAATTGTACTGTGTATTTGTATTTCAGGGGTGGTGGTGGTGGCGGAGGTTGGCGTGGTGGACAGGACCGGGACCAGTTTTCTAGGTAAGTACATTTTCTCACCTCCTGACCATTTCCAATTTTTTAACAGTTTTGCAAACAGAATTCTGTGAAAGAAGAAAATAAAGAACCATTCAGTGCAGCTCTGAATGTGTTGGCTGAAGCTAATTATCATATGAGCACCTTTTAATGTTTACAGCTTGATCGCAATTTAGTCATCTTGCCTTTTTCAACAGATGTTATAACCTCCAAGTGTATAATGCATATTTATGTTTTTATTTAGGAGGCGATCTCCATCACCGTACTACAGCCGAGGTGGATATAGATCTCGATCCAGATCACGTTCCTACTCTCCACGTAAGTTTGGCAATTTTGGTTTGTTAGGTTTGTGTCCTGTGATGGCCTCTTTATGTCTGACTGTACATTAAGCTTTCAAGTTTAATATAGCCATGCCCACTGCCATTTAACTGGCAAATGCCAGAGCCTCTAAAGGCTTTGTTCACATTTGGCATTTTAGGATCTTGGACAATCCCTGAATTCTGCCTACTCTCAATCACAAGGCATGTTCAGGTGCCATTTATTTTCTCACTGTAAAGCTCATCACCCAAAAAGTTTCTGCTCCTTCTTGGGCGACGCACTTTGCATTTTTGCGATATTGTGACAATCGCACCGTGTTTTAGCTACAAATATGAATGGCACCTGAACATGCCATTTGAGTTTGCAAGCATTCTGCCTGAGATCCCAAAATACCAAATATGACTACTGCCTTATGCCTATCAAGTGGTCAAATTTAACAGTTTTGTCTTCGGAGAAAAGTTGAGGCCCAGTGTAAAGCCTGGTGCTCTGGGGGCACATATGGAATGACTTTAAACATGCCTTTGTACATGCAGTTTTGTTGCTTTAGGCTAGGGGTTGTCAATTTACCCAAGGGACCACATGAGAAACTAGGACTGGTTTTGGAGGGCCAAAATTTCAGATGGGTGGTGGATGTCCACCTGTGCTGTTCACATGCCGTGGCCAATATGTTTTGCTTTGGAGCTGCGGCATTTTTAAAAAGTGGCACCACACACCCATTTAAGATCAATGGGGCCATGCCACAACTGCATGCGACTGCAGTGCGGTAATGTGGCATAGTTAAATCGGCCATTTGAGGTGGTGAGAGAACCTGTCTTTCAAATGCATTGTAACAGATTCTGGACAACTAGCTCAAGCCTGCATTAGGGGTGTATGTTTTTCTGTGTGAGAGCAAGTTCACTTGCAACTGTTCATCTTATGGCATTAATATTAGTCTCATTTTGAGATGATGAGTATTTTGAGAAGAATGGGCATAGTGGGTGGGGGAATTGCTTTTCAGGAGACTAATCTTTCCCTTAATCTTTATGGGGGGGGGGGGGAATCTTGGTGTACAAAAGACATTTTGGCTAATTTGTCTTTTTTATTTTTTGTGGATTTGTTCCATTTTTAGGGATGGTAAACTCTTGTGTTAAACTAATGTGTATTTTGTTTTTTAGGTCGATACTGAAAGCTGAAATAGATTCAAACATCTGAAATATGAAGCAAATGTTTTTGTGCATACAGTAATGCTTACAAGTGGTGTATGTTATAAACTGCTTTTTGTGACAAAAGTTCTAGTAGTTTTGTTAATAATTTTTTTTTTCCTGCTCCATGTAGACAAACCCGTGATTTCAATTTTTGCAGAGGTTTTGCATGTATTTTTTAAATGGTTTGACTTGTGATTACCAATTTTCCTCAAACTACTTTTTAAAAATAAATGTCTTTCAAAAATATTTTTTTCTTTATGATCCACTTAACCTTATACAGTATATTTGCCCATATTTCCCCCCAAAAAAATCCACTTTACGGCATTTATAAATCAGGGTGATAAAATCTGTGTGGGCAGGAATTAATAAACATAGGCCTTTGGTACCTTCCTAGTCATTTACTTTTGTGTTCTCATTCACATAACTGTAAATAGGGAAACTCCTGTTTCCAAATATGTGCCTAGACTTGCAGGATATATTGCTTTTTGCCATTGTGGACTTGGATGTAAAACCACTGCAACCTAATAATTATATATTTTTTCAAATGGATGACATTGAGGTGAAAGATGAAATTGGTTTGTTTTAGTATGGGTAGTGCAAGGTTAAACATCTGTTTGGATGCATCTTTGCATATTCTTGAAATGCTAAATATTTGCCTTTTTTGTAGCAAAATATTTGTATATCATGGTCATTAAAAAGCTGCATTACAAATGCATCATGTGATGATTGTATCTGAACCCAAAATGCTGTTGGCAGTGCCTATAACTGACCCGTGGGTTAATCTTCCTCACAAACCTCAAATAACACCAGGGCTATGAAAAGAGGCCTAAATTTAACGTGCAAAAAATGGCAAGGTGATACTGCCAATGCACCAAAGTAGTATGTGTGCCACCATCCCGATATTGAAATTTGTTGGAGGCTAGTAGAGTGGACTTTAAGGGCACACGGTACAATTGGTATGAAAAACTAGATAGATTTATTTATCAAAATTAGAAGCGGTTATAAACATAAAATCAAAAGGAAGAAATCAAGTAGATAGCTGGTCCACATGGGTTATTGCAATAATTAAACAGTTTCTGCCAAACAACAAGCTCAATAATAAAGCATAATATTGTAAAATTGGTTGTATAATGCATAACCGAGTGGTGATCCAGAGGACAGGAGGGCTTGCTCTACATGTTTTATGCTAGGACTAGCGCTTCCTCAGGAGCATAAACATTTAAAAAAAAAAGAAATATGGCCGCGTTGGGGTATACAACAATCAGTGTTTTTTTTATCCTAAGCTTTGGCTAAGATTCAACCGAATACTAAGTCCAGCCAGTTAGGGGGGGGGGTAGTATCGTAAGGACAAACGGCAAGATTTGTATCAAAAGATGAGGCAATCTGTCGCTGGTAAGCGTAAGAGGCCCAAATACCAGGGGTGTAGACATGGATGGCCAGGCTATGTATGTGGCAAAGTGGGCTGGGTAGTTAAAAGCAGGAGGGTAAAGCCTGACTCTCCAATAGCTGGCTTGAAGCACTAACGTCTAGAGATCTTGGAGCCCACAGCCTTGCTAAACATACATGTCGACTTTCCTGGATAGTACAAGATGTCAAACACCAGGGCTAGGTGACGGCACATGTTTACCTTTGGGGCTTGCCCTCTGCCCCAGAAAGTGTTGGGTGAATGTTTGCTCTACCTGCAAAATGCTTAGTGACTGTTTCCCTTGCACCAGAGCAGGACTCTGTTATAAAACTGGTCTCTGCATCTGATTCGAGATCTGTTTTGGGTGTGCAACAAGCACCTGACTAAGGTAACTTTTTCTGGAACGATGTCAGGATTTACTGCTTCCCCTGCTTTATAACTGATCCGTTGTGGTGAGTTAGCTGTAACTTGGTCACTGCAGTGTGGGCGACAGTGACTCGATCCAGATGACCCTTTGAAGATTTTCACAGAAGATCATAGGGTCAAAATCCCATAGTATGCCTAGCTCCAGCTATGTATGATGTGCTCAAAACATACTAAAGACATAGGAAAAAGGGTGGGACAAAATTATAAATGGACCATTCAGGTGTAATTTGAGCCCTGTTAATCTTTGAAATCAAATATTAAACCATTGAGAATTTAAGTGCAGACAATGATCTGGAGAGAACATACTGTAAAACTTGGGAGTCCTTACTGATTATTCAAGCCTTGGAATGATGTGCTGATTTTGGGGTCAGCTTTTTCTTACTGAGGAAACCAACATTATGTCTCTTGGATCTATAGCTTTGACAGGTTATTTTTCATTGCAAGCATCAGAAAACATGGATTTCTCTTCGGCTAGAATTTTGTATAGGCTGTAGAAGTGTTTTGACCTTCTAGTGATTTCAGGGACTGTTTCCACGATGCCCATCTTTTACTGGGTAATGGGATATCCTAATCATTGTGTTAAGCTGTTTTAAGGCCCATATACGCGATCAGACTTTAACAATTGCCCGACGGACATGTTTTAGTGGACAATCTAACCGTGTACACTTCATCGGGCAAACTTTTCTGTTTTTCATCGGACAAATGTTCGCTGTGAGAAGACAAACTTTCTGGCAACAAATGTCCTACGTCGACTAATCCGATCGTGTGTACAAAATCCAAAGTACAAATGTGCATGCTCAAAACCAATGCTACAGATCAGACAATAGAAGTTGCCTAAAGGGTGGTGGTAAAGAGCAGAAAAACTACATAGTAAGTCTATTGTGTCACTACGTTTGTGTTTGGCTGAAAGTCCTGCTGTGTGTATACATACCAAGTTCACGGTCAACGCCCATTTGGAGCAAAATCCATTGAAAAGTCTATTGGAAGTCTGGGCATGTTATGAGGCTTTAGATTTTTTTTATTTTTTTTTTCAACAGAAAAATGTGCCATAAAACAGGCTTTGTAAATCCTAGTCACAGTAGAGGACTTTCTTGAAGGCTGTGAAACAATTTGAAATGTGAATGTCGTCTTTGAAATCCCAGAGCAATTTGAGGTTACTGTAAGGGGAACAGCCGCTCCTAACTCAAATCTCTTTAACACCAGCAGCCTAGGTGTTTTGGAATTAAATGCTTTATTTGGCCATCGCTGCTAGAGACCATTTAGTGAAATTTTGAGGTTGCCAGTGGTAAGCTGAGTTCTCTGAAAGATAAAGTGCTTTGTTTTCTGTAGACAGATTTGAGTCCCATCTACTTAAAAAAAAAGTTTATAATAATTGCCTACTGGGCTATATGCCATCTATAGGTCAATGGACGCTGGTAGACAAAGTCTGATGGGAAGTATAACACCCACCCCCCCCCCCCCCCCTCAAATACAGGGCGTTTGTGTGATGTGTGTGTGGGTTTTTTTTTAAACTGTCTACAAGGTGAGAAGGCCCTGGTTCCTGGAGATTGAGACTGACAACAGACGGGCCTTGGACACTTCCACGTCACCCTGATCTACTGTCTCAAGGTCCTAAATTCCACCCCAATTTACAGTGTAATGCTGACGGTATGGCTATTTGAAGCCAGGGTGTTAAAGGCCCGTGACCTCTCGGGACCAGTGTTTTCTACCCTAGTGAATGCTAGAAAAGCTGTCACTAGGAAGATCTATCATAAGGTCTGGAAGACTTTTTTTTTTATTTTATTTTTTTAGATTGCTTCATGTGAAGCCATAAAATGGCATCCACAAAAATATGCGATTGGGACAATTCTCTTTTCTACAGTCTGCTGTAGAAATCTGATTGGCTTTGCGTACAATCAGAGGTCAAGTATCGGTAGTCTTCCAAAGGCTTTTAGCTTCCCATTTGCTGGTCTGAACCTTTATGCGGGGGGCAACTTGTTAGCCCCTGTCATCATTGGGTCACCTATGTGTCCTTGGGGCTTGAACTTTGTGCTCTGTGTTACAGAAACAACCATTAAAGCCCACCAAGGAAATTCCATTAGACTTGCTGTCGCACAAGTTGGCCTTCCTGATGGCTATCACCTCGGATAGAAGGGTGGATTTGTGGGAAGAAGCATGAGGACATGTTTCTAACAGAAAATGTTTTGGACTTTATAGGCACAGATCGTTAAAATATTTGATAGAAAGACAAAAAAATATATATATATATATATATATATATAACATGACATTTGCACTGTACTATGCATCAAAACAAAGTAGAAAAGACAAACAAAGAACCACATAGGTCACTCTGAAAAACTCTCGCTAATTAGCCACAGGGCTATATGTAAGTTCAAACAGTATAGGCGCTGGGTGAAGGGACGATTTCCGGGAGAGACACTTGGTAGGTTCTTAGACGATATAAAAACAGATCAGCTCTACATGTTTCGCGGCTATACTTGCGTCGCTTCTTCAGGAGAAGCGACGCAAGTATAGTCGCGAAACATGTAGAGCTAGCCTGTTCCTGCGGGCTCTGTGGATGCTATGACGGCAGTCCTTTAATCGTTTGTTGCCAGGATTGAAGCGGCGAGTGGCCAGAAGGGTGGTTAAAAGCCCCTCTGCCGCCTTCTGGGGATGTCTCTGACATGGAATCGGGCCTCGCTACTGCGTCGGTCCTGGCTCCGTTATGTCAGAGTATGCAGGCCTAGCCTCACACACAGTGAGGATGACTCTGCTTCAGGCTCAGCGCATAAGGCGTTTGTTTGAGCTCTTATCACTGTGATGCGGGGTACTCAAACTTGAGGATCCGGCGGAGGTATCAGACGATGGTCCCTTTTGGGTTCCGCAAGCCGCCCACATCGCAAAAGTGTTTATTTGGACAAGTTATTGTACAAGGAATGAGATCGGCCGCAGAAAGCTTGTCCCAAAATACTTTGCGGTCCGTTACCCTTTTGAGGAGGACTTAAAATAAAAATGTATCGCTCCTCCATCAGTGGACCACCCTGTGTCCAGGCTGAACAAGGCTACCACGTTACCTGTGGAAGGGGCTCCCGCTTTTAAGGACCCCGCAGATAGGAGAGCTGAGGCTGTGGCCTGCTCCATGTTCACAGTGGTGGGGTCGGCGGTGAGACCAGTCTTGGTCAGGGCTCTAGTGTCGCAGACACTTGCCAAGCGGGCAAAGTCCTTGCTGGAGGCGCATAATGCTCCTCAGCTCTGTGTGGACCTGGCCGACCAGTTGGTGCAGGGCCTAAAATATGTCTTGAGTCGGCCCTGGATACGCTCTTCTTGCTCTCCAGGGCTTCCGCGGTGGTATTACGCCGGCTTGTGTGGCTAAAGTGTTGGTCTAGGGACCAATCCTCTAAAAAGGCCTTGGTGGATTTGCCCTTTAAGGGTGAACGGCTTTTTGGGGCGTCCCTGGATGACATTAAAGATTCCATGGGGTAAGAGCAGTCTGCTCCCGCAATCTGGCATGGAGCCTCGCCGTAAGCAGGGGCCCTCCTTTACTTCCCAAGCAGTTTTTTTTGCCCCCCCCCCTCGGGTGCGGCAGGAAAACGTTTCCAGGGTGCCAAGACGCCTGCTGAAGGTCAAAAGCGCACCTGGTACTGCAAGGCCAACAAGCCTGCTTCTGCATGAAGGTCTGCCCCCGCCCGGCACTCGGATGGGGGGCCGGCTTCACGAATTTGCAGCTCGGTGGAGGTCCCTCCTTTCCGACCGCTGGCTTTGCGAAGTTTCCTCTGGGTACAAGATAGAGTTCCTCTCTTGTCCACCAAACAGATTATTTTCCTTCCGACCTCCAGCTTCCTCGAACGCTGGTAGGCCCTGTCTGGTGCTGTTCAGGATCTGCTGGTCAGGGGAGTGATTGTGCCGGTTCCCTCAAGGGAACGGTTTCGGGGGTTTTACTCCAATCTGTAGCCTCCAAGAAGGAAGCGGTCTGTCCAATACTCGAGGCCCTCAACTGTTTTGTCAAAGTGCAAAAGTTCAGGATGGAGTCGGTTCGCTCTGTAGTGGCGGCACTCCATCGGGGGGATTTTCTGGCATCCTTGGATATCCAGGATGCGTATCCCCATATGCGCAAAGCACCAGAGATTTTTGCGTTTTGCTGGTGGAGAGGACCATTTTCAATTTGTGGCCCTCCCTTTCGGCCTGGCATTGGCGCCACAGGTTTTTTTACCAAGGTGCTCGCTCCGATTCTGGTCCTGCTAAGGCAGAGCGGGATCGCTATCGTAGGGTACCTGGACGACCTGCTTCTGAGAGCTTCTTCAAGCTCAGAATTAGAGGATGTGTATCACCTGCCACTAGCTACTGAATGTCCAAAAGTCAGTGTTGGTACCGTCTCAACAGCTGGAATATCTGGGGGTTGGTCCTGGATTCCTCAGACGAGGGTTTTTTCTCCCAACGGAAAAACTAGACACTGCAATCTGCGGTGCATCGGTTGGCGACCCAGAAGTGGTCGTCTCTTCGCTTTTGCATGCGAGTTCTGGGTCTGATGGTGGCCTCTTTCGAGGCGGTTCCATATGCCCAATTCCACACTCGAGTGTTACAAAGATTCTGTCGCGTTGGGATAAGCTCCCTTCATCTCTGGATAACCAGATTCGGGTGAGTCGACTGTTCAAGTCCTCCCTAGCGTGGTGGCTGACATCTCCGGGAAATCGTTTCTGCCGTGCCATTGGACAGTGGTTATGACAGATGCCAGCCTCTGGTGTCCAGTCAGCCCAGTGGCGCTGACTCAGGAGTCCTGCCTACCAATCAATGTCATGGAACTCCGGGCGATCAAGCTGTGCCTCTCTAAGTGGTCTCTGGGTTTGCAGGACCGACCGGTCAGGATCCAGTCCGACGCCGTGGCGTATGTCAAGCATCAGGGGGCAACACGGAGCTCTGCAGTGGAAGTCGCGTACATTCTCCGGTGGGCCGAAATGTACGTTCTGGGGGTGCAGAACGCCAAACGCTAGACCAAGGAGAATGATCGCTACACCCGGAAGGGTTTCAGAGTTTGTGGCACTCCAGACGTGGATCTTCTAGTGTCCCGTCTCAATTGGAAGGTCAGGGTTTGTGGCCAGGTCAAGAGACCCGTGGGTAGACGCCTTTTCTAATCTATGCTTTTACTCGCCTGCTGCGCAGAGGGGATACTAACAATCCTGATTGCTCCGGATTGGCCGCGCCGTACCTGGTGCGTCTGGTGGCAGACGTCCCTAGGCGTCTACCTCTGAGAGTAGATCTTCTGTCGCAGGGTTTCACCCTGCTTTAGTCGCTGGCTTTAATGGCGTGGCTGTTGAGAGCCGGGTGCTGAAGGACCGAGGCCCATCAGACTCTGTGATCTCTACCATGTTACGAGCTTGGAAGTCTACTTCATGAAGGATTTACCATCGTACGTGGAAGGCCTTCATCTCTGTATTAAGAGATGAAATGGCACCCCCGCACATACGTGATGTCCCGGATTCTGCTGTTCTTACAGCGTGGAGTGGATCAGGCTATCGCCTTAAAGGGGTTGTAAAGACAAAAATATATTCCTCCTAAATTAAAGTCTGACAGTAGCTGATAAAGTAATGTTTTGCATTATAACTAGTTTGATACCTGTTGAAATCGAGCTGTTTTATTCACCACAGTCACTCCTGAATAGTTATTCTCACGGACTTCCTGGTTTGCGGTGCGCATTCATTCTTGCTACATCACAGCCTAATGGGAACTACAGTTCCCATAAGGCTTAGCCTCCATGTCTTTGAGGGATAAGAGAGCATCTTCATGCAGGGCTGTAGTCATAGGGAGGGGGTGAGCACATTCTGCTTTCCACCATGCGAAACGGCTCAGGTGCTGGTGGAAAGCAAGAAGAGGAGAGACCGGAAATGGCATTTTCAGACCTGGATTACTGTATTTTGGAGGTCAAAAGGAAAAACAAGGTAAGTGCTATTCAAATGCTCTAGCTTACAGAAATCAATTGATCTAATAAAAAAACGAACGTTTAGTGTTCCTTAAGTACGGTTAAGGGTCAGATTTCGGCCTTGGCTGTTTACTTTCAGCGGCCGTTGGTGGCGCACTCCCTGGTGCGTATGTTTTTGTGCAGGGGGTTTGGCATGTGGCTCCTCCACGGGACTTAAATTTAGTCCTAAGCTCAGTTTTGAGGACATTTCAAAGATTCCTTTTTTTTTTTTTTTCTGGTGGCAATTACTTCGGTCAGACGAGTTTCTAAACTGGCGGCCTTGTCTTGCAAGGCTCCTTACTTGGTCATCCACAGGGATAAGGTGGTGCTGTGGCCGCAGCCATCATTCCTTCCTAAGGTTGTTTTGGCTTTTCACATTGAGGACGTTTGCCATATTTATGTCCTCGGCCGAAGGAGGCCACGTTGCATTCCTTGGTGCGAGCCCTACGGGTGTACTTGTCTGCTACGGCTCTGTTTCGAAGGTTGGATTCACTGTTCGTGTCGGTGACTGGTCCTAAGAACGGTCTGGCAGTCTCGTCGGCCACCATTTCTAGGTGGGTCAGACAGGTTGTGCGCCAAGCCTATGCTCTAAAGGGGCGAGCGCCTCCCTTTCCGGTTACGGCGCATTCGACCAGGGCGATTGGTGCCTCTTGGGCTTTCCGTCATCAAGCATCTGTTTTACAGGTGTGTAAGGCAGCGATCTGGTTGTCGACACACCTCAAAGTTTTACAAGGTGGATGTGAGTGCATCTGCAGATGCCTCATTTGGCCGCAAGGTTTTACAGGTGGCTGTTTAAGGTTGAAGTTCCTCCATTGAGGAACTCTGGTTTGTTTGGGGTGAAGTTTGGTTTGCTGTGTTTTTCCCCACCCCTCGAATTTTTTTACACTGCGTGGGGGGTCAATTGCTGCCGTAAAATCCATTTCTGAGTTCATGGACGGACACAGCACCCTCCCTCCTTTGTTTGTACTGCTTGTTTACGAACTGGGGCTGCATGATGCAGAGAGAGGGATGTACCTGGGGGACCTGCCCCCGGGAGGTGCTGTACTGAGAAGTGTTTTAACACTTGAAGTGCTGTTTTCTGCCTAGTCTCTCCTGAAAGGAAGGATGATTACCCTAAGGTCAATTGCTGCTGTGTCCGTCCATGAACTCAGAGAAATGGATTTTACCGTCAGTACGAAAATCCTATTTTTCATAATTGTTTAGTTGGCCGATTATTGGTTCGATCGTTTAATAACCTAAAAAAACAAATTTTTGTCCAATTTGTTAAGCAAATTAAACACAAAAGCCTTGCCCTTTCCAAATAGGTAGCAGCTGAAAAAAAAAAAAACATGGATGTGAATGTGTCCCATAGGAAACCCATGTAAGTGAACTGTAGTGTGCTTCTGCAAAAAGCACCAAAAAACAGAGGTGTTACCCAGTTCTGAGATGTTTAGTAACACCATGGGGTTAAAAAAAAACTAAAATATCAGTACAAAAAGAGCAAATTGCTACTGTAAGGGGTTAATTTACTTAATATATTTAATTTATAAATTACAGTAGCAATTTGCTTTTTGTACTATAAAGTGCCACTTTTAATTTTTTCTAACCCCATTATGTTACTAGCCGATTATGAAATTAATAAATCGATTACTTGTTTCGGCCCTAGATTTGGTACAGGCTCAGCATGATCTCTTGAAAAGGCTTCCTGCAGAAAGGCAAGTGTGTGTGTGTGTGTGTGTGTGTATATGTATATATGTGTGTATATATATATATATATATATATATATATTTTCCCCCTTCCTCCCAGAGTGTTACACACATTTTTATAACATTACTTGGTAGTTTCCTTCTTGGAATCACAAAATGGTGCTACTTCACCTGTTGGAATTGTCCTGATGGAATTCTTTGTGTTCCATGGTGGCTGCCAGCTCACTGTCTTTAGTTGTTGCATCGAACACTGGTGCTTATAATAGTATCCTAGATTACAAAAAAAAAAAATCTTCACATACAGTATCTCACTAAAGTGAGTACACCACTCACATTTTTGTAAATATTTTATCTTTTCATGTGACAATTCTGAAGAAATGGCACTTTGCTACAATGTGAAGTAGTGAGTGTACAGCTTTTATGACAGTGGAAATGTACTGTCTTCAATATAACTCAACTCATATCTAAACCACTGGCAACAAAGGGGAGTACACCCTTAAATGAAAATGTCCAAATTGGGCCCAATTAGCTACACACTAGGTCTTTGTTGTGAACGGGGAGCAGGTGTGTTAAATTTGGTGTTGGTGCTCTCATACTGCTCATTGGAAGTTCAATGTGGCAATGAACTCTGAGGCTCAGAAAAATAACTGTTGCTCTACATAAAGATGGCCTAGAAGATTGTCAAGACCTTGAAACTAAGCTGCAGCACGGTGGGCACGACATATGGTGGTTTAACAGGACAGGTTCCACTCTGAATAGGCCTCGCCATGGTTAATCAGAAGTTAAGTGCATGTGCTCAGTTTAAATAGAGGTATGAGTGTTGCCAGAATTGTGGCAGAGTTTGAAGGGGTCAGTGCTCAGACCATATGCTACACATTGCATTAAAGAGGGGGTTCACCCTAAAAAAATAAAAAATCTTTGTCTCCACTGACATTCAGCATACTAGCGTGAGCTACAGTATGCCTTTATTTTTTTTTTCGGTGCTGTACTTACAGTTTAATCTTTTTTTTTTTCGTTTCAGACTCCGGGCAGGAAATAGGCGTTCCTATCAAGAGGGGAACATGATTGACGGCCGGCTATGGCACGTCACGCGTTCCGAAAATAGCCGGAGTAGGACTCGGCTCTTCATGGCGCCTGCGCACAGACTAGAGCTGACTGCGCAGGCGCCGTGAAGAGCCGAGTCCTACACGGGCACCTGCGCAGTCAGCTCCTAGTCTGTGCGCAGGCGCCGTGAAGAGCCGAGTCTACTCCGGCTATTTTCGGAATGCGTGACGCGCCATAGCCGGCCGTCAATCATGTTCCCCTCTTGATAGGAACGCCTATTACCCCGCGGTAGCCTGAAACAGACAAATAGTTTAATCTGTAAGTACAGCGCAAAAAAATAAAATATAGGCATACTGTAGCTGACGCTAATATGCAGGATGGCATGGTACATAGTTGTTTTTTAGGGTGAAACTCCGCTTTAAATCAGTATGCTTGGCTGTTGTCCCAGAAGGAAGACTTTTCTAAAGATGATGCGTAAGAAAGCCTGCAAACGGTTTGCTGAAGACAAGCAGACTAAGGACATGGAATACTGGAACCATGTCCTGTGGCCTGATGCGACCAAGATAAACGTATTTGGTTCAGATGATTTTGCATGTGTGGCGGCAACCAGGTGAGGAGTGCAAAGACAAGTGTTGCTTGCCTACAGTCAAGCATGGTGGGAGTGTCATGGTCTGGGCCACATGCGTGCTACTGGCACTGGGGTGCTACACTTCATTGAGGGAATCATGAATGCCAACATGTACTGTGACATGTGTCAGCAAAGCATGATCCTCTCCCTTTGGAGACTGGGCTGCAAGGACCCCAAACACACCTCTGAGATGACCACTGCTTTGCTAAAGAAGCTGAGGGTAAAGGTGATGGACTGGCCAAGCATGTCTCCAGACCTAAACCCTATTGAGCATCTGTGGGGCATACTTAAACGGAAGATGAAGCTCTGGTGAATTCCATGGCCAAGAGGGTTAAGGCAGTGCTAGAAAATAGTGGTCGTCACACAAAATATTGAGACTTTGGGCCCCCTGCTCTGGCAACATCCAGTACTGGCGTTGGAGGACTTCCGATGACACGGCAAGATGGCGCTGGAACTGGAAGTCACATGATGCATTTTCCGGCGCGTGTTCATAAGGAACATGGCGCAGTACACTGAGGACATGTTGCCTGGGACAGAAGCCTATTCTCCTCGGCCGAACACCACTCACCAATGGAATTTGAAGATAGGCCTGTGGAGGGAGCACCCGCTCGGATGGAACCAGCGGCAGCCTCCGGTTCCCATACTACCCCCAAGGTAAGCCCTCGTCTGTAATTATGCAGCAGGGGACCTTTTTATGTATGGGCCTGCTTTTTTCTTATGGCTCTTCGGTTCTTTTCTATAATAGACAGATGAAAAAGAAATGCAGAAACTGTAGAGCCAGGCTACCTGATGGATATTAAAATCTTTTTTGTGAAGATTGTTTTCTATCTAGGGCTAGTTCAGAGACTTCCTCTTTTAAAGAGCTATTGTCTTCTATGAAAGAGGTGGTAGCCTCCGTCCGGTCTTTCAGTGACAAGGCAGCAGGTCTGGGACCTTCTTCCTCTGGTCCCAGGACTCAAGAACTTTCAGCTTCAGTTAGACCCCCTCCTCGGTCTGGGATCAGTGATATACCTCAGATCCGGAAGAAGAGGAGAACCCAAGCTCCTCATCTGATGGGGATTCCGCATCAGTGGGGGAGGCAGATAACCCTAAATTTATTTTTCCAGCAGAGGAAATTGATGAACTTTTGAAATCAATTTATGCCTCGGAACAGATTGAGATACCACCGCAAATCCAATCTGTACAGGATATAATGTATAGGGGGCTTCAGGGGCAGAAGTCAAGGACTTTCCCGGTTCACCAGTCACTTAAGGATATGGTTCTGTCAGAATGGAAAGATCCGAAAATGAGTGTTCCAATCTAAAGGGCACAAAAGATTTCTAGGAATTTAGATGTATGGGTTCAGCGTCTGGACGAGCTCCTTTCGTCTGACACCCCAAAGAGGAGAGTCCCTCCCTCTCATTGCTAAGTCAGTAGCCTTCTTGGCTGATGCAGCTGCATCCTCTGTGAAGGCTACAGCAAGGTCTTCTGCTCTCATTAATTCAGCCAGACAAGCTATTTGGCTTAAGTCTTGGGAGGGGGACCTGGTCTCCAAGAACAAGCTCTGCGGCATTCCCTTTTGAAGGCAAAGCTCTTATTCGGTTCCTCCTTGGTGGAGGTCCTAGCTTGTTCATCTGAGAAGAGTAAAGAGAAGAGTAATTCATTTTGGAACCATCAGGCAAAGAAAAAGTGTTTTTTTTTTTTTTTTAACAAAGATAAGCAAAAGAAGGGGACTCTCTTTACTGCTTCAGCCCCTTCCAAAAATCCCCAGTGATGCCAGGATAGGGGTAGGGGGAAGGTTGTCCCATTTCGTCAAGGAATGGGCAAAGATTTCCGACAATTCCTTTATCCCTCAAACATTGAAAAGGGGTTACAGGTTGTAATTCAAAAATCTTCCACCCCAGAGATTTTTTCTTACTCATCTGCTGAGAAACCAAGATGGCAAGCCATGTTGAATCTAGTTTCCATGTGGGAAACAGGAGTGGTCATTTCCCCTGTCCCGGAAAAACAATTATTCCGGGGATTTTATTGCCATGGCTTTCTGGTTCAGAAAGCCTCCGGCGGCTTCTGGATGGTCATCAATTTGAGCGTCCTGAACAAGTATATTCTCTACAGACGTTTCCGGATGGAAAACATTTACTCTGTGAGTAATCTATTATTGCCAGAGGTAGTCATGCTTAACCTGGATCTTCAGGACGCTTATCTTCATGTTCCACCTGCCAGAACGACCGAAAGTTTCTCAGATTTGCGATTCTCATGCTTTTTTCATAAATTTGAAAATTGGAAAAATACAAATTTACAGAATTTCACATAAGGGAAGCAAAAGTATCTAGAAGGAATTGCAAGTTTGGTAGGAAGGTCCTGGGAGAGGTCAAAGTGAGCAGGATATTGTCGGCGAATAGGGACATTTTATGGGGACAGTTCACTATCTCAATGCCGCATATATCTGGATGTGAACGAATCGACTCAGCCAGGGGCTCCAATGTTAAAACAAAAAGAAGAGGCGATAAGGGGCATCCCTGACGAGTGCCTCTCCTGATATTGAAAAGAGAAGATTCAAATCCATAATACTTGATTTTTGCCCGAGGGGAGTCATATTGAACGGACATCCAGCGCATAAACGAAGACCCAAAACCATAATGCCGCAGAACTTACATAAGGTAAGGCCACGACAGGGTGTCGAAGGCCTTGTTTACATCTAAAGACAAAAGCAAGGATTCCAGCAAGCGAGTTTGGGCTATATGTTGAAGTTGCAATATACGCCGGGTGGCATCATCAGCTTGTCCCTGGGGTACAAAACCAACCTGGTCTCTCCCGATCAACCGAGGCAGAAAAGAGTTCAGACGATTTGCCAAAATTTTGGTCAAAATTTTCATATCGTTATTGATTAGAGATATAGGCCTAAAGTTGGCCCAAGAGGAGTGATCACGATCCGGTTTAGGGATTATCACAATGTTCGCCGTCAGAAGGTCCGAGGTAAAGGAGTGACCAGATTTAACCAAGTTATACATAGCTGTTAAATGTGGAGCTACCACAACAGCCAGTTTTCTATAGTAAAGTGCCGTAAAGCCACCCGGCCCTGGGCGTTTCCCCACCTTTAGAACCTTAATACCTTGGAGGACCTCTGAAACTTGTATGTCCCGGTCAATGAGAGTAACATGCTCCTTGGTTAGAGTCGGGAGTGAGAGACGATTAAGAAAATCAGTAGTGTCCTGAGCATTAAATTGCTCCGGGTCTGAATATAGTTTAGTAATCAAAATTCCTCCAATATATGCCTCGGATTACCCGTAAGGACATTGTGTCGGTTGCGCAAAGTAATGGGGGAAAATTTGGGAGCGAAAGTCCGGAGTCTATTGGCCAACATTCGGTTTGTTTGCCCTAGAATATCACCTCTGGCGGGACCAACGTAAGACACGCTCAGCCCCCTCGGTAAGACAAAGATCCAACTCCAAGCGGGCCTGTTCCAGGAGTTTACGATTGCCCGAAGAGGGGGATTGTTTAAAAGCGGAAGATAATGTCTCCAGACGGGCCCCCAGGTCCTTCTGCTTCAGACCCTGCTCCCGCTTACGAGTCGACGCCAATCGAATAACATGACTCCGTAGAACCGCCTTATATGCCTCCCAGAGAGTCACTGGTGATGCAACCAACCCCTCGTTATTGCGAAAATAGTCCTCTGAAGCCTTAAAAATATCTTCATAAACCTCTTTAAATGATAGGAGCGAATCATTCATCACCCATGGTGAGAATTGGGGGCTATCCAGGATAGAGTTACAAACCACCAGAACAGGGTCGTGATCCGACCATGGAGCTGCCAAAATGGAGGCTGTGGCCACCATGGGAAGGTGGCATCTGAGCATAAACATGTGGTCAATTCTAGAGTGAGAATGATGGGGGTGGGAATAATGCGTGAAGTCCTTACCTCGAGGATAGCACTCCCTCCAAGGATCGACCAAATCATGTGACTGTAAAGAGCGAGTACATTTTTTAGCATCAGGCGAGGGAGCAACTTGCTCCGAGGGGTATTTATCCAGCGAGGGATCCAAAACCAAATTTGAATCCCCTGCAAGAAATAGGGTACCCACCTGGTGGGATGCCAACAGGGTGCAGACGTGAGTCAAAAAGGGTCCAGGGTTAGAGTTTGGAGCATAATAAGTGATAATAGTGACCTCTTTTCCTTGGATGGTACCTTTATAGCAATAAATATCTACCATCAGGATCTTCAATCTGTCTAGTGCAACTAAATGGGACCGATTTAAGCTTGATCCTTTCTATTTGCCCAAAGTTTCTTCTAACTTTCATAGGTCCCAGGAAGTAGTCCTTCCTAGTTTCTGTTTCTCTCCCAAAAATGCAGAGAAGGAAAGGTTTCTTTTTTTTTTTTTTTAGACGTAAAGAGATGTCTGCTGCTTTACTTAGAGCAGGGATCCTCAAACTACGGCCCTCCAGCTGTTGCGGAACTACACTTCCCATGAGGCATTGTAAAACTCTGACATTCACAGACATGACTAGGCATGATGGGAATTGTAGTTCCTGAACACCTGGAGGGCCGTAGTTTGAAGACCCATGACTTAGAGAAATCCAGTAGGTTTAGGAGTTCCTCCCAGCTGTTAGTATTGTTCAGTGGCCCCAAAAAGGGATCCAAAGCGTCCAAAAGCTCTATCGTAAAATGGTTCAGGGAACCTATTTGTGAAGCTTACAAAGCTTCAGGTTGTAGTCCTCCTAGAATTAGGGCTCATTCAATAAGATCCATGGCTACGTCATGGGCAGAAAGAGTGGGGGCATCATGGGAAGAAATTTCTAAAGCTGCCATCTGGTCCTCCTCGCATGCATTTGTCAAACATTATAGAGTTTAGATGCTTTCCAGCCAGGACCTCTCCTTTGGTAGGAAAGTGCTTCAGGCTGTTGTCCCTCCCTAAGGTATAGTATCTTGCTTATCCTCTCAAGTAGCTGTCCTGAAAGGTGAGGGGGGAAAACCCCCATTAGACTTACCGGTAACAATTTTTTCAGGAACCTTCCAGGACAGCGTCTATATTCCCACCCTATTTTTCTTTCACCTAATGGTGTTTTATTTTTTTTTTGTGTTTTTTCCTCTGCCGAGTGCACTTTGGTGGAGGTTAACTTGATTTTCCAAACAACTGAAGGTCAGAGGAAAGGGAAGGGCCTTTTAAATTGTATCTGTTTGTGTTTCCTGGAAATACTGTTACTGGTAAGTCTAACGGGGGTTTTCAGTCTTTGCAGATGGTACCAAGTTATACAGTATTCGTTTTTTTGCTTTTTTCGTAAATTTGAAAATTGGAAAAATACAAATTTACAGAATTTCACATTCCTAATTTTAGGATTTTGGAATTTCAAAATTTCTAATTCGTAATTTTGGAATTAACGAATTTGTCAACTAAACTAATTGCACATGTCTAATTGACATCAGTGCAACCTGATTCATGCCCATCTGCAGCCACAGGGGAGACAGGGAGGGGGTGGGACAAGCACCAACAGACATACAGGAGAAAATCCCATTTCCTCGTGGCCTCTTTAAAGTTGATGTAAACCCGAAAAATGTTTTTGCTGTCACAATGTAGAGTAAAAGCTTTCCTATCATCTGTGCCCAGTCTTGCCACAAAGATTTAATCCAGCTCTGAGCAATCCTCTTTTCTTTTTTTCAGTGAAATAAACGGACAGACAGGAGAAAACCTTGCTGTGAATGACAGGTTATTTACATATCTCATGCACTAGCCTGGAGACAGCCATTATTTTTTAATTCCCACCCCCACTCCTTTTCTGAAGTCATGTGGTTACTTTTCTGAATTTTGACTGGATGTTAGTGATCATAGCAGAATTTAGTGTAAGAAATACACAGAACGAAATGCATGTTGACTAGGGGAGTGTAAAGGTGGGCGGGGAGTCTACTGACATCACGACTCCACCCACAGAGCTCCAGACAACAGACCCACCCACAGAATCTGCAGTATTTCAGTTTTTATAACAGACAGAGGGGAGACATTTTACAGGTAAGGATTCATGCAGGAGGCATGTATATCCTTCTAGATCAGCACAGTAGTTTAGAAAGGATGAGAATGGGTTTACATCCACTTTAATAGAAAGTCCTCATATGATGGACAGAACAGTCATCCAATAGCAGCGCAGGAGATGGGACTTCATTTTACACAGGATGCTGTGTAAACAGGAAATACTCCTCTCCTGTATGTACAGCACTCGACCCACCTCCTCCCCATCCCCACCAAGGCAGCCAGCATGATGTATATCTTTTGTGGCCCCCGGCACTCGGGGACATCAATCAGGCTGCATTCATGGCAATATCGAGGCTGCAGATGGGCACTGATTAGGCTGCATTAATGGGCAATGACCCTTATTTTGCTTTAGTTTTTCATTTACTTTTTTTTTTTTCCTGAAACTTCCCTCCTAAAGTGAAGGTGTGTGTTATACGCTGATAAATCCGGTATATATAAATAACACGCCCACGCTCATCTCTTCACCACACACAGCCACAAAGGCAAGATAATTTGTTTTGGGCAATGTATTAGTGCTCGAATGAACACACTTAGACCAAATTTTAATGGTTCAAAGAATGTCAGGCAAAATGGTCGGCCCTCACATATGTTCATTTCATCAAATCTGGCCCTCTTTGAAAAAAGTTTGGACACCCCTGCACTATACCAATACTTGATCGGGGCTCCTTTTACATGAATTAAAGCATCAATGCAGCAAGGCGATCAGCCAATGGCACTGCTGAGGTGTTGTTGAAGCCAAGTTTGCTTTGATGGGGACCTTCAGCTCATCTGCATTGTTGGGTTTGTTTTCTCATCTTCCTCTTTCTCTATGGGGTTTAGGCCATGCAAGTTTGCTGGCCAATCAAGCCCAGTGATGCCATGATCATTAAACCAGGTACTGGTACTTTGGGCAATGGTGCCACATCCTGCTGGAAAATGAAATCAGCATCTCCATAAAGCTGGTCAGCAGAGGGAAGCATGAAGCTCTCTAGAATTTCCTGGTAGAGTGTGGTGCTGACTTTGGACTTGATAAAACACAGTGGACCAAAACCAGCAGATGACATGGCTCCCCAAATCATCACTTGACTGTGGAAACTTCACACTGGACCTCATGCAACTTGTATTCTGTGCCTCTCCAGACTCTGGGACCTTGATTTCCAAATGAAATGCAACATTTTCCACAGTCCGTGATGGTTTGGGAAGCCATGTCATTTGCTGGGGTTGGTCCACTGTGTTTTATCAAGTCCAAAGCATGCATTTTCTGTGCCGTTTGCCATGTGTTTAGAGACACACAGATGTGAATGGAGCCTCACTGTTCTTGTGTACATACACCAATTTCACTTTCAGGCCCCATTCACACCAAACGTAGTGGGGCTGTATGTTTTTTGACTCGTTTTTTTCCTGCAACACGCATAGGGTAGCTTATTTATTGTAATGGGCTTCCCTACACGTGGAGAAGTAGCTCATGGAACATTTTCATGGGCTGCACGTTTTTTCTGCATGTTTTGCCATGTTTGTCACTCACTTTTTTGCCACGTAGATGTGTTTGCCTATTTTTTTTTGGTGAGCTGTTTACAATAATGCCACCAAAACTAGTTAATTTTAGGTGTTTAAGGTGGGTATACACTATACAATCTCTGTACAATTTTCTTTATATTTAACAAAATTATATAATAGGAGGACACACCATCTATCCAATCACTCTGTATCCTTCAGGGCTGGGCTCTCAGCCCTCCCTTCTAAGTGCTCGGGTTGCTCAGCTGTCGGTTAATTGATAGCCAGGGGCGGACTGACCATTCGGTCATTCGGGCAGTGACCGAGGGCCCCATGCCACTAGGGGGCCCCATCAGGGTGGCCAGCTTCAGTAAAACTAGGGACAGTATGTAAAAAATCTATTTTTACATCTGTTCTTGAAATGTCTGAGACCGACATTATTTTGATGTAAAATTTGGGAGTTTATAGCTGCCCCGCCTCTGCACTGCCCTCTCAGCCAATAGGAACAAGCTGTACACTCCCCCTTCCACAGCGAGGCTTTTTTGACACAGAAGCAGGAGAAACTGCTGGAGGAGAGAAGAGGGAGGCGGGGACACAGCCTGCAGTGTGGGACAGACTACTGCCTGATAAGGTAAGCTGGCTGAGCTTTACAAAATGGATTCTCGTCAGAGAGGGAGAGGATGTCTCTAAGGCTATTAGATCAATGTTGTGTGTGATAAGTGCACTGCTGCTGGAGGAAGGACATGTCCTGAATGTCTCCCCCAATCTCTACTAACTACATCTCCATCATAGGTGTGCGCAGCCTAATGCATTAGGGTGTGCACCCTTAGGTAGGGTGACCAGACATCCCCAGTTTAAGGGGACAGTCCCCAGATTGAGGACACTGTCCCCGGACCAAGTCTGTCCCTGGTTTTGTCCCCAGATTGGATTTAATCGGCATGGGCAATTTTAAAGAATTTGAAAGTGCAGAATAAAAAAAAAATGAATTACAATCCCCCTCCCCCCGCGCTCCGCCGTGCCTACTAGCATAGGGGGGTTGTATTTTTCCCATTATCTGTGCCCCTTTTTGATGATCATGTGCTGGTCGGAGGGAATATTTCTTCAGTTTCGGGCACATGCCCATTCAGCTTCGATCGCATGTTCTTCTGCCTTGGCTCAAATCCTGGCCAGCCACCTGCTTATCTCCTTTCCTTCCCTGGCGGAGTGATCTTCCTCCGCTCCCCATCCAGTAGTAGCCTGGGCCCGAAGAGTAAGACTTGAGAGGCTGTGAGGCGTGTGGCGGCGATGGACAGAGAGTCGCTGATTGCCGCCATTACTAGTAAAGAAAAAATATGTCCCCGGATTTCATTTGAAAAATCTGGTCACCTTACCCTTAGGCTCAAACACACATGCATGTGTATGTATCTACATATATATTAACCCGGAAACATTGATCTCCCTTCTGGCACAGTGAAAGAGAAAAGCATAGACACTTCTCTTATGGCAAAGCAGATAAGAGGGAGATCTTTCCCATGTTCCTGCTGCTACACAGCGCAATAACACTAATGCGCATGGGGCAATTAGGGTGTGCCCGGGCACACCTGGCACACCCTTTGCGCACGCCTATGATCTCCATACTTATTAGCTGCCCACCACTATACAGGCACAGTCCCCTCCTCTCCTGTATTACCAACTCATGTGTCTGTCAGCTGCTGGGGCACTACAAGTCCCAGCATGTCCAGAGATGGGGGCAGCAGTAGTGTGTTCAATCAGGCAAATTTTTGGGTTAAAAATGCTGATGTGTATATACTGTATAGTGTGTGTGTATATACTGTGTAGTGTGTGTGTGTGTGTATATATATATATATATATATATATATATATATATACTGTATAGTGTGTGTGTGTATATACTGTATAGTGTGTATATACTGTATAGTGTGTGTGTGTATATACTGTATAGTGTGTGTGTATATATATATATACTGTATAGTGTGTGTGTGTGTATATACTGTATAGTGTGTGTGTGTATATACTGTATAGTGTGTGTGTATATACTGTATAGCGTGTGTGTGTATATATACTGTATAGTGTATGTGTGTTTATACTGTATAGTGTGTGTGTGTGTGTGTGTATATATACACTGTATAGTCTATGTATAGTGTGTGTGTGTTCATACTGTATAGTTTGTGTGTATATACTGTATAGTGTGTGTATATACTGTATAGTCTATGTATAGTGTGTGTTCATACTGTGTGTATATACTGTATAGTGTGTGTTTATACTGTGTGTGTGTGTGTATATACTGTATAGTGTGTGTATATACTGTATAGTCTATGTATAGTGTGTGTGTGTGTGTGTGTGTGTATATACTGTATAGTGTGTATGTTTGTTTATTTACTGTATAGTCTATGTATATTGTGTGTATTTATACTTGTGTGTGTGTAAATACTGTATAGCATATGTATGTATATACTATATAGTCTATGTATAGTGTGTGTGTGTGTATATATACTGTGTAGTGTGTGTGTATATATATATATATATATATATATATATATATATATATATATATACTGCATGTATAGTGTGTGTGTGAGTGTTTGTATATATACTGTATGTATAGTGTGTGTGTATATACTGTATGTATAGTGTGTGTGTATATACTGTATGTATAGTGTGTGTGTATATACTGTATGTATACTGTATGCATGTGTATGTATAATGTGTGTGTGTGTGTGTCTATGTATATTGTGCATGTGTGTGTATACTGTATGTTTTTTTAATGCCTGTGAAAAAATGTACTCGTTGCCATTTGGAGCCATTTGATTGGTGCACTGCAGATCTCGACCTCAGATCAGGCAGCAGGGCAGGGCTACGACTCACTTGTGCAGTTCAGAGGCGGCAACAAGTGGACTTTTTCTAATTAACAGCCTTTTCCTGACAGCTGCCTGCCACACCAAGCACTAAGGTGCAAATGTGTGTGTAAGGGTACACTGCCGTAGGGTGGCACACTGGGGGGCTCTGCCGTAGGGTGGCACACTGGGGGGCTCTGCCGTAGGGTGGCACACTGCGGGGCTCTGCCGTAGGGTGGCACACTGCGGGGCTCTGCCGTAGGGTGGCACACTGCGGGGCTCTGCCGTAGGGTGGCACACTGCGGGGCTCTGCCGTAGGGTGGCACACTGCGGGGCCTCTGCCGTAGGGTGGCACACTGCGGGGCCTCTGCCGTAGGGTGGCACACTGCGGGGCCTCTGCCGTAGGGTGGCACACTGCGGGGCCTCTGCCGTAGGGTGGCACACTGCGGGGCCTCTGCCGTAGGGTGGCACACTGCGGGGCCTCTGCCGAAGGGTGGCACACTGCGGGGCCTCTTTAGAAGGGTGGCACACTGCGGGGCCTCTTTAGAAGGGTGGCACACTGGGGGGCCTCTTCAGTAGGGTGGCACACTGGGGGGGCTCTGCATTAGGGTGGCACACTGGGGGGGCTCTGCCATAGGGTGGCACATGGGGGGGCTCTGCCATAGGGTGGCACTCTAGGGACTGTGATGTATATGGAGAATGTTGGGACTTTGTTGTAAGGGAGGACTCTGATGTGAGCGTGGAGTTCATCCTGACTGTTGTACTCTATATGTTGTTTTGTTACTTACTCCTGGCATGACGGCCATCTGTAAACCTAGGGGGGCCCGCCCCTGTTGATAGCACTCATCATTCCACATTGGCTCACCTGGTGATCATTTCCTGCTTTTCAGTCCAGCCTAAAGCCAGCCCCTTCTGGCTATTTAAATTACCTCGTGTTCTGTGTCTTCGCCTTGGTCAAAAATATCTGGAGACTCTCTGCTGTATTCCTGTAGAAGACTTGCCTGGCTGACGTCCCTTCTGGTTTCTGATCCTGTCTGTTACCTCAGACTACACTAATCTCTGGCTTCCCAATTTACTGACTTGTTCTGACTACCTGCTTTGGGTACCGAACCCAGCTATGTATTAACGACATTTACCATTTTATTAAAAGGTGTGATTTTTATTGCAATTTCTGTTGTGATTTTTATTGCTAAATTATATTGTATAGTGTAGCTATAGCTTTACGGGAACCTAGGACATACTTTAACTGTCTTATATAAATTGTGGCCACAAAAGACCCAGGGCTTATTTTCAGGGTAGGTCCTAACATATTCTCTCTCTCCCTGCCTGTCAGGAATTCCCAGTTTGAACAAACTTAAAATTCCAAAATCCTCTCTTTTTAGGCCGCGTACACACGATCAAATTTATCTGCTGGAAACGGTCTGACAGGCCGTTTCAGCAGACAAATTAGATCGTGTGTACGGGCGAGCAGACCGGTTTTTCCAGCAGACAAATTTTAAAGCATGCTTTAAAATCTGTCTGTTGGGAACCTGTCCGTCCGACATGTCTGCTGGTTAGTACACTAACCAGTGGACATATCTGTCCGCACATGCGTCGAATGGATTCGACGCATGCGTGGAAGTATGTTACTTCCTGGTTCGGTGACGTGGCGGCGTCAACGTCCCTGCCACGTCACCGCGCTGTCTGCCGGCGGGGATTTTGGTTTGATCGTGTGTACGCGATCAAACCAAAATAGCCCAGCAGACAGATCCCATCAAAACGGTCTGTCAAACCGATTTGATCGGATTTATTTAGTCGTGTGTACGTGGCCTTACAGTAGCACACAGTGTGTGTGCCCCTGCAATCCAACAGTGCTAAACACCTCAGCTCTGCTCTGCTCTACTCTACTCCAACTTTCCCTGCCGCCAGTGGGGAACCCTGGCCCCCCTCCCTCCGCAATGCTTGGAGCAGGAAGAGAGCACACCAGCATGTGAAGAAACATGTGACCCGCCAAAGCTCTGCAGAGGGAGGGGGCCAAGATACCCTGCAGACAGACGTGAGAAGAGGAGATCAGCTGAGCGGCGCTCTGTATCAAAGGCACCTGAAACCGCTAGATCACAGGGACACACACTGCCACAACAGGATTATACCGTAGGAGTACACAAGCACCTCAAACTAGGGCTTATATTGCAGCCCTCCTGGAAAAAAACGCTAGGTCTTATTTTCGTGGGAAACCGTACTAAAGCTCTGATCTACATAGGCTGTTATCTGATTGCTCTGCTCCCACACACTCCTCCTTAGCTCCTGCCAAATAAACTATAAATCTAGGCAAAATGAAGGGAATGTGAAAAAAAAAAAAACACTGGCTATGTATGCACCTGCATAGGTGGCATGGCCGTCTTTAACACGGGGCAAAAGGGACAGTTGCTCTGGGCCCAATCATTGTTTGGGGGCCCCAAAAGCAACTACTCCTTGAGCCCACACTGCCTGCAAATATTCGTCCTGTGTAGCAGGTGCAGCTGATTCCCCACAGGTTGAGTGTGACAGGGGAGAAGCAAGCTGTGGGCTGTATGTGCCAGAGCCTGCTCATCCCGCTTCTCCCTATGTCAGTTACCAGCGGCTGTTACAGAAAGTGAGGCAGAGCAGCTCAGTATTCTCCCTACTCACCCGCCCCCTTCTCCAGTCACTTTTAGAGTTCCCAGACTCGCCCGCCCCTTCTCCGGTCACGGTCAGTGTTTCCCCCACTCACCAGCTCCTTCTCCGGTCACGGTCAGTGTCGTCCCCGTCCCTTCTCCAGTCACGTTCACAGTCCCCCCTGCTCTCCCAGCCCCTTACAGGAATCAGTGTGCAGTAACTTCTAGCAACCAATGGGTGAGTAGTGATGGTATGCAGTAACTTCTAGCAACCCAAATCAGTGAGCGGTAATGGTGTGCAATAACCTCTAGCAACCCAATCAGTGAGCGGTGATGGTGTGCAGTAATCTCTAGCAGCTTAATCAGTGAGCGATAATGGTGTGCAGTAACCTGTAGCAACTAATTGGTGAACAGTAGTGATCTGCTGTAATCTCTTGCAACCAATAAGTGAGCGGTAAAGAAAGACTGTAAGCTCTGGCAACCAATTTCAATTGCTGCATGATCTGTTGCACTAAACTGATTTTAAACCGACCTGCTATTTTTTGTATGTCTCAGAATGTAGGGGGGGCCCCCCAAAAAATGTTTGCCCAGGGCCCAATCAATATTAAAGACGGCCCTGATAGGTGGATGGGAGTCATCTTCTGGAGGGTCAGAGGGCAGGTGCAGTGGGTGTGTTAATGAGGTCAACTGGTGAACAAACAGAAAGCTTCTTCTTTTCTGCAAAGGAAGTACATTAGAATATAAAAAATCTGCAAAAAAAACAAAAATGTGTGAAATAAGGCAGCCACCAAATTGTGATACAAATCACCAAACAATATATACATCTAAGGTAGTGCTTTACAATCCAAATGTGTAAAACATAATAATACAACAATTAATTAGTGCTTGTGCAATAGTGAAAATTCTTTCAAAATCTATATGAATAATACCAGTTGTTACATAAAAGTCCATATAATTGAATAAAGGTGTCCCCCCTTACTGTTAGACCCCTTTCACACTGGGGAATTTTTCAGGCGCTTTAGCGCTGGAAATAGCCTCTGCTAAGGACCTGAAAAGTGCCTCCCATTCATTCAAGTGTGACTTTTCACACTAGAGCAGTTCGCTTGCGAAAAGTCCTGCAAGCAGTATCTTTGGGGCAGGTTGGGAGTGATGTATTTAGCGCTCCCAAAATGCCCTGCCGAAGCGCCTGAAAAGTGATTCAGAAGCACTGCAATACATGAGTTTTTAACCCCTTCTTTGGGGTTAAAAGATCCCTGCTAGCATCCGAAAAGCGCAGTATAAACAGCAGTAAAGCACGGCTAATAAAAGCAGCGCTTTACTGCAGCAGTGGCCTCAGTGTGAAAGGGGTCTTAAGTAAAAAGTGCTTCCACCACCATGTGTCACCACTCACCACTCAGGAAGGCCTCTTACCAGATCCAATGGACTATTATACACTGCTCAAAAAAAGGACTAAGTAATGTGTTAGGAATGAAAGGCATTGGCAGGGCATGCTCCTAATGTGACGACGGATGGTGTCCTGGGGTATTTCCTCCCACATCTGGACCAGAGCATCACTGAGTTCCTGAACAGACTTGCAACCTGGCAGCACCAGATGGACCAAAATATAATGTCCCTGAGGTGTTCTTTTGGATTTAGGTCAGGTGAGCGTGGGGGCCATTTAATGATATCAATTTCTTTATCCTCCAGGAACTGGCTGCATGGTCTCACCACATGAGGCCAGGCATTGTCGTGCACCAGGAGGAACCCAGGACCTACTGTACCAGCATATTGTCTGAAAACAAGGGCGGACTGACCATTGAGGCCCCATGCCACTAGGGGGCCCCATCAGGGTTGCCAGGCTCAATAAAACCAGGGACAGTATGTAAAAATCCGTGTTTTTTTTTACATCTGTCCCTGATATTTTCGAAACCGACATGCTTTTGATGTGAGAATCCTGAGAATTTAGCTGCCCTGCCTCTGCACTGCCTCCTAGCGTCGTAGCCATCTGTAAGCCCGGGGGGCCCCTAATCTTCTATTTCCTGGGGGCCCCATGAGTTGTCAGTCCGCCCCTGTCTGAAAATGGGTCCAATGATTTCATACCGATACCTAATGGCAGTCAGGGTGCCATTGTGTAGCCTGTAGAGGTCTGTGCGTCCCTTCATGGATATGCCTCCCCAGACCATCACTGACCCACCACCAAACCGGTCATGCTGAACGATGTTACAGGCAGCATAAAGTTCTTTGCAGCTTCTCCGGACCCTTTCACGTCTGTCACATACACTCAGGGTGAACCTGCTCTCATCTGTGAAAAGCATGGGGCACCAGTGGCGGACCTGCCAATTCTGGTGTTCAATGGAAAATGCCAATCAAGCTCCACAGTGTCCAGCAGTGAACACAGAGCACACTAGAGGACGTCGGGCCCTCAGGCCACCCCCATGAAGTCTGTTTCTGATTGTTTGGTCAGAGAAATTCACACCAGTGGCCTGCTGGAGGTCATTTTGTAGGGCTCTGGCAGTGTTCATCCTGTTCCTCCTTGCACAAAGGAGCAGATACCGATCCTGTTGATGGGTTAAGGACCTTCTGCGGCTCTGTACAGCTCTCCTAGAGTAACTGCCTGTCTCCTGGAATCTCCACCATGCTCTTGAGACTGTGCTAGGAGACACGGCAAACCTGGCAATGACACATATTGATGTGCCATCCTGGAGGCATTGGACTGCCTGTGCAACCTTTATAGAGTCCAAGTATCGCCTCGTGCTACCAGTAGTCACACTGACCCTAGCCAAATGCAAAAATAGTGAAAGACAGTCAGAAAAGATGAGTAGGGGGAAAAAAAATGTCAGACACCTCCATCTGAAAAACCATTCCTGTTTTGGAGGTCGTCTCATTGTTGCCCATCTAGTGCACCTGTTGTTATTTTCAATTAACAGCAAAGCAGCTGAAACTGTTTAACAACCCTCTCTGTATACACCCCTAACCCTCTGCTTTTTAACTGACCAGATCAATATCCCAGCAGTTCTGATTCAAAAGTGTTCCTTTAATTTTTTTGAGCAGTGTATAAATGGTCAAACAGCGCTTGGGTAAATCACACCACTTGGTGTCCCAATCTTCCACTCTTTCTCCATTAGGATCCACTCATTCACCATATCACCTATAGTGAAGTAGGCAAAACCAGGTTTTATTTAACTTACGTAATAGCGCCCAACAATAAATATTATAAAAATGCCCATAAGTTAAAAACAGCATACAGCTTTAATGGAGACAGTTCTTCCGATGTAGCTGACTGGAACGAAACCACACCAGGCTCCGGTCGGTGGGAATACGTGATGATGTCACAGCCATGCCCAACGAGTTTCATCAAAAGCAACGTCGGAGGACAGGCTAGGCCCTAGACCAGAGGTCTCCAAACTGCGGCCCGAGGGCCAGATGTGGCCCTTTGCTAGCCTTTATCCGGCCCTTGGGGCACAATTCCTCCCACTGACATGAGGCACTATTCCTCCCATTGACACCAACAATGGGGCACTATATTAACCACTGATACCAATGATGGATACTACTCCTCCTACTAATAGGGGGAATACTACTCTTCCTATTGACCACCAATCACTGATGCCGGGCACGGGACTTTTTCTTCCCTTGCTGGCTGCAATCCGACCCTCCTAAAGTCTGAAGGGCAATAAAGTGGCCCTTTGTTTGTAAAGTTTGGAGACCCCTGCCCTAGACTGTCCCGCGTCACTTTTGACAAAACGCTTTGAGCATGGCAGTGACGTGTTGTCATCACGCATGCCCACCACGTGGTGATTGGAACTACCATACCTTATTCTATATGCTCTTTCAGAAAATATATAATGCTTTGGAGTTCTAAGACATTTTCTATCAAAAGATAAAAAAACACATTAAAAGTTTAAGTCCCTATAAAGCCCCTTTAGTTTTTTAAAGGCCCTGACATTCCTAAAAGCACCTCTGCCTAATAAAATTTGCATCCTGGGAAAAAATTATTTTATTAGGACAAGTACAGTGCCTTGAAAAAGTATTCATACCTCTTTATTGGGATTTTATGTAATAGACCAATACAAAAGTGGCACAGAATTGTGAATTAGAAGAAAAATGATAAATGTTTTTTATTTTTTTTTACCAATAAATATCTAAAAAGTGTGGTGTTCATTTGTATTTAGCCCCCTTTACTCTGATACCACTAACTAAAATCTAGTGGAAACAATTGCCTTAAAGCGGATCTCCACCCTAAAGTGAAGATCCGCTGATCGGAACCCTCCCCCCCCTCCGGTGTCACAATTGACACCTTTCAGGGGGGAGGGGGGGTGCCGATACCTGTCTAAAGACAGGTATCTGCACCCACTTCCGGCCCGCAGTCTCGGGCAAAAGTCTGTTTTTTTGCGACATCCCGTCGCCCCCCGTTGTGTACTGGGAACTCTCGGCTCCCAGCACACAGCGGGAGCCAATCGGCGGGCGCAGCGTGACTCGCGCATGCGCCGTAGGGAACCGGGCAGTGAAGCCGGAGCGCTTCACTTCCTGGTTCCCTCACCGTGGATGGAGGGGGGAACAGCAGAGAGACGAGCGAACGCTCGTCCTCTGCTGCGGACGCCGCTGGACTCCAGGACAGGTAAGTGTCCTAATATTAAAAGTCAGCAGCTGCAGTATCTGTAGCTGCTGGCTTTTAATATACTTTTTTAATGGGACATCCGCTTTAAGAAGTCACCTAATTAGTACATAGAGTCTACCTGTGTGTAATTTAATCTTAGTATAAATACAGCTGTTCTGTGAATCCCTCAGAAGTTTGTTAGAGAACCTTAGTAAACAAACAGCATCATAAATTCCAAAGAACACAACATCAGAGATAAAGTTGTAGAGAAGTTTAACCACATGCCGACCACGTTATAGACAAAATACGTCTCTGGAATCATCCGTGAACGCCGGGTCTTATCACGGATTGCGGTAAATTGCCACTGATAGCAGCCGTTTACCATGTGATTGCTCCGTGAAATGACGGAGCGATCACTTGTAAACAAACCGATGTCATGTGATGACGCCGGTTCCTCGCTCCCCTCACTGTACCGATCGGTACAGTGTGAGAGGAGAGGGGGGAGGGATCGGATGGCAGCATGGCTGGATCTGTGACAATTGCAGTCACAGATCCAGCCATCCATCTCTCCATGCTTAGCCATCCCTGCCATAACCAGCAATACACAATACCCTGCCAATACTCTGCCAATATCCTGCAATACCCCGCAGTACGTCCCCCCCCCCCCTCCCGCCACCCTCCGGTGCTTCTACTGACTCACCGCTACGAACAAAGCCAGGATAATTTTTTCTTTATCGTACATCACGGGACACAGAGAAGCATATTTTAATTACTACGTGGGTTATAGAGTCTAGCTTCAGGTGATGGACACTGGCATGCCCTTAAGGCAGGAAGTTCCCTCCCCTATATAACCCCTCCCATACCGGGAGTATGTGTCTAAGGTGTTGGTCACGAATGAACATGTGCTCCAAGGAGCTCTACTGGAGGGATCCATGCTGGATGTAAAAAGCCTCCATAAATCCATGAGCCAAAGTGGACGGTACCCGGGCCCCGGTTGAGAAGAACGGGGTTTGGCCTGTAATACTCCTCTTTTAAGGGTCCTGGGTATTCAGTACTTTGGTCAATTTCCTAATACCAAAAGTTTACTGAGAGGGTGCGATATGGGTCCAGGGGTGTGGTGTTCCTGTCCATGGACCCCGGTCCCTGAAGGTCTGCAGACTTTGCTCTCCGTGATGGGCGAAGATTGGGCTGCATGTGTGCGCGTGCGGCTACATATGTGCGCGCGCGCAGCCTCGTGATGCACGCGCAGTGGCGCGCGCAAGAGGTCCATCTCAGCTGTTTTCTATGAGGCTAGAGATTGCAGGACAGAGCAGGTCAGGTGATTTACACCTAGTCCATAAAAGCTCAGTCTGCCTCACCCATCCTGGCTGACGGTGGACACAGAGAGTACTTGTGCACAAGTTTTTCAGTATTACTACTGGATGTTGGACAGCGACACTTGCTTAAGGCTCATAGTGTACTCTGCACCTTGCCGACCATCAAATAGTAGCGTCAGTGCTGGTCTATAGGTCGGCAAGTGGTTGCACCTGTTGTGAGTACCTCAGCTTTATTATAACTAAAGGATCAGGGACTAGAAGTACAAAGAAATCTAAGAGATCGCCATCAGGCTCGGAGGATCTTGGGCATGCTCCTGTGGCTATTTCCTCTCCTGATAAATTAAAGGAGGCCCAGGGTGAACCATCAGGGCTGCCAGGTGCCTCATCTGCCCTTGTCCCACCTGCTCCAGTGTTTGTAACACAGGAGGCTCTGGCCTCAGCTATGGGTGGACTGGAGCAGAGATTAGCGACCTTGATTGCATCCTCTCTCTCTCAAGAGAAAAACGCACAAGGTCCCCCTCTCCCTCTGCAGATTTCCTCATGGCAAAACAACTATCCTCAGAAGAGGTTGATTTACCCTCAGGGGATCAGGCAGAGGGTCATTCAGAGGTCTCGGACTCTGAAGATTCCACCCTGGGGGAACCATTTTCGGTGTCTCAGTCCGAAAAATTGTTGGTGCATTCCCCTACGGAGATGGTACGTTCGGCCTTCAAGTTGCCCCTTTCAGAGCCAGCATTGAGTTCAGTCTCTTCCTTAGGCTCTTTAAAAGCTCCTCAAGCTAACTATTCCTTCCCGGTTCATCCCCTACTGGAAGTTCTTATCTACAAGGATTGGGAAAATCCGGATAGATCTTTTCTTCCTCCTAAGAAATTTTAGGTTTTATACCCCATGGAGGAGAAGTTCACTAAGAAGTGGGGTCCCCACGGTGGACGCAGCCGTATCCTGCGTAAACAAGTCCTTGACCTGTCCGGTGGACAATGCTCAAGTGTTCAAAGCCCCGACAGACAAGAGATTAGAGACGCTGTTAAAAACCTTGTTTGCTACAGCTAGGGGAGTAGCCCAGCCTGCGGTAGCAGCTATTGCATTTGCCAAGCCTTAAAAGACCAGTTAAAAGGGGTCTTGAAGCATATCCCGGCTCAGCAGCTTGGGAATTGGCTGACTTTCCCAAGGCACTATGCTTTGCCATAGATGCCATCAAGGACTCCATACAACAGTCCTCCCGTCTCTCTCTCTCCTTAATTCATATCCACAGATTACTCTGGTTAAAAAACTGGTCGGCTGAAAACCCTGCGTAAAAAAATACTGGCAGGGTTTTCCTTTCCAGTTTATTTCCTAGCGTTTATTTGGGGAAGATCTGGATGCATACATTCAGAAAATTTCCAGTGGCAAAAGCACATTGTTACCAGTGTAGAAAAGGTTTAGGGGTCCTCCTTCCTTTAAAAAAATCTTCCTCTCCTCTTCCTAGTACTTCCACTGCCAGGCAGTTCCGACGGCCTCCCGGTCGGTTTAATGCGGGTGGAAACCACAGGGACAGCCTCAGGCCTCCAAAAAACCTTGGAACCGTAAGCCGGTCAAGCCGGCAACTAAGTCGGCATTATGAAGGTTCACCCCCACTCAGCCGGGTGGGGGGAAGACATTGGCTGTTTACGGGAGCTTGGCAAGGGAGGATCCAAGACAATTGGGTCCTCTCTACGTCTCCCAGGGCTACAAGCTGGAGTTGAGCGAATTTCCTCCACCTCGCTTCTTGGCCTCAAGCGTCCCGAAAGGCCCGGAAAAAGAAAATCTCTAACATTGGCCTTGGATCATCTATTATCCCAAGGTGTGATCAGAGAACTGCCACTGAAAGAACAAGGTTTGGGGTTTTATTCAAATCTTTTCACTGTCCCCAAACCAAACGGAGATGTAAGACCCATTCTGGACCTCAAGGCCTTAAACAAGTTCCTAAAGGTCTGATCTTTCCGGATAGAAATCGATCCGGTCGGTGGTTGCCTCCTTGCAAGGAGGGGAACTTTTGGCGTCCATCGATATAAAAGACGCATACTTACACGTTCCCATCTTCCTCAACCAGAAGCTGTTACGCTTTGCGGTAAATCAACGCCACTTTTAATTCGTGGTCTTACCTTTCGGTCTGGCCACTGCACCTCGTGTATTCACAAAAGGTACTGGCCCCACTGTTAGCCAATCTAAGATCTCAAGGCATATCTATAGTAACCTATCTAGATGATCTGTTGTTGGTCGATTGTTCAGTGGCCGATCTTAACTCAGCGGGACACAGAACCGTGAGATACCTGAAATCCATGGGTTGGGTTCTCAACCTGGACAAGTCAGCCTTGGTGCCTGTGAAAAGGCTTGATTTGGGTCTACTCATAGACACAGATCAAAGAAAGATCGACGCTTTAAGGGAGCTAGTTCAGCTGGTCAAGTCAAAGCGTCAGCCCTCCATTCGCCTTTGTATGCGGCTGTTGGGGAAAATGGTAGCCTCTTTCGAGGCCATCCCATTTGCTCAGTTCCACTCAAGGGGACTTCAACACGCCATTCTATCCGCTTGGAACAAGAAAATCCAAGCCTTAGACCTCCCTATGTCCCTCTCCCGAACAGTTCGGCAGAGCCTTTGCTGGTGGCTAGTTCCCCAGAACTTACTAAGAGGGAAGTCTTTTGTTCCCATATCTTGGCGGGTTGTGACCACAGATGCCAGTCTTCTGGGCTGGGGTGCAGTTCTGGAGGGCCTGTCTCTCCAGGGAAAGTGGTCGACCCCCGAGAGGTCTCTACCCATCAATCTGCTAGAGATTCAGGCAGTTCGTCTAGCCCTGTCGGCTTGGACGGACAGGTTGAGGGGTCTCCCAGTCAGGATTCAGTCCGACAATGGGCACAGCTGTGGTATACATAAATCACCAGGGGGGCACAAGGAGTCGTGCAGCCCAAAGAGAAGTGGATCAAATCCTGATCTGGGCGGAGAAGTATGTCCCCTGCATATCTGCGGTTTTTATTCCGGGGATAGACAATTGGCAGGCAGACTTTCTAAGTTGCCAACAGTTGCTCCCAGGGGAGTGGACTCTTCACCCCCACATCTTCCAGGGCATTTTTCAGAGGTGGGGAATACCAGATGTGGATCTCTTTGCATTGAGGTTCAATGCGAAGGTGGGCAACTTTCTGTCCCAGACGAGGGATCCACTCGCTTGCGGAACAGATGCGCTGGTGTTTCCATAGGATAAATTTTCCCTAATTTATGCATTTCCTCCGCTGCAATTATTACCCCGCCTCCTTCGTAGGATAAAGTCGGAAGGGAAACCAGTGATTCTGGTCGCTCTGGCTTGGCCCAGGAGGGCCTGGTATGCAGAGATAGCAAGGATGTCGGTGGGACAGCCATGGACCCTTCCGCTTTGTCCAGACCTGCTGTCTCAGGGGCCAATATTCCACCCTTCCTTACCGTCTCTAAATTTAACGATCTGGCTGTTGAATCCCATATCCTAAAGAGGAGGGGTCTCTCTAATTCAGTAGTATCTACTTTAATTAATCCCAGAAAGCCAGCGTCCAGGCTTATTTATTACAGAGTTTGGAAATCTTATGTGGCCTGGTGCGAAGCCAAGGGGTGGCATCCCCGGAGGTATCTCATTGGCAGAATTTTAGATTTTCTGCAGATGGGGGCAAACATGAAGTTGGCCTTAAGCACCATTAAGGGCCAGATCTCGGCCTTATCAATTTTGTTTCAAAGGCCACTGGCTACACATTCTCTGGTTAAAACCTTTTTACAAGGGGTGATCTGAGTCAATCCTCCAATCAAGACCCCCTTGTGTCCGTGGGATCTGAATCTGGTCCTTTCTGCCTTGCAGACGCAAACTTTTGAGCCATTGGCTCACATTCCATTGGTCCTCCTGACCAGGAAGGTGTTTTTTTTTGATGGTCATAACCTCTGCTAGGAGGGTATCGGAGTTGGCTGCCATATCATGTAAGGAGCCATACCTAATTTTTCACAAGGACAGAGTGGTCCTACGGCCTCATCCAGCTTTCCTTCCTAAGGTTGTTTCTAACTTTCATTTGAACCAAGATCTGGTCCTCCCTTTCTTTTTTTCCAGAACCTAGTTCTGCAAAGGAGAAGTCATTGCATACGCTAGACGTACTAAGAGCAGTTAGGATCTATCTTATGGCTACTGCTCAGGTCCGGAAAACTGACATTTTGTTTATTCTGCCAGAAGGTCCCAGATGTGGACAGGCAGCGTCGAAGTCCACCATCTCCAAATGGATTCGACAGATCATTACTCAAGCTTATGGCTTGAGGGGAAAGGTTCCCCCGTTTAAGGTTAAAGCACATTACACTAGAGCGGTGGGTACTTCCTGGGAAGTGCATCATCAAGCCTCTATGGCTCAGGTCTGCAAGGCCGCGACTTGGTCGCCTGTCCATACTTTCACAAAATTATTTTTGGGCTCTCCCTCCCCTCATTAAAATTGGTTTGGGACTTCCCACATAGTAATTACTATGCTTCTCTGTGTCCTGTGATGTACAATAAAGAAAATGGTATTTTTATAACAGCTTACCTGTAAAATCCTTTTCTTGGAGTACATCACGGGACACAGAGCTCCCGCCCCTCTTTATGGGGAAATTGGGACACTTATTGCTTGCTACAAAACTAAGGTACTTCCGGTATGGGAGGGGTTATATAGGGGAGGGAACTTCCTGCCTTAAGGGTGTGCCAGTGTCCATCACCTGAAGGTAGACTCTGTAACCCACATAGTAATTACTATGCTTCTCTGTGTCCCGTGATGTACTCCAAAAAATCCTATTTTTTTATATCAGGCTTCCCAGCCTAGAGGTGAGATGTGGGGTCTCATTGACCCCACATCTCACTGTAAAGAGGACCTGTCATGCTATATTCATATTACAACCACAAAAACATTTTTTTTTTAAAAAGACACGTTCGAAAAATTGCTGCACAAATACCGTGCGAGATAAAAAGTTGTAACGGCCGCCATTGTATTCTCTAGGGTCTTTGCTAAAAAAACATATATAATGTTTTGGGGTTCTTTATAATTTTCTAACAAATAAATGATGATTTTTACATGTAGGAGAGGAATGTCAGAATTGGTCTGGGTGTTCCAGAACGCCTGAAGGTGCTCCCTGCATGTTGGGCCTCTGTATGTGGCCACGCTGTGTAAAAGTCTCACATGGAGTATCGCCATACTCGGGAGAAATAGCAGAATGTGTTTTGGGGTGTAATTTGTGGTATGCATATGCTGTGTGTGAGACATAACCTGCTAATATGACTATATAATATAATATGTGTGTAAAAAAAAAAAAATCTTTATTTTGCAAAGAATTGTGGAAAAAAAATGACAACTTCAAAAAACTCACCATGCCCCTTTCTAAATACCTTGGAATGTCTTCTTTCCAAAAACTGATCATTTGGGGGGTATTTGTACTGTCCTGGCATGTTAGGGTCTCAAGAAATGAGATAGGCCGTCAGTACTTCAGGTGTGATCAATTTTCAGATATTGGCACCATAGCTTGTGGACTCTATAACTTTCACAAAGACCAAATAATATACACCAATTTGTACTTATTTTTACCAAATATATGTAGCAGTATAAATTGTGGCCAACATTTATGAAGAAAAATTACAAATTTTCAAAATTGTATAACAGAAACGAGAATTTTTTTTTTTTTTACAGAATTTTCAGTATTTTTTCTTTTATAGCGCAAAAAAATTAAAAACCCAATGGTGATTAAATACCACCAAAAGAAAGCTCTATTTGTGTGAAAAAAAAGGACAAAAATTTCATACGGGTACAATGTTTTATGACTGAGTAATTGTCATTCAAATTGTGAGAGCACCGAAAGCTGAAAATGTATCTGGTTAGGAAGGGCGTTTAAGTGCCCAATGGTCAAGTGGTTAAAGCAGTGTTAGGTTATAAAAAATATTCCAAGCTTTAAACATCTCACAGAGCACTGTTAAATCCATCATCTGAAAATTAAAAGAGTATGGCATAACTCCAAACCTACCAAGCAGGGCCAGCCTTTGGGGTGTGCGATCTGTGCGGCCGCACAGGGCGCCATGGGCAACAGGGGCGCTGTGCGGCCATCACAGCCCGCAGAATGCGAGTCACAGCAGGGCCGGCGCTACCACTAGGCGGATTAGGAAGGCAGCCGCCTAGGGCGCACTGCCACCTATGGGCACCGCTGACTCTTGCTTGCCTCACCTCTTCCTCCTCATTGTCGCTCCACATGCTCCAGACAGAGGATAAAGGGGCTCTGGACAGCAAGGAGCTCATTATGGGTGTTATTAATTGCAGTCAGAGCGGTGTGCAGCTTCTCCCCCTCTCCCTCCCACGACTTTCACATGCTGGAGGGAGAGGAACAGAACAGTGTGTCAGGCAGCCAATAGCGCTGCTCTTCTGAGTGAGATGGCATGACATCTAAATTGCTCTGCCTATCACCACCCCCTTAGCCAATCAGATTGCCCAGCCCGCCACATTTGATCAGGAGAAGATGATAATAGGGGCGCCAGAGGATTAGCTCGCACAGGGCGCCTGAACACCTAAGGCTGGCCCTGTTACCAAGACATGGCCGTCCACCTAAACTGACAGGCCAGGCAAGAAGAGTATTATTCAGAAAAGCAGCCAAGAGGCCCATGGTACCTCCAATAGAGCTGCAGAGATCCACAGCTCAGATGGGAGAATCTGTCCACAGGACAACTATTAGATGTGCACTCCACAAACCTGGCCTTTATGGAAAAGTGGAAAGAAGAAAGCCATTGTTGAAAGAAAGCCATAAGATGTCCTGTTTGCATTTTGCGGGAAGGCATGTGGGGGACACAGAAAACATGTGGAAGAAGCTGCTCTGATCAAAATTGAACTGTTTGGCCTAAAAACAAAATGCTCTGTGTGGTGGAAAACCAACACTGAACATCACCCTGAACACACCATCCCCACCGTGAAACATGGTTGTGGCAGCATAATGTTGTAGGGATGCTTTTCTTCAGCAGGGACAGAAAAGCTGGTCAGAGTTGATGGAAAGATGGATGGAGCCCAGTACAGGGCACTCTTTGAAGAAAACTGAGTCTGCAAAAGACTTGAGACTGGGGCAAAGGTTCACCTTTCAGCAGAAAAAAGCCATAAACATACAGTCAGAGCTACAATGGAATAGTAGATCAAAAAATATTCATGTGTTCATGGGCGTCCGCTGAAATATTATTCAGGGAGGGGCGCTTCGGCAGTGGCGATACACAGTCGCATTTAACCCTTTCTTCAAACGCTAGCGGGGGTTAAAAGCGCCCCCGCTAGTGGCCGAATAGCGCAGCTAAAACGATGGTAAAGCGCCAGTTTACTAATATTGTGGCCAGCTGGCAGTGTGAAATAGCGATAGAGATAATATAGCTTCACTCCATGCCCATATAAATATAGCCTAGAGAATGTACAGAACCCCCTTCAGCACAGATGGATCCCACCTTCAGCACAGACCCCCCTTCAGCACAGACCCCTCCATTCAGCACAGATGGACCCCCCTTCAAAACCGACCCCCCCCATTCTGCACCGACCCCCCCATTCTGCACCGACCCCCCCATTCTGCACAGACCCCCCTTCAGCACAGATGGACCCCCTTTAAGCACATACCCCCCTTCAGTACAGACCCCCCCTTCAGCACAGATGGACCCCCCATTCAGCACAAACCCCCCTACCCATTCCATTCAGTACCTCAGATCAGCCATCAGTGCAGCACAGGCACAGCAGGTTCCCTCCCCCTGTGTACACATAAAACACTGTAGGGGAGGCAGCTTCACTCTGCTCGCTGTGCCTGTGTGACATCCAACCCGGGACTGCTCAAACAGCCTGTGGCCGCAAAACTCTTCAACACATTCTCGATTTTCCAGGGGGGGTCGAATGCCCCTTGCCCTATGGAGCGGACGCCCATGCATGTGTTGGAATGGCCCAGTCAAAGTCCAGACCTAAGTCTAATTGGGAATCTGTGGCAAGATATGAAAATTGCTGTTCACAGACGCTCTTCATCCAATCTGACAGAACTTGAGCTATTTTGCAAAAAAAAATGGGCAAACATTTCACTCTCTGGATGTGCAAAGCTGGTAGAAACATCCCCAAAATAGAATTGCGGCTGGGATTGCAGCGAAAGGAGGTTCTACAAAGTATTGACTCAGGGTGGTTGAATACAAATGTACGCCACACTTTTCACATATTTATTTGTAAAACATTTTCAAAACCATTAATCATTTTCCTTCCACTTCACAATTATTACTGCCACTTTGTGTTGGTCTATCACAGAAAATCCCAATAAAATACATAAAAATGTGTAGTTGTAACATGACAACATTTTCAAGGGGCATGAATAGTTTTCCAAGGTACTGTAGACTGTCATGAAGGACAAGTAAATTGGGACTCCAGTTAAGTCCCTTGGACAAGAATTTTTATTTTATTTTATTCCACACCGTAAAAGAGATTATACAATCAGATTGTAATGTGTATAGGAAAGTGTGTGGAAATATAACAAGAGGTGGTGTAGTAATGAGGGAGGGGTGGAGTGATAATACATGCCTATTCTGTGATGCACTAAGACCCTCTTCACACTGGGTCAGTTTACATGCGCTATGACGCTAAAAATAGCGCCTGCAAACTAACCTGAAACAGCCGCTAGAAGGACGGTAAAAAAAAGTCCTGCTAGCAGCATCTTTGGAGTGTTGTGTATACCGCTCCTGCCCATTGAAATCAATGGGACACTGTGGCAGAGGCGCTTTGCGGTGGTTTTTAACTATTAATTAATTAATTAATCTGCTGAAATGTGGCAACACATTGACGGTCCGGACAGGAGCATCGCTCGGTCAGTGTTTAGACTGCGGGAGATCAGTGTTCACAGCTGTTCCACGCCGCACTGATCATTCCCGGGACGTCGCGAGGCACTTGCAGGTGTGCGGGAGCCGCTGCAGAAATGTGGGAGACTACCGCACCTCGCGGGAGACTTGAGATGTCTGCCATGTTAGAACGCATGCGCAATAAGCAATTTTGTTCACAACGTCACATATTGCATTTGCTGATGGGTAGCGGCATTATTGCTGATAGAACACCCCTTCCAGAGACAGAAAGTGTACATACATTAGGGTGACCAGACATCCCCAGTTTCAGAGGACAGTCCCCTGATTGAAGACACTGTCCCCAGACCAAGTCTGTCCCTGGTTTTGTCCCCAGATTGGATTTAATAGGGGACAGGGGCAATTTCAAAGACAGTCAGTGCAGAATAAAAAAAAAAAAAAATGAATTACACCCCCCCCGCTCCGCCGTGCCTACTAGCATAGGGGGGTTGTATTTTTCCCATTATCCGTGCCCCTTTCTGATGATCATGTGCTGGTTCGGAGCGAAGGAAATATTTCTTCAGTTCCGGGCGCATGCCCATTCAGCTCCGCTCGCATGTTCTTCTGCCTTGGCTCAAGTCCTGGCCAGCCATCTGCTTATCTCCTTATCTTCCCTGGAGGAGTGATCTTCCTCCGCTCCCCATTAGGGTGCCCATGTGTCCCGAATTGCCCAGGACTGTACCACATATCTGTCCCGGGTCCCGGGCACCTTCATTCCGGGACAATACAATGTCCCGGAATGAAATAGAGGACACAGCCACCCCTACTAACTAATAACTAAATTTCCAGACTTGGTTGCTAGTGCCAGCACTGCCTGGCATTTTGCAACCAGTGACAATTTACTCTCAGACAGTGAGGCCGAGAGTGAGCCTGCGCCTAGTGCAGCACTGCTGTCCCCACCCACCTCGGCACCTCCTCCTTCTCCGGCACCCAAGCAGCAGGGACTGGTGTGATCTTCACTCTCCAGATAGTGATGCCACTCCTTTCCTTCTATGCATGGGGCTCATGCAGAGGGAGTGACAGCAGCACTGCATCTGGTGGCAGGCTATGGGTGGCAAGTGGCACATTCACCCGCCAAATTCCCCACCGCCAAATTCCCCATCAACCCCCGAGACTACATTTCCCCCTGCTCCACCCCCATCTTTTTTTGGGGAAGGTGAGAGAGAAGTGTGTCCCTGAATGGCAGTTTGGAAATGTGGTCACCCTACTGCCCATCCAGTAGTAGCCGGTGCCCAAAGAGTAAGACTTGAGAGGCTGTGGGGCGGGCGGCAACGGGCAGAGAGTGCTGATTGCTGCCATTACTAGTAAACAAAAAATATGTCCCCGGATTTAATTTTTAAAATCTGGTCACCTTATCATACATAATATTAGCGGCTAACAGTAGGGGACATTTTGAAAGCATATATAACTTTTGAAAAGTTTATAGCACACTGATAGCTGATATAAAAGCTCACTTAGAGCATCATCGTTGATTTTAGTGTTGTCTCTTTTAACAATTGTAATGGAGCGTAGTGTTTGTTCCACTCACGCTTTTAAGAGCAGTCACCCACTTCCTCTGTTTTATAACCAACAATATGGCGCTGTTCCTGAACCGGCGACACATTTGGAAAGGAAATGCGGTGTTCACACTCTGAGAGGCGATTGGTGGAGTAAGTGGGAACCGTAATTTGCCATGTCTTTGCATGTGGTTGGTCGGGCGATCCCGGAAATGAAATGGAAGCCTTGGTGATTGGCTGTCTGTCCCCCGGCTGAAGCTGACGTTGTGTTGTATGATTAGCTGTGCTTGTTTCAATACCTGTTGTATGGGAGATTCAGGTCTCTGTATAGACTGACGTGAGGCAAGTTGGGTCACAGTGTTGATGCGGTGACAGACGAAGGACCCCGAGTATCTGTTTTGGTGACTGGCTTCATTCATTCACCATGAGGATCGGCTGCTTGTCATGGAGTAGCATCTGCTTGCTAGTCGTGTACATGCTGAGCGTGGTGTGTGCAGGGTAAGTCACTGATGGCTATTGTAAGGCGGAAATATGGAACAGCTTGTGTGTTTTTTTTTTTTTTTTATTAGTTGCACATCCCCATAGACGGTCGTGTTCCCAGCAGGAGATGTAGATCAGTTACACCTATGGATGGGGAGAAGTGATTATTGGGCACCTTCAGGACAAGGCTGATTCCAATCAGCACATCTACAGCATGTGAAATAATAGAATATAAATTGCTCCTCTGCCTGGCTCTTATCTGCCCCATTAGAAGAATACAGAATGTGGTTGTTCTGCGATTTCCACACCCCCCCACCACTTTTTTTTTTTTTTTTTTTGCCTTCCTGATGTAGACTTTCATCAGGTGCTGACACCTGGAAAACCTGATGCAACCCAGGCTGTCACTATACTAAACATTCCTGGGCAGACCTGTAAAAGAAGGTAAGTACTTACCTCTCCCTGTGCCTATGAAGCCAAAAATTGTATGTATGAGAAATGGAGTCTGCTGGGAATGGCCATAAGGGTCAGCAGAAGGACCCAGCAGTCTCCCAAGTGTCTGTTTCCCAGCTTCTGACTATTGCACTCTACGCCTTACCCGAGTAGCCAAAGACTGAGTGTTTCCAGCGTTGCAGGTGTGCCCAGGCACACCCTAATCACAACAGAAAGTGCTTCCCCCCAAATGAGCTTCCCTCCTCTCCCTCCGGTTGTTGTTGTGGATGTTTTAGGATAAGTGAGTGTGATCATCGGTAGAGTGTGTTTGACTGCACACCCTAAAGGGGTGGTCACTGGGGTGGTTGAAGTGGAACGTCGGTGAAAAGGTATGACATCTAGTGGGATGTCAGCACTCTAAGCCCTTACCTCTGAAATGAATGGGGGCTGACCAAAGGAAGCCCAACCACACTCCACCAACTCAGCCGGAAGTCACTCGCCAATGGTGTGAGAGCCTGTCCAACTATTAAAGCTGACCTAAGCACACTACAGCCCCGCCTAAAGCTCCCCACACACCTTTCTATCTGTACAATCTTCTTTACATCGATCAAAGAACGATGTAGTGCAGGGGTCTGCATGATTAGATAGGTTTGTTCTCATATTAAATCGTTTTGGTAAATCTAAAGTTGATTGTAAGTTTTTTATGGTGACCCTAATGCCTGGTTACCAGATGAGTGTGTGTGTGTGTGTGTGTGTGTTTTTTGCATGCTAGTCTCATATGGAACATAAAAGAGGTTATGAAAATTCTCGTATGACAATAAAAATTCAGAAGTGATGGCATGTATTGTATTGTATTTTCGGATGACAACATTTTCGTGCTTGTCCCACTGGTTAAATTAGCACGAATTGTCGTGATCAAACTGTGTACTAATGATCAGATTATCGTAAATGATTTCCAAAGCAGTATGTTTCATTTATCTGAACATCTCACCCAATGATCACTGATTATTTAGCAGACAGTCTCAACACCGATTGAACAAACCGTTCAAGTGATGGCTGCCCTCTCTTGACCATTGTACTTTAAAGCTGACCTCCAGCTACAATCTGTGTTGCATTCTTCTATTGGTCCTGTTCAGCTGTAGAAGTTAGGGCCACTACAGTGATGGCCGTGTTTTTCCCCTCTGCACACTGACTACAGGGGGTCCCTCGGCACGGTCACTATTCATAGAACACCTTCTGTATTTGAATACAAGGCATTCTCTGAATGGAGAGAAGGGGCAGTATTAGGATTCCACTGTGTCCAATTAGAGGACACCTTGTATTACCTGAAAACAATGCAGGGCAGTCTATGAATGGCAGTAGTTCTGGGTTAGTAACCAACCACCCCCCTTGTCGTCAGTGTGCAGAGGGGAAGCCACTCCCCAGAACATCAGCATAACCTGGAGGATCATGGCTTCCTCTGTAATAGTGCAGACCACCAAAGAGATTTTCAGCTTCCACAGTGGTCCATCAGGTATGAGATATGCATACTTGCATTGTGCCCAGCTGGATCAATGTACCTATGCAATCCAAATCATTTCTGGAGCTCAGTTTCAATATTTTGGGTACCTGATCCCGCTGCTGTTTATCAAATCCAATGACGTGGGGGCCGGGTCCAAGTCATACACTCAGTGGCTATGGACGCTGAGTGTATGACACAAGAGTGCGCAAGATAACCCACTCGCCAGAACTGCTGTGGGACCCCAGAGCAGAAGGATCGGGTCACTCTGTGCAAAACGAACTGCACAGTGGAGGTAAGTATGACTTGTTATTTAAAAAAAAAAGTGAACCTTTTAGTGTCACTTAGCGATGAGCTCTAGCGTGTTCGCATAGTACACGTGGAGAGCCCGCCAGGAACTCTGCACGGCACTGCGCTAATCACAGCCAGGGAGACATTTCCCGATCTCTGCAGCCGAGCATCGGGACAATGTCTCCCTGGTGATTAGCGCAGCGCCGTGTAGACTTCCTGGCGTGCTCTGCACGTGTACTATGCGAACACGCTGGAGCTAATCCTTGGTGTCACTTTAACAGGCTGGTTATACAACTGGCGTACGTATACATAGATCAAAATTTTGATGCATGTATGGTCTGCTTAACTTCTATCCTCACTATAATAAAAAAGGGGTTTGTGTAGGACAGATGTCAGAGTTTTTGTACAAACGCAGGACACAGGTGCACCATCCAGTCCCACTTGCGGCAGCCTGTAAAGGTCTATAAGAGGCTGAAGGCTGCTGCTGCTGGACAATGCACCAAGTCGCGCTTACATTTAGGGGAGTATGCGGCCAGAAACGAAATTCGGAACACATGGAGTCTGCCTTCCCAGCATGCGTCCCTGAGCTCATACAACCCTAAACATCAGTAACACCATAAAATAGTCTTTTACAGGTTGTCAACAGTGGGGCTGGATGGTGCACCTGTGCCTTCTGCCAACAATAAAAGTGCCGGGATCTCATGGCCTGGGGCAAAACGTCCAGTGAGGTCTATTTCCCTTTCACACTCATACGACTTGTCCCACGATTTTGGACTGCAAAATCGCATGACAAGTCATTCTCCATGATTTTCAATGACTTCCATTCATATTGGCACAACTTTAAGTCGTGCCGACTTCAAAGTAGTCCCTGCACTACTTTGGTCCAACTACCATGCAAGTTGATGTCCATAGACCTCAATGTTAAACGCTCAAGTAGCATGCAAATCGTACTTGAATAATATAGACCCGATTTTAGTACGACTTTGTAAGCACAAGCAGCTTTTTGACCCTTGTCCCACCCAATATTTTCAACATAGTAGCCCCTCCCAAGCACATTTTTCTAGCACACATTCACTTCCTGGTTATTCCCTCAGCAACAATGTGCTCCAAACATCCCAAAAAAGAGATGTCCTTTTCCTCCGCTTCTCCTCCTCTTCTTCCTCATGCACTGCTACTGCTGCAGCAGCAATGGCAACTGCTGTGGCAATATATTAAGTAGCAAACATATTCTGTCACACCACACGACAACAACCAGGAAGCAAACGAACTAGAAACAACTATGGTAGGAAAATGAATTACCTCACACCATGTATGTTTTCATTGGTTAATGCCAAAGTTGTTGCAAAGTAGTATTGATCCAAAATCGCAGGAAAGTTGCATGACTTTGAAGTCGTACAAGTGTGGAAAGGGGACTAAGATGGGTGTAAAGTGTGTGTGGGGAAGTATTTGCTTACTACATGGCATGTGCATTGAAACGTGAATGTTGTTTAACTTGCTGAATCACTAATCTAATGATAGTAAGTTTGAAGCCGTGATGTGGAAGGCAGAACACCTCTAGAGTCACACTTTCCAGTGTCCCCAGTGTAGTGTGTAGAGGTTGTGATCAGTGTTATTCATGCGTAAGGCCTGATTAACACCTATGCATTTGCAGATTTGCACTACAGTCCATTTAACATGGTTTCCTATGGAACACAGTCTGTAGAGAAAATCTGCAAAAAATGCATAGGTGAAAATCAAGCCTTCGTAACCATTTCAGTCCTTGTGTACTTTCATTTTCCACACGTGTACAGAACCTAGTTACAAGCATCAATCCATGGAAACTAGGGTTGTCCCGATACCGGTATCGGGACCGATTCCGAGTATTTGCGGGAGTACTTGTACTCCCACAAATACCCCCGATACCCAAATAGAATACTTCGGCCGCCGTCGCCCCTGCCGCCGACCCCGCCGCCGTATATACAAAGCCGCCGCCGCGAAGATTAAATGACGCTTTCGTTTTTCGATAGTTGTTTTCCCTATCGCCCGCCCTGTGTAAAGGACAATCCCCCTTGCTAGCGATTGGACGGATCTGTCCAATCACGAGCAAGAGGGAGTGTCCTTTACACAGGGCGCGCAATAGGGAAAACAACTATTGAAAAACGAAAGCTGCATGTAATCTTCGCTGCGGCGGCTTTGTATCTACGGCGGCGGCATCATCATCATCATCGGGTAGGGGGACATCATGGCAGCAATATGTGGGGGACACGATGGCAGCAATATGTGGGGGACACGATGGCAGCAATATATGGGGGGACATGGCTGCAATATGTGGGGGGACATGGCTGCATATGGGGACACGTTTAAAAAAAGTATCGGTATTCGGTATCGGCGACTACTTGAAAAAAAGTATCGGTACTTGTACTCGGTCCTAAAAAAGTGGTATCGGGACAACCCTAATGGAAACCATGTAGACAGTAATCGGTCCTCACGTTCTGCTTTGAAGAGCGTTGGTGGTATTAAAGTTGTAAACTTTCGTGTGTTTTTTTTCACCTTTTAATGAATCCTATGCATTAAGGTGAAAAAACACCTAGCAGTGATCATTCCCCTAGCCCCCCCCGTTTAACTTACCTGGGCCCCGAATTTCCGTTGGCGCGCCCCGCTGTCCCTGTCTCCACGGGTTCCCGGCTCTTGATTGGATAGATTGATAGCGCAGCCATTGGCTCCCGCTGCTGTCAATCAAATCGAATGACCCGGGGGCCGAGTCTGGCATTCGTGTCTGTGGACTCGGGAGTGCGCCAGCAAGGTAACCCTCTCGGGAGAGCGCTTCTCGGAAGGGTTTATCTGATGCAGTTAGGAGCCGCGAGAGCTGCTAGGGGCCCTCAGAAGAGGAGGTTTGGGCCCCTCTGTGCAAAACAAGCTGCACAGTGGAGGTAAGTATGACGTTTGCTATTGAAAAAAACAAGACCAGTTTAACCACGGGACGCTGGCGACCCCGAGCACTGCGTCGCTTTAACAACAATTTCGTCGCTCCCAAACAAAATTCGCGGAGATTTTTATTTTTTGCGCTTACAAAAATCATTTTTGAAAAAAAATCAATATTTTTTACTTTTTGATTTTAGTCAAACATTTAGGTTTAGCCACATGTCTTTGATCGCAGCTACCTAGCGACACTAATACAGCGATCGATCGCTTAGTGACGCTGGCAATAGGGAGTGAAAGGGTTAACTAGGGCAGTGATCAGACTTTAGCTACCCTGACACTACTGACTGTCTGACTGTCACACTGTCTGTCACACTGACACTAAATACAGTAATCATACATGATTACTGCATTCAACAACAATCGCTGCAGACTTACTTGTTCTGTAGTGATCTCTCCTCAGCGTGAAACAAACGCCGAGGGAGAGATCAGTATGACGTTTGGCTATTGAAAACGGATAGCCGCCCCCAATCGCTCCTGCAGCCGCGCGGACCGCCGCATGTAATCGGACCCCCGATCCCCCCCAAGGCACCAACGTATATATACGTTGATGTGCCTGTCGGTGCCATTCTGCCGACGTAAATGTACATGCGGCGGTCCTTAAGTGGTTAAGTTGCTACTTTTTAAAGCTTACTTACCTAAATTGACCATAAACAATAAGAGCACATTAAAACAAGCCCCCTACCTTGCCTAAACTACCCTACCCCCACCTACCAAGCCTTGATCTGGCGGCCCTAGGCCTCCGGTGTTTTGAATGTTTTTCTGTCTATGGCCACCGCTGTGCAGTACCTGCCTCAGGCTTTTATGGCACCATTATCTAAGCATCTCCTGCCTCAGAACCCAGCCCAATAGAGTCCTTTAGGGAACTAATGTTGGGGCTGGGGATGATGGACATCATAGTCATGGCACACGTCCAGAATTCCCTAAAATGTGGGCTACACTGGGTGCTAAACGGTAAACTGGCCTGAAGTGCCGGCTTTATTGTGGCAGTTTAGGGTGTGTTTTGCTTAATTTTTGCCTTTTGCCTTTGCCTGGAGTTGTTGACAAAGCAGACATAATGGATCTAAACAAATGTGCATTCCATTTCATGTATCTGGTGGTAAAAAGCCTGTTTTGCTGGCAGTTACTTATAATCTTTGTAGGATAAGGGGTAACTTGCTTTAAAATTGACTACCTTTTATTTGCAGGTAAGTTGTGTTCTCCCACTTTGTATAACCTTTTATATGTAGACTAAGGATGAGGTCAGGTGTGTGCACAACCTGCACGTGCAGATCCCGCCAGAAAGTCGGCATTGCACAGCGCTAATCGCAGGCAGTGAGACATTTTTCAATCTCTGCAGTTGCGAATCGGGAAAATGTCTCACTGCCTGTGATTAGCAATGTGCAGTGCCAACTTCCTGACGGGCTCTGCATGTGCGGGTTGCAAACAAGCCTGATCTCATCCTTTAATGTAGACCACGTAAAAAAAAAAAAAATTGGCTGCACTCCAACAGGTTTATTGAAAGACTGTCACCATGACAAGGGATGATGATGTTTGGGCCCCTTTCACACTGCTGCCTTTTTTTTTTGCAGCCATGATTTTGCCGCGATTTCAGGGACTATCTGTGTAAAGTTGAGGTCTGTGGACCTCAACTCGCATCACTCAGACCAAAGTAGTACAGGGACTACTTTGAAGTCGCACTTGTATGAATGGTTATCATTTTGAATCATAGGGTATGACTTGTCATGCGACTTTGTCCAAAGTTGCACAAGTGTGAAGGGGGCTTTAGGGTTTTGAAGAAGTGCAATGTATGTGTTAAATGCTGTCACCCGTTGTCATGATCCTGGTGGCACTCTTTCAATAAACATGTTGGAAGAATGTTGGTGTGCAGCTAATTTCTTTTACTTAGTCTACAATGTTCACTGTTGCGAGCCGGAGCTAGCACCCAGCCCTTAGTTTTTTGGTGGATTATCATCCTCACCTGGAGCAGCGATCCGTTTCATTGTTTTTAACCATTATATGCACTATGAACTGAAGCAGATAAATGTGTGTTTTATTTAGATGTTAAACATTGACAAGGCAATTATTATTATAGGTTATTGACACATAATATCCCATACCCTAAAATGTATTACAGCGCAATTTAACTATATCTATCTCTATTTTTAATTAAATGGGACCCATGGGCTTGATACCATAATATAATAGTATGCCCAGCATATTGGCACATTGTGGCAGACTTGCCTGTCTAAAGATGCCCGCAAGCACACCTGCTCCATCACAGGCGCTTTCTTCTCCCAGTCTTCCTTCTGGGTTTGGTCTGTTTGCGCGCATGGATGGCCAGACAGGGATGATGTCATACCCGTGCATGAGCAACAGAGTTAAGTCATCATGACATAGAGGGGTGCCGTCATTTTATGTTAACCACTTAAGACCCGGACCAATACGCTGGCAAATGACCCAAGGGGTTTTTGCGATTCGGCACTGCGTCGCTTTAACAGACAATTGCGCGGTCGTGCGACGTGGCTCCCAAACAAAATTTGCGTCCTTTTTTCCCACAAATAGAGCTTTCTTTTGGTGGTATTTGATCACCTCTGCGGTTTTTATTTTTTGCGCTATAAACAAAAATAGAGCGACAATTTAAAAAAAAATGCAATATTTTTTACTTTTTGCTATAATAAATATCCCCCAAAAATATATAAAAAAAAACATTTTTTTTCCTCAGTTTAGGCCGATACGTATTCTTCTACATATTTTTGGTAAAAAAAATCGCAATAAGCGTTTATCGGTTGGTTTTCGCAAAATTTATAGCGTTTACAAAATAAGGGATAGTTTTATTGCATTTTTATTAATTTTTTTTTTTTTTACTACTACTAATAGCGGCGATCAGCGATTTTTTTTCGTGACTGCGACAATATGGCAGACACTTCGGACAATTTTTACACATTTTTGGGACAATTGTCATTTTCACAGCAAAAAATGCATTTAAATTGCATTGTTTACTGTGGAAATGACAGTTGCAGTTTGGGAGTTAACCACAGGTGGCGCTGTAGGGAATGTGTACCTAATGTGTGTGTTTACTACTGTAGGGGGGTGTGGCTGTAGGTGTGACGTCATCGATCGCGTCCCCCTATTACAGGGATGACGCGATCGATGCTCCGGCCACAGAGAAGCACGGGGAAGCCGTGTGTACACACGGCTCTCCCCGTTCTTCCGTTCCAGGGACGGATCGCCGCACTGCAGCGGCGATCGGGTCCGCGAATCCCGCGGTCCCGGTCCTGGAGCTTCGGACCGGGTCGCGGGCGCGACCCACGGCTGGGTACTATAACCAACGTATATATACGTTGATGTGCCCAGCCGTGCCATTCTGCCGACGTAAATCTGCAGGAGGCGGTCCTTAAGTGGTTAAAGTGGTTAAAGTGGATGTAAACCCAAAAAAAAAATTTTTTTTTTTTTTTTTTTTGATGTCACAATGTAGAGTATAAGATTTCCTATCATTTCTGCCCAGTCTTGCCACACAGTTAATCCAGCGCTGAGTAATCCTCTTTTATGTTCAGTGAAAACGAACAGCTTTCCAGATAAAACCCTGCCTAAACAAAAAGTCCGGAATCTCTCTTCTTGCTTTGAGTGAGAGGTTATTTACAAATATAGCTAGGACATGTTTATCATATGTTATGTTTTGTTTATCATAACATGAGGTGATATAACATCATAACACACCCTAGTAATATACAATGAACTTTGGATCACCTCTTGTTATGATAAACATGTCCAAGCTAGATATGTAAATAACCTGTTACTGAAAGCAAAAACAGAGAAACGGACTTAAAGGGACACTAAAGTCAGGGATTTAAAAAAACAAAAAACAAACATGTGATACTTACCTCCACTGTGCAGTTCGTTTTGCACAGAGTGGCCCGGAAAGCTGTCTTCTGGGGTCCCTCGGCGGCTGTCTGGGCTCCTCCTCGCAAAAGCTTTCCTTCTTCATGCGAGGGCGCTCGCATTGAGGAAAGCTTTTGCGAGCGCGCTCCCGTGATACAGCGGCGGCCATAGCCGCCGACTGTATCACTCGGCTCCGCCCCCCAGCGCGCCGCGTCATCCGCCCTGATTGACAGCAGCGCTAGCCAATGGCTGCGCTGCTATCAATCCGCCCAGCCTAGCCAATCAACGGCCAGGCTGGGAACCGAAGAGGACAACGTGGACGCGCCCGGGAGATTCAAACGGTCAGGTAAGTACAACAGGGGCTCGGGGGGGGGGGGGCCGGTGCTGCTAGATGTTTCCGATGTTTTCTAGATGCATGAAGGTAAAAAAACTTGTAACTTTACAACCCCTTTAACCTAATTTGGCAGGTTTTTATCTGAAGTCCGGTTAATTTGCACTGAAATTTAAAAGAGGATTACTCAGCGCTGGATTAACTCTGTGTGGCAAGACTGGGCACAGATGATAGGAAATCTTATACTCTACATTGTGACATTAAAACAAAAAAAAAGTTTTTTTGGGTTTACAACCACTTTAAGCTGTGCATCATGCTTGGCTTGGTGCACATTACTGCTGACATAAAAAAAAACTACCTTTTTTCTTATTTTTTTTTTCTTGAAAACCTGTATTTAGTAGCATTGTCATACCTGCAAAAGTTTGCTTAGAAAGACCTCCATTATTCCATATCTCATTGTTTGGAAGAATTTCTATATTGAAATTAATCTCTTGGGTTTAAGTACTTAAAGCGGAGGTCCTCCGAAAAAAAAAAAAGCCAGCAGCTACTATTACTGCAGCTACTGGCTTTTAATATATGGACACTTACCTGTCCTGGGCGCCCACAATGTCGGCAGCCGAAGCCGATTTATCCGTTGACTTGGCGGCTGCCACCGCCACCCTCGGTAAGGGAATCAGGAAGTGTAGCCTTGCGGCTTCACTTCCTGGTTCCACACAGCGCATGCGAAAGTCGCACTGTGCGTCCTCACTGGTCCCTACTGTCTTCTGGGACCTGTGGGTCTCCCAGAAGACAGCTGGGGAAGACTGTGTAGGCGCTTTAGTAGTACTTTTTGCGATTTCAGGACGCGATTTATATTGACATCTGTGCAGAAACCTGCACAGATGTCTCTTAAATCGCGAGTGAAATCGTGCCAGTTCAGCTGAACTCGCACGGCTTCACTCCCGCAGCCCAGTGTGAACCGGGGCTGAACCGGGGCTTAAAGGGGTTGTAAAGGTAAAAGTTTTCACCTTAATGCATTCTATGCATTAAGGTGAAAAAACTCCTGACTATACCGGCCCCCCGTTTATACTTACCTGACCCCTTGAAAGTTCCGTGCTGTGAACGTGCAGGCTACTCGTCCGTCTTCCCAGCTCATTCATTGGTTGATTGAAAGCAGCGCAGCCATTGGCTCGTGTTGTCGATTACATGCAATGACGCGGCGGGGCCGAGTGATGCAGTCGGTGGTTGTGGCTGCCGGCTGTATTACGGGAGCTCGCCCACAAAGACTCAACACCATGCGAGCTCGCATCAAGGTGTTGAGTCCTTGTGGGGGGGGGGGAGCCGAGACAGCAGCCGAGGGACCCCAGAAGACCAGGTTCAGGGCCACTCTGTGAAAAATGAGCTACACCGTGGAGGTAAGTATAACATGTTTATTTAAGAAAAAAATAAAAATAAATTTAGTGATCCTTTTTAAGGCATGTTTTTTTTTATTTTTTTCCTCCTTTCTTTTTCTGGTGATCCACCAACCTGTAAGTCTCTGTTGTTTTTCAAATTCTTTAACAGACCAAGCTGGCCAGCAAAAGTGACCGTTACAATGAGCAGCTTTTAGTCATGTATGTAAAACCTTAAACCCAAATGAAAAGTCTATCCCTTTCTTCTCCACTGTATGCAAAACCAGGTTTTGCTTAGCGTTTTACTTTAACACTGTATATATGAGACTGAATACAAGCCTGTTTTTGTTTTTTAAGGTAACTTGATCTAGCATTGAACGTTTTTTTCAGGTTCTTTTAATGAAATGTGTCCTTAACTAGTTTTGTCTCTATGATTATAAAGTGAACGTGTTTTTTTTTTTCTTTGTAGACGTGATTTCTATAAAATTCTGGGTGTATCACGATCAGCTAGTATAAAGGAGATTAAGAAGGCCTATCGCAAGCTAGCTTTGCAGTTGCATCCAGATAGAAATCCAGATGATCCCCAAGCCCAAGAAAAATTTCAAGACTTAGGTGCTGCTTATGAGGTTAGTATTAAATGTATAACCTGACCATACATCTTATTGTGTATTTGCCTTGGAGCTCGGGGTCCCTTGTTTTATTTCCACCAGGGACTCGATCTGCATGGAGTTTGCATTTTATTGCTGTGTTTGTGCGGATTTCCTCACACAGCCTAAAATCTACTGAAAGACTAGTGTGTGCCAGACCATTTTGGCCTTACTGTGTGTGTGTGTGACTTTAAATGTGGTTGTAATGATGCATTCTAAAATTCATCTGTGCATAATATAATAGGGGGGGGGGGGGGGGGGGAAGCGGTAGTCTGCTCTACCCATTTCCAATGAAATCCAATTTTATTCTTTTGGGGATTGATTAAACAAAATATGGCAGTTGCTTCTTCCTGGTTTTCATTATTTTTAATTTTTTTAAAGTGGTTGTGAACACTTGCAGACCACTTTTTACTACAGGTAAGCCTATAATAAGGCTTACCTGTAGCTACCCCGGATATGTTCTAAACCTACACGGTTTAGGAGATATACCCTGTATCGGCATGTACCAATGTCATCGGCAGATGCGCACTGAAGCAATGCTACGTTTGTGCTGGAACTTCAGCTAGTGTGCTGTACCCAAAGTAGCTCCAGGAGCGATGTCGCCAGCCGGAGCGGTGAACAAGGATGGCTGCGGGGGCTTCGATCCAAGGTAAGTATTTCATAAGCCCTGTACACACGATTGGTTTGTCTGATGAATTTTTTTTTTCCATCTGTGAAAAAAAATAGGACATGTTTTTTTTAAATTTTCTTATGGATAAAAAAATGATCGTCTGTGTGAAAGTCTCCATCGGTCAAAAATCAATGGTTGCTTAGAATCAAGTCGACGCATGCTCGGAAGCAGTGAACTTAATTTTTCTTAGCACGTCGTAGTGTTTTACGTCACTGTGTTGGACACGGTCGGATTTTGACTGATTGTGTGTAAGCAAGACTGATGAAAGTCAGCTTCATCGCCTATCTGATGGAATCGAATCCGATTGATTTTTTCGTCAGATATTTGATCGTGTGTACACATCGGGACAATACAGAGAATCCCACCATATAATGTAATGCTGCAATTCTGAATATACGTGTATTGAGTTTACCCCCTGATCATGCTAACTTTTTTTATTGAATTCCTGTTTTTGATTTTTCTAATAAATATTATAGAAAGATACACTTTTCTCTCTACACAATTTGTTTACTACAAGTGCCTTAAAAGTCCAGTCAGGGGTTCTAGTTCTTCTCTTTTCTGACTTTTCATTTGGATGTGGCACTGCACAAGATAGACACCGATAATTCCCTTTTTGCATCGTGTGTACAGGGCTATAATGAGCTAGTATCTTATGCATACTAGCTCATTATGCCTTTGTCTTGCAGGTGTGTGTGTGTGTGTATATATGTGTGTGTGTATATATGTGTGTGTGTATATATGTGTGTGTGTGTGTGTATATGTGTGTGTGTATATATGTGTGTGTGTATATATGTGTGTGTGTATATATGTATGTGTGTGTGTGTGTGTGTGTGTGTATATATATATATGTATATATATATATATTCTCTATATATATCTTGGGATTTTTACATCAAAAGCATGTAGGTTTTGGACATATCAGGGACAGATGTAAAAAAAAAAAAACACAGATTTTTACATACTGTCCCTGGTTTTAATGAGCCTGCTCCTTCACTCCCAAAGTCTCAGGATCCAGCAATCGGTCGTTATCCTTGGGCTGTCTTTATAGGGGCTTTAGTTGCTTAATTCTGAACAGCTGAAACCTTTTAACGCCCCAAACCTCTCTGGCCATCTCTGCAGCCGACGCCCAATAGTAATTGGTGTATTGTCTACACAAGGCAGAAAAGTATCTTCCATCTGGGACAACACACACAGATTTACCTGATTTCATATATATATATATATATTCCAGTTGTATCCCAGATATAGTTGCGGAAAATCTGATTATCTGACAAGCCTGTCAATTGAGTTATGTTAAATTTTTATTTAGTGATCACAAGAATAAGGGTAAACCTGTTGATGGAAAAAATTATACTTTTCGTTTGTGTTTTTTTCAGTCAATTGAGATACAGGGGTCTCCAACCTTTCTTAAAGAGGTGCTCTGCCTGGGGGAAAAAAAGTAAAGTCAGCAGCTACAAATACTGTAGCTGCTGACTTAATATATGGACACTTACCTGTCCAGGGAGCCCGCAATGTCGACACCTCAGCCAATCTTCGGATCAGCTGTCGGGGGCTGCTGCCGCCTCCATGTACACTAAGGTAAATCTGTAGAAAAGCCTTTTAGGCTTCAGACGGTTCCCTACTGCGAATGAGCGAAGCACACTGTGCTTTCTAATTGGCCTGGCAGGCAGGAAGGAGGGACTGAACTTCCGAGGGACGCCGGGGACATCTCCGGAAGTGGGAAAGGGGGACCTGTCAAAATGTGACACCGGTAAGGGAGAGAATCAAATAAGTGGAAGTTCCACATTTGTGTGGAACGCCACTTTAACAAAGGCCAGTTTACTGTTCTTCAGACCTTAACCACAATACCAGCCACTACACACCTCCTTCCTGCCCAAGCCAATTTTCAGCTTTCTGCGCTGTCGCTAATTAAATGACAAATGCACAGTCATGCTACACTGTAACCAAACAGAATTTTTATCATTTTGTTCCCACAAAAAGAGCTTTCTTTTGGTCGTATGTGATCACCTCTGTTTTATTTTTTATTTTTTGCTAAACCAATAAAGAGACCTAACATTTTGATGGAAAATGTTTTTTTCTTTTGTTTGTTATAAAATTTTGTAAATACGTTTTCTCCTTCACTGATAAGGCGGCACTGATGGGTGGCACTGATATGCAGCACTGGTGGGCGCTGATAGGTGACACTTGGTATTGAAGGGTGGCATTGATATGCAGCAATGATAAGCATCCCTGGGGGCACTGGCAGGCATTGTGAATAGGCACAGATTGGCAGCTGCCTGAGCACTGAATGGCATATCCCTGGTGGTCTGGGGTAGCATACCTGGTGATCCAGTGTGGGTGGCCATTCCTGGTGGTCCTGGGTGGGCATCCGATGGGGGGGGGGGGCTGCACTGATAAACAAGCCCCCCCCCCCTGTCAGGAGAGCAGCTGATCGGCTCTCCTCTACTCCTGTCTGTCAGACGTAATTTGAGAAAAAGCCGATCAACGGCTCTCCCGGTTTACATTGTGGTCAGCTGTGACACAGCTGATCACGTGGTAAAGAGCCTCCATCAGAGGCACTGTGGCTGTTATCTTGCTGAACGTCATATGATGCCCAGTCAGCATAACTGAACCACCCCCCATAGTCATTCTGCTATAGGCCGGGCAGGAAGTGGTTAAGGGGGCCAGACTGTGACCCATAGGAGTAGAAAATGCCTTGGTGTCAGTGGGATTAAACAATGCCTCAGACTTGGTCAGTGGGAGTTAAAATATTACGCAGCACCTGTTATCAGTAGGAGGAATAGTGCCCGTGGGAGGAATTAAACTCCCATTTAATGCTGAATAAACAAAATTATTAATGTGTGTGTGTGTGTGTGTGTGTGTATATATATATATATATATATATATATATATATATATATATATATATATATATATATATATATATATATATATATATATATATATATATATATATATATATATATATATATATATAAATCCATTGATTTTTATCCACCCTGCCCCATACTGATCTATGGTAATAATTAAAAACATTTTGGTGCAAAAAAATCGGTCCATCCCTAAACGCGGAAAAACGTTCAGGAGAGGTTGTAAAACGTCCCGTGTACATAAAGCCTAAGTACTTGAGACGTCTTTACAAACTCTCCTGAACGATTTAACTTGACAGATAGTAACCCACGTTTAGAACGTGTGTTTTGCCGCATTTACATGTGCCCTGCCGCCTCTAAGGCCGCGTACACACGATCGAATCTATCTGCTGGAAACGGTCCGACGGACCGTTTCAGCAGACAAATTCGATCGTGTGTACAGGCAGACAGACAGGTTTTTCCAGCAGACAAATTTTAAAGCATGCATTAAAATCTGTCTGCCGGGAACTCGTCAGTCCGACATGTCTGCTGGTTAGTACACTAACCAGCAGACATATCTGCCCGCGCATGCGTCGAATGGAATCGACGCATGCGCGGAAGTGTTATACTTGCTGGTGGCAGCGTCAACGTCGCCGCCACGTCACCGCGCTGTCTGCCAGCGGGGATTTTGGTTTGATCGTGTGTACAGCGATCAAACCAATATATCCCAGCAGACAAATCCAATCAAATCGGTCTGTCAGACCGATTTGATCGGATTTATTTGGTCGTGTGTACGTGGCCTCAGACACAGAATGATTGTCAGTCACCGGCTCTCATCTGCCTAACGCCGGTTACTGATTAGAGGCTGAGCCAAGTGGCGGTCCAGGGTTGTTGGGAGAGCCTGACCATATTGACGTGATTTTATTTTCCCCTTAGCCTGGACCGGCTTTGTGCGCGCACGTGTGTATATATTCTCCTCTACTATCTGTGCGTTCAAAAATAAAATACAGTCACAGATATCTCAATTTCTTTTTGTGGCCTTCGTTCTTTGTGTCTGTAAAGAACTTTATCTTGAGTTGTAGCTAAGCTCTCATTTTTTAACCACAAGTTATGAGGCCAGAGTCTCAAATCACTGTGGAAGAATTTCGGTCCATTGCCCTATGCAAGACAGATTCCTGTCAGTTTTGTCTAGGCCAATCCAATATCAGGATCCTCATTATAATAGAATAGTAGATTAGGAGAGGGAAGGAGAGCACTTGGGATCAAGCAGATATGTTGCAGGTGCATGCATTATTCCCTTAGGTCTCGTGCACACAGTACGTTTAAAAAAACGTCAGCGCTAAGGGGGTGTAGCCGCATGTGATCAAGGAAGCACTCATCTCTCTGGAGCCCCGCTTACCCTGATCTAATCTGCCGTTTTGGAGTGTTTCCACCCAAATCTTGCAACCACCGGCAGCTGGGGGAAGGTGAGAGGAACACAGGCATGCCTTCATCTGCCTCCAAGAAGCCGCAGGCATCTCCCAAGGACCAGTGGCAGACCCGCTCCACAAGGGAGGCAGAGCGAGACTCCGCCCACGCCATCTTGTCCTCGCAGCAGACTGATCAGCATGCCAAACAGAAGAAAGGGAAGATGGCGGGGGAGGCAGCGGAGCTCGGCCCTGAGAATGACCCAGCGGAGGAGCAGCTGCTAGCGGTGGACACAGAGGCGATCACTAAGCCGATACTGAAAGCCATCAATGCCAGTAAGTCAGAACTTATGGGGCGTATAGACCACCTCTCCTCGGAATGCACGCTGATTAGACATGACCTTGACAAAATCCAGGGCAGGCTAACAACCGTGGAAGGACGGGGTCTTCGAGGTTGAGGATTCTTCCCTCACACAGGGCACCCAATAACGGAACTCCGTGACCGTAGGCATTCCCTCCAGCACAGGGCTGACAATGCCGAGGACAAGCAGAGGAGAAATAATATGAGGGTGGTGGTGACTGCCTGAGGGAGCGTCGGGGAACAAGCCGATCCTGTTGGCTGAGGCCCTGTTCAAGCAATTGCTCTCTTTGAAATATTTACACCCCCACTTATGTTGTGGAGAGAGCTCACAGTGTCCCCACTGGCTGCAGACCTCCAGGCGTCTTCCCTAGACCTTTTCTGGTTAGGTTTCTGAGCTACAAGGACAGGGACATGATATTTGCCCAGTCCAGGAAAATTCAGGACCTGAAATATGAAAATGCTCGAGTGATGATCTTTCCTGACTTTTCGGCGGCCACTTAACAGAAACGCCGCTCCTTTTAATGATGTTTGCAGATGGCTCAGTGAGGAGTTACAGTACAGTATGCTGTACCCCAGCAGACTCTGGGTACAGTACAAGGGCAGTGTGAAGTTGTTTGAGAATCCTGTGGAGGCGTGTGGCTCGATGAGGTACTATCCTAGTGTGGTATGTCTGGCTGCGCTTTACCTGTCCCTGTAGGGTCAGAATCACTGCTTCACCTGTTGTGCCTGTTAATTGTGTTCCCATTTGCACTTATGACATTCTATTGAAATTCTGGACAGGGTGTCAAGCCATGGCCATTCCTGCATCAAGAGCACGTGTGTGCAATTTACATGAGGCAACTCGCCTAGGCCATAGCCATGGATGGATGACTTTAGGGGGGATCGTCACAAATACTCGGTCACCTTGCTGAAAACTGATGGCTTCTCTCTTCTGGACACCTTTTCTATACCCCTGACTTCAACAGTCCTGTTCTATTTTTTTGGTATTTGCTGAAGGGGATAAAAATGGGAAGCTCCTGGATGTGATGGTGGCAGATCTTCACCCAATTGCACATATCCCTGTAATTAAAGACTAACAGGGGGCATTGGTCACTGATTCCTCACTCATTATGCAGGAGTTTGACTTCTTTTCAACCCTGTACTCCTCCCATTCCTCAATATGACCCAGTAGCACTGGACTCGCTGTTTAAAACATTGCCTCTCCCGAGACTATCGGAGGAAGACTGTAGCGAGCATTTCCACCTAACAAGGGGCCTGGTAGTTTTCCTGCGGATTTCTACAAATCCAATGTAGAACAGCTGGCTACTGGACTATTGCTTAGAAAACTCCTTCCTAAAGCACTCTATGTTGGAGGCGTACATGATCCTCTTGCTGAAACCGGGGAAGGACCCGTCTGAGTGTGCATCGTACCGCCCCATAGCTCTCTTGAACACGGACTTGAAGATCCTAACTAAACTTTTAGCAACTAGATTAGCCAAAGTTATACCGACTATAGTTAACATAGATCAGACGGATTTCATGCCAGGGAAGTCGACTGACACGGACTTGAGGAGAATTTTTACCCACCTGCAACTTTTTTTTTTTTGCCGTGGTGATGGAGCCCCTGGCCACCGCACTGAGATCTTCTGGGAGTGTGAGGACCATACAAGTGTGTACAATCCATAAGACTTTGGCTTTGTACGAGGACAACATGCTCCTGTTCAACGACCCGGGAGACTCGCTAAAGGCGGTCCTAAAGATTTTTGGATGAATTTACCAGATTTTCAGGGCTACTGGGCACTGGAGTAAGTCGTTGGCTCTCTCCTTGGCTTTAGCATCTATTGGGAGAATCAACGCGAATTTGCCATTGCAATGTGGCTCTCAAGTATCTAGGGGTGAAAATCACAGCGAATGTGCATGATTACATGTCGCTGAATTTACTACTGCTGCTGAATTTTCTCCAACAGAGAGTGCAGGTCTGGACCAAGTTGCTGTTGTCCTTGATAGGCCAAATTAGCTTGTTAAAAATGAAAGCCCTTCTGGTAATTTTGTACTTAAAACATGCACCGGTGTGGATACCAAAGTCGTACTTCAAGTGGATGAAATTGTTAGCTTTTTTCCTCTGGGCACCTAAACCCCCCCAGGGTAGGACTTGGTGTTCCTGGGCTCCAGTGACGAGGGAGGCCTGGCACTGCCGAACTGGCATAAATACTATTTGGCGTTTGCCCGACGGTGGTTGGTGACGGATGATGGGGACGCGGCCACGGTGATGGAGGCGGCTCATCTGGGATCCTATGAAAGTTTATGCCTGGGCCTGTTTTGGGGTCCCAAATGTGACTTGCCTGTGACATTGACAATGAGGGCCACTATTCGAGCATGGGGAGCGGCGGTGAAATTGGTCTGTAAAGTTATCAGGGGATTTCTCCATCTACCCCAATATGGTTGAGTCGCATTTTTACAACTTACCGTAGCTGTCAACTGGGCGGTCAAGGGTATTAAAACGCTTAAAGATCTTGCATCCTATAGGGACCTCCTGACTTTTTCCCAACCACAGACCAGACATGACCTAGCTAACTCTTACCCTTTTCCGCTATTTTCAACTCGGACATGCCTACCTGTCGCAGTTTGGAGAGCTGAGGGTGGAATCCCTTCCCTCGGCTCTCGAAAACCCTGCTGACGGCAGAGGACTTGGCCAAACCCCTCTCGATAACATACAAAGAATTCTTTAAAACAACTCAAAGTAAATGGGAGACAGAAGTTCCTGACATCCAGGGAGGGGACTGGGATGACCTATGGACTCAACCTTTCAAACATTTAGTCTCAGCTAGGGATAGACTAATCAACTTTAAATTTCTACACAAGTGCTATTATACACTGGCTAGGCTAGCTAAAATTTATGGAAATGGCTTGGCAGAATTCTGGAGGTGCTCATTCTCTCCAGCAGATGCTGATCATATATTCTGGCAGTGCCCTCAAATTCAGAATTTCTGGAAGGAGATCACGTCATGTATTTCTGATTTCCTGGCAGTGCCGATACCTTTTGACAGTGAGTGTGTGTCTGCTGGGACTGGTGGAGGAGGTGGTTCACACAAGGGCACAGAGAACATTACTTGCCATCCTTTTTGTTCTAAGGTAAGAAAGCCTTACTACTAAAATGGAAGAATGTGAGAGCCCCTGATGTAATTTGGAAAGGGCTGGTAAACTCCATGTTACGTTATTATAAAACCACTTATAGGGCTGGGGGTTGTGGTAAGAAATTTGACAAAGTGTGGAGGGCATGATATGAATCCAACGGCACGGTTGGTTAGGTTTGAATCATCCTAGGGTACCACTTTAACTCAAGAAGGTGCAGGGTGTTTCCAAATGCAGGTATCAAGTAGGGGAGATATGGTATAGACTATATTATATAGATAACATCAAGGTAACTGGGAACCTGGTATCTGGTCAACGCTATTTATGGTGACTATGAGGTAGTGTGATCACCTGGACAGGGAATATTACTGCTTATGAATATAGTATGTGTAGCAGAGACAATCCATGCTAACCCCTCAACAACGTGCACAGATGCAAATAATTACAGGCCAAAAAGGGATGATGTGAAAAAAATAATTAAAAGGAATATATCTAAAATATATAGATTGGTGCTGCACCTGAATACAAAAAAAAACTAATACTAGGCTTGAGCATATGTGAAAAAAAAGTGCGCTACCAAAAAAAACAATCACAAAAATGACATTTGGATGTGAACATAAAAAGGAAACCAATTAATTGCACAAGTGTCCTTATTCCTGTGTCAAAAAACACATGTGATATGAAATGAAGGAACGAGTCCCAAAAAATTAATTTTGATACATTGGCTCCAATGCAGTCTCAATCCTCCATAAGATGACTGTTGTAATGCAGGTAACTTATAAGCAAGCAAACTCCATGCATCAATAGATAGATGGCCGCTTACCAGATCAGTAGGACCCCCACAGGGATTTCAAGGGCTCATAAACTGGGATATCCTCAACTCGATCACAGCGATAGATCCAGTCTTCTCCTCTGATTCGAATACAGGATCCAATCTGCCGTAGTATCCAAGCGATTGTTCCACAGTGCAAGCATCCTCGTCGGATGTTTTTTTTTCAAATATATATAATTTATTGAGAGACACATGTGGAGAAGTTCCAAACATATAACAATAGATACATGTCATCAAAAGTAAAATAAACGAGTACAGAAGGATTAATGGACATATCAAATCAAACATCCCATAATATGGCACTTTATAGAATCATACATGAAAGAGATCAAACGACCCTCCATTGCAATTTTAATCAGGTGGGGATAGCATCAACGAGTGGGAACCTCCCCTTGTTCAAATTTATATTAACCACTTAAGGACCCCCCCAGCATGGCACATATACGGCCACAGAATGGCACGTACAGGCACAAGGGCGTAAAATTTACGTCCCGCCTGAGTGCGGTTCGGGGTCCCATCGGGACCCCCTCCGCGGCGGCGGGGGTCCCCCCTACCACACCTCTGGGAGCGATCCGGGATCTGCGGGTGGATGTCCGTGATATCCGCCCCCCCCCCGCGATCGCTCCCAGCCAATGGGAGCGCGCTCCCAGCCTGTCACTTCTCTCCTCCTCCCTGTGTTTTACACAGAAGGAGGAAATGATGTATTCTCTCCATCATCGCAGCGCTGTTTCCAGCGCTGCTGATGAGAGAAGACATCACAAGTAAGTGTGCACCAACACAACACTGACACACACTCACATAGGCATATTAACCCCTTGTGATCGCCCCCCCCGGCCCCCCCCCCCCCCCGCCCCACCCCACCTGTCCCCCCTGTCATTGTCAATGAATGCAGTGATTTAATCACTGCATTTAGTGTCAGTGTGACAGGCAGTGTAAAAAAACAGTTAGTGTTAGGTTCAGGATAGCCCCCCACCCCCCCTAATAAATTTTTAACCCCCTGATCACCGCCCTAGTTAACCCTTTCACTCCCTATTGCCAGCGTCACTAAGCGATCATTTTTTCTGAATCGCTGTATAGTGCGCTGTTCCCCGCTAGGTAGCTATTTTTTTTTTATTGCGATTTTTTTTTTTTTTTTTTTATTTTTTTTTTTTTACTAAAGACATGTGGCTAAATAAAAGGCCTAAATGTTTGCCAAAAATTTAGTTTATTTGAATTTTTTTTTATTAACAAATATAAAAAAATAGTGTTTTTTTTTCATAAAATTGTACTCTCACATTTTGGTATATAGCGCAAAAAAATAAAAATCGCAGAGTATCAAATACACCACCCAGAAACTCTCAAATTTGTTGGAAAAAAGGACGCCCATTTTGTTTGGGAGCCACGTCGCACGACGCGCAATTGTCTGTTAAAGCGACGCAGTGCCGAATCGCAAAAAACACCTTGGGTCATTTTACCAGCGTATTGGTCCGGGTCTTAAGTGGTTAAGGAGGAATTAAAGTGATAGCAGGTGTAGTAGGAAGAAAGAGTAAGAAAGAGAAGGGGGGGGGGGGAGGTGGACAAGAGGGAGGATATGGGGAAAACGAACTGAGCGAGGGCGGTGAGTGGCCACGACACCCCTAGTCAGAGGGCGTTAGGACCCCAGTAGGGAGACTCCCTCATCCGAAAAAATAAAAATATTCCAGATGCTCCAGACCTCCGTAAAGGTCTCCTGTTTGTGCTGTGCAGTGAGGATCAGGTCCTCCATCTCTTACGTGTTTCCTCACCTTCCGCAGCCAGCAACCAACACTCGTGGCACTGCTGCTTCCAGTAGAGGGGAATGCACGCCCTTGCTGCATTCAAGAGGTGCACACCAACGATTTTTGTGTGTAGGATTTATATTGGCAACGTCGACAGGTGCAGGAGAAAAAAGGGAAGCGTCATCTGGGATCTCGTACTCCGTGAACTTTTGTGTGATACGGTGGACCTCCGACCAGAAGTTCGTCAGTTTTGGGCAGGACCAGAAAAATATGTAGTAAAGAGCCCGCGTCCACCCCGCACCGCCAACAGCGGTCCGAGGTAGACGGGAAGCACACATGCAACTGGTGTTGGTTGATCTGTACCACAATCTAGCGAAACAGTTTCTAAAAATTAAGTGCAAGAGGAATTCTAGTGCAAGACAAGATTTTATGCACAAGGTGATAAACGTTCCGGTCCCACCTGTCCTCCCCCCATCTCGCTAAGCAACATCAAGTCAGGCTGCATAGGGGGGGGATATTAAAAGCGAGTACATTTGTGAAAAAGTCTTCGTCGCAGCCGCCCGGTGTCCGAGCAGCACTCCTCAAAGGTCGTCAGGGGTCGTGAAAACTTCTGCGGGTCGGGGATAGAATGAAGGAAGTGGTGCACAATCGCACCGCATTCCAGAAGGGGAGGCTGTAGACACCCGCGGGGTCTGTCAATTCAACTATTGACCGCCAACGACCCGTCGTCACAAACTGAGATGCCTGCTCTCGTCCCGTCGCTCTCAGATCCGGGTATTCTGTCGGGCTAAGGCCTGGTGAAAAGTCTGGGTGTCCAAGGACCGGGAAGAGCGGGGAAGTCCTGGATGATAGAAGTGTCTTCAAGGTCACTTGGGAGCTACACCTTAACGTGGTCCCTATCAATGGGTGGGATTTCAATCGTGGGGTTAGAGCGTCAAAGCACCACAGTGCGCTTTTCAAAGGGATTGTGGTCTGAGACTGTTCAATTTGAATCCACAATTTGTGTGTATCGTTGCGTCTCCAGTCTATAATTCTACTCAAATGAGCGGCCTGGTAGTATCGTTTGATGTCGGGTACGGCCAGGCCTCCGTTCTGTTTGAGCAGAACCCAAATGTCCCTACCCAATCTGGGTTTCTTCTGGGCCCATATAAACCGCGTAAAGATACCCTGTACTTGTTTAAGGAAGGGAGTAGGTACCTGGATGGGGAGGGCCTAGAGCAAATACAGGAATTTGGGGAGGATACACATCTTTGAGGTTGCATCTGCCAAACCAGGAGTGTAGTCCTGTATGCCATTTGTCAAGCAGAGAGCGAGTCGTTGCCAGCAGCGGAGGAAGTTAAGAGCAAAAGACGCGTGACAGGTCCACCGGAATCAACGTTCCTAAGTATTTAAGGGCTGTATTTGTCCACCGGAAGGGAAAACTCGCCTAATGGTGGAAATGCGCTGGGGGGGGAGGATAGCCACGCCCATACCGCCCATAGCCTTTGGAGACATTGATTTTAAGGTTCGAGACGGTGCCATATACGTGAAATTCCTTCAGTTGGTTTGGCAGAGAGATCGTTGGGTTCGTCAAAGAGAAAAGGAGATCATCTGCATAAGCAGAAACCTTACAGTGCAAGTCCCCTGTCTTGAGACCTTGTATGTCGGGATTCAGCCTAATTCTACATAGAAAGGGCTCCAAGGAGAGGGCAAAGAGGAGGGGGAAGAGCGGGCAGCCCTGTCTCGTGCCATTTGTTATTGGGAACGGGTCCGATAGAAGTCCGTTCACCTTCACCTGGGCCGACGGGTTGGAATAAATACCGCCTAACCAGGATTGCATCCGCCCTCCCACCCCAATGTGTCGGAGGACAGAGCATAAAATTCCAATTGACTCTGTCAAATGCCTTTTCGGCATCGGTACTAACGAAGACACATGGGGTGCGGTTTGCGTTTGCCAGGTGTACCAGGTTCAAGACCTTGATGGTGTTGTTCCTGGTCTCCCTTGTAGGGACGAATCCCACCTGGTCTAGGTGTAACAGGGATTGAAGGTGGTGCGCTAAGCGGTTGGCCAGGATTTTGGTAAACTGTTTTAGATCTGTCTTCAAAAGGGAGATCGGCCTGTAACTCCCGCACGCCCCTGCGTCCTTACCCTCCTTATGGATCAGTGTGATATGAGCTCTAAGAGCATCTCTGGGGAGCTGTGATCCTGTCCCTATTGCATTAAAGAAAGAGACCATCCGTGGGCCCAGGATTGGGAGAAGGGACCTGTAGTATTGGATGGTAAAACCGTCTGGGCCCGGGGCCTTATTTGGCTTCATGGAACCAAGGGCGAGTTGGAGTTCCATTCAAAGGGAGGGCATTTGCGAAGTCGATATGTATTCGTCAATTTCAGCTTGCGTTGGGTCACTGTTTGGTAGATTATAGAGTGAGTGGTAAAAGTCCCTGAATTCCTGCGATATATGTTGTGGCAATGTAACTCCTCGTCGGATGTTATAGGAGCATTTATATTTGAAAGTGGAAAAAGTAGAAAAAAATCCTCATTGTGCAGTGTGTCATAAAGTTACTCTTTATTCCATTAAAAAAATAAAACTGACATCTGTATAACTGCACTAATGCAAAGAATCAAGGTATAACTTAAAAGCATGTGCTGAAACTAACACAGCCTCGGCTCACACCGATCGGCTGTAAAACGTGGTGACGTCAGCGGCTCTGGCTCCACCCGACGCTACGTTTCTCCAGAATGGGCATCGACAGGGAAAGGAGGCGAAGATGGGGGGGTTACGATAAGGATAGTTGACTGTTAGTAAGGATAGGCATGTTGGGTCCTGCGTGGCCGCTATTTCGTTGGTAACTGTCATGTTGGCACACCCGATTGTCTGTCTTATTAAAAATATGTTTTAATAAAAAAAAAACGCCAGCACTACAGCAGCACTAAAAACGCCAGTTTAGCTCCGTTTTTACATTAGTGTCATTGCGTGTTTTTGTAAAAAAACGCTGAAAAATAGCAGTCTTTTAATTAATTAATAAATGAATTTAATAAATTGTTAATTTTTAACTGCTCCTTATAGCACAGCCTGTCGGGTATGTGTGTGTGTGTTTTTTTTTTTTCTTTTTCTTTTTCTACCACCCCTAAACACTTTGCCTCCAAATGCCTCTGATGGCCTGTGTGTCCATGCACACAAACTAACATGGAGAGGCTTTTAGGGGCGTTTGACTAACAGCAGCTGTAAAAACGTCCCGTGTGTATGAGCCCCAATTGACCAGAAGAAAACAAAATACCGCTCCAGGTCAATCTCCTGTTCCACCTCCACTATCGCACTAAGGCTCGGTTCACATTCATGCGAATCTGATGCGATCCAAAATTCTTAGATTCGTATGTCATCTGAAAATGCATGGTTTTCTATGAAGAAATTTACATCCTTGCGGTGCAATTTTGATCCAGTTAAAGAAAGGTCCTGTGTGTGTGCGGTGCGAATTTAATGTCCAGCTATACCCAGCCCCCCTTAAATTGCAATAAATTCACACACCTGTCAACTAGAGCTGCACGATTCTGCCTAAAATGAGAATCACAATTTTTTTTGCTTAGAAGATGGATCATGATTTTCTCACGGCGTTTTCACATTAAAACAAAAACATTGGGCTAACTTTGCTATTTTTTATTTTATTCATTAAAGTGTATTTAAAAAAGAAAAATAAGTTGGATTTTTAAAGACCGCTGGGCAAATACAGTGCGACATAAAATATTGCAGCAATTGCCATTTTATTCCCTAGGCCATTGGCTTAGAGCGCTGATCGGGAGCTGTCGGCAGACCTTTTTCATTCATGCCCCTTTGACAGAAGCCCACTTCTGTTGGGCCGGCTGGCATACACATGGGTCAAATGTCAGCCGATTTTTTTTTTTTTTTTTTTTTAACCAGCCAGTGCCGCCCAACATTCGGCCTGTGTGAACGGGGTGAAGAGCGAAAATCACTTTTTTGCCAGGCGCCACTTTTTTTTACTACAAGAACTGAAAAAGATGACAACGGCTCCTCTGATTACTATCTCTCTGCCTGACCGCACAAACGCATATGGGGAACTAGAGCTTTTGCAAGGCAGGGGCAGAGAACTCTAGATGAGTTTTGAACTCTACTGTACAAGGACTGCAAGTCAAACACAGGAACTAACACAGTATATTTTAACATTAACATTAGAATGACTTTCAGGAATCTATTCTTTGTTTTTTGATTATTATAATCCTTTACAATATTTTAGTTTTTTCACTTTTTTTATTATTTTTTTTTTACAAATGAGAAAACGTGTGTGTGTGTGTGTAATAAAAAAAAGTATACACACACAGCTTTTTTTCAGCAGGAACGAGTGGAATGCAGTTCCGGCACCTCCAGCTCTGAATGTATGTAATGGTGCTCGGAGATGGGTAGGGAGTGGAACCAAGAAATGGTGCTCGGAGGTGGGTAGGGGGTGGGCAATAGAGGTGACTCGGAGGGAGTTCCTGCACCTATTCTCTGAGGGGAAAATATATAGCTGTATATGTGTGTGTGTGATATATATATATATAATATATTATAAAATCTCAGACCTCAAATTTTCCAGCGAGTGGAAAACGAGGTCTGGCAGAAGGGGGGCAAGCACCGCCACCGACCGTTGTTGATGGGAGCTGTTCTCCTAGTGATCGCCTATAGCAGAGTGCATTGAGGTAGAGGTGAGCCACAGTATCACTGAGTGGTATAGCACGCTGTATTAGCACAACTTTTAACGCAATACACACGCTGACCCTGGGGAAATGTCTGTAGCTGTGCCCCCGCCATGTATCCTCACGTCTAGGTGCAGCAACAATGAGCGCCCAATCTGCCTGCCATATAATGTTGGCACAACAGACGCTCATTAGCATGTATCCATGGCGACACCCCGCAACGCAGGCCCTAGCCGACAGCCACGCCTATCTTTGCTCAAGCATGTGTTAGGTTTGAGCAGACCCCGCCCCTTTGTTTAGCAGGCTGTGGGCGGAGCGTGGTTGGAGCATGGAGGAAGTCGTTGGGATGAGTGGATTGGAGCGTGTGATTGATCAGGTGAGAAAAGAGACTGGGGCCACACATATTGAATGGAAATGGCTGCTGTATATTTAGGAGGCTGTCCTGTATAAAGAGATGACTTCTGGTAGAATTTCCATCTATTCCTACATGAAAGTGTCACCTGTATGTGCTACAGCTTAGTGTGTTGTTCTAAAGAACAGCTGTGCTGAACCAATGACGTCGGGGTGTGGGCTCACAGAATATTAGGTTTGAGCTCACACTTGTGTGGCTGTGTTCTGCGGGTAGGACAGTCCATGTATTTTAATGGGGTTCCCAAAAAAAAGAGGGATCCTTTTTAAAAATAATGCCGCAGGGAATCGCGTGCATGCGGACAAATGCAGGCTTTTTGCTGATGCGTGGGGGCCCTGTTAAAAATTGATGGCACCCCCATGCATCTGTTAAGCAGCGGCACGTTTCTCTTGCTTGTTGCACATGGCACGCGATTGTCCCAGCGTCCCCGAACATGCAATAGTGTGAACTTTCACAGTGTCCTGTCCTTGGATTGTAAGCTCTTTACAGCAGCCCTCAAAAATTCCACTTGCCTGCTCGCATTTTGGATTTTGAGGGCTGGCGAGGAAGGGCTGCCTGGGAAGCTGGGGGGCGAGCATCGCCGGCATGCGGGGTTGTATGGGAGTCCTTCTCCCAGTGCTCGTGGTGGAGGGAAGAGAGGAGAGCACTCGGCCGGATCATCAGCGCGCAAGGAACATCACTCACGGCTTTCATTTCAATTGCCATGTGTTCCCTGCACTCGCTGTCACACACAGCCCCCTGGTCCCGGAACTTTGCTAGACAGATCACCCATCCAATCAAGAGTGATGTGTATCAAAGTTCCCCCAGGCCAGGGGGCGGGGTTGTATGTTACGGCGAGCGGCAGGAACACACGGCAATTGAAATGAAAGCTGTGATGTTCCTCTTCTCTGGTCCCTGCATGAAGGACACATATAGACAGCATGGTGGGCACAGGTAGGCAGCATGATGGGCACAGACAACATAAAGGACACAGGCAGCATGATGGGCACAGGCTGCATCGGTGGACATGGGCAGGCTGCATTGGTGGGTACAGATAAAGTTGTTAATATTTATTTTTAGAACTTAATTATGCATAAAACATTTAAGTGTAATTTTATGAGAGCGTGTTTAGGGTGGGGCATGGTAGGGGTTGGGTGGGGAAACTGGTGGCGAGTAACCCTTAAGGCTTGATAGAGAGAGAGATATATATATATATATATATATATATATATATATATATATATATATATATATATATATATATATATATATAAATATTATTTTTTTTTTTAAGGTACTGTCTGATGAAGAAAAGAGAAAGCAGTATGATGCATATGGAGAAGAAGGACTTAAAGATGGCCATCACAGTTCTCAGGGTGATGTATTCTCGCAGTAAGTCAATATATATAACATGATCTGACCTGCTGTGTACACTAATGGTTTTCTCTAAAGAGATTACAAATCCTTTAAAGCTTTTGGGATAGAGTAGAGGAGGTTACAATCCCTTCATGTTTTTATTTTTGTATTCTGTCTTTGGGGAGATTTTCCCTTTTTGCCATATAAGGAAGCAGAAAATCCTTGAAAACTGATAAGTTTTACATTTAGCTATACTTCAATCCAGAAAATATTCATACACTTTAAAGGATTTGTTAGCCCTTGCCTTTTAAAGCCACCCATCCAGTTTAAAATGAAATGCAAAACATTTGTGAATGCATAAAATATACATAAGGAGCTTGGAGAGCTTTGGGAGGATAAACAGCAGTACGCTGGTCTTCACAGTGAATAGCTGTGTGTGGGGGGGTGGGTGTTATCAGCAGAAGTCTGGTCATTGGAGGAGAGCAGTCAGAGTTCTCTGCATAGCTAGAAAGCTGACAACACTGGGCTCTCATACCCATTGTGGTCAGTTTTTATGGGAAATCAGAGGGGTGGCAAAATTTAGGTATTTCAAACAAAGGAAGCAATACAAGACAACAAGGTATTTTTCATACAATTACATGGTACAACAGGCACATATCAAAAGTTGGGTTAACGTCAGTGGCGGCTGGTGCTCAAAATTTTTGGGGGGCGCAAACGAAAAAAAAAATATTGCAGCCTCACTGTGCCCATCACATGCAGCCACTGTGCCATGCCACCAAATGCAGCCACTGTGCCATCAATTGTCACCACTGTGCCATGCCATCATGCAGTCACTGTGCCATCATCATTGTCGCCACTGTGTCACCACTGTGCCATGCCATCATATGCAGTCACTGTGCCATCAATTGTCGCCACTGTGCCATGCCATCAAACGCCACCACTGTGCCATCAATTGTCACCACTGTGCCATGCCATCGAATGCAGTCACTGTGCCATCAATTGTCACCACTGTGCCATGCCATCATATGCAGTCACTGTGCCATCAATTGTCGCCACTGTGCCATGCCATCACTGTGCCATCATATGCCATGTCAGTTGTGCCCATCAATTGCCATCATATGCAGTCACTGTGCCCCATGCCATGCCATCAAACGCCACCACTGCCATCAATTGCCACTGTGCCATGCCATCACCACTGTGCCATCCCCATGCCCCATGCCACTGTGCCCCATGATGCCACTGTGCCCCATGATGCCCCTTTCCCTGTAAAAAACACTTACCTGACGCTTCCATGTCCTCCCTCGATGTCTTCTGCCACCGTGGAGAAGCTTCTGCCAATCAGGTTCCGGATAACCAGAATCCGGGAACCTGATTGGCTGAAGCGGCCGTCAGTCTTATGCAAGGACCGCAGGTTGCCTGCGCTCCGAGAATAGACTTCCGAGAGCCGGAGGGCGGTACTGGAAAAGCCTATTAGAGCCGCTGGCTTTGATAGGCAGTTCCCCTCAGCCAACCAGCTGCCGCTATTCGGGTAACCGGCGACCCATGTCCGGTTATATGAATAGACCAGGCAGCTGGCAACAATAACTCACGTTCAATGCATTGCATTGAACGTGTGTTATTTGCAAAAGGGGGTGGCGCTGCAGCGCCCTCTATAGACGGCCGCCAGAACTTCGGCTAAAATGTCAAAATGACATTTTAGCAGAATAAAAGTTCTTTAAAGGGCCCGTTTTTTTTTTTGTGACTGCGGGAGAGGGGGGGCAGCGCCCGTGCGTCCCTATGGACGGGCCGCCACTGGTTAACGTACTCTTTAACCTATTTAGGATCACTTACCCTCCTTGTGATATGGAGAAGCTGCCCCTACAGGCGCGCACAGCAACGTACCAATAATTCATGGCCAGGACCTGCTAAGTGGCTGCAACCTATCGCAGCCCAGAGCCTGTAAAGAGGGAACAATCTTTGTTTCTTCTCCCTGCAAAACACTGACTCCGCTTCTTCCTGTATGCCCTCTCTGTGCTGACCATGGAAATCAGGGCTGCTCAGCCCTGATCACTGTGATCAGAGCGCGTCCCTGCATCATGCATTGCTGTCCCTCTGCTGTCATCCACTCCTTCCTGCCTGTCATCTCATTCTGTCTCTGGAGACGAGTGGCCACGTGATCTCCCCGGCTGACTTCAGAGGGAGATCACGGTCCCTCCGACAGAAGCTATCTATTGGCGCTGTAAAGCAGCAGCGAGTAATGTGACCGGCCTGAAAACGGCACAAAATTAGTATTTAGAGCACTTGTTTTTTTTTTTAAAACAACTTTCATAGTCTGCTATGACAGCCTCTATTAGAGGGGCTCTCATAGTCTTCTATTAATGGGTTCACAATCACTTTAAAGGGGTTGTAAAGACAAAAATATTTTCCTCTTAAATTAAAGTCTGACAGTAGCTGATAAAGTAAAAAGTAATGTTTTGCATTATAACTAGTTTGATACCTGTTGAAATCAAGCTGTTTTATTCACCTCCGTCACTCCTGAATCGTTATTCTCACTGACTTCCTGGTTTGCAGTGCACATTCATTCTTGCTACATCACGGCCTAATGGGAACTACAGTTCCCATTAGGCTTGGCCTCCATGCCTGTGAGGGTTAAGAGAGCATCTTCACGCAGGGCTGTAGTCATAGGGAGGGGGTGAGCACATTCTGCTTTCCACCATGTAAAACAGCTCAGGTGCTGGTGGAAAGCAAGAAGAGGATAGACAGGAAATGGCTTTTTCAAACCTGGATTACTGTATTTTGGAGGTCAAAAGGAAAAACGAGGTAAGTGATATTTAAATGCTCTAGCTTACAGCAATCAATTGATCTAAAAAAAAAAAAAAAAAACTTTAGTGTTCCTTTAATGAATAGAATGCATTAAGGTAAAAAAAACTTTTAGGTTTTAGAACCACTTCACGAAAAAGTATGTTTATGCTGTAACACGAAAAAGAAAAGAAAGGAGGGCGCACCGACCTTGTGCATTACCACTTAAAAGTTTTAATAAACACAAAATAAAAAGCAATGGTCCTACTTACAAACATTCAGAAGTAAGCACTTTTAAAAACAGCTAAAACTGGACCTCACGGCACCTGCCAGTCAGACCTTTGGCATCAATGTGGCTGACGCGTTTCTGGGGCGTACCCCCTTCCTCAAAGCCTAGATGGTCTGTGATCACAGACCATCTAGGCTTTCAGGAAGGGGGTACGCCCCAGAAACGCGTCAGCCACATTGATGCCAAAGGTCTGACTGGCAGGTGCCGTGAGGTCCAGTTTTAGCTGTTTTTAAAAGTGCTTACTTCTGAATGTTTGTAAGTAGGACCATTGCTTTTTATTTTGTGTTTATTAAAACTTTTAAGTGGTAATGCACAAGGTCGGTGCGCCCTCCTTTCTTTTCTTTTTCATTTTAGCTATATGAACACCCTTTGTTCTGTGGAGGGCTGCAAGACCTAAGACTTTGCCTTTAGACCATACTGATACACCCAGTTTGGCGATACACCAGAGCGCAGGAGGATTTTTGTGGTATATGCTGTAACACATCACTGTAACATAAGCTTTTCTTTCTTAGCTTCTTTGGAGACTTTGGATTCATGTTTGGTGGCAATCCACGTCAACAAGATCGAAATGTTCCACGAGGCAGCGATATAATCATCGATCTAGAAGTGACATTGGAAGAAGTGTACTCTGGAAATTTTGTAGAGGTACATTTTTCAGAATTTTAAAATGACTTGAGGAAAATAATTAGCCGTGTATTACACAGAGAAATGCATGTACTTTAGACCAGTGTTTCCCACCACTTTTTAAAAAGGGGTCTTCAAAAAAAAAAAAAAATTGTGCGCTGTATGCTAAAAATTTAAAAAACGAAACCTTATGAAGCATCCACACATGTGAGACATCCAAAATGAGAAGGGATTTATTTTTACGAAGCAATTGCCATATTTATTGTCATAAAACGCACACAGGCGTATAACGTGCATCCCAATTTTAGGAGAGAAGTTAAAGGAAAAAAGGTTTTCACAGCCCCTTTTACAGTGCAAATCTCCCCCCCCCCCCCCCATCCAGTATACAGCCTTTCCATCCAGTATACAGCCCTCTCCATGTACTCCAAGGAGACCCCCAGGGACCACACTGCCAGCCTCTTCCACACTGCTCCTCCTGTGTCACTCCTATTGTAAAACAACTCCTCTCCTCTGACGTTGCATAAATGGTCATGTGAGGAGGAGAGCAGCCAGAAAAAAAATGAGCATTTGAGATATTTACAAGCTTTGTTTTGCATTGCCAGCGGTATAGCCATGGTGTCCCATTGATTTCAATGGGCAGGAGCGGTGAAGGAGTGGTATACACACCGCTCCAAAGATGCGGCTAGATTACGTCCTGCCAGCACACTGCTCCAGTGTGAAATCCCTGCCCCCTGTTGGTAAAACACGATATAGGCATATAACACGCAGGCACTGTTTACCCTCTGTTTTCAAAGAACAAACGTGTGTAGTTTTTATACGCCGATTAAATACGGTATATCTTTTGTAATGACTAGTGTTCCAGCGTTATTCTCATTCTCTTTCTCCCCCCTCTCCACAACTGCACCAGATTTTTCACTCTTCGGTTTTAGTAAATCGACCCCACTGTGGTCTGCCTCTTTTTGCTTGCGTTTACTGTTTTGTTGACTAAGCAGTGTGATGGCGGCCACTAGGCAGGTGAGAAAATGGGAAGAGGCAAGTCGCAACTCGATGATGAGACCTCTGATTGTGGTTTGCATAATCGAGGAATCCAGCTTTTCAGGGCATGATCCTATAGGAAGTTTTAGGATTATCTAGCCCAGTGGTTCTCAACCTCAGTCCTCCAATACCCCCAACAGGCCAGGTTTTGGGAATTTCTCCAAGATACCAAGCTTCTGATTTAAAGAACCTGTGCAAGATAAAGGAACAACTGCAAACATGGCCTGTTGGGGTTACTTGAGGACTGAGGTTGAGAACCACTGATCTAGCCTACTGGTTTGCAAATTAACAATAGAAATAAGCTTGGCAATTTTCTGTTTCAATGATGTTTGTTTGGCTTTAACAAGAAGTTGACATGCAGCAGTTCTGCCCACACAGATGGAATATCCAGGTTTATGCCCTTGTGGGAGACCCTTAGGCTAGAGGAGGTTCGGAAATTAGAGGGGTTTCACTGTCGGTACACTCATGGTATCGAATATGTTGCTTAAATGTTTACCCAACAAACTGTCCTCTCAGGATCTGCAAGAGACCTAGCCGAAGGTATATCTAGGGATATCTAGGTCATACCCAGGCGTCTCATCTACTGTCTGAACATCGTGGCATGTAGATTCTAAACAGAAATGGTATGCATAATATTTACGTTGGTTCATGGCTGTGAGAATGAGTCCGAGTAACTACACTAGCGGTGACTGAACTCTTTTTTTTTTTTGTTTCTCTTACTCTTTATGAACAACATGCTTTTGCTGTTTTTGAGATACGACTGATCCTATTAAAGGGGTTGTAAAGGTTAATTTTTTTTATTTTCTAAATAGGTTCCTTTAAGCTAGTGCATTGTTGGTTCACTTACCTTTTCCTTCAATTTTCCCTTCTAAGTGTTTTTTTTCTTTGTTTTCTTTGTCTGAATTTCTCACTTCCTGTTCCTCTTCAGTAAGGTGTTCAGTAAGCTGTTCTAAATGACTTTCCACCGCTCGGATGATGGTGGAAAGCTTACTGAGGAGGAACAGGAAGTGAGAAATTCAAAAAAATAAAAAAACATTTAGAAGGGAAATGGAAGGAGAAGGTAAGTGAACCAACAATGCACTAGCTTAAAGGAACCAATTTAGAAAATAAAAGACTAACCTTTACAACCCCTTTAATGTGTTTAACATATTGCTGGATGATTCATATACTATTTGATTGGTGGGCAACTTAAGAAAACCGAGGACTGACATAACAGCAGTAAATAGGCATAGTCTATAAGCCATAAAGGCCAGTGGGTCCTGGAGAAGATCCCTACATGTCAAGAAGAGAACAGAGCAGAAACCTGAGGGAAAATGGACAAGAAATGGATGCTGGTTGGTAAGGCTGGATTCACGCCTATGCAGTTTTAGTGCATTTTGCAGATTTGTACTACAGAACGTGTTCCATGGGAACCCATGTTAAATGGACTGTAGTGCAAAATGCACTAAAGCACTAAAACTGCATAGGTACGATTCCAGCCTAAGGGGTTGTGCCCCTGAAAAGGGGGGCGATGGACCAGGAGGCCAAAAGCCAAGAAGAAAGGGACAGCAAGGGCTCTGGAGCAAGACTGCCTAAAATAGACAGCCCAAGCTGGCTTGAAGGAGAATAGGAAAGCCAGAGTACACAGATTTTAAGGAACTTAGCGTGGGAGTCATTGTGAATGCTGGATATGGGTTCATTGACCATCAATGCTAAGCTTGGTCATTTTAAGCCGAGTGCTTTCCATAGATACTGACGGTAAGCTTAAAGGGGTTGTAAAGGTCATTTTTTGTCTTCCTAAATAGCTTCCTTTACCATAGTGCAGTTTACCTCATCCTTCGATTTTTGCTTTTAAATGTCCTTATTTCTTCTGAGAAATCCTCACTGCCTGTTCTTCTGTCTGTAACTCCACACAGTAATGTGAGGCTTTCTCCCTGGTGTGGAGTGTCACGCTCACCCCCTCCCTTGGACTACAGGAGAGTCAGGATGCCCACTAACACACAGCTCCTTTCTGTACCTGCAACGTAGAGACTTTCCTGACTCTCCTGTAGTCCAAGGGAGGGAGCGAGCACGACACTCCACACCAGGGAGAAAGCCTTGCATTACTGGGTAGAGTTAAAGACAGAAGAACAGGAAGTGAGAATTTCTCAGAAGAAATAAGGACATTTAAAAGCAAAATCGAAGGATAAGGTAAGTGAAGGAGGACTGCACTGAGGTAAAGGAAGCTATTTAGGAAAAAAAAATTGTACCTTTACAACCCCTTCAAGTCTAAAGACCCGTATACACTATGCGAAAATCTGAAGTAAAATCGTCTGTTGGGCGATCTGCCATTTTTTTTTTTTTTTTTGCGGTGCCACTCCAGACGCACCCGGGGCCAGAGATCCACTGGCCACAGTATGGTGGAATCAATGGTGGATCGTACGATCGTTAGATAGCGGGCATTTTTTTTCGTACGATTTTCAGATCGTGTGTTTGGGGCTTAACGGTCATCCAAAAATCTGATTGTATGTATGAGGCTTTAGTTGGTATTTCTGCTAAATCATAGGGAAAGGGAGTCCCGCTCCAGGTGGGTCTTGTAGGCAATTGGGGAACCTCTCGGAATACCAAGCCGACGCGTTTCACACTGTTAGTGCTTAGCCATGACTAAGCACTAACAGTGTGAAACGCATCGTCTGTCCTCTTCTGTGGCTGTTTGATTTTTGTATGCCCATCTTTTATTAATAAAGACAACTTTTTTGGAAGTTCTCCTGAAGTGCGGCAGTCCATCCTTCTTCCTATTTTCTGAATCTGCTAAATCATAGTAATCAGATAATTTGATTGGGAGAATGGGACTTCATTATGTTCAGGTAAGTGGCCTTCAGACCTTGGAAGGGAAGGGAGTACAATGACTAAACCTGAAACGCAGCAGGGCTATTCCAGTACATTTTTATTTGTCTGTTACAAAAAACGCTTATGCTTAAAGATAAGTATGTACTATTTTGCAAAGTGTTTTTTTTTAACTGTGTCATGAATTTTTAATACCCTTTCTTAGGTTGTAAGAAATAAGCCTGTAGCACGACAAGCACCAGGAAAACGTAAATGCAACTGCCGGCAAGAAATGAGAACTACACAACTTGGGCCAGGACGTTTTCAGATGACTCAAGAAGTTGTTTGTGATGAATGTCCAAACGTCAAGTAAGTACACCTATTAATAATTGGTGAAATCATGTTAAGAAGTATGGGTTTGTCGTTCCCCCCCCCCCAAGAATTATTTTACCTAGGTGGATGCAGCATCAGACCGATGCTGGATCTGTCCACTGTCGCCTCTTCACTGAGAACGGATCCAACGAACATCACCGATTGCTACGTTCTCAAAGATCCCAGAGTGGAGAGCTGCTGCCTGTCACTCTGCTCCTCCACGCTCATTGGAGTGCTGAGGAGCGGGCAGCAGCCATCACAGCGGCTCGCTGAGAGCCTGAGACTGCCATTAGTCCAGGCACCTGGCGGATCCAGACTTCCTGAATCAGAATGACGCGGTGCCTGGACTGATCTTGGTGACGTCAGACCGCTCTGCTAAAAACGGGTCACAGGAGTGCAATTTGTTTTTAGAAGAGGCCCAGCCAAATGAGCTCAGGCTGGACTTCTTTATGTCTTTGTGTGTAAGCATGATGTGCCAATAAGTAGCTGATCAGAGTTGATGAGCTCAGGAGTGTTCACAACTAGCACGTGTACAGCCCCCCAGGAAGTCGGCACTGCACAGCGCTAATCGCAAGTAGTGAGACATTTTCCAGATGCGCGACTGCAGAGATCAAGAAATGTCTCGCTGCCTGATTAGCGCTGCCGACTTCCTGGCGGGCTGTGCATATGCTAGTTGCAAACACGTCTGAGCTCATTCTTAATAATGATTCTTGGTGATATAAGGATGCATCTTTGTATACGTATAAGGCCCTGTACACACGGCTAGAATCCCGTCAGGAAAAAAATGTTGGTTTTCCTGACGGGATTCCTGGCAAGCACCAGGAAACACTCTGCCAGTAAACCTGACGATAAAATAGAGAGCAGGGTTCTCTATTTTCCCGTCAGGATTCTCTGCTGTTTTCCTAATGGGAAAACTACTAGGGAACATACACTCGGCCGGGATTCCTGGCCAAATCCTCTCCTGGCAGTTTTCCTGCCGGGATAACTGGTTGTGTGTACGAGGCTTAAGGATCTTTATCTCCAACAGGAATCTTGTGGTGTTGAATCTTGCTAAAAGTATTCTGTGCTCCTCAACAGTATATTAATTGTTTTGTAGACTTGTAAATGAAGAAAGAACTTTAGAAGTGGAGATTGAGCCAGGTGTTCGTGATGGCATGGAATATCCTTTCATTGGAGAAGGTAACTACTATTAATGATTTTTTTTATTTATTTTTTACATTTGTACACTTAGTCATTTTACTAATTCTTATGATTATTTTTTTTAAGGGGAACCACACATTGATGGAGAGCCAGGTGACTTGCGTTTTCGAATCAAAGTTCTCAAGTAAGGAGATACTACATTCGGCCCAATTGTAGTCTATGAACTTGGCTAGATCTGCAGGGGGTGCAGGAAACATGGGTTTTGAAATGTCTTGTGTTAATTATTTAATTATGCTCCAGCTCTGGCCCCAAAAGTAAAGTTTCCATGCTGAACACCTAAAGATGACTACTGCAGCCTATCTTCAGCAGTCTGATAGGCCTATCTATCGCTCCTCTTCATTCAGTCACAAGTGTGCATGTTTTACCAATAACGGTAAAGATGAGCTCATGCGTGTTGGCAAACCCCATGTGCAGAGCCCACCAGGAAGTCTGCGCTGCGCTAATCACAGGCAGTGAGACATTTCCTGATCTTTGCAGCCACGCATTAGGACAATGTCTCACTCCCTGTGATTAGCGCAGTGCCGGCTTCCTGGCGGGCTCTGCTCGTGGGGTTTGCGAACACGCCGGAGCTCATCCTTGCATAACAGTTGAGACAGAGGTAACATGTTGCACAGAGGAGTTCTGTGAGCTTATTAATCGCCCCTGGTAACCATTTATTGCCATTTTCCAGCCTCTGTGTCCTCTTTAACCACTTGCTATCCAGGCCAATTTTGGCATTTCTCTCCTACATGTAAAAATCATATATTTTTTATTTTGTGATAGAAAATTACATAGAACCCCCAAACATTTATATATGTTTTTTTTTTAGCAGAGACCTTGGAGCAGTGTTTCTTAACTCCAGTTCTCAAGGAACCCCAAAAGGTCATGTTTACAGGATTTCCCCTAAATGAAACTGCTGTGGTAATTACTAAGGCAGTAAAACTGAACAAATCTCCTGTGCAAAATAACGGATAGCCTGAAAACATGACCTGTTGGGGCGCCTTGAGGACCAAAGTTGAGAAACGCTGCCCTTGAGAATACAATGGTGGTCGATGCAACTTTTTATCTTGCACGGTATCTGCGCAGCAATTTTTCAAAATTTTTTTTGGGAAAAACCGGTTTCATGCTTTCAAAGAAAACAAAACAGTAAAGGGAGCCCAATTGGATACCTAACATGTCGCTTTTCAAAATTGAACACGCTCGTGTAATGGTGCCAGACTTCGGTACTTAAAATACCCCATAGGTGACACTTTAAAATTTTTTTTTTTTTTTACTGATTACATGTTTTGAGTTAGAGGAGGTCTAGGGCTAGGGCTAGACTTGTTGCTCGTTCGTGGCGATACCTCATGTGTGTTGTTTGAACACCATTTTCATATGTGGGCAGGACTTATATATGCATTCTCTTCTGCGTGTGAGCATACGGGGACAGGGTGAATTTACGGTACATTTTATTTATTTTTATTTTTTATTGTTAATTTTACTTACCGTATTTGCCGGCGTATAAGACAACCTTTTATACTTAAAAAGTTTGGCTTAAAATCGGGGGTCGTCTTATACACCGGATGCAGCCTGCGGGCATCCATTTTGTTAAAAGCCACGCCTCCTCCTCGTGCTGTCCCATGATAGGCTCAGTGATCTGCCTATCACGGACGTCGACTCATCCTCAGCCTCGGACAAGAAAATCGTCCGTGATAGGCGGAACGCCACAGGCTCTGCTGGAAACTGAGTGTTCTGCCTATCACGGAACAGAACGGAGAGGCACGGCTTTTAAAAAATGTACGCCTGCAGTCTGACTCACTAAAATAATGAAGATCGGCGCAGTGAGGTGTCGTCTTATACGGCGAGTATATCCTAAAACCAACATTTTACCTGGAAAATTAGGGGGGTCGCCTTATGCGCCGGCAAATACTGTAAATTATTTTAGTTTGATACTTTAAAAATAATAAAAAATTATTTGATCACTTTTTTTATTCCTATTACAAGGGGTGTAAACATCCTAGCCGAGGCGGCAGTGTTTGACTGCAGAGGCCGGGCGTGACTTTATAACATCAAACCTCTGACGATCATAGAGACTCCGGCGACCATCTGGTCCGCCGGAAATCTCTATGGTAAACACCGGAGCCAGCGGATCCGTTCTCCGACTCTCCGATCGCACCGGTGAGTCGGTAGAAGCATTGGAGGAGGGTGTCCCCTCTCACCACCCTTAAGATTAAGCGGCTGACCAGCCACATTCTTATGGTGTAGGGAATCACCAGCTAAAAAAGACAATATCCGAATGATGCCTGTAGCTGCAGGCATCATTCAGATATACCCGCACAGTATAAGGATGTCATATTACGGCCAGTAAGTGGTAAATGATGACATTTTTGCAAATAACGTAAAAAAATAAAAAAAACATGCAAACGGGTGCAAAATTAAAAGGAGACAGTATAAAAATAAATGGTTTTATGAGAAGAGATTAAAGCAATCAATCCGTGCATAGCACAAAATGTCTTCTTAAAACAGAAGGTATTCAGATTTCTCATTCATTTATCATATATTACAAAAATAAGGATATTTCTTCTTTCAATGAGGAAAGTCATGCAAGTCATTGTTTATCGCTCCTCTGTCCAAATGCACATCCAGAACTGCTGGTGTCTAGTGCGGGTATCGCCTAATATTATACATCCGATTTGCAATTTTTGGAATAAATTAGGTTTCAGGCCATTTTGCCATTATCCGTGCAATGTTTGGAACTCTTGACATCTATGGAGTAGGGTCCCAACTGTCCTTAAATGAGAAAGTATTCTCCTATTTTTGTATATGTAACAGAATGAGACAGATCCTTTTAGTTTATGAAGGCTTTACTGTGCTAAAATGTAAAGGGGAAATTGCAGATATACTAAGAATTGCCAGATTATCAGTGGTGGGCCAAGATCAACAAAGATGACCATTCTTCAAATTGGTACTTGTCATCAAATGAAAACAGTTTGTTTTTAAATGTTCTAAACCCCTCTTATGTAGTAACAATGTAATCGGGCCTCCTTTCCTATTAAGATGTGAGTAGGTGTTGCGTTTGCTTCGGCAGCACATGCAATATACTAAAATTGGAATGATACAGAGAAGATTAGCATGGCCCCCTGCGCAAGGATGACACGCAAATTCGTAAAACATTCCATATAAAAAAAAAAAAGAGATGCGAGTGTCAACTTTGGATGGGCAGAAGTTTTATGACTTTCACAAATGCTAATAAAGTACACCTCTGCCCAGACTATGGACATTAAATTGATTACATATTTCCAACAAGCAGTAAGGCTTTTTTAAGCAAGCCACCCCTGACCTGTAGCTGCTTTTACTGTGGAGTTATCCATTTTATAAGTTTACAGCAAAGACTACAGTTCAATTTTAGTTAACTTAGAGAAGCATTCTGCTGCAGCTGTTGGCTTGAAAACGACTTTAGGAGCCAGTGCAGGGCTTTAGAAATCAAAATTTGCAGGAAAATAGAAGGAGTTATTTGGGACTGATTATTGTAGGTTAATGGTTATTTAACCACTTAAGACTCGACCATTATGCAGGTTAAGGACCTGGGCCCTTTTTGCGATTTGGCACTGTGTCGCTTTAACTGACAATTGGGCGGTCGTGAGATGTGGCTCCCAAACAAAATTGGCGCCCTTTTTTTCCCCACAAATAGAGCTTTCTTTTGGTGGTTTTTGATCACCTCTGCTGTCTTTATTTTTTGCGCTATAAACAAAAATAGAGCGACAATTTTGAAATTTTATTTTTTTTTGCTATAATATCCACACAAAAAAAGATATAAAAAAAATGTTTTTCCTCAGTTTAGGCCGACACGTATTCTTCTACCTATTTTTGGTAAAACAAATCACAATAAGCCTTTATCAATTGGTTTGCGCAAAATTTATAGCATTTACAAAATAGTAATTTATTTTTTCCTACTAATGGCAGCGATTAGCGTTTTTTTTCGTGACTGCGACATTATGGCGGACACATCGGACACTTTTGACACCTTTTTGGGACCATTTTCACAGAAAAGTGCACTGATTACTGTGAAAATTATAATGGCAGTGAAGGGGTTAACCACTAGGTGGCGGTAAGGGAGTGACTCTTACTGTAGGGGGCGTGGCTGTAGGCGTGACGTCACTGATCATCCTTCCCTATATCAGACGATCAATGTCACTGCCACACAGATGGGGGAAGGTGTGTTTACACACACCTCTCCACCGTTCTTCAGCTCCTGTGACTGATCGCGGGACACTGGCAGTGATCGGGTCCGCGGGCACAGTCCCCCAGCTTCGGACCGGGTCGCGCACGCCGCCGGCGGTGCGCTCGCGACCCACGGCTGGGCTCTTAAAGGGGACGTGTATCTTATACGTCCCTGTGCCCAGCCGTGCCATTCTGCCGACTTGTATCGTCGTGCGGCAGTCCTTAAGTGGTTAAGAAGATAAACAAAGGCAAATAAAAAAAAAAAAAAAAATTCTTGTCCAATTCCTTTTAACTGACATTGTCTGCAAATTGTAGTTGATTTACTAAAACTGGAGTGTGCAAAATTTGGTGAGGCTCTTCATAGAAACCAGTCGGCTTCTATTTTTTATTTTTTTTGCCAAAGCTTAAAGGGTTTATAAAGGTAAAAGTTATTTTACCTTAATGCATTCTATGTGGATTAGCAGCCCCCCGTTTACCTACCTGACCCCTCGAAAGGGGCTGGCGCTGCTGTCAATCACATCCAATGATGTGGGGGGGGCAGGGCTGAGTGATACAGTGAGTGGCTGTGGCCGCCAGCTGTATCACAGGAGCGCGCCCGCAAGAACTCATCACCATGCTCGCTCGCATGAAGGTGATGAGTTCTAGAAGACCAGGTTTGGGGCCACTCTGAGCAAAACAAGCTGCACAGCGGAGGTATATATAAAATGTTTGTTATTTAAAAAAAAAAATCCTTTACATACCCTTTAATTCCTGAAGTTAGAAGCTGATTGGCTACTATGCAGCGCTTCACCAGATTTTACACTCTCCAGTTAGTAAATCAACACCACTGTTATTTTGTATCTCTCTACTTTGCTTTCTGAATGTGGTGGATAAACACCGTTGGACAACTTTTTGCTTGTTTGCTTTTTTTTTTTTGGTACAATGCTTGTCTTATGCTGGCCATACACTATACGAAAATTCGGCCGAAAATCGGTCGTCAAGAAAGATCTGTCGTTTTTCGGCCAGTTAATGGGCACAAAATAGTTTGGACGTTTTTGAGCCGAAAAAACGAACGACAAGTTTGGAAATTTTCTGCCGAACGAACGATAAATCGGAAGGTTAATTGTGTTTCCAGTCCGAACTTTCTGCACTAGGTATATGTAAAAAAAACGAACCCTTTTTTTTTTTTTTTTTTTTTTTTTTTATGTCCACTGAACGATTTATCTCTCACTACATGATGGCACCATCGTTTGTACTCACGACAGAACTTTTGTTTTTTCGTGGAGTGTATGGCCAGCATAACATCGATGGCTTATGAATAAAGGCTGGTGATTTTAGCTAAGAAAATGCAGGATCACACTTCATTTTACTCTTCTGTTGCTGAGTATTTTTTGTGCTGCTTATTTTCTATCTCCAGAAAACATTTCGGGGGAGCAATTGGGAATGATTGGTAGGGCTGTTAAAATATATATAACCTTTTAATTTTTTTGTATATTTGTAAACAGGCATCCTATATTTGAAAGAAGAGGCGATGACCTTTACACAAATGTTACTATTTCTTTAGTCGAAGCTCTTGTGGGTTTTCAAATGGAAATTAGTCATTTAGATAACCATAAAGTAAGTCAAATGGTTTTTATTGACCTGTATATAAAACTTGTAAGTGTACAATAAAAATAAGTGTTCACCTACACCTTTTGCAGTGTGCACAGAGGTCCAAGCAAGGTTCTCCTACACCTGTTTATACTAGTTGGAAGTGCACATAATGGCGGGCCCATGGCAGATTGACCAGTGATGAATGTGAGCGAGCCTCAAGGCAGAACTGTTTTGTTTGCCACACTGTCCCTTGCTGCTCTGCTACCAACTCTCACTCATAGCTACTCTCCATCAGCTAATCAGCCTCTGTGGACATCAAGGATGCATACTTGCATATCCCCCATCTTTCCAGCACATTCACGTTACCTACATTTTGCTGTGGTCTTACCATTAGATCTGTCTTCTGCACCCAGAATGTTCACCAAGAATTGGATCCCATTCTAGCCTTACTATGCTTCCAGGATAACCTCTATTGTGGGATATCTAAACGATCTCCTATTGATGGAACACTCAGCACAAATTCAGACAGTCCAGAGTTTAACCACTTGCCCACTGGGCACTTATGCCCACTTCACAACCAGACCCATTTTCAGCTTTCGGTGCTCTCACAATTTGAATGACAATTACTCAGTCATGCAACACTGTGTATCTATATGAAATTTTCAGCTTCTTTATTTGTGTGTAAAAAAAAAAAAGAAGCTTTCTTTTGGGGCATTCAATCACCACGGTTTACTTTTTTGTATTTATTTTTTTGCGCTATAAATGAAAAAAAGACCGGAAACGTTTTTTCATTTTTTTTTTTTTTTGTTTTCTTTGTTTCTGTTTAAACGTTTACAAATTAAGCCAGAAAAGTACAAATACCCCTCAAATTACTCCTTTTTTGGAAAGTGTACATTCCAAGGTATTTAGTAAGGGGCATGGTGAGGTTTTTTTTTTTTTTTTACCCCACAATTCTTTCCAATTTAAATTTTTTCCACAAAATTGGCATATTAACAGGCCATTTCTCTCACATGGCAAATGCATACTTTCGCAACTACACGCCAAAACACATTCTGCTACTTCTCACAAGTATGACAATACCACACATGTGAGCCTAGCCACATAGGCCCAACATGCAGGGTTACCGTAAGCTGTTCCAGGGACATAAATTACGTAAATTACGTATTTTATTTCTTGACTACCTCTTGCACTTATACTGGTGCCCCATGGCCTTTAAAATGGAAACGCCCCAAAAAATTACCCCATTTTGGAAAGAAACCACCCAAAATATAATCTGATTATTTTGAACATGTCATTGTTCCCCAAGTTTTTGAAAAATTTGGAAAGGAAACACTATAATTTTTTTTTTTTTTTTTTACACCTGTGGCACGGATTAATACTAAAATGAGGCACGGATGAGTGCAGATGTGCACTGATGTGGCATGCATGAGGCTAATTAGGCACAGATCAGTGCTGTGGGCACTTCAGATTCAGCCCACAAGGGCTGCTGCACCGGCTCCCTCCTCTCCTCACACACTGTACTGATCAGTGCGAGGAAAGGGGAGAGCTGAACCAGACATGCACCAGTTTGTTGACTTTTTGTTGTCATTGGCCCTTTACCGCGATCTGTGCCCGAGAAGTGCGAGTTCGTGAGGACATCCCTGGATGCTGTCGCAGAACTAGCCGAACTAGCAGAACTAGCCGACCGCGCTGTAGCCGTCATTCCACTATGGCCCGGTCTGCAAGTGGTTAAAAGGTTTATTTGGATCCTAAACCTTTAGCAATCGGCAGTGCAACAAACCTATTGCTTGAAGACAATATGAAATATACAGTGCCTTGAAAAAGTATTCATATCCCTTGAAATTTTCCACATCGAGTCATGTTAAGTTACAACCAAAAACTTAAATGTATTTTATTGGCATTTTATGTGGTGGACCAACACAGTGGCACATAATTGTGAAGTTGAAGGAAATTATCAATGGTTTTCCAAATTTTTTACAAATGATCATCTGAAAATGTCTGCCACATGTAATATTTTATGTCTTCTAACTAGGTTCACGTAATGCGTGATAAAATTACTAAACCTGGCGCAAAACTTTGGAAAAAAGGAGAAGGCCTGCCAAATTTCGACAACAATAACATCAAAGGTTCTCTGATTATTACATTTGATGTTGACTTTCCCAAAGAACAACTAACAGAAGAACAGAAAAATGGTATGTGTGTGTTTTCAGATGTACTTTTAAAAATGTTTGTCACAAGAAAACCTGGTTCTATGATTAGTATCGCTCCCTAAAAATATAGAGAGGGAAAAGCTCAAAGATGTTCATGTCTAGTATCTATTAGATTAATCAGTTATGACAATTGGGCACTTCTGGATGTACCACCAGCGCCCGTGACAGCAGGTTTTAATACCGTGTTCCACTAGCTTACCCCATAGGAGTTTAGGTGGACGTTTTTTATCATATAGTTTAAGGCAGAAGTTTTGAGATGGGATCCCATTATGAAGGGTTAACATTTTACAATACAGCGGAATTTCTTATGCATGGTATTTTAGCAGTGATGCTTCAAATAACACAAACTTGTAGTATAATGAAGCTCAGTATTACCAGTAAGTACTGGGCCTAAAGTGTACATGCTTGTTCTGCATACTGCATATGATCTATGGGATAATCTTTTACAACTCGGGCTGTACATTTTATTTTCTAATATTCAGACACCGCATAGTGTTTGGCAGCAGCAGTCCCCTGCACCACATTCATGTTAATTTGTGTGTCTACATAAATGTTTCAACTATTATGCCCGTGCACACAATGGTTTTTCGGCATGAAAAAAAACCGACGTTTTTAAAAACGTCATTTAAAATGATCGTGTGTGGTCTTCACATCGTTTTTCATCTTCTGAAAAACAACCAAAAAATAAATTTGCGCATGCTGCATTTTTTAACGTTGTTATAGTGTGTGGGCTAAAACAACGTTAAAAACAACTTTTTAAACCCGTGCATGCTCAGAAGCAAGTTGGGAGATGGGAGCTTGAATGGAACTTCCCCTTGATAGTGCCGTTGTACGTCCCTGTGCTTTGCTCATCATTTTTTATTTTTTTTAAACGATGGTGTGTGGGCAACATCGTTTTTAATGATGAAGTTGGAAAAACTTCATTTTTTTTTTAATGCCAAAAAACGATTGTGTGTACGCGGCATAAGTCTTCTACCTGGCATTTGTTGTGCCTTTGCAGTATTTATAGTCTGTCTTATCCAATATAAACCTCATACATGACTACCTATATAACTATTGTGCTAGTCTCTGTTGCTACAGAAGTTTCGGACATTTATGTAGGGTCTTGTGTTTACACTGCAGCACTTGTTTTGTGCAGTGTTGCAGCTAGTTAACATTCCAAGACTGAGCCCTTGACATGACATATGTTGTACTTTTGGTTAATACATATAATACACTATACTTCCCCACAGCTATAAGTGCTGAAATATAATTTTGGTACCATCTAGCATTTCCTTAAAGGCATTTTACACTTTCAAATGTTTTTGGTTGCTTTAACAAAGTATGAGAATAGTTTTATTCCATGTGTTGTGTGCATTGCGTTGTAATGATGGGCTCAAATGTTGTTGCTGCAATTTGTAGTGTCGTGGCCGATCAATTCCCCCTCTGTCCATATGTTCATTCATCTAGCTTGTCCATATTCGCTAACAGGACAGGCAACTTCTTGTTCCAGAGTATGCATTGTCTAATCCATACCTCACCATTTAAATCCCTCTGTGTTGCATCACAAATGTGGGAGTACTCATGTGATGAAAACAGATCTCCTCTTCCAGCCTGATGATCTCCCTGTAAATGCCCGTTTCTGGCTGTTGGATCTGTTTACTGCATCTGCACAGGTGCTAGACTGAGAGATCTAGGGATTGTGGGGGGGGATATATATATATATATATATATATATATATATATATATATATATATATATATATATATATATATATATATATATATATATATATATGCTCTTAGACTACAGAGGTCATGCATTAACCACTTGCTTACTGCTCACTTAAACCCCCTTCCTGCCCATAATACAAATTTTCAGCGCTGTCGCTCTTTTGAAATGACAATTTCGTGGTCATGCTACACTGTACCCAAATTAAATCATTAGTTTCACACAAATAGAGATTTTTTTTTTGGTGGTATTTAATCACTACTGGGTTTTTTTATTTTTTGCTAAACAAACAAAAAAAGACCACAAATTTGGAAAAAATAAATACGTTTTCATGGTTTGATATAAAATATTGCAAACAGGTAATTTTTCTCCTTCGTGGGCGGGCACTGATGGGGGGCACTGATTGGCAACACTGGTAGGGGGCACCGGTGGGCATTGATAGGTGACACTGGTGGGTACTGATGAAGCAGCACTGACTCCCCATGTGCAGAACCGATGTCCTGTTTACACAAGCCGGTAATCTGCTATTTTTCTCCCTGTGCTGTCAGCGTGGGGGGGGGGGGGGAGCAAAGCAGATTACCGGCTTCTGTTTACATCACATGATCAGCTGTCATTGGCTGACAGCTGCACATGTAGTAAGGGGCTGGGATGGGCCCCTTACTCCGAGTCTCGTGGACAGCAGGCAACGCATGCTCGGGGGGACATGCATGGATGCCCTCCCGGCAATTTAGGCCCGCGCTGTACTTGTCTTTTGGCTATAGTGCAGGCGCAAAGAGGTTAATCTGTGCAGTTCCATGCTGCATGCCTCATGTTTGAACACGAACAGCAACAAACTAAATCTTCACATTCTGGTGTCACAGTCCACCAAATGACATCATGAAACCACATGATCAATCACATCTTATACAGGTGAAAAACACAATGTGCAGATAGGAGGGTTTATAATGTCATTAAGTATGGTAGTTATGTTTTGCATTAGACCAGCACCCTACTGCTTGGTCCATTCAGTTGCTGTGGGTGTATTGTGCTTTGTGTTGGTACACATTGGACCATGAAGGCTTCTTGCCCTGCACAGTGGAAAGAACAGAGGACTTTAGATCATTTACAAAGCACACAGCTTATATGACATTCATGGACAGTGCTGTAAGTTGTGAATGGTCATTATGCAGCAGACCCTTCCATACTATAATGTAGGGGATGTGAATATTAGGGTTGTCCCGATACCGATATTAGTATCGGTATCGGGACCGATACCGAGTATTTGCGGGAGTACTTGTACTCCCGCAAATACCCCCGATGCCTAATCCGGATACTTTTTTTTTTTTTCGGAGTGGGGGCGGAGAGAGGGCAGAGAGCGGATGGAGAGGGGGCGGAGAGGGGGCGGAGAGGGGGCGGGAACCGATCAGAGGGGAGACACGGGATATGGATTTTCATGATACACTGGGACCACACACTTGTTTACAGTAGTGAACAGCCGGGCCGTAGCACCGTATTGGTCGACTCCGTACCCGGAAGAGGCGTGACCATTCCCGCCTCAAATGACAATATCTCCGGCCAATCTTGACACCGAGTGTCACAAGTAAAGCCCGCCCACCGACTGTTCTGTCCAGCCGACTCTCACCCGAGGGCGGGACTTCCGTTGTTAGGGTGATGGCGACTCTGGCGCTGCAGTGTGTCGGGGAGAGGCCCGGCATGTTCGGACAGAGATTGTAGTGGGAGTGAAGCGGGGATGAACGGCTTCAGTACGGAGGAGGACAGCAGGGATGGGCCGCCGGCTCCTGCCGCTCCGTTCTTCGGTCAGACATGTTGGGAACGCTTCTTTCAGCAAGAGAGTGCAGAAGAGTATCAGTCAGAAGAGACTCAAACTGGACATCGATAAGAGCGTGAGTCCCCCACTGTGTGTGTGGTGTGCCAGTGTGCACAGCATTGTGTGTGTGATATATAGTGTAGTGTGCCAGTGTGTACAACATTTTGTGTGTGTGGTGTGCCAGTGTGTACTGCATGGCTGCATATGAGGGGGAGACATGGCTGCATATGAGGGGGAGACATGGCTGCATATGAGGGGGAGACATGGCTGCATATGAGGGGGAGACATGGCTGCATATGAGGGGGAGACATGGCTGCATATGAGGGGGAGACATGGCTGCATATGAGGGGGAGACATGGCTGCATATGAGGGGGAGACATGGCTTCAAATGGGGGGGGAGACATGGCTTCAAATGGGGGGGGAGACATGGCTTCAAATGGGGGGGGAGACATGGCTTCAAATGGGGGGGGAGACATGGCTTCAAATGGGGGGGAGACATGGCTTCAAATGGGGGGGGAGACATGGCTTCAAATGGGGGGGGAGACATGGCTTCAAATGGGGGGGAGACATGGCTTCAAATGGGGGGGAGACATGACTGCATATGAGGGGGGAGTTGTGGCTGCATATGGGGGGGACATGGCTGCATTTAAAAAAAAGTATCGGTATTCGGAATCGGCGAGTACATAAAAAAAAGTATCGGTACTTGTACTCGGTCCTAAAAAAGAGGCATCGGGACAACCCTAGTAAATATAAATGGCCACCACAGCTCAAAATAAGTCGGCAGAATCAGTCTGGCGAGGCTATAAAGAAATCTTAAATGCAAGCTGAAATTGTAAATGCTTTTCATTTAAAAATGTAGCAATTCTGCATAATCTTACATACAGTATTCAGAAAATGCTTACAACTGTACCAAATGGCTTGGTAAATCCCTTCATTATCCTTTTATACTGAGCCACAAGGACTGATAGGTGCTTGTGTATGTCCTTAATTGACCAAGGCCTCACTAGGCTTTGGTCCTACAATTGGAAAATATTTATTTGTTGAGTCAGTCCTGTGTAGTTAGAAGCCGTTTGGGTGTATTTTACGAAGTACTAAAGTCTTCTTCAAATATATCATAGACTTCAAGGAAAAAAAGGAGATCTAGGAAAAAAGAGTTATAGACGCATCATTTTAAGTGTGCATTTGTAAACATTTAAAAAAAATAACAGAAAAAAATAGATTAGGTAACCTACCTGTGAGCCTCAAAACTGATCAGTACAGTTTATCTCCAAGTGTGATCTTTGGTTTCACCGACATGCCCTGTGATCCTGTTTATACATCAGTAACTTTGTCATTACATGTATAATTTTATTTTTTTTTTTTTTTCAGGAGTGCTAATTGGTTATGATGCTGTATTTATTTATTTTCCAAATTAACTTCTTGTTTTTTTGTTTCTTTTTGTATTTTAGGTGTGAAACAGCTTTTGAAACATGAATCCGTACAAAATGTTTATAATGGACTTCAAGGATATTAACAATGCATAATCTTTATGCAAAAAAAAAAAAAAGTAATTTGACATATTTATTCTGGGTTTCTTTGGATTTTTATATAAATAAATGTTCTGATTTCTTGGTCTTATATTAGTTAGCAGTTTTTCTTTATACATGTTGCGACATGTGGTGGTTCAGTATTTTGATTACAAATTTTAAACTTTTACTTTGATTGGAACCATATAAAAATGACCATTCATTCCAAACAGGAACATTTACAGGTTGTATTATGAAAGATACCTATTTTTTTTTTTCTATCCAAATATGTTAAATAAAGTCCGCTGAATGGGTTACATTTTTATTATAAATTTCCCTTTCTTCTTTAAGTTTTAAGAGTGTGTCCCCTTGTGTATCTCAAAGGGTTTTCCAGTTGTACAGTACAGGACACGGGCTCCTTAATCATTATGGCTGGTTATATGCAGCTATTTTAAGTGATTGGACACTAAAAAATAAAATAAGCCGCGGGGAGGGACATCCATATATAACCCCATCTAGCCTCAGCTTTTTCCTAGTGACCTTAGGCGATGTACCCAAGCTTGCCTTCCTCTATGGAGGTTTCTCTTTATTTCCCCCCCCCCCTTGGATGATGATTTTTCTATTGATTTGGCTGCGGTGCAGCTCTTTATCCAGCCTGTGTATCAGTTGACCTCTCGGCAGAGCCTTGAGGACTCTACCCTGACCCTGCCTGTTGAAGATGCAGGGCCAGCCTGTCATTTTTTTATTTTTTGCTGGTTCCTGCTGTAGGAGCTCCCCCTTGGCAATGCATGGATTTAGCCACAGAGTGGTTTACAGGTCCATGGCCAGGGTCTGACTGGCGCAAAGCTCTGGCCCAGACCTCTGTGGGGATGGGCTCATCATAGAGGGTGGAGCCAGGGTGAGTTTAATCTTCTCTTTTATCATGTCTACTAGTTGTGGTAAGCATGGACGGAAGAACTTTATACGTTCAGCCAAGGCTGCCGTTCTTTCTGGAAAACTCCTTTTGGGGTCTGTGGGAGCCGCCAATTACCCTTCTGGTGGTAACAGCAGGGAACCAGGATTATTAGGTTTAAATTTAAACTGACACCATTCTTAATACTAGGCTACCTATTGCGATCCTACTGGGTCTGTACATTACTTACAGCACCTCCTTGTTTTCAGTGGGGTTGCTACAGCTGTGCACCCTGCCTTTTCCTCTTTGCAGGTGGAATTTTTAACGGTCTCTAATGGTCTCTGCTGGGGGCACATTACAGTGGCTAATTTTGCAACATTGCTTCCTATAAATGTAGTATTTCTGAGGTATTCCTCCTCCCTCCAGTGCTACAGTGGTTGGGAGTACCCCTCTGGGGAACACTTGTACAGGCATGGCAGAGCTTAAGCATGGGGGAAAAAGGGATATGTCGACATGCAAGCTCAGGCATAGCTTCTGGATCTGTTGGGTAGGTAGATTATCCATTCAGGGCCCTAGAAATTTTCTGATAGATTGCCCCCCCACTCTTACTCCATGCTTTCCTCTGGCCATTTGACTGGCCCATCATCTAGAACAGGGATTTCCATATTATGGCCCTCCAAGTGTTGCAAAACTACACGTCACGGACATGACTAGGTATGATGGGAATTGTAGTTCCTGAACGACTGGAGGGCCATAGTTTGGAGACCCCTGAGCTAGGAGAAACTTCTGCCACAATGTCAGATCTACACAATGAAACACTTAATGCTCATGTGTGTGAACATAAAGCTTAAGCACTCGAAGGTATGTAACTTTCTAAAACATATGTTCCTTAATGCGCCACGCTAAACCGTATATGAAAAAAACATTTGGTATTAATACATCACCAATCGCAACAAATCTTGTACTTGTAAAACAATTGCACTACATAAATACGGTGCTGTGTGTATGTAAATAATTTGAACAAATTGATTAATTCATTCATCAGTTCATGCCAAAAAAAACCTGAATGTCCTTCAACCCGAAGATCACAAGAATCTTGACATGTGTGAGTGAATTTACAACTACAGCGCTTGTTCCCCTTTTAAAAACCAGGATCTGCCTAACCACTGGGTCTTTTGATTTTTTCTTTAACGGGTCTACACTACAATATGTTGTTAAATGTATATACATTTTTCTTTATTTTTTAAAACATTCAAAGTTTTTATTAAGGTTCAACAATGATACCGAATGCATACAATTATGTATAGAGTTGGAGGATTCAGCTGCTGACTGTTGTAATTTGTGGTGTTCTAGCGTGTAATTATCTCAGTTGAGAGAGTAAGATCGTACCACAACAATAGCAATATAAGTCGCATGTAATCTTTTGGTATACCTGTTATCCAGGTGAGCGTATGGTTAAAGGGGTTGTAAAGGAATTTTTTTTTTTTTCATAATAAGCATCCTTTACCTGCAGACATTCCTCTTTTTACTTCCTCATTGTTTGTTTTTGCTCAGAAGTTGCTCTATTTCTTCTCTGTTCTGTTCATTTCCTGCTTGTCTGATTGTTACTCACCACCGTGAAGGTAGGCTTTACTGCGGTGGTCAGTGATGTGCTCACCCCCTCCTGGGAACTACATCTGTGTGGCAGGACGCTCTCTACGTGTTAGACTCCAAGGAGGTGTGAATTACTGGGCGTGCCGCAATGCATACTGGGAAATGTAGTTCTTGCATGAACGAGCACCGCAAACCAGGAAGTGAATGGGAGAACAGAAACTAGAACGCCGGAGGTGATAAAGATGAAGGAATTTTAATAGGTATTTACTTGTTTTTTTAACAGAATCATTACACTATTCTGTTTGTCTACCTTGCAGACATTAATTTTGGGCAAAACATTTTTTTTCCTTTAAGTCGAATTGATCTTTACTGTTTGTCCATTTGCTGCAATATTCTTTCTGGTACATTTGAGAGATTCTATATAGAAAGGAGATTAAACAGAAATAAGAGGGTGTAGTGGGGATAGGTTAGAGTAGTGAGAAGAGGGGAGGTTTGGATCAGTTATATGCCTGCTTTCAGTTCTTTTGTAGCTGTCCGAATAGCGGAAGGTAAACCAAGGTGACCAGATTTTGTGGAATCTATCCACCCGATCTGTGGCTTGTGCTAGTGTGTCTTCTATTTCAAATTATCTACATTTCTTTAAAATATATATTAGATTTATACAGTGGGTATAGTAAAGAATCCCTTTTTAAAATCACATTTTGTGGTTTTCCAGCCTGAATGAAGAGAAACAGTTTTTGTTTTATCCAGTTGTATTTACTAATGCAACTTATAACATCCAAGTGAAAGATATAACACCAGCATGTCGGTAAAAAAAAAAAAATCAAAAACAGAATCCCTTAGTTCAACCACTTTTTGCTTTAATTACAGCCGTTAGTCTTTTTTTCAGAACTGTTAACGTTCAGGTAAATTTGTGGACTGCAGTGTTTGTCATTCCACAGATTTTCAATGTGGTTTAAGTCTGGGCAGATAGCAGCAAGTTTTCCCTCAAGAATTTAATGTTTTTTTGCCCCATCCATTTTTCTTCTATCCGGACAAGTGCTCCAGTCACGTTGCTCAGAGGAAAGCATAATTGATACTCTTCTAGGCAAAACTTTAAGGGCCAGATTCACGTGCAATTACATCGGCGCAGAGTATCAGATACACTACGCCGCCGTATTTTACCTAGCTCTACGACGAATTCCGGTAGATTTTGGGCCGTAAGGTACGGCGGCGTAGTGTATTTCTCGCGGCGGAATCGAAATACGCGATTGGGGGCGTGAAGCATTTAAATTAGGCGCGTCCCCGCGGCGATCGAACTGCGCATGCTCCGTTCTGAAATTTCCCGACGTGCCATACTTAACATGGGCCGTCTAACTATAGACCAGCTAATAGCTGGAATAACTTTACGCAGCAAAAAGATGACTACAGACACCGTAAGAGATTGCGAAGGACGATCGTAAATTCGTGGATCGTCGGAAAAAGCTCATTTGCATACCCCGACGCGTAAAACGACGGGAACTCCACCCAGCGGCCGCAAAAGTATCGTAGTGTAGATCCGAAGGCGTACGAACACATAAGCCAGTCGGATTGAAGCCCGAAGCCGTCGTATCATGGTTTGAGGATTCAAACTAATGATACGACGCACCTAATTTGAAAGTACTCCGGTCTAACGTGACATAGACCGGAGTAAGGGCTCTGTGAATCTGGCCCTAAGTTTCAGCCCTGTCCCTGTTCATCCCAGGTGTTAAAGATTGCCAGGTGGACTTCCTTATTCATCAGCAAATAGATTCAGGGGAATTGGCTCTCCATCTGGGTGGTATTCCATCATTTTGCCAGAAATGAGGGATGCTAAATGTTTTGGATCTGCTGGGTCTAGATTAAACAACAAACTGTACAAGGTTGTCGCAAGGAACGGGACCCTCTGACCTTTTACAGTGAATGTGCTGGTAACGTCATGGGGCCAGTTCAATGTGATCTACTACACCACACCAGATTCTTCCTTACCTACCTACGCTCATGTTTTTGAGAAGGAGGGCATTCCAGTGATTTATCATTTCACTGATTTGGCCCAGGAGGACTTGGATACACTCATAATTCTGGCAGGCCTCCTGTGGATCCTTCCAGTTTCGTCTAAACATTCTGTGTAAGGGACAGTTTTTAATTTTGCCTTTCGGTTGCTGGCTTTAATTACCTGGTTGGGACGAGGCTTTTTGCATTACCATGGAGCCCTGGTTCACACTGACCATGGGCATGATTGCATGCTTGTTGCAAACACCTTTGTAGGGAGAGATTGAATTAGCAGCCTTATCTTGTACAGAGCCTTTTTTAATATTGCACAAGGAAAAGGTTGTCTTGAGGCTCAAGGCCTGTTTACTCATCTTCATCAGAATACAGTATTGTCCTTTGTTCTTTATGTTTACTTCTTAGCTACTGCCTTCTTTAGGGAATCAAACTTTATCTTGGTGGTTCCCACAAAGTTCTTCCTGCCTGTTACTCCACCATTGCTAGGTGGATCAGACAAGTTGTCAGACTGTAGTCCGAAAGCTGGAGTTTCTTTCCTTGCCCTTTAAGCCACACACTACCAGAATTAGTGCTTTTTTTGGGGGGGGAAGTTTTGGCATCAGGCATCTGTTTCTCAGATTTGCAAAGATATTACCTAGGCTTCAATTCACGTGTTTATGTTCTACTTTGTCGAGATTCGGCCCTCCTCTAATGCCAGTTGTGGGTGCTCTTTGAGTCTGTCAAACCTCCTTCACCCCTCCCTTTTTTTTTTTTTCTTCTCTTGTGCCACTGTTGGTGATGTTTGCTATGTTGCTCACTTTTTAGTGTAACTGCTTTCTGGATGTCCTACTACGAACTTAAGGCCCCATGCACACAAGACGCAAATGCAAATGCATCTAAACACACGTTTTGAAAGGCAAAAACCGGCATTTAAAACGCAGTTTTTTGCCGCGAATTTCACTGCGTTTTGGCGCGTTTGCGTTTATAAGCGTTTAGTTAAACATCATAAGACCCTCCCTAAGCTCAAAAAACAATATTATTTAACCATTTCAGCCATTTTGTGAGACCAAAGTGAGTAGCAGCTGAAAGAGCAACAGTATACTTGTATTTAGTGTGTCACTTGCCACATCACCTGCCACAAGCTGTGGATTGTCCACTTGCCACGTCATCTGCCACGTCACCTGGCCATACCACCTGCCACAAGTTGTGGATTGTCCACTGGCCACGTCACCTGCCATGTCACCTGGGCACGTCACCTGCCACAAGTTGTGGATTGTCCACTGGCCACGTCACCTGCCACAAGTTGTGGATTGTCCACTGGCCACGTCACCTGCCACAAGTTGTGGATTGTCCACTGGCCACGTCACCTGCCACAAGTTGTGGATTGTCCACTGGCCACGTCACCTGCCACAAGTTGTGGATTGTCCACTGGCCACGTCACCTGCCACAAGTTGTGGATTGTCCACTGGCCACGTCACCTGCCACAAGTTGTGGATTGTCCACTGGCCACGTCACCTGCCACAAGTTGTGGATTGTCCACTGGCCACGTCACCTGCCACAAGTTGTGGATTGTCACCTGGCCACGTCACCTGCCACAAGTTGTGGATTGTCACCTGGCCACGTCACCTGCCACAAGTTGTGGATTGTCACCTGGCCACGTCACCTGCCACAAGTTGTGGATTGTCACCTGGCCACGTCACCTGCCACAAGTTGTGGATTGTCACCTGGCCACGTCACCTGCCACAAGTTGTGGATTGTCACCTGGCCACGCCACCTGGCCACGTCGGCTGCAATGTCACCTGGCCACGTCACCTGCCACAAGTTGTGGATTGTCCTCGATGCAATACAATCAATTACAGTTGTTTAAGTTTTTTTTAATGGTTTTTCATCATTTGCCATCATTTTTGAGATTTCTAATGTAAAAAAATAGGTCATCTTTAAAAACGCCTATAAACAAAATCGCGGCAAAACGCCGGTACCGCGTTTTGCTGCGATTAGCCATGATTTGCATCTGAAACGCGAAAACTTTTGCGTCTGAACCCCTTTTTTTGCTTCTGAAAAAACGAGCCTAAACCCAACTGCTTTAAAATGCAAAAAAACGTGAATGTGTGCATGGACACATTGGATAACATTAAATGTGTTCAAAAAACATGCCCAAATGCCTCTGAACTCGAGTTTACCAGCGTCTCGTGTGCATGGGGCCTAACTGTAAAATGCATTTCCTGGATTACAGTACAAATGCCCCTCCCCCTGTTCCTATGATCTCCTTATTGCTTGCTACAAAACTGAGGCTAGCAGGCACTGGGAGGAGTCATATAGGAGATGTCCCTTCAGTTTTTTTTGCAAATAACCCAGTCATAATGATTAAACATCTTGTGTTCTGTACTGACCACAGGAAATAGATTTTATTGGTAAATTATTTTGTTTTACTGTAAGTCCGAAAAACAGGGAAATTGTCATAGAGCACACAACAGGTATAACTATTGTGAGTAACCTATTCACTTTCGACATGAGACTAGCATGCCACAAAGAAACGGATGCTTGGTCGTCCGAAAATCTGTGTAAGAGGCTTCAATGGTGCTTTTTTTATTTTGCATCCACTTGTTAAAGCTCACCTCATTTCCAATTCATTGACTTCACCGTGCTCAAAAGGGGCTCAACCAACAGCAAGTGGTTATTCATTTTACAGAACAAAATTAAAGTTAAGCTAAATCCAAGGATAAAAAAAATTGTGATTGGGTAGGCTCTTCATTGCAGAAGAGACTTGTAATGCAATAAAATAAATGTACCTGCCTGATGGGATTGTGTGTGTGTGTCCTGCAGATCATACTTATGACTAATAGAGCATACAGTAAGCATCCATGCCCCCAACCCCTGTGTGTGTTGTAACTTGTACAGACCTGCTCGGTGCTACAGCTGCATGATGACTGCTTCCACCGACTCTCTGCTGCTAGAGATGATAAACTCCCCCACCTCCTGTGCACTGCACTTTCTGAGCTAGGATGTATGAGGGGACGCTTGTACTTGCAAGAGCCTGTACGATGTCACCTAGGCTAATCCTGTGCCCCTTACCCACTACACCGCTGTCTTCACTCTGCAAGAACTTATCCTTTGACACTCACATTGCATAGTGCTCAGAGATGGAAAAGACACTTCACCAGGGGTAAACACATACCACACAGCCTGCACACATATCTGCTGGTATTCCATGCTCAGCAGCGTCCCCTCAATCCCGGAAATGAATACAGTGACCGAGAGATAATGAGAGCGGGGAGGTGAGGTGACAGGGGCAGGTTCTGGGCCGACTGGTATAAACACTCTCCCGAAAGCCTGCATAGAGGAAGCCACCATGCGGTCTGAATGTGTCCGGGTTTCGAGCGTGCTGAAAACTGGACACATGACTCAAAAAAAACTGATTGTCTGGGTGAATCCTGACGGAGGATGACAACAAAGTCTGGCTGTTGCGTGGGCCACATGGCAAGGCCTGGAAGGCCAGATTCGGCCCGCTGGCCTTGTGTTTGCCACCTGTGCTATTTAAGGTCCCACAGTTAACAGTGCATGTTAGAGCACAAACCAAGCCATGAAGTCCAAGGAATTTCTGTAGACCTCCTAGACAGGATTGTATTGAGGTACAGAAAATGTTTTCTGCAGAATTGAAGGTCCCAATGTGCACAGTGGCCTCCATCATCCCTAAAAGAAAGAAGTTTGGAACTACCATGACTCTTCCTAGAAAGGGCCACCCGGACAAACTGAGTGATCGGGGAGAAGGGCCTTAGTCAGGGAGGTGACTAGGAACCTAATGGTCAATCCGACGGAGCTCCAGCATTTCTCTTTGGAGAGAGGAGAACCTTCCAGAGGAACAACCATCTCTGCAGCACTCCACCAATCGGGGCCATTTTGTAGAGTGGCCAGATGGAAGCCGATCCACAGTAAAAAGCACATGACGGCCTACCTGGAGTTTGTCAAAATGCATCTGAAGGCCTCTCGGACCATGAGAAACAAAATTCTCTGGTCTGTTTAAAGACAGATTGAACGCTTTGTCCAGACTGGCAAGCATCCTGTCTGGTGGAAACCTGGCACTGCTCATCACCTGGCAAATACCATCTCTACAGTGAAGCATGGTAAAGGCAGCATCATGCTGTGGGGATGTTTTTCAGTGGCAGGAACTGGGAGACTAATCGGGATCAAGGGAAATATGATTGCAGCAATGTACAGAGACATCCTTGATAAAAACCTGCTCCAGAATGCTCTGGACCTCAGACTGGGGTGATGGTTCATCTTCCAACAGGACAACGACCCTAAGCACACAGCCAAGATAACAAAGGAGTGGCTACGGGACAACTATCTGAATGTCCTTGAGTGGCCCAGCCAGAGCCCAGACTTGAACCCGATTTACCATAGAGAGATCTGAAATTGGCTGTGCACCGACGCTCCCCATCAAACCTGATGAAGCTTGAGAGGTCCTGCAAAGAACAAGAGAAACTGCCCAAAAATAGGTGTGTCAAGCTTGTAACATCCTTCTCAAAAGAGGCTGTAATTGGTGCGAAAGGTGATTCAACAAAGGATTAAGACAAAGGCTGTGAATTCTTGCGTACATGTGTTTTTTTTTTTTTTTATAAATTTGCAAAGATTTCCAACAAACTTCTTTCACTTTATTATGGAGTATTGTTTGTATAATTTTGAAAAACATAATGAATGTAATCCATTTTGGAATAAGGCTGTAATGTAAAGTGAAGCCCTGTGAATACTTTCCGGATGCAGCACATGTGCAGCTCTGTCTACATTTCGGACACAGTGTCAGTGTCTCAGAGTAAGACCCCTTTCACACTGAGGAGTTTCTCAGGCGGTACAGCGCTAAAAATAGCGCTGCTATACTGCCTGAAAAACTTCTGCACTGCATACTCAATGTGAAAGCCTGAGAGCTTTCACACTGAGGCGGTGCGCTGGCGGGAGAGAAAAAAAAAATCTTCTGCCAGCAGCATCTTTGGAGAGGTGAGAGGAGCAGCATTTATACCGCTCCTTCCCATTGAAAACAATGGGAAACCGCGGCAATATCGCCCGCAATGCGCCTCTGCAGAGGCGCATTGCGGGCAGTATTAACCCTTTATCAGCCGCTAGAGGGGGTTAATACCGCACAGCTAGCGGCCGATTCCCGCGGCAATTCCGGCGGTATAGCGCCGCTATTTTTAGTGTCCCTTTATGTCAAAAGTGGTTTTAGTAATGACAGCGACAATTCTGCAACTGAGCAAATTTCAGTGTTTTTGATTTGATTACATTATTGAATAATTTTTATTATAATTACATTATTATTATAATTATTTATAGTTATTTATTATATTATAATTTATGATTCTGTGTTTCAAACTTTATCATACCCGGGATGTCTACTAGACTCTTGTTTGGGCAGATTTAAGTGAGTTTTTCCTAAGAATTACAGGCCTACAATATAAAATGCCAAATTTTCATGCAAAATAATTGTACCGCTTTCAGCACCTAAAACCAGAAACAATCATACTGCCAGGGAGGTTAATGAAGTCCAATGGCCAGGATAAATTTATATTATTATTATATTATTATACAGGATTTATATAGCGCCAACAGTTTACGCAGCGCTTTACATCAGGGAAGACCGTACATTCACAATACAAATCAATACATGAGGGATCAGAGGGCCCTGCTCGTAAGAGCTTACAATCTAGAAGGGAGGGTCAAGTGGAACAAAGGGTAGTTGGTTGTGGGGGATGGTCAGATAGACTCAAAAGAAAAGTGCAGTTGCTAGGTGTGGGAAGGGTAGGCTTCTCTGAAGAGGAGGGTTTTCAGGGATCCTCTAAAAGCTAATAGAGAGGGAGATAGACGGATAGATTGGGGTAAGGAGTTCCATAGGCTTGGAGAGGCTCTGGAAAAGTCCTGGAGACGAGCATGGGAGCAGGTGATGAGAGAGCTAGAGAGTAGGAGGTCTTGAGAAGAGCGAAGAGAACGATTAGGTTGGTATTTAGAGACTAGGTCAGTGATGTAGCTGGGGGCAGAGTTGTGGATGGCTTTGTAGGAAATTGTTAGTAGTTTGAATTTAATTCGTTGGGTGAGCGGAAGCCAGTGGAGGGATTGGCAGAGAGGAGCAGCAGAGACAGAGCGGTTGGTAAGGTGGATGAGTCTGGCAGCAGCGTTCATGATGGACTGAAGGGGGGATAGAGTGTGCAGTGGTAAGCCAGTGAGAAGGGAGTTGCAGTAATCAAGGCGAGAGATGACCAGAGAGTGAATCAGTAGTTTTGTGGTGTCCTTGGTTAGAAAGGGGCGTATTTTGGAGATGTTGCGAAGGTTAAGGCGGCAATTTTTGGACAGAGATTGAACGTGAGGTTTAAAGGACAGTTGGGAGTCCAGGACTACACCTAGAACCTTGACATGTGGGGATGGGCGGATAGTTGTGCCATCAATTTTGACAGAGAGATCAGGGGAAGAGACACGTGGGGGAGGGAAAATGATAAGTTCCGTTTTGGATAGATTGAGCTTGAGAAAGTGGTGCGACATCCAAAGTGATATATCTGATAGTAAATTAGTGATACGGGAGGAGAATGAAGGAGTGAGTTGAGGGGTAGAGAAATAGATTTGAGTGTCGTCAGCGTAGAGATGATATTGGAAGCCATGGGAGGCTATCAGCTGACCCAGGGAGGAGGTGTAGATTGAAAATAGGAGAGGTCCAAGAACAGAACCTTGGGGAACCCCAATGGAGAATGGAAGAGGAGAGGAGGAAGTAGAATTGTAAGTAACGCTGAAGGTACGATTGGATAAGTAAGTAGAGAACCAGCGAAGAGTACAGTCACGGAGACCAAAGGTGTGGAGTTTTTTGAGGAGGAGGGGATGATCAACTGTATCAAAGGCAGCAGAGAGGTCCAGGAGTAGGAGCACAGAATAGTGTCCCTTGGTTTTGGCCACTAGTATGTCATTTGTAAGTTTTAGGAGAGCAGTTTCTGTGGAATGTTGAGGACGAAATCCAGACTGAAGGGGATCAAGAAGGTTATTATCAGCAAGGTGGACGCTCAGTTGGTTATAGACTAGACGTTCAAGGAGTTTGGATAAAAAAGGGAGCAAGGAGATGGGGCGTAGGTTGTCAAGATTGGATGGATCCAGTGAGGGCTTTTTAAGTATGGGGCTGACAAGTGCATGTTTCAAAGAGTTAGGGAAGATTCCAGAAGAGAGGGAGAGATTGAAGATGTGGGTTAGAGAGTGTAGAATAGAGTCAGAGGGTGAACGTAGCATTTGCGAGGGAACAGGATCCAGAGTGCAGGTGGTAAGATGGACGTTAGCAAGTAATTTAGTGACCTCGTCTATGGTGGTGGGGTTGAAGGAGGGAAGTAATGACTGTGCCTGTGGGCATGAGGTGTGAAGTGTAGAGGGTATCTGAACAGTAGAGATCTCCTTGCGAATTGTATCAATCTTCTGTTTGAAGTGATTGGCAATCTCCTGGGCGGTGAGTGAGTTAGTGGTTGGTGGCAATGGAGGACGAAGGAGAGAGTTGAAGGTAGAGAACAGTTGCCGGGGACGGGATGTTAAGTTTTTAATGAGGGTGATGAAATAGGTCTGCTTGGCAGTGAGGAGGTTTGAATTGTATTTTTGGAGGGCAGATTTATACTGGACAAAGTCTTCCTGGGACTTAGTCTTGCGCCACTGGCGCTCGAGAGCACGGCTGTGTTTTTTCAGGCTTCTAGTATCATCTGTTTGCCAGGGTTGAAGGGGGCGTTGCCTTATTCTGCGTGTATTGAGGGGGGCCAATCTGTCCAATGATGCTAGAAGTGAAGTGTTGTAGACAGAAGTGGCTAGGTGGGGGCAGGACAGGGGTGCGATTGTGTCATAGAGGTGGTCAGTCGCAGAATATAGACAAGAAGGGTTGATATGGTGAAGGTTTCTACGAGTAACTGTTAGGCATTTGGAGGGAGAGGAGGCGGAGGAGAGGGAGAGAGTGAAGTTAATAAGGTAGTGATCAGAGAGGGGGTAAGGATAGTTGGAGAGGTTGCATGGGGTGCATAGGTGGGACAAGGTCAAGGGTATTGCCTTCAGAGTGAGTAGGAGCATGTATCCATTGCTTCAGGTCAAAGGAGGAGGTTAGACTAAGAAGTTTTGAAGTTGCAGGAGTGCTAGCATTAATAGGGATGTTGAAGTCACCAAGAATGATTGTGGGGATTTCCGAAGAGAGAAAGTAGGGTAGCCAGGCAGAGAAGTCATCAAGAAAGGAGGATACTGGGCCGGGGGGCCGGTAGATCACAGCTATCCTTAGAGAAACTGGGGAAAAGAGACGAATGCAGTGTGCCTCAAATGAGGAGAGTGACAGAGAGGGAGGGGGGTGAAGTACCTGAAAGGTGCTATGTGGGGCTAATAGGATTCCAACACCCCCTCCTTTGCGTCCACAGGGTCTGGGGGAGTGAGTCCAAAGAAGACCACCGTGGGATAGAGCAGCAGAAGACACAGTGTCGGATTCGTGAAGCCAGGTTTCGGTAATGGCAAGTAGATTAAATAAATTAGTGATAAAGAAATCGTGGAGGGAGGTGAGTTTGTTACAGACTGAGCGAGCGTTCCAAAGGCTGCAAGAAAAAGGGGGTCTGGTCTTGGGAAGAAGAGAAATGGGAACTAGATTGTGTGCATTGCGGCTACTGCCAGATGGTGTAGGCTAATGGGTGCGTTGAGCACAGTTAGGTGAGGGAGGGCCAGGGTTTGGGGATACATCACCAGAGGATAGGAGAAGCAGAAGGGTGAGGGAGGTAATGTGGGAATGTGATTTATAAGAAGGGACATTCCCCATTGATTTGGAGTATTGGGTGTTTGACTTTAGAATTAGCATGAGTTGGTGTGTGCAGTAATAGGAAGAAGACAGAAGTGAGGGCGATATATATAGGGTGTGGGGTGGAGAGGAGGGGTGAAGGGAAGACAGTTTAAGGATAGAAGACACAGCTATCAGAAGGAGTGGTAGACAGTGCATTTTTTTTTTTTTTAAACCGGAAAAAATAAAATAAAAAAATAAAAAATTGAAAATCGACGTATACCTATATTATAAAAAGCAAGGCATACCAGCTTTCTCCGCTGTGTGCATACGCTAAAGTGCAGAGTCAGAAGTGCTTCCACTTATAGAAAAGCCCCACTTGAAGAAAGAGCCCCAGATGCAATGAGCCCCCTGCTATGGCTTCCCCCAAAGAGATGCATACTTTTATACTGATGAGATAGGGGGTGGGTGCATTTCAATTATCTAATCAGGAGGTAATAAAGGTTTGCTGGTCAACAGGGCAAAATTCTTACTTCAGAAACAGATCAGCAAGAGGGCAATAAAATTAATGGACCATAATTTTGGGTAGGTTAAGGGAGATAATAAAACATTGTGATGTGGACAGGCCTACATAGGGTTAAGCAAAAACAACATGTCAGTATTATTAAATAGACATAGGCACAGCAGACCGCAATGTTTCAAATTTTGGCAGGATGGCACACAGCTGAACATACCATTAGGAATTTGGACTATAGAAATAAAAACATTTAGGTTTTCAATTCTGGGCGGATAGCACACAGCTGAACATACCATTAGGAATTTGGACTATAGAAATAAAAACATTTAGGTTTTCAATTCTGGGCGGATAGCACACAGCTGAACATACCATTAGGAATTTGGACTATAGAAATAAAAACATTTAAATAAAACTATAGAAATAAAATTGGACTATAGAAATAAAAACATATTATGGTCAATGGAATCCATCGAGCAGCTATAGGTGCGGATTTTAAGCAACTTTTCTCCTGCATGGAGTTCTGGCATTCAGAGGCGCAAAGCAAACTCCCTGTGTGCATGAGGCCTTGTAATGCAAGGTTTGCAAAACACAGATTTGAATGGTCCCTATGAAAAGCTTGTACTGAAAGAGTATGGTGATTGCTATTACTGACCTTTCCCTTTGAAAATGCTGGAAGCCTGGTTATAGTTGTGCACATTCTTTGAATATGCTGGATGCCTGTCTATATGGCTGAAGCATTGACTTAATTGCTTTTACTTCTAACCTGGACTTCTAACCTGGAACAAGTATGCAGATCAGAAGTTCTGAAGTTTACAGCATTCAAGAGCCGATCATGAAGGTTCATGCAAAAATTATCCGAACGGACAAGCACAAATTTTTCTTGTACAATAACAGAGACAGCTTTTATCTAATCAGTACAGTATTCGTTCTTAAAAAAAATCTAGTACCTAAGACCACGCATGCTAGGAAATGAAAGAATACAATACATTACATCATCCTGGGAAGTTGTATTCTGTCATATAAGAATTCTTCGTAACTCTAGTAACCTATTTGTTTTCCATATGAGACTAGCATGCAAAAAAAAAAAAAACAGACTATCATTCGCCTGATATTCTCATCATACTGTATGTACCAGGCTTTAGAAGCACCCTGGGTTGTGTAATCACTTCAATGCTCACTTTAGGAGTTAAAGCGGATCTCCCGCGGCTTAATCTTTTTTTTTTTAATGCATATTAAAATGTGTATTAGCACTGCTGTGCTAAACTCACGATTCCGGGTTTCGTCCGCCGCTCCGCTGTTATTTCATCTAAAAGAATACGTTTTATTCTCCCTCGCGTCCCGTGGCCATCTTGGCTTTGGGCGCGCTATTCCAACAAGGAGTTACTTCCTATTTGCGGTGGATGCTGTCCCAGCATCCACCGCTCGATCTCGTGCATGCGCACTGGCGAATGTGCCCGGCGGCTTAAGCGTCTCTGTTGCCATCGCAACGGCAGGCGTATGAATGAAAAAAGTTGAGTGCCACGAGACATTAGCTGTGCTTGCTTCACTGTACAGTATCACTAACATCTGTGCTGTAATGGAGTTTAAAACGCCCGCCCTTCTTTTGTTTACATCGCGCGTCACTTCCTCCTAAATGAAGTCGCGCGATGTTTGATTACAGCCGAATATTACGAGCTATGACAATAGCTCCCAGCATGCACAGCGCGGCGCCGGAAGCCCCAGAAAACCCGAGGGGGGGCAGACCGGAACCAAGGCTAGAATATAAGGTACAAATTAGATAATTAAACTGTAACTAGCCGATTCATGGTCAGTTCGGAGCAGGAGTTATATGGAGGTATAGTGTTAGTGAGGGTGGAGATCTGCTTTAAGACATTTTTAAAAGCCTGGCATTAGATTGCTGAAGTTGTGGTGCCAAAGAAGTCTCCAAAGAGCACATAAAATAATAAATAAATGCTAACATATGCTTATACTGATGTCTGAAAAACTGTACAGGTGTCTTTGAGTATACAAATCTTTGAGAGACTATATAAGTAAGAATTTGAAAGGATGGGCATCTGCAATACTCTTTGAAGCAATGAAAGATGCACTGACTCTTAACAGCTCTGCAAGTCTAGCTATTTTGCATACATTTTCACAATTGTCCTTGAAACATATAGTTTACCCGTCATTTCCTATTGACTAAAGCTGCCCATACAGTAGTAGAATTTTAACATTTGTATAAAAATTGTCATCAGTACATTCATTGACTTGACAAATGTCATTAGAAAGTATGTCAAAAACGGTTTGCTTTAACATATACTGTTAGAAATTCGTTTGTGTGTAAATTTTTCAACCCACTCCTTCAAAATGTCTCCTCAGTGTGCTTGAAAACAAATGATATGATCCCACTACGGTTGTTGTGGCAATTTGGTGGTGTGCAAAGCACACCGCCATCCTGCCTTGTGCTCTAAAGCACATTCCCGATCTTAAATGAAATAATGCCATGTTTAAGCTAAAAGATTTACTCACCATATATTCCCTGCCATTCATCCAGTAAGCAGACATTACAACAGCTGTTCTCAAGTTACCATTCTTGCCATCAGTGCCAGCCACAGGGCTGAGCATGGCTCTTTTATTTACACAAAACAGGAAGTCATCACCAGTAAGTCGCCTCCCCCCATGGGAGGCGACATCACCAGATGTCTTCTATACACAGAACAAAACATTCCCTCTGACAGGAAGTCACATTGAATACATGAATAGAATTAGAATACAATACAATGAATAGAAATACAAACAATGCTGGCTAAAGTCTTATGGGCGTGTCCGGTCAGGGTGTGCATGTGCCCCCCCTGACCCCAGAAGCGTTCACAAGCCCTCAAACTATACGCTGATAGAACCTTTAATCTGCGCCATTCCATAGAATAATGCATATAAAGATTATACCCTTATTGAGGCTATTTACAGACGCACGCTACGAACCCCAAATCCTGCTGATCAGACATGACCCAGATAAGAGCGTACATCTGTCTACAGCCACTAGTGTGCTTGCGAAATGAACGCATCCCCTCAACGATCGTCTGTGCTAAATGCACAGAGGGGCCCCTCGCTGGTGGGCATACGCCCATGCCGCAACCATCACACTCCAACCTCAAGACATTTTCTACTACCAGACGAGAGTCAACCAGCCTCAGGACTGCCACAGTCAGCTCTATTTAGAGCTGGTTGGGGAAGTGTCAAGACTGGGTGCCAATTATGACAATACATAATAAATACATCTTCAAATTTCCACCACAGTCCTCCCTTTTTGTCATATTGCTCCCACTTGTCCTTCAGATCTTGATAGTCTTCTTCCACCTAGAAACTAATCAGTCCTTACAGTCCATAAAAAGGAAAACACTGCTTGACATGTAGACTCTGTTCTTCAGGGGACATGACATAAGGAGGACACAACTTGAGCTGTAGTAATCGCAGATTGGGTAGGGATCCTCTGTGTCTTGTCCGTGGGTCCGGCTCCGGGGGCGTCTCATCTGGTACGAGGGTTGGGTTTCGGGACGTCTCATCTAGTACGTGGTCATCTGCTCCGGCTCTGGTCACGCGTCCAATCAGGCAACAGGAGTGCTCATCACGACATAGAAAGAATAGAAATAAAAACGACATGAGTACATATATTCCCATTTCAATCAACCACGTTCTGCTGAAAAATAAGAATTAAATCCCCTCAGATTCCCAGACCCTTCAAAGGACTCCCAACCGTCACTCAGTTACAGCTCTGGCTTTGCCTTGTAGGGATCCAAACCTTATCCATATGGGCCTGAACTCCAATTCCCAGTATCCCCCGAACCAGATATAACAATATTTACTTGTAAATTCCCAGAAACCCCCCCTTGGACTGTCAGAACTTCCTTGTAGCTTCAACAGTTACATGAAACATTCCATCCTCAATAGGTGTGAATTGTTCAAACGTATCATAAGCTCAAGCCCCCCCACCTTGTATATGCAGGAAACCATGCCCAGACCTAGTCCGGGTTGGTGAACAATTCCCTTATAGCTGTCCCCGCCATTCCCAATTTCTCTTGCGCCATCAGATCCTTGCAATCGGCCATGGCATAGGACCGGGACAGCTTCACCATCACACATGAACCTCTTGCATTGGGGGAATTACCTTATAAGCTGTAGATCTGCATAAACACCAAACTAAAGTTACACACTTGTGGACTACCCAGTCCTGATACCCAACCGACAAGAGGCGGAGCCATAAAAACAATAATCAATTTTACCCTCTAAAAACATATTAATAAATTCCATTGACAGGTGTCTGTTTGGAGTCTCCACTAGTTTGTCAATAATCCTCATAATTTAGCATGTACCACTGTCATCGCTGGGGACTAAAGCTCAACGGAGACTCAGAACAGACCCAACAATCGGTACCGTTCGTCTTCTTAATTAGTCATAGAATACACTTTAAATAATAACTTGGGATGCTTTCCATTGTTACTCTTGCTAAAATTTACTAAACAAACAATTACAAAATAAACAAAGATACTCCTCATTTCTTTGATGTGGTTGAGCCGCTTCTTGCAGTGGCTGGCGTGGTCTCGTCTATCAAGCTTCTTTACAAACAAACCAGTCACCTGGTTGGGAAAAATGAAAACCAATTACCGTGTCGGGGTCCTGGAGAGACTCCTGAACCCTGTGAAGTTCACATTACAGGGATCGTACCCACCCCATCACCCAAGAATGAGAGTGACAGTTGAGGGAGTACAACCCTGGTTTTGGTTGACCTCCAAACAACCCTTATGACAACAACCCAGACCTTGGGACTTTGGTCGCTGCTTAACCTGTGCGTGGCTCACCATCTCCTGTAATCGCTTACCATTGCCTGTAATCGCTTACCATTGCCTGTAATCGCTTACCATTGCCTGTAATCGCTTACCACCGCCTGTAATACCTGGAACCATTGACAGGTTCTTAGCAACTAAAATGGGAACCTACTTCACCAGACTGCTGCTTGCCGATTCAAATTCTATCAAAGAAAAACAATCTTGGCACAAGCTTGATTAAAATTAGAAAGATTAGTGTTATTAGTTCGGAGAACTGTCACATTTACATTTTATTTACCACCCCCTCCCCCCTTTTCTTCCTCATTACAGACTGGAGGAAGAAATGTGTGGTGAAGATAAAAAGAAACAATGAAATAGCCTATGATACTTTCACCTCCTTAGACCCGTAATTATCCATGTGTACAGCTGTCTACATACACCTGCTCTCTATGTACAAACACTCCTGGAAACTCTTTGGACCTGAAAAATACTTATAAGCAGAAATCATTACTCCATCCTTCATATTTATCCTGCAGAGAATGGCAAACAAAAATGACATTCCTGTACATTGTCAGTGACATTCTTCCCAAAACCGATTCAAACAAAAACCTCTGTAACCCTTAACCCTTACTTTTCCCGTTCCTACAAAAATACAAAAGCCGCGACACATCAGAAGATCGCCGGGGTAAGTTCGAAAAACCCCATTTACGTTACTACATACAAACATTCAAATACAAATGTGGGGGAGATATTCATAGCTTTCAAAACAAAAATGAAAAAAACAAAAACCAGCCGGAATTCTGCCTTCACTCTTTCCGCAATACAAGAAAATACAATGGAAAAATACGAGAACAGCGCGAGAAACTTGCATAGACCAGCTATACAAAGTTCTCCTGAGGCGCATACCACACCTCCATCCACACTCATCATTATAGATTTCTGAAACCACATCAGATCTACATCCAAGGTATCTTTATTCTGAGGTCTCATACCTCCATCCAGAGTACCTTCCAAAGGAGGTACACCTTACTGTACCCTCTGACCACCTATGACATTCTTTAAGGGGTCTCATGTCCGGAGCCCCAAACCCAGACCTCATGTGCGGTGCAGCTGTCTGACTGGTGCACTGCATGGGCGGCACATCCCATGACGATTCGAATCGCTTTTTTTTTAGTGAGCTCTGCGTCCAGAACACACCGCGCTTTGTTTTCGGAGCGGTTAGGACTTGCGCCTTTATCATCAAAACCGATGCCTGCATCCCGATTATTCTACACGGCCTTAGCAGGACACTAGCGTACTACTCCTACACATTTATGCTAATATAATCGCTAATAAGATCTCCGATTATCATACACGGCCTGATCTGTATCACGATATAAAGCCTCCTAAAATGTGTTCGTCAGACAACCTACAAAGCACCATGAAATCCTCCACTTTTCAAAACAATATTATGGCTTCTTTCTACCTGCGTCTACATGATACAATAATGGTGACGCCCCTCTGTTCTCACATACCCAAAACTGTATTTACGGTATAAAACTTCACAAAAACTGAAATTAAACTTTAAAACACTTTCAAACGCCAAAATATTTCTGTTGTCCTTTCAGAAGACTTCAAAACTCCTCCCACTGACTTCCTGCTTATATATAAATGCTGAAAAAGGACATCCTGTTGTATGCTCAGCTCTTAAAACCCAAATCTGATTTATTTACATAATGACAGGAAGATGGAGAGAGAGGGAAGTCTGTCTTCACTGCCTCGTCTCAACACATCAAAAAACTCCATGGACCACATATATCCCCTGGAAGTATTATAAAGTAGTAAACAAAGCCAAAACTCAAATCTCCTGCGGTTTTTTCTCTTAAAAACAAAACACCCTTGGTTCAGGGAACGTAAAACCATCTCCTCCCATCTGCAGAATGGGAGTTGATCCCCCCTGACCCAACCATTATTCAAAAACAATGAACATTTAAACATAAACAAACGCACATTGCTGTGCCAAAAATGCAGTCAGCGCCAGTAACATTCAAAAATGAAATGTTACACAAAAAGTCTCCACTTTTACACCGCAAAGTCAGCCAACAGGTTAGTCAGATCCTGTATATATTGGCCCTAGCGTCCGCAAACGCTACTCAAAAGATAGCGCTTTACACTGAGTCACAAAATGGCCGACAACAAACCAAGCAACAATGGCGCCATTTACGCTTGCAGAAAAACAATTTAACTGCTTCCAAATCACCTGTTTACCACAGGACATACCGTACTACACACAAAGGAAAACAAAAATGTTCTCCACCCGATCCTAACACAGAAAATACTGCGCTAATCAATTCGCACTAAACATCAAAATCTGCCCCAAAGGCTGCTAAAATCCACCAGCAAAATAGCCAGAGAAATACCACACCCAAAGGAGAGGTGGCTGCACCTCCCCCTAGGGTGATCCACAGTGCAAACAGACTACGCCCCCAAAATGGCCACTGATGACCAAAATGGCCGCCATATGCATTTTTTTTTTTTAAAAACCTGCCTTCTCCACAAAGACAAAACATGTATCATCAAAAACAAACAATAAAAACATTTTCTAACAACAACCAACCTAAAAGGCACACACTTTAGGTTCCTTCAAATCTGACCTTTTGCCAACTAAAACAGCACATTCAAAAAATGTTGGTTATATGAAGCAACATAAAACAAAAACACTTCTCAAAGCCCATGTAACAAGCCATTTAAAAAAATACACACATCAGGTCACATTTGAAACCTTCCAATATAAAAACATGTATGCTATTGTTTACAGAGAGTTACCAACTTTGACTGAGTCATGGGACCACCATGCTGGTTGCCCATCCCCCTAGCCTCATGGCAAGAAGGCCATCTTATACAATAGCTTGCCTTCTCCAGCAGTTTCAATCTGGTCAAACAATCAAGTCAATCACTTACTTACAAACTGTTACAAACAAAAAAATCGCCCTTCACCCCAAGCCGCATGGCCAGAGGAGCCATCTTACACAATAGCTCTTTTAAACAGCTTCACTGTTACTCTCAAACAGCATTCAAGCATACACACGATCAAAATCACACCTACATATATACGATCAAAATCCACTCGATTTCACAAACTCACGCAATCACACACATGCATCCAATCGCTTTCACAAACTCACGCAATCACACACATGCATCCAATCGCTTTCACAAACGCACGCAATCACACACATGCATCCAATCGCTTTCACAAATGCACGCAATCACACACATACATCCAATCGCTTTCACAAATGCACGCAATCACACACACACTGTAAGGTACCTGTAAAAGGTAGTGTCCGAAGTGGAACAGGTATGCTGGAGATCCAGGCAAAGCGTCGTCAGGCAGATACGGTTGGCAACGGATCAGGCAAATAGTTCACAATCGGATTCCGGAGAAGGGTCAGGCAGGCAAAGGTCATACACGATCTGGCGGTAAAGTACAAAATCAGCAGGCTGTAGAATAGTCAGGATATCAGGCAGGAGTTCAATACAATGCAGGTCACTGAAGACAAAACACCCAGGAAGTAATCCAAATAAACGGGCGCTGATTGATGACCTCACTTCCTATTTAAAGGCTGTCCAGAATGAGAATTGTCCACAGCTGGCAGCAGGTGGAGCTATTGAGTCCGAGGTGTGTGTTGAACACAATAAGGATATTCCCAAGGCCTAGATCTCTTCTGTGGCACATCAGGTAAGGCTATGGTTTAAGACCAGGAAGACCCAGGTTCGAATACACCCCGGGACATGACAGGGCCCCCTCCCCAATGGACCCCTCCGGGGGCCTAGCGGGGTTTAGTGGGGAACGAGGCATGGAAGTCTCGTATAAGAGAAGGGGCATGCAGATCTTTGGCTGGAACCCAGGAGCGGTCTGTGACAGGATATCCCTTCCAATGAACCAGATACCGAAGGCCACGGCCATGTCTTCTGGAATCAAGAATCTTGGAGACTTCAAACTCACTTTGTCCATCAACAAGAACAGGAGGAGGTAGCTGTTGTGATCTGGAGTAGCGGTTGAAAATAGCTTTTTTGAGGAGGGAAACGTGAAACACAGGATGTATCCGGAGAGAGGAAGGTAATTTTAAGCGATAGGAAACTGGCCCAACTCGAGCAATGATCCTGTAAGGACCAATGAATCGAGGGCCCAATTTGGTAGAAGGTTGTTTCAGTCTCACATACTTGGTTGATAGCCAAACTCTGTCCCCCACCACATATGGAGGTATATGGCGTCTTCGTCTGTTGGAAAAAAGTCTGTACTTGCCTGCTGACTTTTGTAGTAATGAACGAATCTTCTTCCAATGTAGTAGAATATTCTTTACCCGCTGATCTGCTGCTGGTACACCAGAAGAAGGCTGAAGTAGAGGAAAAGTCTGAGGGTGATAGCCTAGGGCTGCGTAGAATGGTGTGGTATGAAGAGCACTGTGCCAACGGGAATTTAGGGCGAACTCAGCTAAAGGCAAGTACTCAGACCAGTTGGAGTGTAAGGCATTGACATAATGTCGAAGATAGGTTTCTAGGGTCTGGTTCATGCGTTCGGTTTGACCATCAGTTTGCGGGTGATGTGAAGTAGAGAGCGAGAGCGTTACTCCCAGTTTCTTGCAGAACGCTCTCCAGAATCGGGAAACGAACTGGGATCCGCGGTCTGAGACGACATTGGTAGGTATGCCATGATGTTTTACAATATGGGAAAGGAAAAGAGTGGACAGTGCTTTCGCTGTAGGTAATCCCGGGAGCGGCACAAAATGAGACATTTTGGAAAAGCGATCCACTGTGACCCATATAGCAGTCATGCCCTCGGACTTGGGTAAGTCTACAATAAAGTCCATGGTCAAATGGGTCCAAGGCTGGCGAGGTGCCGGAAGTGGATGTAACAGTCCAGCAGGCAATGTGGGGGTACTTTATTAGCAGCACAAGTTGGGCAGGCAGCCACATAGTCAGTAACATCCTTTTTCATATGAGGCCACCATACATGACGTTGCAAGGTCTTAAGAGTGATGGTGACACCAGGGTGACCGGATAACACGCCATTATGTGCCCAGAGGAGTACAGGTTTTCTGAGACTAGGGGCTACGTACAGGCGACCTGGTGGTATCTTCAAGCCCTGGGGAACACGATTCTGGATTCTTGTAGCTGTTGGGAAAGAGCCGTGGAGATCTGCGCAACAATTTTGTGAGGTGGGATTATATACTGCTCGCCTGGTTGATCTTCTTCAGAGGTAGCGAACTGTCTGGAAAGAGCATCGGCTTTTTTGTTTCTATGCCCTGGAACATAAGAAAGGACAAAATTAAAACGGGAGAAAAACAGAGCCCATCGAGCCTGACGTGAGTTCAGACGTCTAGCAGTCTGAAGATACAGTAGGTTTTTATGGTCAGTGAGGATAGTAAAAGGCTTGGGAGCCCCTTTCAGAAGGTGTCGCCATTCAGACAATGCCAATTTGATGGCCAGTAGTTCTCGATTCCCAACATCATAATTCATCTCTGCAGGAGAAAACTTTCTAGAGAAAAAAGCTACTGGATGGATTCTACCAGACTTTGGCTGTCTCTGGGAGAGTACGGCACCTGCTCCAACCTCAGAGGCATCAACCTCAACAATGTACTGGAGATCAGGATTTGGATGCTGAAGAATTGGAGCTTTACTGAACGTGTCCTTTAATCGCTGGAAAGCCGATCTTGCTTCTGAAGACCACACCTTACAATTTGTACCCTTTTTAGTCATGGCAGTAAGGGGTGCCGCAATGGAGGCAAAACTTTTAATGAAGCGTCTGTAGTAATTTGCAAACCCTAAAAAGCTTTGGAGTCCTCTTAAAGTGGTCGGTTGGGGCCATTGCAAGACAGCGGAAAGTTTTTGAGGGTCCATTTGGAAACCGTCAGCACTTATGATGTACCCAAGGAAAGGAATACAGCTTTGATGAAAACTGCATTTTTCGATTTTTGCATAAAGATGGTTTTCTCTAAGTCGTTGTAATACCTGTTTCACATGCGAGATGTGCTCTAGATGAGTCTTGGAAAAGATTAAAATGTCGTCCAAGTAGATGATCACAAAGCGGTTGCTGAAAATCATGGAAAATTTCATTCATGAAACGTTGAAAGACAGCAGGTGCGTTACACAACCCAAATGGCATGACCAAATATTCAAAGTGTCCATTACGAGTGTTGAATGCTGTCTTCCACTCGTCCCCCTCTTTAATTCGAATCAGGTTATATGCCCCTCGTAGGTCTAGCTTGGAGAAGATGACAGCCCCCTTAAGTACATCAAACAGTTCAAGAATGAGAGGCAAAGGGTAGGAGTCCTTTACGGTGATTTGATTTAACCCCCGATAGTCTATGCATGGTCGAAGGCCCCCATCTTTCTTTTCAACGAGAAAAAAAACCTGCTCCTACTGGAGAAGAAGAGGGTCGCATAAAACCTCTTTCCAAGTTGTCTCTTACGTATTCCTCCATAGACTTTTGTTCAGGCAGAGACAAGGGGTAGGTCTTTCCTTTGGGAAGAGGTGCTCCGGGAATCAATTTAATTGTACAGTCAAAAGGACGATGTGGAGGTAACACCTCTGCCTTTTGCTTGCAAAATACATCTGCAAAGTCATGGTATTCACGAGGCAAGGTAGGAGGAATAGTCACAGGAGCCAACATGCAAGCAGAAAGTCTTTTGGGTTGAGACAAACAATTAGGGCGACAGCACGATCCCCAGGAGGTTAGTTCTCCCTTTTCCCAATCAAAAGAAGGGTTGTGAAGTTGCAACCAAGGGTAACCAAGGATGATAGGCAGAAGCGGAGAATCAATGAGAGACAAGACAACTTCCTCTTTGTGGAGGAGGCCTACCTGAAGGGTGATTGTCGTAGTCTCGAATTTCACAATGCCATCTCCCAAGGGCTGTCCATTCAGGGTGGTAATATTCAGGGGTCTAGACTTTGGAACAAACGGGATGTTGTTCTTTCTTGCAAAATTGTAGTCCAAGAATATGCCAGCAGCTCCAGAATCCACAAAAGCCTCGCAGAAAACAAGCTTAGAAGGTAAATGGATAGTAGCCGGAACAGTAATCTTGGTCTTGGAGGATCTACCTGTAAGGTCTAAGCCAGCTCCTCCAACACTGGTTAGACCCTGCCTTTTACTGGACGGGAAGGGCAGACAGATACTAAATGTCCTTTAAGTCCACAGTACAGGCATAGGCCCAATGAACGCCTCCTTTGTTTCTCTGACTCAGTTAGGTGGAGACGGCTCACATCCATGGGTTCCACAGGTGCCTGGGGTTCAACAGAGGTTTCAGGTTCTGGCTGAGGTGGTGCTTGGAAGTTAGGGGCCAAACGGTAAACTGGCTTAGGAAACTTGCGGGTTCTAAGTCTCTCTTGGCACCTTTCATGGTACCGAACATCCAGACGAACACACAGCTCTATGAATTTCTCAAGGTCTTCTGGGAGATCCTTATAGACTAATTCATCCTTGATGCGATCTGTGAGACCTTTTCGGAAGGCTGCACGTAATGCCCTTGAGTCCCAATTAGTCTCAGCAGCAAGGGTACGGAACTCAATAGCATACTGTGCCACAGATCTGGTGCCTTGTTGTATGTCCAAGAGGGAGTACTCAGCTGCAGATGCTCTATCTGGCTTGTCAAATACAGTCTGGAGAGAAGCCAGAAATTTCTCAGCATCTTGAAGTATAGGATCGTTTCGTTCCAAATAAGGAGAGACCCAGGCCAGGGCCTTCCCCTTTAACAAGGAAATTACAAAAGTCACTTTGGCAGATGAAGTGCTAAAAGTCACAGGGTTATTGCGGAAATGCAAACGGCAAACATTTAAAAAGCCTCTGCAGTCCTCAGTATCACCACCAAACTTGTCAGGCAAGGGAAGTTTTGGTGGTACAGAAGAGGCGGGTTGGACCGTAGCAGAAGTAGGATCCGGCATCTGGACCGTTGCAGAGGAACCAGGCAAACAAGATTTAAGCATAGTGCAAAGTTCATCTAACTTGGCGTCCAGGGAAGAAAGATGCTGTTCATGCGCTCCGATCAGTTGTCCCTGACGTGTAATCGCCTTAACAATCTCAGCAGGGTCCACTGCCATTGTGGCCCGTTTATTATGTAAGGTACCTGTAAAAGGTAGTGTCCGAAGTGGAACAGGTATGCTGGAGATCCAGGCAAAGCGTCGTCAGGCAGATACGGTTGGCAACGGATCAGGCAAATAGTTCACAATCGGATTCCGGAGAAGGGTCAGGCAGGCAAAGGTCATACACGATCTGGCGGTAAAGTACAAAATCAGCAGGCTGTAGAATAGTCAGGATATCAGGCAGGAGTTCAATACAATGCAGGTCACTGAAGACAAAACACCCAGGAAGTAATCCAAATAAACGGGCGCTGATTGATGACCTCACTTCCTATTTAAAGGCTGTCCAGAATGAGAATTGTCCACAGCTGGCAGCAGGTGGAGCTAGTGAGTCCGAGGTGTGTGTTGAACACAATAAGGATATTCCCAAGGCCTAGATCTCTTCTGTGGCACATCAGGTAAGGCTATGGTTTAAGACCAGGAAGACCCAGGTTCGAATACACCCCGGGACATGACACACACGGTCATACACATTCAATTGATTTCACAAATACACAGAACCACACACAGTCATACACAGAATCAGCATCACACACACACAACTCTATCACACAACAGTCATACAATCAGAATCACACACGCAATCATACATCTATCAAATTCAGACATACAATCAGGATTTCACATGTGCACACACACAATCTTACTCAATCAAACTCAAGCATTATTTCAAAAAGATGGCAAATTTGTTCCTTTTTGTAGAGCAGACCCCCCCCCCCCCACGCATCGGAACATAAGACTACTGTCCCCCATCTGTACCAATGCCCAAAGGGGCTCTGTCCACTCCTACCATTGGCCAGCCATTTCTGTTGTGGCAATTTGGGGGTGTGCAAAGCACACCGCCATCTTGCCTTGTGCTCTAAAGCACATTCCCGATCTTAAATGAAATAATGCCATGTTTAAGCTAAAAGATTTACTCACCATATATTCCCTGCCATTCATCCAGTAAGCAGACATTACAACAGCTGTTCTCAAGTTACCATTCTTGCCATCATTGCCAGCCACAGGGCTGAGCATGGCTCTTTTATTTACACAAAACAGGAAGTCATCACCAGTAAGTCGCCTCCCCCCATGGGAGGTGACATCACCAGATGTCTTCTATACACAGAACAAAACATTCCCTCTGACAGGAAGTCACATTGAATACATGAATAGAATTAGAATACAATGAATACAATACAATGAATAGAAATACAAACAATGCTGGCTAAAGTCTTATGGTGTGTGTCCGGTCAGGGTGTGCATGTGCCCCCCCTGACCCCAGAAGCGTTCACAAGCCCTCAAACTATACGCTGATAGAACCTTTAATCTGCGCCATTCCATAGAATAATGCATATAAAGATTATACCCTTATTGAGGCTATTTACAGACGCACGCTACGAACCCCAAATCCTGCTGATCAGACATGACCCAGATAAGAGCGTACATCTGTCTACAGCCACTAGTGTGCTTGCGAAATGAACGCATCCCCCTCAACGATCGTCTGTGCTAAATGCACAGAGGGGCCCCTCGCTGGTGGGCATACGCCCATGCCGCAACCATCACACTCCAACCTCAAGACATTTTCTACTACCAGACGAGAGTCAACCAGCCTCAGGACTGCCACAGTCAGCTATATTTAGAGCTGGTTGGGGAAGTGTCAAGACTGGGTGCCAATTATGACAATACATAATAAATACATCTTCAAATTTCCACCACACGGTCCCCACACACTGTGCAGGGACCGCCCTGTCAGATCTCCGCTCTCCCCTATTGGGGGATTGGATGAACAGGACCGTCTATCCGTGTTCATCCGATCCGCAGACGGATGGAAAAATAGGATTACCTGACGCCAGACATGGCAGCATACATATAGATAAATAGTGCTGCTGATTGAGCTCAGGTTACAGCTAAGCGCAGAAAAGGCTGTGTGCTCCAAACTACCAAGAACCTCCCCGCTGGTGGAGGCCAGTACTGCAGCCAAAATAACAGGCAGAATTACCAGCAGGGGGGACCATTCCTGACAGTACCCCCCTCAAAGGAGCGGCCTCCGGACGCTCCAACCAGCTGTTGCTGGGGAAGGCTCATGGTGTCAAGCCGGGCAGTGGATAAAGTTACATCAAGTGGGGAAGCAGACAGGGGCAAATCGGGCTGGGCAGCAGACTCCAGGCCCTCAAGCTGGGAAGCAGGCATAGGCTCTGGGTCCTCGAGCTGGGCTGCGGGCTCCGAGTCATCAAGCTGGGCAGCAGACAAAGGCTCCAGCTCATCAAGCTGGGCAGAGGGCATAGGCTCCGGGTCATCGAGCTGGGCAGCGGACGAAGGCTCCGGGTCATCGAGCTGGGCAGCGGATGAAGGCTCCGGGTCATCGAGCTGGGCAGCAGACGAATGCTCTGGGTCATCGAGCTGGGCAGCAGACGAAGGCTCCGGGTCATCAAGCTGGGCAGAGGGTATAGGCTCTGGGTCCTCGAGCTGGGCAGCGGACTCCGAGTCATCAAGCTGGGCAGCGGGCTCCGAGTCATCAAGCTGGGCAGCGGGCTCCGAGTCATCAAGCTGGGCAGCGGACGAAGGCTCCAGGTCATCGAGCTGGGCAGCGGACGAAGGCGGCCGGGTCATCGAGCTGGGCAGCAGACGAAGGCTCCGGGTCATCGAGCTGGGCAGCGGACGGAGGCTCCGGGTCATCGGGCTGGGCAGCAGACAGAGGGTTGGCAGGATAAGGTAGGTCGTCAGGCTGGCAAGCTGGCACAGAAACATCAGGCTGGCACAGGAACATCAGGCTGGCAAGCTGGCACAGGAACATCAGGCTGGCAAGCTGGCACAGGAACATCAGGCTGGCACGCTGGCACAGGAACATCAGGCTGGCAGAGGAACATCAGGCTGGCAGAGGAACATCAGGCTGGCACAGGAACATAAGGCTGGCACTGGAACAGGTAGAGCAGCTGGCACTGGAACAGATAGCTGCTCTGCCTGTGCCAGCTGCTCCATCTGTTCCAGTACCAGCTGCTCTACCTGTTCCAGTGCCAGCCGCCCAGCTTGTGCCATCCGACCAGCCTGTTCCAGGGCCAGCTGCCCAGCCTGTGCCAGTCAACCAGCCTGTTCCAGTGCCAGCCGCCCAGCTTGTGCCAGCCAACCAGCCTGTGCCAGCTGCTCCATCTGTTCCAGTACCAGCTACTCTACCTGTTCTAGTGCCAGCCGCCCAGCTTGTGCCATCCGACCAGCCTGTTCCAGTGCCAGCTGCCCGGCCTGTGCCAGTCAACCAGCCTGTTCCAGTGCCAGCCTCCCAGCTTGTTCCTGTGCCAGCTGCTCTGCCTGTGCCAGCTGCTCTGGCACAGGAACAAGCTGGGAGGCTGGCACTGGAACAGGCTGGTTGGCTGGCACAGGCTGGGCAGCTGGCACTGGAACAGGCTGGTCAGATGGCACAAGCTGGGGGGCTGGCACTGGAACAGGCTGGTTGACTGGCACAGGCTGGGCAGCTGGCACTGGAACAGGCTGGTCGGATGGCACAAGCTGGGCGGCTGGCACTGGAACAGGTAGAGCAGCTGGTACTGGAACAGATAGAGCAGCTGGCACAGGCAGAGCAGCTGGCACAGGAACAACAAGCTGGGAAGCTGGCACAGGCTGGTTGGCTGGCACAAGCTGGGCAGCTGGCACTGGAACAGGCTGAACAGGTGGCACTGGGATGGGCTGAACAGGTGGCAGGCACTGGGACAGGTTGAGCAGAGGGCACTGGGACAGGCTGGGTAACTGGCATGATGGTATGGGTTGGGAAGTACTTCCGTTTCTTTTTAGACTTAGTTCACTGCAGGTTTGTTAACAGAAGGGTGTATGAAGAGGATGGAATTAAGTAGGAGGAAGGGTTGGAATATGGCAGAGACACAGGGATGGTAACTGGAGGAGGTTTTTGTGGAGTTGTTACTGGTAAAAAGGAAGAAGCAGGTGGATTAAAGGCGGGGTAGAAACAACAAGTAGAGACTGGGTAATACTACTTGGTAGGATGCGGAATTAACTGAGCTGGGTTACCATTGGTGATGGACAGATGGATCCTGAGAAGGCAGGTGGTTAATAGCAGGGCTGGAACGGGACTGGCTTGGCTGGAATCAGGAGAATCTGACCATGCCTGCAGCACAGGTTGAACAAAAGCAGGTTCACACACACCTTGTCTAATCAGAGCCTGCACAAAACTAATACACTCAGATAACTTTTGCTGGGGACAGGAGGAATAATGCTCATCAAAATAAGCCGGATCATCCTCTAATAAACACACCAGGGATTCAACTTGGTCACGACTAAAGGGGGGAGAGAAGTCATCACTACCATCAGGAATAAATGACAGGGCCCGGCTTAACACACAACCGAATTAATGCCTGAACATCATCAAAAGTCATGTACCCCTGATCCACCCAGGAATGAGCCGATCGGATAGTTTCCATCAGTTGGTCACTAGTCCAACCCTCCCAAACCTGACAACAAGCCCCCTCATCCTCTTCTGCCAGCAGAGAAAGGTAAAGGATTTCATTGTAATCCATGTTTTAGAGCAATGCACTACACCAGGATGGTTCCTCAATGCAGTCATGTCTGATCAAGGGAATGGCCCTGGTATACTGTCAGGAGAATATAGTAGATCAGTACTGTGTGACTGCACAGAGGAGACCAAACAATATTATTAGTGAAGTAAAAGGTGTGTTTATTTACAAATAGAGTGAGGACAACCAGTGCAAACAGCAAACAGTATATATAATCAAAAGGGAATACCGTATACATAAGTCAAGCCAGGCCGAGGTCATACACAGGGGATATCAGCAGATGGGACAGGACAGAGCAGGGAACGGATGGATGGACTAGCTGTGGGGTAAGGACTCAGGGGAGACAGGAAACAGGGCAGACAAGTCCAGGCGGGATCAGGATCAGAATCATAGAACAGGATCGAGGCACAGAATCAGGATCAGAAGACGGGTTCAGGGTACAGGCTCAGGTCTGGAAGGTATGACGATACCAGGGCGAGCTCTGCTTGAGCTCGCCAGGTATAAATAGTGCTGCTGATTGAGCTCAGGTTACAGCTGAGCGCAGAAAAGGCTGTGTGCTCCAAACTACCAAGAACCCCCCGCTGGCGGAGGCCACTACTGCAGCCAAAATAACAGGCAGAATTACCAGCAGGGGGGACAGTTCCTGATTACACCTGCCTTCACCCCGGCTTGTCCTGACTATGCCTCTGGCTTCTTCCTTGGTCTGCCTGCTGCCCGCCTATTAATGACCCGGCCTGAACCATTACTCTGCTTCTGAACCTGTACCTGATCCGCCCATCAGTGTATGATCCGGCTTGCCTGGACCTGCTTATGCTCTGATCTACAGAACGCCTCCCTCTCAGACTGCTACACCCAGCTTCCAGTTGCTCCTGCCTTTAGTCTGTCAGCAGTTCCAGCCATCACCTGCACTGCAAGCATCTTCACAGAGTCTCCTGAAGCTCAGCTCCTGCACCAGTGTTCCTGCAAGGCGCTTGTGCCACTTTGCACTCGCAAGCTTCCTGTCTGCTCTAGCAGGGGTTCTCAAGTCAGAGGTGTAAGAAAGGCCTCTCCCTGAATATCAGGCTCTACCATTAGGTACGTGTACCAAACATCCATGTCCGAGCCTGAGCAGGGAGCCTCTCCTATGGACGATCTTTGTCGGCATCTTGCTGGACTGACCCAGGCTGTCAAGAACCTGCAAGGGGCTATGCTATGTTCTCCTAGAGGGATGTGTCCAGGCCTTATTCTTTCCTGCCTCCACCTCATCTGGGACTTCTACTACACCCTCAGTGATAAAGTTGCCTCCTGAACTAAAGGTCCCTACATCCGAGAGATTCTCGGGGGAACAAATTAAATTCAGGGCCTTCCGAAATGCCTGCAAACTATTTTTTGCCCTGCAACCACGGACTGTCTTGAGACCACCAAGGTGGGCTTCATTATCTCACTCCTGCTAGGTGAGCCACAATCCTTGGTTCACCGTTTCTTAGAACAGAAGGACGTCTCCCTCAACAACTTGGGCACCTTCTTCTATGCCATGTCCCAATTATATGAGGATCTCATCAAGCTGCCACCACAGAAGCGGCTCTGCATGCCCTCCAGCAAGGCCGTAGGGCAGCAGAGGACTATGTATCTGAATTTAGAAGATGGAGTTCCGATACAAACTGGAATGATGCCACTTTACGCTACCAAGTCCGCATGGGCCTTTCGGAACCAATTAAAGATGAATTGGCTGGAGTGGGTATCCCTGAGACGTTAGATGCCCTTATCAACCTGACCATTCAAATAGACAGATGCTTAAGAAAATGCAGGTCAGAACAGGCCTCCGGTCTGTCTCGTCCAGTTTGGATGTTGCCTCGAGTACCCAATTTTTCTAACCCAGCTTCCCCAACTTAAGTGACTACCACCACGATAACTCTGAACCCCTGCGGTTGGGCTTACTCCGCCCCCTGCTCATGCCAGAGGAGCGTCAACGCCGACGAGTCAACAATCTATGCCTCTATTGCGGAGAATCTGGACATATTAAGTAAGGACTTTCCCCAGCAAAGCTCCGTAAGTGTCTCTCCATATCTTCTGTTCATACACCTGTCATGCCAAACAACTCTACTCACCTGGCAATTCCTATTCTCTTACAGCTTCCAGAAGGGAATACCCACATCAGCGCTATAATTGATTCGGGAGCCTGCAGCTGTTTTTTGGACTTTTCTTTTGCCACCAAGTATCAAGTTCCCCTGCAAACCAGGGCAAAGGTACCCTGTGTGCATCTAGCTGACGGATCAGCCATAAAATCTGGACCAGTCAGGCAAGAAACTGTGCCCTTAACCTCTACCATTGCGGTAATCATTAGGAACTACTATGTCAGGATGTCATTGAATCTCCCCTGTTTCCCATCATTCTGGGCATGCCTGGTTACAGGCTCATAACCCACAGATCGATTGGATCATGGGAAAAATCTGTTTCTGTTCTCCCTACTGCCAACAACATTGTTTACAGGAAAGTTATATGTTATTCTCCTTCTTTGCTATGCCTGGACTCTGATAACGAAACTCGTCAATCTGTTCCGGAGGTATACAGGCAGTCCCAGAGTTACAAACACAATAAGGACTGTAGGTTTGTTCATAAGTCTGAAACGACAGTGGCAGCAGTCCTTTCCCAGAGGCGGGCCCTTTTGCACCCGGTTGCCTTCTTCTCCCACAAACTATCAGAAGCAGAGAAGAATTATGATGTGGAGGATCGGGAATTGTTGGCAATCAAGGCAGCACTTGAGGAGTGGCGGTACCTCTTGAAGGGGGCAGCACATCCGAGTCTTGTCTATACAGACCAAAAAACTTGGAATATCTGAAAGTTGCCAAGAGGTTGAAACCACGCCAGGCCAGGTGGGGGGACTTTTCTTCACCAGATTTCCATTCCATATAACGTACAGGAGAGAGGTCAAAAAATACAAAGCCTGATGCGCTCTCCCTACCCTACAACACGGACACCATCCTGTCTTCAGGAAACGTCCTTTTGCTTCGGGGGGACTTATTTTGCCAAATCTGGCAAGCTTCCATTCGGACTTCTCCTCTACCGGGTACAGATCTGCAACCAAGAGATGGGCTACTACAAGGACTACATTTTTGTACCAGAAGGTTTGCAAGTTACTGTCCACAAGCTGGCCTGCCACTTCGGGGTGTACAAAATTCTGAACATTTATAGCGTACGTTTTGGTGGCCACAGCTACTAAAGGACTGCATGAAATATGTGGAGTCATGCATTACCTGTATCCAGAATAAGGGTAACAAATCTAAAGAATGGGGCTTGTAAAAGCCACTTCCTGTCCCAGAGAGACCCATGGAGGATGATATTCATGGATTTCATTGTGGAACTTCCTCCTTCTGAATACTACACTACTATCTTCATGGTAGTGGATAGACTATCGAAGATGGCACACTTCTTGCCCATGAAAGGTACACCCGCTGCTCCTGAAACTGCTAAAATCTTTATTAAGGAAATTGTGAGGCTCCATGGCATTCCTGCAAATATTGTATCTGACCGGGGGGGGGGGGGGGTTGCAATTTACTTCCAAATTCTGGAGAGCACTATGTGAATCCCTCAAGATTTTGGTCTGCCTATCACCCATAAACGAACAGCCAGACAGGAAGGACAAACCAGACGCTTGAACAATACTTAAGTTGTTCCTCGTCATTCTCGCAATAAGATTGGGGGTCACTGCTACCTCTGGCCGAATTCGCAAATAACAATTCTGCCCTCTCTGCCACAAAGCAATCTTCGTTTTTTATGAATTACGGCTTTCACCCATTGTTCCTGACCAACAGTATTCCAGAAAGTGCAGTACCTGCTGTCCAGGAAACATTGAACTTTTTCAATACAAACAATAAGTTATTATAGGAGTCAATTACAAAGACACAAAAATACAATAAGGAGGTATTCGATAAGAAGAGGGGAGCTTAATCTAGGAACCTGGAGATCGGGTTTGGCTATCAACCTTAAATTTGAAGCTTGCTTGCCCTTCAAAGAAACTGGCCCTAAATGTGTGGGTCCTTTCCGATTAAAAGGAGGATTAACAATGTAACCTATGAATATGGAGTTACCGGAGTCATTTCGAATGCATCCTGTCTTCCACGTGTCCTCTGAAAACCCACTGTTCCTGATCTCTTCACCGGGTGAAACACTGGTCCTCCTGAACCAATCTTAGTCAACGGCGAAGAGGAGTTCGAAGTTGAATCTATCTTGGACTGCAGAAAGAGGCGTAATCAGGTTCAGTACTTAGTAAAGTGGAAGGGATATGGTCTGGAAGAAAATTCATGGGAGCCCGAGTACAATATCCACGCTGAGAGGCTGATCCGTTTTTTTAAAGCTTCCCACCCGGTTGGCTCAGTTTGGCATCTGGAGGCTGCCCAATGGGAGGGCGCAAGGTCAAGAAGGGCAAGCCAGCTACCAAGATGGCAGAAGAAAACCTATGCATGCCCCCCCACAAGAAAAGCCGCTTGATGCACGCAAGCGCAGATGCAAGTTTAGCGGCGCGCGCACAGGGACGCGCTTGCGCATCATGAAAACTCTTTGCACCAGATGCGCTATTTAAAGCCTTGACCCTAGCTTGTCCTGACTACACTAATGGCTTCTTCCTTGGTCTGCCTGCTGCCCGCCTGTTACTGACGCGGCCTGAACCACGACTCTAATTCTGCTGTTGAACCTGTACCTGATCCGCCCACCAGTGTATGATCCGGCCTACCTGGACCTGCTTGTGCTCAGATATATAGAACACCTCCCTCTCAGACTGCTGTACCCAGCTTTCAGTTGCTCCTGCCTTCAGCCTGTCAGCTTTTCCAGCCATCACCTGCACTGCAAGCATCTTCGCAGAGTCTCCTGAAGCTCAGCTCAGCTCCTGCACCAGTGTTCCTGCCAGGCACTTGTGCCCCTCTGCACTCCTGAGCTCCTGTCTGCTCTATCAGGGGTTCTCGAGTTCTGCTGGCACTGCTGGTGGGTATCCCTGGTGGGTACTACTGTCACTGTTGGGGGGTATTCCTGGTGGATTCTGCTGGCACTGTTGGTGGGTATTCCTGGTGGGTACTGCTGGCACTAATGGTGGCTATCTTTGGTGGCTACAGTTGGCGGGTACTGTTGGTGGGTATTCCTGGTGGGTACTGCTGGTAGGTATCCCTAGTGGGTACTGCTGGGACTGTTGGTGGGTATTCCTGGTGGGTACTGCTGGCACTGTTGGGGGGTATCCCTTGTGGGTACTGCTGGCACTGATGGTGGGTATGCCTGCTGGGTACTGCTGGCACTGTTGGTGGGTATCCCTGGTGGGTACTGCTGCCACTGTTGGTGGGTATCCCTGGTGGGCACTGCTGGCGGGTATCCCTGGCTACCTTGAGGCATTCTGTATACAGATGGTGTACAGAACACCCCCTGAAATGCCTTGTCCTGCTTGTGTGATTGGCTTACTGATTTTCCCAGAAGTCTGCACTAAGATGCAAATCAGATTTTGGGCATCCCCTATAACAAAAATTTCTTTTTTGGTGAGATACTCCCAAAGGGAAATCACATCTAAAGGGATGCATACCCTGCTATTTTCCTCATTAGAGCCCTAAAGGTGTAGCAGCTGATTGATAATTATAAAATCACTTCCACACAGATTCACTACACACATGGACACAGACATAAAAACAGATCTTTATTTAGACTAACAAGAGGTAGGAATCTGCATCAAAGTTTGTTAAAACACCTGCAATGCACATAGATCACCCATAGGGGAATGTTTTTTGTTTTTTTAAAGTGGGTGTAAACCCACTTTGCAAAAAAAAAATAAAAAAATCTAACACCTGCAAGACAAAGGCATAATGAGCTAGTATGCACAATATACTAGCTCATTATGCAATACTCACCTGGGATCGAAGCCCCCCGCTGTGGTGCCCGACACAGCACCAGCCGGCGACATGTCGCCCCGGAATTACTTCCAGGTATCACGGTTCCGGCGCTTTGATTGGCTGGATCCGCGATGATGTCACTCACAAACATATACGCGGGACCGGCTGGTAACAGCACAGTCACTGAAAGCAACGGCATGTACGTGCCATGTCTTCAGTGCGCATGTGCCGATTACATCGGCACATTCAAATACAGGGGATATCTCCTAAACCGTTCAGGTTTAGGAGATATCCTGGGTAGCTATAGGTAAGCTTTATTATAGGCTTACCTGTAGCATAGTGGTTTACAACCACTTTAACAAAAGCAGAGTTATTCTTTAAGGTTCAGCAGTGTGAGTTAATCAGTTATTCTGAATTGTCAGAGGATTCGCTGCTGTAGCAGGAGAACAGGTATACAGTCATTCAAGGTGCTTAGAGTGACATTTGAACTGGCCTAGGCAGGATTTATATACACATGAGATAAGGAGGTCAAAGAAATGACAGTTGATTATTTACAGAGTTGTCCAGATGTGGTGGTCAACATGTGACCTTGAAGGACAGGTACAAGCTTAGGCAAATAGGAACTCCTTCAAGTGTTGGCAGGGTTTTAATCAGTAATCAGTTTAATTGCTGAGGCTGCCTTATTTTTCACATCATATCTCAAAATTATAATAAGCTTTAGCCCAGGTTTACACAGCGAGAATAAAATTGTGCCAGTTCAGCTGAACTGGCACGATTTTATTCCTGCATGTCAGTCCCGACTTCAGGGGTGATTCCAGAGACATCTGTGCGGGTTGCTGATGTCTATGGAAATCGCACACCCAAAGTCGCCAAAAGTAGTACAGAAACTATTTTTGGGAATCGGTGCGGCAACGCAAATGGGGCGGTGCCAATGTCGATAATTGCCGCCGATTTGGCATGCGGTTTGACTTGTCAAACCGCATGCAAATCGCTCCAATGTGAACCTAGGCTTAGACAGAAATTACCTTTAAAATAAAATAGTAAATTATACAGTAAATGTTTCAGGAAGAAATTAACTAGAATAGTGAAAGACAAGTAGAGGACAAGCCATCTCAAAATCACATGGAATTATATATAAATATATTATATATATACTTGTATGTGACATGTGTGCTGGAGTTACATTATCC